>CM035778.1:28320976-29689921 GCA_020466155.1 Pachypeltis micranthus | reverse complement strand
CTAGAGTACAAAAGATGTAGTTTGTACAAAGGGTGGTATTGTGTTGAGGCTACATCAGAACCTCATAGTATCAAAAACATGAAGAAGGAGAACAATAACGCACCACACACATTCCCAGGTAAGTGAAAGATCTACTCTCACATAGCAATAGGCTAAAGTGCTATTCTTAAAGCAGCAGTTCACTCCACAACCAGATACTAAGACACAGTAAGGAGACCACTCGTCACTCGTCATTGGAGTTTGAATAGGCACTAGCTCGTGCATGTGACCGACACTAGGGACTGAAGACAAGAACTGCACTGTTGGTGTCTCAGGTCGCGTTCAAAAAGCAAGTATGTTTATTAAAAACTTACTCTTTTTACTGACAAAGGCTGCAGAAAACTTATTGAACAAATCAGGCAGTACTTCCGACGTAAAATGTACTCTAGTTAAATATAATTTGTAAACAGGTAATCTTTTTTTAGATTTGTAATAATTATGTAAGAGCAAATCATCACAACACAATTACACAACTCCATCGACAGACTACGATACTCACTAAATCATAATTTTGGTTGAGGTCTCAGTCTCGACCCTAGTCAATGCAGAAGAGACCTGAGACAATTTGTCGCAGTCTACCTCTATCTCTGGTCTGGGCACACAACCAAAATGTTTCCTTCACCCAATAGCACTATCCTCTTACCTATTGGAGCAAGCATTGTCCTCGATTAGACATTCATTTCCACTTTATTAGCTCTCCTCAACATCAGCCCACTCCCCGTATATAAGAGACAAAGGCAATAAAAGACTTCACCTATAAAATATATTTGATTTCGCGTTGCGAGTAACAAACGCATTTGCCCATGGCAACGTTGACAATGATAAGTAGTTCCCCACCCTGATGCCTTTCTAACCAGTTCAGTGCCCAATTGCAATAGTGCAGTATCAGCCTTTCTTTAATATGACCTCAGCATATTAAATCTAAGACAAGGACGGCTAGTTAGTAATGTTTCATACAGCGCTCAATATTCTAGGCAACATGCATCTCAGCATCTTCGTTTTGGCTCTTTGGCACCTCATCAAGAAGACCTAGCCATGAGCGCTAGAAGCTCCTATGCCCCACTGAGCACGGGAGTTAAGCAATGGGACAATAAGATTGAATTATTAGTCACCCCAAACCAACCCAATGCAAATTCAACATAAAACCTGTCTCCAAGGTTACAACTCCCTTAAAATGTCTATGGCAGAATCTCATCAGCAACAGTCCCATGTCCCTTGCAATCTGTACAGATGTGTACACGGAATGAGTGTTGAAGGATTGCAGAGCTCTGCGCAATTTTTGAAAGATGGCAGTTCTTGAAGTAATGATGACCCATTCAACTTATTTTTAATCAGACCATGCTCACCTAAATTCTGTAGACTCGATTTGGTAGGAACGAATTGAGCCGTTTCAACGACGTTAGGCTCAGATTTTATTTTAATAACTTTTTGGAGAACTTCCTTGGGCAGAATAACTTGCGTGCGCTTCCCAAGAGGTTTCAAACCTAGAATTTGCGATATGACAGGCTGATAACTAAATTAACAATATCGAACCACAAACATGCATACGTGGCAAAATATAAGTACGTAAATAAACGTAATAGAAAGAAGTGTCGACAGACCTCTGTGATTTTCCACAATTTGTATGTTGTTAGGGTCGATTCTGAGAATGGCAGATTTCTTCGGGAGCGGTGGAGAGGAATTATCTCGTACCGGCAGCGATGCATTTGAACACTGTGTTGACTGTGTCGTGTCTACAACAGTAGGGGAGACTGGAGGTGTTTCCAAACCAAACTGAAACAAAAGTGTATTGCACACTGTACATTCACATCTCAACAGTCGCACAAAACTACAGGCTATTTTTATGAAATCCGTAAATCCTGGTTAGACTCAGTTAACACTCCCATTCAGCCCACGATAGTCATCATAGTGATCAAACTACGCAAAGCCATCAAAGTTTCAATCCAATATTCGTTGACATCAAGCCCTTTCGTTGGTTATGCTTTATTCTAATTAATACATTCAGTAGCCTTACTTTGCCATCAGAACTGGATTCCGAGCCACTGAGGCTTCTACACGAGTCCCCAGGAGAAGTAGGTTCGTATTTGATGAAATAATCGGGTTCATCTGTAAAACCAAAGTTATTGTTAAACCTTTCGTCACATTTCCAAGTAATATTATTATTTTGATGGGTACAAACACTCAGACACAGTATTTGACAAAAATATGAACAAACGCACGTATGTTATGAGAATAGTCGACACCCGTCAGTGTAGACGTTGTGATACACACGATAAAACCTTTATCACGTCCTGGCCCAGTGCCAGCGACTTGGAAGGGAGCGAACAATTCCTCCAAGGGCGAACATCAAAGAAGCCTCTTGCAGGAAGCTGGGCATGGACCTGCCAGACATTAGGACTGATGCAATACGACTTTAGGTGGCAGTGCTAACCCCAAATGAGAGGCAGTCAGAGTTATTAAAACAACAGATGGAACTCCCACCTGCCCCATGCACGAGCCAACTTTTTTTCGCTAACTGAAAACTGGAAGGAAATTGCTTGCCAATCGCATATTCTCCTGGTATAAAATCCCTCCTACGTGTTGAGAGGGTCGAGTACTCTGGCTGTTCAAAGCCTCCATATCTTTTTGTTGAGTGTGCCTTCCCTGACTAGAAAGGTACTTTGGGCAAGCGAATCAACATAAAAACTTCATCAGACTTCCTAAGCTTATCAAGGGCACAACTGGTAGTCATTATGGCTGCAACGAAGTATTTTTTTCAAAAGAGATTACTTCTCCTTGATTCCAACTCATCGAGGAAACCACTGGCAATATGAAGGGAACGCTACGCATTAAGATGACAAGTGTTGTACAAAATAGTTAGCAACACTCACCTATTGAGGTCGGAAGATCAGTCAAATCCGCCCAATTGAAGGGGTCTTCAGGCTCTCTGAGCAAGGAATCAAAAAAAGGGTGACTCAATTTTCCTTCGAGAAGCCCATCGTCAGTGACATCTGGAAGGAGCATCTAAAAAAACAAAACAAAAACAGTTGGTAGTAAGTTACATTTGAAATAAAATTACGATAACTATATTCAAGTCAAGAGAGAGTGAATTAAACGAGACATGAGCCGCCACAGCAGGCGAATGAAAGAAACAAAGAACAGTGTTAAATCAAAATAGCATTGCAACAACTTACATCATGAACCGCTGCAAATTATCACACAACGGTTTATATTTCTCATGAACAGCTTGACCTAGTATTACTGCTCCGAGACCCATCCCATTCGATATAGCATCGTAAAATACTAGTAAACCAGACGGAACATGACCTGACTACAATGGAACGACGGAAACTAAATATTCCCCCGGCGCCAAGCGCCCGTAGGCAATTGGCACGACGGTGCGAGTCGAGCGGGCCGGTTGTTTTGATGAGACGAGAGGGAGGGAGTACTAACGACGAAACGTTGGCTTCCGCTGTAGTTCCCTCGAGTTCAGTCAATTAGTTGACTTTGGCTCACTATAATTACTGTAATTTCACTATACGCAGTTGTACACATTTGATACCCATTCCATTCGACCCAGGATGTAACAATACCTTGAAATCGATACGAAACGCGGCGTATTTGCGATTATACTGCATTTTATTAATTTTTCTAACCATTTTTTGTCCATAACAAACATGGGCTTTGTCCAATCAGATTGCCGAGATGGCGGGCACAACTAGATACCAAATGGGATTTTTGTGCGAAAGAACGGATTTTTTAGACCACGTTAAAGGCACAAAACGGCCCAGACGGCAGACGGACATTGCAGATTTGGAATCCCATGTCTTGAAACGTAAAGTATCAAATTTTGAGGGAGGGTTGTAAAAAATGTTTCCTGACCGAAAACATAGGGTTATTATTCAGAATGAATAATAAACCAAAACACTTGGGAACGTTGGAAAATTGCACCAACAGGTTGACTAAAGCTAAAATCGTCAGCTAATCAATATTAACTAATTCGATATTAAGAGCTAAGATTGATTGTGTCTGGCAACCAATATCTAACTCCTGTTAGTTGATTCTCAAAACCAACTTGGTGGGGGTGGGGAGAGTTGCGGGTAGCTGCAAAGACGAATTAGCAGTTTACAAAAATAGCATCAAGGCATCCTCGAGAGAAAGCCATGCAGAGGGGCTACCATAAGGTGATAAAGAAATTGTTCCCGCTCACTCCATTAGCTCGTTAGAGGATATTGAGGCCATCCTGGCTGAGCTGCTCTAGTCCCCCAGCTGGACTGGTGCATATTTCATTATGGAACTTCGTCTTGCTCTTCTTTCCATCGCTACTTGACTCCCTCACGCCTTAGAGCCGGCGTAGGACATTATTTGTATCCCCCCAACTTATTGTTTATTCAATTTCATTTGTAGATACCAACAGATTTTAGTAAGCTATGTACAAAAATTGCTGAACCACTAACCCACGTGTATGTGTGAGGATACAAAGCCCTACTAAACGTGAGCTCAAACTGTGCACATCACACAGAATTGTAAGAGTAAGACCTGTAAGAGGGAGAGACTGAAGGAGTACAATAATTTCACAAACTGGCGACTAACAAGGTCTCCAACACGTGGAAGAAATGTCAAAAAGAGAATAACTGAAAATTATATCAAAATACGAAGAAGGACATATGGCGCTGGTTCAACTCATCAACTCTTGACCTACTAACTCAAGCTTCAGAGAGGCACGACCAGCACTTGAGACGTTAAACTGATATGAATCGCATGTACCTCTAACTCGTTGAAATCATTGAGAAAATCTTCATGTTTACGACTTCCTTCATCAATGTCCATGTCTAGACCTGAAAGCACACCAACAAATTTGACATTTAGCCAACATATGTTGAATTGACAATGCAACATTCAAAAGAAAATGTGACACCATCGAGAATATTATCAAGGGTACTTGTAACTGGGGCACTTTAAAAAGAAATTATACATGGCGGCATGTGAGGCCTGTTTTTTGTGAGGCAGTGATAACAGATAGCTCCTGCATGACAGTGCACAATCTCACAAGTCCAATACACCCAAAAGTCTTTATAGCCAAAAGGCGAGTTGTTTACATCGATCATCTAACCCCCCCCCCCCCCCAACAATACTTTCTATTTCCATATTCGTTCCAAACGAATGTAATTGCTGGGAGACTATGCTCAAGCACAATATTCCATACATACGGGAGTTCTACGCTGTACAGTTTGTGTGCTATCAGTCCTCAAACTTGTTGAATACACTGTGCACAAGAGAAAATGGTTAAAAAATCGAGTTTGGTCGCGAGCTGAGATCACCGTTTCTAATCACAGGTGGCATAATTGTACTACCACGGAATTTGTCTGAAGGTTCTGGGCTAAAATCGATTTTCAGCGAATAATTAGGTAATTTATTGTGCTGCTCTCCAGAATTTAATGGTATTCTCGTCATTTAGAGGTGTCTATACTAAAAATGTGATTAAAATCTTTGAGACATGGGGGGGGGGGGTGATCACTACGATAACAATAGTTAGTTTTGGACGGATTTTGCTCATACGCGTATTTTGGAGTCCCGTAGGCTAGATATCAAATTTTACCTGATTTGGTTAAGCCGTTTTCTCTAAATCATGTGACCAGACTACTTCCCCTAATAGTCTAGTACTGAGTAGGTCTTAGAACGTAAAAATTTGAAGAGATCCCAAAAACATTGTTTTTTCTCAGCCGACTACGTAACTTACCTTTCTTCTTCAAAGAGCCAAGTAAAGCATTAAACAAAATAGCGTGTTCAAAAATTTGTGGTTTTACGCTTCACAAAACGTAACGTCAAAACAATAAATATAATTTATGGCAATCTCGACCTTAAATGCGGCTCTCGGTCAGTTGAGTTTACTCGAAATAAACAACGAGGAACAAATAACGAACAATTGAAAACGGTTTCGTAACATTTAATAGGTCATTCTGTAAACCTTCGCCAAAGACAATAAAACCGAGCGCCTTGTTAAGCGAAGAAAAATAAATACAGGAAAATGCGGCGAAGAAACAAGCTCGTTAGTGAGGCAATTGCACAGCTTGAGTCTTGGAAATTCCTGATAATTAGGTTTGTCGGTAAATCAACGCTCAAGCTCAAGCATATGGCGACGTTTTCGGTTAGTGACACGATCATTTTACAGAGGAAAAAGAAACCAAGCGCTACACCCACAGTTTTTATGCGATTGTAAAATATTTCTCAAAAACATTTTTAACGTTGTATTACTTTGTGAAGTCATTTCGACAAATACAGTGACCCTCACAATACGCTTTGTTACTATATCGTACTAAATATTGGAGAGTATGCATGATAATGAACGAATGTAATTGGAACACATAATTTTATTTGCAATTACAGTTTGGAGATTTACCACGACAAACAGGGAACTGGGTGGGTAACAGATGATACCTCAACGAGACATTACCTCATTCACTGGGGTGTCAAGTAAATTGTGATGTTTGAGGTGCCTAGTCATCAGAAATGCCTCAGGCAGCCTTCTTCAAGTCGAAGAGTTTGGTACGTACCATTACATCACTTAGCCCTTCATGAAGTGCATGCCTTCAAGACCAATAATCAATAACCTGCACCTTCTACACAGACTCGGTGCCCATTCAAGGCTCTCCCTAATTTGGACACTAGCTCATAGCAGCTACGAGGGCAATGAAAAGGAGCACAATATCCCTACCCATCAGGCCCAAGCATCATACTGGAGCGACGAAAGTCGCATAAAATGGCAGGTGACCAATGTTGTTCATCAGACAGGAACTAGACGTCCTTACTAGCTTCATCACTGAGCGCTGCCCACTTTATACCACCTCAATAACATGGAAATCAGAGGCAGTCGAATTTAGATTGTGCAGCGAGGAGCACTAAACAGCAGGGCACAACCTATGCGAGTGCCCAGTCTCAGCAGAAAGGCACTTGAAACAATTCTCATTGAACCCCAAACAAGATCAGTCTGAAAGCACCCCAGCTTCAGAGTCTTCAACTACTAAAAAAGGGCAGGTATAGGCCTCTTTTTAAGGTAAGCAACATAGTCACAATAGCAATAGTGCTTAGCCCAGTGTGCCCTCAGACCACACAAAATAAGGTTATTTTGTGTATACTCTGAACGAATATTAGTAATTATGCTGATACCTCAAAAGAAAAGCAAGGAAAACACCAATTCTTGTCTCTTTTTTTTCAAGTGTGTGACTCAGCAAGAAAGCACAGCGTCGGCAGGGACTGTTCCTCAACAGGCAGACCAGCAATACCTTCAGGCAGTTTTGGATAACCCCAAGGGGATTCAAGAGGTGCTAGATTCTATACCCCCTCATCCCCCAGGTTACATGGTGTGTTGTACCCCTGTATTTTCCTAACGCTTTTTGATTCAGAACACAGGCTCAACAAATGTGTTGATCTCGAGATCCATTAGTAAGGCCTGTGACACATAGCAGATGCCATCATATCCAGGCCCATGTCTCCAACACGCCTGTAGCTTCCAGGACTGAAAGAAGGTTCCACATCACAGTAGACGGATCTTGGGTTTTGTACCTTTGCCTTATTTCTAAGAATGTGATCGTGGGGAGAGATACTGATGATTAAAACAGGTTCATTTCGTGTTCGTTTCTTGTCAGCACTAACCGCACTATGATTGTCTACTGTCACGTCTCTTTGAATTAAAACTTTCGTGTTTTTTTGTAACGATTTTCAAAAAAAGTATATTGTCATTCATTTGTTGGTCATACGCAGTTAACATTCGAGAGATTATGAAATACAACAATAATCGTAGCGCTTCGAGTTGACAAGAGGCAGCATTGTAAAATAATTTCAGGAATAGTACAAGACTTCTAATCTTTCGCCAGGCCATAGGCTGGGATAGTTACAAACTAGCCTCCTCTAATCAACCTATGATCAGCATTTAGTCGCTAATTCTCTCTTACATTGACTTAACTATACCCCCTCCCCCACACCACTGATCATCCGGCAGGCCAACATTTATGTGAACCCACGCTTCTTCAGCACCACCTTTTTTATAGTGACCAACTGATAACTATTTTAAACGAGGATTACAGCTTCTGCCAATTGACAGATACACACTACATATAACGATGGAATCAGAGAATGAACAGTAATTTAAAGTTAAATGCGGATGACAACGATTAGGTTGGCAGCCGGCGGTCAACGACCGCAACGTCAAATCGGGGAACACGGCATAAAAAAAAACTCACCTCTACCAAGCAAATAGCGTTAAAATAACCGAAAATATTACTAAATGGCTGTAAATCAAAATAACACAACTACCGAACCAACTAAAATTAAACTGCTTGCCATATTTTCTTCATTTACCGAATTCATTCAACAACGAAGTTCCGGAAGCGGTTTCAAATGACGACTCGCTCGGCATTTCACGATGTAAGTCCTGCAGCCAACAATTTTCAGGTGCCACTTGGAGTCAATTCGAAAACTTAATGCGTCACTTTTAGAAAGAAGTTGAATCGAAACTTAGTGCGGCAGGAACGAAATATCTCGGGAGACATCACACGGCCACTAGCCAACAAGACAAGCACTCGAAACCATTTTGTCAACAATCAGCAGTGAACGGATGATAATCGATAGAACCGCTCTACTTCGAAACAGTCGATAATTCAATAATCGATTGTATGAATCAACAGATTAGTTAATTTATGAGCAGTTGCTGTAACGATATTGCGAATCAGCGTTAATTTTATATGTAGAAATAGTTCATATTATGCTAAAGGGGTACTGCTTTGCTAGTGCACGAGAAGCGCCTTTTAGCTTCATGAAGGCATCCCAGTTGTGGGAGAGGGCAACCTTCTTTAATCACACCCGGGAGTTTCAACGGTTTTTGAAAGTATTCAAAAATGCGTTATGTTAGCAAGCGCGTATAATTTCTCCACAACTGAGGGCAACCTAAAACAATTATAGGCTTGAAGAAATTGAATGACTTCCCCTATGAGTTTTCCTTTATAAAGTTTTCAGTAGAAGTGGGAAACCTAAAAGTCTAGTGGTGGTTCTGTTTCTAGCCAGGAAGAAACTAATAAGAACAGCACTCGGTTGCCCAAAAGTGATTGCCACATGATGGAAGGCCCAACAGGTGGAAGAACCCTCATGAGAGTCATGGAGGTCGTGGGTTCGCTATCATTTAAAGCCCAGGGACTTACTCAGCATTCTGGCACCCAAACCGATTGAGGCTCAGCAGGTTGTTATTTACACTGTCTCCTGGTAGAGAGCTGGTGCCCAAGTGTTACCACACAGAGCTATGACCCAGGGGATTCCCCTATCGGTTTTCCCACCTGATCTAACTGTTTACTTGGGTGGCAAGTCTCAAAAGGGGATAAACTGTGACTTAACCTTCTTCACAAACTGGACGAAATGGTGTGTTCGCACCACTGAGTGGTGACAGTTTAGAGCACTTGATGGATTGACTATGCACAGATCCTTACAGTCAGATCTTCCATATAGGCTTATCGGTCGCAGTCAGTCTCTATGACCCTCTTGGGAACGCCTTCTTCGAAGGCATCCGAGAGTGCTGGTCCAAGGACCAAGCCTGTGGGCACCCTCAATCCTCAAGCCTGTGGGGGTTCTCAATCATTCGCTTGAACGGAGACATGCCTACATTTGATCGTAGCAGATCTGTCTGTCAGGAAACTTCTAATGAGCAAGTATAGGTTACGGGGGTCCCCTACTCTTAAGCTCATTGAGAAATGCTGGCCACCAAAGGTTGTCAAATGCACCGCTGATGTCAATCAGAACTGCTGCAACGTACTTGGGCAGTACCTCCTGGGAAACATTGCAGATTTTGACAATAACATTGGTGGGGACTTTAATCTAGTCACCCATATTTTCTGCCTGTGAGGTTGCGACCAAAAACTCCTTCGAGGGACTGCAACATCACGATCTCTTAAGTTTTGCCTAATATGGAAAGAAGGCTGAGCAGTCTCCGCGATTAACTGATTGCACTCGCCTCCCTTCTAAAGATGGACGACACTAGCAGACTTCCACTGAGTAGGGAACTGTCTGACAATCATTAAATAAATTAAGGAGGCTGCCAGACATTGTCCCTTCAGCTTTCCTTAAAATATTGCTTTCATATTATCTTGCCTAAGAGATTCTTTGAGCTTCACAGTACCTGTTGTCTGCAATGGGATGGTGGGCTCGCTCAGAGGGTCCATGATCAGCTCCTTTGCGACCCTCTGGGTTTCAGTATCTCGAGCTACTTGGTCGCAGGGGAATGCCTAAGAAAGGAGGGTTTCCAGGGAACTTTCAATGCTACAGGCCCAGCCTGACTCATTTTGCATCGCAGCTAATACCTGGTCTACATTTGCTTTCCCTACGGAGGACTTGTAATGCTTGCCATTGAGCTCGTTTGGTGGTGTGGTGGAAGGCTTTTTTCTCCTGGATGAACGCAGTTACGAGTATGGCTCTGACATCAGGGTCATGAGTCTGCTGGTAATCTTCTAGCTTTATCATCATTCTGGTTGAGGGGATTAAATTCGTCAGTCCACCACAGAACTTTGATCGTCCTGAGCTTCTGTTGCTCAATGCAATAACATAGCTACGATGATCCAGTTTAGGAGAGGGAGATTCGAACACAAGTTTTCAACCAACCACCACTTTGTCTACTTCAAAGAATTGAAATCCCTACCACACAGTATGCAAGGCGTACATATACCCTCGGGGTAGTCCAGAGAGAGCTTTTACATTAAAATGAGTAATGAAGGGTTTTGAGCAATGTTATTGCGTGATTACCAATAATAACCATTTATTTTACCTAGTACGTACAAAAAGTGTGATAAATCATCTGTAGTGTTGAACAACATTTCTATGGAGAGGCAGACGAAGTGATATTCTTCAAAGTGGTGAGACACTGCAATAGATTCAACCAAAAGTTACATGTTAATATCAATCCGGAACTTGAATTAAATCAACTAGAAACGCTATCCTTCATTTATTGCAGTCTAAATTACAATATGAAGTCATTTGGAGTTTGCATTATGATTTATTTTGGCAGTTGAGGGGAACGTCCCCAGAGTATTTAATGTAAAGACTATTGTTTCTGCAAGTGTTCAGCAGTTAATGAGGTGTTGAATATTGAAAATTATTAGAGACAAAAAACAAACAATGCAGTCTCAAACGAAGACCAAGAGCATTTTATTTTTAATAATTTTCGATAAGTTATGGGCCCAGATTACGTGAATAGTGAACAAGTAACAATTATTTAAGTGAATGAAGTGAGCATTGACAATGGATTTAGCAAAGGTGAAAGTGGGCGACCTGAATGGGAAAGTGAATTGGATAATTTGGAAATTTAAAATAAAATGCTCTTGGTCTTCGTTTGTGACTGCAATGTTTGTTTGTTGTCTCTAATAATTTTCCATATTGGAAGCCCTCAGATAGTGCTGCATACTAAGTGGTAGGCCTGAAAATTATGTGAGATGGATAACAAATAAAAATTGTTTGCCAACATCGGAAGGAGGTCGGACACAACACACCCTTCTTATGGAAGACGCCAGTAATCACTTCCGCTTCATCAAACATGTTGGAGCGGTGGCGATACATATTACAGAAATTCGAGCCTAATATGTCAATTCAAGAATGGTGGCTGTGGAAGTGGTTGACTGTGGTCTAAAGGTATTAGACAGCCACGAGTGCCAAAGCACTGCAAACTACTATACCTGCAGAATAGCTGTTGAGGCAATGAAGGGGAGACAAGAAGCAAAGCAGAATGGCCGACGATAATCCGTTAAATTATGACCAGGCATTGAGTGTGCACACAGAGGAACCCCAACAGCATAAGCACATATGTGCAGGCAAAGGCTTTTCCTGTGCTAAAGCGTGGAGGACTAGACTCATAACTGAAGATTTTGGAACCATAGCTAAATGAGCGTGGGGAAGAACCGAGCTATGAATGAAACACTACCTAACTGAAAACAGGTATATTATTCAAAGGGAATAATACATCATAATTAGGCAACAGAAAATACATCTGAAGTTTAGCACAAACAGTAATCAATTAACAACAAAAATATAACCCACACGCACCTCAGCTAGGCATTTAATTTCATCGTTGACGGAGGAAATCGTTTCTCTCGTCAGTCTGTCTGAGAAGTCCTCCTGAACATTGGCATGTGGATGCTGAGGACTAAATGATTTGAGACGCTCGATTGCTTCTTCTCTCGGTTTAAAAAGCTCTTCGTTGAACTCTATGACTGAGCTGTCTGGGTCATCCTGTAAAGTTGCGTGTTAAGAAGAACTACGATGAATTAGAAATCTTACTACTTGTTATAAGCGTTTAAAGGATCTAGAGGGAAATTACCAGAGATTCTGTTCATAAATTATGAAGCATGCAACAATGTCTAAGCGCGTTTAGGCGAAGGAGGGTCATTTCAGCGTGAATTGTGAGCCTGTGTGGCTCCAAAGATTAAATTACTCCTCCAAATGAACTTTTTGAAGGACGAATGAAAGCATCTGGCTCACCCAGATATTTCTAGATCCTGAGATGAGAAGGATGAGTTTCAGAGGTGTAGGACTGCCTCTAGATAGAGAACAATGAAATCCCAGTAAATATAGAGACGCAAATGCTACTACTTGAAGGAACTTGCGAAACAATTTAGGGAAAGTCTCCTGCCCCATTAATCCCCTAATTCCTATCTCACTCCAAGCACCCGCCAGGTCGACCTGTCAATTGCCCAATGTCGCCTAGAAAATGTCAATTTTCGGTGTTCTGTTGTAGCCAGGTCATGTTTTGTATCGTTTACTAGTATTTTTCCATGCTGAATCGCATGGGATGGGTTTTCGGGGGTGTCAGACTGTGTGAAGCTGTGCATAAGAATAATGTTTTAATGTGCAGGGAACATATGATAGATTTAATAGGGCAAAGCATCTAATTAGGAGTTCATCAGTCTGTATGTGGGGCAAAAGTAGTAATACCGCCCATACCCTACATCTCAAAATAGTGAGGTCCCTTCCTACGTTCTTTTCAATTACGCATGAGCCACAGGACTTTGCTGTCGAGATTGGTGCTTTTGGCACAACTAATGGGAAAGGCCAAAGGCTTCAGATGAGGCTTGTGAACATGGCTGGCATATTACAATCATGGTGGCATGGTGGAACATGGTGGCAACTCGACAATCTTTAGACGTTCACCCTGGTTACAATTACGAAATGAGAAAAGCCGTTACAGTGTTTCTGACTCACCAGAGCCAGAAAAGTCTCAACTTCTCTGACGAGCTCGTTGATTTTCTGAATCTCCTCCTTTGCCTGCGTCAAAGAGTCCCGTTCCTTTGTTTCCTCTTCAGAAGAGAGATTTGGCTGGAAGCCACACGGCAACGCCTGTATGTGAAAATGAATTTAAAAATCCGATTTTATTTTATTGTATGCTTTGCCAGTAAAATAACATAGCAGAGTACAAGGTTAGTTGAGCGACTCCCTCAAATTTGCATTTATGGTGTGACAGATGCCCCTGTTAAAGTTTAGACTTGCCCATGCCTTAATGTAAAGTGTTTAGAAGTTTTATTGTTTAGAACAATACAATACTTCCATCACGAAAATCCGTTTCAAACATGCACTGAAATTGATGAAAAGCACACCTGATGTCTCAGCATAGAGCCCCTCATTCCAAGCTCGTAGAAAATCGAATTCCAAATCGTAGCTTGCAGAGTGTTTATAAGCGTTCCCTTCACGAAACCTTCACGTTGGTGATCCTCAATGTGTATCATGGTGATCAAAATCGTTGTGTAATCTAGGAAAATATACACTCAACTGAAAACTAGCTGTTGAAAATGCAAATAAATATAGCTCTTTTGTCTTTTGTACCTTACTAAGTTCAAATGAACTGTGTGAAAAATAGGTTGCATTAATAGCTAAAGCCATGAAAATCGCCATGAATAACGTGCTGCTGAGGAAAGCAGTGTGCCGTGCCTCACCAGATATTTACTGCTACTGTTAACGTAACTAATATCATGAAGCCAAGATTGGACTGCTCAGTGAAAATACTCGTAGGTGGTGGAGTCAAATCAATAAAATTTACCTATGCCAATGTATCACTTTTTTACAATAAACTATCCTAAATAACGCCACAGAAATATGTGCAGGTCTCTGCCATGAGTAAACAACACACTGGAGTTCAGGCATCAACTCAGCAAACAGCAAGTGTGTGGTTCCCAGTATGTGAGCTGAGAGAAGAAGATGACTGTAGGGCACCAGCCAGGGGACAACAACCAAGGTCGTAGCTGCGACAGGCCTACAAACTCACCAGGGCTGTAAGGATCCAGCTTAGGCTCCTAGAATCTTCTGGTCCTCCCCACATGATTGAGGATTGCCCTTCATTCCTTGTTGTGCATGTCATTCCAGTCTACTGTTAGCCCACCCAGTTTTTCTAATCTAGTTCTGAACCATAGAGGGCCTTCGAATAAAAAGTGTTCACCCGTTCCTATCTCCCCACAAGAGCACCGTGCTCCAATGCTCTGATTGATTCTGTATGTATTATTTGGCACTGAGAGAGCAGACAAGCGGCTGGAGATGGATTGGCTGCACAACTGATGTCCCAAACCTTCTTATCCCCGCTACTCGACCAATTCAATAGTAGAGGCCTTAAAATCTCTGAGATCGTTGGGACTACTATCGCATAATGATCAGTCAGCATACTTATTAACCGTCTTAGTTATGTTCCAGTTCAGAGTCCACTCTATATTTTGCTTCGTATACCCTGTAGTCCCAACGATCTCGGAGATTTTAAGGCCTCTACTATTGTCGATGTCATCCCTGACTGTCCCAAAAGTTTTTGTTGACATCCTTTCTGACAGTCTACATAGTGCCCAGTGTGTGAGGCTGGTGAAAGTTAGGCGGAGCCAATTGAATTGGTCGAGTTGCAGGGATAAGAAGGTTTGGCGACATCAGTTGTGCAGCCAATCCATCTCCAGCCACTTATCTGCTCTCTCAGTGCCAAATATCCATTTAAATGTCACCACTTGTCCTTTTGCTCTGTTTAGGTTACCCTCAACTAGGAGACTCCTATTGGATTGACAAGTGTTTTATTGCAGACTGGTTACCCATGAATATTGGATTGTTTCGTTTCTGGTGTGTTCCTTCATCAACTTGTTGATTCAGCCGTTTATTGACAATAGTGCACTCAGAAAGACTGTTGTGTGTGTTCCTAATGGGATTGATTCCTCCCATTCCACTGCTGGAATATCCCCATGCCCGTAGACCGCATATTTGGCCCTTCGGGTGAAACAAAGAATATGGACCGACCGCTTGATAACGCTACAACTGTCTGGCACACCGATAACCTGACCTCGGTTGTGATATATCGATATATTGCCTTATCAGAGGGAGCAGTCCATATTCTTTACTTTTACCAGTCCTTCGATCCGTCCATGTAGCATATTCAGTATCTGGGCTATGAAGTCGCAGGTAGTCAAGAGGAGGCTAGGGCTGGCAGCCAGACGCCGGTAACTACTAGACTGGACTAGATACTAAATACGTACAGGTCTCTCCCATGATTAAACAAACAATAGTTCCTTATCGAAAGTATGTTGACACCATGCTCCAAACGGTATGGCAGTTCCATTATTTGATGCATTCATTGTACGTTTCCATGAGTTTATAGTTCACAAATCAAATCTCTGACCCAAGAGTCTACAACTTTAACCGGCGTCGGTTTAACTATAACAACGGCAGCTGTTTATTTTAATTACCTCTCGTGGGCGTACATTGTTATTTACTAACGCTGTTCACACTCACCTCGATCGTTAAGATGGTTTTGAAGAAAAGGGTATCTTTCAACGATTTTTTCTGAAACCCAGTGAAGGAGCCTTGTACGTTCCTTGCACTCCCTGAATAGTGTTTTCGAAATAGTTTGATTGTCCGTTGACTGGGCGCGCAAATAACCGAGGGACACGAGTTTTGCCCTCCAATCGTCCGGCTGTACTATACGCGGCATTTTGCAGTTTTCTCAAAATTCAAAATTTCGGAAGAGAAGAAGACGAGGGAAGACGTAGGGCATCAGCCAAAGCCGAGGGAACAATGGCCTAAGTCGTGGTCACAAATGGGCTTATTTCCTATCACCCAAATGATCCGGCTTGGTAATTACTAACAATTCACTCTGAAAGACTGTTGAGTTAATATCTAGTGGAGTAGATTCCTCCCAATCCATTGCAGGCGTTAATATCCCCATTCTTGCATTTCCACATATTCGGTCCTTTGACCCATCCGTGTAATATATTAGTTCAGAGTCGTCTTTTACAAACGTCCTATTCTCCCATGTTTCTTTTGAACATATTTCTGTATTGATACGCCTGGAATTTGTCTATTGTCTTCTCGTCATGAATCGGGTAGTTTGCTGTCTCAACGGTGTTGTGCAAATCTGTCCTGATGGATCCATATCCCTTCCAGGCGACCTGTTTTTCTTCAGTCTGAGAGTACCCCTCATAGATTCTTGTTGTACCTCCCAGTATTGCCGCTAAGATGAGAGTAGGTGTGGTGTTGAAGGCTCCTGATATAGTTATCATTATTATTCTGTCTAATTTGTTAAGGGTACAATTCTTGGTTGCTCCTTGCCACAGCGTGATTGCGCCATGGACTATTCCTGGTCCTAGCACTGCTTGATGGGTCCATTTTGCCATCCATGGTTTCACACCCTAAGTTTTCCCTATTATACTTTTCACTAGATACAGTAGGGTCCTACCTTTGTCAGCCTGTCTAATTATTAGTTCTTTCCATCTAAGTATCCTATCTAGGATTACCCCTAGATATTTGACTTTATCACCGGTAGGCACTGTAGTGTTTCCTATATTTAGTAATATATTGTCGGTTCTGGTTGTTGGCGTTTTCTGCTAAAAATTGCTGTATTTGTTTTCCCTGGGTTTATGGACAGGCTTCTTTCTAGCCACCAACTAATTATTATGTCCAATACCAAACTAGCTGTCGAGTATGCTGTATTGGTGTCCCGATGTAGTACCAATATAACCCCATCATCTACAAAAAATTGACAGAACTACCCATGACCGATAACGCGTTTTTGAAAGAACCAACTTGAGACTTTCTTCTTCTTTATTTTTAAGCCCTTCGATAATCAACACTTTCCACATTAATTTCAATTTTGACATTACAAAAAGTTAAAATATGTTTAAAAAAACTCATTCTGAATGAAGGAATAATACTCGTTAATTCAGATATAAAATTTGCAAAAACAACACTTGCTCTATATGGTTCACCTTGCATATTATTTAAAAAACCTTTTCAAAAAATTTAAGAGCTCTTGAACCAATATATACAGCACTCGCTCATTTACAGTACTGTATTAGGGCTTTTTATATGTTAGAAAATCAGGGTGAATCACATTGTCCGGGCTGTAGCGTTCACTCGTTGAGACCTGTTTCTTTCAACTGTTCCCCAACTAGCTCATTCTACCTTTGTTTTAAAGTCGAAATGAATCGATCATGAAAACCACTATGAAGAAAATTTGTGACCTTTTTTCCTTGATATATTTTTCAAGGCAGAGGCTATGAAGGTGACTGACCAGACTGATTCGAGTTGGAACAGCTAGGGTGCCTCAGACTAGAAATGGGCTGGCTGTATTTAGGAACTTGGAATCTGTTGCAGCCCTCGGCACGATCGCTGCCCAAATAGGACTGATCGATTTAAAACCCTGGAGGGTACAGGCTCTGGGGTATGATAAGTTGCTCAGGAAGGAGTGGAAGGTACATTTCCCTGGTTTGCACTCCAAATGTGTTCATAATGCATCCAAAGGGATACATCAATAAAATGAATAACATACTGTCTGATAGTCAAGCGTCTTGCAAGACACTGCAGAATTACTGCACAATGTCACAACTAGCCAGGGAGACAATGCGGGTACAAAATTTGCAATGCAAGATGCTGCTCAATTCTTTAGGTTACTCTAACAGTCTACTGGATTCATGGTGTAAAGCGATCTTTAGAAATGAGAGGATGGACCATCTGGCCACACTCAGTTCGTCTACTTTTCATATTGTGTCACTTTCCCGTTGCGGTGCATCTATATCACTAGTCACACTGAGAGAACATACAAGAAGAATGGATTGGGCTGTCAGCAACACTGCGGGAGTGAGGCTCTCAAAACGATTGACCTCAGGACCAACACATGAAAAGATGTAGCTTTCTGATGATGGAGAAGAAGGACTTAAGGCAGATAGTGTGAATTATCACAGGATCGACTCTTGATGCTAGTGGTGTGTTAAAGATGAGGAAACTCCCTATCATGTTCTGGTAAAGTATTAGAGACTTTAAAGGGAGCAATGTTTGGTACCACTTCCCTAAGCGTAAACATCAATAAGCAGAAAATGTCGGGCTATCCTCAGAAGCTGTACATGGACCTGTGAGACATTAAGATTGCAGACCGCAGTGTTCATACCAAATAAGGGACAGTCAGAGTTGTATATGCAATGTTTATTCAATAAAGGCCGCAACGTAAGTAATAGTAGCGTTATAAATTTCATAATGCTGTATCCCATTGAGTTCTAACAGTCTCATATAAACTGAGTGGCGAGCATACTGAATTAGAGAGATAATTAACCTCCAAATGCACGTGGCACTGAGGAAGGTTGAACGATATGTGTTTATACGTTGGTAGTAGTTACAAAACTCCCCTAGCTCAATCACCACTCATCATATACGGATCATTTCGGTTTATTGGGACCAACAAACGAAAAAATGAAGGTACGGTAAAAATGTGTAAGACATTTCTTCTTTCTGGCTTTTGTTGTTCTTGTTTATAGTATCATCTAAGCCCCGAATGCTCCCACTCGTCTTGCCACCTCCCAAGAGCCACAGTCCGTTTTTTTCTGATAGAAGTTCTCTGGTTGCCCCCCTCGCTGGCTGTCAGAAGTTGGATTGGGATAGCACCTGCTACCCCCAACAAGCAAGCCATGCAGTGGCTTTCTCTGCTGCCTATCGTAGGCAATGCTCAGTCATCAGCCTGCACCTCTGCCCCATATAAGAAGTGGAGTTTACAACGCTCATAAGCACCAGCCTTGTGCTTGCACACATCCATCAGATGGGAAAGGGCCATTGTTGCTGAAGCAGCTTGTACCGGGGATGTCAGAAATTTGTCAACAAATCTCGCGTTCTCAAGAGATGGAGTGGCCCCATACAGAGGTTGGCACAATGCAGAGAGGTGTATTCATAACAAAATCCCCGTGCCCCACGTAGCACTTATAGTCATATTTTGTGGATATCCCTTACAGCGTTTTAAGGTGGATATAATAAAAGGGCGTAGTTATTGCAACATAATTAACCTCCTTTCATTGCCTGAAGTGCCACTCTCACCTCCTATTAGAAGAAAAAAAGGAAAACAGAAGCCAAGCAAAGTCCTTGAGGTAAATACCGTTTACTAAGAGAGTATGACAACAAAGATTTTTCAATATACATTATATTCAACATGTGTAAAAACAACGTTTCCTATGTACTTCTGACTGTATTAGATCACTTAAGGCAGAAGTTACGAAAATCTGAAGGTTTTTTCTTTTTTATAAGTTCACTTCTTTTGTTAAGAGCAAAATTTTATACCATAGTTTTATACCGGTGAGATTTAATTACTGGAAGATGCATATTGAGAAAGAAGCAACTGTGTAGTTTTTTGCGCTATTGGTATAAATACGAACGGGAGCTCGCTAATTGAGGGGGGAGGGGAGAGAGAGGATAGAAAGGAAAGGGAAGGAGAGAAGAGCGTAGTACCGAGCTAATAAGTTCCTGTTTTTTATCTTTTCGTAACCGTAATTTTCGTACAAAGAAAATCGTCGAATTTGTACTTGTCTAAAGCGTTCATCGAAATAACGGATATAAGTAAAATCTGAAAGGGCATGGGTTGGGTGGGGTGGTGGGGTTGGGCGCTCAAAGTTCTGACGAATATGTTCAGTTGATTGCGCAAATGGATCGTCAGGCAATGCCTAGCCAGCGGGCAAAATGACTGATTTAGGTAGAACTCCCGAGTCAAACTCAACATGATGACAGCTATTCGTTGAGGTTTGTTGTTTGATCTATAAACACAGCTTTTAAAGAGCTTTCTTACCCTAGCAATACGTACGGTACTTAATGAAAGTACGAAAGTTATTGACAGCCAATGGTTGATTTCAAGACCATTTGTAGAATATTTGATGCATTCTCTTCAATTACTTTGCACTGACAATAAATACCAGAGGTTACTCAAGTAGAAATGAGAGAATGATGGTATTTGCTCACATTGTGTCACTGTGGTAGCTATGGGGGTAATTCACAGATACATGTAGTCGATAGTAATACACCCTGAGGTTTGTATGTGGACATGTTATCAATTGCCTACCTCAGATTAACATGGACATTGGTGCGTAATCATGTACTGTGTTCTAGTATAAATACACATACAGTACAAGTGTACAATGTGACCACTGTTCTTGGAGGCAAAACATCGAAGGAGTACCAAAAAAGATGACCCGGCACCAGTGAGGGTCACTGAGTTTGTGGCTAAAAGAAGCGTGCCTCCCAACTTTCCATGATTGATAGGGTTCGGCCATGGCAACGAAGAACAGGTTCCGAGTTTTCCAGTCCTCTGCACATATCATAGGAAATCCTTCCACTCCTGTCCCCTCACATCAGTTCAGTCCACTGTACATTCGCCAGCCTCTCTATTCTGGAAGAAGCTCCGCCCAGCGAGGAACTGTACAACCTTCATGGGAGAAGGAAGAAGATAGTGCCAAGCACACATTCTTCATGTGTTCCCTTCGGGAGGATGTGAGAGCCCAACTCCCAAACTGGAGCACATGTTTCGTTTTTGTTGGAACTGGTAAAGGAGAATGATGACCAATCATAACTCAACTCTAACAACTACCGAATAAGAACACCTCAAGAAAATTAAAAAGAGGCTTAATATCTGCCCTGTTGATATTTCCAGGCGCTGCAAGTAGACCACAAACTGCAGAACAAGAAAAGAGAAGGGCCTCATAGGAGAATGGCTGCGTCTCATCTGAGGGGACAGAAAAAATATGCATGTTTGGTGATTCCGTCACCCCTCTGGCTGGTGAGATAGAGATGACGGACTCACCAAACAGGTACGTTACCTTTAGTAATTTACTTACTGGCGGAACTAACCCAATTACTTTAATAACTTAGGAAAGGGTAGCTGGACCCCCATACTGGAAAAAATGGGCCACAATAGTTGGGTTAACTATTGGGATAACTATTGGGGTGTTCTAAAGAAATAGTCCACCGAAATCAGTCATATTAGAGCCGCTTTGTGTATAGGATTAATTAATCTTGATGTTTCTACATAATTAACGATTACATTAGTTTTTTGAAAACCACCATGAAAATTAAACCAAAATGTATAAATTTTTCATATGTACACAATCTTTACATAATTTACTTCTTCACGCCTCGAATTTTCCAAAGTTTATCCCTTCGTTCGGGTTAATATACAGTTGGGCGACTTTCTACAGTTTAAAGGGGTTTTTTGGCACACTATGAAATATCGAACGTCTGGATGGGACCTTTACCAGGTTTCAAACAAAACCAACAAACGAATACATCAAGTGTAAGGGTGTAAACACTGAGTGGCCTTGATGCAGTGGACTTGGTACCAACAAGAACATTGCTAGCAGATTATCAATTACAACTCCCAATTTTTATTTTATGTAAAAAAACTGATTGAAAAAGCTGTTTTTGGAAATGGGGTTTGCTTCTCAGTACACAGTGAGCAACATTTCTTCAAAGTGGAGGGTGGATTGGGTGTTTTACTTGGAAATGAGCATGTGAGGATGGCTTCCATGCCTGTGTCAGTGACCTGGCTACGTTGCTTGCATCAGGATTAGGGGGAGGAGGCGTTTGCCTGGAGACATCAACCATGCTTCCTTAAATCCATCTGCAAGTTGGTTAGAACGCCCCAAAGGTGTTACAGTTCAGTATGCACAACCCATCAGTGCATTGCTGTTACCCAACTCCCCCAATAAGTGAAATAGTATACTATCTGGGTGCATTAATCTCATTTGGTGTGAAGGGAATCATCAGCCAATTTGTGTGCCTGAATCAAAGGCCCAGTGAAATCCTCTCCTCTTTCCACACTCGTCAGTGAATGCTTCTATTGAGGGGGGAGAGGGGGCAGCTTAGAATCGATCCAGAGTTGGGTTGTGGAAGCTCCTGTGTTCCCAGTAAAGTCAGAAGACTTTCATTCGACTGCGTCTTAAGAAATAGCTCTAAACCAGATGTCAGGCAATCATACATATGTGCTTTGAGTGAGCCTACAGCTACGAATTCAACAGCACCAATTGACTACTGTTCAGTTTGTACCAACACCTTAAAGAACCTTGGGACACTCCTCTAAAACAGCCCAACCTCAGCAAGAGCACGATCCAAACATCCAAGTACCACCCCAGGGCAGCAAGTGGTCACATCAAAATATATCTGTGAATGTTTACTCCGGGTGAGATGTCTACTTTCTCGATTGAAAGCAATATGAAAGAAAGGAGCAATTGTTGCCTTTAGGTGAAACTCTTGTTGAACTTTTGCCTCTGCATATGCTCATCTCCCAAGCTGAGGAGGGGGTCGGCAAATGGACAACAAAGACACAAAGTCCCTGGTCTTCACACCATACTAGATAATTTATTCCAACGGCTCACAGAACTCGCACTGCAGCAAACTTGGTAAAATCAAATACTACATCGAGGTATGACAAGAATGAAAGTGGATTTCTATTAAACTATGAGCGTCTATCAAACGACCCCTTCCATGAAAGACCCTGCAGTACACCACAAACTCAAGGCCACTCTGAACCCTAACTACAGCGTCAGGAAACACATGAAAATAAACTATACACACGAAGGGTAGCTTTGTTCGATCCAAAACTACGGAGCTCAACCTACTTTTACTCTTTCGTTCTGAGATTCACCGCAATTTGACGACAATAAACGCTAAGACCTCAAAATTTATTTATAATTAATATTTTTATTTTTCTGTTCAATATTTACAGAGCGCCACTTCATCGGTACACAAATTTGTAACAAAACAAACAAAAAATTAAGACAACACTCGTTAAACACAAATTAAGTACGAGATTGCACTCATTGTATTGCTCCGACCACTGCCTAACACAGGGCTTCCCACACTGACGTAAATACTCTAAAGCAACATTTTCTGGTCTTGTGTTCTTTGACTAGTTGTTGAGTGACTCCGGAAAGAAAAACCGAAAGGTTTTAGCTGATGGACACTCCATTCTGGGACTGCTCTCGTGAGCCATTTCTGCGTTGGACAGGCATCTTTTCTCTGTACTTTTGATTATACCACGTCAATGTGCGAAGACCTTAACAAATGATAAGCTCAATTATTAGCTCATATTTTCAAAGTAAATCAATTCCGTTGCGGCTAAATAAATAATGTATTAAAATGAAACAGCGAAGAAGGATAAAGGAGTTGTTCGCGATTAAGTACTTAAAATACGAGTCTTTCGAATTTGAGGGGAATTACAGCAACTACAACACACTTGGAAACTCAAGGTACATGAATGTAGCAATCCATTTTCCTGTGGGCTGAGCTCGATCCTTTCGAAAGATTCCTAAGTTTCAGTAGCTGTTTAATGGCTGGTTTGACAGTGTAAGACGTTACTAGAGGTTTGAACGAACAGCTACGTCACTTTTCGTCACAGGACCACTGTGTTGATAGTCTACACGTGAGAAGACTGTGGCTTCCATGAGAATAGCTATGATTATTGAGTGTGGGCAGTAGATATCGTTGAAGATGCCCCAACCGGTTGGCGTAATAATTTGATATCGAATTAGCACGCCAGATGTCTTGATTTCTATACTTCGAGTCAAACAAGGAATTTTTGGCAGTGAGTTCCACACTCTGTGAAGCCACTGTCAACACCATTGTGGGAGGTGAGGAAAGCATTACATCTTCCTTGGAACAGCAATGTGTTGCCTGTTGTAATCTGCTCTATTAGTTTAGCAACTTTCGGATTCCTAATGACCACACTAATCGAGGATTACGACGCTGGAAGTCCTGGGTTCAATCTCGAGAAGTTGCAAAGGAGCTTTTCAAGGCAAATACTGGCTGCTGACACAGTGCTGAGTCTACATACGAGCTGTCTAGGTGTAACGGGATATATAGTAAATAACAGATCTTGGGAATGTGGTAGTTACAACTATTAGTTGGCACACATAAAACTTTCAATTTTTCTCGTATGCTTACCCAAATAAACAGTGTAGTTAAGAGATGTTTTCTGGTAGTGGTACAAGTACTAGTGCAACTTTGTGCCTTTATAAGAGTAAGACAAAGGGCCCACAACTTACATGCAGAACATAGAGGAAGGGACAAGGGTTGTCAGTGTACGTGAGGGAAGGCAACATACGTGTACAGCAGCTACATCCTTGCTCCTCTTCCAAATCCTTACAGTGCCTGTTCGACAAAGTGCATCCCCCAAAGCATCCTCGTAGCTCGCAAAGTATCCTCGTGGAGCGAGTTTCACGCATCCATGCCTCGTAATCCTTAAACTCGTGGTACAAAAATGGCTCTTGAGCGAAGTCAGGCATGGAGCGAGGAAAGGATGCACGAGGATACCCGAAGCATCCCCTTCCACATTCTCACTCCTCCTGCTACTCCGTAAGTGCCTGGAGGGGCCTTAAGATGCCAGTATAGTCGAGTACTCGTGAGATGCATCAAAGGCATAGTGAATGTACTCGAGGCATTTCAAGTTGAACCTCACATGTATAGGCAAATCCCCTTGTGGGCTCTATGATGACACAAGTGGAAGTGCATTTTGTGTGACATAAAGACATGAAGACATTAAACGCTGGTAAAGCAGGCAATTGTTGAAATAAATTTCTTAATCAAAAACTACTACAATAAATAATCTCAAGACACGGAGAAAATGAAATAGCAGATGCTTCAAGAAATGCAGATTCATTGGTATTGGTATAAGGCACTCTGTGGCCAGTGTTTCTGTTTGACAGTCCAGTGTGACACAAGGGCCAGCAAAGATATAATGGACAGAATGTGAGGAATCCATTCACCAAGCTCTCAGCATATCTGGGCCAGAGGGCAGACGAAATATAACAGCGCAGCTCTTATAGCATCCGCCAACTCACTCTAGTTAGATTGTTACACGAAGTGGTCAGTGTCTTTGATGGAGCACAAGATTTTAGCTGCTCGTAAGTGAGAGAGGAAATATCTCTTCACCTCTTTGGATATCTGGGGCAGTCTTAAAGTGTGGATAGCACCACTTTTGTAGGGAAGTACTCGTAGAAAGTTGAATACCTGCTAACAACAGTGTACTCAGAACATGGAAATAAAATTTTGGACCGTTTTGGGAGTGAGAGTTCATGGGTGAGACAAGAGAGTGTTCAAGTAACTCCTGTCCCTAGCAGGTTATCCAGTCCAAACTCTGTCTTCTGGAACATGAGGCAAGTAACACCTCACAGTCCAAATGACTACTCAATCCATCGAAGTCGACCATTAGAAAGATGTTGGGTGTACTTCCACGATAGTTTGGATTCAATTGCACAATTTCTTCATGCCCTTGTGAAGCTGACAGATCAAGGCTACTCTTATGAGCATACAGGTGGTTGGAATCCCAGGCAGACCCTTCAAGGCCAGGGGCGAACAATCACTCATTGCATACCTTCACAGCTTGCACACTATCAAGGTAACATGAATGTGCGTCAACTGTGTAGAACCTAGTGAGCCTTAGTAGCTCCCAAGTTTCAGTGCAGAAGGTGCACTAATTTATAGGATAAGGATACAAGACCTATGACATCCCTGGAGGTCGTAACAGTGGTACTAGCAACATTTTGGAACTCCTCAAACCACCCAATACACAAGATCTCGAAAGAAAAGCCACAACTAGGCCACTAATACATTCAACACAGCAATACCCGATTTCAATTTTCGCGAGTAGCAACTTGAAATTACCAACTTCAACCGCACAAAAACGAGGCAACCACACAATGAAGACAACAATTTAAACATATTCAGCGTCATATCAGACTTCAACTGTGGCACTGAGGGGAACAGTATTTTCACCAAGCACCAAATGGCATGCGGCTCGCTCCTACAAAAAACGACTGCCTTCATGTTTCCTGTAATACATTATTTTCCGTTCACCGTTAAAACACTAACAATTTGATTTCATATATTTTGTTTAATATAAAATTAAAACAATCGAAAGAACAAAAAGGAAATGCGTCATCGATTACAGGTACAAAAAGAGGATTCAATCCTCCGCAAGGGGCGAACTTCCAACTAAACTGTCAATCGCACCAACGTCTCCCTTGATCCTTTTACATACCATACTTGATTTTTTTCGCTTACACAATAACTTAACTCGTCTAAAAATTAAGTACAATAATGTTTGAGCAAAACGTAACAAAGTAGGTTTTTCTCGGACTTTTGCACCATTTAAAAAAATAAAATAAAATGTTTTGGGATAATACGATACGTTACACAAATGTTTGTTTGTCCTGTCGACGCTATTCGCAATTCGTCGTATTTTTATTTCATTTTGTTTCAACAAAACACAAAACTTCCTAAGGAAACAGCGATTGGCACTAACAGGCGATGGATAGCTACCACTTGGCTACTGAGTTTTTTTAACAATTAATTCGAAAGTTTTTGTGAGGCGTCGCAGACGTAAAACATTAAAATATTGACGGGCGGGGAGGAAGAGGGGGAATGGAGGAAAGGGAGGTGTGGGGAGAGCATACGTTTGTTTTATTGCAGTGATGCCGATATCTCCCTCTGCTCGTGTGCCGAGAGGCCAAAATTTCGATATAGGAAGCGCGTTTGTTTTATTTTTCGAATTTCTACGCAGGCGACGACGACCGGAGAATTGTAGGCCGATTCAAAGGAGAGGACTAGACAACGGGGGGAAGAGCGTTCCGTTATTTACAAGGTAGTCGCGTCTATGGGGAACAGTAGCGCTAGCACAGACAATTAACAGTCTCGACTAGCTCGACCAGCTTCCATTCAGTTCGCACCGCTTTACCTGTCAACATGAAATAAACAAACCTGGTTAGATGTTTGAAAAGCGTTGCAATAGAATGGTTTAGAATGAAAATTTGTTAAAACTATTGTCATGACTCGTAGTTAGCCAATGTCTGTTAAAACTGAAGGGCGAGAAGATTGTTGTAGGCGATTAATGATTATAGCGAGGCATTGGGATGTTCTATTCATTGGGATTTATTGTGCTCGAGACAGGGAGCCCCTTGGAAGAGGTGGTGCAGGATCCTTTCGCAAATAGCAAAAGGGTGTGCGTTACCACAACGCTATCATCGTGTACACCGTTAAAGAATTATGCATACCAAAAAGATAACTCCAAGATTCAACAACTAGAAAGAATCGAATTACATTTGAGCCGAAGAAAAGAGTTGTCAAAAAGAAACATCGGACTCTTGGCGTTGGCAACGAAACAATAACAATATGGAGGCATAGCATATGTTCAAAATGAAGAAAAAAATGATTTTGAAGATCGAAATGGGAAATGGTAGCCACACACACAGTGACAACTCATGACAGTCCGTCCAAACTAAGTTACGAGTTTATGTCTTCTTGAATGTGTTTCAAGGTTTTGTCTTCAATCTTTACTGGAGTTCTAGTCGAGTTGATCAACGGTTATGTTTTACGATTCCCTTGGTGTTTCCACTTAGAAAGTCTTTTCAATGCAGGACAACACTTCGAAAGGGTTGCCATACACTGGATGCAAAGGCGTCATGTCGAATGAAGATGTAAGAAGAGGAACATTGATGTTTTTTCGAGCGTGTTGCTCTTCAAGCACAGGTTTCAGGAGGTGCACGTGATTCCATATGTGACGTACAAGCGTTGAACCATCGGTTTCGATTCAGTTTTGTACAAAAAATGTGAAGAGAGTCGAATGGTTAAACATAGGTGATTTTGGCAGTGGTGGCACTCTAAATAATATAAGAACGATGTCCCAAGAGAACGATTGGAAGCTTGTCAACCCAATTGCCCGTCATGTGCATTTTCAAACTCGATACCATTTTCAATCATTCCGTTTGCCTGTGGATGATGAAGTGTTTGAATCCTAAAACTCTTGCTAATTCTCTGAATAAGGAGCTATCGAATTGTCATCCTCTGTCAGTAGCGATGATGTTTGATCCATTGATACAGCAAAAGCTCTGACAATCGTTTCTGTTTAAATATCGCGTGTAGTGGAATTGCTTTGGGCCATCTTGAGAATCCGTCTATTAGCAAGAGAAGATATCAAAATACTTGCTAAGATACGATGCTACTACGAAACTGTGTGTCACCAAGCAGGCTGGTTGGCAGGGCACACAATTTTCTACCCAAGTCTGAACGTCGTTTTTAAGGGATGACCAGACGTAGCGTTTTCCTGTACTCCCTGGATTTATCGATCTTGCAAGAATAGAATGGACGAAGTCTTTTCGAAAATGGATTGGAAGAAATGGTCGGAGAACTCAAAGCGATGAATCGCAAACGATACATGAGTCGTTAGGGAGTTCAATGGTCCAGAATTTGAGGGACCTGGTTGCGGATTTGACAAGTTCCGCCAATACTGCGTCATGTTTTTGAGCTTCTCGACAGATGTTGCAGTGATACATCGACATTAAATTTCCGCGCACCTTAACATCACCCATCCCTCGAAAAAAATGAATACCTTTCCATAATTTCCTTTCCTCCTTCGTACTACTCCTCTCGTCACCACCATCCGTATTCCTCTATTTTCGTCTTGTAACTTTTTCGTGTTCTTTTTTATTTTTTATTCTCCCCCCATAGTGCATATATATTTTGTTCAAACTTAACTGCACGCGTTCTCAATGTTCTACGATTATTTCATAAAAACTTACCAATATCCCTCATACTGATTTGACCCATGACGCCGGAACCCACTGAGGCTCCCTTTCAAGGATGTTGATTTCGTTGAGGAGTTGGATGTACGCCCTCTCCGTATCGTTGTTGTTGATTATCATATCGAAATAATGACCGTACTTGTCCTCCATTTCTCGAGCCTTTTCAATGATGTCTTTCAACTCTTCCTCCTGCAACGTATGAAAAATCACTTGGTTAAAAAAAAAAAATATCTGGTGCGTAGCAACACACAACTTTCCGCCACCCCTGTAAGTTAGAACACCAGCTACATATGCGGGTGCTATATCTTCTGTCAACGCATTTCTACAGAAACTCTATAGAGCACAAAATGTAGGGACTAGTTAACTGAGAGTACTTCGTAAGTTTGATCGAAATCGTTAAAGCCGTTTTTGAGAAAATTGGAGTACCGATAAATTAATATTCGACAAATCTCCTTTTCTGAGTTAACTTGGCTCATATCTCTGTTCAACATATACAGAAATAATTATAGAGAACGAAATGTTGGTATGGGTGGCTAAAAGACAGTCGGTAAGACTGATCACATCTGGCGAAGCAGTTTCCCTGGAATTTACGGAAATAATCGAAAAAACGTTATTTTCGACAAATTTTGATTTTTATCTCTGTTCAATGGACTGTTAGAGGAACATTGATTGAGAACAATATGCAGGTATTGACTATTTGAAAACATCCTGTGAGTTTGGTGATAATTGTTGAAGCTGTCTTGCCAAAAAGCGTAAAAAACCTATTTTTGCTTATTGGCTTATTTTCGTTCACCGTATTTTCATGGAGATATGTATGAAGAAGAAAAGTTAGGTATTGATTAGTAGAAGATAATTTGAAAGTTTAATCAAAATCGTTAGAGCCGTTTTGGAGAAAAATGCGAAAACCCATATTTTTTGGTACATTTTCGTCTCCCCCCCCCCTTCCCATCGGCCGAAATCGTCCATAACCTTATTTTGGTGTCTACAAAAAATAACAAACAAAACAAAAAAAGAACCAGCCCAATCGGATCAGCCGTTCTCCCGCAAATCGAACTACAGACACACACACACACACACGGACCACGCGCCGAAATTAGGTTTTTTAGACTCAGTAGGCCTCAAAACGTAAAGATCTGAAGAAAACCCAATTTTTTTTGGACCCGATTACTATACTTTCCTTCCCTTCGGGTAGCGGAAAGTAAAAATCACCAAATCGAAGCCAATAAACTGACGAAAGTAAGGCTGCCATTGGAAGGACGAAGGTACGAAACTACGTTTACTTGGAGTGGATGAGGTTCATGCGGAATAAAGAAGGAGAAAGGAGATGAAGAAAAACTAACTTTGTACGTTTCTCCATTACGGATCTTCTTCTGACGGAGTTTCTCGAGAGAAGGAGGCGCAACGAAAACAACGTAAGGCTTCAGGTCTGAATTCCTCAAAATTTTGAGCGATTGAGGGTGCAGGTTGAGGACACATATTCGTCCCGCATTAACGACAGATCGAATAGCGTCCAGCGATGTGCCGTAATACGCCTTTTCGTATTCCCCGTGTTCGACGAATTTCCTCGCGAGGATATCCGCCTCGAATTGAGCTCTGGTGATGAAATGGTAATCCTGACCGTCGACTTCGCCGTCTTTTCTGGCTCTGCTGGTGTCTGAAAACATAATGCAATCGTGTTGAGTTGATAAGTAGCAAGATTTCACTCGTCACTCTCTAACGAGGACGATATTCTCGAAATTGTATGCATTATTCTAGCCTGTACTTTCAACGTCATCATCATGAGCATTAGTTTGGGGCACAGCACCTGCCCTTTACAAGCTGGAAGGCACATGCCCTCGTATAAGCGTACATCAGAAACTCCTAGAACAGCAAGGAAACCAGCATCCCACCCATACAAGAGGGGTAGCTACAACATGCGCCCCCAGCCCTCCCCCCATTTCCATTTGTCTGGTTTAGAAATGCTGGGTTAGCAATGGTGGGGAGAGGTTTTAGTCAGTAAGAATCCGACACTACCCATGCAATTTTCCTCTCTCACACGTTCGAAACAATATACAAAAAAGTAAGCCTCATTTATCAGGTTCTCATTCTTACTGGAGTTAGCTCCATTACAATTAGATCCAAGCGAATCCCAGAAAATTAGAAACGAAACACGTTACAGTAGCTGAGTAAAATACATCTAAATCGAAATTAAAGTTTAAACATCTCTTGGCATTTAATTGACTTCTTACAGCGTCAATGATTCGCTAAACAGGAGTAACACTAACTAAACTTACGAGGAATAGCAGCAGCAAATCTGTCAGAGTCCTCCATCAGCCGCTGCCTTAGCTCGTGTCTGCCAATGTTCGGGGGTCCAATTAATACGATCGGTCGTTTGTGGTTGGCCCTTGGATAATACAGAGCCACCTCGTCGTACGTCAAAATCTCGTCTTCGTATTCTGAAATGAGAGAATAGGCAAATTCTAGAACAAATCCATCATAAGAGAAGGGAAGTGCAAAAGATGAGGGTATTCAGTAGGAAGCAGTGTGCGAGGACAGTCTCTACAAATACGCTACGCAAACTAAAAACGATCGAATACTGAACCCCATCATTGCTTCCAGGGCTACCATTCATCCCCCCCTCCCACACCCAACACCAAGGAACAGTATTTCTAGGGTGGCCAGCGCTATTCAATGATCATAAAGGTTGGGAAATTCCTTGTAAGTTAGTATGCCAGATAGTACGTTAGAACAGTTATGATCGAATGCAGACATGTCTCAGTTTGAAGAATGATAGCGAAAGGGTTCACACAGGGCTCTGTCCACAGACCATGTCTTTGGAACGCCTTCTTTGAAGGTCTTCTCAGGAGCCTCATGGAGACTGAATGTGAGCCATACACCTACGTGGATCCATGCAAAGTCGATCCACCAAATCGAGGCTAAAACCCATCAAGTGCTCAAAATCGTCACCCAATGCAGTGAGCATGTCTAACTGAAGGTGGCTGAGTGGGAAAAACCTAGCTCATCCTCTTCAAGGGGAACTTTGATAGGACAACATCCCTCTACTGGTAGACTGGATAAGTGACAACTTGCCATGCGAGTCAGGTCATGGTTTGGTGGATGCTGAGCAAGTGCCCAGGCTCTTGCACCATAGCAAAACCGTGACCTCTAAGACTTCTGACTGAACTGAATTCATAAGAGAGTTAAGAAACCATCATTTTGATAAAGGGAACAGATTTTTTCCAAGTAGGGGGATAATTCCATACATAATTGCATTATCGGCTTATCCGACGTTATTGCGTCCATTGTAAAATCCTCCTGGAATAATGTTGAGGTGGTTGGCTGGAGAGATGTCATCGTCTTTGAGGAATCATGGTCTTTAACAGCAAATAGAGTAGAAGGGATACACTTTTATAAAGTAAAAGAAACAGTTTAACAGTCTGCAAACACAGACTGTAATATGCAACCCATTAGAAGTGTGGAGTAGGTACAAAGATGCTCCAGAGATTCCCACAGAGAAATCTTGCACTATTTCCTCGTGGTGTTCGAATAATCTTCCACAGATACTAACACAAAACAGACATAAAACACAGTACATACCATCAGTGGCACTGGCGTAAATAGGATAACCGCTTTCACTGTAAGACGACTTTTTCTTCTTCTTCTTCGTATTTTTCTTCGCACAAAGAAGAGTACCGGCCTTTTTCGACTTTTCTCGGCTCAATTTATCTCCCGTGATAGTCGACTGCTTCGTCGCTTCTCGTCTGCAATCATACGTGAACGAAAACATGAAATATCCGAGACAAACGTTCACGGCAACAAGACCTGGGGGGAGGGGGGGGATAATTAGTTAATTATCAACACATCCTATGACTCTGGTAGTTGGTGAAGCTTCCCTCAAGCAGAACGGTAATCACTAGAGTTAGACAAAAGGCAAACCCTTCGTTTCTTTCAAAATTCTAGCAGGGCATCAATCACTGACGTATACAGACAATGGCGAGGAAGGGGGGGGGGCAAACGAACGTTTATTTTTGTTTTGTGTATTTTTTTGTTTCTGGATATTATTATCGTTATTATCTTTATGGAAGCAACCAGGAAAGGTAAGATTAAAAAATTGGAAAAATGGTAATCAATATTTATTTCCTTAAGAAACATAATAGCTACAACAGTTTATCCAAAATCCGGCCCCTCCCCCCCATGATCCGCCACAGCATCAAACCTAGTATCATATATGTTGTCGAGCTACATGAAGAGCCGCCTACATATATCTTCACGTCGTCTCAAGTGTTTACAACAGTCCTGTGTACGACAACATATATCTCTTGACTGCTTCAGGTGGCTATAGATACCTTAGTCAAGATTGATAGCTCATAGTCTACTGAATTGCAGTAGATTTTAAGAAAAATAAGGAAACTCACTGGTGTTGGAAGTATTTGCTGGGTATGAGACCAGCCAGAGTTTGGTCCTCTTCGCCTTCTCTGTATGCCTGCCACCAGTTCGGGTCTTCTTGCGATATCACGTGCAAAATATCCCCTTTTTGAAAACTGATGCCTAATTCCCTGCAAGGTATGTACAAATCGTCTTCGGGGTCGTAGTCGAAATTCGCTTTCATGTGCATCTGGGAACAAAAAAGGAGGAAATGAATTATAAACATGTTTTATGACATTTTACATTCTGCCAAACGAATTAACTGAACGATTCATTGAAACAATTACAAAGATCTTTAAAATAGTGATGGGGGGTATCCTACAAGTTTTAGTAACGAGGGACACAAGATGAGACTGTAATACCGCGTTGTCTCAGCCTTCACATCACATTACAGTAAAGTTCGTTCAATAGCCCACATTGAAAGCCGATAAGAAAGAGTCCTCTTGCGGAGGATGTGGGCATAAATATGTAGCGTTCTACAGGCTGAAATCCATCTGCTCTGCAATATGCCTGAAGAGATGCGATATGCGTTGTTGCTTGGACAGCTGACGTCCAACAACAACGTTCTTTGCATCCATCCAGGAGAACTGATTGATGAAGGAGGTTTGTTAGAGTTGTTAGAGAGGAGCAGTGGACATTCAAAAACCCTCACCTTGATTAGGGCTGGTTAGAGTCTTTTCAGAGTCTTGAAATTGGCTTTTCAAGGAAGGTGAGATTTCAGGCTCTTGATAACGAGGTGTTGGCACCACCCTCGAGCTTCAACCGTTTGGAAATAATGTACACACTATTTGTGGGATCTTGATGATATTCAGAACGTTAGAATTTATGTAACAGCCTCACTAGATTATGATCACTCGATGATAGAAACCCATCATCATCATCATGGGGGGTGTTTTGGTGCATCCTAAAGTGTGTACACACTGTGGGGAACACACAGTGGGTTAGAAGAGAAAGAAGGAGATGTTATACAATTGAACACTCGTTGCTGGTTTGAAAATTTAGCTACTACGCTGGAAGTGCAGTGCTGTCATAAAGGAGCTTCCTTGGCAACAAACCAGGCAGGCCGTTGTGATCCTCTCTAGACGCCCTCGGTCTTTAACCAACAGGTTGGTATTTAGTAGAATGGTTTGATCTGTTGATCTAGGCCTCACGCACAGTGTTACTTGTGCTTACAACCTCAGGTAGGTCTGACTGCAGATAGGATCCATCCTGTAGACGCTGGAGTGGAGCTACCAGTAAACACTGACAGCCTCAATGTGCAAAGGTGGTGGAAAAACTCCAGCAGTGTAGCTTTGCATGGGAATAGGGAAGGATTCAGAGGGCCTGGGCTTTCGCTCATTAGGACTGTGTTGAGATATGCAAGAGCTATGATAGTTTCGAAGCCTGCATACACCCGTGTCATACAGGAGGTATATTCAAAAGGACTAAGGCAAGCAAGGCTGTTGCTCCAACACCTCAAGCTGGGGAGAGAACGCTACTACAAGGTCGTTTCTGGAGGAAGTTGCAGTCTAATCAATCTGAAGTAAGTTATGATGTCCTAGATTTTAAGCATGGTTGCTAAAGCAAGTAACGTAGTTATAACAGGTTGAATCCTAAGTGAATGTGAAGTGCATTAGTACAGTACCACCGGTCACAGTGTTGAATCTGGTACAAGAAAAGCATCAAAGAATTATGTTGATTGGGTGTGTCCGTAGCATGCTCGCAGAATCCCCCCTCACCACACACGACAAAAAATTTTAGTTCAACCGCTGAAAAAAGTTCCCTTTTAGCAGATGCCAGAAGACGACTCCAGCTTATTCATATTCCACCCAGATTAATTCACAGAGGAACTCACTAGTTGAGGGTTCTGAGGTTGTACTGGTACGTTTCTAAGTAGGAGCAGAAAGCTTTCGAACTGTTTCAAAACTAGTTCACTCCTGGTGAGGTCATTACATCAGGGAGCTTTTCATCTCAGTGCTATCTCCTCGCTTCATGAGTGGTTTTTATAAACTTCTTTGTGACGCTTTCAACTCCAATCCTTGCAGATAAGACCTGCGGACACGAAAGCCTTCTACTTACAATGCTGTCAGTTCTGTGCGGCGTGTGTGAGTAAACGGGAGCCGTGGGGACGATGAGGAAAGTGAGCGTCCCCGTCATAGCCGAGAGGAGATCGCAGACTTCGTTCACAGATTTTCCTCGCATTTCGATACCGTTTACTTCGAGGACTTCGTCGCCCTCGTGAAGGAGACCGGACTTGTCCGCTGCACCACCGCGAACAACGCGCCCGATCATCACAGAGTCCCCTTCATTTCTTACTGTCGCTCCCTGTAATCAAAAACGAAACATCAAATGAGTTCCTGATCGCACAAAGGTTGGTACGTAAGAGTCAAAATACAAGTACATCCAAATAAAATTGAGTTGGTTTGTAGGGAATGTCTTATACAAATTTCCTTCCTATTCGGCTCAGCCCCATGTGCCTTCGGCACAAAAAAGCGTCACAATCATCTTGCAAGTGGATCAGTAAGCTGCCTACACGATGTACGTTTCATAGCAGTTGTAAAATAATTAGGAGCAACCGACGAAATTTGAACTGCTGTCGTCTCCTTGGCTAACTTTTTCGCAGAGTTTCCTCTTTAATTGGGGAACGGTAAGCACGAACCTTCCCACAAAAAATTACATTGACAGGTGGCAGCTTGATACATTCCAGAGAGTTAAGCAGATTGGATTAGTTGGTAGAGCGATAAAAATCCTGAATGCACGGAGGGCTTAGGAAAGTTGAGAGCATTGCACAGGCATTTTTTGAACATACACGCAATTGATTCAATTTGGATGGTTAACTTGAAATGTACAAGTGAAGCGTAGCTCCGGAGATGCAGCGTAATTCGTCAAAAGTTGAGTTGAAAATGATTGTTATATCTGGGCTTAAGACGAGAGAAAAAGGAGGAAGAAATGGATGATGACAAACTGGAGGGAGAAATGAGGAAGATGAACCGCCGTCTTCTCCTAAAGCCACGTCCGGCAGAATAAATCGTCAACATCGCTGAAAATGACTGATGAGCCGCGAGGAGGTTATGGTAGAGAGGAGACTAGGTTCCTCAACTCATCCTCATTGCCACAACCTCCAGAGCTGTTCGTTGCTGAGAGTTTGAGTCGAGGTTTGGGCCCTGAAGGGAGGCCGAGGTAATAAACTTAAAGGAAGAGGGGGAGAGAGAATGTGACAACCCCAAACAGAAGATGAACCTCTCCCAGGCTCTTCCCATTAATTCGCTCACCGTTCTCCTTCAAAGGCTGCCTCAGCCTCATCTGCCATTAATTATTCCGAGCATTGTAATCCTCCTCAGTTCCAGGTCAAACATGCTTTTCCCTGCCACTACTTGCTGCCACTGCTGCTGCTGCTGCTATCTCCTCCCAAGCCGACGTCCCAGAGGCCTTCAAACTTCAACTTTTCAAATGAGATTTACCTTCAGTCACCTCAAAATGAGAGCAAACGAGAACCTAACGGGAAAAGTCGAACCTGTGAAGCGTCAACCATTGGCAACTACTTTGCTCTGCTACAGCATTTATGATAACTATCTCACTTAGAGTGGCTACCACGTCCATATGTGACGTGATTGGCTACAATCCTGTTGTCTGGGATAGCAAACTACAACTGAAGCACGACAAGCGATTCCTGTAAAGTTATCCGTTGACTCTGCCATACAGTGCATGATGGGCATTGAGGAGCGAAAAGGGAGCTTCCTCAGCTCTGAGCAGTACTTGGTATAGACCTCTCTATTGAGCAAAAACTTGCCACGGCTTGTCAACAAGACGTGATACGTTTAAGTTCTTCTCAACATCCGTATATCCGCAGGATAAAGAGGGATAAACAAGACCACTAGACATGCTCTACTTCTTTTCTCTCGAAGACTCTCCATCCTGCATGTCTTGCGCCTGCAGTGGGGTGGAAACAAGAAACCAGGTGCTCCTCCACTGTAGTTCCTACAACAGTGAACGACGGTTATTGGAAGAGCAACTAGTAAGCAAGCTTATAACTGTTTTTCCCCAGTAAGAAGGTTATGGAAAAAAACGCAGCCACAGTTGATCCTTTACCTTGCCACCAAAAGTAATGGTTAAATCAGTTAGGGAACCAGATGTAAGAACTCCTTCAAGAATGTACAGATTCCCCAGAGCCATACCTCCGCATTGTGACACATGGGCAACAGCCATCCACTGGAAGACTGGCTAAATGACACCCTGCCGTACTTCCACAGGTTGAGGTTTGGTGGATTACAAGACACGTGCCTGGGATGTTGCATCGTAGCGAAACTGCAACCTTCCATGACTTTTAACTGATATACCTCTTATATGAGTGATAAGGGAACAGACCTGTAGGAGCAACAATGAAGGCTGGAATTGTCTACCTTCCTGTGCTCGCGGCAGTGGAGGATCTCCTTGATCATACTTAATTAAGGACCTCCACTTGCACTTACACAGCATGATTGATAACGCCCGCTACCGCGTTTTGCCACCCCTCCAATGTGTTGGTTCGGAACAACCAACCGTTATCAAAATCTTCTCTATTCTGCTAGTACCTCACGTGAACCATTACGCATACACAACGCTTACAACCATTACAACACAAAGTAAGAAAGGCTTGGTTTCGTCCAGCAGAGAACTCTACGACATAACAAAATCACTCGCCTTATAACTACACGCATAGATGCGGGCCACCTCCACAAGAACTCTGAATACACTTTAATAAGGTTTTTGTCTAGTAAGCGCGTGGTAACGATTAAAAACTTCAGATAGCAAAGGATAAAACGCATTGGGAAGTTATATGAGGAATGAGAAACACCAATACAGTCAAATGAATTGGCAAAAATACTATTAAGGTCTTACCAGAGGCTCATTAGTTTTTTCGATTTTGATAATTTTGATATTGGACTCTTCCTCTTGAAGAGGAGTGGGAGCCCTGCTCCTTGGTAGATCCATCTGGGCCGTTGGAGGCATATTTCCTATTAAGGTGGATGCGACGGGGATGACCTGCAAAATATCAACCTCCGGTTTAAGCAATTATTGAAATCAATGATTTATTTAGACAATTGGTTCGTTTGAACGATGCGTTACCTTTTTAGCGACGTTATCGTGAGAGTAAAGGAGCCCTTCGAATTCGAGCCTTCCCAGCAGCTCACTCAGTTCGATCGCATCTGGCGAGCTGCCTAACTGCAGGCTTTCGAGACACTGAAAATTAAATCACCTTTAGAAATGTACACAGTGCAGGTTGAAAACAATGAATCGGGAGCATTCCAAGCTTCAGTAGAAAGGAAGTTTTCACGTCGCTACTCCTCGGCACACAAAACAGTGGCCCCAGTCTAGTGGATTAGCTTGAGGAATCTTATTCAAATTTTCATTAAACGGAGGTTCAGAACTAACGGTTCTTACACTATTTACACTGTAGGTGGCTCTTCAAGAATTCAACCCTCAAATTTTATAACGTTGTCAGAACTGGGAGAAGTCAGGTGAGAGAGGGTTTAACTCCTGACGTTGATTGAATGCATCAGTTGGCTGAAGTGTAGTGAACCAGCTGAAATAATCTTATTCAGAGGTTATTAATGAGTACAGGTCAACAGCTTGGGATCATTGTCTCCATCATGGATTGAACAGATAAGTTGATGGCAAGTTGCTAAACCTGTGTCACAATTCAAGCGATCCGCACGATCAGCTGATCCATAGTAATCTTTACTCCAAATATATTACGAGTCTGGTGGTTCCACTCTCTTGAGCGAAAACGATTGGACTAGATAAGGCGACTGAATTAACAAGGACTGTCCAACTCTGCTCGAAAGAAGAGATATTTGCGGGAATTAGGGAAGCTTATACACATAAAAGTAATTTATGAGAAAGAGTTTTTTGGAATGGCAACGACTGGGAGTAAGATTGCTAGGGCAGTGCCAGTTATTTCATGTTGCGAGGAAGCACTTTCTTCTGGGCTTATCTCTGGCCAGAACACCAGGAGCGAGGGATCTCACATGATGTAACACGATGACGTAGCCAAACTAAGACTGCAGGAAGAGTGTAACCGGTACAAAACATAACTGTTACGACCTTCCCCTAATCCTTAGTCATATTGAGCAACACACGTATAATATCCACCCAATGGGCTACAGAATATCAAACCAATGGCACATGAAACTTAAAATATCGGCACTCACAACTACTCAACACTAAAAATGAACACGTAAACATCTGAGTGTATATTGAAATTAAGTGCAATTGAAAAGAAGGGTTTTCCTCCTCAAACTCAATATAGACTTCATTCAATTTAACTTCTCAAGCTCAACAGCAAAGGAGGGGTGCCAAACCCATTGTCATGCCAAGTGAACACAATGTGGAGGTGGAAGGGTGAGGGGGGAGGGGAAGGGGGAGGGAGAGACGATGAATCTATAATTCAATGCAGCTGCACATAGATTCGCGTGTATTTAAATGTGAGGAATCACATAGATGATGAAAGTTTTGGTTGAGAAAATGCAAAAGAGGGGCTCTGCCAGAAGAGAGAACAGATGGTGGAAGAGAAAGAGGTCTGAAGGAGGAATAAAATGAAAGCGTTCAACAGCCAAGAGGAATATTCGAGGAAGGCACTTGAAATGACAGCTATTGGTTCAGCGCCCTAATGATAGGCAGTAATAACCTTGTTCCTTCATCACCTCTCAGCGTGTTGATAATTTGAAGCGGAGAGAAGGCACAAGACTTGGGGCGGGCAAAGTGTAATGCAGTGGGCATTCCAGAGGTGAATCAAGAGAACATTCGTCGCATTTAAGATCTGAAGAGTTAATGGTTTTTGACCTTGTTCTCAAATGCTTAGATTTACTCGTTCAGACTTTTAATCACGTACTGACCACACGAAAGTTCCCTTCTGCCAGGAAGTCAGCACTTATCGTCTGAAACCCATCCACGCTCTCCAATTTTGTGGAGGTGTGCAGTCACAAGCTCCCATTTGTTTCTTCAAACCGTAAATACTTACTAGACCAGAAGGGGTGGTTGACAGAGGGAAGGAGGGTTACAAACGCTCAAACAGCTTACCCTAGGCACTCTTCCTGCTAATTCCACCACATCTGCAAACCCTTCTCGTTACCTCCAGCTCTACAAGAGCAACCTCTCTCTATCTCCTAGGCTGATTAATGATTATCCTTTTCATTCACATGTTCTGTTTCTTGTACGAGCCCAAGTCAGTCGAGTACCCAAATAGTAACCCAAATGTGAGCATTGGCATGAACTCACAAAAGCCCTCCGCACCACGAGAACAAAGGTGACACCATTTCACCAAGATGACAGAGCAACTTAAGCACAGGGCTAGTGGTGATAACCAGATAAGGGGATAAAGGAACTACCAGAATAAAACCGACTTTTTTGGAGGGAAACCCTACGAGGTAACCAATGGGTTAACGTATGATGTAACCCAGAGGTTAACCTGGGGTTTAACTTCAAGGTTACCCTCTGAATCCACTTCTAGGTTAACTCCCCAGGTTAAATAGTTAACTAGGATTAAATCTTCCAGAGAGCACAACGATTACTGTTTCTTGGTCAACTTCTTATGTGATGTACTTTGAATGAAATAGTATGATCCTTCGTATATTTTCCCTAAGAGATAACAATTACGTTAGCAGCAGAAGTGCCAATGGACGAGGAACGAGAGATAGTCCACATTTTTCCTAAAGTAACGAGTAAACCATGTTCTTGCGATGTGGGACGAGTCGTCCAGCTCGACAGATTAATTTTTTCGACTTTCCTACTTTGGAGAAGGGTAAAAAAACACGGTACTTCCATCTTCGTTCCAAAAACCCTGCAAATTATTACACAATGGTTTATTATTCTCATGAACAGCTTGACCTAGTATTAGTGCTCCCCCATCCCATTCGATTCAACATCGAATACTAGTAAACCAAACGAAACATGTCCAGGCTACAATGGAACTACGGAAACAAAACGTCTGATGATTTTGCCCCGTCGTCGGGGAAATTGGAACGGGGGCGCTCGAAGCGAACCCGTTTCGAGGCGAAAGGGGAGTTCAGTGGCGGCGTCGTTGGGAATCGAGCGAGCGAGCGGGTTTTTTAATGAGACGGGCAGGGAGGAAGGGAGTTCAAACGACGAAACGTTGACTTCCGCCGCTGTAGTTCCCGCGTTGTACTGCGTTTCGTTAATTTTTTAACCGTTTTTTGCCCATTACAACCACGGGCTTCATCCGATCGGATTGCCGAGATGGCGGGCACAACTAGATACCAAATCGGATTTTTGTGCGAAAGAACGAATTTTTTAGACCACGTTAAAGGCACAAAACGGCCCGGACGGCGGATGGGGGATGGGGGACGGCGGACGGACATTGCAAATTTGGAATCTCCAAGTCTTGAAACGTAAAGTATCAAATTTTGAGGGGGGTTGTAATAAACCAAAAGGGAGGTTTAGCTCAGGTTACCTTCACCCTCTTCTCAGGTAATACCCAATAGCCAGTGCTAAGCCGCTGTATTATGGACTGGTGACGAGTAAAATCGGACGACGTCAAATTTGCATACCGATTCAATAAGGATTTTTATCAATCCAAAACTGCTACACAGGAGGTTTACACTTCATTCCATTTGACTCGGGTAACACAGAATTCCAAAAAGACACAAACACAAAAAATGAATTACGAACCGGCCTCCTTTTGCATTCCTCCTGCACAAAGGCCAGAATAAAAATGAGAGAAAAATACATCAGGATAACATGTACGATCACCGTTTTGATAAGTTGATTGGTAACTACAGAGCATACAAACGGGCTACTCATAATATGAAGTATCGCTGTATGCCAAGAAACGAACGGTTTAAACGAGCGATCGCACGCAGAAGTGCGACAAATACTATTTGAAACAGAACGTTGAATTGGGATTGAAACGATTTGAGGGTGGGTAACTCACGTCTCTTAGAAGCCCTTGAGCTTGATCCGTGAGAGGTCGAGGAGGATTCGTTTGAGACCAAACCTGGAGAATTTTATTGTGAGTGGCGATGGCACGGGTGAAGGCAGGGCCGCTGAGTAGAGACTGAACGGCCGCTAGCGAAGGCGCCAGGGACACGAGACCAGCCCGTTTCAAAGCGCTCTGCAGCCTCTGCAAACTGGCAGCGACTTCTTCATATCCTGCAAATAAAAGAAAAAACAACTTTTATCTACGTGTTTTCCTAAGATTAATGAATGTTTGTATCTTCGCTGTTTGTGATTTCGAGACGGCTGAACCAAGTCAGCTCAAAATTGCTATTCTGCTTGCGCCAAAATATGGTAAATATTTATGAGAACAGTTCCAAAGAATTGAGCAATCCCATTCGTGGGAAAATGACTACAGCAGCACAATAAAGTAGCAAAACCGACGTTGACGTTCTCTAAAGCCAACAGTTAATTGATTCTTAACGTCAAAGTGACCGCTGTGCGAACAATTTTTCAGAAAGAAGGATTGTGGGAGCTAAGAGGAAGTTTCTGGGTAAAACGACCACCGGTCAAGATGCGAACCGAGCAACATGCACTAGTGAGGTTACTGTGGACTGTAGAAAACGCCTGCTGACACACCGATGCAACTCCTCAGCACTTTTCTTGCACCTTATTCCGCGCCAAGACATGATCAACGCTGTAGCCTCCAGTCAACGAGGTTCTGTCGCTGCCGAAGAACCATCTTGTCACATCACAATTAAAGCCTTTTGACGAGAAATATCTCAGTTCAAGTTACGTATTAGTGCTAAGGCGCTCTACACTCTCTTGGACTCTACACACAAGATTTTACTTAAAGCTAGTTGTTTTTGTTCTTACGCGTTTTTATTTTGCAAAGAAATTCCTTTTGAGAAATAAACGAAAAAAAAAAAAAGCAAAAACGTTTGTGTCACGCAGCCCGCCTGAGTCCCCTAAACTTCGTGAACTATGCGTGGGTCACAGAAAGTTACAACGGAACATTGAAAATGATATGATGCTCCCCAACAACGTCCACATCTACCGCTTTTTTCCACGGAAAGGAAACTCCTTCGCTTTACCTTTGAAGCAATTAACAGCAAAAAACAGGGGGTCGTGAATTTTCCCGTTGAAAAAAAGCGAGTCTTTAATAAAAAAAAACCAAAAAGCGAAAGCGGCACCGTCGCTACTAAACTTTCAGGAGAAGAAATTTGGAGAATTCCATAAATTCCCGAAGTATATTACGTTCGTTGGAGGCGGCAAAGACGGTAGAGAAGCAGTTTCCCCATAACATTAAAGTAATTGCCTCAAGTTCCATGTGGAACGTTTGTATTATTTCAAATAAGCCACCTGTTGAGCCGAGGAGCGCTTGGCTGGGCGGCTTGAACCCCTTTCCTCTAACGCAATCCACCCCAACACCGAACTCTAAGACTAAAATGGAGAATAAAACACGACGCCGAAGAAATACGACTGTATCAAGAGAAATTAAGAACAGACAGTAAGAAGCTCTTTTCAAACGGTGTGGAAGTAACTCATCTTCAGCACTGGGGCTCTTCGGCGCAGCTCACATGAAAACTGCTCATATATTGTACGATTTGTACCATTCGGTTGTTTTAAACTCCCTTCTGCTCAGTATGGGGCAAGGGAAGTATTGAGGTCGAACAAAGAAAAAAAGTTGAGCTTTCATCCCAAACGGGTGAGTTACCCCCTTGAAGCCTCCCACAAAGGTTTTTTTTTTTCTTTTTTTTCCGACTCTTCAAGTAAGGAAACGGTTGGGCTATATGAATTGGTGCTGTGCTCAACCTACCCAAGTACAGGTGGTTCTCCATTGACTCTTCCAGAGCCACGCAACTCTAACTCGTGTGAGCACGAGTCTGGGAATCACCAAGTTCCCATCAAAACTCCTTGAGAGGTGGTCTAGGGGAGAAGTATCTGAAACACCAGGCGCTTGACCACTTCGACAGCTTCGATGGTCAAGAACCCTGCCAGGTCCATGACCCACAATGACTGCCTAGAGGATAGAACGAGAGGTGTGCTTAATGCGTCGGAAGGAGAATAAAAGCTCAACTCACAGATGATCGAGAGTGCGGCACTATAAGGATAGTATCCCTCCGTGTTAATTGAAAAGGCTCTGAACTACCAAAGAGGAAGAAACTGTATAAGTAGTGACTGACAGCCAATCACACGAAATATTTGAGAAGGAGGACCCTGCCATTCCCAGGCGCGGGAATGGACTAAAAGCCAAAGAAGACTTTACAGATGGAGTATGAGGAAATAAGAAACTCACCTCACAAGAAGCGGCAGTGCGCCAGAACTCTCTATGTGGAGATCGTAGGGAAAGGGAGTAAACTCCGAAAAGAAATTCCAATGTATGGGGTACATTGTCAGCTCATTCGCTCTTTAAGGAAAACACCTTCAGCAGTAATATACCCCAAGCAGATTTCATAACAAAGCAACAAAAAGAGCATCTGGGTTATTTAACGATTTCAGAAGTTTCTCTTTGAAGAATACACCAACTAATCAGAGAGGGATGGGGGTGGAGTGTGCACGATTTCACCAAAGAACCTACCATAGTGCTCTAGGGTGTGAGGGCACACCCTAAATCAGCGATGAATGCCCCTACATCACATTGTCACCAAAAACTGTCAATTTACTCAGACTCTTAATAATTCGGAATTGCTGAGAGGGTTGAGGGGGATCATCTACTTAATCAACATTTTGCCGATGTTCGCGAGAGAAACGACGCATTTCCTCGAGAAAAGGCTGATAGCGGTGCATAGGGGAAATTCCCCACAATTTCAAGGAGATCTATAAATCAAGGAGCTCCAAGGTGAGATGAGATGAGGTGAGGTGAGCCTAGCTGCTGAAAGGGCGAAGCCAAGAGAGAGAAAACCTTGCCATCTCCCGGGCGGAGCTCTGTTATCCTCGCTGAAGCAACGCCTCCAGGCTGTACCTTGAAAGGTGACAATGTTTCAGGTAAACGGGGGCATTGTTCACATGCGTGGAACTCCCTCGATCCTACTTCTCTATTATACAGACAGTTTACCTTCTCCGCAACCTTCCTTTCTTCCCTTATGAATATTTGAGTCAAAGTATCAGGGGCCCTAAAGAGACGTGACGCCCCTTGAAAATGACTCGGATGCCTAATCCTCCGCTCACGACTAGAAAAACCGTTCCCCCAACGACAACTAGTCACTTCTGAAAAGGACCGAGATATATTCTACCACTTCTAAAGACGAGGATCCAGATCCAACGAGCACACTTCATTTCGTCTACGTTCTCTCGATGAACGCTTTCAGAAATTTCATCTCCAAGTGACTGTTCCTTAACGCCCTAATACGATCCATAAATCCTCTAAGCCATGTGTAAGGTACAGTCGTTATCATCCGCTTTTGGTCTAACAGCAACGCAACAGAACTGCCATTATTGTCGTGCCATTGCCACACAACTGGATGATTGGTATTTCATCAAGCAACCAAATAAAATGGGATTGTTACGGGAGGTACGCGCTGATCCGCTGAGTCGCGTCCTGTTCAACTTTTCTTGGCTACAGCCTGTCAATTTGTTGCGGCGGCCTCAGCGGCGGTTAAAGCCCAGGAAAGAACCGCTGGCGGTTTCGCCCTTCTCATCGTGAAATTGCGACTCAGGTCCGGCACCACACGTCTCCGGAATAACGAAGTCTAACGTTTCCCTCTCCTCTCGTTACGACACAGTTTCACGACGAACCTTAGTCTCCCGTTAGAGAACAATCCTCACTAGCTACTCGAAGGCCAGTTCCTGGGGAAGATTCAAAGCAGTGGCTGGATTCCTGCGGCTCTTCTCATCTAAGGATCGATTTTCTCGCCCACCGACGCAATCTGAGGACTAAGGGCTGAGCCTGAGGGCACGGGAGCCTTGCTCGTGCTATTCCACTGATCGGATTATCAAAATGAGGTACAGGACGACCTCTTGTCACGGTTCCATTCAATCATCAGAGAGACAATTAAAACCGCATTAACCTGCCGACCTCAGTTCAAACGCGGTCAGCGTGCAACGAGGAAGACATTGTTTGAACGAGTTGAATCCAACACATTCGAAACCACCATCCTGTTCTGTGGGGTCGGGAGGCAGGAATCACTTATTCACTCCAGAAAATGACCGAGCGATTGCAGTCTATCGATACTCTTCACATCTGCCGAAAAACGATCAATTACAACACATATGATCTGTCGACCTCCACTTACGATACAATATCAGGAGTGACCAACGATATAGATGAAGACAAACGAAATATAATTTCCGACTGGCTAGTTAAAAGTGTCCTCCTTACGTTTCCCAAATTTTCTAAAAAAGGCTCATCGATTGTGAGAACTTTCTAACACTTAAACTCTGTGCTGAGTTTTCGTCTCTGAAATGTGAGTGTAGAGTGCCCACTTTCTACGTAAAATATATCAAACAGTTGGAGTCGCATGTTATCCCACTACGCGGCAGTTGAAAACGACCCGATTGGGCTATTTTATGTCACATCCTTCCTGCACCCTTTATCTCTCCGAACATCCGACGGAACTTGAGGTTTATCTACTGAGTTGAACATACACCACCCCTGGCGGACGCCCGACGTTTCCTTTCCTTCCAGATCTGTACAAACTGAACTAAAGAAGCTATTTCATTCCCGCAGCACACCTTCATTTCAAACTCTCGAACATCATCCCTTAACGAGCGATTTTCGATATTTGCTCTTGCTGAGAATTCTCCTGAAGCTAAACTAAATTGAAGCATTCGACGGTAAATTTGGAGAAGAGAAGCTGAAAATGTAAGTGGAGTGGAAGATACGTAATCAACATCACAGAAAACTCCCGCGTTAAGGCGCTATAAAGAAAAGGTCCATCAAAGTTGAGGATAATCAAGGAAGTGGACTCCCAATGGGGAAGGCTGATCAGTGACCGCCTTTCCCCGAATGTTGGGACTTTATGGTAGTTAGCAACTGGCCAAACTTCTCCCTCCTCTGGTGCTGCAGTAGCCAACAGCAATGACCTGGGTGACTCCCAGGAGGCCGAAGCCCCACTGAGTGAGAGGCATGCTGCTTTCAATGAGGATCACAGCCTGTTCCGTGAAGGATTCAGATGGCAAGATCTTTTGGAGAAAACCGGTAAGTAAGTACTCAATAGCCCGTCACTTCCAAAATTCCTGCAATGTAGAGAGGAAATGTAACCGAAAAATATTCATTGGAGCACTAAAGGCAGCAGACGGACTGAACCCATGTCAAATGATGAAATCCTCTCCACGTATTGTGTCTTGAATGAAACTTCGGTTACCTGGTGATCTCATAGTAATGTAGTCTGTAGTCTTGCACTTCAGCATGGGAATGTGACAGCTATTGAGATCCCCCCCCCCCCAACCGCTACAAATCGCCGGTTGGTGCATATGGTACGGGGCTCCGTGCAATATAGGGACATAGAAGACCTCCCCATGTCGACGCTCTTGACACGAACTAAGGTCCCCCCCCCCCCTTAATGCATTCAACTCCCTGGCAGATCTTCGATCCTCCATCTGCATCTCGGCTGCCTTCTCAAAGGGCAAAGAACCATTCTTTCGGTAAACTGAAAGTGGATTGGCTGCCCACTATCACCTTAATAAAAACTAACGAACGTCCTTCAGGTAACAGAAGGAGACATAGAAGACCTTCCTTCTGCACTATCTTTGCACTGGACTCGTTTGAGCGAACGATTTATGAACTTTCAATACACAGCTGCGTACTCTAAAGAACGATACACTAACCCAGCAAGGTGTACAGCTGTACAGTGCTCATGCACTACGAACCGTAACAATGCAAGGGTAAAAAATTGAAGTAATACATGCAACAGAATAGTCTAAAACTTAAATGTGTCATCTAGTACTGCAATTAGCCGTCCAGGTGGAAGTGAAAAATTTCCACCACTAATTTACTAAAGAAACCGAAGGCTAGCCTTACGCTCTTCAAAGTGCCATTTAGTTCTTTCCAACTGTTCCTGGATAAAGTCAAAATGGGTCTTGAGTCAAAGAGGCAACGGCAACCCACTGACACTGATGAACGCTGATCGAATTCTTAACACACGTAATGGTTAACTTCTAACCTACGTAAACCAGCTTGCTAAACGAATTTATGCATTGCCAGTTATCTATGAGCGAGACATCCACAAAGGCTAAAAGCAACTTAATCCGGCTATTCGATCGGATGTACCTTTTCATATCAGCCCAGAATGAAGCGATTCCTTCGAATAAGCGCCGTTATATCATCGTCACAAACACACAAAAAGCATTTGATGAAGTTTATTTTTCTCTCGCCGGCTCACTCAGCAGCGTCACGAGTAGCAGGATGTCGAACTCGTGTGTCAACAGCATCTCAACTCGTGCGTTCCATCAAAGCGTCGCGTGACTTCGCTCGTGTTGACTTGACGTCGGAAGCCTGAAAAACTGCCTATTCCGCTGTTAATTTGAGTTTTTACGCCGCTCAGAACCGATCCATTAATCTTCCTTTTCACTCCTGAACAAGCAAAAACGGCTCGGAGCAGATTGTCAACGCTGAGGCTGGCTCACAGTTTTATATTGAGTGTCGTTTGGAGGTCTTAAAGGATAAAAAAACTGTTAATGGAGAAATGATAACGGGAGAACCCTTTTAGCCGTAAACAACAGTATAATTCATTTTATACGACATCGAAGGTATAAAATGAATAGTTCGTGACTGCGCGATGGGTTCTCGACTTTACCAAGGTTTCGCCACAATAAAAAATGTAAATGTAATCCCTTTTGTGTGTTTTGTGTGACCAAGCTGTCGCCTTGATTTAGAAAAACAGAAAACGACACTTTGAGTGGGGTTATATCCTGCTCCAAAGTCACTGATGATAACTTCATTCACCAGAGCTGCTTTCGTGGGAGCAGTGCTTTTCTTGAGCTAATCAGAACTTCCTCCTCTTGTCCTCTTCAATATGGAAAACCCCGATTTTCCCCGGAAAAAATTGCATACCTTCCAGAATTTCCCATTCCTCATTACAGCACTGATGACGATCGACCCTGTGTCTTTAGTCAAATCCGTTTCAAGCCATTAATATAATCCTTGACACCTCACATAACTTCTAATTTACGATACCTACAGCATCAGTTTCGCTGTTCATATAAGAATACTACATTGCCTTACCTATCAATTTCTTTAAACTCAGGGCCCTCGTCAGTAAAATAAGCATTAGTCCAGAATGTTATTGCAGAAGAAGGCGTTTTCTGTCACTTAATTTATGTACATCGTGCGAGAGTTTTTTTCACGTCAAACTTCAACAGTTTTGAAATTAATCCTATTCGGACACAAGGTTCTTTAGAGTACTGAAATTGACATGGTGCGAAATAATGCGAGCTTTGAATTGGTACAAGAATTAACAGAGAATTCAAGAGACATAAGAGAAAAGAATAGTTAGAGAATTAATTAAAAACCACAAGTCGAAGGGGGAAAAAATGGATGATGGAGTGTGGAAACTCCACGGTTTCCGCAAGACGTCCCGGTTAAGATCGTAAGGGCTTTACAGGTAATAGAAGGCGAGCACAACTGGCGGTACATTAAAATATCATTAAAGTTCTTCATGTGCGGGGAAACGTGTAGCAACGCGCCGCTGCCTGTTTCACCCGACGAACCCTTCCGTTCTACCAACTTCTGACAGCGACACTGCGGTCACACTCAGCGATTACACCGTTATTTCTCTGCAACTGAATAACATTATTATTTCCGACAAGTTTTGCCGGACAGAAAGTTGAGAACTCCCGGGAATTTAGAGTTTAGAGAAAAGAGGAAGATTATATATCCCACTTGAGGGATATAGCTCACGTATTGATATTAAGTTGAATCGGAATAGGATTTGGTACCTGTAGTATTTTTTTTAAAGAAAAATGCCGTATCACTCGTTACGTTGGTGTGTCTTTCCATATTCCACGCTTTAATCACAACAGCCATCAAGCCAGAGATTCCATAGGGTTCATATACATAATGTACACAACAGTCCCTAATTTAATTTCAACTGGCATCCGATTTGATGTCAGACGAATGCAACAGGCTAGCTCAACTAGAATTAAGATACGGGATCCTTCGTTTCCTGTAAACTGGGATGGAAGTGTCCGAAGAAGTGTCCAAGGGCAGTCTCAGAATCAAAGCCAAAGCTACTGCCTTGCAGCGCAGTATCATACCTACTTCACCACAGTAGAAGCCTCGAGCTCAAGATAGTTATAGTTTCATAATCGAGAATCTCAATGCTTTCCCAAAAATGAAAACAAGAGGATTTGGGATCACATGACGTTAGTTTCAGAACGGGAATAAACAGAACCACAGTTTAAAAAAAAGTAGTTAAACCGCCAACAATTACCTATCTCTCATAAGAATCCGGAATTAGATCTTTATGCTTGTTTACCGTACTTCGTTTATGCGACCTAAGAACTATGCAGAAGACTGGCGGTACATCTACACAGTAGTTGCTTTGATCACGGCTCGAGCACTACAGAAAATGCATGTATTTCAGCATCACCAGAGACTTAGGTAGGCAGGTGATAGAAGTCTGTTGAGCTGAGGGTGGCGCCTTTAATTCACAACTTTCTTAATTAGAAACCCACGCCTCATGGCAGTGAACCATTGTGTGCCCTCTGACGTAGATTCTACTCGCTGCGACAGATAGAGGCGCGCCCCATACCATACTTTCTACTGTGGGGTCGCTACGTTACAAAGGACAAGCTATTGACCCCGAAGGTCCTCCGGTCAAAGATAATGTCCCTATTTTTCCTGGATATTGGAGGGCATCGATCCAGAGAAACCAATCGGTAACGAGATGGATGGGGAAGAGCGAGGGGAGGGGGGAGAACTCGCCTAAACAACACTATAAAAAGCTACCATCGTTTTCGACACGGAAAATTGCAAATCGCCTCGACGCTACGCTCAGGAGGAAGCACAGCCCTGTAATTCTGTTTCCCGCTCAACGGCCAGAACATTTTAAAACAAGAGAAAAACGCTCCTCTTTACATATTGCACAGCTCCGGTCAAACCTCGTCAACTGTGCAGGGCCCGGACACTCAACAGGCCCCCTCTCAGTCGCGTTCTTCGGTAATCAATATTCTGCATTTCTCTCGATCAGACAAGGGGCACTCACGATGTTTTAAAAGAATACTCTAAATTTGAACACGAGAAAACTTAAACCGAAATGACGCATTCTTAATTGGAATCGAGAAAATCTCCATTTGAACTGAAAAGTTCTGAATTGGAAATGATGGAATTCGCGAAATGAAATATTGAATACGGAAATGTGGAAAACATTCAAATGGAAAAATTCTTGTACTGAAAAGAACAAATAGTAAATTAAACTGGAAAATTCTTAAATGATTTAGAAAAACCCTCAATTTGAAGTGAGGAATTTTCCGTTTGGAGTAAGGTCTCTTAGGGTGGGGGGGGGTTAATACTCTGGTCGCTGAATGAAGGTCAAGTATGCAAGCAAAGCTACGCGCTATAGATGTTAAAATGATTCAGAAGGCTGCGTGAAGCACAATTAGTCAAACTTTGTACTACACTAATATCTGAATGTGACGCGAAATTAAAGTGTTTTTGAATTAGTTGATTAGTTGATTTAGTAGATTTAAATGTTGTAACAAAAATTAAATAAAATTAATTACATTGTGGATTCCTGAGGTGAACTGGGCATCCTTAACACGGCCTTGATGATTCCGCTGAAGTACGCATATTCTTCTCCAATATCGCAAACAGAACATTCCGCTACCTGTCTGCTCCAAAACACATCACTGCAGATTCTTCCCAACGGACGAAGATACCTACGCCATCCCAGTCAGGGGCACGAGAATCCTGTGAGCTCACCCTGGTACATCATAAGCTTCCAGATTGGACCATCCGTAGGCCCTGCTCTCTCGTCCCACGCTATTCCCATCCCAAACCCTGAGCTTCACAACCCCATATGAGTCCCCCTTCATCCTGCCAACATCCCTCTGCCTGGTATAGAACCGTCGAGTTGGCAATGGTGAGGGAGGGATTATAGTCGGTAAGAATCCGACTCTACCCATTTGGGCGTCCTTTTGAAGATGTGCCCACCCTGGAAACTGTGAAAAAAACAATCGAACATAACGCATTCTATTTTTGTAAAATGTAGAAATCAACAACGGAATCATTACGAATTCCAAAACATTGATAACACAGTTGGGTGATGGTCACGTACCCTATCTCTAATGATCTGAATGTAACGATCTATTCATTGCTAAGTTCTACTACACCACTGTCCCGCTTTCCACAGTGGGGATCCGACAGTAGAGCCGACGTCGGAGTCATTAGGTTCAAATGGTCTCACGAAGAGCGAAATGGAATCCGCCGGACAGGAGATGAAAACTGAGACGCGGACGAAATGTTCAATCTGAGTCACTCGGAGGAACGAGAAATATAAAGGGGGAAGACAGATGATCCAATAGATTTGGTTAATAAGGGTCGCCGTCGCTGCGGAGGAAGAGTAGGAGCGACAAGCCTATCAGAGCTGAAGGATCGCGAGAGAGGCCTCAAACTCGGTTATGGGGGCGATGTCAGGAAGAAGGGGCATGGGCTTGGCCTGGGTTGGGGTTGGAGGAAGAGAAGCACTTGACCTCTGCAACTACTTGGACGGAACCACCCTTGCCATCCTGATACGATGGATGAAGAGGAAGAGAGGATATTATCTTTCACTTCAGACAAATTACGAGCCTTCTCGCCACTTACTTTCCGGCTTCCCCCTTCAATTTGTAGGGCAAAAACTGAAGCTGATTTTGATGGCACGCAACCTTCTCCTCATTTTACTTCCCTTAACCCTCCTTCACTAAGAAGATAACTGTCGGGTCATGCAACCCTCAGCCATAAAATCCGAAATTCAGTAATTCTAAGCGAGGCGTCTCAGATTAGACATCACCGGTGTCCTTTGTTTGTTAAGTACAACCGTTTAGAGCCTCGCTTAGACAAAACAGATACTAAGAGGAAATACCTCTTTTTCCACTTGATTTCAAAGCCACTTTCACGTTTCCATCTGATTCTCGTACAACACAGCAACCGGACGCGCGTACCCGCGCCGACACCGCGTTCCGCCTTTCACTCCTTTTGGAGGAAACGGAGGCGAGAAACGCGCTCATCAGAGACTCAGGTGATTCTGACGCCGTCACGCGCAATGATTTTTAACGGTCGGAACGGTCTTTAAGATGCCAAAGATAAACGAGGGGCAACCAGGACCTACCGTAATGCTTGACTGTTACTTCAAATGAGTCTGAGTACTTGCTTGTAGCTTAGAAGACCTGGCACATTCCTCGCGAGAATGATATTTTGACACGGGTGACAGGTGATCAATTATTCTGGCGAGGCTGTTAATCTTCATACGGTTTTCCGGTTCCCTTCATTATCTACTCATTCAACTTGAGGGAAGGAGCAGACTTTTCAACGCCGTAATGCAACGGCGACAAAATACAACACAGTAAAATGAAAGAAAAACGCTGCAACTTACTACACAACGGTTTATTATCATCTTGCACAGCATGGTTATCCAGCATAATGCAGACTCACACCTCTAAGACCCATTCCATTCGATTCAGCGTCGAAAAATACAGGAGAACGATACGAAACTACCAGACTACCACGTGACAACGAAAAATAATTTTCTAGGCGACGCTAGGCAATTGGCATGACGCAGCGAGTCGAACTGTTTGGCACGTTACAATGGGGCCTGTAGATTCTGTAAAGACTCACCCCACGGACAGCCAATGAGGATACAAGATGGTCAACACGTTGGAGCACATTCAGATAAAAACACTAGCAATGGACGTTTGAGATTCGACTGACTGACTTAATCTAACTCTACAGTTACGAATATTAACTAGTTGGCGCAACTCAACTCAATGGTGTTGCTCCGTAATACAACCTGCTTTACAGACTTGATGGAGAGGCAGAGGAGGTAAACCTCACACATTATGCTCTTTAGGATACCTTTCATAGACGGCTTAACTCGAACATAACCTAACACTAATGCCTCTCATTAGAGTAAGGGGACTCTTTGACTTAGTAGGAGCTGTTGCGGAAGCACAATTTGCAATTCGCCCTTGAGACATCTATAACCAACATTTCAATCATTTGCGCTTTGATTTAATGAGGCCTGTTTTGGTTAAATTAGTCAAAAATGGCAGTTTTATTGCAATTACCTCGTGTTTGGTATCATTTCCTGGGTATTTTCCGATGCCGAATCGAACGGAAGTGCTGTAAAAATTGCATATGATCTGTCGTTTCCCGGATCGTCGACTCTTAATATTTTTCGACGTTTGATAAAAAATAGGGTAAGTCACAATCGTACTGTACAATAGAATAATAAACCGTCAGGTAATAATGTTGCAGCGGTTTTCATGTTTCTTGCTAATGGGTAACAGGTGATAATAAGCCTTCATTATAGGGGAAAAGAACAAACCGTAGCGATAAAAATGAGAGAAACGTCCACAAACCAAACGCAAGTGTGAACTTAAAAGGAAATTATCTCTAAATTAGAGAAAATAGGAGAAAATCAAAAAACTTGAGCCTATGGGAACGCGTTTTGGGGCCAGAAAAACCATGCCGAGTGTTGCAGGGCGGTGGATATGTTCTAAAATATTGACCAAAATCAAGTGCTTCTACCAACACAGCATCAAAAGTAGGACAGATTAGGAATTCCCCCCTGGGGTAGGCAAAAGCTAACAACTTACTGGGGGTTTACGATGGTCGAACCGTAGTCACAATGTGCATCAAACTGGGCAGTTCTAGCACGAGAGCAGCACAGAAGAAACGCTCGCTTGAAAAGGTTCTTCCCTGCTACTGTCAATACCCTTCTGATATAGTCTAAGCTCTTCAAAAATATAGCTCGATAAATACTCTATAAATAACGTGTATTGAATCCATTAGTTCAAAGGCCGACAACGGTATTTCCGAGAACAATTTCGACTTCAACAACAACTATACGCGCGACAACATCTTGGAGCTGCAACGAACCTGAAGGCCGAGCTTGATTATCTTGTCGTTAAGGGAAACCCGTAAGATGGAAAGCTGATCGCGAAACGATGGCGTGAGAACGAGTCAAGAAGAGCGCTGTTGTGGGAAGCTCCTGCTCGGGCGCAGCTCCTGAAAATCCGAAGGAACGGTCGATAGGCTCGTTCAAATTTACAACTGAGCGCGGGGATCTCGACGACCCGTCATTTGAGCAGAATGAGATGCCAGTCAGACGCCAGAGAAAGCAAAGTACGTGGAGAGGTGTGGTGACAGATGAAGCGTTTTTGTGGCGAAATCATCAAAGCGTCGGCTCAAAGGTCTTCAACGGGCCTCTTAGCACTGCACACAAATTGTTCGAAATAGACGAACACATATTTTTGTGAGTTGCTCGACATGATTCGAGAAAGGCGCATCAAAGGTGTTCTAATGTAAGTGGGAACAAGAGCACTTGACGCGAAGATCTTTAAAGGTTTAGGGACGTAAAAACGTGCTTTTGAGTTTGCAAAAAACACGGAGAAGTGAGGACGAGAAAGTCAAGGTGATAGACTTCACAATGTATGCTTGATTGAACACTCATTTTTGTAAAGGGTTACTATTTTTGAAATGTTTATGTTATAAAATTCTAAACACTGAAACGTATATTTTCTTCGGCTACAGTTTATCGCACTCTCCACTGCCTTTACGAAGAATTTCTCGGCGAAGAAGAGCACTTTCGCCCTGACACGTCCAAAACCTGCGGACTCGCGAGGCATTCGACGTTTCTCCGGAAGAAGGTGTAATTGACGACGAGTTCTGAGCCGAGAGACGGACTTAACGGAATTCCTGCCGCAAGCTGGAGGCATCAATATCAACCGCAAAGACGAAAGTGGCGGGTCTGCCGGCCTCTCTCCGGCCAATGAGCGGATATTTTGCAAGGCCAAGTTCCAGCGTTCTCCCTTTATTTGCTGTCGGGCAGGCCAAGGGGAAGGGAGAAGGGAAGGAGGGATTTGATTTCGAACGCTGGTCGATTTTCGGGTGAGAGGTCAGAGAGGGCAGAGGGAGGAGGCAGCTCTGGCATCGGAAATGCTCCGACTATTCCACCAACTTGGAGCTCTTCCGAAGAATTCACGTTTCTCTGGGGCGGAACAGCTTCAGTACAAAACGTTGCTTCTCTCTCTTCCTCTGTATGAACAATTAAAGCCATTCTCTACGGCCACAACGTTCACAACTTCGAGCAAATCAAAATTAACGAATGAACTACATCAAATGGCGCCTCCGTTGCAAATTAATGCGGACTAAATGGGGCGAACGCTCTTCAAAAATTCATATTTGTTTGAGGATACCACACGTACTTTGCTTGCTGATTTAAAACGAGCGTCGGCTGCGTGTATTATCACGTCTTATTTCCCTCAGGGCTTAACTGACCATTGAAGACCTGACCTGAGTGTACTTGGAGGTGCACCGTGTAAATCTACCTGAATCTTTACCTTAATGGACCTTTCAGGATCAGGCCAGAATTAGAAGTAGTTGCGTGATAAATCACAACGTCAATCTGAATGAAACATTTAGATAGCTATGCTCAGTAATAACGCTCGAATGCCAACAGCAAAGTGCATCTTTTGCAACAGAGAAACCAACTCAGAGAGGCTTTTTTTTTAAACGAAGATGTAGTTCGGTAACACTTCAAATCTTCCCTAGAAGGTCTTATGCATGCAGCTCTTTCATAAGAAATGAATAAGGGATATGATACTGTGCCACACGATGGTGACGAGCCCGAGGGTATTCGATAGGTTCTGAAAGATGTCCTAGACCACAGATACATCATTACCAGGAAATTTCCCCTCTAAGTTGTAAATCATTGCAACAAGTAATAGTTAATTACTTTGCGACATAAGTTCGCACATATTCAGGGTTTTCAGATCTTGGACTTTACTCCTAACGACGCGAAGGGGGAATCGACAGACCAGAACGATCTATTGTGAGAAATAACGAACAAAAAGGGCCTCTTGAGACTGGCAACTCACGATCGGCCAATACCCGCAGCTAGTTTCTGGTATCCTGGGAATAATTTAACAACATTGAGCAAGCGGAGGGAGGATGAGGAAATCCTAAAGGAGGTCCTCTAGTCCCCATTCCGCTCTTTTCCAGATCTCACGATCGCCTCAACATCGAACCGTTAATGACTGGGATAACGACATGTCGTGGGAGTTGCCTTTTTCGACTAATTGACGTTAAGATGATTTCACGTTACGCGAGAAATGCGACAAAACGAAAGAAAGACGGAGGAGTCGGTTTCCCCGCTCATTCAATCGACGTTCACGTTGCTCCATTCGATGACCGCCTGACAGAGGCTCGTAAAGCCAACGGAATCTATACTTCAAATCAGGCATTCAAGAAGAGGTTTCAGAGTGTAACTAGGGAGATTGCCGGATCAAATTAGTGGGAGGGGTGAGAGGTGCCAAATTAAATCGTCCCAACGCTTTTACTGAATTTTTTAACCGTTCTGACCTCCTGAGGAATCCCGTACCATATGGGAGGGCCCTAGAAAATAGAGGGCACTTAGCATTATTGGCAAGCAATTGTTTTTCACGCTTGTCTGCAGAGAATATTGTCATTCTACAATGGCCAAAACCAAGTGATCGCTCTGCGTCACTGCTGGAATGACTCGCCAACCCATTATTTTGCGAGACATAGCCGTAACGCCTATGCACGACTTTCCTTCCCGCCCATCGTAGGTCGCCTCAGTCGTGGGGTTGTTGGCAACAACCAAATTTTACTCAGTGAGGAGCTCTATATACGCCTCGCCAGGGCTGGTGATTCCCACAGTGATGATCTGGCGTTAGCATCGGCACAAACTATATAGGGTCATTGCTAGAGTCCGCTCGAGTGGTTGAAGGCAGTCGATCACTGGTGCGAACACACTCTATCTTTACTAAAGTTAACGTACCTGTTAGTGAGTCCGTCTCCTCTGGCTTGTGAGTTACTGTGGGCAAGCGCTTTCGATGTAAAGACATCATCGTCTGGCCGTTAAGTCGCCGTTAAGACTTAACGGCCAGACGATGATGTCTTTACATCGAAAGCGCTTGCCCACAGTAACTCACAAGCCAGAGGAGACGGACTCACTAACAGGTACGTTAACTTTAGTAATTTGCCTACTGGCGGACATAACCCAATTTCTTTAATACCACTCTATCTTTCTCTCACTCCTACTTTTTGCGATTTTTCTACAAACAAATGTTTGACTCGATTTCCAAACAATTTGCTTATTTTTTGACGACTCTTCATTTCACTCAACGTCACAACTTCTTACACAACTATAACACATTATACTTTTTCGACAACTTATACTCCATTTTAAAACTATCTTGACTCGATTTCAACCACGGAACCGATCATAAACAAAGTATAGTTATAGTAAAACGTCGATTCCCCCCCCCCCTCAACAGCGGCTGTGACCGTTTTGAATGAATTCGTTATTTAAACGAATAAATTAATCAAAGAAGACCAACAAGTGCTTGAAGCACACGCAAGTTTCATGATATCGTACTTGAATGCTCTAATGAGGGTTCTACGTGTCATCCCAGGTAAAACTTGTTAGCACCGCTGTATCTCCTAACTCTGGGCCATACAGAAAATAAATTCGGTTCTTGTTCGTGCAAAGTGCCAAGAGCTACAGGATAGCTCAGCCTCACCACGCACGGAAATAGGCAGGTCAGGATTAAGCGTGTTAGCGTGTTTAGCATTTAGGCATTTCCGCTCAAATTTCAGTACGCCTTTTCAACTGACCTTAGGGAAATCCTCATCAGGAGAACTGCGGAAATTACCTAAGCTATTTTAACTGGGTTTCGCAATTGTTTACTGGATTTGCCAAGGTTCTTTTTCTCCCCGTTCCAACTCCTCTTCTTCAACAATCCTGTTGAACTGGAAAGGAACTGCGTAAAATAAGAAACACAGCCTTATAAATTCATATTAAATTCAATTTCATTTCGCCATCAAAAGTTGCAATGATGCAGGTCGATTGTCACTCAAGGTCCTCCGCCTCGAATCAAGAATCTTCTTTCGCACGCTGAGTCTTTGCTTTCCCATAAGTCGCTAAGTTCCCTTCGATAGCACCGCGTGAGAGTTTCCCCACAATTAACAGCCAATATAACGCAAGAATATCAATTCTCTCGCACCTTGAGCGTGGAGTTTCGACATTGTCGGCCGAACGTCGATCCGGAATGCGTTCTAACCGCGTATGCAACTCATCATCGGGAATTCTTTGGTTAAGACGCGAGCTGCAGAAACTCACCAACATCATGAAATGTATCTGATCCGCACTTAATTGGATCCTTGGACCTGAGGTCTTTGGTAACAAGTGTGGGAGCGATCTCAACTCAACACGGTAGAAAAAAAAGTAGAAGAAGAGGCCTAGTCAATGTCAGACTCGTGGTGGGTCTTGTATTTGTGGTGGCACATTGTGGTAGATAACGCATGAGCAAGTAACACACACCCGCTTACCTGACAATAGCCTTCCCCAAAAAGTTGTGATGTTAATGCAATAGTAATAATAACAATTCCTAACTATACCCGGTTTAAATGAATTGAGTGAAATAAAGACGGGACTAGTTGGGAGAGCGATAAAACGTACGTGGGACTGCGGCAAGTTGTGAGACGCGCTGCACTAGCCGTTTTTCTTTTGTCCTCCTCAATTTAAGGGTAGTATAAATACTTTTATTTTGTTCTTCCTGTTGTGAAGCGCAGACACGTTCAACACTTGCACAAAAGAGGCGGCAGCCAACTAAATCGCTGCACAACCTTCGTCTAGAGCAATTCATCAAGCAGCCAAAACATCATTAGACTCAGCTTTCAAGTCCTTGAAGAATATAACAAGCTCTTCGGACGGAAACGACACAAACAAACATCGAAACACGAAGGAAGAAAAAACACAGGAAAATAGCGACAGGAGGGTGAGGAAGAGCTATTGTAGCCTTTGGAATCAAAAACGGAGGAGTGCCGAGGAAGGAGAGGGATCGATAGCCGCGTAAACAGGAAATGAATTCTATAGGACAAAACACCGAAGAAGTCGAGAGAAGGAGTTACGTGATCAAGAGCACTTTTCTTGGCATTTGAAGGGGAGCAAAGTTTTTCTTCCGACGACGTCAACAGAAGATGGAGAATTGAAAATATCGTGAGCGGGAGAATCAAAGAGCCTAAAGAAGATCGAATTTCCGAATGGGCTCGAGACAGGGGACGCACGAGCAATCACCGAACAGCCAAGCCCGTTGCTGGCGCCTAGTCATCTCATATCTGGGAAATGGAGAGAACTTTTCCGAAAGAGGATTAGTCCCCACACGTCTGCAAAATATCTATAGCATCACTTCCTTACGTCTTCCAAAGCAATGAGCCAAAATACACCATATGTGGTTCTTAGTCTGGATATGTGTGTCGCCTTAGGTACAGATTCGTCTGGATGTGCGTAGTGGCATTTCATCGATACATTTACGAGGAACAAGTACAAGCATAGCAAATTTCCAGTGGGTGAGCCCTACAAAATCCACACAGCCATTCCTAGTGACCCAACAATAGCACCACCCTTAGTCTACAGAACACTGAAGGTGCTGAAGATTGAACGCCTACTGTGGACCTCAGCTGGGCTCACGCAACCTTAATGCTCAATAGTATAAAATATGTCAAGGAAGGCTGAGCATTTCATCTTTTGCACACTTATTTAGTAAATGCCAGCTGTTCGGGCTCTTATGCCCTTCAGAAGGAAGGCAACACCAAGCAGTCTGACTCCCTATCAATGAGTTCACAGAAAGAAGGGTCGAGAATACAAGCGTTCTTCTTCCATTAATAAGACTGACTGCGGACCGTATGCTCATGTGGACGACCACGCTGGGCTGTTATGCCAACACAATTTAAGGTCACACCCCATCACCACTCATTTTTTTGGTCCAAGTACAGACGTATTCGTCCATAAGTCCTCATCAAGAAAAGGGTGGAGCTTGCCGTATCTCGCAAGAATGAAGGCATGTAGGAAAGGAAACTCTTAGACCCCCCAAACTGCTGAGTATGGGAGGATGTATGGCAATGGCTTCGAATGATTTTCGCGAGGGTGAAGAAGGACAACAAAGAAGAGCTGCCATCGCAGTGAAGCGTAAGGGCCAAAGTGCTAATGGTTCTAGTTTGGTTCTCAATACGCAGGAGTAAAGTCACGGGGCAACTAGAAGCACATCATCCCTCCTACGTCCCAAAAAGGTACAGATGTAAACAACTCAGTGCGGTGTGGAAAATAAAAGCAATTCTTGGGCCACCACGTGAAAAGTTCGAAGGACCTGGTAGCACCACTGGCGTCAGATCCAGTGCCTTAGCATGCATTGCTAAAAGAAAATGCTACTCAATGGTTTGGCGAAAACAACTTTAATCCCCTCAGTCACGCCCATAACCAGAATGTTCGATTATTCCAGAAGATATTGGACATGCTGCTGCCTTATTGAACACATCTCATTTCAGTTCTTTCAAGCGTAGAAACCCAAGGAGAACCAGACCCGTCCACTTCAAGTTCCGAAACCAAGTTACGTTTAAATTGAGTCAAATGAGGCAGTCGGAGGTCCGTGTCTCTCGAGCCCTTTCGCGTCGCTAATTGGAACGGCAGATATTTGGGACGGATTTCTAAGCAGCTTAACGCGTCACAGTCTCATCAAAGCAGATTCGCCACGAGGGCACTCTCTTTTGGAAACACGTTCCTCAACTAACGCTTCCCTTTTTAATTACTCCCCAAATGGCTTGGGGAGACTTTTCACTATTCTTTGTCCGACATTAGACTCATTTGATGCAGCGGGATCATTTTCTTTTTCAGAAGAGCCATTTTCTCGTGTAAATAGAACCGGAGAGCCTACTTTTAATTAGGTCGCGGGTAAAGTGGTTTGAGTTAAATTAGGCACGGCACAACACAGAACTGAAACTGGAAACGTGACCGATTGACGCAACCTTGTGCTGCACTCCCAATGGCTTACGGTCAGAGTATGTTAAACTATGGCCCTCAGGTATCCAAGTGAACAAAAGCCTGTTGGCTACCTGGCTAGAGTGACATTGCAGTTTTGTGAGGATGAGGACCAACAAACAGTTATGGTGGTTTACGGATGTACTCCACACATCAGAACAGTGTCGAAGAAATGTATATTTCAGAATCACAAGATACCCTACACCCCCGTAACCTTTCAACAGTCCAAAAGTCTCTGAACAGAAATGGCAAAGAAGCGAATAAAGGAGAACTCACACAGCTTCAGACTGGGGCAGATTATTCAACTGAACGAGCCAACGTTTCAAGAGCGAAGATGACGAGCTTAGTCTGAGACACGCTGCACCTAGACTGGTGTAGCGCGAAGTGCAACGAAAGTGTTCAGAAGATCCACTCGTGATGTATCTGCAGTGTCATCATGTTGTTGAGGGCTTCATGTTCAATCGCAGAGTTAGTTCCAGTAAATTCAATAGTCAACGTAGCAGGATTGAGTTAAACGAACAACTCTCAGATGAGAGTCCCTACTTGTGGATTTGTTTCTGACGGCTTCGTATCAAGTCTTAGAAGTAAGAGAAGCGTTTAGAACGGGAAAATTTATTACCTGCGGGTGATTACGATCGGCTGGTCTTATATGAGAGAAGAATCGTACTTTTTGGAAATAGCACATGAGTGGTTGATTTCTGACATATTTTTCTAGCTTTGTGCAGCATTCAGTTAGTCCGCCTCTGTTCCTACTAGTTTGGTTTGATCTCTGATCTTTTTTTTACCCTTCCCCTGACTGGCAGTTTTGCGTCCTCTCACTATTTCAGGTCTTCACAGTGTGGTTGTATGAGCGCTATTGGTTATTCGAAGTTCTCATGGCTTAATCGCCAAAACCGGTCGGCCTTTAGTCAATTTCTTGTGGGAAAGATCGTATACCTTCAATTTATCTCTTTTGATAACGACTTCGTACATTTCCACAATGTTTTGTCCTCTGGGAGCCCTTTAAATACAATTGTTTGTAAAGTATCGCAAACCCATCTTACAGGGCAGATGCTACCGCTCAAATGCAGTTAATTCTAAAGAACCTTTTATTTTGGCTACCCTTTGACGAGCACAACGTAAATCTGGTAAGAGTTCACTGATCCGAGTCATAACATTACGATTTAAAATAATTTGGTGAAATCCCATACATTTGTAAAAGAGCAACAATTCTGCGGCTATTTTTTCGTTTTAAAGCGCGTGTTTTCGCAAATTACGAAATGAAGAGGGCGACCCTGATTCCGAGTTGGAAGACCTAGCATTGCCATAAATCAATGTGCGGCCTCAAGCTCCGATGACCGCAGTGTTGTGTTCGTTCGGTCACCTGGAGACTCACATCGATTCGCTCCGTTCTAAAAATAATTTCTAAAACACTAACCAGACTTATTCAACACTCAGTATGGTAAACGATTGCTTGATCGAGAATAGTATTCGTTTGAAGAGAAATTCGTCAAAAGTTACGCGAAAGCCCTCGTGAGCAAACTAGTGGAATTATTCCTTCACATTCAGAGCTGGTTTCATCGAAATTTTACCTAGTAGAGGGTCCGTACAATCAGTTTCCACAACTTAATCAATGATTAAAACCTTATCTCAAAACAGTATTTAATAAAACGGAGAAGTAAACGTTAATTTGAAGATAATACGAAGGCGGTTCATTCCAACAATTAGGAGAAAAGAGAAGTTGATTTCATTTAGTTTGCAATAAGTTTTTATACTGCAATGGCACATCGACTGTCCGATTATCAACCAGAGATGTTGCTGTAGTGAGAAGTTAGAAAGATTGATGCAGCCGATATGTAAAAGTTGATCTATTCGCCAACATTTTGCTGTGACGACGCATCTACAAAAGCAATTTTTCACGGCATGGCAAGGGGAAAATTCCAAGATCAACAGACAACACAGGCATTCTGGGCTGTATAGAAGTACTGAACGAACATCTACCGCACTAGATGAATGGACACCACATAAATTGCAACCAAGATGGGAATCTGATTCTTACGAGTTTTTTTAAATCAATGTACGTGAGCGTCTTGGGAGCAATTGAGTTGAGCAAGACCACTACACAAGCCAGTTCCCCTTGGGACATGGTGAGTTCAACGCACAGCTCCAGTTCCTTTCTCTCAAAGACTCTTCATACTGGACGTCTTGCGCCTCCATAGTGAGGGACGACGGTTATTGGAAGAACAGCCAAACCCTCAATCTTTGACTACGGCTAATTGTCCTATTTTTTCGCCCTATTTGCGAAGAAGCTTGTGACAAGAAACTTGGCGAGAATTGATCTCTCCCTTCAAACCTTGCCACCCAAGTAAATAGTTAGATCAAGGGGGAAGAACTTCTCTCCGATGGTACAGATTCCCCAGGGTCATACTCAGTGTGGTAACACATGGACAACAGCTCTACACCGGGATGCTGCTTAAATGACAACCTGCCATACCTCCACCAAGTGTGGGATCAGTGAATTCTGAATAAGCGTGTCCAGTTTTGCACGATATAGTCAGTTTCGTTTATGACAGTCAGTCACAAGTTTTTCAAGTCAAGGGATTCTTCTGCCGTTCCCAAAATTGAGGTAATTCGAACTTTGCAATGAGTTTTCTTAAGATTCACACATAGCGTGAAATGATCGTTTAAAAGGCTTCTCAAACTCTTGAGAGTCAAGGTTGTTTCGCAGCATGCTAAGCACCACCCCTTAGGACCCACTCGTGTTGAGGCGTCACTTAAGGCCCTCATACTCTCAAGAGTCGAAGCAATTAGGAGCCTGCAAACGGTCTTCTTGAGATTCTCTCTAGTTGAGGCACTCGTTCTGGTAGCAACGACATGACAGTTAGATATCATTTCCCCTTGATTTCTTAAGACCATCTCTTCGTTGTGTACCTCTTCGTCATGAACTCGAGCCACCAAATTTACAGTGAAAAGAATCTTTAGTACTAAGACACACATCTCTGCTAGTTGGATAATGCCATTGCAGTTACCGTCTAGTCTAGTCTAGTATTCAATCTTAGTGAGTTGAGCTGTTGGTGCCCTGGCGAGCCCCTAACAGCAGCAAGCATCACAAATTATCAAAAACATCGAATTTCACTTTTCTAAGCCCGAACGTAAAGGAAACAAGTTATGTTATGTAAACGGCTGCACATTTGCGTGAGAGTTTTCCTCAGGTATTGATGTTTCAAAGGCCGCTGAGACCCGAAAAACACCATAAACGTCAACGCAGTTGAGAGAGAACGGCTAAACCAAATTCGATAAAAATTTGATATTCATCTAGGAGATCAGCATGAAGCGTTGAAAAAAACGTTATGAGCAAAGTCGGTGCACAACGATAGTTATCGTCATAATCAAGGCACCAACAACTTTTTTCTTAATAATGGCTGGAACGGTGTTTTGGAAAACTGTTGTCAATTGTCCCAAATAACTCAAAAGAAATCCAACATTGACGAGACATGGCGAGAATAGCATAATAAATTATCAATAATTCCGACAAAAAACCGCCTTTACTACTTTTTTGTCCCTATAAAGCCAGCTTGTGTGTCCTTACCGTTCCCCCAAAAATCGTGGCGGTAGTTCAATAAGCCCAATGGAAGTTAACATTTAACGACTGCCACTAAATAAGTAAAAATATCTCACGAAATTCCAGAATCCGAACTACCGTTGTTTATTTGGCTTTCCCTTCTTGGTCTTCTCCCTACCTTTAGTTCCAGAGCAGTGAACCCCAAAAACAATCACATAGACGTAGAAAGTTAACCGAATTCATATACACTGCGTCAAAATACAGAAGTGAGCAAAATCCGATAGAGCGATGAAAATCGATGAATGGGGGCTGGGGGAAGTTGTGAGATGCGCAGCATGATACCTATTTTGGACTCAGATAACTCGCCGGACAGGGGTGAGTGAGAAGGAATAAGTTTTAAAGGAGACGAAGGCCAAAATATTTTACCTGAACTCGGTAATCCATAGGTAAAGAGACGGAGGAGAAACCCCGACTGAGTCTACAAAAGAAAACGGCAACAACAACCGCGGCTCGAGAAAGACTGAAGTGTTTGTTGATAGTAACTCCGAGCGACGCGGGGGCTGTGGCAGGGGCAGGGACTGGGGGTTCCCACCTGACGGCAGTCCACTGGCCAAGTGGGGGCGCGAAGGCTCCTCAGGAGAAGCCCAAAAAACGGAACCTGACGGAGAGTCTCACGAAACTATTGCCCGCGACCTGAAACAAGGGACTTCATTCCAGGCGCGAGCTTGACCTACTCATCTGTTTGCGAAATACGTCAACTGGGCTTCGTTAATTGGTGGACTGGGTATTGAGGCCTGTCGAGTCTCCGGGTTGGTCAGGGCTACGCGTGATGAATGAGCGCGTGGATGGATGTCTGTGGTGGCTTAATAGACGAGAAGGCGCTATCAAACCATTTTACATTTCTTCTCAGCCTGAAACATCCAATTAAAATCATAACGCATCTTTTCCAAGTCCCCTTGCCACTAACCAGCCCTTGTAACGTAAGGAAGTTGAAGCGTGTTTCCTAGCGTTGTAACTACAAACAGCCGATTGATGACTCTCAATGTATCAAATCTCTTTGCTTCCTTCAGATTATTTTACTTCGCCGAGACTGAACTGCATGGTAGCGGAAATAACACATGATATTCATTTACCAAGCAGTGGGCCATACAACGCTAAATTGCGTAAAACTTTTCTCAGCGTACGCATATAATAATCCTCATTGAAACAGGCAAACTTTGAGATTCAACGCACCTGGTGAGTGACGCAGGTTCATGGTGTGCCTATCGAGAGAGACCGGAACAGTAGGGGCTGGAGAGGAAAGTACTTGGGCATTCCGTTTTTGAAAAAAATTACGACCAAGAGATCAGCTAAACATTCTCCTCCTCATGTCGCTATATAACCCCATGGGAGACTGGCACGTAGTGTGGTAACCGATAAGAGACAGCAACTCGTTTCAAGCAAATAAAAAACTACCTAGCAAATAAAAAACTTCCCCTCCAGAGAAATTTTTGGGGAAGGGCTGCATAACATGTTTGGTGATTAGCCTATCCACTAACTCATTGGTTGAATTGAATTTCCAAGAAAATTTGTATTATTTCAGCTTCCAAGTATATCAGTCGCTTCAAACTCAAATAATCCCAAGGAAGAAAAGTTAATTAGATACATTGAGAGCTTTCAATCGGCTGTTTGGAGTCGATAACGCCCTCGCCAAAGCGACACTTACAAAAGGACGTCCTCATTTTCGAATTTTGTCGGTCTTTGACTCGTCGTTATCGCGCCACTGATGGGGTATCAAATCGAACCCATCAAGAAGATTTGACGTCTGAGGTATAGAAAAGCCCTTCAACTTCGGAACTGACGAGTCGCATTGTCCCCCTTCGGTCGACAACAATACTCTGCTCTTGGTCTCGTCAGACCGAACCTAAAAGAATCAGAAGCGTAAAGCGAGGGGCGATTGGTTACGGGGAACCCGCTAGTTGTGGACGGAGGATTAATAGGTAAGAAATCCTGAAATACCTCGAAACCAACGGTTCCTGATTTCGACGAAAACTTCGCGACTCACGAAAGTTGAGCAAAACGATGTGGCCCGTTTAGACGAAATATTGGTTCCAGAATGTTTAAACCTAAAATGGTCCTTTCAGAAATGGGGAGATAACAGAATCGAGAAAAAAGAAAAGTACTTCCCTGGAAAGGTAACTAGCATCCACCTGAGAGACACTCAAAACGACACAAAGGACTTGGTTAAACCTCTACTACATAGAGATAGCCAAGAACCCAGATTTGACTGCCAAGTGTCACGCAGGGTGCAGCTGTTTTAGAATACGAACGAGTGAGCTCCCGTGGTTGACTTGTTAAGGAACTACTGGACTCTTTGACTAGGTGCAAGGCGCTACACAAAGCACAATAAGTCAACAGGTTTCAATGACAAGAAGGAGAGAGGGGGGCTTGTAGGAACAACACAATAACTTCAATGATTGTGTGCAGTACCTATGCAGAATACTATTACTCCGGAGGGATAAAATGAAACGGCTGTACAGCGCTGTGGTAATAGCCCTTTCCAAAGCTCGCAACGCAGAGTCCAACTCAAATGGGCATGCATGACTGCTGACGTTGGTTACCTGGACATGACGGGCGACTCGGTTACCCACCGATGGGCTTGTTGTGCTGCCAGTTTCGTTCAAAAGGGTGTGTTTGGAAAAAGGAAGATTATGTCGAGGTTTGGACCGGACGACGGCGACAGACGGACTGGAAGTGGGGTCAAGCGAGCACAAGGAAAATGTGGAAGAAGTGGAGCAACAACAGAAAATACACGTACCTACATGAAATCAGTGCAGGGCGGACCGATAACAAAACCAAACTGTCAAACAATCCACACAAAAACCACTAGGGCCCAAAAGAATCGAGGAAGCCCTCGTTAATGATGCAGCCATCTCTTACCCAAGGCCAAAGGTCGACGATAATACTCAGCTCTTGGTGTCGTCAGACTGAACCTAAAAAACATTGGCTGTTGAGTAAGGGGAACCCGAATTAGAATTTGACTTCGCTGTAAGTCCCAGTTCACTTCAACAAACTTGGAATTCCCACTTGAGATACTTGTTAACTTCTGACTTCACTTTCTGACCTTGAAAATTGATTAGTGATTTTCGTTTGTTCCCTCTTTCGATCACCAAACCTGACATTTTGCAACTCCCAAAGCCCCGTACCCCAATTCACACTAACATCCAAGTCAATAAACTCCGTTGATGTGTCCCACGTGGCACACAACTCTTATCCACTTTCTACTTGCGTATTGTCCACATTTGAATTTAAACAGTTCATGTACACCTCCTGACTTTCACACGTCGAGTGAATAGTTCACAATTAACCGGAAATATGAGCAATGGGGTTCTTCCAGCTGAAGACAAATAAGAAATGGGGTCGTTTCATCTGAAAAACGGAGGCTTTACTCATCAGGCCAAGAACGAAGCAGCGTCTTCCGTCTATCCTCTATTTATGCACATATTCTCCACTGATATGAGCAAATGAACACAAAATCGAGCGACATGAAATGCAATTCGAATCAGGATGTCAAAGTTCACATCCGAACGGCGTACAAGATGTTTTTCCGGTTCTGCACGTACCAACTTCAGAGAGAAGGGTCCGGTGAGTCATCACGTAGTTTAGAATTCTGAGGGGCACTCGTATTAAGAATTCTTTTCGCGCCGGCAGATGGGTTCCCCCTGATTTCCCTGCAGGACAAGACGCCGGGTTTTGCTGGAAATTTATTCGAAACTGGATGTGCCTCGATGCGGCTTCATAAATTAGATGTTTCCAAAACGACGTTCCCACTTCGCAACGGAGGTTGCGAGGCACGATGATATCAACCTCTACAGCCCTACAAATTGTTTATTAATTTGATACAGCCGACTGGTAATGGTGCACCAGGTTCACCCGATCAAGTTTCAAAAACATTCAAGCCGGGTCGAATGATAAAGAGAAGAACTACAACTACTACTGACTCTGGACAACCACCACCAGCTACACAGCTCACAACATTCTAGGTAGATACACAACGGGAAGGCAATGAAGGAGCAAGAATTTAATAAATGTAATGAAAGATCCAGATTGGGCAGGTGCATGGATGTGGGTTAAGTGGAAGTCAATTCTTGTATACACAGAACAACCGCCAATACTGATATGTCACTCAAAAGCAATCCATCAAGGTCATAGCATGGTATTCTGTTTCATAGCTGATTGGAAGTTATGTAAAAACATCTACAAGTTTAGTCATTGCGCATACTGCAATGTTGAAATCCTATCGTGAATGAACTCAACACGAAGAACGCCCCTAGAAAAAATACGTTTCGGAAAGTCTCTAGAACTTCCGGCGTAAGGAGACAAGATGGATAGCTCGTCTGGTCCGCACAAAGCCCTTTAATAGTACCAACGACAAGGGCCGGGAGAGGAACGGCGTAGAAGTAGAGGAAAAAGTAAACGAACTGCCGAGCAAACAGAATTGTAAGAGGGCGGCCACCTTCGGCATTAAATATGCGAGAGACTATTACCCCCATACCAGCTTCACCACGGCCAAACTCACCGCTACTCTTTAGTCACAGGTCAGGCAGGTTCACTTAAATAGCGGAAGAGGCAGTCAGGCAATTACTTTCTCCGCCGGAAGTTCAGAAGCCGGAAAAGTGATTTTCTTCCTGATTCACTTCGATAAAAAGGCCATTCGATCACTTTTCTTGTTTTGTGCGGAAGATGTCTAGAGGTTAGAGTGATGGAATCTACCTTTCTAAATGGCATTTGGAAAGAGGATGCCGTCCTATAGAAGCCTGTTCACGAACCGTCGATTGGGCTGGGTCGGTATAAATTTACGAAGTTGGAGCCCACAAAAAGAAACATGGACCTCATTTATGAGGAGTGCTAATTTCCATTGTACTGTGTAACATGAGGACTATAAACTAAATCGAGTCGCAGCTCCTGACGTCTGCATTGACTCTGATGTCAGTTCTTCCGTTGACCTGTAGCCACGCACAGTAGGGGTAATGATGAGATGGTTGACTGGGACGGCGGATTTACAAATTCATTCAACTAGCTGTATTGTGTGACAAAGCACCAGTCTGTTCTGTCTGAATTGCCCGAGTTACTTTTTCCCTATGGTGTTCATTTGATTGCTGCTATTAATTCTTTTTGAGTCTCATTACTCCCTACGTTTAGGTATCTTCATTTTATTCAATTCGGAGCTTAAGGTTCTGTTTATGAACACGGAGTCCACGTTGTTTCCTCCGCTGAATTCAAGTGGGTCTGTATGTTCATATAATTTCAATCACCCGTTTCCCAAAATGCATTACTTAAACGATCATTTCGAACCAAGTTCCCATTTGGTTCACTTATTTCATTCGTATTTTGGTACGAGTTACCAGTTATAAGGAGATAATAATTGACTGAAAGTAAAGCTACTATTCACTGCTAACCATATACTGAAACTACTATTGACTACTGTTCGGTGCACGCCGAATTAGTAGGGATTTTGAGTCCAACAGGACTCATTATTTCAGGACTTCCCTGAACACCGAGTCCACTTTTCCAACCTCAAACCCCGTGGGAAATTCCAGCTCTTCATATATCTCCAAGTGACAACGGATTTCCTCTTTTTCTGGACTTTCGAAAATATCCTTTTCCTACCCCTCAATTTTACATTCCTCTCCCCAACCCCTCCTCTCCTCTTCTCAAACTTAGTCTATCAGCTCTCACAAACGTGACCAACTATCGAACTACTCCCAGCTCTACTGACTCACCTCCAGTTCACGTATTCAAGGGCATCTTCTAACCATGTTACCGTGTAATCAAAGCTTTATTGTGTTCAGTAAGTGTATCCTATAGCTCGTTCAATTCGTGTGTCTATTTCTCTCTCTTTTTCTTGCACCCTACAACTACTAAAACTCCTTGTTGCGATATTTACGGCACTAGTTCGCGTTTGACAGCGATCACACTGAGTTGCGCTTCATTAAAGAAATGCATTCTCTCATAACAGTTACTCTCATATAACAATTGATTTATGAGATTTGGAGCCCATGCAGGGAGCAGCGGGAGGAATACAGAGAAGTAAATCCCAATCGTCAAGCGACCCAAGACATAACTGGGCAATAAAAATAAAATTATCTCTTCAATACTAAGGGTAAGCTTTGTAAAAAGGAGCTTTGTGGCAGGAAAGAGTTTGTAGTTTTTTAATGAGTTGACGAATGGTGTGTATTTTGGCTTACTCACGTAATTTTCTAGGTTCGAAGTCCTCCTTAGCGAATTAGACGTTAGGTAACTGTATTTTTAATGTACACTGTACAATAATCATACTGGATTATAGACTGAACTACACTGTAGTGTATAAACTTTGAGAGCATTTTACAGTAACAGATTTACGATCTTGTTCCCATAGTCAGACTTTAAGAAAAGTAGGTTGGCAATATTCACAATACCTAATCAAGGCTTGAACACATTGCCACTCGTGATACATGTGATTGCTTGTTTACATGTTAGCGGTAGCCAGTCATTCGTTTACTTTTTCAGTTGGCCACGCTAAGCTGATACCGGGTGTGAACTATGGAGTTGTTGCTCTGAAAACACGGCCGCTTATTAAAACGCTTCAGCTTTGTCCCTCTAAATTCATTTAATTCTATTTTTCATTGACCCGCTAGGCGTTGAATGAGAGCTGGCTGGATGATGCTATGTCTAGTTTTAACGCCCTTCCCTCTCTCAGTCCATCAATTATTTGGGTGTGGACGGACCTTATTGAATGGCACAGTGCTCGTCTGGAGCTTCTGATTCATTATCTGCACCATCCCACGGGTCTCGCTCCGGCGGTAGCAATTTTTATTTAGCCAGAATACAATGAATAAAACATCGTCGCCTTTGTCATTAAATTAGCGTTTTGTTCGCTGGTCGCATAACTAAAGACCGATTGCCTGTTCAGCAAAGCGTTGCTATCTCTTCTCTGCAGGGGAAGTCATCTGTGACTCTTCCTACTTCCCCGATAATTCCTTGAGTTGAACACGATGTTTTGAGAAACGTGAAATTATGAGCGTTTAAAGAGGAAAACGCGGATCAGTGTCGATGGCTCGGTTTTTATGTTCCATCCTTGTGTCCTTCAACCGGCGTTCAAATCAAGTGATGAGTTATTATTCCACAACTAACTCAAGTTATCATAATGATCGATACTCCATCTATTTTCACTTTCTCTAGCTCTATGAAGCAGAAAAACAAGTTACGTCATCGGCTGAAAAATTCAAAATTCCGATCTTTACGCTTCACACAACATTCGCGAAAATGGAGTGTCTGTGGTTGCGATAGAGAGAAAACGACTGAACCAAAAGCGGCTCAAATTTTATAATTAGCCTGTAGATTCTAACGGCACGCCAAAATAAGGGTATGAACTAAATATTCCGGACCATAATCACTGCCGTTTCACTTCACTACCGATTCTCGCATTTTTTAATCCAGTAATTGCAAAATGGTAAACATGATGATCTTTAAAGCGATTTGGGTTAACCTGGTTCTGGGTTATCTTCCCAGGAGCATGCCCATGCTACCAGGCGCGACCACGGGTTGTGGATAGTGGAACGGCCACGGCATTGTCCCCAGGGGCATGTCTGTGGCCAGCTGTGAATAAGGACAGCATGCTGACTGAATAAGCAGCCGCGAACAATGGGCAAAACCCAAGAGATCGCAGAATAGATCCTGAACAAAGGACTCAAGGGCAAGCGGATCTACATTTTCTCAGACAGCCGAAAATCGGCCATCGCAGCCGATAGTTTTAGGTCGAAGCTGGCATGGGAATGCCTCCATGCGCTCAAGCAGTTCGGCGTCTGTAACAGGCTCTCCCTCATTTGGGTGCTGGCTCACAGGGGGCATGAGGACAATGAAAAGGCTGACCGCCTTGCGAAAAGGGGTACAGAATCCCTACCCATCGGGCCTGAACCACACGTAGGTATGACGAAAAGTCACCTGAACCGTCTGGTTGCTCGATGGGAGATACAAGAAAATGGCGCCCATTGGCATCGCCAGCCACAACTAAGACAGGCGAAAAGGCTTGTCACGCCTACCTGTCAAAGGGCGAAGGCGATACTGACACTCTCTAGACAAGATCTGAGAGTACTGATAAGCTTCCTCACCGGACACTGCCCACTCAGATATCACCTCAACAAGATGGGCATCTTAGAGGCGGTGGAATGCAGACTCCGCGGTGAGGAGGACGAGACAGCAGAGCATATCCTGTGTGAGTGCGTGCCCTGCCTTGGCAGCAAAACGCTTTGAATACTTCGGTCAGGGGACCACTGAACCCCCAATCATGGCGGAATCTGCGGTGAAGGACATACTCAGCTTCCTATGGGGGGCGGGGATGTACGACGCCTTCTACTAAGAAAGGGCCGTCACAATAGGCCCATATGCGGCCGCAGTGACAAAGGGACTTGTCCCACACGCCCTCGGGTCAAAAAAAAAAAAAAAAAAATTGGGTTAGGTCCGCCAATAGGCAAATTACTAAAGTTGACGTACCTGTTAGGTGAGTCCGTCTCCTCTGTGTAACACACCATCCAGAGGAGACGGACCCACCTAACAGGGACACGTTAACTTTAGTTATGATGATCTTTCTCAAATAAATCACGTTGACAGCCTCATAAATCCCCTGGGCACCGATTGCTCAATAACGGTCGCGGAACGAGTAGGAGCAACTCAATAAATTCTAAACGTTAAACGCTATCGCATTCCACATAAAAAGCGAAGTTATGTTCTACCAAGTTCAAATGAACTGAGCGAAAAATAAATTGAATTAGTGGCTAAAGCCATACAAATCGCTGCATGTACGTAAGGCTGAGGAAATTTTTGTGATGCGTCGCTCCAAATATTTCATCTACTGTAGTGCATGATTATGATCGTCGTAGTGCATTCTCACGACAGCAAAAGAGAAAGTATTTATCAGGGAGAGAGGGATTGAGAGCAGAAGAGGGGAATAATAGGCAGCCAGTACGGGACATCTTAATCGACTCTATGTCGTAGCCCGTACACCTATCCAAGGAACTTTCGATTCGTTTTACGAGTGCCTTGTATTCAGGGATCTTCACCCTTCCCTCATTCGACAGCCGCATCGTTCGACCTGCGTTCGTCAAATGCCGGTCAGAACTTTCCTTTTAGCTTTATTGCAAAGAACTCACTAATTCATTCTTTCCTTTTTTTTCTTATATACTATTTCCCTTTGGATTGATACAAAAGGAGTAAAACTCACGTAAAAATGTAACAAATAAGACGCCATTGCTCAATCCTGGAATTTAATATTTTGATATATGCAGCAGAGCGATGCGTATTTGTGTAGTGTTTTGTTTGGCGCGCTGTACCGTTGATATTACTTAAAATGATGGCTGACGCTTTTTAAACGAAGGATTCTCCATATAATGCGACGCAGTCGCAAAATACAGTATAACGAATCATCCGTATTACCCTCAAATTAGGAATTAAACGTCCAAATATATTTATAAGTGCACAGGCGAGCCAATTATTTTTGAGACTTACCGATCACCTTGTGAAGAGAACCTTCTTCAACGACCTCTTCGTCCTCTTCATGGGCGAAAGCATCGTTGTAGACGCCAGGACGAGACTCGAGGGCCTGCAATTTCTTGGAGCCACGCAGCGACCGATTGGCCAGCTCCTGCTGGGCGGCCCGCTCTTCATCCTCCCGCCTCTTCCTCAACTGCTCCTGCAAACAGCGGAATCTGCTCATTGAAAAACACGACGAGTAACAACGACGAAGACTACAGAAGGACAGTTTCATGCGGAATAAATGTGCAAAACAGGTCCGGAGAAGACGAAGTAGCTGGCAATTAGCATAGAACTCATCATTCCGGCTCTTGATGGTAAAAAAATAAGGAATTGAGGAAACGCTGTATAAATTAGAAGATGATGAAGGTGGAAAAGCTCAATTTGAATGACCAACCTCGGAGAATATAATACCGAGCCGGTCGACAAAGGTGGCCGATGCGCTTTGAAAAACTCAAGGCCTTTGTTACAATGACCAAGAGATTAAATGAAGAATCATGCAGTCAGATGATAAATTGGCCAATATAAATGCCATAGTGAGGTGATCGGTGCTTCAAGTAAGCTTTTAACTGATGTAATAACTCTTGGATTCTGTAAAGGTAGTGATAAACAATCAACCGGAGAAGAAACAGCTAACCTGCGTGTGCGCTTTGCTAGTACTCAAATCTATTACTGACATCAACCTTTTGAATCCCACCAGTAGAAACCCTGGGCAGATTGTAACTGATTCCTCTCCCCATCTATTTGTTGAACCAGTCATGATCCATGAACCATCGCTATGACGGTAGAGTGATGCGCCTTGCTCATCAGATTTTGGGGAAATACCACAGCCGGCTGTAGAGTTGAAGCACCTAATGTGCTCTGACACTCCCACCACTTAATGAATGACCCCAGCTGCATTCGTCGCAAAGCCCTTCATTAGCAAGTGTGCGCTCCCAGCAATCTCTTCACTGCTGATAGTGTCAGGTTTGTCTTAGTGGCGGGAACATCCTTGACGCTGAGTACCTCTTAAACCGTACCCCATACTCTCAGGTAAGGTCCTCTATGAAACAGTTTCATACTATCCCTTGTGAGATTATACCATCCACATTGGCATCCCTAATTACTTAAATTTGGCATCTAATCGTGCATGTTCCACTCCTGGGTCCTGCTTTAGTCTTATAGTTCTCTGGATTACTCTTGGAGTTCACATAATCCTACAAACGTGGGTTGCTATTTTTTGAAGATGGACGATTTCACGCTAGATGAAGCCAACAACCCCTAGGCCTCAAAGTTGTACGTTGTCGATATTTGTATCACAAATCGAGTTAGGAGACTCAGTTAATTCAGAACATTTCGCAATGAATCCATAATGTCGCTCAAGCTGAAAGCTTAAAAGTCGTAAGTTGTCTTCTTCACAATCTTACAAATTAAAAACCATCATTAAACGCCAGTTGAAAGAAATATCATTTGGTCGACGAATTGGGGGAAGGCGGAGGCCATGCAGTCCCCGCTTTACTTTTTCCGAGCAACAACGATGACAGAGGGGCTAAACAAATTTGTCCTCGAGATGGAACGTGACTACGTGATCAGTCGGGCAACAAAACCTGAGTGGCGTCAGCGTCTGCAATTTACACAACCCAGCGAATACCTTCACCCAATTCTCTCTCACTTGCTGCCATAAGACTATGAAATATCTTCTGTAATATCGAGCGCTTTGAGCAAAAGCAACAGGTGCGAGCACATCCCAATTCAGCAAAACTACAGGAGAGTTAAAACGACTGAGTATTACAAGGTCAACCTCTCATCGTGAGGCTAATCGTTCGAAAAGCCAATGCATGGTGTCGTCGAGCAATCTTCAAAATGACAAGTCTCAAGTGATAGAACGGGAAACAAGACTGGCCAGCTGATAAAAAAAAGTCAGGATAGAGTAAGTCTTCACGCCACTAATGACAACAAAGTCGTTTCTCACATCACATTTAGTTCAGTCTTTGACGTTAGATGGTGTTGATGTACATACTACAATACACGACTTTCCCTTGATAGTCCCCTAATGGCTTTTAGGTCCGAGAGGGCTCAATTTGGCGGAAAAATTCAACGCATCAATAGAACGTACGCTACCACCAATCAATCATATCGAACAGCTCACGCTCAAACGTGATGAGGTGAACATCACGTACAACTTGGGCGATTAGAAGATATCTCTACGTATAGTACTACCCTAAATCGAGTGCCAAGACTCAAGAGTTCAATAACATGAGGTGAGATCGACCAGCAACTAAAAGGTTCATTCTTCATTATGTATTAGTCAAATCTGGTCTGCAGTAGAAAATGTGTTATGCGCCAACCCGACAGTCACAGTTAATAAGTGATAAGAACACTAAGTAAAATATCTGGTGTCACTCAACTTTTTTCAATCCCTGTAAATTCGATGATGAGCCATGTATACAAATACCTACGCTCTACACAGTTCAACCAACGCGTGTAGAGATGATAAAATGGAGACACTAGTTGCCTGAAAGTACCCAGTAATTTTTTTGAGAAAATGTGAAAAATGATCATTTAATGCTCAGCTAACCACATTTGTCGATGTACCCACATGTAGTCGAAAACTCACGAAAATGTTGCATGAATGCGTCCTTCGGAACAGCTCACACAAAAAGTTTAATCAAATTAATCGAAGCCATTTTAGAGGGAAAATATTAGTTTTGGATCGATTTCGCTCATAAAATTATTTTATTATCGCGACCCACGTTGATGTGTACCAACTTTGAGTGGGGTCCAGCCGTCTTCTTGCACTTCCGTTCACAGACGCACACTCACATACGGACCATTTTTCTCGAAAGGTGGTTTTTACAGTCGAATGACGAACAATTTCGAGGAAACAACACGAACTATCAAATATTTCACGGCTTTTCAGTAAACAACGTTCTCCCATTAAAAAAAAAAACAAACAGCTGGTGCGTAGCAACGCACAACATTCCGCAACCACCGTAAATTCGACTTTTTTATATACAAGTGCGCTGTTTAACGCATTTATACAGACCCATTTATTCATAACAAAATGTACTAGTTGTTTGAGAGCACCCCGCAGATCGTATTGAAATTGAAGCCGTAGTTTTTTTAGTTAAAACGGTAAAACAACGATAAATGAATGCGGCTCATATCTCCGTTCAACAGGTAGCTGGAGAAACAATTGTGGTGAACAAATTGTAGGTGTACGTTGCCAGAAACCATTCCGTCAGGTTGACCAATTTCAGTTACGCGGTTACTCCTAAACTTTCGGATATGTTAAAAAAAACACGATTTGACATTTTTTGGTGGTTATCTCTGTTCAATTGTCTGTCAGGGGAACATTTATAGAGAACAATGAGTCGAATTTGGCTAATGGAAGGCATGCTGTGTGGTTGGTGAAACACTGTTTTGCCAAAAAATGAAAAAACCTAATTTTCCATTCTTCGCCGAATTCACAGATATATATTCATGGAAGTGAAAAGTTAGGTTGTGATTAGTAATAGAAAATGCATCATGATCAAAGTCGTTACGGAATGGGATGGAAAGAAACCTTCGTGTTTGGTCCCCCGCGCGTCGATGTAAATTGTTCATGACCTTATTTTAGCACCTTCCAAAAACAGAAACAAAACGAAAAGAAAACAGCTTAATCGGTCCAGGGGTTCATACACTACAGCCACACACACGCGGGCCGAGAGCCGAAATTAAATTTGATGGATTCAGGTGTCAGCCTCGAAATGTCAAGGTCTGAAGTAAACCAAATTATTTTTCTGACACGATCACAATAATTTAGCGGAAAGTAAAAACGAGGTCGACTGACACACAAGTTACCTAACCACTAATTACTCAGTACTCGGGTCGTTCGTAGGGGTAGCTCAATAAATTCCAGAGTGTAGTTCTAACAGTTGTCTACGAACCTGACACAAAAAACTGATTGGAACAGTTGCAAGAATGAAACAAATTACCGAATATACTGGGGCCAAGGAAAGTTACGTTTTGCGACTCGCCAGATATTTTATTTTCAACGACAAAAAAGTAGGCCAACGAAAGCGAAGAAGTCACTCGAATTGAGAAGCAGTTACCTGCAAATATCCTTTAGGAACAGGTTTATCCCGAAGCTCTTCGATGGCAGACGACGTGACCATAGCACAAGCGGAGGGAACGGAACGTCAGGCGGCGCGGAGGACGCGAGAACATTAGAAAAACAGTCGAACGTCACTGAAACGAACGCATCGGTTCGAGAGAAGGAGATTAACCTGTCAGGTTCTCGTACCCCTCCTCCGGCTCCTCATCATCATCATCATCATCTGGCAATCCTCCCTTCCCCTCTACCCAACCTCCTATAACGCGACGATGGGCTGGAGGATGAGGGGGACGCGCATAGTTTTCAGATAAAATAACGGGGCGATCAAAAGAGCGGGCGGACAGAAGCCGGAGATAGTTTCCTGTTTCCGCTCATCTTTCAAGAGTCCGGAACAAAAGGGAACCGAAAAGTGGCGGGAGAAGTTCCGGGCTTGTTCCGGAAGTGGGCGCGAAGTGTACGTTCATTTGTTTTTCACCAACTCAATACGAAATGAAACAGACGGTAACTCGCCCCAGAAGCACAATCGAGAAGGACGAAGTTGCAAAGTTGCCTTGTGGCTCATCAACCACCGCTAGACAGTCATCAGGGCGTTGTCGCCAGTTTATGCGATGTCTTACTATTATTAGGCCGTGTCCATGGAAATTGGAAGGGAACGGGTTTTTAGTGGAGAAATATGGAAAAAAGTCACGTGAGTGGGTAATGAACGAATCAGCAGGAGCTAATGCAGGACAGGGATGCAGATCTTGTCTGCCTGGCTGGGGAGTGGGGCCAAGGCTCTGGGTGGTATGCGATAATCTTTTTCTGTTAGCGAATCTTCTGTCAAAAGAGTCATTAGGGAAAATATCGCAGAGAAAGGGTTGTCCATCAGTCGGGTGGACACTCAGCCAGACTCGCCTAGGCTTCCCGCCGAGGATGGATCTCTGCTTCTGCCACAAGTGCTGCAGAGGGAGTGCTATGCAGGGATAAAACCCATAAGGGATTGTTGAGGTACTACAAGAGTAAATTTGGGATCCTGCATGGAGAGGCTTACTGGAGTCCTTCCAGATATCTGAGAAGGGGATATAACTCCGAGTTTCCCGGATATGGGGTAAAGAAAACCCGTTAGCTTCAAGTTGCACTAAGGGTGCACTATAAGTTAGGGCCTCGCTGAGTCCCAAGCAGATAGGTCAAGATAGGATGGAAGGAGCAATTTGTGAAAGAAGGAGCGGACTTTCTGAGATCAAGCTTCCTGACCTGAAGCTGGTTGGTCTTGGAGCCCCGGGAAACTCCAAACTACTCCTGTTAATCAACATCTTTCTTTCAATATTATGAGCCCTACCGAACATAACGATAGGTATATCCAGAGCTGACATCATACTCCCCCACATTAGAGTGTTCAGTGGGGTTTTTCTGTATTCCCCTTCCCTCTAGCACCTCCTTGTGGGATTCAGCCTTAATACTCCCGCTCGCGCTCTCTCTCTCTCTCTCTCACACATACACACACACACACACACACACACTCATCTCGTACATGGCAGATATCGCGGAGGTTCCCATCCATCCCTACTTTCATTGATCTCCTGTGGAGACAGCAACAAAATGGGACATGCCAGTCAATATTCTCAGAGAACCCCCTATGTAGGAATCTGCCTTGGCGGTTCATGGCATAAAATCTACCACACACATCGAGGTATAATTTCTAAGAGGAACTACTTCGTAAGATGCCTCTTATTATTTCGTAAACATTATTAAAGTAACATAAAGTGTTTTTTTTTCAAGAACGTCAAGAGTCATACAAGCGAAATTCCTAAGGAGAATACGAGTACATAACTTAAATTGTTTATCGTAAGACATTCTCGGCCATTTATTCATTTTCCCCACTCACGACAACTTTATAGTACCGCTATGTCATTCGAAGTTGTCCATACAACAAATTTATTTGAAATTAATCGAGTAAAAGAAGAGTTCACTGTGATAACTATAGGTTGTTTCGGGTCGATTTTTGGCGTCCCACGGTGATATGCGGGTTAAGTAACAAATGGCGTTTTCCCGATTCAGAAGTCAGAACTGCCTTTCCGCCAGAGTTGGAAACAGCGATAAGACGCCCATATCCTGTTCATCAATTATTTCATCATTGAACAGGTAAAGAAACTGGTTGAGCTCGTTCATAACATGTAAATTAGCACTCAACAGCGATCACTGCTTGATAAGCTAATCATCTGTGTTTGGTAGTATGAGGTTGTCCAGGGATAGCCACAACTCACGGCTTTTCAAGTCGTTACAGTGCACGGTCATTTCGGTTTCTCTTGGCGACAGCCAGTTTTAACGCCCCTCTTTGACCACTCACGGTCGTTGCAGAAGGCGTCGTCGTAAACCAGCTGCATAAAGCCACTAAAAAGTTTGCTCGCTTCGATTTTGGGTTTATCCGTCTCGTTTTCACTTGATTTCCTCTCGAGGTTGCGAACCAAAATGTGAGTTCAACCAATCCGTGTACTTCACTCTTTCAATCCATTCCGGGGGTTTCCATCAAGACGAATCGCAAAATGAAGAACGACGAAATGTTTCATAGTCCTTTACACAGAAACTAACTTCAGCGCACGGCTCTTCAAGAAAACAAAGAAATCGCGAGTCAAGGAACCAGAGCAACGGATCGAGAAGAGAAGTTAATGGGAGACGGAGTCTCAGCGGGTCTCCACAAACCCGTCGAGAAGAGAAGCTTTCTAAATCGATTTATCTATTATTCGAGTGAGAGCACAATTGCTATCAGAACTGGGGAATCTCCTCAGAGAGAAAGAAGGCAAAGAAGAAGAGGCGCAACGAGAGGATGAGTGTGGAGAAGTGAGAGGGTAAAAATCAACTGAAGAGATAAAGAAAACCAATTACCCTCCCGGAAGAAGAAAAAACGAAGAAGGAAAAGAAGAAAGGGCCTGTCAAAGTTATACTGTTATAATTAGACATAACGGCCAAACAGCATTAGAAGTTCGAAAAGCGGTTGTGTTGGTCGGTTATGTGCACTGTGATCAGTCGTGAGTTAGTCCTAGAGACGTGCATGTGGGCATTATAGTTTTATTACGTATCTGCGCAGAATGGAGACATTAGAATTTCTTACAGTACAGGGGATTATGGCCGTTATGCCGGCGAGCTATAATACCCGCACCCGAATGCTCACCAGAGGATGGGGAATCCATTGAGTATACTCCTCACGAACTAATTCCGAAAACCCCGTAGGCTCTGAAGTAATTCTGAAGTTCAACCCCTAACCCTGACACTATTGACGATGTATAGGTTGTTGGTCACCATACACTTGAACGGAAATCTATAGTCGGGTAGAGCGATTTGCCAGGGCAGTGATGTTCTGTGAGCTCTTGGCTTCATGAATTGAACCTTACCTAGCGCGTAAGGGGCAAATTTCGAAAGGTCTCCTTTCGACGGCCTTCTTTTGAAACCTTTTAACGAATGGTCACAAAAACAGTCGATTTATGGACGGACGATTCTTCAGGCAGTTGGCTTTTCTTCCAGCATTGGGACTTTCCTCTGGCGGAAAATCCTACCATCGCTCAACCTAATTCTCCGTCTAACGATGCGATCAAGTGCCAGAGGGAGGTTGATGTTGAGGGCGGGAACCCTGGCTCTCGACATCTAGTGGACACACCTCGTCCAATGGCGCTACGAGCCCCTCAAATGTGTGCCATAACTCTCCTTCATGATTTCTCATCAACCGGGGGGGAGTGATGTCTTCCTTTCTGTTACAACTTACACTGCCCCAAACGACCCTCCTTTTTTTTGTGAACCAATACACGACGAAAAGCACCGTGCATTCTGCAAGAAATGAACCAGAAAGTTGCCACCGTGAAAATATCAACTTGAAATACAACCTCTCATCAAGTCGACTGTGACAAACAAACAATTTGACATTAAGAAAATGTCAACCCCCTAATCGGATTGGAAGGACGTTGCAATGGTATTTAGCAAAGTCTAGGAACAACTACCCTACTGCTCACATGCCTTAACCAGTAGTGAGGGTGATTTGAATTTCGTTCATGTTCACGTCGGCTGTATAGACTAACATAATCACAATCAGTAAGCTCGCCAGTTGCAAGACCAAATCTGAACCACCTTAGAAGATGCGCCCAGCCATATAAATACAACCGGGCGACATCAATGCCGTCTCACACCCTTGACTTTCGTACTCTGCTTCATGTCAGTTCTTTACGCGCTAGTTTCTGGGTGTTCAACCTGAAACACTAATGAAACTCCCTTGCTTGGAGGGCTGGGTCAAGAATACAGACCAATAAAGGCAAGGCCATCTAGAAATGTTTCAACCCTACAAGATTTAAGTCGTTCCTACTACCGGGCTCCTCGGTTAGAACTTAGATAATTTTCTCTGGGGCTGGCCAACCAAGAACTCATCCACTAATGGTAAATAAGCGTTCCCGAGGTCAACCACTTTGGCCCAGTTAGCTCAACACTTCAAACTCCCTGCTCTGGTTATGGTTCAATATAATCTCACTACTATAGTTGTGTATCATAAGCACATGTTTGGGCCAAGCGCGAAACCGTTAAGAGGGCGTTGTTTCCTGAAGTCGGGTGTTCCTGTGTCATTTAGGATCCCAGCTGAGAAAACCCTGTTTCTTCTAATGTTTCAAGTCCTTCGCCAGAACAGAAAGGCCCATGTCCTCAGACCTGCGGGGCAGAAATCTCATTCCTCGTAGAGGACATGAACCTAGCCACTGTTTTTGATACAATACTTCTATTCGCAACTACATTCATTGCACATATTGCATTATTTAGCTTTCCCTTGTACCAAGCAGTGTACTATAATTGCAGCTGAGTACCACAGTAATTACGTGCACATATTAATAATTGGTGAACACTATGATTTTTTATTAACTTTACAGTTCAGTAGCACGTTAACGCTATCCACGTTTATCATCACTATAGTTCAAAACTACATTTTAACTAAATTTCATAATATATTAGGCTACTGGAAACGCGTATAATAATTGGGATGGGGATCTTCGGGGATTTAAAAGCTTTTGGATATACCCGTATAAGCATACGTAGGACATAAATGTAGCTGCTAAGTCTTGACGATCAAAATATTTATTAAAAAAGAACCAACGATATAAACGAGTAGCGAAAGGCTTGGAACAAGGTTCGGTGTCATACCTACAGAAATGCCCTCTTGTTCTTCATTTATAGAAATCTCTCATTGGTTAACTTGTTATATTCAAGATACTTTTTGCCCTGAATATAGTTCAAACAATGTGAAAACAGTTAGTCAAAGAGGCTTGAAGTAGTTTTATTAGTATTATTTTATGAGCATCACTACACGTCGATGGGCTGACTTTTTTGTTTGTTATGTCTAGGGAGAAGGGAAGCAATAATAAACCGTAAACGTCAAACCTGGAGGGACGACGAGCGCGACGGAGACAGAAACAGAAAGACGTGTCTCGATTTGCGCATCAATCACCGCATAACTGATCGATCACGAGCCGAATTGATTGTACGGGCCCTAACGCAATTTTACGATTCTTACGGGCAGAAATCAATCGAGAACGTGTCCTCTGCTGGATGTTGTGAAGGTCCGGCGGTGTCGCGTCGGGGGGGGGGGAGGATAATTTACGTATCGGATTCAGTTGGAACTGGAACCACCGCAAACGTCAAAGCAGGTTCGGAGAAGCTGAAATTGGAGGCGAAGGCGGCGGACCTCGTGATGTGTTGTTAAGCCAATTTGGCGGAGCGTAATGCTGTTAGGGAGCCGCGAGGTGGAGAGAGAAGGTTCGGGGAGCTTCGGAACGAGGGAATCAGCTATTAATCGATATAACCTCGTTTGACATGTGATAGGTGCCACCGACATGTGCCTTTCTGGATTGACATCGGTCAGTTCTCTGGGAGACATAAGTTATTTCATTTCCCCAAGCACCGTAATATGATTAGTAGCGACGGTGCAGCTGTCCCAGCTGCCTGCTGCTGACCAGACTTCCCACCCCTCCCCCCACTCTGAAATTTGGCCTTTATCACTCACAAACAACAGAAAATCCTTTCTTTTTTTAAGGGAAAAAGATTCAAAATAAAAATTAGCCACGAATTAGCGCTTTCGATCCTGTCAACCATACCCCCTACACCCTAAACGATATATGGGTGGGGAAATAGATCAAATATATATTGAAAGAGCAGAAACAAGTGAGTCCATCATATTTACTATAATAACATTTAAATAAAGTACAGTTTAATACGCATTCAGCACCTACTTAATTTACTTTCGTTGGGGAAGCACCTATCAATTTAAATTGAAGGTTAGATACGTCTGTTTCGTATTTTGTTATTTTTATATACTAGCTCCGACCCGTCCACACAGGAACTGCCTACTGACGGGTCACATTATTCATCATATAATTCAACCACTCGTATTAATTATTCTGTAATATTCCACTAAATTGACATCTTCTCTCCATCTCTCTATTTTCCTTACCACTCCCCCTCTCTCTCACATATTGATTCAATAAGAGGTCAAGTGATAGTCAACGCTGCATACCATAAATCCTTCAATCGTCGCATTTAAAAACCCTCAATTCCTTTTGAGCAATTAAAAGGTTTTCCTGAAGATAAGTAAACTAGCAATGAAGACACAGTACCTGTAAGTATCATCGAATTATAGTAGGGCGAGGGAAGATGTGAAATGTGTCGCAACAGATTTGGATCACAACGCCGATAATTGTCCTTCGGTTTCGCGATACTAAACAATCACGACCTAAAAGCGTTGCGGGCTTTACGTCCACCGCGGGCTCGAGGAGCGTCTCCGCGCCTCGCCCCACTTGACCTTTCGCTCGACCGAACTGAGGGAGGAATTTCATCGCCCTCTTCTTTTTCTTTCTTACAACTTTTATCCCGGTTCCCTTTTAAACGGTCCTCCCGTCCTTCTGCTCCTCTCGATTGTATAAAATTCCTTACGATCCCGCTTGTCTCTTTTTCCTACTCGTCTTCGAGATCCCTTTCTTCTGTGAAGACACCTCCCCCAACAACACCCTTTATTTACATTTCCTCTCAATCCTCACTTAAACTCGACTTCTTTCTCAGTTTCAGTCTATTTCGCACTATCTTGCCCTTCTTTAACTGCATTGTTTCTTCCCTTTTGAGCTCACTTCTTCCTCCGTCACGGTATCTCACTGACTACTCCCTTGAGACTCAAGGAGCCAAACACCGTTCCATTCGATACGTCCTCACCAACTGAGTACCAAATAAAACTTCTCTTCGGCTCTGTTTGGTGCTTTGCCACAAAACCGACAATGGCAACTGTTGGTTCAGCCTATTAATCCTTCGATGATCTTTCACTCGACTCACCTGGGACTTACAGCAGGTTTTCCTGAGTACATCGCTGAAATTGGCTTCTATTACTCTTTTACCAAAAAGCAAATAATACGTCACCACCTACTGTCCCTATTCATTCACACCGAACTGTACGCCTGATACTTTTTTTTTAGCACTCATATCTATTTAACACAACCAATTCGCTCTAGTTGAAAGACAATACCAGGCTCGAATGGCCCCGATCTGCAAGTTTCTCCCACAATCGGCAATGAATACACGTAGCTCTCAGGTGTACAGCCCTAATCCAAGTCACTGGTACAATACCCATAAAACGTAATAATTGTCTTCTTTTCATTTTCGCTTAGTAATCAGCACAGTCCAATTTCTAGGTTTCCCTTCATCCTCATTCTCTTCCAGTTGCCCAAGATTGTCTTGCGCTCTATATTACCTTACACCTACCTGATTAAGCGAATTAGGCGTTTCGTATCTGTCCAATCAACCGGTTTAACGGTTGAGTACGTCGTGCAATGAGTCGGTGCAACTGTCTGGGATCGCTTTAACATAAAACTAGAAAACCCTTCCCCAGGAGACCCCATCGGTGTCCATTCTTTGGCTTGATGATATTGTCGAGTATGTTTTGTTCGAACTAAGAAACCTCAGAAAGGAGAATGTGAGCTAGTTAAGGTCAAGAGACGGCTTGATGTAGAAAGGTGAGGCCTAAGCAAAATAGACTGGATCCTTGCCAGAAAAGAAATTGGCTGTTTCGAACGCAAGGGCAGCAGAAAAAGAGGATTGGAGTTAGAAGTAACACTGAAACACTTTTTGAACTAGAGCAAATTGGTTAAGGGGAGTAGGGCTGAGTGCTAAACAAAGGTCAAACAAACTTGGGAGTCAGACGGCCGTGCAAGGCTTACAGGTTTATAATGGTGAGTACGATAGGAGAAAAGGGGCTTGTTACTTCAGTTTTGTGCGCCATTCGATTCTTATTGGTCGAAAGTGTTAACACGAATATGCACACGTTCCTGACAAATTATTGAAATAGATCAACGTCTGATAGAAGTGGAGTTAATAACGTGACTGCTGAAGTCATGTTTAACCTGATGGTCCTCATAGTTCCAGAAGAGCCCTCACATTCTGGTCAATTATCGCCCTCTACTGACATGATGAGATACTTTCCCCTCAGTACCGCTCTCCATCTCTTAGTTTTCTTCAGTTGTACGCACGACGAAGAACCCTCCCAGAGGTTTACGAACGACAAAGGTCACGTTAACAGGCAACAAATCTGAACTAAGTTTTACCTGATATTTTTTTATGCTGTCCAACTGCTGTTTCGTCGGCTCTTTGCTTAGTTCAGCAGTTGTGTTGTTGTTGATATTTCGAGATGCGGCAGGAGGAGGCGGTCGCGGAAGCGGCTCCCGTGGCGGCGGAACAGGTTTCCCCGGACTTCCCGCGTTGCCATTCAACGCGCCCTGCAACAAAGGACGAACGAATGAATTACATTTTTATTTTTTATCTGATCAGTATCGGACTCTTCCTTTTCAAAATACATGGCTTTATATATCGAGCATAAATGAATAAAGGGTCATCGTAAAAGCGCCCTGAATAATGAAAATAACGCTCTTAGTTCACCTAAAACATTTATTTTTGCTCTTTTTTTGGACTCCGTTCGTGTTTTTATAGAATCAACGGAATACGGCATGGCATTTCTAATGAAAATCCTCATTCCTTCACGGACGACGATCTAGAATGATTGTGGGTAGAAGGTCTGGGTATCTCAAACATCTCGTTATTTCTATTCGTAGTAGTTCACCTGATTTCTCAAATTTACAAAATAGATAGTTAACTATTTATTCTTCAAATATTGTAAAAGAACGCTAGCAGTTTTCATCTTCCTCCTCCCTTCAATTTTCAACCAACTTACCAGCTTATTTTATCTACGTCTCACTTTTCATCACGGACGAGGTCCTGTCGTCCTGGGGTACTACGTCCATAAGGAAGTCCTAGTTCAGTTTGTTGGTAGGTCCTTGAGGGAACGGCTGCAGTCACTACCCAGCGTAAACGCCTACCCCCTGGACCAACCTGGCTGGAAGGGATCGCAGTTCAGTTCCCATACAACCTGACTCCTTTTCCCATGTCGTGGACGCGTGCAAGCTCGATACTCTGAATTCATATGTGAAAGAAGCGTAGGGGCAGTGAAAACGGGGCTTCGGGTCACAATACCAACATCTTAATATCACTGGGATGAAACCAAGGTGTTGAATTCGTGAGGGTTGTGGTTTCAATTGAGAGCTTCTCGTGCAAAATAGCGGGTCGTCAGGAGGGTTAAGGCCGCTGGGCTATGCACCCTTTCTAACCACCAAGGGTACCCAGACACAAGTCAACATGATTCGTTTGAGAAGGAAGGGGTGTTTACTGTTTCGGAGTTATGGAGTAAAAACTCTGACAAACGGTAGCAGTGGAACGGTCGGTGGAATTCCGGGAATTCTGGACATGCTCCTAGAGAGTGGGGGCAACAGATGGTTACATAAACTGTTCTGGGGTACAAAATTCGGACGAGCGTTGATAAAAGATACTCCGTTAGGGGGATTAAATTAGAGTTACAAGTTAAAACTACAGATCCACGCAGACCAAGCGCCGAAAAATAACTTCTTCTAACAGAGACTCAAAACGTGAACGTTTGAATATCAGGGTCCACAACTAGTACTAAAATGTTTTAATGTAGCGGCAGGAGGCTGAAGTGTGGGTAGAATCAGGGGTCAGCTCTGAATTTTCCTGGCGGTAAGCTTTTAATTATGAAGAAAGTACACAAGTCAGACGATAGCGTTATTAAACTGAGCGTAAGTCAAACTTCAGAAGAATATTTCGGAACTTCAAAACGAGCTAAGAAAACGGGATTTGAAGTCTTCCTGCAGTTCTCCAGCAATAAGAGTTATCTACTTCTTTTGGCGTGAGCTAGAGAGAAAGTAAACTTGATTGATTGTAAGTCAAGAGCAGAATGATGATCCACTCACGAGAGCTCGCTTTCTTATAAGACGTCACCATCGGAGCGCGTTAACTAATCGATACGACGTCAGGTGCCTGCCGGTTTTTGGGGGGCCGAATGTGAATTAAGAAGGCATCCCCAAGTGCCAATAATTGAGCTGGAGAAGAAGTGAGAGAGCGGATTGATTTGAGGAAGATTAATGAAACGGAGTTGTTTGATTCATTGAGGGAAGCGAATTTGACTGCAGGCAATCACAGAGCCCCTTGTTTCCCGCACATCCGTCAACCGGCTTTTGCCACTATTTCCCATTTAACTTCATCTTCTTCTTTTCGCCCTTTAACCTTCTTCTATACTTCGTCAATGTTCGGCTCCACGTGATTAACTCAAATATAATTGCCGGCCTCGAGAGCAGGGAGATAAAAATGGACGGAACAAGATGCGAACGTTGTGGAAGCTCGGAGAACCAAATGATAACTGACACTTCATAGGTGTTTGATGCAAGGCTTTGATTCGTCATCCTTCTTTTCTTAGCTGTACGTAGGAAGGTAATGAGAAAAATGCTTCTGACCTTTCCGCTTACAATGACTTCTGAGTCAGGAAAAAACTACCTGTGCCTATACCTAAGTCGACACGATAGAGGGAGAGTGGCTAAACGTAGGTATAAACGTATGAGATATTCACTTTGAGATTCAAATGAGACGCCAAAATAACTTTATGAGCAAAATAACATTTTTTAATATGGACAGTTCCAAACAACTGATACAAAACCGCGATACAAAATTCATTCCCGTGATTAAGAAAGAGTAATGAATATCGAGGAACCTTTATTACGGGTTTTTAATAAATACTTCTCATACGACGCTGCGTTTAGCCTACAATACCAGAACAGTTAACGCAAACCTTCCCAAAAAACATGTTGACAGTCTCATAAATTGCGTATTTGGTGGCTTGAACTTAAATCAAACATTCTGCGCGCAGACAGTTCACATTTATGGTAGACTGTTGTTACAACGTCCCATTTTTAATTGTTCATTTGTTTCGATCAGAAGATAAAATTAATCATGAAAATTACGAGGGTCGCGAAATTTACAAGAAACCCTTCAAAAGAGTCTACGTGAAGGAAATACGATCTGTACTGGCTCCAAATTATAATCACCAAATGTATTCACTAAATATGTCGCGATTGAGAACAATCGTTACTAAAAGCTGGAGTTGAAATGAAGCCCCATTCCGTTTTGCAAGTTCAGAGTGTGCGGAGGAAGAGGAGAAATACGTTCAACCCAAATGTGTAGTGAAAAGGGTGAAAATTCATTCGACCGACATATCACCCCCGAGAGGTAGCTAACGGGGGTGGCTATTAACGTACTTTTTGACAGTAGTGGTCTACGGAAGACGGTTCGAAAATCCGTGTTGTTGGTAATTCTAAAGTGTTATACGGGATTAAAAGCTGAAACTCGACAGTAGTCAGTGACATGCGGAGGCAAATCAACAGGGGAGTTTCGTCTTGTGCTGACTCGTGCTAGATTACTGCTCAATCGTAGGGATTTGACAGTAGGTCTCAGGAGTGGCGAAGGATTAAAACTAGAAAACATGAGGGAAAACAAATGTCAATATCTTCAGCACTTTGAAGCACACAATAATTTTAAATTAAATGACTTTCAATCACTTAAATACCTCAGCTTGGACTTTGAAATTATTTTTTTTAATACCATTAAAAACGCCACGGTTAAATATTTCCTTGCACAGCATCGTTATCTAGCTTGAAGCATTCTCACACCCATCAGACCCATCCCATTCGATTCGATATCGACAAATACTAATGAACGGTACGACACGTGATCTGACTACCACGGAACAAGGAAAATTGGCATTTTCCAGGCGACACTAATCAGTTTGCTATACATGACGAGACGAACCGAGGGTTGTTGGAGGGAGTGAGAAGAAATTAGCCCAGGCCTGGGAAAAACGTTAATATTCATAATATTTCACTATTCCCCCAGTAGACGCAGTCCTACACTTCTGACACCCGTCCTATTCGTGTCAGCATAAAAAATTATAGGAAGGGAACTGTACCAATTACAATGTTCTGACCGTAACATCATCTTTGTCCAATCAGACTGTGGAGTACGCGGGTGCAATTAGACGCCTAATGGAATTTTTGGACGAAAGAAAAAATTTTCAGACCAGGTTAAAGACAAAATGCGGCCTAGACTGTGGATGGACACTGCAAATTTGGAATCTGCCCGCCTTGAAACGTCAAGTGTCAAATTCTGATGGGGATTTATGAAAAAAAAAATTGCTGAACGAACGAAAAAACATGGGTGCATTCATTCGGAATAATGGACCAAAAGAGGGAAAAGGGACAGTTGTTATCTAATTCATCAACTCATAACACAGCTCACACTTTTATGAGACAGATTGAATTGTTGAGTTGAAGAAACACTCAACAATCGCCCCTGGCTAAGCTATAACATTATGGAAGAGTTGGCAATAGTGGACACTATGCTCAGAACGGACTAGAATAGAATGCCCATCTAGCAGTCATCAAATCGCAATTGACAAATCTACAACGTGTTCTATGAACCCTAAGTATCAGCATGGTGGGAGATAAAGTAGCAGCCTCTAGACAACAGTATCCATTCCAGTTATGTTTGCCATCTAATGCACGTTATTGGTAGTCACAGTTCCCTGTGACGAATTTCAGTGCCCCTTTACTGGGCGATATAGTAAGTCACAATGGAATCTGAGCCATTATACACTCCTAGAGTTTAGAAGCCAGGCACATCAAAAACATAGATACATTTTCACCTCCACATCAACGTAAAAATCAACTCGAGGCCACGAGTAGACAGGTATTTTACAGACGCCTTCGCATCTTCTTTCCGTGTGAGGGTGATGGTGGGGGGGGGGATGCTTGTAGAGAATACGTGAGTCAGAAGCCAGGCATCCGATAAGACGTGGAATCTTCCAAGGTATTCCCTCGTATCTGAGCGGGGACTAATGCGAAGGCTATCGTCTTCTTCGAAAACAAGCGTCGGCGCAAATGTCACTCGTCCGGTCGAAGACAATCTGCCGGCGGTAACTCTGTGGGCCCATGTTTCCAACAAACGCACGACTGAGCGTCGAATCCTCTTATCTAAAACGCAAATAATACGTGCGTAATTTTCGGGGTGATTGAGTTCGTTCTTTTTCATTTCGCTGGTTATGTTTTTGAGTCGCGAAAATAAGGTTACTGGCAGTTTTCATCGATTGTGATACGTGAGAAGAAGGGAGGGGGTGGGGATGGCAGAACTGACGCTGTTTCGCGTTCTTCTCTCAAACAATAGAGTAGGCCTATATATGCTGCTCAGCAAGTTATCGAGTCTCAAGATCCACAATTAGGCAAGAATCATGACTGATTTGACACCACCAGACGGAGTTGGTTAAGTGCAAGACCTGCCCAACACAAATCCTTGGGTTCCCTTATTTCGGACAGCTCAACCTATTGACAACGCAAAGCTTGGTTTAGTCATAAATACTACGATCTTTTTGTGTAGTAATAGTATTTTTCCGCACGAGTATAATAATAATTTATTGAGTTATCCGTAGTCACATATCTTGAACTGTTCTGCAGAGCTGCAGCATCATCAAGATTCTATCCGACACTCGATTTGTATTCTTAGCGTGAGATTTGGATCGTCACTAGGAGGCGTCGATTGAAACGTTGAAGATATCTTCGCTCTTGTGAAACCGAACGTAAAAGCGTAGTTACTGAGGTACTGGGCTGATAAAAGTTTCAGAGATGCACCGTGAAAGCACCTTCCCCACCTCCAGGAATCTCCTGCCACTTCCAAGATCTTGTATTTTTAACAAGGTGGTCGACTTTTTCACCCGTCGCCTCTTTTCACGATCCTTCCGTAAGCTCTCAGCCCTCTCTACCAGCCCAGCCCCCCCAGTCACCTCCGGCCTCCAACCATCTCTAACATCCACCAGGCCCCGGGCCGTATTCTCCAACCGCCATCTCTTCCAGTCTTATTCACTTTCCGCCTCCTCCGTTTAGGGGAACAAAGAGGGTCTGTTGATCGAGAAGCTCACAACTGAGCCCAAATTAAAGGAGCATTGTCTTGTCGAAATCTCGAGTGATGCGCGTTTATTAAATAACTTTTTCGATGCTCCAATCTCCAGGCTTCAGCAGCTGTTGAGTACTATAATTACTCCCGCACGTCACGTTGCATAATGTATCGCGTATTGGTTTGATGTACACCCCCTGTGCCAAGTACTTTCCTGTTTAATGGAAATTTACTTCGGGCTGACACCAGCTATCGACATAAATCGGAATGCGAGCTCTAGAACAAAAACTACATCAAGAGTAATTGCAATTCCTTTTCCAACCCCTATAATGATAATCAAAATCAAATTACGTTTTTGATTTTATTGAAAGGGAAAGGATTTTTGGAATTCTCACTACATGTAATCTGAAAAAGTAATCGCAACTTCGATTACCATTAGAGGAATTGGAATGGAGTAATCCCATTACAGCAGGTATTTGGATTAAAAGCGAATGGCGAACTTTTCGGCAAAATCTAACTCCATTATTTATATTAGGGGAAGGGGTCCGCGGATTAGTGGCAACAGTTTTGTCATTTTCTCAATGATATTAGGGACGCTTTAAGAGGTTTCAGGATTATTCAAAAAGGAAGTTCCGTTACCCATTACAAATCTTACGAATAATGTAAAACCAAATTTTTTAAAGGAACTCCAAGGGTCATCCTAAACATTGAAATTCGCTGATCTGTAGAAATCGCTACCCCCCCCCCCTCACCCGCCGTGAGAACAAACTACGGTCCACTAGAAAAAATGTTTAAAGTACAATATAAAGGAGTAAATAACGTTTGAGTGAGAAAAAACGTGTTGTTTCCCTGCAAAATCAACTATTTTCAGCACGAAAAATTATTCTGAACGCAGCATAAAATGATCCATTCCTTCGACACTCAATTCTAATCCAAAGACAAGCACGAGATGACTCCATTCCTATTCCGGTAATGGTAATCCGAATTGCAATTACTTCCACGATTACGTGCAATGAGAATTCAAAATGCTCATTCCGAATACACGTTATCAAAAAAGCAGCCGGAATTTTTATTACCACAATGGGGATTCCTTGTTTACCAGCCCTGCCAAGCACTTGACCATTGGACATCCTGCTCAGGGAGCTGAGCTATATTCAACTGTTGCATAATAGTCTGTATGCATAAGACATAACTGCGCATAATGAGTAGTATTGATTCAGGGAAGCACGCTTAATTCATTCAAAACCCGTTTTAGAGAATAAATATTTCGAGTTTTTCTTACGGCCATAGTTATCGCTTGAACGACCAGACCATTATTGTGTTGATCTGCACGTTGCGCATCAAAGTCGAGGAAATTTTGTTCAGTTACCTTCCCTCTAACGCTACACGGACACGGATAAATGCGCATACATTTTCTCAAGCGGCACATTATGGGTTTGGACAGAGCCTTCGAAACGTGATGATTCGAAGAGAACTTGAAAATTTGTTTTTTCAGCCGATTGCTTGATTTGCCTACCAACTTCGAAGGGCTAACGACAGTAAAGAACGCGCATAACAATTTTAATTAAAGAGCATCTTTAACTAGTCAAAACCTTCTGTGAATGAGAGCAGCCATGATTTACTGTTTCTCGGCGGACGACAAGAAATACAGAAGTATGGATCACATACAACACAGGGTGGTTTGACAAACGCACACACAACTAGTGTTTACAATATCACAAACAAGTGGAATTGTTAGTGTCGTGAGGCAAGCACATGTAGGTTCAATGTGAGTACAGAGAGAAGTGACAGGTTCAGACTCTGACGCGTGTAAATAGCAATATAATAACAACTATAATAAATTAGGACTTACCCTGTTAGCGGGACGCGGAGGAGGGTAGCGGGGCGGCGTTTTGGAACGAGCGATGAAGGAGTCCGGGACGTCAACGGGCATCTCCCGGTGCGGGCCGTTCTCAAGGGAGCCCATCATCACCATCGCACTGTAGACATCGTCACCAGCGACAGATCCTCCACTCACTTTGTCCGCTTCGACGAGGGCGGATCCGCTCCGGCGCCGCGGCCTGCAACAAATCCCCAGGGTCCGTTGAAAACAGAGGCACATCATCGGGATATGACAACAGTTTGACTGGTGACTGAAAATGTCAACAGTTGAACTAGCCAACTAATCAGCTCGAAGGCTTGACGCTCTCCCGTTTAATTGGGAACAACGTGAACGCGAGGGGCACAAAAACTTATTGAGAATAATATACGAGAAGTAAGAACCCGAAATTCTTATCTGACTCTAAACAATTTTGTAATCAACGGCTGACTCAGAACTGGTGGATGATCTCAATGTCACGACGTACCGTTGCTGATAACGGCAATTAAGACACATCAACTCAACTCAAGAGCCCAAAAGTTGAGTAAACGATATTCTGAACACCTCTCCGCCCTCGACGCCGAGAATAACAAAAAATATCCTTCGACATTCAGTTTTTTAAAAGAGATATTTATTCATGCAGACCGTTTAAACACTAACGTACCTTCACCTTTACGTACTTTTTTCTTTTCGCAAACACAAACTATAAGGATAGCGTTGTAACTAGTCGAAAAACAAGTCGCGTTTTCATCGCATTTAAGAAACCTGGTTTTGGCGAATGGACTCTCTGAGTGTGCCAGCAGTGAGATTAGGAAGAAATCAGTAAAACTGATGGAGCTCCTTGTTTACTTTCCTTGGCTTTACGAAGTAATCGGCAGCAAAGTGATTTTGCGTTTTCTTCATACCATTACGTTTTAAGGCCTACTGAGTCTGAAAAATACCGTTTGGGAAAATGTTGTGTGTGATTTCGAAAATATCTTTTGTGTGGAACACATACATACGACGACCACCACGTTTTACTTACTATCATGTCTCGCGGTTTTCACCCGATAATTCCAAAACAGTAAACACAGTCCTCTTCGAAACAATCTTGTGACAATCTACTGCGCACTGAGATGACAGTGGCACAATTAGGAGCAACTCAATGAATTCCGAAACCACGAGCGTCAATTTCTTTGTAGAACGGTGATATTAACTGAATTTAAAAAAACAGCTAGTGGGATCAAAAGCGCTGAGTGCACGTGGGAAAAGGAATGTTGAATAATCCGTCACACTCGTAACATGTTTTGTTAGCGATCTATCAAGAGCACGAACATAAGACTGTGAGGAATTTCCATCTGTAGCAAATATTTCAATTGGTGATTAATGTATGAAAAAGAGGGGTTCACGAAGTATTCTAGATAACGGCAACGATTTTGATTATACTTCCAAGTTATCTTTTACTAATAAAACCGAACCTTCGCTTCTAATAAACAGCATAAAAGCACCGTGGATGCACGGTTTGCTTTTCTTTTTTTGTTGGAAGAGTAGCTTCAACGATTTTGATAGATCTCACCGGACGCCTTAGTTAATGTAAATACATGTTTGTTATTCTCCATAAATATTCCCCTTAAACGAAGAGAACACCTAAAGTGTACTTTTTATGATTTCGATGATGATGATCAACCTGACAGTGTGTTGATGCAACCCAACAGCCTTTCGTCCTCCGCACCTATTCCAGTTACCTTCCATACAGCGAGGACGTCATAATGACCCTACTTATGTAAGAACCAGCGCAACAGCAATTTACGGAACTATCAATGCGATTTTCTTGAGAAGGCCCTTGTTTACTGTCCAACAACGACTGAGGAAATAATGCGAATAAAGTTAGTCAAGAAGACTTGTGGCGGTAAAACTTCCCCAAATGTAATTCGCGAATAAAACTCCTTGTTCCAATTACAAATACGAGCGTAATAGCCCAATGCGTAACCAACCCTGTCACATGATAGCAAGTTGCTGATAGTTCTCATTGACACTGATGCTCGAAAGCGACTGTATACATAGTGTAACTTTTAAAGATGGCATTGTCACAGGACAAGGTTGCTATTTTTGGAAGTTGGGCAATATCTCGCTAGATGGACCAGCCAACCCCCTGTCTCTTTGTTCGAACAAAATTTAATCAACATTGTGACAACTGTTGTGCCGGAAATGGTGATTTTTGAATACAGAATACAGGATGGTTTAGACCACAATAACAATACTCGCAACAAATGTCAGCTGATTACAACATAACGCTCGTTCCTATTTTATGTGGCTAAGGAAAATAAAAAATATACGGCGAAGTGACGTTTCATGGCAGTAATGCGTACAGCGCTCAAAGATTAACATGATGTGAAACGCGTGTCGGTAGTTCGATTAATTTTATGCATTTTCATGAAGCATCGTACATTACACACAGTAGTTTGAACTATAACCGGGGAAATCACGTTCACGTTTGTCGTTTGATTGCCTCTCTGACCTCAGCTCACAATTCTTCATTAACAAATCAGCTTATGGAACAAAAGCGTATTAGGAGTTTGATGGCTCGCGTTGAATTATTAATCTCTAGATGCAGCCGTCACGTTACGTGGGCTGTGGCTGAATTAAACAATCGGAACGAGGGCGAAGCCTCCGCAGAGCTCACCTGGTGACGTACAGCCCGGCACAGGAGAAACAATCCACGTTGAACAGATAGTATGGTTGCGTAGATATCGGACCGAAAAATATCACGGCGACCTGTCGAGGGCAAAGAGCGAACATGATAACGAATATTCCGCAGGGAGAGCGTTGCTGACTAAGTGGTCCCCTGTTTATTGTCAGAGGAAAATAACAGGCCTCCCACTTCCCTCCAGAGGTCGTAGACACATGGGGACTAGTTACATCTGATTCTGTCAATACAAAACACTAATGAACTGCTCTTGTCGATTGTAGCCGCCTCCCTCCATCGAATCTGACAACTGCGCGAGCAAGTCGTGTCAATCTGCGATATTCATTTCGATCCGTGAGAGAGAAAAAGAGGACTGCGGAAGACAGAGAGATCACGAGGCTGACTGGCGGTGGCATGAGGGGAGGACACAGAGATCGATTGATTAAACTGATTTATTTACAAAACCTAACGAGTGAAGTCCTCCATCTCTCCTGGAAATATGTTTGCCCAGACCATTCAAATCACGGCTCCTTTCAATTACTTGAAAATGTTTACATTTCATTACATATAAAACATTCGGTATGTTCAGGCCTAGTCTCGTCTGTTGGTCCATGTCACTGAGAAGTCGTCACAGTCAACCTTTTTTCATGTGTAATTACTTCGTTATTGATTATTACCGGCCACTCTTCGCTCGCCCAAACCGCACGACAGTATGATTGATTAAATGTAAATTCAAAAGAAATAATTATATACTTCCGGAATCGAAAATAAAAAAATGAAACTGGTTTCAAGAAAACGTCGAATGAAAATGGACGACAGAATGGAAGAAATCAAGCTGAAAACAGGAGTGAGGCAGGAAAATGTATGCGAGACAACACGAGCGTAAGAAAGAAACGAACAAATTAAACACTTACTGCAGCACATGAGGACAAATTGTCAAGTGAGATACCAAGTATGGATGAAGAAGCAATGATAACCAAAGGGCAGCCAAGGTTGTTAACTAGGAACTAGTATGTAGAGTAAAGGAAAATGTGGTGGGGGGGGGGGGATAAAAGCAGAGAATGCGAAACCAGAATAGTTAGATCTCTTATCTGCGTGTTTCTCTCCGTCTTTTTTTCTTTCTCAATTTGAATCAATAATCTCTCTCTTTGTCAATAATGCAATTGAAAACGCATTAACGGGTACAGCAAAAACAAAAAAAACGGCTCACTCCCCCTCCCTCACACCAACGATGTACGAACTTACCGATCCCTACCGATCCTTTTTCTGCCTGCACCTCGTTCTATTCGATTCAGCATCGAAAAAAACCTAGGAAACGATACTAAAACACGATGTAAGTGCAATGAAACAACCAAAATTTCGTTTTTCGTTCATTTTTTAAACCTTTTTCCCCCAATAAAAACCCAACCGATCAGAGTTTTTGGGCGAAGGAACGGATTTTTTAGTCCAGGTTGAAGGCAAAATATGTCATGGATAGCGGCTGGACATTGCAGATTTGAAACTTAACCAAAGCGGTAAATTTTGAGGGGCTGTTGTAAAAAAAATTGTCCTGGCCTATATTATTCAGAATGAATAACAAATAAGAGCAGGGAAGGAGGAACTGCATACTTGTGAAATCACAGGAAACAAACAATTTAACTGAGTAGTACTGACTACCTTGTTAATTACTTTACCAACTTCGGCCCCAACTGCACAGACTACAACACCAAGAAATTGCAACACATCACTCCTATACATACGTTTGAAGTGCGCCAAACAGCTCAACTCGACTTTCTGGGAGCGCTCACTGTGTGTGACAAGTGAGCCATCAAAAATTATGTTCATAAGTAGGGTGGTTGTTATTTCAGCCCCGGAAGGCTCACAAGAAGCCATCTTCAAGTGATTTGGCTCAGAACAAAAACTCACTTCTCGCCAACAGTTCCAAGCTGACGCAATAGACGAGTTAAATATTCAAAGTGTCATGTGCGACTCAGTTGAGACAAGCAAGTTGTTATGGGGCTGCGGTCGAAAGATTGGGAGACGCTGGAGCATAGCAACTGGTTAGCCTACTTACGCACAACTGCAGTGTACGGCGGGTTCCTCTAGTTTGCCGACTCTTGCCGTAAGGGAACCTTGATTCGGTTCAAAACGTGAACGTAGCCCAACGTTTGATGCAACTGAATTGAGGAGTCATGTGTCACTTAGCAAGCTGCGGACTACACTCACCATTTAGTTTTCTATCAATTTGTGCCGAACTCTTCTGGACCCTCCCCGACAGCTGTAACAGGGTGAGCTTGTGTCTGTTGGCGAGAAGTGAGCGTGTTTCCAAGCAAAATCACTTGAAGATTTCCTTCATGTGAGCATCACTTTGTTGTAATAAAAACCTCGCCATGGACGTTCATGGACATTTCATTTGATGGCTCATTCGTCACAGTGTGAGCTATCCAGGCGCCAGAAAGTCGAGTTGAGCTCTTAGCCACCATTCGTTCTTTACTTAGGACATATGCACCGTTGGGGCCGAAGTTGGTAAACCAATCAACAACGTGTTCAGTACCACTCAGTTCATAAATTGATTGTTTCCTGTGATTTCATGCGTATGCGGTTCCTCCTTCCCTGCGTTTCATTCTCAATAATACACCTAAATTCTCGACCAAGAACATTTTGTAAAAACTCCCTCAAAATTTGAACACATAAGTTTTCAAGGCATGGGAATTCCAATTCTGCATTGTCCATCCGCTGTCCAGGCCTTATTTTGACTCGTTAAAAAATTTTGTTCTTCCGTCCATCGTAGATTTAGATTTAATTGTGCCTTCTACTTGGCAATACAAACGGAAAAACGGTTTCAAAATTAGCCAAAAACCAAATTTTGACGGTTGGCATATGTGCTGCCATTTTCCAGGATTGTTGATATAGCCGTGTTATATTTTAAATATTTTTCGAATGCTGGATTGAATAGGATATTTCACAATCATGCTGTGCAAAAGAATAATGAACCGCTGTGGAATAATTTGCAGCGTTTTTAGTTGAATCTTCATTTTGCAGTGTACTTTCGTCTCATTTCTTTTATTATTATATTTCGTATAGTTAGGGCTGAAAAGCTAAGAAGAAATTATATGCAATCAGTTAAACGTTTATTATCATTTTTAATTGATTATCACTACTATTCACGAAATTCGAGTCCTGAGCGCATAACACACCATTTCAGAAATATCCTGTGCTTTTGTGTACACGATGTAGAGAGAACAACTGAATCGAGCTTGATAGATGTGACAAGCACTAATCATTGTTATATTAAATTTCGAATAGTATTGGGCTCATGCCATTTGTATAACAAACAAATTTTCAAATGCCGTGGTTTTTTTTGTTGCATAGAATTCAATGGGACTCACCCTGAATTTCATTTTAAATCCAGTGAATCATCTGTCCCGTAAAGAATGGGGGTCAGGTCGGACAGAGAACAGCATAACCAGGTATTCAGTATAGACGCGAAGCTGAAGAACAAACAGCTTCTAGAGATCAGAATTTTACAACAGTTAGGGGTGTACTTTCGGTCTGACAGACCGCCAAAGTCGATTTTTGCAAGCGTAGTTATTTTTCAAGTGTACATTTCTGTGTTGCAAACTTCAGAGACTGGATGAAGGGTTGGAGTACTGCCGTTCGATATGACCGCCGTTTGATCCTTAACGCCAACGTAAAATGCAGCTTGATGTTTTCCCAACGTAACACCTCCGAAGGCCCTCGCTGCGTAACGTGAACTTTTTTCGGTCCAGGAAATTACCCCGCGGAACGAATGGAAGGGACCAGGAGGAACAAAAAGGAAGACTAGGACGAATGGTCGCTGGTCGATGGTCAAGGACGTCGACGTGAGAACCAGCCTCACAAAAAAGGAGGCTTCCAACTCGTGCTCCCAAATTATCGCGAAGCCGGTCCCACGAACTCAGCTCGAAACCGAGTAATGGCACTCGTAATTGTTAAGCAGAGAGGAAAAACGATTAGCGTTGTGCAACAGCACTCCTTCGTGCTTCCCAGGAGTGTGCCCTACCGCCTTGAGCAGGAGCCTCTTTTGGAAGCTTCACGAGAACTCGCCAGCTCATCCTAACAGACTTCCTCAATTGTGGGCTCGGTCTGTGTTGTTCGATCAAATGGAGATTGGACGAGCTGGATATTGAAGACGATCCCTTTATCATCCCTCCTTCTTTGAAAAAGTAGTCGATTAAAAAAAAGTGAAGTTGCCATCTTTACACTTTGACGCCTCTTGAATTACAAAATCCAATCCAGCGCGTGGATGGCGTGTGGTGCGTTACAGGAAAGTGTTGAAAAGATACGTCATCTAGGTGTATCAACTACCACCCCTTGCCTCACAAGTTATAGTGTTTCGAATAGACAGTATCTGATGGTAAACGACAAATCTAATGGTTCCGTTTCTTCAAGAAATTCGATCGACGTTGACGATTTGTAAATACTATCATGAAGTGACTACGATGACTTTGTTTGAGGTGGGGTTTTAATCCATTCAATATAATGAAGAGGGCGGAAAACAATTCTTCTCAAACCTTCTCTTTCAAAAACCGTGCAACTTTGTTTTAAAAATTAGGTAACTCACGTTACAAATGAGAAGCAAGGAGTTTAGCTTCAAAACTCAATTACAATGTTTTTGTCATTATCAAAATGCTCTAAGAAATTATAGAACTAACGAAAAAATCAGTTCAGAACTACTCAGAGCTCCATAACAGTAAAGAAACGCGCGAAGAAATCACGGACCAAATTGGACTTCGATTTCTCACCAGATGCTTAAGATCTAAGCGCTTCAACATTCTTGATTCTATGAGATGTCGACCATTGTCACATTTCGTAGGGAGGTTGTACTAAAATGTTCCTGCCGAAAACCTAGGTGTATTATTCAGAACAAATAATAAGCCAAAAAACACTGCAAATTATTACACAACGGTTTATTATTCTCATGAACAGCTTGACCTAATATACCATTCCATTCGATTCAGCATCGAAAAATACTAGTAAACCATACGAAACATGACCTGATTACAATGGAACTATGGAAACTAAATATTTCCCCAGCGCCAGGCGCTTGTAAACGTCTGTAGGCATTTATGATCCGATGTAGGGGTGTGCGGAGGAAGTGGCCTCAACCTTCCTCCGCCCCATCGGGCAAAAAGAGTCGGGGATATCGGGACGGGGAAACTCGAACTGAGCGAACCCTCGGCAATTGGCACATTGCGAGTCGAGTGGGCGGGTGGTTTTGATGAGACGGGAGAGAGGGAGGGAGTACTAACGACGAAACGTTTACTTCCGCTATAGTTCCCGTGAGTTCTTTGAATTAGTTGACATTAGCTCACTATAATTACTGTTTTTTCCCTATACGCAGTTGTACACGTATGATAATCATTCCATTCAACCCACGATATAAAAATTCCTTGAAAACGATACGAAACACGGCGTATTTGCGATTATACTGCGTTTTGTTAATTTTTTAACCTTTAATGTAACCACAGATGATTTCATCTCTGTTATCCGTCTCAGTCAGGTTATGTTCACAAACTCATCTGATTTGCCCTACCAGTATTCGGCCATCTTGTTAGGTCGTTTTAAAATGAAAAATCTCGGTTGCGATAAACATGACGCAGAGCTATTTTGGCTCAAGCAACGTACAACACAGCATGGGATAGAGTTTGAGTAGGCGGGATGGTTGCACTGAGCCCGAGGTATGCGAGCTGTCAAGGTCTCCATCTCAAAACCAGCCAGGTTCCTGGCACAATGATTCAAATTATTCCGATGAAACGGCGAAGAAGGTCTCCGATTCCTCCGGAATGGAGGCGTGAGAGAAGACGGGAAAGACAGTTGGGCACGGGAGAAAGGGAAGTGTGGCGGGAGAAGGATGAGGATGAGAGGAGAAGCGGAGGGAGAAGAGAGAATAGGCAAGAATTTTAATAAGGTCGGCTCAATGGCTGAGATGAGGAGCGATGAAGAGGGAGATGAGGAGGGATGAGGGAACTTCAACCTTGGGACGATTTGTCGAGGAGACCCTTCCGAATAATCAGATTCTCGACTCTTTTTGAGAACATTCTTCTCCCGTAATGACGAAATCTCAGGTAATTAAACCGACTCGGGGGAAGAACGGGTAACTTCAAGTGTCGTAAAGAGAGAACTCTTCTGCTCCTCTGGATCGCCAGACTCGTGCAACACGTGCAATCGACAACTGCTAATTCAGAGTGGTACAGCAACTACATAACGGAAGCCGATATTCGATTTTCAAAGACCCACAAGAGATCCCATTCCCAACTTAGGAATAGCGCGCTACTCGCAAGGAATAAAGAATCCTCCATATTCTGTAGTGTGATCTAATGAATAAGTTGAATAAATATAGTAACTCTTGGACTTACTATACACGCAAAACGTAGTATAAAAGTAAGAAATATTCACAGTATATTTACCTGAGTATTTGCAATGCCTTTCGTCTGAAGTAATAAATCTATTTATATAGTTGCCTATATTGAGGGTACATTCACATTCATTTGAGGCTCTTGTCGACCGAATGCTATCTTTTTACCGAACAAAGGAAAAATCGGAATAGGGGAACGCTTGACAGGATGACGCAGGTAGTTCATCTTTTACCGCACAAGTGTCATCAGAATTCACACATGTGTGCGCGTGCAACGCAATGATACACAATGAAAGACTTACTACTGCAATCGGAATAGAGAGAGGATTGACCAACACTAAAACGGAACACGATGTCAAAGTTCACAGATATGTGTTATCATCCAAATTTAATGTTCCCTATCGACAAAAGTCCGCTCGATTATTTCCATTTCACTAACGAACTAAGGTACCTCAACAAGAACTCTAACGCTGTCGTATTCCAAAACTGCTCATGTCAACAATCATGTTAGCACGTGAAGTTTTTTTGCTTCTATTGTATTACATTAATTAAAGAAATATCAGCTATTTCCGTCATATACGGAAAGAGCTATTACGCAACTCCTCGGTCGTGTTCCACGTCATCCTGTTAGCTGCGCAGACACCAGGCAGGCAGTCAACCTTTAGGCAACCGAACCGTTTGTCGAAGTGGTGGGTGGGGGTGGGGCCGGCTGCAGTGTTGGGTGCACCAGGAGTGGAGACCAGGATAATAAACCAAAAACCAGAAGGGTATCTCAGGAAGGTAACTGTCATTGCACACGTGACTGTCTGCTTCATAAACATTTTTACGCCAATATACACGCACTGCCAGATTCCTACCAGTTGGCCATAAACTACAACACTAATACAACCATTCGCACATCATGGGCCAGTTCTATTTTCTTTCGACTTCGCACACTCCTTTTTATCTGAGTCAGTTTCTGTGTCACTTATTCAACTGTTAATTGCGTGGTTCTTTACGAGATCGACAAGGCAGTTCCCAATGGAAATCGAGGCCATGAAGGTTACAGCATGAAATCCACCTTCAGTCGCTTCTACTACCGTTTGAATAGTCATTTCAGTACAGAAATCTTTATGACCACCAACACAGAGATAATCGTCCCCAGTTACCACTTGATAGCTCATGTTCATACGAAATGGCGTTCCACTCAGTTAATCGTCAATAGGAGGGTGTTTGAGCCATTGGAAACATTTCCATTGTTCTGATTGGAAAGGCAACTAGGCTTTCCCGAGGTCTACGCAAATTGGCGGGTATTCGATTTTCGCTCTTCCCCTGAGACACACTCGTTCAATTCACAGCTCTTTCCATCCTATTTGGTCCTTATCCAGCTTCCTCTGGTAAAGAAGAGATAACCTCTCAATTTCAGTTTTTCGTGTGTTTACTGTGTTCACTGCACTCTATATCATTCTACTGTTGAGCTGCTAACAGCTCATTTCGGCTTTTCATTCCTCTGCTTTGACAACTCGCCTACCTCTCTAGTGCACAACAGTTACAAGGCGTACTTTTTCAGACAACGAAACTACAAAGACTAGGAAAGTTAATGTTTTAAATAAAAACAAAAATAAAAAATTGATCGCCTAAGGTCTGGAAGCCAGTCAACAGCCGTCTCAGCTCGATGGAAGGCTTCTGGAAACCAGCTACCTCAGCGCTACTGAACCCTACAATCCGGCGATTCAATAGGCTCAACATTTTTATCATAGAACCCTAGGGATTACATCTCTCGCATTTTTTCCAGCCCATAAAATCGGTTAAGCCTTCGCCAAACGCGCGGGTCGGATTTTGACGAGGGAGATTGACGACGTGAGAAGCCGCTCATTTTTGCCGACCTTTTGACAGCCCTAAAAACGGGTTCACGGCATCGAAAATTGAAATGGCGTTCGAACCATCAATTTACTCTTTTTTCAGCCTTCTCTCTTATGAGTCAACAAAGAGGTTCACCTCGCACAGAGGCTTTTTACCCTCAGAAGAGAACCGGCTCTTAAGTAAACTGTTGAGCAAAGCGTGACATTTTTCTTTGCTTTTTTGAAAGTGACAAAGCAGCACGCACCGGAGAAGGGGTTTTTTCCTCTCGATTTAAGAACTTCCAAGTTATTACGGGGAGCTTCCAGTCTTTTCTGTGGCTTTCCGAAGGCCGTAACGTCGTCGAAGGGTCGTTTCTTCAGAACCTTCGCGCCTCTATCTACAGGTTAACTCACCTTCCAGTCACTGATCACCTACAATTCACGAGAGCAGGAAGAGCTCGTCCTATAGCCAAGAGAAAAATCCGTTCAAACTTGCGAAATCCCAATCCAATCAGATTGGCGCAACTACTTTGCCAGAGAGTGAGAGCAACTCCAATTCATCCATTCGGAGGGAGAAGTGTAATAGAAGCTGGACAAACTATTGTGTGCCCTTGCACATTCACGCCATGGCGGTTAGTGCCAACCTCCTTTCTCTTCTTGTTGTATCTTCGCAGACTTGAGCTTCGTCGAGCGTCGAAGTGCTCCGATCTGGAAAAATATAAACGCGGTAAAAGACATCCTCCCGTACATGGAGATTTCACCGTCAGCACTCTCACACCGTCCGGATCGGTTAACATGCAGGCAGAAGTCTGCCCTGATCTCGAGCACCCCCCAAACGACACACGAAGCCCACGAATACTCATTTCATTCAACTTTCGAAGCCACCACCTCGAAGGCATGATATGTAAATATGAATTTTGTAATTATGAGCTGGATATGAGCCAAAATATATTATAACAGAAGATTCTTCAAACATTAAAAGAGTTACCAAGACATTACTTTCGTCCAGCTGGAACTTCATGAGCTACGTACGCAATTATGTAGAACCACTTAGGACAAGATATAACGTGTCTTATAATGTGTCATCGAATTACAGGGGTCGAGGAATTACCCACCACGTACGAGGAATTATGCATCAGATATTTTCAATTCCAACGATACCTGAACGTGTGGTTCCACAGGTACGTAATGCCAAAGGCATACTACCAATGTTTTTCGAGTGACTACGTATATCTGTCGTTTTGATGATGAGAGCATCATGAGAGCTGCAACGCCGTTTTCAATTCGCATTGGAATTCACACGAACGCGTTCTTAATGGCTAGAAAATCTGAAGTGAGCGATCCTCGACGGTTATCATTATTGTCCTGATGGCTTTCATAAGAAGACCCCATAGCGCCGAAGACGTTTGGGCCGCTTTCCCAAAAGGTGTCACACAATTGGACATCTCTCAAGCCCCCAGGCACGTCGGCAAATGCCAATGATTTCTCTTCATGTCACACTTTCTCAGACGGCGGCGCTCTCGGAGAAAAATACAAGAAAAAAACGCCGTTTGCGAGCTCTAATTGAGTCTCTCATTCCGCCGAGCGCTAGAATTATTTAGAATATTTTACCGAGGTTTATACGAGTATGAACAGAAGAAAGAGACTTGTTTTTGTCACTCCGCGCTCATAAACGATATTGGGTAGTTTCCAACGATTCATCTGCATATTGAAGATTAGATTTGTCCAGTTCCACTCTGGTAAGAAAATCATCAACTGCCCTCATTCCCTTTTTCAAAAACTGCTCTAACAACGGACTATTCCGGGCGACTTCAACAATTCATTAGTGGAAAAATGACAAGAGCTGCACAATAAATGTCGACAAAAATACAGTTTTTTCGTCGTAAGGCTGTAAGGCCCAGTCATACGGCACTGTCGTGTTCCCAACAAACGAGAAGGTAGTTAGGTCAATAAACTACCTATAGTTTAATAACGGCAATAACGTAATCAGGAACATCCCACTGAATTCGGAAATTGGCCAATTCTGCTCTGTGCCAAAAGCAAAGTAAACACGAACCTCCCAAGTGTGTAGATAGTTTTCTAAATTACTTGTATACTCAACCGAGGTCCAACGATAATTAAGGGCAACACAATCAAACCGAACGTTAACTGAACGTTGAGCAATACTAGTTTTTATATGGAATGCTAAGTTAATTTCTACTAAGTTCGTGTATACGAAAGTGCCAAACAGATTAAATTAGTTGACAGGTAAATAAAAATGGCCTAATGTAGGTAGGTTGTGCTGAGGAAAGTTGTACGATGCGCTAACTATGTGCCACTTGTTTATTTTACGGTGACGCCAAGAGATAAGTTCGTACCCTCGTTTGCATCCTTCGAAGTAGAATCGAAGGGAGAAAAATACTTCGTGACGTCTGCGACGTATCTAATGCATTACGCGATCATGTTGGAGAGGCATTGAGCGGCAGAGCGATATCCAATATTCTCTACCCTCTTCACACCTTTGAACCCCCCCCCCCCCATACACACACAACCGTCTCCACCACTCGCCGCCAACCACGTTACAATGAAAGGACGTCGCGATGAGTTCTCTCCTCCTGACAGCAATATGGCTCCAAGAATGTAACGGGGTCTGGTGAAGAGGGAATGTGATTGTTCCGACATATAGGCCAGAGAAGAGCCTGGAGGTTATATGTGCCAGTGCCTACAGGTAGGTATAGTGATCACGTCGTGTCCTATCGGGAGCGCATTGTTGAGAGGAATTGCCCCTGGAGCTCCTCCGGAGAACTCGTTTAATTTTCTTCACTGAGAGATTGGTCCTCTCTTTTCTAGACGATACTTTGGAGATGTGCTTTATCTCCTCTTCTCCAGTCACTTAGAACTAACACGTTTCTTGAAGTCCTCCAGGCTCCTCGTGTTGTTTTACTGATGTACCGCCTAAAAGAGGGAAGGGTAGTATACAACTGTCAATAATCAGAAATACAACCACCAAACCACGAACGAAATTACGTTGTCTATCACCGTTGCAGTTCGTTGGATACGTTTTATTCTGAGCTTGCTTACTTCTCCCCGCATTCGTTGTTGATAATTGAAAACAGCACTCCCCATTAGTTGTCACCGGATCAAGATATGACATGAGGCTAGTGAGACACTACCATTAGAAAAACCAAACATACGGAGGCGGTTTCTATTTTTATAGCCGAATCAAACACTACTTGCACGCGTTTTCGTTTTCCCAAAAAACAACGCTATCCCTTGCACTTTTATATTAAAAAATTAGTCACCGTACAATTAACACCTGACGCATGTCAATTCCTCTCCACCAACCCACCAAGACCACAATGATTTCGACTGAAAAGGAAATGACTGCATGACTTCCTCGACGAGTATGACAGACAAACACTCTTTATCGTTATCCCTATCATTAGACTATGATGATCACTATGTTTACATTGTTATTTACTTTATCAAGATGTCACTCATCCTTCTTCATTCTTCACAATCAATTCACTGATTTAGTGTAGCTAATGGGCAATTAATGGCATCAAGAGCCACGTGAATTAGTCTTAGCTTACTACATACTGATCCACACCACTAGAAAATCTGCAACAACCATCGAAATCGTACATTGTAACTCAAATTAGCGGAAATCGACGCTTTCTAATAACATTATTTTGTTAATTGAAAACGGGTTTCTACAATTGCTTCGCGAATTACTTCGCGATATGAACTTATTTTTCACCAATGTCCTGGAAGCTCTCTAGTTGGCACAAAATGCAAATTTATTTTAACCTAATTTCAACCAAATAAAACCAACATTGAAAAGAACAAATTTTTCGAACTACTCGAAGTCAGTGATATGAAGACAAAAGCCATGTGTAGCAGAAATTGACATGGCCTGGTGGACCAAATTACCCTAGTTAGGTGCGAGAGAGAGAGAGAGAGAGAGAGAGAGAGAGAGAGAGAGAGAGAGAGAGAGAGAGAGAGAGAGAGAGAGAGAGAGAGAGAGATGTAATGTAATACTAGCGAAATAATAAGCGGTGAATCAGACAGGCGAGAGTCATCAGAAAGTTCTAGGTAGCAAGTAACCGGAAGACTGAGAGACCCCACGACACTTACAAATACAAGTCTGTGGATCGTGTGGACGAATAAGGAAGGAGGAAAAGTGAGTGGTCTGGGGGAGGTGGCAAAGTAAGGGGTTACAGAAAAACCCATTGAACTATTGAGAGAATGATGGGAAAGTACGTAGTTGGCTCTGGAAATATTGTTCGTTGAATATAACAAGAGGACGCAGCTGTGGAATCAATCAAACATGAAAGCCTGGTGACTAGAGCAGCTTGAACTCAGGAACTCTGTTCCAAGTAGTGGACAGCTACCTCTTTCGCACCAATTTGACTCAAACTAACCAGAGCTGACCAAGGCAATCCTCAAATTCACTTCCAAGTCAAATTTAAATAGTGTATTATAGTACAACTCAAGACTTAAGCCAAATTCAACTCATTCATTCACTTCAATTCATGCTCGTGACTGGCAGCGCATCGGGGTTCACGTGCAACCGGCGCTCCTGATGATGCACAATTTGCTTAGGAAATAACGGCAACTGAACTAACCGTCGAGCGTCAACATTTTTGGTATTTGAAAGCCTACGGCCAATTCTTTCAGTTGACAGTCGTAGGTAGTAACGGCACAGAAAAAGATACCATCTTCTAAGAGGATATTGTCCCGTCAGGGTGGGGACAGAAGAGTAGCGACGTCCCGACAGGTATAAAATTCACCTGGACAGTCACATGCTCCACAGCAGGTAGAAATTCCCCGAACGCGAGGCTTTCAACAATAGAACCTGCCGTTGTCGATCTGAACGTTGAGATTATAAAAGCGTTTCCTAGACTTTCCAAGTCTCGACGATGAAAATGACTGAGTAAGAGTAGTTCCAAACATCATTACATACGGCACAACTATTTCAATGGCAAGCAAAAGTAGTATTTTTAATGTTGTATAGTACACATCTAGATCCCAAACACGTACGACTTAAATTCAGGAACATTGAATCACTTTACGCTGCCCTACTCTTCGATTGCGGATTTCTTGATCGAACTGCGTTGCAACTAGGCCTATCACCTCCGTAAATTTTACGTTCTCCTATATTCATGCAGATAATTTAAACTATGAATAGAAATCAGCAGAGCTGTTTCGAGAACTACCTCTTTCTTCGGCACTCATAACCCTCTTTTCGCACGTTCAAAAACCACAACGAACAAATAACGAACCAGCTCAACCGCTCCAACGGTTCGAACTACAGACAAAAACACAAGCCACGCGCCATAATTATGTTTATTCGATTCAGTAGGCCTCAAAACGTAAAAATTGAAGACAACTAAAATTTGTTTGGACACGTTTTTCTTATAGTTTGGTTAGCGGAATGTGAAAGAGGAGTTCTTGGCGGTTATGGCGTTTTTACAGTCTCGGGAGGGAAGTAGCGCGATGATCTACAAACCGATAGGTAAATATGTGGATGAATCGTCCGTAAAAGCTTGCAGCGTCAGCCAAGTGATGGGACTATTTCTTCGAAGAGACTCAAGAGATGGCATCAGCGCTCGAGATGAGATAACTCGAGACTACAATTTACGCGGATGACGCGTTTCTTTTCGCTCGGAGACGGAAAGATAAGATGAATAACAGTTTCGCTGGTAGGTAGCCTCGAGGAAACGATGAGTTGAGCCGAAGATAACGCCGATGTGGAAAATAGGACGCTCTTGTAGGGCATCGTGACCTGAGCTTACAACCGCGTAGAGCACCAACGCGTCGCTAATATGTAACCATCGATTGCTTCGCGTTCCTCTTGCCCGATTATCGAAGCCGTTCCTGGTTATATAAAAACCTTGCAAGAGATCGCGAAAAAGTGATGAATCCGTACAAATAAATAGCCTGTGAAACGCACCGCAACTAATCCAATCTTGTCTCTCATTCAGTTTTCAATGAACCTATGGAACTTGAATTAAAGGTCCATAACGGTAGCGCGCATCCTGCCGGAATTTATCTTCCTTATTGGACCTTTATTGTTTAACCACGTACAAAAAATGCGTGGAAATACGGCAGGGAATCCGTAATTACAGGGAACCCTGTGAAAAATATCAGTCAGCAAGACAACAGCCGTTTGAATTCCACTGCCAATGTGATACTCGCGAGACCGCTACAATCATTAGGCTGTTTGTCCACGAAGGAAAGTTTGCATTTCTGTTTTGTTGTTGGAACTGTCGCAAAAAAATGCAATAAAAACTGTTAAACCCGGTTCCGAGAATAAAATTGATGTTTTTTGGTAAATGATCACTGATGATGACTACTGTTAATTATGGCTAGATTTCCCTTTATTTCGAAATTCTCGTCATTCTGCAAACAGAATGTTAAACGTGAACTGAAATCGGTACAGCGAGCTCTCTTTGCTTTCACAGATTTTTTTTTTTCCCCCACTCTGAAGCCTTTGGAACGAAAAGGTCTGAATAAGAACTCAAACAATTTTAGGCGACTGCCCAACTTTCCTTCCGTATAAAATGGCGCGAATGGCGTATCGGTAACCTTCACAACTAATAAGGGATCACTACATCATCCACCCGTACTCCTCAATGACGTCAGCACCCCCTTAGAATCAGCTGTTCTAGAGCCTGTTAGAGAGCGGTGTAGCCAACAAAACAGTGATCGTCTCATGTGACAGAAGGGAGGTATTATTTAGATTTTTTCGTTCTTACAGAAAGAGATGTGCGCCAAACAACGATTGAAAGTTAAATTTGGTCCAACAACAGCGAACTTTAAAGGCTATTCGTCTGGAAGCGTTCGAGATTGCAAGAGCACATATTCTGACCAACGAAGCTGTTTTATGTAGAACATATGGCACTCACAATGCCGGTTACTATTTAGATTATCCGATAATTGCGAACATCCCGCTAATGTATTCGGTGGGCCTACACGATTCCTGTAGTTTGGAGAACATGCCTCAAAAACGCGTTCCAGGCGAAAGCGCAGTGTCTGCAGCGGTGTGAAATTCATAATGGATTATCTATTTCGGACGCAGTAAGTTTCATCGAGATCTATAGAACAGTTTTCAATTCCCACCAAACGGGGCGAAAATAGGTAGGTGAACGAAAACCAGAATTCACCGTTACTCGAGGTCAGAACCTCCTGTTTTCTCACTTTTCTCAGTAAACGCAGATCCGAATCAGATCAATGGAGCTTTGCCAATCTATACCTACATTTTCTCATCTACAACTACTTATCTCACCATCCATCAGACAGAGATATTTTTAAAACAACGATATTCTTCGAACAAAATTGTTTTGCTTTCCATTTTCCTCAAAAATAGTTCTAACTATATAATTAAAACTCACACAGTACATGTCACTTCAACAGTACACAATATTCACACTCTCGAGAGACTGATGGAGAGAGACGGAGATATAGCGCCTGTTTGTCTAGCGTGCCATCGAAGATGAGTGTGGGTGAGGGAAGTTGTTTAATGCATATGAATGACGGAGCGGAGATATATTTCAGATCCTTCATTATTTATGGCAGTGTCGTCCACAGCCCCATTGTGAATGCACAAACGTGACGCTAGATCATTTGGTTTGGAATTTGGTTCATAATTCGTTTCGCCAACGGTATGACCAATTGGTTCAATTTGTCTATTGAACTAATTCAGCATTTGAGCAAACATTATTGATAACTCTACACAGCAGTTTGGTTGTAGGCATTGTTCGTTGTCTTTTTATCAATCATCAATACAGTTGCCAGTGTGGGGGGGGTTCACCTGAGTGTGTGTTCTCAGTCTGGCAGCCACTTCTGTTCTATAAAAGCTTTTGCTAAAATTTTCCATTCCCAATGATTTCATACTAGTCACTCAGTCGAATTCTTAGTGCGGTCTACAATGAATTCACGCAAGGTTTAGTTTCGCGTGCAACTCGCATGTACGTAGTTTAACTTTCTGATCTTACTGTCCTAAGCTTCATTTAGGCTGTTACAACCCCAATACAATTGTCGCTTACCAGGTAGAGAGGAAGGAAAGGGGAAGATTGATACCGGTTCAGATTGGTATTGTTCGAAACTGCTCTCATCTCATCAATTTCTTGTTCATTAATGACGACTCGAAGAATTTTCGTCGCCTTGAGTCTCGATCCATGTCTTCCACGACTATTGACTCCTGACAGCCCCAGCTCGGTTGTATCATCTCACAGCACTCTCTCGCCTCACCTCCGCCGCTACAATGTTGAGTGTACGCCTCTAATCAGACATTCAGCTACCTGTGAGATAGGATTCCTATCTACTGACAGAGGCTACAGAGCAACTGCCACGCTCGGACAATGCGAGCACTGGGTTTTATGGAGAGGAACACCATATCTATTTTATGGAGGGTATTTTACCATATCTATGTAGCTCTTTCATTACGCGGAGCGCTGGTTGTGACGGTGGTGGATTACCCTTCGGTAGTGTGGAGTCCGCTCAATGACACGTCCATCAGCTGAAGCAAGTTCATTGGGCACATAAGATAAGTAGCTTCTGCAACTTCCGGTTCGCCGCATAGTAGCTGATATTGCACTTGCTTGTGTCCACTATCCCTGCTCTTAATTTGGCCGTCGTACACCACCAGCACACTCCGCAGCCACTAAGGCACTTGAAGGCCTAGCCAAAAAATGACCTTTACCACCACTGCTTGTCATGAGCGACACATTCATAAATTTGTCACGTCGAATTCTTCCGCCACCGGTTTGTTAATAGGTGATGGCCACGTCGTTCACACCTTGACACTGCCCTTCGAGCCCGTACTTTTAAACCTACTATCCCTGTACTTCGGTTAATACTCGCCTTATCTTGCCATCTCAGTATTTTCTTACTTGCACCCACCGCTGTACTTCATGTTACTTTGCCCGTCTCGTCTCCTGATTATTATTTGGACTTTAATTTATTTTTAATTTTTACGCATTTCAATTCTCTTACTTTAATGTACTGTACTGGGCTCACATGTACAGTGAATAAATAAACATTCTAGCCGGACAAAAATATACTTTGGTCTTTTATCTCAATTCTCACAACACACATTCTCATAACAGCCTCTTAGGGATGTTATGGAATCAGTGAATAAAATACCACGTGCCTTTGCGAGTAAAAAGAGCGTGAGTCACATTCCTCCCGGGCCCTCCAAGGACAAGGCGAGTCAAGTTAATATTGTGGATTCTTTAGGTCATAGTCTGAGGGGTTGAGGGCATCAAGTAAAGTAAAAACCCGAGTTCCAAACGCCCGAACGTCAGACAGAGAAAATCTGGTCTGAGAGCCTTTCAACAGACGTGGGCTCGAGATGAAACAAAAAAGGAAACCCTTTTGCGAAATATAAGAGATGGAATAGGACAGCGGAATGAATTTAAGATAAAACCGGCGTAGCGGTGAGATACTGAGTGAGGGAAACTCAGTCATCCGAACCGAGGAAGCGAAGGATGGCTAACCTTGGACTACAGTTACCGGCCGCAGGATGAAAAAAACCTGAAGATGGAAACGTGACGACCGTGCGCGTAACATACGTCTTTGGTATCTGCGCACGAACGTGACGTCGTAACTTGACTTTCGGTTATCGTAATTCGTAACCGGATAGTTTCGTAAACAATGACTGAATTTTGCATCGACGGAAACCTACATCGCCAGATGGAGAGCCTTTTAGGGTCCTCCAGTGTTTGAATTACTTTCAGGAACTCTCCACAAGTTCCACTATCTGGTGTTCCTCGGTCATGAGAGAGATATGTATCATTGCAGTGTTGCCCTACCTTTCGTATCGAACGGGCTTGATGCCAGGTCTTTTGCACAGACTACGAGAACAACTCCATCTAGGATATTTGTATGTATATGAAATGAAGACGGCAGGTTATGATCTCCCCGTGTACATTCCCAGTTACAATTGTCTCTAATCAAGTTCTTCAAGGACATGAAACGAAAAGTTGGGCTTCGACGTAGCGTGTGGCTCGACGTTAGTACCAATGACAGTACACGTCACGTCACTTCAGACCGGATTGCTGGTTTTACAACACGCTTCAAATAATATCATGAGGAACCACTCATTCAAGAACAGAAGAGTACAGTTTCGTCTGGCCCGCTACTACTTTCATCTTTCCCGAGAGACCCACACAGCATGAAGGTTGACCCGACCAAGTTCCACAACCTCGCTCACCCTCTGATAGTTGGCAATAAAAACTAAACGTAATTTGAAAGCCCGCAGACCTACAAAAAAAGGTGCGGGTGGGTCCACAAAACGAGGACGCGCCGGTAAAAAAAAAAATCAAAAGCGAGATTTTGGAGCGGTTTCAGAGAGCGAAAACACGAAGGAAATAAACAAGGCGGCTAATAAGTGGAGAGATCAAAGGAATGAGAAGGTCCATCGAGAAGTGATAACCGGGTAGGGCAGTTAAGATAACCTTCGTTTATTTTCAAGAACCGACTCAAAAGCTAAGTTTCAAACAGGCAAACACGTTGCGGTTCGAAAAAAGGCCGACCCGATTTATCCATTGAAGCGTGGAGCCTTGAATGCTTAAGGACGACTATAACTCCGTGGAGAGCGAAACATTCCTGGCTAGGAGTCCTTAAAACTAGGCAGTTCTGCTGAAGTGTGATGAAACCGAAGGGCCACAAACATTGGAGCATTGGAGGAGACGGGTGCTTATCTCCGCACACTCTTGTTGATACATAGATCATCGCCTACCACAAGAAGCGGAGGGCAGCAGTGCGTATTTTGCATTACTTGGTCGTATCGCACTATTTTCAGGAGGCAGTGTTCGGTGAAGGGCACAGTCGGCTGGCTCATACCAGAGGCATTCGTCAACACCATGTTGACTTTAAGGAAAACTAAAGGTGCTCCAATTTTCCCAGGGAGTGGCTCAGCCAGAAGAGGATGGAACTACTTGCTGATCTGGGGTCATTACCCGTAGGGATGAAGAATGAAGACGTAGAAGAAAGACCGCTCCTGAACTGATATGGTGGCACGTTACAAGATTCTCGCGAGGGTAAACAAGAAAGAAGAGCTGCCATCGTAGAGAAGCGTGAGGCCCAACCTGATGCAATGTGCTAAACCTGGTTCTCAATACTCAGGAGTAAATTCATGAGGCCACCAAGAGCAGACCCTCTCATTTACATCTGTCCATACTAAGCTCCTCACAATTCCTCTCTAGAAGACGCTCAATGTGCAACAGCGTCAGACTTATGTGACCCCCTGGATAGAAACGTGCATCCCTATTAAATCCATGAGTCAGGAAGAAGGTGAAGCAAGTAGTATAGTGTTTCATTATGCTTGAGGGGATTGAGAATTAGTTCAGAAAATGTTGGCAACTCCAATCAAAAACATCGTGTCTCTAGTTTTAAGAAAATGAAGACGTGCCTAAAAATGAGCAGAGGATGTGACCCAGATAAGATGTAAATTCTCACTTCCAGGACGATTCCAAGTTCAGCTATTGTGGGCATTCGCCCTTGAATTGCATAAGAACGCTTCTCAAAAGTAATTACTCGTTTCCTCTCGAGAAGTGCCGATTTTTTTGCCTATGTGTGGGAAAATCCGTCGTTGTTCCGAACCGCAGAAGGTGAGCTCTTTTTTGATTCCGCCGTAATATTCCGCCCACTCGCTGGATTACGGCTCTTCTGCCGTATTACGTGTTGGGTGTGGGACGGCTGAATCTCTCGCGTTATTTACGGCACGAGAGATTGATGAAGTTGGGGGACGGAGTGGTCCTATAATTGCGAACCGCTTCAAGGGCAGGAAGATCGGAACGTAGCGATAGTGAGGACGAAGGACAAATGAGTCTCGCACCTGCGGATTCCCAGCGCAGGGGTCGCTGATACGTCACCCACTCAGTTTTAGATTTCATGCGATCAAATGTTCGCGCAGTAGATATTAAGGGAACTCCAACGAACGTACACCTCCTCAGTCAATAAGATGTTGACAGGATATTTATAGAACCGGCATAAAACTATTTTCTTCACATCTTAACGTATTAACTTCCGGGTGCCAAATGTGAATGAACGTTTTTTGGCAATGCAGTTAGATGTGTCTATGAACACAATTGCAATAGAACTACTGCTCTCAATTTGACATGCAGATTAGAGTGGGACTCCAAAATAATGTTAATCATAGCCATTGACTCATTAATTTTTTCTTTCGAAAACGGCTATAACGATTTTATTTAAATGTTTGTTTGTTTATAGTAACCAACAGCTTAACAGCAACATGAAAGTTGTATTCAAAGGAAAATGACGAGAGCAGCGCAATAAATTATCAACAATCTTGAAAACATCTATTTTTATGCAGTACTTCCATGTCATGATCCCTCATATGACATCAAGCCCATTCTTGTTGGCACTGCGATGAGGTACTTTGACGACAGTTTTAAAATAATTAGTAACAACCTGCAAAATTACGAGAACCAAACCACTATATTTATTCTACTGATATAACTAGTAACTAATGAGTGTTAAGGAGCAGATATTTTGATAAGGAAACAGACCTGAATTTATGTTGATTTTTTTCGTAGCGAATAATCGGGTAAAAACAGCAGTGGCACTCGGTAATTTCTGGGGTTGATGCTAAATATTTTATGGACGTTATTAAACCCAGATCGTGTGGGTAGGTCATTAAACCACTCGTATCACATTAGCCGTATTTATAAAGAAACAACTCGTCTCGCCTGTTTCGATACGGTCGATAATTTATTGCGCTGCTCTTGTCCTTTTCCCACACTAGACAGTTACGTCATTTGCAGGTGTCCATAAAAGACGTTTAATGTAAATTATAAGAACCAATTGGCTAAAACTAGACTGAAAATGGAGAAGACCGCCGTCAACTACACTCCCGCACTGGAAGCTGCCAAATTTCAGGAAATGCCGCAAATTTAATGGGCTTTCTAATGGTATGGTGAACTTAGCGAGTCCTCGTCGGCTTCCTGGAGAAGTTTGGTTGCGGAAACACTGTAGGTAACTACACAAATACGTAGTCTATAACAGGTTTTGTAGTGATTCCTCGAGTGAATTCCTCCTTCCCGATAAATAAAATCTCACATCTCACGAACTTTCAAGTCGATAGATTTTCACTTAAATAACACATTTAATTTTCTTCAAGGTAGGTGCTTGTATTTTTGTTGATGCCAACAGTTTCAAACTCGAACTTCTCCATGAAGACCGACAAAGTGACCATGCCATCAGAAAGCCGATTAAATCGGAAAGTTTTACCGTCGTCTACTTGTAGCGCGTTTTTTGGAAATGCAGTTAACGTACCAGTATCTCCAAAAACGTATTATTTCTTCAATTTTTGAACTACAATAGCGGACATTAGAAGTTCGCTTTCATTGTGCATTAGCCTCATAGGTACCTGGATCAGAAAATGCGGTCAGAAGTTGTACAACGTGGTTTTAAAGAGAAGAAACGTCACTTTTTCATTGCAAAAACCGAGGTTTTCTCAAAAAAAATTTAAAAATCGTATCTCGGCTACGGATTGAGATAGTACGGTGCGGTTGGCGGCATTCTACCACTTTTATCCTAGTTTTACGCTATTCTTTTTGTTACATTATGAGCAAAACGTCCTATATAACGTTTTTCTTCGTTGGGCGAATGCAAGTAAAAAGACTCTGAACTCAAAATACATAATCGTTATTAAACTCATGTCGGCGGCGTTCACGCTTATAGGACTACCAACGCGATTTTTGTGAGAAGGCTAGCGTCACATGATTGATTTATTTATTCAACTGTTTGATAATTTAACGAGCTCTACGAAAATCAAATTTAAGTTGATTTGGTTCAGTCGCTCTCTCAATTGCGTTCAAAGACGCACGCACAGACCAGTAGTTTATTCAGCGGGCTATGTACGTAACATTCCAACCAATTTCGTATGGATAAGAAATGTTGAAAGAATTTAAAAAAGTAGGTGCATACGCTGGTGGACAAAAACGCTGACTGACTGGCCAAGAACAGCAAGTTAAATCAGTCAATGATTAGCTCCGCTTATTTATTTTGACCATACATTGCCCTTTAATAAATGAATTCTAAAAGTTGATCAAAACGTTTGGCGAAACTGGCTTTGATTTGTGTTAAATCAAGGAGGAATGATGGGTGTCAGGCCTCGTTGAGGAGACCAGATCAGCAAGAGGAAGCGCTTCTTTCAAACCTGTGCGTGTTTAAGGTTTTGAAAGCGAGGAGCACATCCAGGGCATGAAAACATCGGTAGTGGGGAGGATCCAACCAATTCCTCCTGATAACTCCACAAGGCGTCAGTCAGAGAAGAGGGGGCCCCGTTCAACTGCACCATTTCCAGGTCAACCGAGCAAGTTGATGCTGAGGGAAGCGGGAACCGGAGAAAATGAAAGGGCCGCTTCCCAGTTCAGCTCAGGTCACGGATCTGAAGAGGGACATCCGGTGGACAGAAGCTCAACAACAAGGGGAGACGAGGAACATCCGCTTCCATCCGTTGACAATCAGCCTCAGCCTCAGTCCGCACAATCGGCACAATTTCGCGACCTTCGTCGATTGGGCCGAAACTGAATGGTGGTGGGAAATCCGCTTTCAAGATCGATTCAGACGGTGCTAAGCATTTTGACGAGGGATTTCAAGGACGCCCGGTTTGGTCGTCACAACTTGGGGGCCATTTACTGGCCACCCTCGGAACTGCTGACAAAACGATGATGGACTCCTCGCGTATTGATTTCGATGAGACAGGAGAGACTTCCCAACGGTTCTATTATCCCCCCAACACCTCAGAACTCTGATAAAATATTTAGTGCGAAGCAACGCCATACACGGATACGTTTACTGGGAAGAAGATTCAGAATGCCAAATTGAACTGAGGTCTCCTTCCACGGCACAGTTCTTTCTTCCCTGAGTAGCTACAAGTATCTAGGGGTTACTCAGGACCGTAGTCTTACTTTCCTAACTTACGCAAATCAGTTGAAACCACTCCTGAATAAACTTCACACATCTCACACCAATAAAGTTATAATTTTCAAATCTCTCGTCCGCCAACTAAGGCTGTGTGTCCTAGCCATACTGGGTAAATGCCCAAACTGCCAACAAAACAGTCTGCTGCAGCGTAATATCGTTCACGCCCCTCCATTAGTACAAAACGATGAAGTTTTGTTTTTGGATCCACCTTCGACGACCAGACAACACTGCTTGAAGAAATTAGTATCAACACATTCAAGCCACCTCCACCGACTAGCTGCCGGGGGATTTCTTTCTGCACGTCCCTAAGCATATCGCGCAATTCATCCCCCCAGAAATAGACTGATCAGTGCAGCCTTGTATTACAAACAGCTTCGATCACCAAAAGTTGAACCAGCTCAACAAAACTCAGTGTGTCAATTCTCTCTTTCTGTCTACAATAATTAATTAATAATGTAATTGTCTCAAGTTCTGTATTTAAAGAAAAAGTAAATTTACTATTTCATGGAAGTAATAAAATTCTAATCCTGACCCTTCATGGGCTGCCTCTCTTCAATAAGTATAAATATTTTATGACCTTTTCCTTCTTCAACTGACACTATTCTATACTTTTCTTTAAATACGTTCTCTAATGTGAGGGAAGACGTGATGAACGTAAAACGTTTGACAGGTACGAAACCCACAAACATTTTGTAAGGAAAAATGTGTTTTTTTCTTCTTTCATTTCATTTTCAACTTTACAATGATTTCAATATTTATTCTGCTTGTCTGGACGAAGACGAATCCAACGAAGCAAAAACTATGAAAATCGATCAAGCCGTTAAGATATATTAATGTGACTAGATGAAGATACCTTTGAGTGCAAAATTGTCAAAGCCACTTTTAATTTTAAATTTTAAATTTCTTTTGAACCTATAATGTTGTGCACCAGATTTTAAAAGATATTCTTCGAGAACTAACATACGGTAGTTATGTGTATGTTACGTTGGATCAAAATTGTAATGAAGGAAAATGTGACCGAAAAAACCTCCATTTGTGTACACATAGAGGTGAACGGAAAGTGAACATAATCCCTCTTCGCGCCACCTATCAGTAACGTACAAAGAATGGTGCAGGTACGAGTGCTCCAGGCTCAGATGTAAGCTTCCAAAGGACAGAACATTAGAGCAGATCATTTGTCTGGCTGAATCTCAGGAACGCACAGCGCAGTTTGTTGAGAAACCCTGGGTCATTTATAAATAATAACTTACCAATAGTGCTTAAGTAGTCGCATATTCCCGGAGATCAACGAACGTCAGAAGAGCATCTCGTTCAGATGAATCCTGTGGCTTAGGTAATCTCAAGTGATCCTCGGATCAGCACAAATCATGGATCCTCATAGCGAAGGGATTGTTTCTTCGGAGAAGGGTCCTGGGAAACGAAGCAACACAACCTAATATTAGCCAATCGATAGACGACCCAAATGATCCTTCTAGTGAATTTCCCTGCACCGTTCAGCTTTGGAGGGAACTCAAACGACCTTCAACTTCATCCTCTGCTCTCCTTCGAACCGTTTGGTTTGGTTTCTATTGTCAAGTTGTCCCGCTCGACCTTAACGGTCCTTTCAAGCACAATTATTATTATTGTCTTAACATCTGACAGGAAGCTCTTTGACGCGAGGGAGGTCTTGCTCCTTCCCAACTTCACCAAAACAATGGCCCCCTCTCAACTTCTTACCGCTAAAACTCCGAAATTATTTGTCCAATTCACACTCAAATTATTCTCATTTCAAAACTCGATTTCTTCCTTTCGACAAGAGGCAGCTCACTGACAATTCTATTTCCCTCTTAGCTCCGAAGCAGAGTCTCTTTTGGGGGAAGAAAAATGAGATGGAGGGGAAGAACCAGTCAATAAGCAGCTCCTTTTGGATAATCTTTAGAGAACGTTTTATCCCCCATGAGGCAAATCTAAAAGAGCTGACCCGTCAACCCGATTCCGTTTCGTTTCAAGCCTCAAACTGGCGTCGCAGGGCAAAATTTAGAAACTGCTTCTCTAGTAGCAGAAGAAGCTGACTGCAGAAATTCTGCTGTTTTTCAATGTACTCAAAAACATCAAGTTTTCTACTCGCAGCGCTTCGATGGAATCTTAGATGCCAAGTTCCAACCATGTATGCCAAGTTATTTATTTACCCTTTGAAAATTCGTACTTCTTCGAGTTCCTATTGACAAACACCTCATCACTACTCAACTTCGTAGAGTCCAAGAATAAGCGATGTTACGCGCATATTGTTAAAATTAACACAAACACACGTTTTTGGAATTGAAAGTTTTTAAAGGAAGGCCTCGGAACTTCTTTCTGTTTCACATTGTGAATTCCCCCAGTCAATTCTGAAAACTGAAAGAGCTCCCTCCCTTCTGAGAAACCATCTTTCTGACACCTCTCCTCCCACCCTCTCATCAAACCAACACATCTTCTCTTCAACTCATTTTAGAAGATGAGCCCATTCCAAGATCGTTGAACCCCACAAAACGAGAGGCAAAGAATTGTTACCTATGGGAATCTGAGTAAATCGTTTTTAAAGCGCCCTCCCTTCGTTACTCAAAACTGGCAACTAAACAAAAAAAGGGGCTGAAGGTTTCAGGTCATTAAGCCGCTCAGTTCAGGCTTCTCGTCAATAAGAAGGTAAAATCTCGTCTGAACGTTCGAAGAGCAGAGGACGAAGATGGTGTTCAGATGGGGAGCCTTCAGAGCCGTTTAGTGCAGGACGTAGAAGGTTTCGTCAGCGACAGGTAGAACTAGAAGAAAGCAACAATGGCAGGTGGAAGCGAGAAGCTGGCGACGCAGGTAGCAGGTCGTTCTCCGGCTGGTCACAGGAAATTCCAACACGATCTCTTCAAAAAATGTAGAAATTCTTAATAAATGCCTAGTTTTCGATGGAACATTGTGGCGCTCTCCGGTACAAAATTTAAAACCTTAAATAGAAATTCTAAGAATGTAATTCACAGGATATCGACACTGCCTCTCAGAAAAACACATAATTCAAGTTTATTAGTCGTTAGGGACGGACTCCTGGTAGTTATCGAGATTTTAGCACAATTAAACGCGCACTTCCAAAAGGCATGTTAGAAATGGATACTGATAAGGAGTCCACGCTTTTTAAATGGTTGAAATAATCGGAAGACCAACACTGCAGTTTCAAAACAGCTTTTACTTTTAAATGCACAGCCTACTAAGGCCCAGCGCCATCTATTACAGGTAGGCACCGTCTGCCTTTGTTCTGTAACCAACATCATCAAGAACTAACCAAATTTGTTATAGAAAATTCTAAAAGTTCTCAATACGTTGTTGGGCTTAGACGAATAAATCAACAGAGGAGTTCCAGTTTCTACGTATTTTAAATGTTTTGAGCCGAAATCGGTTTACCGACGTTCATTTATCACATTCGTGAAGGGGTTATGGTATTCGTATGTACTATTAGTCATGTATGCTACGAGCCAAGGGTTATGTGCAATACGTTCCCAACATCCTTCACAAACATGATGAATAAACCTTCATCGCAACCAAATATGTTGAGCACTGATGATAGTTATTAAGTAGATCGAAATGTTGGCATTAAAGTTGTTGTTCTTCGATCTTCATAAACATATACTAAAGAAAATTCAGGTTTGTAACTCTATTCCAAACTGAACAGCGGCTAGGCCGATTTTGATTATCTTTAGTTCTTCCACTCACAAAACCACAAGATTTTTTTGCCCCGCAATGTGCTCAAATTCCATCGTTTCCCCCTTTTTCTGCTGAAAACTGTGTATCCAAATTTGCATTATCAAGGAAGTTGTTCGACACTTCCTGTCAAATAGTCGTTTTTAGAGCGGTGCAAGGTTAGTTAGTTTCAATTTAACTTTGAATCACTTCAATTTCTTGTCAATTAATCGGGAAACTTAGAGAGCTGCGTCGATATTTAGGCTAAACACAGTCCCGTAGAAGCAGAATACGTTTGGCACCAAGTGATAAGAGCTCAACTGAAATGGAGTAGTTTCCATGAGGTCTTCAAAACGATAAATTATCACTGACTTCCGACGCACGTTTTGTCTTTTCCAATTGGTTCAGCAAATATATGAAAAGCACCGGTATGAGCAGCATCGGTTTATTCTTTCAGCTGTGGAACTACTATAGATACGAAATCGTAGTAAGAAAATAAAAGGGAGGAAAATGGAATAGAGCAAAGTTAGACCACCACGATTAATAGTCACGAGCCGAAGAACTGCACAACGGTAAAATTGGTCGAGGAAGTGGAGGATACGGCTCAACTCTCTAGCAAACTTTGATAGAGTTAATGTCCACTGGATTCTTGGACATAAAGGGTTCACTGGAAATGAGTGGTAAACTTCAAAGAAGACTCTTATTGGATCTATAAGACATTAGAACTAGACAGGTGGACTTGAACCCTCAGTGCTCATCTCAAATAAGGGCCAGTTAGAATTGTAAATATGTAGTGCGTAGCAAGACACAACTTTCCGCAATCCTCGTAATTTCGACGACTAAGCTATATGTGCAGGTGCTGTATCATCGTTCGACACATTTCCACGGAAACATTTATGGGGAACAAGACTACTAGTTATTTGAGTTCTCTGTAAGTTTGATCGAAATCGTTGACCGGTTTTTGATAAAATTGGAAAACCGATAAATTAATGTTCAACAAATTTCGCTTTCCGAGCTTATATTTACGTTTAACAGAGAGACACATAAATAATTTCTAAGAACAAATGTAGGTTGCTAGAAGACCTCCGTCAGATTGATCAAATCCAGTGAAGCACTTACTCCAGAAATTATGATAAGTTCAAAAACGTAATCTTCGAAGAAAATCAATGGGTCATCCTTTGAGTAAGATTGACAGCAGAGTATGTTTCAGAAGCTTTCGGAACATTCTAGTGCCGCTACCTCAAAACCAATGTTGGCTGCCTTTATGCCAACTAAAAACCAAACATAAATATTATAATGTTTTTTCGCATTTAGGTAGGGTGTTCATAATTAATAATAGTAATGTTTCACAATTACTGTTATAGATACTGGATAATTGAGGAACTGCCTTTTTGAAGAAATGCAGCAGCTCTATTTCATGTCAACGCACGGGTTTCCCGTTCTCCGTTTTGTTTCGATAAATAACTCGCTCCCGCAATTTACTTAACGGCCGTTTCAACACCGCGAAGGGATTTTGTTGGCAGCCGTCAGACGAGAAAGCGTCTGTCTGTCAGTCGAGGATTACGATTTTGAAGCTTAAAAGCCGGTTAGTCGGCTGGTGGGGATGGGAGAGAGGATCCTGACTGGTCTTATCACTTTGGCAACTCCTTCGTTTTATCGTTATAGTTGTCAGCTGCTCTCGTCGCCGCCACAATTCTAACTGGATGTTGTCTCTTCAATCTCTCTAGCTCCATAAGACTCCCTTTTTCTAAATATACCGTTTGGTAGTAATTTACAGGACGAGAGCCGACGGATGTTCTTTCTTGCCGCGCGCGACGCAGTCGAGCAGTTCGTTTCTATTTGTGTCCCAATAGCACGGGCGTGGTTCCGTTTTCGGAACGAAATTTGACTTTCAGGGGGCACTAATTAGACGCCAGGAGACTACGACTATGTTGCTTCGATTAGTTTTAAGGTTGTGTTCAGAACCATATTGGCGCAAGATTTTTGGACAAGAGTGCAGGGGTCTTTCCAATCCAGTACGAAGGCTTATCCACAGATTGTCTGTCTACGTGCGCCTGCACTCATTTAAAACCTTCACGTGTCAACATTGTGTTACGTAACAATGGTTGATGCAGTGTGATATAGCAATGCCACACTGGTAAACAATGAAGTGTGAAGTGGAGACGTGGCCAGTTCCCCATTCTCGACTAAAAATTGAGCTGCACAAGGCGTTCATGATCTCACTGTTAACAGTGTGATTTGCAATGCTCGTTATTTCCATAGAGATGGTGCCGTATCAAGACCCTTCGTTTTTTCTGTACAAAACAATGGATAGTTCTGAAGTATAATTTAGATCACCCAGGTTTCGTCAAAGATTGTTGTTAAAGTAAAGGTTCTTATTCGAATTGATTGAAAAGTAACTCTAGGATAACTAGACAATGATTGAATATGACAATTTGATATCAATGACAACCCAATGGAGCAAACAAAACCATAAAACAAGGCCCATCAGAGAATAATTGAGAGAATTAAACTCTGGAGGGAGCAAGAAGTGCCAGGTCGGTGGCACTCGTGATGATATCATGGAGCATATACACCTCTTACGGAGAGAGGGGATTTCCCATCGGACGGAGTGAGGAATCAGTCTGCCATGTGACGTCCCGGAGAACATTTTCTCCCCCAGCCATTTCTGACGACGCCTCGAAAGTTTGTATAAAATGTATCTTCCTTTTCCCGCTATTCGTATTGATTTTTTCCTGAATCTTCCTCTCCATAATTCTCATGTTTGCGCTGTGGTGGCGGAGTGGTCAGGGCAAGACTAGCAGACTGGTTTTGCTGTTAGTAGAAGGCAGATTGGCAAAATATTGGCTTACTAAGGTAACTAGGTCAACTTTCATAGCCTGTGCTGACCAGTATCGGCAATGAGCGTACCTAGGAAGGCAATGTCGCTTTTTTGACGGGTTGGTTTCCAAGCCAAGTCTTTTCAGAGCACTAAAATCTACAGGAGGAATTGTCTAGTATGTTTCTTCATACATAATAATGTGACACAGGTCTCTCCTTCTATTCAGGCTATAAACAACACAGTGTTTTAGTGTACTGCATTCTTTTGAGCACAGTTGCCTAGTTAACAAAGAGTGTTCAACCAACACATACGCCGTTAAGACCTCAAGCCCCCAATCAGAAGACACCAGAATCTAAGCTGCGTCTTTACAAAACTGAATTGAAGGATTCTTCCGTGGCTCCTAATTTTCTATAACCTAGTTGCCACTAGAGGCAATTTTTGACTTTTTGCTGTCGATGGAATTTCTCGTTTCTCGAACAATGTGAAGCGTTGCAAGCCCGTTTGCACAAAAGAAGTGCAAGGTGACTGCTGATAGGCGTCTCCCCTCTGAAACCAACTGCGTTGGGTTTCCGTGACCCTTCCAGAACAATAGGAACAAAAAACCTTTCAGCTCCGAAACGAACCGGCGGAGGAAATTGTGGAGAAGTAAAGTGACGCCGCTCCCTCGAAAGTTGAGTCACAAATTAAGTGAAACTGATTCGGCACGGATTTGGCAATTCGCGTCAATGACCCGGTTAATGAAAGCACTTTTGTTCTGGGAATCAAAAGTACGATGTGGTCAAAGGCACAGCCCGAGATGTGTATCTCAGTCAAAGTTTATGATAAAACAGAAGTTGATTGTCGCTACCAGGCAGGACACTCACAAATTCCGTAGTGCTTTCCAAAGTTGGACGAAACTAAACTGTTGTTTGAATCCTTCATGAACACTGTATGGGGTCTGTTTATTTGATACCGAGGAATTTCGGTTCACCAGGCATTCATCCTACACATACCTCAAGCACCACAAGTCTGTTTCCTTATTTGAGGACTGTTCCTAAACCCTCGAAAAGGGTTATATCAGTCATGGAAGTTGCTGTTTCGCTAATGTGCAAAGGCCGGCCCCTGCAGCATCCACCCAACTCAGACCAGACCTGCGGAGGTACGGCCAGTCGCCCGGTAGTAGTCGACCGACCACCTGAGAAATCCCGTACCGTCTGGGAGGATTTCTTAATCTGGTTTCCCACCTGATCTAACTATTTACTTGGGTGGCAAGTTTAAAAAGGACTGATCAACTGTGACCACGTTTCTTAGCCATCACCTTCATCGCGAACTCAGCAAAATGGTTATAGGCTTGCTTTGTAGTAGTCAATGCTGTTAAGTTCGTTGTCCAACCTGAAATCATTTTTCGACCGTTTCGCCAGTTCGCAGTCTACCTATTCTCTGTATCCCTTGCTTCCTCCGTTAATGGCTGAGGGAAGGGCGATGCTAGCAGGTCTTGCAATCAGTAGCGGACGGCCCTGCGCCCCACGCACAGAGAGAGCGAGCTGCCTTGATACGGAGCGAGTCAGTCCATCGTGTGACGTTCTCTCCACAGCTCCTCGTGCCCTTCAGATGTTATCACAAACCAGAGCACTCGTTGCAGGACATCACGAGTGGTAACATACCGGCCAGCAACATCGTAGCTCGAAGACTCACCTAGCCGATATAATTGCGGAATGAAACAAGATTTTACTGCATGGATGAGCTTCATCTATATAGCTTCCACATGAGAATTGTTGATGAAGCCAACGCTCAAGTTGTACATTTCCCATTTAAGACGCGCGAGTGGGTATCTAAAATGGAGAACGAAAGGTGTGCTAGTTTCTTTGAGAACAACACTGGATGGCCTCTCGCTATGGTATTAACTTTCGTGTACGCGCATTCTGTCGGAAAGTCAGTCTCCTGTGATAGCTTTCAGGCTGCTTCCATCATCTACTATCTGTGTCAAAATGTAATAGAGTATCTCTTCAGTGGGTGTTAGAGTCTGGGGGCACTATGGGCACCTAAATCCTACAGCAATGGATCAATCAGGTAATAGAGTCCCCCCCCCCCCCGCCGTTACAGGCCAGTGAAAGAGAACCATCAACCAGTGGTCCACAACCCAAACTACCAGAAATGTAGAAATCTGAAGGGGGGACTGGGCACAAACTCTTCGTTGCTGAACTGAAACAGGCAACTGCTGACCGCAGAATGCATGGCAAATGACGGACTTTAGCTCTCTACTCCGATTTCTGCCCATCAACCTAGGTAGTGTGTGGAGGTGAAGAAGGCTGATCTTTGACAGCAATGCTCCTCCCTCGACCCACATAAGTACAACAAAAAAACTGGGCCTGGTACCCCGAATTTTCATCACATGTCATTTTCGGTTCCTTCCATTATGTCTGGGAAAACGCACAGCATCCCATCATTTTGATATCCTATTTTATTTTTCTTCAAAACCATCTTGGTCAACCTCAACTTAATGATAGTCACGACAGCAAGATCTAGCACTCTTCTCCAAGCACCAAAAGGTAGAAAGTCTAACCCAATCTCGATAAAGCGGCTATAAACGTTCATATCGTCCGAAAGAACGAAAACAGGACAAAAGAAGAAAGAGAGAGAGAGAGAGCGTGTGGGTGAGAGAGAGACTGTAATCCCAGCGGCCAATGAACCCGACTGAAGAAGGTACAAGCGTAATCTCGGACCACCAGATTAGTATATTATACCCGAGGTATATTTCCTTTTTCCTTTGATAAAACTCTTATGGTGATGCTTTTTATGAGTCATGACCGAAGTATTCGCATAACGCTGATTAATACTGCAAGGATCGTACCCATAGTCTAAAACACCCATAGTTTAAAACGAATCCGTACAGTAAAAAAAACAAAACAAAAACAATCATGAGCTTGTTAACGTGAAAAACTATTAAAAATAAAGCTCAACTCAGAAAGTGCACTACGAAACAGTTACTTTCGAAGATATTATCTCAATACTTTAACATCGATATTTCATTATTCATTATATTCATTTTGTTATATCCGATACAAAATTCATCCGATAATATACATATGATGCTCTGATTCAGCTACGATGAAAAGCCGCATCTAATTTTTCGACAAGCCTTCATTTCTTCCACTGCACGGAATAAGATTCGTTCATACTCGGTTTATACTCCGTTAAACAAATTTTTGAAGGAATTTGTATATAAAACAAAACGTAAAACCAATAGTCAAAATCCGTTATGTTAAAAACGATTGAAGCTGTTGAAAAGGTTGGGGAAAACTGGTATTGACTCTCAAAAGCTCAATTGGCAATTGGCGGTGTTTTAGGCGCTAAAGGAGTGATTGTCATTATGGTTGTACGGGATAATGCCCCAAAAAGCTGGAAAGACATCGTGGCGGAATCGATAACATTCACGCTTTCGATATCTCACTGCACGTATTGTATGTAGATATGCCAGAACCGACTTGTTGTAAAGGATGACACAGCTGATATTGGTTTACGATTAACGGAATATCCTGGAAGAAAGTCCTTCTTCGGACACGTAGAACGACGTTTGCTACCGACAGCAACGAGAAGATGGAGTTTTAAGGGAGACACGTGAATTACCGAATGCTGAAAGAGATGGACAAAGAGAAGGGTTTGCCGGCTGTTGCCGGAGAGCCATCAATTGGAGGAGTTGAGGAAGAACCGAGCCTAGGGAGGACAATAAGAGAGAGGAGCTGGCAGGGCAGGGCTAGGCAGAGCAGTGGCAAGGGGATCCTCCAGGTATCCCAAGGTCAGAGAGGCCGCACGCACGCGCGCCCCCTCACCATATCCGCCACCACTCACCTTCCTCCCATCACGACTCGTTCTCTTCCTTCGGGAATCAAAAGCCCAAACGATTGGAGATCACGCGGTCAATTCAATAGAAGAAATTAGGAAGGTCGGCCCCACGAGGAAGCGGGAAAAAAGGCCAAGGAATGGAAATAAGGTTAGTTGTCAACTGAAAGCTGAGGAAAAGCCCCCATTTATCGGCGCGTTTACATCAACTAATCACATTCTATTTCCCCAGAGGTACAGAAGAACCAATCAACTCGTCAATGGTAAATACATATAATATTAAATGCTAAGCGCATTAAGCATGTGGACAATGGTCACACGGAAATTTATATTGCAAACTACAGCTAACAAACTACGGAAATTCCCTCCTGGCCAGACTATTAGAGGCAATCTCTGGTTTAACCATTCCTCAGATGTACTTAAAAGCGTTCTTTATATTATTTCATCAGCATCTATCATTATTCACACGATGTATCCCTCTCATTTCGCCGCCATTGTGTTCACCCGTCTACCCAAGCACTGGTTCCTGTTTGACAAACAATACCGTGCGCTACATCGTGACATGTATCAGAGCTTGCCACGAGCACCAAGATGCCTCCCAATAGAAATGAGAATGTACTAGGTCAGGCCATAAAAGGAAAATTCGCTTCGCTAATTTCCAATTACCCGCTAAAAAAATAGCAAGTAGACACGTTGTGAAAAAATAAAATGAACTAATAATGAAAAATAGAAAATTTGGAGTAGTCGAATGAAAGGAAATAAATGAAATAAATTTTTATTTTTAAGTGAATAGAAATAATTTTACTAAAGTTAACGTACCTGTTACAGAAATAATTTTGTTTTTATAATTTTTCGATTGGAACAGTCCAATCGGAGTTGTCGCTCATGACCCTGGGGAATCCGTACCCTCCAGGAGGAGCTCTTACTCTGGTTTTCCATATAATATAACTATTTACTTGGGTGGCAAGTATCAAAGGGAGAGATCACTGTGGCCACGTTTTTTGTCAGAACCTGCGTTGCAAACTGGGCGAAATATTTATAAGGTTGTGCGGTAGCAGACGATGCTGGAAGGTTTGACTGCTCTTTCAACAACCGTCACTCACTGTTGTATGAACTAGGGGAGCAGCACGCGGTTTTTTATTTCCTCCACACTGGAGGCGCAAGACTTGGAGCGGCACATTGAAGTTGCCGTGTGCCAAGTGCTCAATCCATTTCCTCCTAAGACGTTCATGGATGTTGGGAAATATCAGTAGTTTAGTTTTCGCCTAACTAAATTACCTTGTACATGTGGATTTCATCACTTTAACACACTCGCTAATTTCCCGTACTAATGTAAACCTTGCATTGTTCAAGGTCTTGGCGTTGTCTTGTTTTTTTTCCACCATTAGTTTTGAAGGTCGATGTGACAATGAGGAAGCTGCTAGTTGTGTTGGGTGATGTTTACTGTCGGATTACGTGATCATGCTGCGATTTTTTTCTTCAAGAAAACGAGGAAATTTTAAATTTTTCCGGTGGAGATCGAATAGTGATGATATCAGCAAGACCGTTTAAAGTGTTCGTGAGGCGATTTAAATACGCTGTGTAGTAGTTGAGTTTGTTAGCCTAATGAGGACACCAAAATGCAACGAAACGTCGTTAAAAATATCGCCCTACTCCAAAAACCGGGACAAGGCCCAAGGCCCATATGGAGAATTATATTTATTTTTGAGAGCAATAGGTCAGATTTTGTCAGGTTTTTTTTTTTAATAGATGATGAGATGGATTTAATATGTTTTATGCTGATGTAATTCTGTACGGATATAAATAATTAATAAATAAAATTTTTTTAAAACCCTCCGCACATATACCATTTTAATTCACGAACGTTCGACTCCCGTAAATAAGTTGCTCGGAAGTGCTTGGCGTTCACGTTCGGTCGAACCTACTAGAAACGGACTCTCCAGCCCCAGCACCACTCACTAGGCCCCACTCAGAGAGCCAAGTACCTGCGAAACATTCTCGCGTCCATTTAGGCCCTTCAGGGCGGAGAGAGGCCTTGTAAAAGTAATTGATTGCGCTTCCCCCCTGTCGTCGACACAACTTTGCGCCTCAGGAGCTGAACGGCTCGACCCACCAAACCGATTTTCATTATTAGAAACACGTGTTGGCATCCGAACCACTTAGTAGAAAATGGGATTCGTACGAAACTGGAAGCTGAAGTGGTTTAGAAGGGACGAACAGTTGAAGCTCGAGGGCACGTGCGGTTACAATGATACGAAAACGTGCGTAATACTAATCGACAAACTTGTTTTGACTTTCCTTAAAAACGAAATCGGGGAAAAAAGTATGTGTTCGCCTAGAAAGAAAATGTCTTTTCTCTCCTTCCAATTATTACGTTACCTTGGAGTCAGAAAAGCGCAGTATGGGGCTGCGTTCCCACAAGTTTTGAATTGTTTGAAAAAACGTTTCGGTTATTAATTTATTAAATTTGTGCAAAACAAGTTATTCCCATCTACATATTCGAATATCATAAAATGCGCAGACCCTGATCCATCTTCCACCTCTTCTTCCTTAAAGGCCACGATTACATGCATTTTCTTATTTTGACTATTACTTAAATGAATTTACGTACAGTTATACTAAAAATAATTTTATATTTTTATTCCATTTTAAGATTGATGTTATTCGTTTTTAATTTGATATCATTACAATCTTTGTCAAAGGGAGATGGTTAAACTTCTTAGAAAACTGGAGGGAACAACATTTTAAAAAAGTATAATTTGTAAGCTGCAGTCATTGTCTTATTCTTATCTTGCAGTAATGTCACCTGTAAGGAGCAAATGAGGGAGAAAGAGGGAGAGAGAGAGAGTGAGAGACATATAGACTTGAATTGATGAATGAGATGAAGGTGATACAGGTCTGTTTCCTTATTTGATAACTGTTCCTAAACCCTCGGCGAGGGTTATATCAGTCAGAGATGAAGGTGATAGAGGACTGTATTCATACACTGGATTTAAACAGCAGTCACTTGATTAGCAACAAGTAGAACTAATTCACACGGCGCAGTGGGTCTCAAGATAGTTGCACTAAAGTATGCCAGACGAGAGGTGATAGTGTCCAACTGAAGAAGGAGAACATGTACTCATATACTGCAAGTTGAACTAAACTGTGAAAAAATAAAAGTCAACGAGAGCGAACAACCTAGTAAGGAGAACAGGACGCGAATGAAACACCATGCAGGTAACATTTTGGGGCTGATGGAGGTTGGGGGCCGTGGAAAGGCCCAAAAGCGCGAGGGGTGGAAGCGGGGCCAGGGAGGATGTGAAGAGATAAGGAGATGAGGTGATGTACTATCAACCTGACGGCTACCTAGGGATTCGCCAGGCGAATGTTCTCAGCCTGGCTTGCCAGATAAGGCATACACCCATCTTTATACTTAATATTAGCATCATATTTCTAAAGCCAGTATTCAACACGCCCTAGCGTGTAACAAAATACCCCACCACTGACCTAGTTTTGAATATAAATCTTGTTGCTAGATACCACACCGTAATCTTTCATTTAGGAGCTGTGCATTTATCATTGAAGGAAGCGCGTTAATAAGTTACCAACGAAAATGTCTAAAACGTTGTTCATTGCCTTGCTCTGATCCTCATGAATTTTGACATTTTATAAACGGCCATTTATCGGCTTAAGGGGTCAGAAAAGGCTTGGCGGCCAGCGCAGTCCGTCTCAATCGAAGTAAAATTTTGGTTCACAACAGTTGTCCTGAACGGAAAATCCTTGCAGTCTGTACTCAGCCTTCGGTGTTGGGAAGTTTGGGAAGAAAATAAAGAGATTATGAGGAACAGTTCGGTGCGAATCATAGCGACGATATTGGCAACAAAGGTCCCTTGAACTGTGTGACGATCACTTGGGTTGCTATCAGTCTTGACGGTTGTCATCCCCCCCAATCAATTTACTCAAACATCCTAAACCAGCAAAACATGCATCCAAACCCGCACTTCGGGAAATTGAAGTAACTATTCAACTTATAACTTTAGAAAACCAGAGCAGCATATATCTTGTGAACATGTTTCCCATACACTTTTACTTTCCAAAGCTCTAAAACCAGGGAAGGGAGAGGGAGTTAACAAGCAAACATTATTACCGACGGTCAGATGGACGTCTCGGGGACCTGATTAAGCTAAAAGCTCCACGGCAGTATTGTTCATCTTTTAAATGTACCCTCTCGCTCGCATTTCCCCGTTGTTTAATATTGTGATTATGTATACACAACGTCAAGAGATTTAGCAAATGAAAAGCAAATGTTTGGTACCTCAGAAAGAGACAAACAGCAAACGTCATGTAAACACGGATTACCCCAATATTTGAATTAGCTGCCGATTTCTGAAATTCAAAATCAATAATACGAAACCTCGGTCGTTCAGAGAAGACAAAATTGCGAGACTTTGAGAAGAGAAGGTCAAAATAGGAGAGGTAGTCACACTGTGGAGGAAGAGAAAGGACGGATCCGTCCTTCAGGATCGTGCCGTGTCGTTCAACTCCAGTTCGAACCTAATGGCCTATCGCACTGTTCGAGTTACTTGACTACGTTGCGTAAGACGGCCGCGCCTCGAACTCCATTGTACAGCTCACTTCGGTTTAAGGGCTTCGTGCACTTCAGTGAGAACTGAAGTTACATTCCAACGAAACTATACACTTATGAGAGATTCACGACTAGAGAATTTGACGGTGAATCGGGCTTGCGAGTTGCATAAGGCACCATTTAACGATACAAGCTATCCGATCTCACGAGCAAATTCAATGGAAAGTATGGACGTTACAAAGCACCCAAGAAACCCCGAAAGAAAAGTACCTAGGAAAAACTTGATAGAATCCTATGATGCAACTTTCCCCACTCCCGTCGACTTCTTGAAGCCAACGAACTCAAAATCAGCCACCATGAACATCGCGGATGGAATAAACCGCTCCTTCTCCAGTGTTGGCAAAACATTACCTTTTTTGTCGTACTATCACTTCCTCTCAAAAGAAATAAGAAGGCGCCACGTGATGCTCATCCTCTCTATCGACCCGTTTCACTCTCGATTGTACAGGAACATGATGAATCAAAGGAGTAGCAGATATTGAAAGCCTTAATTGGTTCGGCATTTTGCTGATATTTCTTCCCCCAATTCTCCACTCACCTCGTACCTACCAAACCCCTTCGACAGCTAGAGCTACCCCGAGCTTAGCCTGAAGCTAGGCACTGACGAACGTTCCAAGAAGACAAATGGCAGAATAGCGCGCCGACGTCAATCGAGGAACCAATCGTGAATTGAGCGGCGAGGCGTGATGGTATTCCAAAAAGTCCAGACATTCACTCCTACATCTCATCAGTGGGGAAATCCGACCAAGAGTGACGGGCATATGGCGCTGTACGTTTGTGCGGCGGTGGATATATATTATTCATTCTGAGAAATATTTTGATACTGAGTCGAATACGTCGTGTCTCAGAAGCAAACGACTGCTATACACAAAAAGTGAAATAACAGTAAATATAGTGTACCGCTTGAAGGAACTTCGAACAACGAAGGAATACCGACAGTTATCGTTTCCCCCCTGTTAGGCCGCCTATTTTCTGCACCATCTCCCGTCCCACTTCAACGACTCGTCAGTTAGAGAGATGCGAGGGAAAGAGATATTGATTGATTGAAGAGATTGATTTTGTGTCTCAGTTGATTAAGAAATGTTATAATCGTTGGTTCTCGCCTTCTGCCCTTTGATTTGATTCCCCACTTCTCTTCATTCCTCCAGTTTGGCGGTTCCAACCGCAGTTCTTGTTGTAAATTCAAATGCGTGTTGTCTTCTGTTTAAAAACCAACGTTTCACATACTTTTGTTTGGGTTTCTTTGTTTGACAAATCTCTTTCAAATCTCAAATTCTTTGTTGGAGAAATCTCTTTTTCTTCCATATTACGAGAACACGCTTTACGATGTAGAAAGGAAAATTGTTACTATAATTTTACAATCCTAAAGACACTACTTGTTTAGATGAAGTAACAGCACAGGCGAAAATGGAGTGGACTGGTCGTAAACGACTCTGTTTTTCGTCTGGCCAGTCAAGTCAGCGTCCTTAACTGACGGTATGGGACTTAAGTCGGCGATTGATCCGGCTCTACGCTTAATTCACTCTTTCAGGTCGTATAAGTTTTACTCTCAGTCAGTTATCAATTTCGCTGCAACATTTCCGTTCATAGAAAACGTCAGCGTGGCTGGAAAGGCCATAAATGTTCCTTCAAGAAACTTCCCAGTTGGGCGTGTGGAAGGGTATTTGTAAAAGAGAGTATAACTAATTCGTATGGTTCAAATTGTCGGCATTTAGAAACGAGGTTTTTGCGAGGATTTTACTGGACCTGACGTTACACAACAAATAGCCGTAAGGTCGTTTGTTCCCCCAGATGTTTCTCTGGAAGGTTCAGGAGATTAATTAGGGATTTTTCTTTATAGCATTTTTCTGGTAGGTATTGTTATCGAGGTGGAAGGAAAGCTCCATAAATCTGGTTCTCTGCCCTGCGCCCAGTTTTTTTTAACCTGACGCCGCGCGTTTCTCCCCTTTTCTCCGGACTGTGCAGCGAGGCAGATATAATATTATGTCTGACTGGAAGCAATTCTTTGGTTGGCCGCCGCAGCCCAACGGTATCGTCCCATTATGTCGAGCCTGTTGTAAAACTTGCCCGCAATTCTCCGTCTGGGCCCGGCTCTCTTTCTGTCGCCCAAGTCCTTTTCAAGGGAGCGGCCAGTAGGAGAGAGAGGTTTACGACAGAGTGGACCCCCGTGCACATTCCAATTGGGTCACTTCGTAATTGGTTGTCGCATTCCTTCCCTTCGTATGAAAGACGCGTTTTGAGCTGTTTGAAGCCGCCCATTCGCGACGCGTCTAATGCCAACCTTGTTACCTGTTGGTGGTGTGTCTCGTAACGCCTCGGAATAGCACGCACTTCACCACCTTCGAATGACGGGTCCACGCCATTCTCATGTAATTGTTTGCCCGTTTCTGCACAGTTATTTACGAGTAATACGCAACTACACTTCGACGTTTCGGTTCAGTTACAAGCCAACCTCAGGGGATTAGACAATCTGAAATTGTTTGTTCATCACAAGAAACGGTCTGTACACACGTATGAGACATTCATGTTTATAGATTCCACGTCTAATAGCAAGAAGGAAACCATTTCAACAAATTCTGGATAAACACATGTGGTGTGAATCGTACAACGTTCAGTGATTTTCGTTGCTCTTCCAGTTAATTTAATATATTTTTGACTCAATTTATGAGAGAATGCTAGAACATGACGTGGGTCGCTCCTACTTGTGTACGGCCATTTATTTACGGGACCTTTTTTGCAGAGGATCAAGAATTACGGAGAGGTAGAATTCCTAGATTATTTCATAACCTTCATTCAACTATTATCGGCTTAGTTGCGTATTGGATTATCAACACGACTTTTATCAACTGATTTACTGCGCTGTTTTCGTCACTAACAATTCTTAAGTAACGAGAGAAGACTTGGAACACTTGAAAAACAGTCTACCGATTTGGTTTTGTTATAAGGAGTTTAGGAGCTTCCTGACAACGGTCTAATCATCAATATCGATTTACCTTCGTAACTAAAATGTGTGGAAAGAGACTACTCAGGTTTTCACTTTCCATAGCTTTATGACGTAGAAAGAAAAGTTATGTAATTACTAGAAAAAGTGTTTCGAATTCTTCAAATCCTTACGTTTCAAGAGCTGCAGTGTCCAAAAAACGCCATTTGAGAATAGGGTTATTGTGTACGTGTGTCAGTGAACTGGGCAGACTAATTCAGCTAAAATTTCATATTTATTCTGCAGGTCATCGTGGAACGCTAAAACAAACGTACGAACAAAATCGGCTCAAACCTAACTGTAGTTGTTATGGTGATCAAAACACCGAATTTTGTTTCCCCCGTAACAACCGCTCTAAAGATCTTGTTTACACATTTTGTATGGACAGTTGCTAACGACACATCAATACTATAAAATTCTTATGCCTGGGCAAATGCTGAGAGCAGCACAATGAATTATCGAAACATTTCGAAGAACATTAATTTTAGCGCAATATTTTCCTAGTAAAGTCCGCTTAAATGATACTGGCATTTCCGAAAATTCAAGGTGGTAGTCTATTAAACTACATATGCGATGACGGCTTAATAACGACCATAAAATGAATAGGAGTCACCAAAGAAATTCCAGAATTCTAACCACTGCCGTTTCACTTATTTCCATCACTCACAGTTTTTAATTTTCTCGCAGATAATTCCGTAACTGTAACTTCTCCAGAAAAACTATGCTGACAGTCTCACGCACCGATAACTCAATAGTGGTTGCACTTCTACCGTTGGCACCTGAGCCATTAAATAAAGATATTGGCGAGTGGGAGGAGAGGTGGACGGCTGCCTATTGGCACGAAGTACCGGTCCAAAGGCACTCAAGGTTATTTATTAGTCTACCGAGGACAATTAAGAGAGGCCCTCAGTCAGGAGAGAAGAAGTATACGGAGCTCCACAAAGTGCCACTTGGCCAAGATAGGTAAGTCACAGGTACAGAGTAACAGATTCAGCGAGGCAGGGCACGTATTGTGTACTATCAAGGGGATCAGCGTGCGTGGGGGGGGGGGGGCTACTGCAGCTGGAGGAGGTTGCAGGGATGGACCTCAAGGCTGGGTATGTTTCGTGCGAGGTTGGTGGGGACCTCGCCTCAGCGAACACCCACTCCGAAGGAACTGGGGGTGGAACTGCGCAGTGGGGTTCTTCTCAGTTGCCGCCAGTATACAGTGAAGATCAAATTTTATTATTTGATAGAGGGATTTTAAGGTCACTGAACGCACGTTGGGCAAAGGAAAGTTGTGTAATGCGTGCGTCCGCTTAGAAATATAGTTTTCAACATAACCCGACGAATGAAACTATTAGAGCGTCGTAGGAACTCACGATTTTTGTATGTTCTACAAATGTTGTGTTTTGTTTCCACACAATTATTATAAATGTGGGTTGTACGTGTGTGTTTAAAGTTCCAGGAGCTATTTCGATGTGATACGTCTAAATTGGCTCATCAGAGATCCTGAGGAGAAAGACGAGTTTCCTTTTAAGCGGATCGTCGAGAGTTTTCTCTTTTTCCGCGAGCACAAGCTGTTGCTGTGTAACATGCTCGTCCGAGAAGATGAACAGCGGAGCACGTTGTGGGGTTTGAAGTAAATGTAATATTAAACGATTAACACAATTATGTCGTCACTTAAACGTCCACTCACGTTTACCGACTAAATGATAAATTAGAGCATTCAAATCGAGAGCACAACGACCATTTTTCCCAGCGAACACGAAAATATTTCAACAAAATGGGGTGGTTCCAGTAACACACTACAACATCAAGTATAATGGGCATGCGTTGCGTTGACTTACGTTAGGAACGCATTTCATTTTCTTGACAATCCGCGCGTTGCAGTCACAGTTAACCAGAACTGCCCTGGGCCGCTAAGTCGAATTCCATTTTTTCCCTCTGACGAGCGGACCGTGTCTCCTCTCTCAACTGCGTTACTAAATTTGCCCAGGGCCTCTGCGGTTACGACTAGCCAACTGTCAAGGAACTGACTGGCTTTTACGGTCAACTTCTTTCAATCTGACCACTTACGGGAAATGTCTACGTGGTTGTCGTCAACTCTTTTTGTACTTCCGGCTTCTCGTATTTGCGTCTGTATCGCACGTATCTCGCCGCGTTTCTTTTTCTGTAAGTCAGAAAAAAGGTCCGTGCGTTGAACTTTCACTGAGATCCCGCTAATTGGGCACCTTCGTAGGAATACAGTAATTACTTTTCCCGGCTACGCTTTAATCTGATTCAGAGGTACGGTCAGTGGACTTTCAATTCAAATATCTTTCTCAATCTACGCTTTAGACTAATTAGCGAATTTTCACATAAAATGAATAAAAAACAAAATGACTCGGGGATGAGCTCGGAATCTTCCATTACCGCCAAGGGTAGGTCTGTTTCCTTATTTGATGACTGTTCCTAACCCCTCGACTATCAGTCATGAAAGTTGCGGTTTCGTTAATATGCAAGAGCCCGGCAACCACCGAACTCAGACCTGCCAGCGGAGGTACGACAGGCATTTGATCGTTGGTCTCCCAGTAGAGAGCTGTTGCCCGTGCGTGACCGTGCGGAGGTGGCCACCTGAGGAATCTCGTACCATCTGGGAGGAGTTCTTAATCTGGATTCCAATCTGATCTAACTATTTACTTGGTACTTGAGAAAAAGTGGCATTGACGTCGCCATGTCCAGTGGTCTGGCTCAAGCCATTTTCTTGAAAGACGTTCAAGGATGTTGGGAAAGAACTCATACGTGTCACGATCTTTTGAGGAGGATTCCCCTTCGCACTCGCCATTTCTAAAACGCCCGTTCGTCGAACGCGGCAAGTTTTTGCTCTGAGGTGAGATCTGCACGACGGAAGCACCCCTTTCACTCTGCACTTATCAACAATGCGCTCAACGGCCAAGTCAACCGGTAACTGACGAGTGATCAACCAGAGTGCTTCTGTTGATACAGTTTTATCGGCCTTGGTGATCCACAGGCCAGCTCTCTAGGATTGGGCCAATACTCTCATTCGATTGACTGTTAGTTCGCTACCTCAGACAATGGGGCAGTAACCAATAACGGGAGGTTTTTACTTTTACCTTCATTTGCTCTACGTTCGACTGAAAATTTCGTTATCGAGTTTTCTTCAGATTTATGCTTTTCAAGGGATGCTGGGTCCAAAAACCGCCATTTGTGAAATTCGTGACGGTAGGTTTTGAGAGAAAACGGATGAACTAAATCATCTCAAATTCATATTCAGCGGGTATGAGTCAAAATACACCGAAAACTAAGTATAGTTATCATAGTGACGTATGGCGCAGTACTTCCCTCATAAATACCGCTCATAAGATCCGTACGTTCTCAGGAAAATCGGGGTAGTAGTTCAATAAACCCATTACGACCCAACTATTCCGGAATGCCAACCACCGCCGTGTCATTTGCTACTTTCCTGGCAGCTATTATTCCGTAACAGTTAACACGAACCTTATCAGAAAATGTTGACACTCTCATGAATCATCTGCGCAGTGATAACTCAATAATATGGTGTGGATTCTTGAGGGTCTGTTAGGATAAAACGAACAGCTTCTATAGGGCGACGTTTCGCTCCATTTATCATCATTTTCATGCGTATATACACATCATAGCTCGTAAGTACGTTGTTAAACATAAACTAGCCTGGAACTTCTAATAATTGAAGCGCATTTTTCCCGAAAAATGGGAGCTGTTTGTTACATTTTTCCATCGATTTCTGTAGACTAAGTGTACACATAATTGTTGATTAAACGAGATGTTGTGGGTAACTGTAAAATAAACATCAGAGAGGACTGGCGTGGGAGGTTATGATGTTTAGTAGTAGCGACTTGGTGAAAGAATGAGAAAATTGTATAGTATTCCTTCTCAAATTTCTTCACCATGTTCCTACTACTCATAACCTCACGTTAACCTCCCGTACTAGTCCATTCTGTTGCTTATCCCACAAGGTCTATTTCCCCTCAAATCATGTATACTTGCTCCGCAGTAGGCGACAGAAAATTTTTGAAAAAATTTAGCTGTCAATACCGTTTTTTCTCCGAGGTATGTTTTTCAACAAAAACGCAATTCAATTACTAGAGGTTCCCTACAGCTCAGTCTATCTTGAACAACTTACCTACGGTGATTTTTTATTGCATTGAACCCAAAAATTAGACGTTTTACCCCGTTCGGATGAAGTCGGTAGAAAATAAATTGTATTAGCAGCTAAAGCCATGATAAACGGTGCAACAGATATCTCAAGCGGTTTCCCGCAAAATTATTAAACATCGAACGGAAGCCCAATAAAAAATCACGTTGGCAGTCCTACCAAAACCCCAAAATGGTGGGGGGGTCTGAATCATAAATGGCTCCAACGGTTTAGTTGTTCTCGCAGGAATTAGTACCATCTCAGGCTAATACTTATCGAATTTACAGGGGTTGAGGAAAGTTGTGTGAAGCTTCCCACCAGATATTTGGAATTCAGAGGTAAAGTTAGCGATTATAGTTTGTTAATCATATCGAATAATACGCCTGTTTTCAGTCAGGAACATTTTTGTTCAACCCCCGACAACTCGCAAAATTTTGCCTATAACTAACCGTTCTGTAGCAGTAAACTGCATTTGGGATTCAGTTGTGCCGTTTACAGCGCAATCCGATGGGATGAAACCCACGGTTTAAAAAATTGAAATTGTGGCGGTTTTATAGCATTTACGTCGAGTTTGGTATAGTTTTTTAGCTATTTTTTGATGCTAGGGCGGGTATCAAAGGTCTGTGCGTCGACATGGTTAACTGAGGCAAATTCTATTAATCGAAAGAATTCACGGGACGACGTGGATAGTGTTATCGTTTCTCCCCCCGCTGCGCTAATTTCCCGCACTTCCTCTCGTCTTACTCCATACACTTGTCAGTTTCAACTGGTCACATCATACGATCGCCTAGCACCTCCCAGAAAACGTCAATTTTCGCCGTTCTGTGTTACCCAGATCATGTTTCGTTTCGTTAACTGGTATTTTTCGATTCGCATGGGGTGGGTCTAGGTAATGTCGGAGTACGACAAGCTGCCCAAGAGAATAATAAATCGCGGCGCTTTGTGGTACAGTTAGCTATTAATGAATGCTCCTATAGTAATTTAATGAGTAGAAGTGTAAAGTATCGATTCGATGTAGAAGTTTTGTAGGGAGAGCGCCACAACATTAAGACGAAGTTACCGTTAAATTTGTAAAGCGAGCGGAATTGGTGCGTTTCTTCAACGTTCATCGTCCGTCCGCACATTAAAACAGAAGACGGTCCGACGAGCGGAATAATTGAGAGCAGGTCCCGTCAATGAACAGACAACCTGCCATCTGCGCGCGACGTCCCACCTTCCACCGGCTTTCCCGTGGTAAACAAGTGCGTGCAGGTGTGTTTACGTTTGCGTCGTGGATCCGTTGCTATGACGACGAGGACGCCCACTTTTGAAAGAAACTCAACAACCGCGTAACTGCGAACCACTCGCGTTGTCGAATTCGAAATTTTGAAACTGCGAAATCGCGGGAGAAACGAACACAACAGAAACAAAAACAAAACAAATACGGTCGAACACCGAAGGACCGACGGACGTAAAATTAACCTGCGGAGCGGGCGCAAAGACTGTCAGAAGTTGAGTCGGCGAGCGGCGACCTGAGGCCCCCCTCCCCGTAACCTGACGCAGGCAGAACGGCTCCCCGACTCCCACTTCTCCAGAGGTATGACGGACGGAGGGGGTGGGGGGACACCGCCACACCTGTTCTCAGGAAGCTGAGCCCTCCCCCGGCCCCTCATCACACAAAACATTCGTTGGTATCCGACACGTTGTTTTTTGTGCGTGCTGCGTTCTAAAGCTGCGTATTGTTGCCGAGTAGCTTAACGCAACAAACTCTCGGACACAATAGAACGTTATCTCACAGGTAGCTACAGCTCTGCACTCCCCCCCTCCCTCCCTCCTACTAGGCCATCGCTAATGTTACAGTTAGATACCTGCACTCTGGTGTGAGTGGTGGACGATGCACTCAAAACACGCTGCGAATTATTATTACACAATGGCTATTATTCTCTTGCACAGCTCAACGAACGCGAAGTCAACGTAAGCCAGAGAGAATGATACTAAACACGACGTAATTTCAATATAACTGCCTACAATTTCGTTTTTGAAATACCCTGATAGGAACCGAGGGTTTAGGAACAGTAATATAATGAGGAAAAAAACATGTCAAATTTTATGGGAGGGGAGAAGGGTGCAAAAAATGTTGCTAATAGGGGGGTGGAAGGGAGGGTGAAAGAGTGAGAGGCCAGCGCTCATGATGTGCATCACCCATTTAACATGTATCCGCGAGGGTATGTAAAACGGTCTTGCAATCAGTAACGACATCGCTCCACGCACAGAAAGAACGAGCTGCCACTATACGGAGCGAGTCAGTCGGTCGTGTGGCGTTCTCTCCACAGCTCCTCGTGCCCTTCAGATGTTATTACAAACCAGAGTACTCGGAGCAGGACATCACGAGCGATAACATACCGGCCAGCAACATCGTAGCTCGAAGACTCACTTAGCTGGTATTGTTGCGGAATGAAACAAGTTTTTACTGCATGGATGTGCTTCATCTATATAGCTTCCACGTGACAATTGTTGATCAGGCCAACGCTCAAGTTGTACATTTCCCATTTAAGACGAGTGTGTGGGTATCTAAAATGGGGAACGAAAGGTGTGCTAGTTTCTTTGAGAACAACACTGGATGGCCTCACGCTATGGTATTAACGTTCGTGTACGCGCATTCTTTCGGATAGTCAGAGTTCCTATGACGCATTCTTTCGGATAGTCAGTCTCCTATGATAGCTTTCAGGCTGCTTCCATCTGTGTCAAAATGTAATAAAGTATCTCTCCAGTGGGTGTTAGAGTCTGGGGGCACTATGAGCACCTAAATCCTACAGCAATGGATCAATCAGGTAATAGAGTCCCCCCCCCCCCCGCCGTTACAGGCCAGTGAAAGAGAACCATCAACCAGTGGTCCACAACCCAAACTACCAGAAATGTAGAAAACTGAAAGGGGGACTGGGAACAAACACTTCGTTGCTGAACCGAAACAGGCAATTGCTGACAGCAGAAGCCGCGATGCATGGCAAATGACGGACTTTAGCTCTCTACTCCGATTTCTGCCCATTAACCCAGGTATTGTGCGGAAGCGAAGAAGGCTGCCCATGATCTTTGACTGCAATGCTCCTTCCTCGACCCCCATAAGTTTAACAAAAAAACTGGGCCTGGTACCCCGAATTTCCACCACAATTCCACGTGTCATTTTCGGTTCCTTCCATTATGTCTGGGAAGATGCTCAGCATCCCACCGTTTTGATATCCTATTTTATTTTTTCTCAAAACCATCTTGGTCAACCTCAAGTTAATGATAGTCACGACAGCAAGCTCTAGCACTCTTCTCCAAGCACCAAAAGGTAGAAAGTCTAACCCAATCTCGATAAAGCGGCTATGAACGTTCATATCGTCCGGAAAAGCGGAAAAAGAACAAAGGGAGAGAGAGAGAGGGAGACAGATTGATAAATAGAAAGATACAGAGAGAGTGAGAGTAATTAGGAGTCTTTACTACCAAGGAGTTAAAGTAATAGTAATAGTCATCCTGGAGCTATCGACGAATGGGCGCTAGAGAAATGGCAAGCGAGATGGGAATCCTCGTCAAAGAAGCGTGACATGTAAGTTTTTCCTTAAAATCCGTCAATGTTCCGGAGCTGTGAGCTATGTTTCTGTTTGAACGAATTACGTAGTACATTTTACAAGAAGTTCCGTTTGTTAGTTCATTTTGAAATGACGTTAGACGTCACGTTATTACGCTCAACTGATTGTCGCCCTTCAAATCTTCGAAATTGGGATCGAGATCAGATAACCCGATTCCGAAGGCAATTAGAACAGATGGGAAGTTTCGGTACCTTATTGAAAACGGTTAATGTTAAGGTTAGGGAGAGGGGACTCGAGTTGGTTGAGTTGATTCTGCAAACACGAGATGTCCGTTCAAGATTCCCAGACATTGACGTAATTCGGCATTATTGTTTGGGTGTTGTACTCGTAGATAGTGGAGAACTGGCTTTATATTTTTACTTTCCTTGGCTCTACAAAGTTGAAATGAAAGTTATATAATCAGCTGAAAAAAAGTGTGTTTCCTTCAGATCTTTACGTTTCAGACCCTACTGAGTCCGAAAAACACTAATTAGGAAAATGGTCTGTGTGTTCAGCTCAAACTTGATATCTAGCCCGCAGGTAACCATGAGGTGCCAAAATAAGGGTATGAGCAAAATCCACCGAAAGTTAACTATAGTTATCATAGTGATCAAAACAGTAAAGATTCTTTTCCTCAAAAACGGCTCTAACGATTGAGTTTCCCTTGTTTTGGAATCATTATTGTATTTGCGTGCTTCCACTTTCGGGGGAAATAACCAATTCTTGCAGCAGAAGTGTATATGTGAGTAGGCGAGCTATGAGTTTCTTTGGAGCGTGTTGGAGTAGGAGCGGACTATCAGATCTGATCCAGGAGCTTTTATAGATGATCACTTGCACAGAATTCTGCGTACATCGCCTAAAGATACGTGTACTTTGACGCTGAACAAGCGTTTGACCGCCCGTGGCACGATGGTCTACTATCCAAGTTATAACCACACCTTCCCAACAACTTGTTTAGCTTGATAACCCACTAGCTAACCGGCAGAACATTTCAAGTTTCTATTCAGGGAGAGTTCTCAACAGTCTTTCGCCGTACCTCTACACTCTTTACGATCTCCCTCTCCCGAAAGCCCTAGAGTTCTCAGCTGTATACGCTGACGATTTGGTTTATGCCGTGAGCTGCCCTGACTCGGATACAGCTACTAACCGCCTACGGCAAATGCTACAAGATCTGGGCCAGTGGTGTACCAAATGGAGGCTCAAGATAAACCCAACCAAATCGTGGACAGTCACCTACACCTACAAAACCACCCTCTGACCTATGACAATGAAGTAATCCCATCCTCCACCTCCCACCGTTATCTAGGCCTCACATTGGAGCAGAGATTAACGTTCCATGAACACATCACCGAGTTACTAAGAAAAATAAAATAAGGACTAATCAACTGAAATCCCTTCTTAACAACCCTAATTTACTGATCCATAACAAAGTCATGATTTACCTCTCCCTCATCCGCCCTATCTGGACCTATGCCCTCCCTATTTGGGGTACCTGCTCGAAGTCTGAGTTCCGCCGAATCGAACAGCAGCAAAACTCGATCTTACAGCGCCGTGTCGTCCACTCTCCTCCTTATGTCAGAAACTACAACTTCTATATCCTTAATCCCACCGAACTCCTCTTCAAACACACCAGTACCTTCATCATTAATAACCGAGATCACTTCAACCCCCTCGCTGCTGATGGACAACCACCTCCTCCACCAACGCCTCGTCTAAACCGCCCTCGCTATGTACTCTGCAACTTCATCTCCATAGACTAACTACAAAATCACGTGAAGCACCGTGTACTTAATTAACTTCCTAGTTAATTAATGTCAAATGTTTTAAATACTGACTTGTCAATACGGTATGTTATTTAATTTAACGGTCGTAAACAAAAAGATGTCAAAAAAAACAACGATTTTGATTAAATTTTTTATATTGATAGCGCACAATATGGTAACTATACCATAAAATTCCCATTCGTGGGAAAATGACGAAAGCAGCACAATAAATTACCAAAATTTTCGACGATGGCGATTTTAGCGCGGTATTTAGAGAAAACGACCGGACCGAATCTGTTCAGTTTTAACCAATACCCAGTGGGTGAGCGTTTAAAAACGCTCATAAGACATATGGGGGTCACTCTAGTAATTCCGGAATTGCAACTGCCGCAGTTTTGCTTATTACCAGTTCTAAAAGATTTTAACCAATAACTCTGCAAATGTGATTACTATCCTTCTGCAAATAAATCGTGTTTGCAGCCTCATTAATTATCTGTGTACCAATTGCTCAATAATTGTCCTGGAATGAGTACGAGCAGCACAATGGATTCCGGAACTGTAAGCGCTACCGCTTCCTGCTGCTGTGAAGTGTTGTTTGACCAAGTTCAAATGAACTGAGTGATAAATGATCAAGTAGAAAAAGCCGTGTAGAAGGTGAATTGACGTAGAGCTAAGGAAAGTTGTGTGTTGCAACGCACCAGATATTTAAAGCTGTAACTGACAGCTGCTGTTTTCCTAGAATCATTTTTCGACCTCCATCCGCTGCATTTTTGCCTAATTCCTGCGTGGTCTGCTCCACTTCTCAGCGCCCTTAAGACAAATGGCATATAAACTGGGTCATCACCATAGAGAGCTGAGAAGTTAAGTTCGAGCGGGATAAGTAACTCGTCGCAATAGAACAGATACACTCTAAGGATAGATGTTACAACAGATCTGAGAGAGCGGTTGAAAACTGGACGGCAAGAAAACGGCGACTTATGGCACAACCAGAAGGATTGCGAGGCGGGCGAAAACCGTCGCGTAACGCCATTTCCGAGACAACTACAAAATGATTCATTCCCCAAAAAGGTATTTTCTCACTTTCTCTTTTCTCTACAGCGATTTCACAGAAATTGGAACGGCTGACACACTGAAGACGTCAGGATTGTGACGAACCCGTGAATCAGACGTTGTGTCCTGGTGACTTCACGATGCCACCGACATCAAAATGTCATGAAACGTCGTCGACTTACGACACGAAGTCGTTTGAGAAATCAACTCAACCCATCTAAGTTCTCTTTTCTCCTCAAATTGAACGACACATTTGTTAGTGAATGACGTGGATAGAATGTGTTCTATTTTCATGACAAATGTTGGTCACGTAAAACGTACCAACTTAAAGCCCTTGGTGACCTTGGAATATGTGGCAGCGGTCCGCCTTTCTATTCTGTTTGTACCACTCAATCGGAGCAAGACCGGAAGCAATGATTAAGGTATGGTACGTTCAAGAAGGTTATTCCATCGTCTGACGTCTTGTCCCTCCACGAGCCTAAGTGTGTGTAATTTCTCGCCTACCAACTGCGTCCACAGACAATTCCTAATCTAAGAACGCTACTTTGGAATGCCTTCTTCGAGGTCTCCTCTGTAGCCTCATGGGGACCGACTGAATCTTATGCTTGTGTGGACGTCCTAGAAACCTGACTGTGCTGATCCGTGTACGGGTGATCCAGAAAATCGAGGCGAAACCCCGGTAATGCTCCGTACAGTCAAGCGACCGTGTGCAAAGACGTTAAACTCATCCTCTGCAAGGGAAAATTAAATAGCCAACCGTCAATACGTTTTGGCGGCCACAGGGTCAAGTACTTCGGTAGCAGGCGGCGTTTCAACCAACACCTACATCCCCATCAATGCATTGCCCCCGCAAAGTTTGTTTCATTACGAACAATTAGCATCGCCACGGTGACACTATCCCAATGTGCAAGGCCATTTACTGAGCCGTGATTTGGCTATTGCCCTGTTGTCAAAGGTAGCAAACTCACAGTCAATCCAATGAAAGTACTGGCCCAGTGTCAGAGAGCTGTTCTCCTGTGGATAACAAGTCCAAAGAGACAGCATCCACCGAAGCACTCTGAGTGAAAACTGGCCAGTTACACGCGCATTTGGCTATTGAGTGCATGATTGACAAGTGGAGAGTGAACCTTTAACGCCGAAAACAGAAACGTGTAGATTGTTCTGATTTATCATCGCTATCATAAAATAACTCGATCTGTTTCATTCCCGAATAAACAAGGAAACCAGAAGAAAGTAAACCCAGAACTGCCGAGTTCATCGAATGGAAAACTCTCCTACACACAGTCAAAGTCAGTAGCTTCCTCGAATCCCTATGGTGTATCCCTGGCTCTGGTTCACTATTTTACTTAAAAAACCAATGGAACTACGGAAACTAAATATTCCCCCGGCGCCCCTAAAGGTCTGTAGGCATTTATGATCCGATGTAGGGGTGAGCGGAGGAAGGCCCTAACCTTCCTCCGTCCCGTCGGGCAAAAAGTGTTTCAGGGAAATTGGGACGGGGACTTCCAGCGAACCCTTAGCAATTGGCACACCGTCGCGAGGCCAGTGGGCGGGTGGTTCCGATGAGACGGTAGGGAGGGAGTACTAATGACGAAACGTTGACTTCCGCTGTAGTTCCCGCGAGTTCTTGCAATTAGTTGACTCTAATAATTACTGTTATTACTCTATACGCAGTTGTACACGTCTGATACTCATTCCATTCAACCCAGGATGTAAAAATACCTAGAAAACGATACGAAACACGGCTTATTTGCGATTATACTGCGTTTTGTTAAATTTTTAACCATTTTTTGTCCATAACAACCATGGGCTTCGTCCGATCTGATTGCTGAGATGGCAGGCACAACTAGATACTAAATGGGATGTTTGTGCGAAAGAACGGATTTTTCAGACCACGTTAAAGGCACAAAACGGCCCGGACGGAGGATGTTGGATGGGGGATGGAGGACAGCAGAGGGGGGACGGCGGACGGACATTGCAGATTTGGAATCCCCATGTCTTGAAACGTAAAGTATCAAATTTTGAGGTGGGTTGTAAAAACTTTTTCGTGACTGAAAACATAGGGTTATTATTCAGAATGAATAATAAACCAAAACCACACCTTCCTCATTCTTACCTTGTTCCCAAGCACGGTTAGTATGTCAGATCCGCTTCGAAGATAAGCTTACACCTTTTCTTTTAACGACGAGTACGTCAGACATTAAAGGCTAGCCAAAACGAGGAAGCTTTTAAATGCTTACGACATCAGTGTATGACACTGGTCCACCCAGTGCCTACTCAACATATTCCACGGGCTAGAGGTCGAAGAAAGTCTTGAGGGCCTTCTTTCTTATGAATAAAAAAGAGCATAAACTCAGAGTCGAGAACAATTAGGTTTTGAATGACTCGTATTTGGCTGTTTCTTCTTGGACCAGGAATCTTTACGGGAAGAGTATTTCTTACCCATCCCACTGCTACCGGAGAAGCAAAAGGAGCTGTTTCCCATCGAGGGACGCCTCTCCATGTGCATCCGTCGGTTCGTTGACGTCTTAATAATTAACTACCAATACACTCCACAGTGCATCAAGAATAGTGTACTTCTAATGCATACGTGTTATCATTGAAACGTAGAATTCTGGATATTTCGGTTCTGTCTTACCTTATTTGGAAAAAAGTGCAGTTCGCGCACAGAAAGTGAGGCTTACCTGAAAAAACAAAATGAGAAAGAATGAATAATGACGTTAGTTCATCACAATGTGCACTGGAATCAGGTCTGTACAAGGGGGGAGAGGATATAATGAATTCACACAGTCCTAACGCAGAGCTCAGTCTCACTCACTGAGCCCCTTGGAAACGTTTATTTGACTGACGAAGAGCTGATCAGATTAGTTCGGCAAAAAGAGAAGCAAAGTCCGACGGTTAGCACGCCACACGGACTCTTCTCGCTCCGCATGCGAGTCCTCAAGTCTTCACAAAGAAGTGCCAGTTGCGGAAGCAAAAGGCTTCTACGACCTTCGATGAAGGAAAATTACGTGAGCACTTACATCGTCGTTGTGACAAAAGGACTGACCAAGTGGCAAACACGACCAGCAGTCTGTTTTTAGCGGACAGCGTGTGAGCCGAATATAAAGAGTCTGGAAATCCTCCTGTCGTGGAATATTAAGCGAAGTCACGCGTCCAACGGCCGGTTGAGAGACCTGACCAGGACAATTTTCTATTCTTCTCCAAAAATTATAACCTGCGTAAATTGCGTACTTGTCACATCTTCTTGATGAATAATTAAGACTGACGAGCAAACTATAGTCTATTACGTCTGATTCATCGTCAGTGACATGAAACTGTAAAAGCAGTTGCTTTTGGATGACTATGCGAGGATAGAACTTGAGCAGCCTTTTGCCTACTCCTCTCCTACGTGCCATACTTCTTAGGTGTATGCCATCATAATCTCATATCTCAGCCAGAACTCTGAATATACTGGTCATTTCGTTTTATTAACGTAGGGGTGGGTGGGGGGGGCACTGTCAGGCGGTTGCCTCCTACGATGTGTGTGAACTGTAAACCATACTTTGATGATGTGTTTACCGATTAAAAGCATGAACCGTACCTATCAGCAGCGTATACTCCCCAGAAGGCGTCGTTAATAAAATAAAGGTCTTAGAATTAAAATACTTGCTAATGCTTGAGAATTGCAAGCTCACTGGCGTATAGGATTCCCCACTGCTACTTCAACGAGCGTTCAAAATCCGATTGAGGTTTAACCACGCTGCGTCCATCAGGACAAAAGAGAAACGCAGGCAAGCTGATGCTGTTTATACAGAGCAAAGCGTGCAATGCTCAACACAGTGTAACCACAGCCATACCCATGATCGAATCGTGAAGCTTCATCACTGGTGCCAAGGTGCCGGGGCAACCGCCACAGAGCGGACATTCAGCGTCTGAGAGGATTCCGAGAATCAGTACCAAGCTGATTCGTACTGACACTTCAAACGATAAAGCGGCAAAAAAGCAAGCGCACTTAGGCAATGTTGTGGTCAGCCTGCACTTCTACCACACTACAGAAATCTTCCACACATTTCTTGCACAGTTTTTAACCGATTTCCGAACGATTTTGGCTTTCCACAAGGGGATTGGTTAATCCGCCGAAGATGATCAGATTTTAATTTTCGAGGCATCCTGAATCAGAACAATTGTAATACGTGGCAGCAATATTTCGGAATATACTGGACGGGTCGAGTCAGTTCTTTTTGTGTATAGTTTCTTATTTTTTCTATATTCGTAAGTTTTAAGGTAATTAGACCAAGACACGGGTTTGTGTCGTGTGTACTCGATATACGCGGCAGCTGGCAGAAGATCCGGTGGCTGCAGGAGTGTAGATGGGTCTACTTAGAGTTGACATAACATAAGAGACGGTTCTCAGCGGGGAGCGCCCATCAAGAAGTGGTTGGTTCGGTTAAGTTCTTCCTCTCATCTTGCCCACTAGATACTTAATGCGAACGGCCCAAGCGCTATGTTTGTCAAGATTGACTTCTACGTAGCAAATCTCATTATAAAGGTGTATTTGCGTTCACAATAAATTTGTTGCCGACATGTTTATCGATTAAAAACAACCGGTGAAGATTTCTCCCCCATTCATGTTTACTTGTCAGTTTCTACTTCATCGGCCTATCTCAGATAAATAATTCAATAAATACCGCTGCTTAGACAAGTACGCGAAAATAACGTCATGAGAAGTTTCCATCTAATGGTCCAATCGAAGGGGGGACGGTAAAACAAAGGAGTTTTCTTTTTATTAAAGTACCTATTTTAAAGTGAATAAACAGTACAGTTCGGCGAATCATGTATTTATACCATCGGCACCGTTATGAACAATACGAACTAAACTTCAAAAATATAAAATAAAAAACGATACCAATAGATTTGACGAGTGATTCATTGTTAACCTGTAAGTCAGTGCAGGTTTAGTGTTATCTCATTTTATTCTAATTAATTTTGTGAAGATCGTTTGGAAAACTCAAACCGCCAATTATGGGCATACTTTAAATAATTTTCTCACAAGTTCTGCTTATTTACTTCAAACGTTAACGGTCGACGTATGTCATCCCACACACTCCCGGTGGTTTTATCACTTGCTGCAAATTATCGTTAATCCAACGACCCGCCATCATGTTTAAGCCTCACCTCATGAGCCATCAACACTATTACCAACAGTCGTCAACTCCAGCACTCAACATTATTTGCCAAATATCGATGATTATTACAGTTAATTCTGTTCATTTGTATTTAGCTTTAGTAATTGTGAGGGGCGCTCAACAACAAGCAAAAGTCGTCCACGACCTCCAGACGACATTATTTCCGACGATGATTAATGGTACTTTTCCCAATACCGACTGACTGGAGAGAACCACACTATAACACTATAACGAGATTATCATCAGTTATTGTCAACTTGCAACACCTCGTGCTAGACCAGCCACATGAAACTCAACCCAGCATCTTCACCACTTTTCTTCGCGCTGTCAACCTCTTGTTTGGAGTCCCATCGCCATTCTGGACCTTTTCTAAAGTAAATGCCTAACCGAAGTTTGATCGATCTGAAGTTATGTCATCTGGCAGCATGCACCCACATTTTGTTTATTAAGAGTTTCTTCAAATAAAGTTGCCACAGCAACGAAGACAGTCTTTTCCGTCTTACACAATTTGTACGCCCGATCCTCTTACATGGAGCGAAGAATTGCACCCTGAGCATTGCCTAGCAACAGGCCCCCTCTACGCTGGCAATGGTGGATGATGGTTCCCACGCCGGGTGGGCAGGCTGGTGGCACATGGCGGAGGACGCAGTCTCCATCATCACACCAGAAGCATTTGTCTGCACCATTTTGAGTTCGGATGAAAACTGGTGGTTTATAGTTCAATTTGTTCGGGCAGAGCTCAGCCAGAAGAGATGGAGCTTGCTGATACGGGGCCAGTATTCTGAAGGGATGAAGAATGAAGAAATAGAGCAAAGAGTATTCCTAAACCTCTCAAACTGCTCGTATAGTAATGGCGGCACGCTAGAAGTGCCCTCACAGAGGAGTGAGGACCAAAATGATGACAAACGTTCCAGGGTTGACCCTCAATATGCAGGAGAAAACGTATGGGGCTACTAGGAGTAGACCCTACTTTATAAGTACAAAAAATATGAAGTGTTTTCGAAATGTGTTTGTGAAGGATGCAGTGCTAGAATACTCAGCGTAGCTAGGAATTTACACCATCTTCGCCCATCCGTGAACTTTGACTCTGCTTTCAAACCATAATTAGTCAATGTCCCATCACTCTTTCATTCGCTTTAACAATTTTCCGAAATCTTTATTGAGCTCCCCAACTCATAATAAAACTTCATTGGGACTAAAACTGTACATACTGGTGTTAGTTGGGAACATTATACAACTTTTCAGGGATTTGATGTATTAGGGGTGGCCAATTCTTAGATAATTCGTAGATCAACTATACTTAATTCCTCTTTCTATGACAGTGGACGTCTATTTGAAGAACTGTTAAATGGTCTGCAGTACCATCTAACGGCCAGTACGTTCGTCTCTGGACTTGTAATGACAGCGTTAACGTAAATACGCTATCACTGTTAAATCCCCATGCGTTCGCAGAGCTATTATTTAGATACTTGTTGTGAGAATGTACAAGGCACGTAACATTCAATGAACTCTAAAGAGCAAGCGTTGGGTTTAAGGCCATGGAAGATTTTTGTGCCGCTGAATGGATTACTTGCCTTCCGAATAATTAAGAAAAATAAGAAGCCATTGATCAATAAGTGAAACAATGTGAAACATGAATCAGAGAGAGCCCTAAATAATATCACCAGGTTTGCCCGTTATTCGTAAGATGATTTCACGGAAAGAATGAAAAAAACTGGGGTCGGTTGAAATACATTGGCCGCCCAACATTCCGACCCATTTGTGGAAATTTATTTCCCTCCCGGGAAAAGAGGAGGTTAGCGGTTGCAGAGGCAGGCGAGGCGATTCCTCTTTTGCTCAGCCCGGGATCATTGTTTCAAGGGGCGAAATTGGGGAAAAACAGCAAGACTTTTATAACCGTTTCTCCTTCAGGCAGTCACCAGCTCCACAACTTGGTTCCGTTAGCTGAGGCCCAGAGAGACCTAAATTGGATGGCAGCACTCGAAGTTTCGTGAAGTAACACAAATTTTCGTTATGAGATGTATCAAGGTGTTCCACAGTAACAAAAGAGATCCGAAATTATTGAATATGATTGTTGTTGAATTAAACAGCGGATTGGTGTATAACAATGCACACAGGTCAAGAACAACAAAAATCTCACTCTCACCCTAAAGGAATCAATACAGCAAAGTTTATCGGATACCTGTAAGACCTTCCACCCAAAAATGATAGTTCACAGGACTCAATTACCCAGTCCCATCTCGCTTACCAGGGCCAGCCTCCCACGCTCAAAGGGAAAGAAGATAAATAGAGCGCTGGCCCATTAGTAGGGGTTTTTGGTACTTTTGGTCCACCTTCACATAAATGGAAGCTGTTCCAAACCTTATTATCGAAAAATAAAAGGCTCAATAGGTTTAACCGTTCTTCCGGACAGTTGTCTACATACATTCATTCATAAAACGCGCAAAATTATAGTTTGTCGATTCAAAAGGTCCGATGAAAACTCAATTTTTTTTTACCGATTGCAATATTTTATTTACTCTTCCTGGCGAATAAGTAAAGTCCTTAGGGTTGCAGGAAAAGGAGTGGTGGCGACCTTTCCGTCTAAAAGTCATTGTCACGCTGAGTGGATGTAACATTGTTGTACGGAACTCAAATTTGAGGAAATGGCCATTTGAGGTTTGTTACTTGGAAGAGGGTTTCATAATTGTTTCGCAGTGATCTGGTACTTCTTTCGTGAAAATTCAACTTCTATCTGCAGATTATGATACTTTCCTTACCCTCGGGGCTATCGAGGAAAGTAAAAACGTAGAACGCCAATATTAAGGAGAGATGAGAATGATCCTGAAGACTTGCATTCAACACGATCGATTCGGAATAGAACGTAAAAGCCCGGCTCAGGTCTTGGCGCTATGCAAAGCTTATTAGGGAGGGATTTGGAAGGAGAGGAAGGATTCGCAGGCTTTGGCGAGGATCACTGAGATCGACGTCACAGACCATCCGTTTTAGCGAAGGTATCGAACGAGGGCCCTTCCGCTCTTGGCGCTCACGCAGCTGAAAGCGGTTAGCGTGTCCACAAGCCCGTGTCTAAGGAAGTCGCCGTTTTCCTCTTAAAGCTGTACGTTATAAACAGGATTTTCGGTTGAGCCAGTTCTGATATCGAATAAAGTAACGAGCAAAAAAAAAAAAACTCGCAGTATCGAAGTAGTATTTGACGTTCGCACTTCGAAAAGCGCAAAACGAATTCCGAACGCGCTTTTTACTTTCCGCTACCTAAAAGGTAAGGAAAGTATTGTAAACGTGTCAAAAAAAGTTGGGTTTTCTTCAGATTTTCACGTTTTGAGGGTTGCTGAGTCATTTACATAAATTACCCTCAGTTCTCTCAGTTCTCCTATACCATTTTACTTCGGCATATTTATACGACCATTTAAGGGAGGGGGGAGGGTTACCTGTGTGCGCTTTGATTTGGACTGTGGGGGTGGTAGAAATTTCACTCACTGCGTTTGATGTTAGAAAAGTGTGGGGAGATGGTTTACGTTTCAGCGCCTCGGCAAACAAAGAAGTTTTTGTTTCGGTCCGCTGAACACATTTATTTTATCGACAATTTAATCATTATAATTTATTGGTATCGACTCAATGATTTCGATAACTCACGTGACTGCGACTCTTGTAACTAATAAACAGTAATTGGGTAGAGAAATCAACGGAAACACACAACTACTAAGATTTCAGAGGAAGAAACGTGTGGAGGAATGGCAGCAACCGCTACGAACCAGCCTTTGAGGATTGTCAACATCATCGATACTATAGAACAGGCTGTCATCGAGTTGGACAACGGAGAAGGAGTCACAACGAAAGAAATTTTATTGTATCTGAGCTACAAAACTGGTTTGCCTATTCGAGTAGGTGAGTAACCGAATTTAGACTGAGAACAAGTAGCACGAATCCGAACACGCACACAAAAGGCGTAGGTAGTAGGAGAGCAATCTGTTGAATTTTGTATTCTCACAATTTAGATTCGGACCGCTCATCTGGTCATTATTATCAGCCCTTGTTATAAAGACGCTCGGCAACTCAGCTGTCATACGCTTTCTCGTTCCCTTCGTTAGTTCTAGTAAAGTTTGCAGTTTTAAAACTATTTCTCCGTTCCTTGTTTCGTTGATATTATAGACGATAAATTTTAAACAATGAGTATAGGTTAGGAGTCAAGTGGCTGTTCAGGGTAGGCATGTCCATTATTCGTTATTATCACCCGAAAGTAAAGAAAGTGTTATAATCAGCAAAAAAATTGAGTTTTCATCAAATGTTAACGTATTGAGGCCAACCCAATCCGAAAAACTCAGTTCGCCGTGTGGTTTATGGTTTATGCGTCAGAGCTGCTGAGCCGATTTACCTCGTTCTTCTTTCGTTTTATTAGTTACTATTTGGAGGGGCCATTTGTAGGTAAGACGAGGGGTTTTATGTAAACGTACTGCAACGATTTTGACTACCCTTGCAGTAGGTCTTCTAATAATCAACCCCTAACTTCTGTTAAGAACAAACAAGCTCTATTAAATTCTGGGAACTGGGAATTTTTAATCTACCCCACAGCGTGTCTTCAACTAGTCAAGATTTATATATCATTGTCCATAAGCGTACCTCGGACCGTCAGTTGAACGGGGATAACAACCTCCGTGGTACATCCATTCCCAACTCTCCTCATTACATTCACCTCTTTGATGTTTCAATTCCATCAGATCTGTTTCTTTATTTCATGACTGTACCTAAACCCTCGACGAGGGTTATATCAGTCATAGAAGTTGCGGTTTCGCTAATATGCAAGAGGCCGGCCCCTGCAGCATCCACCGAACTCAGACCTGTGGAGGTACGGCAGGTATGTGGTCGTTAGCCAGTCTCACCGTAGAGAGCTGTTGCCCGTGTGTTACCGCGCGGAGGTGACCACCTGAGGAATCCCGTACCATCTGGGAGTATTTCATAATCTGGTTCCCTACCTGATCTTACTTTTTACTTGGGTGGCAAGTTTCAAAAGGACAGATCAACTATAACCACGTTTCTTAGCCATCACCTTCTTTGCGAACTTTGCAAAATGGTTGTAGGCTTCCTTTGTAGCAGTTAATGCTGCTAAGTTCGTTTGCCCACCCAACAACCGTCGCTCACCCATCCGTTCTATCCTCTAAACCTTTCTTTGCCCTAAACAGACATCTAAATGTATATAGCTCCCCCCCCCCCCCCACAACATTCTGAATTCGCTCCAGTACACTTCGCCCCTTATCGGATCTGATTTGTCATTACCGTGATTTACGCAACAGCTATTTGGGCATTCATGGAAAGAAAAACGTTAAAAGTTAACGTACGTACTATCAATTACCGTCTCGTGGCTGTAATTTTGTGAAAGGATGCTGTAGCTTTGAGAGATATTAAGGTATACAAAAAATGTAACAGCAACCTGTTCTTTTTCTTCAGTACTTCCTAGATTGCGCTCAGGACTGCAGGTTGCTAAAGCAGCCAAACTGCTGGAAAACGTGAAACCTCAGAAGAAGAGAACACGAGGAAGCACCCACGTCATTAGGATTTGCCGAAAATGCGGATCATTGAAGAGAGGTACATACCAGGGTTGATTAGTATAGGATTACATCATCGTTTCATCTCGTAGGTGATGCATGACCACGATCAAACCGAAACCTCCCAAGTGTCAAATCTTGTTTCGTATGAATACCTTTAATTTTCTCATCATCTGTAACGGACTAACGTACCCGCTTCACGGGCGTTTCGTACCTAACCAAACTCATATTCAGGTTTGGTATGGGGAGGTGCAGATGCGAAGGCTCTTTCCCGTCTGTTGGCCAACCCAAAAGGGCCACGGGCAAGCACGAGGGGGGTACATACCATCTGACTGATATAACCCTCGTTGAGGGTTAGGAACAGTCATCCAATAAGGAAATAGACCCGTTGTACATATCATCCTCTTACATGGGGCGAATGTGTGGGCTGATACTCTGCGCCCCCTGCGCATTCCTTGGTCATTTGCTTCTCAGGAGAGAGGTATTCCTCGTACCGTGTGGTTGGGAACATATGTTGGTGGTAGCGGGTGTTATCCTAATCTAACTTGCAGCAGCCATCAAAGGGCAACCAAAGTAAGGCTACCAGATGAAACGAAAGAAAGCCCCTTGGGAGGTGACACAAGACGAGTGGGATACAGCGAAGGGTGGTGGACAAGTCACCTGATTCTACCACTTAGTTTATGGCTCAGGTGGCGCCACAGGGAGGTGGATTTCTACCTTACCCAGTTTCTCGCGGGGCATGGAGAATTTAGGGCGTATCTGCACTGAATTGGTAAGGCTGCATGTCCAAACTACCTGCATTGCAGGGCAATTGCCGATAATGCTTCCCATGCCATCTGCTCGTGAAGCAGCATCATAATCATGCAGCAATAGTACGTGGGTCTTCGTTGTGACGAAGGCTAGTAAAACAACACTCCCATACTGGTCACTTCCTTGTTCTATTCCACCAGCTATCAACTCAGTATGTTTCACACTTACTGTGTCTGTGTGCTTAGTAGTTTAGAGACTTCAGTTCATTGGTTCTTTCAAACATTCTCCAACTCACAATATCAGTAGGAACTGTACTCAATACCACCTTTCGCTTGTGATGCCCCTTGTTGGGGAACTTTACGGGAACGATTCAAACCAGACAATTTTATTGGGATCTAAGTTTCGATTTCACGACAGTTCATAGCTATGGACTAAGGGTCATCACGGCCTTACGCAATCCAAGTCGACGAAAAAGTGATTGCATCCTGACGATTAGTATCTCCCTTGTAGGGAGCACCAAATCGAAATCAAGACACCCTGGGGAAATTGAGCTTGACTTAAAAATGACGAAGTAAAATTCAACCAGTCGCATAGCTACATCTGCTACCGTAAACGGATGAAAGATAACTAGCACCGTAAGAAGAGTTTTAACCACATTAAACAGCAGACGACTCCGAAACAGACTGGTCTAAAAAATATCCTGAACGAAGATACACTTTTGCTTTTGCTGAAGTTTCAGCAGGTACAAGCCACTACTAGTTGCTGAGTTTCTCAATCACACATCGTCTCTACTCCAATAAACTCAAGCGATTTGGCCAATAGGTGCGATTATGTCAACAATTCATAAAATGGAAGCCTATTGCCCGTTTTTTAATAGCTTTATTCTTTTTCCAGGGTCCATTAGAACTTACTCAGCGAAAAGAAGGTTTCAAGTAACTCCACGCTTTAGAAAACGAAAATAGAAACACTATTATACAGAGATTTTTTTGTGAACTACATAAATGTTCTATGCACATATATATCTATTATAAGATATTGATATAAAGGGCTTTTCTGGCGAGTAATGGATCAAATGAACCTCCAAACCGGGAGACTTTTGAAACTTTGTGCCCCAGGCTTGTCCTATTCACCTCACGAGAATCTGCAGTTTGCCACTGTTCCCGTCCTTCCACCCATACTTCCCAGGAGTATTACAACGTCAGGAGAGGCCTTAACTCTTCATCCCCGTGGGATGCTACTCCTGGGTCAATAAGCTCCGTTCTCTTCTGACATAGTACCGCCCGTGGAAACCAAAGAATGTACTTCCTGTTTCCCCTGAATTCAACACATTGAGAATGAGCGTCTTTCCTACGTCCCTCACAAACTGTAGTATAGAAACCGTGCACCAGTGACCTGTGCTGGGGGGGCCTTCAACATGTGGAGAAAATATTCCTTAAGGTCAAATAGTTTGCTTTGATTAGCTTCGGGTTTGCTCCTGTCACATATTACACATGTTTGGGTTAACGCGTGATATTTGCTGGTAGTAAAGGTGGTTGAAGATGAACGTGAGTTAGAGCACCACCTGGGTAACAAGCAGTGAAGCCGATGAAGTATGTTTGCTCCAACGCCCAACGATCTCTGCAATAGGACCCATTTGAACAGTTTGAAGGGTCGAGCCTAAAATGGTGCTTGGCGAGCTCCGCCTGCGAACAGCACTCTGGGCCATACGAACACACATTTCCTTCACTTTGAACGAAAAATAAGAAGTAAAGAAGTGAGCTTCAGTGTAGTACGTAACACACGCGAAGGTAATTAAACGTGACGTAGGGAACCTATATTTATTTCTTCTATCTGAGCATTTCTTTAAAAGGGTATTCAGGATGTGTAGAGGTCTCTAAATTAGGAACAGCTCTTCCATGCTTCCCTTTTTCCAAAGATAGCAATTGATTCATATCTTGCTCTGACAATTGAAAATCGAATATGCACCCATTTTCCTTGATGCGTGCCGGAGTCACTGATTTTGGTATAGCGACGTGCCCTCGATCGATCTGGTACCTTAGCAAAACCTGGGCCGGAGTCTTATTCGAGCTCTTGGCGATGTACGAGACGATTGGGTCGTTCAAAGGTCCGGCCTTTCCGGCATTAGGTCCCAGCCCTGGAGATCCCAAAGGGCTGTAGGCCACTACACGAATGCCTTTTTGTTTGCAGTCTTGACTCAATTTGACCTGATTTAAAAACGGATGACACTCCACTTGATTGATCACAGGGCAGATACTCGCGGTGCTCAGGAGCGTATCGATTTGTTGCGAATTGAAGTTGCATACTCCGATAGAGCGGGCTAGTCCAAGTGCTTGAAGCCTCTCCATTTCTTTCCAGACGCAGGTAAAGTGAAAATCGGTTTCCAAACACAGTTTTCCGTCTGCCGCTTTGGGAAACAATTCTGGACCAGGTTTGAATCCGAATGGCCAATGCATCAGGTACAAGTCCAAGTAGCTCAAGCACAGGTTTCTCAACGTCGTTTCTATGCCCTTCATCACCAGCTCGCAATCCCCGTGAAAAGTGTTCCACAATTTGCTCGTCACGTACAAATCCTCCCGACAGATCGTCCCGTCTGCGATTTTCTCTTGAATCGCCGCTCCGACTTCTTTTTCGTTTTGGTAGACGTGAGCGCAGTCCAAATGCCTGTATCCGATTTTAATGGCGCACTTGACGGCTCTAGCAACTTCTTTTGGTTTTGAGTTCCAAGTGCCCAAACCGATCACTGGGATTTCCGTGCCATCGTTCAACGGCACTTTGTAATTGTTGCTGAGCTGACGGCAACTAGAGTTCACATTGACGAGATCATAGAAAACCCGACGCAAGCCGAGAAAATTCAGATTCGTTTTCCCAGCAATTGTCATGTTTTAGTTTAATGTGCAAGCCGCAAAGTATTGAGAATGTCAAACAGCGTCGCAGTACTATAGAAACGCATATCTATAAGTACATGGAGAGGCTCGTATGTAGCGTGATGCATTAGCATCCTGTGGCATCAATCAAGATGTACTTGTCTAAGTACCATTACTACGGGAATGAACACGTCAGGTCTACTCCTCAACCCCATTAGTATAAGGTCGAATAACAGACTGCAAAATACTCGGCAGCTTTTTCTGTGGTTTAGCGCTTTGCACAACGGTTTACGTACCGACTGGCTTTATGCATGTTTCACCGGATGCATCAACGAAGGTTCCTTTGGGATTCTCCCCGCTAGATGTCTGCGGCGTTGAGGCCGAAATAGAATGGGACGAGGAAGGTAAGAAATATATATTTGATGCGGAGATTCCCTCCAAGTTCAATATTTCTTTCTTTCAACTTCCATAGAAAATGTTTCAATACTATGATGGTCTAATAAAACAATGCTTTATCACTTCTATCGCTCTAGCAGCTGCAAGCCACATTCAAGGTCATCCTCCCAGTAGACTACCATACCGAAGTGCAATTAATTACTACGAAGGTTCCTTTGGGATTCTCCCCGCTAGATGTCTGCGGCGTTGAGGCCGAAATAGAATGGGACGAGGAAGGTAAGAAATATATATTTGATGCGGAGATTCCCTCCAAGTTCAATATTTCTTTCTTTCAACTTCCATAGAAAATGTTTCAATACTATGATGGTCTAATAAAACAATGCTTTATCACTTCTATCGCTCTAGCAGCTGCAAGCCACATTCAAGGTCATCCTCCCAGTAGACTACCATACCGAAGTGCAATTAATTACTAAGTTTAAAGATGATCTCCGCTCAGTTCCAGTTGCAAGTGGGATAACACACCTCTTTTAAACATCTTCCATATAGATTACATTAACTCTTCTCAACTTTGTTCAATTCTAAATCTACGATGTCTCTTCTCTAATATGTGTGGTATACATATGTATACCAACAGTTATCAGATCAAATAAGAGTATGTACACGAAAGGTACGTAGACAATGAGGCTGGTCGACACTTTTTCTTTCACTGGATATTCAGTTGTCAACTTACGTCTTTCACGCGAACACACTGAAGAACAATCAAGTGCGACCGGGTCCCGGAGCATTGGTTCACGAGCGTTACCGCTCCGTCATGACAAGTAATCGTCAATGCTGCATCCTATAGCCCGATGAGTTTGGCAACGCTGGAAAACTTGTCCCCAAAATCGGAATCGAAACTATCGGCTGCCATGCAGTCGAAGACCTCTGACGAAGCCTCAAGTCCCCGTCCTTTCCGAAGCTAATGACAGGGAGAGCGGCGATCACGGACGCCCTCGAGGTTCCGCGTGTGGGCATCCACCAGCAAATGAGGGGTTTCGTTGAGTTGCAGTTGGAGCCGAGGAGTCGGCAACAATAATCTTCCGCTGGATCTCAATCAGTGGATGGTCGAAATCCCATTTTGTGGAGATCGCGGGTGAGCTGCTCAGTCAAAAGGAGAATTGTTACCAGCAACCGCAAGATCGAGTAACACGTACCAGATGAAACCCGACGAAGGGGAACTGGAGCTGTATTTTTCTTGACCTATTGAGTTCTGAGACACATCTGCACCACGTGATACAGCGACTTAAACAGGTTTTACCGGCTCGACAGCAAGCAACCACCACGTTACAATCTTTGTAACAAGTGCCAGTAATATCTTCCATCCACCCGTCAACCAAATCAAGTGCAGTTGTACTGAGCTCTGAAGCCGACAGTGTTGCCATACTCCATTACAGGAGCTGATTGCAAACCTGAGAACACCCACAGCATGGGTGACATTCCAGCCAGATGCATGAAGTGTATACAGTGTTACAATGTAAGAAAGACTGGGAGAGAGAGAGAGAGACAGATAGAACAAATCTATGGACCCAGAGTCAGATTAAGACAATTAAGTCCTCTATCTCATCGTGCCTGGGAACATTAGACAACGAAAACACGGAACAATAACCTTTCAAAACAAAAAAATACATTCTACTCGACGAAAAGTGAGAAATGACTTGAAAAAAAGGTCTGAGTAGGCAACAAACGATACCACTCTGTGTGGTATTAGTCTTCAAAAAGCTTCAGAATAGAATTTTGGAAATGGTCTTGTAGGTATAAATTGATAGCAAATGAAAGGGATTTCCATGTAGGCAGGTTAAATGCGATGGAATCGTAAGGGTGGAAGCCGCATTTCGGGCATTCGGACAAGAGGTAATAGTATTTCCGGAATTTAAGAGTAATCGTACATGCAGGGTCCTGAACTCATAGACGCATCCTAACTCGAACAAACTATTCCTAGCTGCAGTAATACGTCCAGTTCTCGGTTTTCACGGCTTTACTTTTTGCGGAGTTTATGAGCATGCCATGTTCCCTATTACAACGGTATGTAGACTTGGGGGGTAGGTCAGTAGTAAAGGCCGGTTCAATAAGACTCCTCGTGATAGAGTGCTCTACCACACATTTTTCATTCAAAGTACACCCTTCTTTTACCCTGAACATACACAATGCCAATCCTGTAACAAGTTGCATGAAGGCTGTACAAGGTATGCAATAAGAACGCTGGGAAATGAATTTACCTGGTGATGCAGTCAGGCGGTGTAGCAGTGAGAGACTTGTTTTCGACTAAGGCAGTAGTCTTCACCTTCTCACCGGCGGACTGAGGCACATCTTGACCTATCAACACTTCCGTACGACCGTTCGCAAAGGGGGACGAGGCCCGGCGGCCCGGACCGGACGAGTCTTTGCTTTCGCTCAGGGACTCTTTCGTGGGAGTCACCGTTGACGTCGAGTCTTCCGAACTCTTCAATTCTTGTTTCAACTCGATTTCTTCCGTTTGGTCGTCCGAACCAGGTGGTGGATGTCCGTTGCTCAGCGGGGACTTTTTGATGGACCCGGCGGAAGAGAGTTTGGCAGGGGTTGTCGTGGAGGACGGGGCTGAGGCGGCGCTGGTCGGCGGGGGATACGCCGTTACGTAGATCGGACTGTTTTCGAGGAAACCGTTCAGCTCCGGATCCGGGTTCTCCTTACTGAGCTTTAACACACACAAAACAGAATGTGCCATTATAGATTTGCAGATTAAATCACATTATAAATTATATTGACAAAATGTGAGGAAATACTACATGAAACGTGTTCAACGTGAATAGAGTGCTCACTCAGGTAGTCGAAAGTTTAGGTGAAAAATGGTTATTAGAGAAGTCAAGGAAAGAGATGAGAGGGAGAGGGAGCTTGAATTATTTATTTACACACCTGAGAGAAGTGGGGACATGAGACCCTCTTTATGCCCTTAGTCTCATGTTTCATTATTTGTATTGTTGTATTAATGATGGCCTCTTTCTATCTTTAGGTGATTTTGTGTTGAACATTACTATATTATTATTGAAAAATTGTTTCCCCTGCTCAACGAGAGATAATTCAAAACAGCTCGCTCTGTGCCTCGTCTCTGACGCTGTGGACACATCCACCTGACACTCGAGAGGAGCCAAATCAACGCAGTCAGTATTACCTACCACGCCGCTCAAGCAAGAATAGTGGTCGCTGAAATGAGTAAACACACTCACATTGAGTCGGTTTGCTGGTTTTATACCTGACGTGTTGAAGCAAACAACTTGTGTTCAAGAACAATGCAGCTCTGTGCACTGATTCCAGTGCACTTTAGTGATTATAAGCACAGTGCGGCCGAGCAACATTGTATATACTGCCTGACTGTTTGGAAATGCTTTGAAGTCCCTGCGGCTGCTGTGGTACACAACAGGTTTACTCTGGAGAGTGTGTAAGGTCAAAAAAGCATTAAAGTTAATGAATAGGGCTGGTAGTCGGAATGCCCCCTATGAGATGGCAAAAAGGGCTGGTTGATTGAAATTGGTCTCGAAGAGGGACTAAGGGGAGCTACATACATTGAGCATGAGATCCTGAATGGCAGAGCGAGCAAAGGCACGGAGCACAGACCAGGTAGCACGTGGAGCTGAGAGTGATGATGCATAACTTGAAGAATTTGAAGGAGAGAGAACAAGACACTGTCTAAGGCTGACGCATACACACAACGTCAATAACGCAATACCCTTACCTAAATTTGCAAGTTCTCCAACAGCAACGCTACATTTTATTTGCAAAAGCCTTGGGGGAGAACGTTACGTGCAGCTTTACAAACCCCTCCTCTTCAACCTAAGTTCGTCAAACGTATCGGGAAATTGCCTTCTCAGTCCGTCATACAAGAACCTGACCATTACATAGGCCACGCATTCAGCCTGGTCCAAAAGACATTGTGTTCAGTATAAGATGAGATCAACTTTGAAAGGAGCGGCATGTTATTAAAGGGACAAGTCGTAATGCAATAACAGTTCCGAATGGAAAAGAGAGGACTCAACCGGTGTAGTGTCGGAGCTTTTAGCATAATGTCATTAGAGTTGAGCAGATGAAGGGAGAAGAAGGTTAACGAAGTTCCCACTCTGTTCCCAGAAGCGGCCCTAAGGACGCTGGGGTTGTTCCCGCCTCACCCTCGTCTGCTGACTGCTCCTGTTCCCAATGCTTAAGAAAGAGGTCGTGATTTCTTTTTCTCTCCACAACAGCCAACTGTTCCTTTTTTTACCTCTTCCCAGATTGAAAATAAACGCAAATTCAATCACCTCGTCGACTAAACCACGTAATTCAATCTGCTGAAGCTATGGAGGAACACACTAGCTGTACACAAATGCCAGAAACATTGCTGGCTCAGTTAAGGGTTCCGTGTCAAGCACTTCCCTCTTCTCAGATTAACCTGTGTCTCCAAAACCTGGTTCACCCACTGAACAGTTTGAATTTTGCCAGATCTGTTGTATACTGGAAATCAAACGCATACAAGATCAACCATACCAAGTTCAGCAGTTTTGTCAAATACAGATGATTAATGGTATACAGGCAACTATGGTAGCGAGCTTCTCCTGATGATTATCTGCATGCTAAATACGAAATTAAAACGGTTTTGGTGCATCCGTTCTCTAATGACCATTTTCCATACGATGCCTTCAAAACGTAAAGATGACCCCAACTTATGTTTTTCAACCTATTACATACTTTTCTTCTAGAAAGCTAGAGAAAGTTAAAAGAAAAGCTCCTTGAAAATAACGAAACTGACGGAGAGGAGGTACACTTAGTAAGTGCTGTGACGAGACTTTCCTAATCGTGAGATCACCTTTCTTTCAGTCTCCCTCTCAATGAAGAACGAGACTCTGACATCGTATTCAGCTTTTGGTTGTATCCTGCCCTCATTAACAGGGGAATGCTATCACACACTTAGTTAGAACGCTATCCCAGCAAATGCTAAGGACGTCCTGGAGTGGAGTAAAACGAACCAAGAGGGGAGTAGTTTTCGCCTCTTGAGTTATTAAAATGTGGGTCCGAAGAGTTGGCTCCAGAAAAACAAAAGCTGGCAGCTCCCGTGGCACTGACAATAAGCGGCGGGGTCTTGGCCCAGTTCGCCGACAGTTGGGAGTGAGGCGGGATTACACATTTACAAGGGGAAACGAGGTACGACGGGTCGGGAGAGATATTCCGGGTGTTCTGTGACGGAAGACGTAAATTATTCCGATTCTCCCAGCAACCGAGGAATCCTTTCCTTTACAGCAGGTCAGGGTCATTACCATCTAGTTCACTTGGCGAGGCAACTTTGAAGCTACTGCATAAATACTTACTGAAAACAAAGCTTCGGCTCCTGTCCGATTTTCAGGATTCTCAATAACACTCTTCGTCACTCGTTGGGCGACTGGCTTTACCTCCGTGGCTCATTTTCTACGACCCACAGATTTTATTTATGACAAGCTACAAACCCTACAATGCCATTCATCATTTTCAAGTGATTTATTAGGCAGGGAACAATATAATTGCATTCTAGTGAGAGTGAGTTAAGGTTTGCCCTCAATTACGATTTACTTCAAAGCCCCAAGTGTAACAAGGGATCATGGAGTACGATCGCCTGCGTGCGTCATAATGGCTGTCACCGAGACAAGGCGTACTACAAGTTTAACTCATGTGTCTTTGTGTGTTTACACTTCTAAATTGTGAAAATCCTAAGTGATACTTCACACACCTTTGAGTCACTTCCTCTCCAATCGTAAACATAAGTAACGTTCTATCGTGACAAAGCAGTTCGCTGTAACTGAGACCAGGTTTGTGCAATCCTGCCGCGGGGATTACCGTCGACCATAGAGTGCGTTGTTTGTTCAACGGGATCAAGCGAGAATGATCACTAGCAGCACCTCCTGATTGCATTTGGAAGGCCCTAGTTCGTTCCCCCTACTGAATATGTTGCACTGAGAAACCGCTGGAGAGCTTGTTGAACGAATGAGAGAGTTACTAAAATTATGTGATGTGACTTATCTCATTCAGAGAGAGAGAACACCGCTCTAGAAAATGAGGTTCTATGGCGAGAAACAGGAGCTTAGGGTTCTGAAACGTATTGAGTAGCTTCTTTTTGCCTTAAAACTCTTACTGAGTGGAATATACGAAACTCGTAGTTAACATATATGACAACTTTAGTGAGTTTTAGGGATACTCGTATAATGGTATTTGAACCAATCTCGGGTCGCTCCTAAGAATTACACCGCCCTTGTCTACCATCCAGACTCTTGTGAGAAAGCTGGCTTGTTAACCAGATTTATTAGGGAAAAAAGTGAAATAGAGTTTTCTCAACATGTTTGATATTTTACCGTGTTTCTCTCGTCATTTTCCCACTGTTGAAAATGTGAAACATGTACTGTACCAACAAAAAATTGATCAAAATCGTCAGTGATGTTTGAGAAACGAAGTTATACCACAACGATCACTATAGTTAGTTTTGGACCGATTTAGCTCTAATCCTCATTTTGGTGCGCCACGTTTCATGTCAAATTTGAGCTGATTATGATCTAATAGTCGGCCACTGTCACACACTTTGTCCTCGGGCACGCGGGGCCGAATCACTTTGTTACTGCGGCCACACATTCATTAGACACGGAATAACAGCCAACGCGCTGGCTGTTCGGCCTCAAGGGGCTTGGAAGCGTACAGATCTGAAGAATGCTAAGCATTTTTGTTTCAGCCGATTACATAACTACCTGATTCATACTTCCAACAAAATTAAACATAGTTTGCAAACGCCAATTTAATTTTCATTTAACTACCTGGTGGCAAAGTTTCGTTATATCAACTGGTTTGATTCTTTTGAGGGCCGAGAGCCGTTCGAGCCGCTCCCGGGCCTGGGCCTCGACCGCGATAACGAAGGCATCCTGAACGTGCGAGCTCTGGCCGAAGTCGAAAGCTGTAACAACAGAAAGTACAGGGGAAATTAATATTGTAATAAATGCAGTAATAGCGACTGCTCCTAAATTACAACGTGTTAGCCGCAATTTTACTACTATTGACCCTCTCCCCCCTACAACACCATATGCTCAACGCATAAGCACAGCGTCTGTAATATATTTTCATTTGCACGACAACTTCGCTGACATCTTTTCATTATTTGTGACGGGATTGAAAATGCATGTACAATCCTTTTCAACCATAGTATGAATAGGTTGCCTGCGAACACCTCGAAATCCTCCTCCAGCTATCAAGATACAGGTTTTTCAGTTAATGTACTCAATGTTTTCAGTTTGTAGAGAGGAGGAGTCTGATAACGTCATGTTTTTTGTTTACTGATAACTAGCCGATAAAGCGACTTCTACGCAGTAATGTTGCAGAGGTAGAAGACGTTAAGTTGCCAATGGCCTATTTAGGAGCCCTGTTAGGAGTTGCGGATTTCGCAACAGTAGCGTCCATGAACTGCCACATACATCGATAGCGTGAATAGTTGGGTAGGCAAGAAATTTGTACTGGTTAAATTTCATCAATTGCATCTGATATACAACCATGAGGAAGATAGGGGATTGCTTATACAACCTTCCTTCTTCTCAGAATAAAGAAGATAGATCCGGTGTACGATCCGGTGTACTCGTAGTTAGGGGGATGTCGTGAAGGTCTGGGGGCAGGCATCTTCCAGCCCTAAATAAACCTGGGCTGGGTTATGTTGAGTTTCAGGGGTACTATTGAGGTGGGTAATCACCCTTCTGTTAATGGGTACGGTCCACCATGGTGAGTAATATGTTAATTTCCTACGGGAATCTGTGCTTTATTACCTCGCCCACCCGCTTACCGCCTATTGTGTTACTCCCCCCCCCCCTTCTACTCACTTCGCTTCTCCCACGCTCGCGCTGGCGGGTCCAACAAGCATAGTATGGCCAAATCCACTATCCTGAGCTTTCCAAGTATTGGTCTGGAATACACGATGAAGGGAGGTCACGGAACGCAATCAAAACAAAGACAGCTTCTTAGATTTCATTTCGTGGCGTCACACCTCGGATACCTTTTATTAGAAATCAGGCACCAGGGCACAATAGGAGAATGAAGGTTAATCAGGCCAATATCGCAATGGACAGAGAAGAGGGTGGGGTACCAAAAGGTGAGCAGAGATCGAGGTCGCTGAAGGATTTGAAGATCTCTCACGTTTTGGTGGCGAATTTAATATCTCTCTCCCTAAGCCCGCTATCCCCCTCCCCACATTTCAACACTACCGCCACCATCTCCCCTAAAGCCCATCAACTACCCCCAAGTGGTTTTCACCCTTCGTCAGACCAGAGGCTTTCAGCCACGTAGCAGAGCCCTTTATTAGAAACCGAAAATAATTTTCAGTTTTAATTCCGCTCTTCTCTACATTTTCCTGATGATTATGGACGACAAGGAGAAAGGGAAGGGCTTCTTCAACCGATTATGATTCTCTTGAAGTCCTTCGCTTCGCTCTTTTAATATCCGAGAGTCCAAAGGTAATCGATGATATTTTTCCACTGAAGAGAAAATAATTAGAGGGGGGAGACCAACAGGAATACTAAGAGGTAACTTGAGGATTGAGGGTCTGCAATCACTAACCAACTGACTATTCATGAATCAATCTCCTCCGCACCACCTTTGTAATTTGTACTTTTCTTTCCGCGGCTTTCAAGAACGAAGGTATTCAAGTTCACAGAAAAATTTAACATTGAGTTTTAATCAACCAATAAGAGGCTCAGGGACCATAAGAATGATTTGATCGTGAGCTATGTTGTACTCATAAGATAAGTCCTGAAGAGCTGAGCCGACTGGGCGTATCGTTACCCGGTTCACAGATCAAATGGTGGGCATCCTATCACGGAACCTCCTCTTACCCTTCTTTCTTCTACCAACTCTATTCTTAGAGCGGGCTTGAGGTAATTCAGACGCCCGCTCTTCTGTCAAATTTTTTCCTATCGGTTTTTATGAGGCATAATGTACACAACAAAAACAATACAAAACAACTCGGTCGCGACGGGTCTGATTTGTTAGGGAGGGAGTTTTCTACACAATGTCCGGGTCCATCTAGGTTTGTAGCATAACTTCAGGGTGGTGCAGTAACATAAAACGTTGAGAGCTCTCTAAGGGGGTTTTACCATTCCCCCCTATGGACGCAGGGGTGCACAAATTCATTCACCGCCTTCCAGTTTCCCTCACTCGTGATCACTCTTCTGACAACAGTAGAGTTAATCAAATGTCGTAGGCAACGAATGCACAATCTGCACTCTACACAGCATCTAGCGCTCAGTGCCTTCCTGCAAGGGTTCTGCTTTTTCCTAGTCTTGTGCACGTAAGTAAGGAAGTAACCATGCACCGTTAAGAAAATGTGACAATTCGTTTCACGAATCTCTCCCTCTCTTAAGAACCTGGAAGGTAAGCGGCCTACCACCCTTTCGTTTTTATCTTTCACCAAGACATGAAAGCCTGGAGCACTCTGCACTTATCACGGGGCTTAATCCCTCCGCCCTACACAGACCGCCAAGGTGAGGTGAGATAACATTCAGTAGCAGTCCACGTGTGAGTCAGTGGGAGTATTCACTCCTACGAGCGTATAGTTTTTCGAAGTTAAATAGTTTATCGCTAGGTGATACCAACCTCTTTGCTTTTTTTAATGAACCCTTCTCCTGAACCCTCTGACAGGAATCTTGCGATCCATTAATGGGGTTATGTCCTATTCTTACACTGAATGGCAATTCAGCGTCGGCGATACGATTGGAGTTAAATAAAGATGGGGGTAACGACAATAAATGGTGTGATTCACACACGCATTGCTGGCAGGTGGGGCAATGAATGCAAATAAAAACCCTGCAAATTATTACACAATGGTTTATTATTCTCTTGTACAGCTTGACGGAGTCTTACAGCTCCGAGACCCGACAGTTCGGTCTAGCATCTAAAAATACCTAGAAAACGATCCCGAACACGGCGTCTTTGCGATAAAACTGCCAAAATTGCGTTTTTGTTAACTTCTTTAGCCGTTCTTTGCCCATAACAACCATGGGGCTTCGTCCGATCGAATCGCCGAGCAGGCGGGCACAACTAGATATCAAATGGGATTTTTGAACGAAAGAAGGAATTTTTTAGACTACGTTAAAGGCACAAAAGGGCCGAAGGCGGACTGACACTGCAGATTTGGAATCCCGATGTCTGACCGAAGACATAGGGTTGTTATTCAAAATGAATAATAAACTAAAATCCCTTGCCGATTGAAATGTTGAATACAACTCTAAAGGAGCACCGGTTCAAAGAACTACTATCTACTATCAAAGATGGAGTAACCAAGCGACAGTTTTTAATACACGCTAACCAAAGCTTAACGGATTTTCTTGTTCAATTTCTTACGGGAAGAAGGAAGAAAAGTGAGCCATTTTTTGCTTTGGCCGCCCACTATCGAATTGCGTAATGACAACTTAATATTTGATCTACAGACGTACGCAGGATCAGTATATTTCTGCCGTTCTACTCACTTTTAATTTAAGGTTGTCTGGCAGTTATTCTGCAGCCGTCTTTCATTGCTGTTCAAGCCATTTTACCTCATTTGGTAAACTAAATGCAACAGGAAGCACATAACGTCGTTGTTGCGGATACCGACGTAACATTGTGTTTGATGGCAACTGAACATGACGGATGTAGCCAACCATAATAACTTGAGCGTCCGGCAATAATTGGGCCGATGGAACGTCATTACAATTGGTTCGTGTGCAGGTGACAGATCGTATTTAACGCCGCCCGAGCTGATAGCACAAGATTAATTGTGCTCCTTTCATCTACGAGCGCGTCACTGATAGGTTTCCTGAAACACCTTGAAATAGTTCGACTGTTTCATCTGTTACTAGGCGAACGTGTGAAGAAACGACACGTTGGGTGAGTCTGTGCATTCAATATGCCCATGAGGAACAGATACGAATAGTTCAATAAGAACGCCACTTCGTGCTCAAAATGTACACAAACACTAGCCTCGAAGCTCAGAAATGAACTCGTTAAAGAGGAGAAAGGAGGCAAAACTAAAGCACGAAATGAGCTGAATAAGAGTTATGATGCTGTGGAAAGTTGAGACTGAGTGGGCGGGGAAGTAAGGCCATTAGTTTGTGCAGGAGTGAGGTAGAGGAGAGAGAATCATCCCAGGGATGCAAGTGAGTCGAAGCAATGGAGGTGCCAGAGTGTGGCGAGGAGAAGTCAATCCCAGTTGGCATGACAGAGTGAAGAGTGAGGTTGAGGAACCAAATAAAATGCAAGTCTCCTTCATTAGCTCTGTTGTTGGCCTTCCCCTGGAGGATTCAGTGGGAAACATCGACACTCGAGTAGGTAACCCATTAGTAATCATTACATAGGATATTTTCGTCAAGAGATGAATTTGTAATATACATGAAAGTAATACCCGTGAGGGTTGCTATTTATCAGAGGCAGACGGTGGCCAGTTACAGTGTCAACGGCCGATTTCTCACCAAATCCTATGTTCCCAATGTTCCAGCTGGAATTACGACCCGAAGATTTGCTATTTTTCGATTTGAACGATTTCCCACACTGTGCACAAATGCACGTAGTATTTTTCAATGCATAATATAACGCATTGATCCTGTGTACATTGAAAGCGCCACAAAGCGGTACAAAATGAAATTTATATATAATTTTCATATGTAATCGCAACTTTTGGTTTATTATTCATTCTGAATAATATCCCTATGTTTTCGGTCACGCAATTTTTTTTGGATAATATTTGAAAGTGAGCTAAATAGGAGAACAACCCACCCTATAGTGAATAGGACTGAACTAGTGGGATGCGCAATTATCTAGCGTTGTCACGCAACAACGATTGAATATGAGCAATCATTATTTTCGATTTTATGGAATAGGAATCAAAACTGACTGGTGAATTGTTTTTGAGTGTTTGTATGTATGTAGAAGTGGCAGATAGCTGCTTGTATGTTCGAGGAAGCACGATATGAGCAACTGGAGGTTTAACGTGCCTTTCACGGGTTTCGTTCCGCTCTAGTCCTCACAGAGCGAGGGACAAGACAGATTCAACTCACCACAGGCCAAAGAGTTCTTAGAACAATTAGCAAAGGAGAGCCCCCAATGAGCTCAGTCCTCCTCCATCAAAGGACGAGGGGCTTTGCAAACACCCGCACAATCTTTTCTTTATTCTGATTTCTAATGGAAGGTGGCACAAAGGTGAAGAGAGGGTTTGATGCCGAGGTACTCCCATACAGGTAATCTACGACTACGAGAAGAGTCGCGTTTGAGGTTCAAGGGCGGCTACTATCCGTCGTAATAACATCGCCCGTCTAGACGATCCCTCCTTCCTGCCTCAGTACTTACCAGCCTCTGTCCGCTAGATGTCGCTCCAAGCTCAAAAGAGAGGTCCTCCAATATCTGAGCTTCCCATCATTCAGCCCGGCAACGACGAGATTAGGTCTTGCTCGGCCGTCCTTCATGAACAAGAAGTTGACAGGGTGGAGATAAAAACAACGGAAAGTGGACCTCAAATTTGGAACATAGACGGGAGACGGGTGGGTCTTCCAACTTTTACACTTTCTGCACTCTTCATCCCCGCGTGAGTTAGAGGCCATCTATGGCGCTCATGTCGTAAGTTGGTGATCGAGTTTTCGTACCAAACTGAGATGGCATTCACTACCACTCAAAACGAATTTATCGATATGCACCTACAGTATGTAACAAACTAAAATAGAATTGGAACTGAAGTTTCTCCATTCACATGCACGTAATTAATACTGAACCAGTCAGTCACTGGATAAGATTATAATTTTCGAGATTCCACAAAACCGTCTTTACCCCACGGCTATATTCCTCTATTTTGGTTTAGCTTGGCTTTGATAGTGACTGAGGGTGGCAGAGTGTCCACTGATCATTGCACAAGAAACTGTCCTGCCACACCTCAGGGTTCTTCAATTTACTATGAAAGTGAGAATCCCCTCAGAAGCAAAAATGAAAATGAGTCCAAAATGCACCCCAAAAAATGAGATTTAACGGAGAGTCTTCAGGGACACTATCATCAGGCCTGAGGCATTCGGAATAGATCAATGTCTCATTAGTTCAGGTGGAAATTAAGGAAGGTGTTCGTAAAACCTGGAATACTGCTGTGATGTCATTATGAACATTGTCGTCAACTCAAATTGTTTCTCCTTACTTTGCATACAGAAATTTCGTTGAAAACCTGACGTGCTATTTACTAACTTGGCATGATGTACTAAGATTGTAATTCATACATTCATTAGCTCTTAACAACAATTTATCGATGACGTGAGCGATTAGAAGCCAATGGGAAGAAAAAACAGAAACTAAGAAAAACTTAGCGGACGAAATACGATCGCGCTTCTTCAACCTGAATATTTACGATTAGTGGAATTCCGGTTCCTCCAAGGGCATCAACTTTCGATTCATCGACGTGAAGATGAGCCTCAGTTGTCGCAGGATGCTGATCCTACATCTTACAATTCTTTGCCCGTTGCGCCCCACTCACAGCCTCAGGATCTCGAACTCAGGAGACGACGAGGTTGTCGCATCGCTCATCACTATTTCAATGGGTTCTTCCATTGTTTTCGACGTTTTTTTGGGTGGCTGTCGAATGGAGCTGAAGGGGGAAAGGAAATTAATAAGGCGATGGCAACGTCCTCTGTAGCCGATAACAAAGCCCAAAACAAAAGGCAGGCGGCGTCTGAGGAATCATTTGGCAGTAGGCAGCTCCCCGGCTCAGCTTGGTCCTTCAACTGCCTACTCGAATCATCAAGCTGGCTGTTTGGTGAAGTCAGTGAAGATCTCCGCGCGAATGCCGGCCATGCAGATTATGAGCATTGACTGATTTGGCGTGTCGTTTTTAACGAAGTTGAAATTATGTTGAGCTCCAAGTTCTACATTCCGTTAATCCTCATAAATCTTATGAATATTTTCTCCATTTGATGTAGAAGTTACACCAAATTAACTCAGCTTTGAAACATGAAAATGCACTGGAAATCAATACCCGATCGAATAGCCCATCTGTCCGAACTTATTAACAGGGAAGAGAAATGGAAAATAGGATGACTAGTGGGATCCATAATGAGGAATAACGTTAGAGCGAACCGTTCGTGGACCCCCCCGAATTTCTTTAGTTTTGACTCAACCTCTCAAATTACGCGGGTGTCGAGAAGAGATTCTCTAAAAAATGTTTACATAACACACTGATTAAGTTGAAATTTTAGCTACGAAAGGAATAAATTGGTTTGATTTGCTTAACATTCGGATTGATGAATTTCCCAACCTTTATCATTCAATTTCATCAACAGCCCCGTCAACTCTTAACTAATATAATTTCTAACAACTTTAAACAATTCTGCATATGACAGTACAATGACTATTAGTCAAGTTCACAATTTGTTATTACCCCCCCCCCCTCCCTCGAACGTTTTTTATTTTATTTAACTAAGGATTTTTCTACAATTGTTGCCTAATTCGGAATCTAACTCATCTCCCAGGATTAAAGTGAATGAATGCCAGCGGAGGTCTACTAGCTGACAAGAGGCCTGAAAAACGTCGCGTTTTACGAAAGTGAGTCATAAGAAAACAATAATCTCGCTTTCTTCAAGAAAATGGAATGGAAAATGGAAAATGGATTGTTGTTACCAACGGTTTTTACTCCATTCGCTACTGTTGTTCATGATCAGTTTTTCATTGATAACTTCATGGTACAACAATTTTGCACGGATTTCACAAAAATTGTTCTTTCAATGGGATAAATTCTGTACTGCTTGGCACCACACAGCGTCATGCAAACAATTCTTGAAGACTCGCACAAAAATAGGCGTAACCTACCCTGGCTGATGAGAGTATATATTTCGTACTGCAGCTCTCCGTATGACGAGCCCAAGAGCCTAAAAATGAGGTGGGAAACGGATGTACGCGTGTCCATCTGCTCCGCATTGATGATGTTGCGCCATTAAAAACCGGTAGCGATGTTTGTGGTCAATTGGGCGGAACGACTTCGGTTCAGGTGATAATGTGAACACTAACTCCCCCTCGGACGGTACGATACGAGACCAGAACACAGCTTACAGCTCCGCAGTCTGCGAGTCAAATTTGCATTCGTTTCGTTGTGGGAAACCACCGCGGGTTGAATCCAAAGCGGGTCGTGTTCTCGTTGTCGTCAGCACTTACAAGCGGAATTTACTAGCACGAAAATTAATTCAGCTCCACCCTCTCTTCAATTCTTCGGCCTCTGACGTTGTAAACCAGCAAGAAAAACTCGTTTTACGATCTATTAAAACCACGAGCGAGGAATGGATTGAATTTTCTCACTGGTTTACACTATCTTTGTACATACATGTTACTACTGAGAGTTTTAACTTCAGTAACTGATGAAACACGTACTTTCTTGCAGTATTTAGCAAGCTATTCAAAGGCCCTGGTGACTGGAGGTAATTATTTGCTAATTGATTTACAAAAATTCACACATGTTCATTATAAGTTCAGGGACAATCTTGTGAACAATTTTTTTAATTGATACTACGTGCAGTCACACCAAACCTGTAGAAGTGGTACGTAAGAGTAGGCACATTGGCTGAGTTGTCTACTTTCTCGCGCTTTGTCGTTCGAAAATGAAAATGTTCTGACGTTTCTTTCTGCCTCACCACAACTTCAGTATTCATCAAATCAAATCAAATCCCACTCTTAAGGTAGACACTGTGTCATCGCTGTTATGCTGTGTACTTCCCCGCATCAATAGGTAAAACCTCAAAAATAATCGAAACACAACACAACAGATTGTTGAAGCATATCGAAATCTTCCAATCGACGAAATTAGTTCTTGGAATGCAACGTGAGCTGCCGGAGTCTCAGGTAGGCAATGACTCACCAGAACAGCGAACTTTCCCGATGGAGTTCGTGAACAGAATCTGAAACCATTCGAGTGAAATCCATTCTGTAAAACGACGTCGTTACGTAAAGCATTATTGTGCAGGAGCAGACCGGGGTAAATCGCCTGGAAACCTTCGACCGGTCTTTGAATTACTTCCTTCTACTCGATCACACTCTGTTAAGTTTTTGAGTTCACATCCAGGAGAAACATACCTTCGATAGACGAAAATATCCAGTAAGTTAGTTCATTAGTTAGTATCACTATTTAGGTTTAGATGGGGGAAATCCCCACAGCAAATAAATAAAAACAAACCAAAATATCTGGTGCGTAGCAACACACAACTTTCCGCCACCCCTTTAAGTTCGAACACCACCTACATAGGCGGGCGCTATATCTTCGTTCAATGCATTTTTACAGGAACATTTATGTAGAACAAAATGTAGGGACTAGTTAGCTGAGAGTACTCCGTAAGTTTGATCGAAATCGTTAGAGCCGTTTTTGAGAAAATTGGAATAGCGAGAAATTAATATTCGACAAATCTCCTTTTCTGAGTTAACTTGGCTTATATCTCCGTTCAACATATATATACAGAAATAATTATGGAGAACGAAGTGTTGATATGGGTGACTAAAAGACACTGCATTAGGATTTATCACATCTGGTGAAAAAGTTACCCTGGAATTTACGGAAGTGTTCGAAAAAACGTTATTTTCGACACGTTTTGATTTTTATCTGTGTTCAATGGACCGTCACAGGAACATTTATTGAAAAGAATATGTTGGTATTAACTATTTGAAAACATCCTGTGAGTTTGGTGAAAATCGCTGAAGCCGTTTTGCCAAAAAGCGTAAAAAACCTATTTTTGCTTCAGGGGCCCATATCTCCGTTCACCGTATTTTCATGGAGATATGTATGGAGAAGAAAAGTTAGGTGTTGATTGGGAGAAGATAATTTGAAAGTTTAATCAAAATCGTTACAGCCGTTTTCGAGAAAAATGCGAAAAACCCTAGTTTTTGGTACAATGGGAGATATCAATCGGTTTTCCTGCGACTTTGCCCAAAGGCACTGTCAGACCACGTGCTCAAATGTGTTTTTGAGTCAGCGGTCCTGTGTTGACGACTAAACTTTTTTTTTTGCCGGTTACCACCTTTTTCTTCCCTTTGAAAGTGAGCTTGTGCACAACTCCCACAGCCTCCAGTACGCATGTTCCAGGGATGTTACGCACATCGGCTGGTATAAGGCAGTAAATATTGTAAATAATCAAAACATTCAAATGGGTCGTTGCTCACAAATGCTAATCAAATTTGGACTTCAATTGCTGGAGCCTATTGAAGCCAGCAATTTAGTGCGCAGGCTGCGTTGAATTCCGTTTGCGGTAAGTCGAATAGGATACGATTTTGTTCCGGGGCTGCTATTTCACGATAAGGTCCAGGAGCTGTTCTCCGCCTCGTTCGATTCCCGTGGGTGTTGGAACAGAACATCGGCTGGTCGTAAACCGGTCTCTCCAACGCCTCATGTCCGCTCCGCGCGCTCGTCGGTTTACGTGGCATATTATTACGGCTTCCTCCAATTTTATTGTTGATTTCAGTTGATGTTTTCGAAGGGGGATAGAAGCACAAGGGGATTTTTGCTGCTAAATGAACGTTCAATCTCCGGTTTGTGAGAGTTATAAGCGATTTTTACTTAGTCCCACGAAGTTATGTAATCGGCTAAGAAGTGCATATGTTCATACCTTGATATATACCCCCCGCTGCCTGCTCAGTTTACAAAAGCGTAAATAGGTACTAAAGAGTATAGTCGATAATCTTAAATGTGGTTGCAATATGAATCAACGAAGTACCTGAGAACACGTTCTCAGGAACATTATATTTCCTCCTTCATTTTCCTCGTCTCAATTACCTTACTCGGGAAAAGGTCGAAACCAGATGACATCATTCTTTTCTGCGTAATCTCTTCAAAAACACTTTCTTACCGGATACAACTATAGAATTAACTTGAAATGGAATATGTTTTCCACGGAGTAGGGATTGCGAGTGAATCCATAATAGCGATTTAGTAACGAACGCTCTCGAAGGAGCCCTCTCCCAAATGATACCACAAATCAAGAATACCTTGATTTATACACACCAACCTCCTGTTTCGTCAACAAAAGTCTAAAAAGGTACTGAAGAGTCTCGTTTAACATTCTCAAATAGTGTTCTAATCTCATGCAATTTTTCTTCGTCACCATCGCTTCTACGAGAAAAACATCAAAAACCGACGATGGCATTCTTACTGAGTAATCCTAAATAACTCCAATACTGCTCTAAACACAAACTCTCGTGTGCGAAGAAACTAGAGAACTGATAACAAATGCGTGGATGGAGGAAGTTCGTCAATTAGTAGGAATTGCGCGCAAATCCTTAGCAGTGATTGAGTCTCGAACGTTCTGGAAAAGCCCATCTCATACGACTCCGTATACCGAAGAATGTTCTTACCTAGACTTACACCAACCGCCTGATCACTCAACGAAACAGCTACTAAAAAGAATCATTTAACGTCCTCAAAAATATAGTTGTAAAATTAACCAAAAAAATACCTGTGGACACGCCCTCAAAAGCATCGTACTTTCTTATGCGTTTTTCCGCATCCCACTCTCTACATCGAGAAAAACGCCGAAAAGCGAGCACAGTAAACTCAGCTTCGTGATCTTAATAGCTTCAATACCGCACTAAATCCAAACTTTCGCATCCGATTAAACAGGAAGACTGATTATTTGCGTGCGAAAAACAATCGGCTCGAAGTGAAGTGGAAGAGGTTTTTTTTTTTTGACCCGAGGGCGTGTGGGACAAGTCCCTTTGTCACTGTGGCCGCATATGGGCCTATTGTGACGGCCCTTTCTTAGTAGAAGGCGTCGTACATCCCCGCCCCCCTTAAGAAGCTGAGTATGTCCTTCACCGCAGATTCCGCCATGATTTGGGGTTCAGTGGTCCCCTGACCGAGGTATTCAAAGCGTTTTGCTGCCAAGGCAGGGCACTCACACAGGATATGCTCTACTGTCTCGTCCTCCTCACCACAGAGTCTGCATTCCACCGCCTCTAAGATGCCCATCTTGTTGAGGTGATATCTGAGTGGGCAGTGCCTGGTGAGGAAGCTTATCAGTACTCTCAGATCTTGTCTAGAGAGTGTCAGCATCGCCTTCGCCCTTTGACAGGAAGCGCGTGACAAGCCTTTTCGCCTGTCTTAGTCGTGGCTGGCGATGCCAATGGGCGCCATTTTCCTGTATCTCCCATCGAGCAACCAGACGGTTCAGGTGACTTTTCGTCATACCTACGTGTGGTTCAGGCCCAATGGGTAGGGATTCTGTACCCCTTTTCACAAGGCGGTCAGCCTTTTCATTGTCCTCATGCCCCCTGTGAGCCAGCACCCAAAGGAGGGAGGGCCTGTTACGGGGGCCTAGCTGCTTGAGCGCATGGAGTCATTCCCATGCCAGCTTCGACCTAAAACTATAGGCTGCGATGGCCTTTAAGGCGGCCTGGCTGTCTGAGAAAATGTAGATCCGCTTGCCCTGTAGTCCTTCGTTCAGGATCTCTTCTGCGATCTCTTGGGTTTTGCCCATTGTTCGCGGCTGCTTATTCAGTCAGCATGCTGTCCTTATTCACAGCTGGCCGCAGACATGCCCCTGGGGACAATGCCGTGGCCGTTCCACTATCCACAACCCGTGGTCGCGCCTGGTAGCATGGGAATGCTCCTGGGAAGATAACCCAGAACCAGGAGTGGAAGAGGTTAGTCACGAGGGAGAGATAGCAAGTGAATCCATAACAGTGATTTTGTCTCGATTAAAAACCCTTTGAAAGAATTTTCGTAATTTCTGTTGCCCTCAATCGTTTTTTCCGTCAGAGTAAAATCTAATTACATTACTATGTACGTTATTAATAATAGCTAGTATGTGCATGAATATAGTATAATGTGATACACCGAGAAATCACCTTGCTTTAGGTTAATCCCATTATATACACGGGTGGTTAGTGACTTTTAACACTCAACTAATCAAATCTGTTTTTAATTCAGTTTACATGAAGTTAGGAAAACGGAGCTCCACGCTCTACATAAAAACTGGTAGCGCTTGAGGTTTCGAAATTTATTCATGTATAGTTACTCGTGGCACGACCATTATTGAGTAATCATCGCATTGTTTATTCATGAGACTGCCAACAAGATTTTTCTGAGAAGTTGGCGTTAATTGTTTTTGAATTATGGAGTAAAAAGTGTGAGTGGTGAGCTAGTGGTGAAACGGCAGTGGTTTGAAATCTCCAGACTATCTTATTACTATAACTCAATATCTATAATGACTATAACTATTACTAAACTTTTACCGTGATTGGAACTGAATAAATCGTTAATTGTAACCAGGGTACCATATACCAGTGATAAATCAATAGTTTAATAATATGAGAGATAAACGTCAACATCGCTAATATAAACCCAGTGAGCTAATGCTGTGACTGATAAATTAATTTAAAAAGGTCAGGTGGAGCTATCACATCTACTCTTTCGGTAATCAGAAAAGTTCCTTTCTATACGGATCACAGGATCCTTCTGGAAAATATCCAACAATCAAATTACCGGGTGACGGCACAATAATTCAATAGAAAAATATCAACTCCGAAACCTTAGGAAAAATGCATTATAATGAAGAGAGCGGAATTTAGGTTAACAAACGTCTCCTTTTTTTCCTCTCTTGAAAATGAAGAGAAGTAAAGTGGACCGAGGGGTAGTTGTATATCGGAGCTTCGTCCATCCAAAACGACGTGAAAGGGGCAGTGACAAGGCAGAAGGGTTCCAGGGATGAAAATGGGGAGTTTGAGCAGAGGTCGTGTGAAAGGGAAGTTGAGGACTGTGAGGATGGTGGGGGGAGGGGCATGTCAGAGTTGAAAAGCGATGAGGGAGGAAGTTTTGAAAGGATGGGGTGGGAGTGGGGAAGAGAAGAGATGGTAGGGAGGAGAGTGAGTGGATGGGATGGTCGATGTCTCTCCTGGCACCAAACGAGGAGAAACGGAACTGATTTCAAACTGATTCTGATTTGCTGGTCCAGAGCATCGTAACTCTTTGAATTCGACTTCTAATATTCATAAAGAGAGTGCTCAGTAGGAGTGGTGCATTCTCCCACCACTCAACATCACGACATGATGATTGTCAACTTCACCTAACAATTTTTAGTCATCAGCTGAGCATGATGGTAGGCACTGAGTCGATACCATCCAACCTTAGTGGTCTCCTTCGGGTAAGTGGAGCAGCTCGAAATTTATGGTAACAAGGGTTTTCAGTGTTGTACAAGGAGTACATGATGTGAAGTTTGGCCACACATGTGTCTGCGCTGTTGAAGCTCCCCCACCCACTCTCATTGCCTATTTTTTGTGTTGGATTGGTCGTGGTTTTTGGAGTTATTGGCATTAATACACTACCATTGCATCATTTTACCACCAGTGAAGGAGCTCCATAACTAACAAGGCTTAGGGAGTGTGGTCTCGCTTGGTCATGAATGTGCAGTGTACTCCTGCTTATCGACACTGGGGAAGAGTAATCCAACTTCGCTATTTCCTACAGATGGCTTGGCTTCATGACACTATTCATTTCCAATTCATTCCATTGCCCTTGTATATCCCCTTAGCACCCCACTATTCCAGGACGATGCCAAGCATAACCTTTACGTCTGCAGCAATTAAAAGACGGTAGCCCCAAAAAGGCTAACAAATAATTTTGGCTGCAATTGGAGTAACATTCCAATAGCCACCTATCGTTCCATTTGTCGACGTTTCTAAATGGAGAGATGACTAGGACGAGTGATATTTATGCTGATCCTTCCTTGATTGCATCGTGCCCAAGGCACACAGTCGTCCTCAAACAGGGCCTTCAGTCTAGTCAAATATTATCACACCACCCAAATGTCAAACATTAGAAGCCCACCTTGAGATTGTTATGAAAAACTGTCTACTGTTCATATTTCACATTGTTTGCTTCTTCAATTCTTTTTACAGCAACAGTAAGAACATACTTGAATTGCTCAGGCTTGAAGCGGCAGCTTTACTTTAATTGAGGTACGGAAGCTTCCACACTGACCCTGCCCAGGATTGCGTGTTTCGGTGCCTAATCCAGCATACGTTCTGCTGGCATCTCAAAGGCGATGTTGAGCTGGTCTAAATGTCGTCTGGGCCCAGTCAACGCTACGATACGAACGTGGAGAAAGCCTCGTCGACGGAGAACTGAATCCACGGAATTCCTTTTCAGGAAACCACGTGTCTTCTCCGACTCGACGTTTTGGTATTCTTCACCGCACGCTTCTCTGCGCATCAGCGAAAGTGGTTTCACAGCGGACAACTTGTCATTCGAGCAAGCCAAGTCGGGTGACGGCGTTTACGAGCCTAGTTGCCTCCAGTCAACAACAGAAATGACATCCCGAGCGGAGGAGACCTAATCGACTGTACAGGGAGCCGGCTAACGGAAACTTGCCCCACATGGCAAGTAAAGGGAGAAGAAAAGTAGAGGAATGTCGATTCGGACCAGGACTTGAACTACGCGTTGAATTGAAGGATTCTTAGTCAACCTGTGTAACAAGTGGCGTTGGTCAGCCTCTGCGAGTACCTGGACTTGGTGTAGATGTGAAAGAACCCACCAAAAACTGGTTCTAGCTTAATCAATTCGACCTACAGTGCATTGGATTAACTAATTCTTAGAGGGGAAATAAAATTGACGCAAAATAATTACTCAATTTCTAAACTGTGTTTGCGCAAACTTCCAAAAAACTTCGTCAATTCAATTTCCAACGCATGTCACCAAAGCATTTTATTGTGGCTCCTAATAAACTCTTACGTAATTTCTAATAATCTTCGTTGAATTTCCAAATTAATTAACTCAATTACCGAACGTGTGAATCGCACAATAATTCCCAACCAACTTTTATTCAGTTTCCTAACGGAAATGAATTTTCCAACGATTGTCAGTGGATCGCCTAATGGTTTTTCCTATACTTCGTCACAATTCTTACGCTGCAATTCTGATCTTTTTTATTCAATAACCTCAATAGTTTCACCCAAACGTCGGTACGATTCTAACTCGTTTTCCAGTAATTATTGTTCAATTTTTCCACGATTATGGATTTTCTGTACACTAATGCTCAACCGTTCAATCAGTTTCCCTTAATTTTTTATGAATTGTAAAAGATTCACAGAGTTTCTCTCAAATATTTTCCTCGATTTCTCCGTTAAGTTTTACTCTCACTATCTCTAGCTTCCTAAACGTATTGATTTTGAGGGAAGACGTCTAACCTCGGCTTTTGCCCCTTCACCAGAAGTTGAAAGAGAATACGATCTGACCCTCTCCCCTTTGGGACAATAATTGAACTCCGGCTGATCGGGTTACACATCATATTACCGATGTAACTTCAAAAAAACCGACTCGACGAGAAGAAACACCTTAGCGCCTTGTAAGAAGGAGACTGACGATCGAATTTCACTGATAACGACGCCCAGCTAGGGCTTCGATATCTTTGGAGCATCTTGAGCTTCTAACGCGAATAGGAGAAATGATAGCGCACAGAAATTAAGGTTAAGGGTTTTTTAAGACACCAGCGGGAGTAATGGAGAGTAGGTATGTCGCATTATCACATGGCTTTAGTGAACGGTGAAAACCTCTTCCCCATATCCACTCTAAGTAACGTTCTAATGACGTAAAATTTCAAAGTTTGATGCCACCCATAATTGTTTCATACAATTTCGATTTCTGAGATTGCACATAAGGAGAAGAATGTAGAGGCATGGCCGAACCAAGTTGCGAGGAGAAGGAAAGACCTTTTGACGAAGGGGAGGGGGTGTTATTCTCCCCGCTTTTCTGTCATTTATAGGCGATGGTCTCAAATGGTAATTGCAGAACGTTGTATTTTGGTTTCTACTCACTGGCTCCTATTCAGTAGACCTCTGGTGTAAGGAGGTACTCCAGTAACAGAAGAGTACAGTTTTTTTTGCCGACGTTGGAGGAAGGGTCTGCTCCTGGTGGCCCGATGAATTCACTCCTGCGTATCGAGAACCATTTAGCACATTGCATTAGATTGACCCTCACTCCCATACTCCCCAACAGTTTAGGAGGTTAACAGCAGTCTTCATTCCTCATATATGCAACGGCCACTGATCAGCAAGCTCCATCGTCTTCTGACTGAGCACTGCCTGGGCAAATTAAGCGAAGCACTTCCAGTTTTCATCGCAGTTCAACATGGTTCAGACGAATGTTTTCGGTGTGAGCCAGCAAACTGCTTCCTCCACCGTACTCTGCACGAGAAGGTGGCAGAAGAGAGTAGAAAGATAACATCAATGAAGGCGAATTCCAAGAGTACATTTGGTGCGGTGTCATTACTTTCCTAAGCCTGTGATTAGGTAGGAGAGTACTGGGGAGCCAACCAAAAACACTTTTGGAGTTTCTATTCAGATCTTCGCGTTGGTAAACACAAACGTTCCATGAACAATTCCCCTATACTGTGGTCTCTAAGTAAAGGCCGTGAGCGTAAGTAATGGTTACTCAATAAATTCATAAAATTAAGTTTTAACAGTTTCAAAAGCTGAAGTTAAGTTCAACAAGGTTCATAGAAACTGACTGAAAAATAAATTGGTTTGGTTAGTAGTGATAAAAATTGGCAACGTATGTGAAGCTTAGGAAAGTTGTGCGACGCGTCGCAACAATATTTTATAAGATAAGTGACTGGGAACGGAGGGACAGGGTCCTGCTGCCGCCAAGGGCTCTCGAATCGATGAGATTTGGGTCAGTGGGTTGAAGCGGGACGGAGCTAAGGCTACTGCACGAACCTGAGGAGCTCTCCCCTTTTTTCCTCGTAACGGGCCTCATCAACACGTAGAAAGCCCGTTATCGAAAAAGCTGGCGGGACGACTGCCCGGAGCGCAACTTCCAGAGGGAGCTGGAGTCAGGCTCATAAGCCTGGAGCTGATCGGCATCAATTTAACGGGCCTCGGCTTATCTCTCGAGAGGCAGAATAGGGCCGTACTCCCGAGGAGTAAATCTTCGTGATCAGACCAACCAACGGCCCAACGATTCGAAAAACACGCAGTTATTTGCATTTTGTGATGGCATGTGCTCCCCATTAAAATTTGATTGGCAGCACGACATTGTCCGTAATATCTAAGAAAAAAAGACTAGCGGTACTGCACTTGAGATTCCAAACCGTTCGAAGTGCCTCTCGTTTGTGATCTAAATGAGCTGTAAGCCAATTTGAGGCTAACGAAATGTTTTCACATTTCCGTGCATAACTCTGCGTCTATATGTTCTCTACTTGAAGGCTCAAACGTGAAAGTTATTTTCAACTCTGAGAGGTCTTAGAAAGATAAGAACTGCGTTCCTCTCAAGTCAGCTGCTACTGTTTGAGTCTTTTATTGTTCATCAGTTGTATGTTTCATTGTAGAATCCTTTAGTGAAATATTCTAATAGGGATGAGCATTTCCGTGAGATATTGATCTCAGGCAAAGAGTCGTTTTTTCTATTTGCGCGGCTGTGGTGTTCTAAACCCCAATAAACTGCGAATAATGGAAGCGTGTGTCTTCACGTTTGTGGGGCTTTTGGAGGGTTGCATGTTTACTGACCGTTCGGACTACCGGTTATTTCTACTACCATCCTGGAAATAGATTAATTTATTCCTTCTAGAGTGTGGGAGCTATGCTGCACTCATCACAACATTGTTTCCCCTGTAACAAAACCCTGCCCTTTTTTGACCGGCACCTTGAAGTGCTGTACACCTTTTTTAATTAGAAGAAGGAGTTCGTTAATTTCGCTTGAAACGAACTACATTTCTCGCCGTGTCAGCTGACCTTCGGTTTCAAGGTCACGTTTACGACTAGAATATCCGACGGTTATTATTCTGCTCAGCGTTTTCATCTTGAGGCAGCTTATTTCATTTATATGACAAATCGTACCGTTAGCAGCGTTTACAGGTTTTCCCAATCAAGAAAACCAATATTTATTGTTCCCAAAGAGGCTCATGACTAGTGTCCAATGGCCATTGTTCCAGTGAGAGGGAATCGCATCGCCAACATGCTTGTTACTTCTATCAATGTTATTTTTCAGCACGTTTTGCCAATTGGTTTTATTGTACATTTTCTAACATTTCTTTTTAATTTTCAACGAGAAAAAGAACCGATATTTATAAAAAGGGTACTCTTTTCTCTGATACTACGTAGAGCACCATATCACAAGAATTGATATGATGATTTAAACAATTCGCAATATTTAATGAGCCAACACTGAAAATAAAAGAACAGAAGAAGAAATAAAAGGAACAGAATACTAATACATTTTTAGCAATCATTGGAGTAAGTTGAATTTGCTCCACCTAAAACGTGATTGCAATAGTCTTCATAAGTAAAATTTCTGGTTCCACGAGGGAAGAATCACATCCGAGCGTGGTTACGATGCACAGATCTCTTGGTTATGGGCCCCCAGCACCACTGCGCCACTCCACTACCAATTTGAAATTCGAATTTGTTTTTTGGTTTTTGGAGGGAACAGGAAGCGTCTGTTAACAGCCTTTGTAGCAGTCTGGCTATCTGAATGAATATGGAAATGTTTGAGGCTGTGTCTGCGTCCGTAAGCTTTCGCCAGTGCCAACGTTGATAGCGAAGATTTTATCTTGCAATACGTTCTTTTAGGGAGTTAAAAACCTCCATCTACAGTAGAGGCTACAGACTAGATCAGCTCCAAAGACACCAGCAGCAAAACCATTAGTGAGCTGGGATTCAACAGTGTCAACCACATGAACCATATCTGGGCAATCGAGAGCACCGTACTACTCGCTGACCAGCCAACGTCAAGGACGAATCCAAATGGAGGAATCAATATGTAAGTTACCAGGACAAAAGAACAAAGATGGCGGTAATGTATTTCGTGGAAATGAAGCAGAAAAAGAGAAGGAGTTGAATACTGTTCAATAAACCAGAAGCCAATAGCCAATCGGATATTTGAGTCCCGTCAAAATATTTTTCGAAAACCCGGACAAGAGATTGTGTCATTTACGTTGGAAGGAGGTTGAGGGAGAGAGTTTATTTCCGGCCAGTCGTGCATTCTTTGTGCTTCTCGTCTCTCTCGCTTTCCACGTCAACTTTCTTGATTAATCGCGATAAAGGTGACGACATTGACAGGACCTCAATAAGAAAATATTTATGACGAGAACGTTTCTATTTTCTCGCATTTCGTTGAGCAGTTCTTTTGTTAAACATCACGTTTGCAGAACAACAGACAACAGTTTGAGTTAATGCTGAAAACATTGGTTATATGAAACAAAACGAAAAGACTGGTCCCCTGATGATTGTTCCCTGAATTAAATGAATAAGTAATTGGTTTAACTAAGAAACAGCCTCCTCGCCCTAGCGTCAATGCTCCGAGGCACCTGTAAGGCCCTTGGAAAATCTGTGTGACCCACCATGAAAACACTTGTGTGGAATCTCTAAGCAGTATTCGCTACTAAGCCTGGTACTAAATTGGCAGCAACCTTGCAAGAAGGCGTTGCGGCTTATTGAGGAAAAAACTAGAGGAATCACTGCACTCATGTAACACGCTGAACCTCCAACTGAACAAACACAATACACCAAATACTACGCAACAATAGATGGCACGGCGGATTAGGAACAAATGAAGAGATCGACTGTTCCGCTACCTAGTGGCATTGGACACGAAGCCCCACAACTACCGCTGCAGGATACCAGTTTTAGGGCAGATCGCGTTAGCGATAATTATGACAATCAGCACAAAGGTAGAGACCAATAAGAGTGATCAGGTTTAATCCCTTAGTTAGGGCCTCATCTAACTTGAATTTCCGTTTGGCAAGACAATCACAGTCTACAGTACAGTTTCCTCTGTCAACCCCTTAATTGTAATAACGTGACCCGAGAACGCGGGAGAGTCTGATCCTAATTGTACTTGATTATGAATATTCAACGCTTCGTCCAACTAATTTCAAGAAGAGTAGAAATTCGCCGTTTAAAAATGTTGTTATTCAACTACACGCTAATTTATATTTCGGGAAAAGAACGTAAAACTCAAAAGAGAAAACGGGGCAAACGCAAAACGGGATTTTAACGACCGTGTTGTGTTATCTTCTCATTAGGTTAGAAACAACCCGGTTAAGGAATCCTGGGCGCAAATCACGAAAACCGTCGAGTCGCCGTAACGATACAATTATTCGTAGCTTTCCGAATTGACGATTCTTCCCCTCATTACACCCGTAAGAGTTGTTTTTCCTCGCAATCGTCATTCTTGAAAGCTGGAAACTCAATCCGAACCAGCACGTTCTTGAGATAACAAAATAAAATCATTAACGCCCTTGACTCATGAAAAGGCTGCAGTTCAATGCATAAGTCGATTTTAAGGGATTGACTAATGAGTTCTTCGTCTACCTGGAAAATGGTTACATTTATTTTACTGAACCCATCATCTAGCTCCTCATAATCACCTGTCTTCAAAATAATCCTTTCGTCTTTCTACACTTGTTGACGGTGAGACCTGCACAGCTGCCAACATCAGGAGTTTGTTCACGTACATCACAGGTCCCCTCAATCGCTCCACATTTTCCACCTCGTCATCGCTTCTTTCTGTTTTTAATTTCCTCGCTGATACTTGTTGTCTCTTGTTCGGTTCAGACAGTACAACTTCGTGCCACCTTTTGCTTCTTTGAACTGTTCTTTCTTGCCCTGAGCTTTCACCAAAGTGCTGAAGCTGCCCAGGTACCTCCTCAATCACTTTAACCAATTTTTGTTACCCCCGACTTTCAAAATCCCGAAGTGCTCATTTATGTGCAACTGAACCAGCACTTCGAGACCTAGCCCAAAGGCTTGTTTATTTACTTTTATTTTACAAATATCCTGTTGCACATTTAACCTCAGCCAATATGTAACTTCAAGGTTTTGGAATCCTGAAATACTGCAGTGACGCGAATCAGGGATCAATTGGGCATCTCCCATATTAATGCACGTTTGGTTGTCCCTCCTCCTTTTGGGTAAGGTTCAGTGGTCTTTCTTTCGGCTCTGAGGTTGCCCTTATTCCCGTGCAAGAACCTGAAGTCGATTTCACTGAAATACAGAATCGTTATTTTCAAACATTTCTCTCAGTTTTTCATGGATCATATCGCTCGGCCTTAATCGTTTCTCTCACGAATTCGTTATCATGCTGAGCGTCGAATTTCACGTTGAATGCGAAAGCTGAGCTTTGGGAACAATTCCCTTTGCCTTGGACCCGTTCCGGAGGATATGAATGGAGTCCGATTCCGCGCGAAGGAGACAGAAAAATCGCTTGGGTAGTGGAACTTCCCCTACATGATCGCCTTCTCCGATTATCGTCGGTCTCTCGACCGAATGCGTTCGATCCCCTGCTGAGTCCCAACTGGGGGAGTCCTCCATGTTTGTCTAGAAATGGTAAACCCTCCTTTATAAGGATACACATAAGTTCGTCCAACCCGCAACACAGTTAAAACTGTCCTGAGAACATTTATTTTCTGTCGGACATTCGTTCGATGATGGACGAGTGAAAGGGGAAAGAGGTATGTTCCATGTCCAGAGGGCCGTTGTTGAAAGATTTAATTCACAAAATACGCGTTTTTAAAAGCAGGAAACATGTCTGAATAAGACGTCGAAACATTCATTTTTGAAACCACGATAAAAGTATTTGTTTCTTAATTTATCTACCTTCCGTGATTTTAATTTCGCGAAGGAGGATGGCTGTGGGGAGGGAGGGATGCCAAGGCATCAGACAAGGTGTGGACGCCCGCTGAGATACCGTAAAGACTCCTGGAAATCGCCTGCTGGGCTTTTGAGGAAATTGGCGAGCGGGTTCGTTAAGGCTCCATATGTTGCAGCAGATATACATAACAAGACCTGACCATCTCTTTAACTTTGTTTTTCTTTTGTGCAGCAAGTAAAAACATTATACAGTAATTGGCTGCAAGACTAATTGAACTGCGCTGACGCAGCACGTGGATCTTTAAGCGTTAGATGGCGGAGCAGGGATGTCACTACGAAAAATTATTAAGGGACTTGAGGGTTAGTAGATTCCCAACAATGTTTTTCCATAATTCGAGCACAACACAAAAGATTAACTTTACTGGGCACGAGGGTAAAGTAAACATTGTAATTGACTACAAAACACTTTTCATAAGGCCTGACAATCTGCACTCATATTTAGCTTTCAATAAATATTTTTCGACTCTCCAAACATTACAAAAACTTTTGAGTCAAAGTTCATCAATAACTACAACTCGTTCTCCACTAACGTTTTTGTAGAAATACATTGAATGATGGTGCAGTGTACATTACTCAAATTCCTATTCGATTTCACAACTTTTTACTTCCTGCTATCCGAAGGGTAAGAAAAGCATTGCGATCGTGTCATAAAAAGTTCGTAGAAAACTTTTTACGTTTATAGGCTAACTAAATCCAAAAACCCTACTCCCTAATTGTGTGTGTGCACCTGTATTTTAATTTGCGGGAGAATTTCTGAACCGATTGAGCTGTTTCTTTTTTAGTTTCCGCTACCCGAAGGGGATAGGAAAGTATAGTAATCGTGTCAAAAACAAAATTTGGGTTTTCTTCAGATCTTTACGTTTTGCGACCTACTGAGTCTAAAAAACTTAATTTCGGCGCGTGGCCCGTGTGTGTGTCTGTAGTTCGATTTTGCGGGAAAACGGCAGAACCGATTGAGCTGGTTCTTTTTTTGTTTTCTTCGTTATTTTTTGTAGATCCCAAAATAAGGTTATGGGCGATTTCGGTAGATGGACGGGGGTTGGGGACGAAAATGTACCAAAAACTAGGGTTTTCGCATTTTTCTCGAAAACGGCTCAAACGATTTTGAATTAACTTTCAACTTATCTTCTACTAGTCAGTACAAGACGTTTCTTCTGTATACATATCTCCATTAAAATGCAGTGAACGGAGTGAACGGTCTATAAAGCAAAAATAGTTTTTTTACGGTTTCTGGCAAAACGGCTTCAACGATTTTCACCAAACTCTCAGGATGTTTTCGAATAGTTAATACCTACATATTGTTCTCGATAAATGTTCCTCTGAAAGTCCATTGAGCAGAGATAAAAATTAAAATGTGTCTAAAATAAAATTTTTTCGAACATTCTGAGGTAACTGCTTCACCAAATTTAATGAATCGTTCAAAGTGTCTTTTAGTCACCCACACTCACATTTCGTTCTCTATAATTACTTCTGTACATATCTGTTGAACCGGGACTTGAGGTATAAGCCAAGTTAACCCAGAAAAGGAGATTCGTCGAATATTAATTTCCAATTTTCTCAAAAACGATTTCGAGTAAACTTGCGGAGTACTTTCACTACTAACTAGTCCCTAAATTTTGTTCTCCATAAAGGTTTCTGTGGAAATGCGTTGAATGAAGAATGAAGATATAGCACCCGCATATGTTTAGTTTCGTTGGCTATTTTTTGAGGACAGAAAAACAAGGTTATGAGCGATTTCCATCTGCTGGAAAGGGGGGTGGAGGACCAAAATATGCCAAAAAATAGGGTTTTACGCATTATTCTCGAAAACTGTTACACCGATTTTTATTAAACTTTCAACTTATGTTGTACTAATTAGTAACCAACTGTCCTTCTCTATAAATGCCTCCATGAAAATTCGATGAACGGATATATAAGCCTATGAAGCGAAAGTCTTTTCTTTTTTTTACTTTTTGGAAAATCGGCTTTAACGATTTTCAACAAACTCATGGAATGTTTGTTAACAATACAACAGTTAATACCTATATATTGTCCTCAGTAAATGCACATTTGTCGAATATTAATTAATCGGTTTTACTATTTTCTCAAGTGCGGCTCTGACGAATTCGATCTAACATACGGAGTACTATCAACTAACTATTACCTACATATTGTACTCAATAAATCTTGCCGTATAAATACATTGAATGAAGATACAGCGCCGGTAGACAGGTCGTCGAATTTATGGGGGTTGCGGAAAGTTGAGTGTTGCGACGTTTCTCTTTTTCCTAAGACTTTCGCTTGATTTTCGATAAATTTTCACTCGATTTTTAAAACATTTTTTATTCAATTTTCCACTTTTTACTCGAACTTTTTTCACTTTTCTAATCAGTGTGGGGTAAATTTTGTTCTCCACGGTTCAAATGTATGGTGATGTGGTGACTTTTCTGACTTTAATGTGTGATTTCACATCTCTTTTCCTAATTTCCATCAACTTTGGTTCGGTTTATCGAAAAGATTACTTTCACTTATTCTTCGAGCACAGTGGAAGTGCAGTACGTAGTTAAATGTGTGGTTTTGGCAAATTTCCCTTTGGTGCTGTAACTTCGCGTAAGAACTGTGGAAAAAGAAGAAACCCGTGCCTTGCACGGCCATTTTTATTTTCTGAATGTAACTTTAAATTACCGCCGTCATAAACGAGAATGAACATGTAGCAGCTCCGTGATGAACTCGAATATTTTGTGGTCAACCGAGAAATGCCTCGCCCTAGATCTTTCACGCCTTCATTAAGTTATTAACTTTCTCAAACATTTCCTCCCGTTTGCTTCGGCCTCACAGTTTGATTTATTCTTTAATTGAAGAGGGATGGCGGTTTAGTTGGAAACGTGATGATAGTCAACGGAATGGAAAAACAACGATCGTTTTTTCGGGCGGAGGAAATGTATCCAGTGGAAAGGCGGGAGCAACGTCCTGCAGCCAAAAATGTTTTTACAATTGACCTACGCCGCGTTCTCTGTGGTCTACCTCAAGTAGGGAAAAGGAAGAAATCCCCTTACGGCTAGCGGTGTTTACGGAAGGTTACACGGCAACCTTACGGAGGGTTTACGGTAGGATAAATCGTTCCAAGGGTCAGTTGAGGATCTCCAGTTGAATTATTACGTTGACCAGAATAGGATGGGGTGGACACTTAGTTGTAATATTATACAAACAGACCTTACCAATCAGGGACGTCCCTGGAACAAACTATGGAGGAGAACAAATCCAAGTATTTGACGCAATTTTCCGGCTTTCCGAGATGTATGGGATACACTACGAAGTCAGTGACGCTCAATGCTGCTGTAGCAAAAAATTGTTCAGTGGGAACAATGTTTCCTGAAAACTTTCCTGTTCGATTTTCCAACCGCAACATTGTACCGATGCGGAAGCGCATTGTCTCTGGCTCTAAAAACATTTAACGTTATCAACACGGCAAATCTCCGTCACTAGTCAAGAAGACTTAAAGAGAATATGCGAGAAAGACCCACCCGAGGCAAAAACCCATTGAGCGCTCCAAACTGTCACCCAGTGGTACGAGCATGTCAAGCTGTAGGTGGCTGAAGAAAAAACCCAGTTAACCCTCTCAAAGGGAAAAGTAAATAGCCAGCCAACACTATGCTTTGGCGGCCACAGGCTCCTTCTTGAGGCGCAAGTCAAGTACTTGGAGTCATTATAGGTGAAAGTGGGGCTCCAGCCAGTACTCCCAATCCTTCAAAGGCACTACCACGTTCGAACATTCGACCTCAACGAGATACGGATCGACTTCAAGTTAATTGCAGGTGTCCAGCAATACTGATGGTAGCAGGCCCACCAAAAATGGAAAGAATATATTAGCAGAAAAAGCGAAAGACCAGTTTTGGGTAGGATGAAAGAAGTAAGGCTTTGTACGACAGCAAGGTGGAAGATGAGTGTTGTGAAACGACTTTAAAAGCAAAAGAAGCATCTAGCTTCAACAGCCGATACCTTGGAGACTGCATGGTCGGCCCCACTGATCAGCACCTTCATTCTACTGGAGAGTAAAGCGATGGTTCTTTAGTTCCTCCAGGTAAGGCTGGCTTGCTGCAGTTTTCTTTAGGCCCTACTTTCAGAGAGAAGCTTTGCAGGTTTGGATCAAATCATGTCAAATAATAGTGTGTTCATCTCAAAAATGTCAAAAACTATTTACTGTTTTGATTATCTGCTAAAGACTGCATTATGTACAGTGACTCCCAGCGAGCAGCTTCACATAATATTTTAACCGATTTACCTGTCTTACAAAAATTGTTTTACCATGAAAACAGTTGAATTGTTGCGGTGACCTTATCGCCGATGCAGTTAACGACACTCGTTGCGTCAGTACGATAAAACGTTCCTTCCTCTGTTCAAATGAAAATTCTTTCGGGCTCGAATTCCCTCTCCGAACTACAGCTAAACGCTATTTATTGCCACCGAAGCGACAGAACTTGTTGGCTGAATATTATTATAATAATATCCCAGTGGCTCATATTTCTTAAATTGGATGAAAGGGGGATCACATAACTTCCCTCATCCTCTCGTCAGTCCGAAGATTTGGTAATTGGAAGTTCATTGAGATCAAAATAGAGCAATTAGTTTGTGGAAATTATCCAGTAAAACTATTCAAAATTTGATTTAAGAAAATTCCCATTCTCATTTCTTGATGCATTTCAAGTTATATCGTCGTTCAACAGATGGTTAAAGAAATAGTTACGAATAATAAAACATACAAAGTGGTAGAATACATCTTATTAACGAAACCCGATCGACAATTTGTTGAACATTTAGGGATCGTTAAAAAAACTAGTTTTTGATCAATTTTAGATTTTACCTCTGTTCAAGGAGAGGGGGTTCTGTTAATGAAAAACTAGTCGTCACAAGTGAAAAATTCCCTGTGAGGTGTGTTGCTATCGACGACGCCTGTAGAGTGGCGGTTGAAAATGAAAATCTTCAATATTTTAGAAAATTTGGTCTGAAACTGGTTTTCCGAATACGTCAGGAATACATTTAACGAGTACTCGGAACATCGCAGTCGATTTCCAAAAGAGAGCGAGAATAGCTAACTCAAACAGACTGTTAGAGGTTGAAGGATCGAACCGACTGTTTTCATCTCCACGAGATCAAGGGCATAAACTGTGTGGTAATTCCGTTTCTTATTTAGACTGAGTAACCTTGACTGGAGCGAGTGAAAGTGTAAATCACGTGATGTTTGGAACAAATCGGACAACAATGAGTACAAAAGCCTACAACGAGCAACGCGTATGAATAGGGGTAACGCTTAAGGTTTGCAATTTTTCTGTAAAAAAAACTAGGTCAGCTTGATTGTGTGGTAAACCCATCTTGTGGCCAGTAAAAATCAAATATCTATGAAGCATCAGAGTTTTTACACCACCAAATCCGATAATTTTCTTTTTTCGTAATCATTGATGAATCCAATATGAACGTAATTCAATCTCACCCGCCAATTGGGTGTAAACATTAGACCGAGCTGCCTCAGGAATGTTCTTGGTCTCTTTGAAAGGGAAACACAGCGGATTTCATGCCGAATAAATTCCCTTGGTCTGTTCAACTAAACTAACGTTTGCTGCACCTGCGAGTTGATTGTGATCAATCGACATACCAACCGTACGGTATTCACTGACGTATTCTTATTAATTCATCCAATCCGGTCTTAAACTCACTCAGTTTTCACTTTCAAGAACCCCAGTTATGCCAATTGAGTCAAAATACTGAACTTCATCATTGACGAGATTAACCTCAGATATCATTGATATGAGGGCAGCTTCTGCCTACTAACAATCACCTTCCCTGAGTTTATAAGTAAAAATTGCATCGCTACAAGTCTCGTGTTAGTCACGGACTAGTGCATGGGTTCACATTCAACCCGAAGGTTTTGCACACGGTTTAGTTATACAGAAAATAGGCCAAGGGAATGAAACCCGCTGTTTCCCTTTCAAAGAGATCAAGGATATTCTGCGTTAACTCGATCTCATGTTTACACCCAATGACGGGGAAAGTGGGACGTAAGCAAACTTCAATCACATTTATATTGGATACATCAATAATCTACGTAATAAATACTTCACTGTGGTCAGAGTATCAAAATGACGATAATTCATTTTATCATTTTGACCCAATTTGTGTGACATGAGTTAGTAAATCGTAGAATTTTTCGAGGAAAACATACGTAAAAATTGATGTGCATTTTGAAGCAAAACAAGAAAATTCGAAAATAGGAGTATCGCAGTGTCACGACGATGCTAAAGGCTATTTTTTTACATACAAACCCAAGGAAGTCGATTGTTAGTACACAATCACATATCAAAGAGATCACGGGCTACTGTAGTATAAAAATGTATTTAGACACAATTACGGAAGTGGAAATGAAAATGGGGTGAGTATAGTTCAAAGTTCGGTGGCAGTTGATACGAATACGTCAGGAGCAAAGGATACAAGAGAATGAATGCGAGTGTGACAGTTAATTACATGGCGCTCGGAGGGTACAAGTTGCCTAAATAGTGGGCTGAGACGGTTTGTTTGATTCCCTGATTCAAATGTTCGTGCCTTAATAATCGGAAACATGCCATTTATTTGGATTTCCTTACTGTACTGTTTGTTTTGTGCGTAAAACGGCATTTCAAAGCGTGTAAAATTGTGGTAGTTGTTCGATGAGATGACAACAAAGTCATATTGAGGTTGTGGTGCCAGATGTTTCTATCATGTGACGGTCGGGCGTTGAAGGAAACATGTACTCGAAATCGTGTTGCAACCGGCGGAGGAGCGTGAACGACCGTCCAAGGTCGGTCCGAAGGAAAATCCACTTTATTCAAAATATCGCGTCGCGGTCAACGCCGTTTTAAAACAAACATTAACTGACCTTATCGCAGGATTCCGTGATTTTGGCGTTTTTCTTTTGAACCGAAGGTACGAAAAAGGCACTTTGGCACACAAAACACCACACAACTAAGCGACGCGATATCGCGAAGAGGAAGAGCGACGGGAAAGTCGTTATTTTTTGGGGGGAAAAAGCAACGAACGGGTTTAAAATCTCATGGCATTATGGTCTTGTGAAGTCTGGTCGTCTGGTCGCGGGCTGTTGGAAGACGTCAAGAAGTCGAGGGCGCGAAGAGGGGGATCCGCGAGAAGGCGAGGGAGCGCTCGTGAGTCTCTACGAGCCCCGGCGAACGGAGCCGAAGATATTCGAGTCCGCGAAGAAGACGGGTTTCTTGGTCTCTTTCGTGACCTTCTTCCCTCTCTTTTGCTCTTCCTATCGAGGTCTTTCCAGCTCTTTATCTCCCTCTCGCTTCTTCTTGTTTCGGGAAGGCGAAAGGAAAAGGGACTTGAAAATGCCTGCGAGAACCGGTATAAGAATTCAGAACGGGACAAAGTCGGGGTTTCAGTCGACAGCAGGTGAGGGACAATCCAACACCCCTCAGGTTTGCACGATGGTAGTCTTCGAGTAATAGTGGGCATTTGTAAGAGCGCTGGGCGTACGTCCGTGGCCTTGGAGAGAGTACCAAGCTTCGTAGCCTCAACCCCTCTCTTGCCAGCACCAAACAGCTCCCTAGGGGAATTTCCAATGGAACCACAGCCCCCACGAAGCCAATCCCATGGCTTCACAGCTGGCAGCGTCACGCCCTGAGGGCTCCAAGCTGCCAGCCACGGGCAGAAGCCCCCGTGGTACCCATTCTATTTGGCTGCCTGCACAACTGAATGGGTGGTAGGCCCCGATGCCAGAGTTGCCAAAAGGCGTTCTATCGGCACCTACGCTTTATCTCCATGGGGATTTCGGGGATTGGACTTGCCCCTGTACGCCCCATCGGGCGTTAAGAATAGTGGACATTGGACCATGCCCTAATCGGTTGTTGCTCTAACCGAAAATGTCCCTCCTCAACCCTTGGAAGTGCTCTGTTTGTCCATGCACTGACGCTCCATTTCTCCCTCTATATTTCTCCTATACCTGTGGTGGAGTGCAACAATGTACCGACGTCCCTGCACTAGTTGCTCTCCACACCACCAGAGTGTGTTCTTTGAGTCCACTGGTCCCCATACTGCAGTTGCCATATCAATCAACTCGTCAGGGATCATCAAACGTTATCATGCTTACTTAATTTCAAGGCCAGCGTACCATGACAATGAAGGTCTCAGCACTGCTCCATAATTGGCTTCTGTGTGCCTCAGTCAAGATTACACTAAGTTCAATTCCCTTTTTCTTGCTCTATCGTCCTCTTCGGTCGCCTTCCTCATGCTGCTAACCTGTTAATCTCCTCCTACACCAGGCTCACTTCTCCCATTGCCTCTTGGCTGACGTTCATTAATTCGAGTTGTCCTTTTTGACAAACAACTATTTGTGATTCACCACGCTGCTGAAGGTTCCTCTGATGCTTCTGGCTCAGACCCTGTACTGGGTGTCATCCACTGTGCTCTCCCCGTATCCCACAGTCGTCTGGTATGTACTTTACTGTATCGATGAAATCGATCAAATTATTGGTGCATGTTTCCACTTTCTCGCCTTAAAAGGTAATGTCTCGAGATATCGGCTATGATCCCTTTAGCACGCTTTCATCTATATGCCTTGGTCACCTCATAACATAGAAGTTTATTTGTGGGCATGCTTCAAAGGAGCCTCTGACAAACTCCCTCCACACCTTTCTCATGATTGACTTCCATCCAAGACGTTCAGTTTCCCTCTGCCATTGTGTCGCTGTAATTTCACTACTACTACTCAATTGCTTACTGCAATTTGGCGTGTGAACCAAATGAATAGCCCCATTAAAACCCTCAATTCCTTCGTTCGTTTGTGTACAGACTTCGACTGGACTAACGCATTACTACATGTTTCTTGAAACAAAGATGGCTCGTCGTTTCGGAAAGTAATACGCTGGAGGTAGCAACTAGGTTATTCAAAATAGTAATGTTTCAAAAACCTACATATTCACACGACTGTTATAACTTCATTAATCCTTACATTCCCTGTCAAACCGCGATACCCTGTTTGGCAAACGCGATTTGGTATGTACTCTGCAAATACGAAAACTATATTGTACTTTTCGAAAAATCCTATCTCCCGTAGCCTATCAGAATTCGAAACGACTTTAAGAAAGCTGTTTTAGAGTTAGGCAATGAATAGTTCCCCTCGACATTCTTTATCGCAGCATTATTAAATGTATAATAAGAAACGTGTAGTGAACTTAGCTTTAAGATAATCATTGTAATCAACTTAGGTTAAGTACACAACCAACAAATAATATGTTTTTATAATATTTTATATCAAACTATGGAAATACGTTGGAAATAAACAACTGTCAGAAGGTTTCCCCTGGGCCCAGGTCAACCCCCTGAGAACACTGGGGGATTCCCCAGCGCGCGAAGAAGGGAGTACCTCGACTTGTATAAATATCGGAAGGGCCTCTAGCCACTTCAGGCAGTCTCTTTTCATTTTTAAACCTAAAAAAGAAAACGACTCTTTGCTTATTGAGTGTAGCTATTACTCTACCCTGTAGAGTGTACTTGTCTCCTCAATAAACTGGTGTAGCTGTTACTTGCTCCCGGTATAAATTGTAGTGCAGCTGTTGATTCCCCATCAGAGGTTCGTACTTGCTCCCGCATACAATTCAATTGGTGCAGCTGTTGGCCCTCTTCAAGGACCGTACTTGCTCCCAATTTTTGTATGGATGAGCTGTTGACCCACCTTCACAGGATCGTACTTGCTCCCATATTTTCGGGAAATTAGTGTAGCTGTTGATTTTATCACACTTGCTCCTATTTTCCAGTGGTGTAGTTGTTACCTCCTTCAGAGGTGTACTTGCTCCCACACGAGGTGTAGCTGTTTCTCATAACGAAGGTACTTGCTCCCTCAAACTAGGGACACCTCCTTCAGGAGTGGAGAAGGTGGAGTCACATTTTACAAAAACTAAATATGAAAGTTTGACATGCCAAATCCAACCAAAAAATGTATTAACTTCAAAAAAGTCATAACAAAACGTAATATAATGTATGAACTATGGGAAATTTATGTTTACAGCTGGACATATTCGTTATAATCTCTCGTAAAACGCTCTACTCTCTCTCTCGCTCAAGTTCTCAATCACTCTTGCCTAGATTAGCTTATGTGTGCCTCATTCTATTAAAGAATTGTTTTATTTTTGCAGCGCCATTCCATTCAACGAGTTGCACGGTCCACATCTCCGGCTACACCATGGAGCCCTCTCTGTATACTTCCGTGACATACATTTTCGATTGACCCTTCGACATTTCCCACCCGCGGAAGACAAACGTTGACGGGAATTTTGACTTACAAACGCCGTCCTCTATTTAATAGTATTCTTCGATCTGTTGAATTTGGTACTGCTTCGCTATGGGCAAATCTTTGCTGTACTCACACCAGTTCTAAACCATACCCCCTTGCCACATACAAAAAGGTACACGAGGTTTTCTCTCCAACATTCAATTTCCTTCGTTGAAGGTTTCTGATCTCACAAATACAATAAATAGAAAACTGTTACTAACCCAACTTATTGGCACTTCGTCGTTTGACTCGCAGGCATATCGTCCGGGATCGTATACACTGAAACGAAAAAAGGCAATAAATAAACAAACGAACCTGCACTTTTTAAACTTTAGGTTTATCCGTTTAGGAAGGCTGAGTGGAGCTAAGTGGGGGTTTCTGTACAACTATTTCTCCCTTCCAGTTCCCCAAAGGAAAGCGACAATGAAGTTTTTCTCCTCAATTAACGAATGAGACGGTTCTTTTTTTTATTTATAAATAATTGGCAACCATGGCACTAGATGTACGCCTACGGAAGAGGATAGCAACGCTGCTTCAAGGAAGAGAGATCAGTTAAGGTAACGCTTGAACGTGTTAACGTATTTTCTAGATGCGTATGGTCTACGCACTATCGCATTTTTTCGAGGCAAACCGCAATACGAGAACAGAATTCAACGAGATTCGAACCGTACAGAAATATAATTTTATTCGCGTAACACAACACTTTGTTTCAGCACTTCACTTGGGCTACCTGTTAAGGCGAGGTTCCTGCAAGCACTACAACAGTAACAGCATAAGTCCACTTTCTGAGCAGCTTGGAACAACAATGGAACACTCGACACACAAAGTATGGCCTCAAGCGTTCGCACCTTCTCTGTACGAATGTCCCCACAGCAGTCTAATTGCTTCTGAAAGAACCACTATCGATTTATTAATCTACGATAAAGTTATTATTCGATTTGGCGTCAGATTGGTGACGTTTCTCGTTAATCCATCCGTAAAATACTTACGAGCTTTAAATACCGTTTGTGAAAGCGAAACGTTGGTCACAACGTATGAAGAAGTCTGCACATTTTGCTCAATAATGGTATAGTCTGATTACCAATACCAGTCATATAATTCAACATAATTAATTAGTTGTTGTTTTTACTTTCCTTGGATCTACGAAGTAGAAAGTTATGTAATCGGCTGAAAAAAAAAATGTTGAGTTCTCTTCAGATCTTTACGTTTCAGACCCCCCTGAGTCCGAAAAACACTATTTGGGAAAATGGTCTGTGTGTGTTTGTGTGTCTGTGAACGATTTTTAGAGAAAACCACCGTACCAAATCAGCTCAAACTTCAAATATCTCGCCCGCAGGTTACTATGGGACGCCGAAATAAGGGTATGAGCAAAATCCACCGAAAGTTAACCATAGTTATCATAGTGATCAAAACACCAAATTTTTTTTTCTCAAAAATGGCTCCAACGATTTTGATTAAATTTTTTATATTGGTAGCTCTTAATATGGCAACTATACCATAAAATTCCCATTCGTGGGAAAATGTCGAGAGCAGCACAATAAATTATCAAAATTCGAAAAGCGTTTTTAGCGCGGTTTTTTCCTTTTAAACCCCGCTGGAATGTTACTAGAATGTTAAAGAAAATTGGAATTGTAGTCCAATCCAATACCTAAAGGGTGAGTGTTTAAAACCGCTCATGAGATAGATGGGGCTCACTCCAGAAATTCCTGAATTTCAACTACCATTGTTTCGCTTACCACCAATTCTAACAGTTATTACCCAATAACTCTGCAAAAGTAATTACTATCCTTCTTAAAAAAATTAGTTTTTACAGCCTCATTAATTATCTGTGCACCAATTGCTTAATAATGGTCCTGCAATGAGTACGAGTAGCACAATAAATTCCAGAACTGTACGCGTTACCGCTTCCTGCTGCTGTGAAGTGTAGTTTGACCAATGTCAAAGGCCATGTACAAAGTGAATTGACGTAGAGCTAAGGAAAGTTGTGTGTTGCAACGCACCAGATATTTATTTAGTGTACTCTCATTCACTTTGGTCGGCACAAGTTGTCTAAAATACCCGACTTTTCACTAGATACGTTAGTCGGCTTGATGAAAGCTTCAATACCACCCAATTTTCGAATCAGCAAAGTAACAAATGACTGAGTGACTTTTTTTGATATGGTTTAGGGCATGGTTTTTTGACATGGCTCAATGGTTGGTCGTAGAGACTTGAAATTTGGTATTTAGCCTCCTCGATTCTTTACCACATCAACCGCATTAAGCTAAAATCAGCAAAGATCAGCTAAGTGGATCCTATAGGTGATTTCTACACTGTTTATTGTACAGGCGTACCCATGAGCAAATGTTCCTCCGGCAAAGAATAAATTTCAAACGTTTTCTCACCCCCTACCCTCGCACTACTTCTCTCCCTTACTCACAACCTCCTCGCGGTTTCATTTTTTATACAGCTGATTGTGAATTTCTAAAAATATTGAGTTGCTCAACGAAAAGTAAATGATTTACGTTATGGTTTGCCAGTGAGGAGAACTGTATTTGGAAGAGAAAAACTGCAGTCGTTATCTTTCAGTGATTATTTTTGGCACAGTTCACGTGCTATTCGCACAGAACATTTCAACAAACCGTAATTCGTTTCAACCGCGATTTTGACAAATGTCATTTCGCTTTTGCAGCTGATGATTAACGAATCTCTATTGATAGACAGCGTCATGAGATCGAAAAAGACGAGCTCAATGAGCTGAACATAGCACATCGGCAAAACTGTAAAGAAATGCGAACAACAGCAATGGTTACTGGGCATCATACCGTTTGGTAGTGTTTTGTTTGGCAGCGCTTCTCACGCCGTAATAGACTCAATTCCCCACTACTACAGTAAATCTCCATTCCAAGAGCAGGGAGCTACCACTTAAATTGAGACCTACTATGCTGACCAAAGGATTATGCACTATCTAGTTAAGAGATCAGAGGTAATTTCGCAAGATTGGCGATCAAACGGTAGACGACCTCAATAAGCCCTACTGGGCCAAGAATGCAGCTGTGCAGTTGACTTACCTCAACGGCCCACCTTCTAGATCCAATAGCAGTCACACATAAACTACCAAAGCAACAATGTGCCGAAGCTTTCAAACATCCACTACAAACGGTCATTCTCAGAACGGCAGCCTTAATCTCAGAATACCCCCTCGCCAACTACTGAATATACATAATGGATATACCAGTGTCAGGTGGGCATTCTATGATGCCATGAGCGACAGTCAATGTACACCGCCGAGCAACAGTCGAGGGTTACAGAGCTCTGAAGAAACTCTCCCACATCGATCTCTCTTCAAAAAATAAATTGTATAGAGTAATATATTGACTACAATACGACAACTGTCAAGTATGAGTTATAATACGGTACTGTGTTGAATAATATCACACAACGGACTAGCTGCTGATGAGAAGGCAGATTCAGCTGCCAAACGAGTGACAACCGTGCGGACTACGTCGAAGGAAGGCCTGTTTCCTAATCAAATTGACTGTTCCTTACTGCTCATGAGCGAGTTACCATCAGTCGTCGTGCATCTAAAACGCAAGCGAAAGGTCATTGGCAACAATAGTATGAGTCAAACACATCTGGTTCAGATACACCATAAAACATCAACCACCTGGTACTCTGCACACAGTAACTGCCCTAAGCCATTTTATTTTTAACTAACACCCGATCGCGAAGCAACGCCTGACCAAATCATTCCCTCATTGAATTGAGAGAGGGAGAGAGAGAGAGAGAGAGACTGAAATATAGTGCAGCACAAGTGAGGAAGCGGAAACTGCAGATCACCTCTTAATGGAGTGCAAAAGATTCGATGGACAAAGGGGTAAGATGTTTAATAATAAGCACAAGAAGCTGATGAGTGATCTCAGAAGAATTTTTTTAAAAATAATAGCGGATTACTCCTACAGCCAACGGTTTAGTAGTCTTACCAACTAATATTATTATTATATTATGATTTGTTGAGTTGGCTGTATGGTAAATAAAACTGATGCCATTGAAAAAAATTCAAATAAATAAAACTATACCGAGAAGATCATTTTAATAGTCAAAACAAATATCTGGTCCGTTGCAACACACAACTTCCCTTAGCTCTACAACAATTCACTTTGTACATGGCTAATTCTATTTAAACAATTAATTTATCACTCAGTTAATTTGAACTTTGTCAAACCACGCTTTACGGCAGCAGGAAGCGGTAGCGCTTACAGTTTCAGATTTTATTGTGCTGCTCGTACTCATTGCAGGACCATTATTGAGCAATTGGTACACAGATCATTAATAAGGCTGTAAACACAAATTTTCTGAAGAAGGATAGTAATTACTTTTGCAGAGTTATTGGGTAAACACTTTTAGAACTGGTGGTAAGCGAAACGGCAGTAGTTGAAATTCAGGAATTTCTGGAGTGACCCCCATGTATCTTATGAGGGTTTTTAAACACTCACCCTTTAGGTATTGGATAGGACTACAATACCAATTTTTTTAAACATTCTACATAAATTCCAGCGGAGTTTATAAGGAAAAAACTGCGCTAAAAACGCTTTTCGTCGAACATTTTGATAATTGATTGTGCTGCGCTCGTCATTTTCCAACGAATGGGAATTTTATGGTATAATTGCTTTACTGAGAGCTATCAACATAAAAAATGTAATTAAAATCGTTAGAGCCGTTTTTGGAGAAAAAAATTTGGTGTTTTGATCACTATGATAACTATAGTTAACTTTCGGTGGATTATGCCCATACCCTTTTTTTTGGCTTCCCATGGTAACCTGTAGGCTAGAAATCATGTTTCAGCTGATTTGGTACGGTTGTTTTCTCTAAAAACCGCGCTAAACTCGATTTCGTCGAAAGCTTTGGTAATTTATTGTGCTGCTCTCGTCATTTTCCCATGAATGGGAATTTTATGGTATAGTTGCCATATTGGGAGCTATCAATATAAAAAATTTAATCAAAATCGTTAGAGCTGTTTTTGAGAAAAAAAATATTTGGTGTTTTGATTACTATGATAACTATAGTTAAATTTCGATGGATTTTGCTCATACCCTTATTTCGGCGTCCCATAGTAACCTGCGGGCGAGATATTTGAAGTTTGAGCTGATTTGGTACGGTGGTTTTCTCTAAAAATCGTTCACAGACACACAGACCTTTTTCCCAAATAGTGTTTTTCGGACTCAGGAGGGTCTGAAACGTAAAGATCTGAAGAAAACTCAAATTTTTTTTCCAGCCGATTACATTGCGCCGCCTGGTTCTGATGTATATTGACCTGCATTGCTCGGAAGAGTTTTAGGTTCGCAACGCGCATCGCGCTAACCTTAGGAGTTTAGTACGCCCACAAACCGAACACAAAACAAGTGAATCTCATTCTAGATTTGTGCTTGGGAATTCATATCACATGAAACACTAGCGTCGGCCAAAGAATTAACTCCGCTTCTTGGACATGGACATTGGTTATCTATTTTCATCTGCGGAAGGAATCAATACATCTCAGGCTCATCAAACAAATTTGATTGTACTCTTAAGGTTAGTCGGGCAACGCGTATGAACAAAACATAGGTGGCTCAAACACAATACTCCCCAATGACTTGAAGTTCAGCAGGGCTGGGTTCGGTGGATGCTGAGCTACCGTCCGTGTTCTCGCATGTTATCGAAACTGCAACATCCACGATACTCATAAACGACTGATATAAACCTTTTCATGGATCGTGGAAGACTCCTCTGAGAGTGTACGTTTGGGCGGCCACAAGCTCCTAATTAAGAACCAAGACAAGTACTTGGGAGTCATTACAGGTGAGAAGTGGCGTTTCAGCCATCACCTGCAGCTCTTCAAAGGCACATCCTTGGCAAGGTACTCTTTAGGAGCAGTTTACAAGGTTCCGTGATGCAATCGTCGGGTAAAAAACCATTTACTTAGGCGTGATTGGCTACTGCTTTGTGGTCTGGGATAGTAAACTCACAGTCAAGAACTAAACTTGAGCCACCACCAGCTGTAGCCAAAACGCAGCAAATTATTACACAACGGTTTATTACTTACTTGAACAGCATGATTTGTGACCTAACCCACTCCATCAAACGTCGAAAAATATTAATAATATAACACGGCTATATCAACAGTCAGGGACACAACATTGTTTGTTGAGGGAAGACCTCTGAAAAAATACAAGCCAACGATACGAAACATGACCAGACTACAACGGTGGTTGGAATGAGGCGGGAGGCAGTTAGAGGAAGGCCGGGGAGAAACGATAATTTTTGTAATATTGCCCCACGAGTTCCTTCTTATAGTATAAATTACTTCACTATATTTACTGGAATTCGACTCTGCATCGAAAAATGCCGAGGAAACTATAGCAAATACAACATAGTTGTAATGAAACTCCCAGAAAGTAGTTTTGGTTTATTATTCACTTTGAATAATACACCTATTCTCAGTCAGGAACATTTTTTTACACCTCCCTCCCTACCCCGTCAAAATTTGATACTGATCGGAAGTACTGGCGCAATCCCAGAGAGCTGCGGGTCCTGTGGATCACCAAGGAGTACAAGGTAGCATCCACTGAAGCACTCCAAATCATCACTGGCCAGTTACCTGTTGACTTGGCCATTTGAGTGCAGGGTTGGCAAGTGAGTATTGAAAAGGGAGCCTCTCTCGCTCTGGGTTGAACTCAGTGCAAACCTCTCTACTGAACGAAAACTTACCACGATAGATTAATGGGCATTAGATAAATGGCCAGTTAGATGGGAATCCTCGTCTAAGTGACGTGACACGTATGAGTTACACATCACATCGAATGATGTGATTCGAGAAGAATTCGATCAAGATTTGAGTTTATTCAGTAAGTATTTTCAGCGAATCCCCAGGTCCAACACTTCTGAGACTTGACTTATTTGATTGGGTGACAGACGGACATTGTTGATTACCATAAAATCAATGTTTACGATAATTTGTAAAAAAAAATGTTCCCGATTGAAAACTTAAACGTACTATTCTAAATGAATAAGAAATCAAAAGAAGCAGACGGTAGGCATTTGAGGAGTTGGTTGGTATGAGCCGTTCCACACGTGTCGAGGGGGCAAGGAGGAGCAGCTCTTTTGTCACGTTCGAGCTGTGACTGGGGAGCTGTTCCGTTCCAAGCGGTTGCTCAATAACGACCCGAACGATAGTCTATCGGTGGGGGGAGGGGGGGAGGAAGATGCCCGTCGGTCCTGCGCTCTGGCGGCCGACACGCAGCTCTCCGTCGTCTCCGACTCGACCCTGATCCAGTCGGCCGTGGAAACTCGAAGTCAGCTGTCCCCCCAAAGTGTTGGAATGTCGAGTTAGCAGTGGAGGGAGGTGTCCCGATGACTAAGTGGCCGTGTGCTGAAATCCCGACCGAAAACAATAGACGTTTAGAGAAGCGAAGCGTTTTTTGAAACTCGAGCGACTCAAAAAGTTTGACGGTCGACGAAACTGCGTTTTACTCGTCTTCCTCGTTTCATCGCCAAGTGACAGTTTTTAAGTTCGTTTCGAGGCGGCCGCGTTGAGTCCGTTTGGGTTGTTCCGCGTCGGAGCGCGAAGTGAACCGCCATCGCGAGTTTGAGTTTTGCGTCGGAGGGGTTTTTTTCAAGGCGTGGCCCGCAATCGACGGCACCTTATAAATAGTCTTCGCTCGCTCCAACCCTTAAAATGGCCGCTATAAGGAAAAAGCTCGTTATCGTCGGCGACGGAGCCTGCGGAAAAACTTGTCTCCTCATCGTCTTCAGTAAAGACCAATTTCCCGAAGTCTACGTCCCGACCGTCTTTGAAAACTACGTGGCGGACATCGAAGTCGATGGAAAACAAGTGGAGCTGGCCCTTTGGGACACGGCGGGTCAAGAAGATTACGACCGCCTCCGCCCGCTCTCCTATCCGGACACGGACGTCATCCTGATGAGCTTTTCGATCGACTCTCCGGACTCTTTGGAAAATATACCGGAGAAATGGACTCCGGAAGTCAAACATTTTTGCCCCAACGTTCCAATTATTCTCGTCGGAAACAAAAAGGACCTTCGCAACGACCCAAACACGATTCGAGAGCTCGCTAAAATGAAACAGGAGCCCGTCAAACCCGAAGAGGGTCGAGCGATGGCCGACAAAATCAACGCCTTCGACTATTTGGAGTGTTCGGCCAAAACTAAAGACGGCGTCAGACAAGTGTTCGAGACGGCGACAAGAGCCGCCCTACAAGTCAAGAAGAAGAAGAGCAAGACCAAATGTTGTTTATTCTAAATAATTTCGACGGTTCAACTTCATTTAACCCCATCTCTCGCCCCACCATCGCCTCATAGGTAACTTACCATTCGCCCTAAATCACGTTCGCCACCAGACGTCGTGAATTATCCGCGAATTGTACCTTTCTCTTCCCCTCCACTTTTGTGTTTTCTAACCCATCAAATATTTCCGGAACTATCAAAATGCGCTTCAATTTTTCTTACAATTCACTCTCGATCGGCATCCCCCACCCCCCTGCTCCTTCATGTTTCCTTCTCATCCGTTATCTTATCAATCCGTAACGTCATCGCTATTCCTAGAAATGGCGAATGGTAAAAGTTCCGTCATCCGATGATTCAACTCCAACCGTCAAATTCAATAAACTCCTTTCTTTTTTTTAATTTCCGAATATCGTGAAGTTGTACCACACAAAGATAGAAGACGAAGAAATTAGCATATGGAAGATTTTTATAAAAATAGGTTGCTTTTTGTTTAATGTTGAAGAAGCACGTACGTTTTTCTTAATTTTATTTTTTCAACCTCGTTTGTTTTAAATCATATTAAGCGCCCGGAATGCCACCATTTGGAAGGTACAACTAAGCGATGTTTGTAAGAGGAAAAAAAACAAAAGTTTATTGACTTTGACAGTCGAAGTTGAATCATTGGATGACGGAACGTTTACCATTCGCCATTTCTTGGACTAGCAATTACGTTAAGTATTGATGGTCCGGGTGCTTAACACAATTTTCAACAAACGAGTAACAGCTTCCGAAAATAAAATTTAAAAAAACATCAACGTGCTTCTTTAACATTAACAAAAAACTATCGATTTTTATAAAAACTTCCATATGTTGATTTCTTTTCTTTTTTTTTCGTTTCTATTTTTTAGAAGTTTAGGATATTATTCATCATTTGTTATCAATATTAGAGTTTAGGGTTAAAAAACAACTTTTTTTAAAATATTTATTGTATCTTAACAAAACAAGTTTATATGTGTACTTTTTTTTCGTTTTACTCCATTTTGTGCGCATTTCTTTGGTCAATTCGCACAAAAATTGAGTTATTGATTTTTTTTCTCTAAGTTTACGATTGTGCGGAAGTACATTGAAGTACAGAGTAGCTACAATTATAAAGTTAAAGCAAATTAAAAAAAAAAAAAAAAGTTATTTTTGTCATGCGAATTATTGAGCTTCGTTACGTATTTCTTTCTATTCTGCCTTTGTGACGCTGTATGGATTTGAATTCAAATAAATGGAGTATTGTAATGAAAGGTGGGTTTTGTTGGAACAGTCCCGAATTCTGTGAATGATTTGGTGGGAGGGTGAGGGGGGGATTAAGAAGATAAATTAACGCGATAGCAGTTACTGGTACACAGTTTTGAGTGGTTTTTCTGAATTTCATTACTAAACGCCTTAACTAGTGGAACGTTAGGAGCCGAAAAGGGCCCTTGATTTTTGTTCAAATTCAACCCCAACTAGTATTTTGTGCCAAGGCCAATACAGCAAGTTTGTCGAGAGACGAGCTCTTGGAAGATTTTCAATTATTCGGTTGGAACGAAAAAATGCGCACACGTGATGGGGGGGGGGGGGCTCAACTGCAAGTAATCTGATGTAATTTGGGTTGAACACCCTTGAAGTGTTTTGGGTGGCATTTTACGTGAGGCTCAAATTAGCCACACATTAAGGCTCCAATTCCATAGGAAGAAAGTACACTTTCTTATCGTCATGAATGTGATTGATTTCAAGCAATTTTCGAAGGCAATTAAGAATCTGGTAATTTCGTTTAACGTACGACAGTTTCAAACACTGAGGTGACTCTTGACGAAGTTGTTGGAGGCAGGGAGAGAATACTTGAATACATGTGTCATTGCAGTTCGATCCTGTCTTACTGAGCTGATTGAGTGTCCAACAAATAATTATTTTGTATGTCGGACTATGTGAGCTCAGGACTGGTGGGAGTTAAATTAACAGTAACAGTTGGCAGATTTTAAAACGTTCTGGTTTGGACACAACCTATATTGAGCATTTCATCAGTTTTGGGAGTGTCTCTCAGGCCATTCAATGATCTTTGTAAAGAGTGGTGAACTAATGGTATCGACCACTTTTGACAAGTTGCAAAACAACTATCAGCCCTTTCCCATATTGTTCTCTCGGATGTCAACCCTGGAGGGTCTTCATCTTAAGTATTGTCACCATAGTTTCGTCTTGATATCGGCCATCCTGACAGTCCTGTACAGTTTATCCAGAGCCCCTAGTCATGAGATCGATATAAAGATTCTGGGCTGCTATACGCTTTATCTAGGCAGAGTCTGTAACCTCTTCCGTTGATGTACCCTTAACATCTGCTCGTCTTTTGCCTAAGATCTTAATAGTGATCAAAAGTAAGCTGAAGTTCACAGCATAAAACACGAATCGTGGAAGAGACAGAGGAAAAAGTAAGGCCTTCAGTGTCTGTAAATGAAGGATAAGGATGTAGCCCTGCCAAGCACAACATGCATTCTGTCAAAACTTGTAAGTATCGGTAAGATGCAACTTTGAGAAGAAGGAGAGGCTTCTTTGACTTTCTTAGCGCCTTAGGGACTTCTCAATCTTTAAAGATCGTCATAAAGATTTAACCAAAGAGACGTTCAAATTCTATGTGCCTGCTTGCATCAGTGCCTCGATTTCTGAACAAGCCATCAGATGAAGTTGGATCATCCCTTTATACAATAGCCATAGGGCTGTGCTAAGAAGAGCAACCCACATTAACTATCAAACTGCAGGTATATTGACACTTTCAACGCTGGTCAGACTTACTAGTGTCATGACCAACAACATTGAAACTTATTGACGACGAGGGAGTTTCAGAAATTGATCTAGGGAGAGCTACACTCAAACGAAAAAAATTCCTCGGACAGTTGACACTTAACTGAAAGCACTTTATCTACTACAAACCCACAAGTAGGCTTGAAAAAGCCTACTTTCTCGAAAAATCATATAAGGTGACTCGCCAATGTGTGGCCATGGCAGTCAGAAGCGAAATGGTGGAATATGAGTGTATTGTAGAGTATATTCATATGGGTGTTTATGAATTTGCCATGCATGGCGTGGATAGCCCCACCAGGTTTGTGTGTACAGAGCAGCATGATTGGTATAAGCCAACACCCTCATCAGCATCAGTCTTCTTCTGGCAGCTAATTGAGGGTCGCGTTAATAATTGAATTAAACGAGCGGTGCGCAGCAACACACAACTTTCCGCCACCCCCATAAGTTCTAACACTACCTACATATGCCGGCGCTATATCTTCGTTCAACGCATTTCTACAGAAACATTTATTAGGAACAAAATGTAGGGACTAGTTAGTTGAGAGTACTCCGTAAGTTTGATCGAAATTGTTAGAGCCGTTTTTGAAAAAATTGGAATACCGATAAATTAATATTCGACAAATCTCCTTTTCTAAGTTAACTTGGCTCATATCTCCGCTCGACGTGTACCTACAGAAATAATTATAGGAAACGAAATGTGGGTATGGGTGACTAGAAGACACTCCATTAGGATTTATCACATCTGGTGAAGTTACCCTAAAATTTACGGAAATGTTCGAAAAAACGTTATATGGAGATATGTATAGAGAAGAAAAGTTTGGTATTGATTAGTATAAGATAATTTGAAAGTTTAATCAAAATCGTTTGAGCCGTTTTCGAGAAAAATGCGAAAAACCGTTATTTTCGACACATTTTGACTTTTATCTCTGTTCAATGGACTGTCAGAGGAACATTTATTGAGAACAATATGTAGGTATTAACTACTCGAAAACATCTCTAAAGTTTGGTGATAATCGTTGAAGCCGTTTTGCCAAAAAGCGTAAAAAACCTCTTTTTGCTTCATGGGCCTACATCTCCGTTCACCGTATTTTCATGAAGATATGTATAGAGAAGAAAAGTTAGGTATTGATTAGTAGAAGATAATGTGAAAGTTTATTCAAAATCGTTAGAGCCGTTTTCGAGAAAAATGCGAAAAACCCTAGTTTTTGGTACATTTTCGTCCCCCACCCCCCTGCCCATCAGTCGAAATCGTCCATAACCTTATTTTGGTTTCTACAAAGAATAAAGAACAAAACAATAAAAGAACCAGCTCAATCGGATCAGCCGTTCTCCCGCAAATCGAAATACAGACACACACACGGACCACGCGCCGAAATTAGGTTTTTTAGACTCAGTAGGCTTCAAAACGTAAAGATCTGAAGAAAACCCAAATTTTGTTTTGACCCGATTACCATACTTTCCTTCCCTTCGGGTAGCGGAAAGTAAAAAGAGTGGAGGCACTGATCCCTCCGGAAATGCCTGGTCACCTATCCCTCTACCAGCCCCTAGGCTACAATAGTAATTCCACTGCCCATAGATTTATTACATCCTCAACAGAACCATTTACTGGTGGGTAATCTAGAAGTACTGGAAGACCAAGGGTAAACCTAAAGTGGTATGTACCTACGCGTAGCAGGTCATTGAGAAGAAAGGATTATGTTCCATCTAATGGATGAACAGCTGAAGTTAGTTATTACTATGAAAACTATTGAAGCCTGTGTCAATTTTTGTAAATCATTGCATTTTAAGCAAGTCTTTCCAGTATCTTCCATGAAACTCATAATAAAGTCTTAATTCAGCCTGGTTCACTACTAAAGTAATGTAATAACTAATAATCAATAAAACAAGGACTGGTTACACACCTGATGTATGTGGGATATAACCTCCGGCCGAGAGAGGTCTTCAAGAGCTTTTCCATTAACCTCAAGGATTTCATCTCCAACCTCGAGATCTCCTTTGTCTGCTGGCGACCCTGAAAGGAATGAAACCACAAGGTATTAGTATGAAGAACTAGTCATCGAAGAAGCGTTAAAGATTAAAATAAGGTTTGTGGTAAGCAAATATTAATCACGGTGGGCAGTCGCTGCAAGCAGTATTCTTGTACTTAGCATGTAAGCTAACATTAATGTATTTTGCTGCGCTTTCAATACATCGGCTGCCAGTCTAAGGACCCATTCCAACGTTTTGACTCTTCCTCCAAGTGGAGACTTCAGATCAACACGACTTTTTCCTTTCATGTTATAAGCCTTCCTTAGCACAGTGTTTCTCAGCTGGAGTATCGTTGTTATCCAGGGACAGGGACTCCACACCATGTAAGGAGAGTGAAAAACATATTTGGTTAGTTGCTAGAGCGATAAAAATTGTTGAATGTGCATGGGATGAGGAAAATTGTGTGATGCGTCACATCAAATATTAAATCGTGTTTATGGTAGACATTTGTGGCACAGTAGGTTGATCGAGTCAGTGTTATTGCACATGAAATAGCCTTTGCGAGTCGTGGATGGCAAAGAGCAATCATCATTCTACACTATTGTTCTACAACTAATCAGATTGAACTGAGATCTTTAGAGATTCTTTCTCATTCAGAACAGGAGAAGAAGTAGCGGAGAATGGCCAACCTATTGGCTGTCATAATGAACTTGCACTTGTTCTGATCTCCTTGATTATGCTTACAATGGGTTCTCCATTTGAGCTTGCAGATATTGCTAGCCTTGGTTTGTCCGTTCACTGTCTAACACGTTAGTTAATTCTGGCTTACAGAATAATCTCTTACAAACTACTCTGCAGCTGGTGCTGTGCTCCCCCCCCCCTAAACTGGAGGCAACTGAGAACTGTACTGCTGCCTCAGATGGGCAGATAGCATGGCCTGACCATCACAAGCAGCCTCATGCCTTCTCAGTTCCATCCCCGGGTCCTATGGAGTTGGTGTTTCCTGATGTGTTGTCACAAAAACGTCTCCACCATTCCCTTACAAAATGCAAAACAGCCTTGAGTTCCATTCCTGTAGCAGCAAAGGCACCCACTGATATTGTTGATCCGTGATTGGGACTGTGAACCAATTAACTACTCATGATAGTTCATTGTCAGGTCTGCAAATGCAGTAAGAAGCCCAAGCCACAGTCAAGTAGGACTGCTCAGCAAAGGGAACCTCCACACCATTATTGGCAATTACTTGACAACCGTAGAATTCTTTTCTTGATTTTGAGCATTTTGCTTCAGCCATCAGTGCTTGTTCCTTACACTCCACCACACACTGGGTGTGATGAGCCCTCATTAACAACCCTACACTTTATGTTTTTCAATCAGATGGCTTAAAATACAACTGCTCGAGCCCTTATGTTGAACCAAATCTGTTTTAAGGGAACACGAATTGAAAGTGTGGATAAAAACTCAATTCCTCTCCACCTCGTATTTTCTCCTTATTTTCCTTGCTGATATAGCTCACAACATTTTCCTAGCACTGACACTCAGGTTAACACTGTGACTGGTGGCTTGGGCTCGAGTGGATGACTGGTGTCATCTCCCCACAAAATGCTGTGATTGCCAATACTTTAACAGCTGATAATCTCACACTTTTTCCTATAAATAATTTCAATAACAGTAACCATCCTACTTCTTGGCCAAGTAATGGAGCTTCTTGGTGGCTTTACTCACCACAAATCAATCACTACCTTAAGGGTCATTTGGGCAACAACTCGATCGAAAGATGATAACATCATTAACCAATCAACTACATCCAGTAGGTTTGAACGGCACTCTTTTACAATAATCAACAAAATAAAAGTTTTGTCATCCCCCACCCACCAAAGCAGTTCCCACAACTGGAGCTTATTTGTTTGAAACCACTTCTCTCTTCAGCGTTTCCCATTACCCTCCTTTAAAGGATCGAGTTTTAAAGTCTTTTCAAAACTTTTTCGCAACTATATAACACAATCGGCGTTGTTGGTTTACAGCTCTGCGCTCTTCAAAGTTCCCCTGATTTTTCCTCCTTAGGCTTCTCTCATTTAAAAGCGGAAGAAAATTATGTATTTTCTAGTTCGGAACAAACTCGACTGAGGCTGCACTCGTATTTCATTTTTATGTCAGTCAGCTCAACTTTCCAGTTTTCGAAACTCAGATTTAGAAACTTTCGGGCGTGTTGTTGATTACAGGAGCACCGAAAGGGAGCCGTCTAAACAATCTAGTTGATGGTGGCAGGGGTGTGGGAGGGTGGAGTGAAAAATTTGTTTGAATTTCCATGTCGAGAGTGCAGGTGTGGCATTTCCACTTACCATGGACTACAGCAATGTGCCTTGTTGATGTTTATGGGAAATTGTTGAGAGAGATCGCGACGAGGAGGGACTTCCAAAATGAAAACCTACTGATCTACAACTACTGCCACTGCAATCAGGACAGTGACCTAGTAGCACGTTACAAGCTGTTATAATTTGGGGTTACTACCAATTATAACATACAGAAACACAATGAGGGCTGGAGTCAAGAGTCATATAGACACGTTATGACACAGAAGGGTGCCTGCATTGATCCACGATATATCTACCTTCAAACGCCTACGAGCCCACAGTGGCAAATCGTTATTTTGAGTTTTCAAGAAACTACAGGGCCTCAGCATATGACTACGAATTGTGGCAATGTTGTACTGGTGGGAAAGAAGGAGTGTTCCATTTTTACGTCCCTGGAAACTTTTTATGCCTAAGTACCAGATTATCCATTGAGGTTTCAAGAAGTAGAATAGAGTATCAAGAAATATGGTTGGGAGAAAGGAAGAAGCAATTTATATGCAGCACCTCCCAACCTTTTGGGGACTCCTGGGCCACATCAAAACTGTTCTGGGACATTCCTTAGAGACAGATCACGCAGTTGAAAGATGTGAGGGCGAGAATGAAACCGATAAAAGTGTTGATACTGAAGTTCAGCAGTGAGGGGCTTTTTCTAGTCAAGTGGGACCTGTTTCAGGGTGACGCAGGACTTTCTGTGGGCTGTAAGTGTTGCGTGCTGTAAGAAGCACATTGAGGTAGCAGGAAGGCCAGTCAACAACAATCAGGAAATATCTATGAAAGACTAAAGTTAACGTACCTGTTAGGTGAGTCCGTCTCCTCTGGCTGGTGAGTTACTGTGGGCAAGCGCTTTCGATGTAAAGACATCATCGTCTGGCCGTTAAGTCAGTACTGGAGTCAGTCGGTTAGTCGTGGTCCTTATATACAAAGAGAAAAGTGAAAGGTGTGATGGAGCGTCGGTGAAGGGACGGGGAAGGAGGTCATGTACCTCAGGGTGAATACCCCCTAGAGATAAATGGGACGTGTTGGATGGATGGTCTGTCAATTGTGGAATTTACGTCTTTTTTGTGTAGGGTGGACTGTAAATCCGTCAGTTGGTTGTTTTCGTTTGTGTAGTGTTTTGAGTGGTGTGAATATGGTGTCGCATTTTGTGTTGATTTGTTCATTTATGATTTGTCCATTGAAGTTTTTTTGTTTATAAATTTCCATGTTTTCTAATATGTTCAGTTTTCGTCCTTTGTATTGTTTGTGTAGTAAGATGGTGCAGTCCTGTATTTTGGTGGGTTCATGTCCAGTTGTTTTGAGGTGGTTGGCAAAGTTTGAATCGTCTTTGTTCCTACTAAGGGATTTAATGTGTTCTGAGTATCTGGTCCGTATTTTTCGTCCTGTCTGTCCTATGTCCTATGTACATAGGACAGACAGGACGAAAAATACGGACCAGATACTCAGAACACATTAAATCCCTTAGTAGGAACAAAGACGATTCAAACTTTGCCAACCACCTCAAAACAACTGGACATGAACCCACCAAAATACAGGACTGCACCATCTTACTACACAAACAATACAAAGGACGAAAACTGAACATATTAGAAAACATGGAAATTTATAAACAAAAAACTTCAATGGACAAATCATAAATGAACAAATCAACACAAAATGCGACACCATATTCACACCACTCAAAACACTACACAAACGAAAACAACCAACTGACGGATTTACAGACCACCCTACACAAAAAAGACGTAAATTCCACAATTGACAGACCATCCATCCAACACGTCCCATTTATCTCTAGGGGGTATTCACCCTGAGGTACATGACCTCCTTCCCCGTCCCTTCACCGACGCTCCATCACACCTTTCACTTTTCTCTTTGTATATAAGGACCACGACTAACCGACTGACTCCAGTACTGACTTAACGGCCAGACGATGATGTCTTTACATCGAAAGCGCTTGCCCACAGTAACTCACCAGCCAGAGGAGACGGACTCACCTAACAGGTACGTTAACTTTAGTAATTTGCCTACTGGCGGACACAACCCAATTTCTTTAATCTATGAAAGACATTAGAGTAGCGAAGAATTCCATATACTAGTTCTGAAACTGCGATTAGAAACTTTTTAAAGGGCAGGGACACGCTTTTCGTCATTTCGTATGGGCAACAACGTACTGTAATTTGTATCTGTCAACTAACAAGCCGATAATTAAACATTTTAACAAAATTTCATCACCTCTCATGTCAGATTCAAGTTTTTTTAAGAATAAGTAATTTGTCTTTAGATGATTTCAGCATTTGCAAACCGTCGGTATTTTGGAATAAATCGGATCTAGAATAGTAGAGACTTTTCCACATACTATCGAACGCATCGAAAAATACTAGTGAACCATACGAAACATGACCTGACTACAATGGAACTACGGACAGATCTGTTTCTTTATTTCATGACTGTACCTAAACCCTCGACGAGGGTTATATCAGTCATAGAAGTTGCGGTTTCGCTAATATGCAAGAGGCCGGCCCCTGCAGCATCCACCGAACTCAGACCTGTGGAGGTATGGCAGGTATGTGGTCGTTAGCCAGTCTCACCGTAGAGAGCTGTTGCCCGTGTGTTACCGCGCGGAGGTGACCACCTGAGGAATCCCGTACCATCTGGGAGTAGTTCTTAATCTGGTTCCCTACCTGATCTTACTGTTTACTTGGGTGGCAAGTTTCAAAAGGACTGATCAACTATAACCACGTTTCTTAGCCATTACCTTCTTTGCGAACTTTGCAAAATGGTTATAGGCTTTAAAAAAAAAATTGGGTTGTGTCCGCCAGTAGGCAAATTACTAAAGTTAACGTACCTGTTAGGTGAGTCCGTCTCCTCTGGCTGGTGAGTTACTGTGGGCAAGCGCTTTCGATGTAAAGACATCATCGTCTGGCCGTTAAGTCAGTACTCTCTCTGACTTAACGGCCAGACGATGATGTCTTTACATCGAAAGCGCTTGCCCACAGTAACTCACCAGCCAGAGGAGACGGACTCACCTAACAGGTACGTTAACTTTGGTTATAGGCTTCCTTTGTAGCAGTCAAAGCTGCTAAGTTCGTTTGCCCTCTCAACAACCGTCGCTCACTGTTGTAGAAACTACAGTGGAGCAGCACATGGTTTCTTGTTTCCTCCGCACTGGAGGCACAAGACGTGCATAATGGAGAGTCTTTCAGAGAAAAGAAGTGGAGCCGCGCACTGAAGTCACCATGTCCCGTGAGGAACTGGCTCGTCCAGTGGTCTGGCTCAACCCATTTTCTAGAAAGACGTTCACGGAAATGGAACTACAGACACTAAATATTCCCCCGGCGCTCGTAAGCGTCTGTAGGCATTTATGATCCGATGTAGGGGTGTGCAGAGGAAGTGACCCCAACCTTCCTCTGCCGCGTCAGTCAAAAAGAGTAGGGGAAATTGGGACGGGGACTTGCAGCGAACCCTCGGCAATTGACACGACGTTGCGAGCGGGTGGTTTCGATGATACGGGAGGGAGGGCGGGAGTGCTAACGACGAAGCGTTGACTTCCACTGTAGTTCCCGTTCGTTCTTTCAATTAGTTGACTCTAATAATTACTGTTATTACTCTATACGCAGTTGTACACGCCTGATACTCATTCCATTCGACCCAGGATGTAAAAATACCTTGAAAACGATACGAAACACGGCTTATTTGCGATTATACTGCGTTTTGTTAATTTTTACTTTCCTTGGCTCTATGAAGTAAAAAGGAAAGTTATGTAATCGGCTGAAAAAAAATTTTTTGAGTTCTCTTCAGATCTTAAAGTTTTAGACCCCCCTGAGTCCGAAAAACACTATTTGGAAAAATGGTCTGTGTGTATGTGTGTGTGTGTGTCTGTGAACGATTTTTAGAGAAAACGACCGTATCAAATCCACTCAAACTTGATATCTAGCCTGCAGGTTACCATGGGACGCCAAAATAAGGGTTTGAACAAAATCCACTGAAAGTTAACTATAGTTATCATAGTGATCAAAACACCAAATATTTTTTTTCTCAAAAACGGCTGTAACGATTTTGATTAAATTTTTAATATTGGTAGCTCCCAATATGGCAACTATACCATAAAATTCCCATTCGTGGGAAAATGACGAGAGAAGCACAATAAATTATCGAAACTTTCGACGAAATCAATTTTAGCGTGGTTTTTAGAGAAAACAACCGTACCAAATCAGCTGAAACTTGATGTCTAGCCTCCAGGTTACCATGGGACGCAAAAATAAGGACATGGGCAAAATCCACCGAAAGTTAACTATAGTTATCGTAGTGATCAAAACACCAAATTTTTTTTCTCACAAACGGTTCTAACGATTTTGATTACATTTTTTATATTGATAGCTCTCAATAAGGGAATTATACCATAACATTCCCATTTGTGGGAACATGACGAGAGCAGCACAATAAATTATCAAAATGTTCGACGAAAAGCGTTTTTAGCGCGATTTTTTTCTTATAACCTCCGCGGGAATGTTAGTAGAATGTTTAAAAAAATTGGTATTGTAGTCCAATCCTATACCTAAAGGGTGAGTGTTTAAAAACGCCCATGAAATATATGGGGCTCACTCCAGAAAATCCTGAATTTCAACTACCGCCGTTTCGCTTACAACCAGTTCTAAAGGTTTTTACCCAATAACTCTGCAAAAGTAATTACTATCCTTCTTCAAAAAATTCTTGTTTACAGTCTCGTTAATTATCTGTGTACCAATTGCCTAACAATGATCCTGGAATGAGTACGAGCAGCACAATAAATTCCAGAACTGTAGGTGCTACCGTTTCCTGCTGCTGTGACGTGTTGTATGACCAAGTTCAAAGGAACTAAATGAATTGATTAAATAGAATTAGCCATGTACAAAGTGAATTGACGTAGAGCTAAGGAAAGTTGTGTGTTGCAACGCACCATATATTTTTAAACATTCTAGTAACATTCCAGTAGAGTTTATAAGGAAAACCCGCGCTAAAAATGTTGATAATTTATTGTGCTGCTCTCGTCATTTTCCCACGAATGGGAATTTTATGGTGTGATCGCCATATTGAGAGCTATCAATATAAAAAATTTATTCAAAATCGTTAGAGCTGTTTTTGAGAAAAAAAATATTTGGTGTTTTGATCACTATGATAACTATGGTTAACTTTCAGTGGATTTTGCTCATACCCTTATTTTGGCGTCCCATAGTAACCTGCGGGCGAGATATTTGAAGTTTGAGCTGATTTGGTACGGTGGTTTCCTCTAAAAATCGTTCACAGACACACAGACCATTTTCCCAAATAGTGTTTTTCGGACTCAGGAGGGTCTGAAACGTAAAGATCTGAAGAAAACTCAAAGTTTTTTTTTCAGCCGATTACATACTTTGTAGAGCCTAGGAAAGTAAAAAGTTTCCACTTCACGGTTATTTTTTCTGGGATTTGAAAACCTCATGTCGACAGCGTGGGTACGTATGCTTCTTACAGTTATTCTTTCAAGATATAATTCCAACATTAACCCTACGTTACTGGCGTGGTTCTTGTCTCATATCTAGTGGCATTGGGTCTCCTATAACCCAATTTTTTAATTAGTTTTATCCAAAAGGAAATCAAAATGAAAAGGTTTTCAATAAATAAAACATTTATTTAACTACGTGAAAATTGAGATAAGCTCTTAAACTTAACACCATTTCACTGGAACAGGTTTATTTCTTATTTGAAAGAATGGCTTAGTTTTGTCAAGTTTTTTTGTTTACAAAATTAAAATGAACATTTGTATTTTCTGGATCACAAATTACTTTATGTCACTATCTTGCAGTCAGGGCAAACTATGGAAGAATGGAGTTTACATACGCATTTCTTGCTAGAGTCACAAAAAGTAGAAAATTTCCTGTCATTCAACGAAGGACATATTGGGCACCTTTTCCTCTTTGTCTTCGTTTTGTCTCCGCTTTCTGGTAACCCTTCGTGCTGAATAACCATCACGCCTTCATCCACTAAATAGTCTTTGATCATGTTTTTAAGATTCCTTGGGAGAGAAAGAATCTGGGACCTACAAACAACGTGGTTCCTTACTAATTGGCGGTCCAGTGATTCCAAAAACATTCTCCTGTGTACTTGATTTCCAGCAGCACCTTCGAACTTTTTAGAGTGTTTGTATACTATCAGTGCGTTTATTCCGCTTGTATTTATGAAGTGAAAAAATATCGCCAACGGCCACCTTTTCGTGTGTCGCCCAACGTTGTAATTTGCCCACATTTGATCATTAGTATCTACCCCACCTTTGGTTGAATTGTACATTGTGATCATGGTGGGATTTTTTTTATCGCCTATGGAATCATCAATATCTTTACCGAATTCCATTGTAGATATCACAACTACTGCTTTTGATTTTTTTGGCACGTAAGATACCATGGCCATGTCTTTATTGAATCCAAATAATGTGCTACATGGCAGGCGAGTTTGGTTCGCTAAAAATTGAGGTGGTATTTCACGTTTGTTCTTCCTCAACGTCCCCAAAAATGTCAAATTTCGTTCCAATTAATTGGTAGCTAATGGTAAACTTGAATACCAGTTATCAGTTGTTATGTTTCGCCCAGTTCCATTCACTGGTTCAATAAGACGAAGAACTATGTCATCAGGCGAGTTAGAAACTGCAAATGGCCCTTCGGGTTGTTTTCCAACATATATTTCAAATGTAAGACAGTAATACGTTTTTCCGTCCACCATTGCAAATACTTTCATGCCGTAGCGTTTGGGTTTATTTGGCAAATATTGCCGAAATGGCAACGCCCACGAAACGGTATCAGTTGCTCATCAATGGTAAGGAACTCGGAAGGAGTAAAAGGCTTGAGAAAATTTTTCTGGATGAGTGAAGTCAAATCGCGAATAGCTGTTAATTTATCGGACACCAATCGTTGATCACGGGAAGACCTGTTATCAAAACGTAAAGAGCGAAGCAAGAAAAGAAATCTATCGCAAGACATAGTCAATGAAAATATTGCTGGCCCGTCTTTGTCCCACAAATCTTTATAATTTAGATGGGCACCGTGGTAAACGCCACTCAAAATTAAAAGCCCTATCAATGCCCTCATTTCATTTTCATCTGTTTCACGAGCCAATCCATCACGTTTGTATTTTATCTTTATTGAACCAATGTAGATATTAGTATTTTCAACGATCAAATTGATTACTTGATCATTGAAGAAAATTGAAAATGCATCATACTCGTTATCAATGTCTCGAAACTGTGATTTCACACCAGGCAAGTGAGTGATAATGTTCCTCTTGCGCTTGCGAGATGAAGTTCGAACTGGATCATGAAACCACTTAATGTTCCCATCTTTAGAATAAAAGTAATTTTGGTTGTCAGGGATCTCAATTTCGTCAACCTCATCTTCACTGTTGGCTGATAAAGTGGAATCACTACCATGGTCGCCAAGGGTAATGCATTCGTTGACAATATCAGCTTCCGAATCAGAATTGTCAAAAATTTCCTCCTCATCATCTTCTTCAATAAAAGGCTCTTCACGTTCTTGTCTCTCTAGTTCGGCCAGGAGCTGATCAGGGGTAGCAAACTTATCCATTTAGTAATTCCTAATAGGCTGAATTACTGAATAGTTTCACTAAAAAAACTCACTGCTAGCATCGGGTCAAAGAGACCGAAACCGGGAGACACAAACACTGGCGTCGGGTCAAATTACTCAAAAAACTAGTATATACGAATCATTCAAGTGTAGAACCGTTACTAAACTGGGAAGGAGACCTTAAAAAGAGGTTAGAAAAAGGGGGGGGGGACAAACAGGGCAAAAATTATATCAAAGTTCAACCAAACAAAACAGGTTGGTCCAATATGCCCTGGTACCACATCGGGACCCACATAAAGCATGTTCCACGGTCGGTGGCGTAATAGAGACTATAATGAGCTGGTGCCAAGCAAGGGGACTATCCATAAATTTGGAAAAAACGAACACAGTAATATTTAGCAGGAAACGTACAGACACTAATAACATAACAATGACAATAGGAAATACTAGAGTCCCTACCGTCGACAAAGTCAAATACTTAGGAGTAATCCTAGATAGGAGACTTAGATGGAAAGAACATATTAACATAGTGACGGATAAAAGCAGGACCTTATTACACCAAATAAAAGGCATCATAGGTAAGACATGGGGAGTGAACCCAAGGATGGCCAAATGGATCCATCAAGCGGTGTTGAGACCAAGAATAGTGCATGGAGCAATTGTTTGGTGGCAGGGAGCAACCAAGAATTGCTCCCTTAACAAACTAGATAGAACAATAATGATGACTATGTCAGGTGCCTTTCACAGTACACCGACCATTGTCCTGGCGGTGATACTGGGCGTACTGCCCCTCAGATGGGAAGTTCTACAAGAAGCAATGAGGGGCGTCCTCAGATTAAAGAAAAATGACGAGTGGACACAGGTCAACTGGAGAGGACATGGAACTATCGGGAACGACCTGTCTCACTCCATAGAAACGGCAAACTACCCGATAGACGATAGAAAAACAATATACAAACTTCAGACGCACATTAATACGGAAATATGTCCAAAAGACATTTGGGAGAACAGAACACATGTAGAGGATGACTCAGATATAATATGTTACACAGACGGATCGAAGGACCAAATACATGGAAACACGGGTTTGGGTATATACATCCCTGCAATAGATTGGAAAGAATCCAGATCTCTAGGCACCAAAACAACGGTCTTCCAGAGTGAACTTTAGCAATCAACCACTGTATTGACAAACTGATCACATTGAACACCAGCAATAAGACAATAACAATTTACACAGACAACCAATCGTCAATAAAAACGCTGGCCAATCCAATAGTAAGGAGCCTACTAGTTGAGGACACGAATAACAAGGGGAAAGAACTTGTACTCAGGGGAAATACCTTGACGGTGAAATGGATTCCGGGACACAAAGGATACAGTGGGAATGAAAGAGCGGACATACTGGCCAAAGAGGGATCGACCGATCACTTCTATGGACCAGAACCCTATACGGCGGTTACGATGGCAACAGTCAAGAAGGCCATAAATAATACCCTATGGAGTAAAGTTAACAATGACATAAACAATAATAGAGGTCTTGAATTCTCCAAGCGCACAGGGACCACGAGTTACAACAAAATAAAGACGGAATGGGCCCTAAAACTAAATAGAATACAATTAAGAAGATTAATAGGCATGTTAACTGGACACTATGCAGTCCGGAACACATTACATAGGTATAACCCAGTAATTAGGGATGAATGCTCCTGTGGGGAAATAGAAACGGTTGAACACTTCATATGTGAATGCCCAATATGGTTTAGAACCAGAATAGAAAGACTAGGAGGACGAACCATAGACTGGGATGATATACGACGCAAAGAATGGAGGAGTATCCTCAAATTTGTAGAGGGGACCGGAAGATTCCGGTACCCATTCTAGGAGCCAAAGCCGGATCCCTTATATAACTTGGGTGATGGGAAATGGGCCCATATGTGGCCACGACTTAGGTCACTGTTCCCTCGGCTTTGGCTGATGCCCTGCAGTCTCTCTCTCACGCCAAGGGTAATGCATTCGTTGTCAATATCAGCTTCCGAATCAGAATTGTCAAAAATTTCCTCCTCATCATCTTCTTCAATAAAAGGCCCTTCACGTTCTTGTCTCTCTAGTTCGGCCAGGAGCTGATCAGGGGTAGCAAACTTAACCATTTAGTAATTCCTAATAGGCTGAATGACTGAATAGTTTCACTAAAAAAACTCACCAACTTGAGGGGAAAAAGGTACGTTGAACAGGGCGTGGGTCAGGGTGAGAAAATATTGAAGAACCTGACTGCTAGCATCGGGTCAAAGAGGCCGAAACCGGGAGACACAAACACTGGCGTCGGGTCAAATTACTAGTATATACGAATCATTCAAGTGTAGAACCGTTACTAAACTGGGAAGGAGACCTTAAAAAGAGGTTAGAAAAGGGGGGGGGACAAACAGGGCAAAAATTATATCAAAGTTCAACCAAACAAAACAGGTTGGTCCAATATGCCCCAGCGCCAGTAATTAAGGGTTAAACATTGGCATCTTCTTTACCTTTCGCATGGATCCAGCATCGGCCTCTCCACATGATTTATAATGTAAAGTAACGTATTCGACTAGAATGTCTGACGTAACCGACATTAATGACATTTTTTCAAACTCACAGATATTACTTCAGTAGTCGTAATCTACTTGTTGAATCGTACGAGAAGATATCACTGAAATTTCAGGAGTGAACGTCGGGAACCGTACTTGCTAATGTAGTTGCAAGTGACGCAAAATTTCTAATGCGAATTGGGAAACGACGTAAAGGTTTTCATAGTGCAGCAACTGCTTTTCAGCACTGCGGAAAACGCTCACTTCACAGTCATTTTTCTCCAGAATTTGATAAACTCATCTCGATTATGTAGGTACGTATGCATTTTGTAGTTATTTCTTCCAGTTATAATTCCAACATTAAACGTTGGCGTCTTCTTTACCTTTCACAGGAATCCAGTATCAAAATTAAATATCGGAATCTTCTTTAAATTCCGCATGATTTAGAACGTTTTAGATTGGGCCTTCAACGTGAATCACAAGGTAAAGCGACGTTATCAAAATCGAATATCTGATGTGATTTATCACACAACTTTCCTTAGCTTACGTACATTCAGCAAAGAAGAATTTCGTGGACTGTTCCTTTACAACCATTTGTCAATTTTGCAACAGCCAAGGCTGAGGGAACAATGATAGAAGTTGTGGCCATTGAAGACCTACTTCCCATCCTACCAAGGTTGGTGAGAGTAGGCCTGGCTACTTTTGAAGGGATTGGAATCACCATGGATTGATGGTGGTATTTGATCCTATGAAGCATCTTTCGTACTGAGTAGTCACCAGATAGCGTACCTATAATTCTTTGTAGTCGTGTGTTGCTCAAGTTTAGCGCCCTATTGGTCCAATGTGCATTGGCACCTGTAGTTTCGGCGAATGGATACCCTTCATTTTGTTTATTTCTACGCTAATGACATCTCATATTCTCCCATTTACTGTATTTTTCAATTATTGCTTAGTAATGAGCAAGAAAGGCTCTAGCTTTCACAAGTGTTTCATGGATCCTGCTTTGGTCAGTACATACACTCTCACATTCCCAGCGTACCCTCTGTGACTGGACTGTAGAGAAGAAAAATAAACTCCTACTCCTGTATTATCCCCCAGTCTTTGGGAGCCATCAGTGTGTGCGAGGTTGTTGAATGGAAGAAATATCTGGTGCGTTGCAACACACAACTTTCTTTAGCTCTACAACAATTCACTTTGTACATGGCTAATTCTACTTACTCAATTGATTTATCACTCAGCTCCTTTGAACTTGGTCAAACAACACGTCACAGCAGCAGGAAGCGATAGCGCTTACAGTTCTGGAATTTATTGTGCTGCTCATACTCATTATAGGACCATTATTGAGCAATTGGTACACAGAAAATTAATGAGGCTGTGCACGAATTTTTTGAAGAGGGATAGTAATTACTTTTGCAGAGTTATTGGGTAATAACTGTTAGAACTGGTTGTAAGCGAAACAGCAGTAGTTGAAATTCAGGAATTTCTGAAGTGAGCCCCATGTACCTCATGAGCGTTTTTAAACACTCAAACTTTAGGTATTGGATTGGACTACAATACCAATGTTCTTTAACTTTCTACTAACATCCCAGCGGAGTTTATAAGGAAAAAACTGCGCTAAAAACGCTTTTCGTCGAAAATTTTGATTATTTATTGTGCTGCTCTCGTCATTTTCCCACAAATGGGAATTTTATGGTGTGATTGCCATATTGACAGCTATCAATATAAAAAATTTAATCAAAATCATTAGAGCCGGTTTTGAGAAAAAAATTTTTTGTTTTGATCACTGTGATCACTATAGTTAACTTTCGGTGGATTTTGCTCATACCCTTATTTTGGCGTCCCATGGTAACCTGCGGGCTAGATATCAAGTTTGAGGGGATTTGGTACGGCCGTTTTCTCTAAAAACCACTCTAAAATCGATTACGTCGAAAGTTTTGGCAATTTATTGTGCTGCTCCCGTCATTTTCCCACGAATGGGAATTTTATGGTGTGATCGCCATATTGAGAGCTATCAATATAAAAAATTTATTCAAAATCGTTAGAGCTGTTTTTGAGAAAAAAAATATTTGGTGTTTTGATCACTATGATAACTATAGTTAAATTTCGGTGGATTTTGTTCATACCCTCATTTTGGCGTCCCATGGTGATCTGCGGGCGAGATATTCAGTTTGAGCTGATTTGGTACGGTGGTTTCCTCTAAAAATCGTTCACAGACACACATACACGCACACAGACCATTTTCCCAAATAGTGTTTTTCGGACTCAGGAGGGTCTGAAACGTAAAGATCTGAAGAAAACTCAAAATTTTTTCCAGCCGATTACATAACTTTCCTTTCTACTTTGTAGAGCCAAGGAAAGTAAAAAGGAGGTCATGAGGTTGGAAAGGGGGAAGGAAAAACTATTGGAAAAATTTTCGTTGTATGAGGGATTCGTGATGAAGCTGTAAGTGGACAATAAACAAAGTTCTGCCCAGTTAATCTGTCCTTTACCAAACCACCACGACAAATGGTCAGACTCATTACCACTGTGGATCTACTATCCCATATTTGCTTTGACTATACCCTAGTGTTTTGGTTTCACTGGAAATGATATACTGTTTTCCTGTCATCCATAGGCATCCTTGCCTCCGGTATCATGATTTTAAGACTTGCCCATATGGTTCTATAGCTTTGAGAACTTGAGTGACGTCAGTCTCCATTCTTTTTGAATCTTAATGCCCCTCTCATAGCTTTTCACGTGATTTCCCATTTCATAGGCAGTACTCCTGCCATTATGATGTTGGGGGTTCTGTGAATGCATTACTCCTAGTTGTTAAGCATTTAGATGAATTTGATTCAATTGCATGTGCACACAAAGGCCATTAATAGTAAGCCCTTCAGAATGGAGATAAAGTTATTCAGTATTGTAACAAGCATATATTTGATCTGATAGTACAAAAAGTAGTTATAAGAGCACATCTCAGAGCTCAATGGATACACATTTTCATAAGGTTGTATAGGAGAGAGCCTATAAACCATAAAATCTTAATTGAATAAAATTATCAAGAATCAAGTTTTTTTTCTTCGAAAATGAGGGATGTGGGTTAAAGTACTTGACTGCCTGATCAGTGAACCAGTGAATCCACAAATTTCCACACCAAAACACCTCCATGGCTTTCTGTCCAGAAACTCCATTGCAGTTTTTCTTTCTGACTGGTGTCGAGTGGTGATTTCCATTTGCTCTTGAGCTTAAGCTTCCTGCTGAAATTCAGCCTCGTGACTTGTCGCAAGGGAATAAACCCAGAGCCTACCGGCACTCTAACGATGCAGCAATGCAGATTGTAAACCCAACAAATAAAATTAATGAACAGAGTATGATGCCAGCTTTGTTTTGTATTATTGCTGAGGTTTTTCTTATTATTTTATGTGCAGATGCGCATTCCACTCTTCAAATCACAGTTGTAACTCTACTCGTCAAAGCTTGATCATCTGAACGTGATGGAACTTCAGGTTTGATCTTTCGCGCCGAATCGAGATTTACAGTAGAGATTGATGACAAGAAGTCATGCTGTAGGAAATAACTGCCACAATTATAGCAATCAAAATGATGAGGAGGTTTCCTCATATCACAAAACCTACCTATTAGCAATTGTTCCCTGGGCATTTTCGTGGCACCATCATCAACAGAAAATTTGACGCAAAAAAAAGCAGATTAGCAGCAGATTCAGTAGACAGGTATGAGTGGTCAGGTCGAGATGCAATCTTGTAATACTACTACAGCCCTGAGAAATCCATAGCAGACCGCTGTGCAAACTCATGCGTGCCTGAATGAAGGTGCCTTCCTCTCACCAACCTATGGTTACCACACCCCTCAACAATACCCAAGAACAGTTGCATCTCTGCATCGTAGATTGCATAGGCCATCCATAGCTTCAGACCCTGTAGAAGAGCGTAGAGGTTGGTACAGTAGACTGTTGGAAGGCGAAATCTTCAATAGCTACTGTTGTTTAGTATGAATGAGAGTAATGCTAATATTCCAGACTGCAACAGTCAAACGAGCTCCAAGTATACAGCGACCAGATTACATTAGGCTCAGGATTGTGCAGTAAGGAATGTGTACATTCAGAGTATTAACGCTGGAACATCTTACGCTAGTAGTGCACAGTTTTGCTACACACATTTGCCCCATGCAGGTAACTCAATTTTTACAGTTAATGAACATCATTAGTCACACAGAGTTCTCTCCTGAGGTGTTAATCTGTTTGAAAGTTGTTCTGTTGTCATTTGGTGGTAATCTAAAGTCTCCACTCCACAAAATAAACATATTTTTCAGAGGCTTCTTTGTATATGAGCTTTTCGCCAACACTCGTCTTGCATGAATTCATGATCCATCGGTTGCTCAGCTAAATAGTCTAAACCCGGTACAACGATTTTCGCGTTGAGAGCGTGTTGCCCAAAAAGCGACGGTAGATCGTCTTCGAACAAATAGGGTCCCCAAAACGAGGAAAAGAGGAAATCTAAGCTCTCGTGGCCTTCGGGCGAAGGGTTCGCAGCATTGAGCTCTTCAACCACCGCGACGTAGTCGATTTTGGTGAACATGAAATCCCCAAAAGGTGAATCCCCAACGTACAAACATTTTGGTCGCCTGTTCAATTCCTTCGTCAGCTCTTTTTCAATTCGACTCATTGAACCTCTCACATAGCAACCTTCACATTGGAAATCTACAGACGCTCCATTCCAGTCCAAAAAATGATGATCTTCGAAGAAAAATTTTGGTTTTTTGGCGTCACATATTACAAAGTCGAAAAGTAATCTCCAGTCAGGTCCTAAACCTATTTCGGCAATTTTGGGAACTAAGTTCGAATAATTGGACGATATGAGGGCAATTTTGGAACGTTTTTTCAAATCTTTGAGCCAATTCAAAACAGAATGGGGGGTTTTGTTGAAATACTTGGGTTCTGAGAAAACATGATCGTTCCAATTTGGATCGTCGTACATGGCCACTATCCCAGCAATGACATCAACCCACACTTGGTTCGCTGGTCTTCCAGAATCTACAGCTAAACCGTAAACAGCTGTAGCAGCCACATCAGTAAAATCCATGAAGCTGTACACTTGATGAGCTCGGGATTTCCAATCGGAAAAACCGTTGCCGATGACATCCAGAAGTAAAGGCCACATCATGTCCTCGCCGTATTCCCGACGAATCTCACCACTGGACATCTGACGAGTTCCATGGCTCGCTCGAACAATTCGTCCGTCGGCTGTTGTTTTGAGCAGGTTCCCTCTGTCTACGTCAATGACGAGTCCCCGACTCATAAAGTCCACAAGAGCTGGTGACAGTTTCGTTGGAACCTCATAATTTTTTTGGCTGTTCAAGAAGTTGGTGAGATATTCGAAGTGGTTGGTGAGGAGGTTCTTCAAATTATACTTCACTAGAGTATGATCCAGGTCGAACCCAATGAAGTCATAATCTGACAACTTGAAAACAGCTTGTTTCAGACTGGCCATTACTGACAAGACGGCCGGCCTCAACGGAATCTACAAGAAAATTTAAAAATTGGGAATAAAATAAAAGGCAACAAAAATCAGTAAACGAAAAATCATAATGTAACTTAAAATCCTCTCTAAATGATATGGAGTAAATACCATTATCGATGTAAGAGGTGACATGACTTAATGGGCGTTATATCCCAGGCCATTCCTGACCTACCGGCACATTCTGAACAATTTTACTGGCTTAATTATGCAAATGCAAAAGGCCTGGTAATGTGACTTTCGTGGTCATAGGCTCCCAAGTATGTTGTATGGGTTTAGCAACACCTGAGCGAAGGTTTCCAAGAGCACACCCATCGCCTCTCCCATTTGATAAAAGAGCTCATGTCCATACATCCTTGTGAAGAGAGCAGGCAGAAATTACGTGAGGAGCATCCTCCACTGCAACCTCACCGCACAGATGAGTCGAGTGTTCTGCGCTTGAACAACTCAAGGTAACACGACCATACTCATTCATTTTATTCGGATTTTAACATCCACGTAAGATTGAGGGAGCAATCCAGGTGTGTAGTATCCACCTTTAAATGTTGAACCACCCACACACCGCCCACCATTCAGACAGTTTGCTTTGAAATAATGTACTAACTCAGCAGTTTTGATTTTTGACTATTAGCAGCTTACAAATATGTGACAGGGGGTTGGCTTCATCTAGTTTGATATCGTTCAACCACCAAAAATAGCAACCTTGTAGTATAGGAATTCCACCTTTTAATGAGCTTATTTAGTCCTCATTTCTTCTTTATCTGATACACTATAGTTTGGATGTACAACACTTTCCTTTAAACAGTTTTTCTACCTTAGCTCTTGCCAGCCCACTAATCAGGAACAAATAAATTTACCAATACCGACACTCCTCACTAACATCTAAATAATGGACTAACGCTACTGTACTGTTACAGTATTCCACATAGGCATCAGATCAAAGATCAGCATTTTGTCATCTTGAGGCCAACGTTGTCACACTCGGTCCCAACTATTTCTGAAGTCAAGTTATCTTTCATCTCAACAGTGCCATGTGAGAATAGTTGCTCTCCCATATACAAGCTCCTAGCATGTGTGTTGCTATCAATGTCAGAGAAAGCTGTCATGTTTGTCATAGGCGTCACCCTTATTGATCTTGTAATAGCAGAGGATCAAAGGCTAAGATGAGGATGCCCTGGTGACTCCAGCTCCACCTCGCAGAATCTGCAACTCTGTCCCTCCGACTTATTAATATTGTCAAAGGAGTAATATCTTAGTGGACAGTGCCCTATGAACAGGCCACTTACCATTCATATACTTTCTCTCTCCAGACTGAGGATCTCCCTTAATCACTCCCTGAAGAGTCGAATTAATATCCTTGACTGCCTTTGTCTAGGCATATCCTGCCTATGGGAATCAGATAGAGTTAGAGGGTGCTTTAAGTAGCTCAGCCAGGAAACAAAACTTTTTGGAGAAGATAGGTCCATGGAAGAGATTACCAGTGCATTCACATTATTCACACACTAAAATCTAACAGAATGAACTTTACATGATGTTTCGATTGTAAACATTGTGGAGAGTCACGATTGCTGGCACCATGTCATCACATAGCCAAAGATGGGTTCTACCTGTAAGTGACCCATGTCTTTCCACCTCAAACCAACACACCAGCTTACTACATCAATAGTATAAAGTACAGAGCAAAGTCAAGTTGTCAAGCCACACTGTACAGAACAGGTTAACGTTTCTGGGAATAAATGAACAGCAAACTTCTTGTACATACTTCCCAGACCCATTCTATATTTAGTCTGAGCTACTTAGCTAACTTCACCAACATTTCATTCTATGACATCTCACCTTCCTCAACAGCAGTAGAACGTTTGTGAGTAAAGGTAAGAACGTGGAAAGTACGAGAATTCCCTACTAACAATACAAGTCCGACTGCTGAAGTAGGAAATTCGAAATAAGGCAACGCTGAGAGAAAGGCAATTTCGACAGAAGCCACTGCGGACTATTATGCTCTAGCGTCCGCTGCCATATGCCTACGTCAATCTGCAGTTTTTTAAAGCAAGGGTTGGAGCTATGCCTGTCCATGTTTTTAACAGTTGTCCGTGAGAAATATCCGAGTTGGTGTACGGGAACTCAACAATAATTATGAAATTTGTTTCACCAGCGAGCCAATTTTTATTGTATGGTAGAGATCGCGAATGTTGTTAGAGATTTGTTTTCGCTAGATGCGATATCTTATCTTCAATGGGTTGGCAAGTGTTTGACAATGCGTTCCCTACGTTGGTCGTTAGTTTTATTGTGCAAATTCAAAAGATTATTCCTAGTCATTCCCATTTATCTTCTAATGTAAACCATTCACTCAGTTTAAAACATAAAGCTGGGCTAATAGTGAGCCAATCTTTTGTAACCTTTGGCTCAGGTGTAAAGCAAATCACACGCTTTTTATAAGTAGATTCACAAAACTCAGCTGACGATCCAGAATGGAAATGTCATGGTGGAATCAAGTAGTTGATGATGTAGCAGCTCACTGGTCACTATAGCAGCAATATCCCGCTGATAACGATAGGTATATGGTGGTCTTCCCCGTCTCAACATTGTTTAGCTGCTGGGGGTATGAAGAGACAGCAAAACATAAATATCCAACTTACCTTCGCTTGCAAAAGTTAGCAAGAATTGGCCATCGCCACCAATAAGTGGTTCCAGCTTGTGGACAGTGTATTGGCTGTTTGCTCTCATCTCAGGCAGGTCTTTACTCTGCGGCGATTACATTTGGGGTGTATATTTTCAAACGGTCGACTGCAGTCAATGGGCTGTTTATCTGATAATTCCAGATCAGCCTGGGGGCACGATGGCACCCTCCAAGCTCTAGATTAGTACAGCTACCCTGGGGATAATAAAAGAGGTAGATGGATTGGCGGAGGAAAAGGTTTTTGGACTTACTAAAGTTAACGTACCTGTTAGGTGAGTCCGTCTCCTCTGGCTTGTGAGTTACTGTGGGCAAGCGCTTTCGATGTAAAGACATCATCGTCTGGCCGTTAAGTCAGTACTGGAGTCAGTCAGTTGGTCGTGGTCTTTATATACAAAGAGAAAGGTGAAAGGGGTGATGGAGCGTCGGGGAAGGGGCGGGGAGAGGACGTTTTGGACTTCCTATGAGCTCTGGGCCACAAATAAACCGTGACTCATGTCATGGGTCACCTTAGCACAAAAATGGGTAAGTTGTTTGTGCAACATGAGAAGAAAAGGGCTGAGTTCATGCTTTGTGTGCGCTTGACCATTGGGTCTATCTAGTTGGTTTCAGCTACTCAGCAAGAGGGTTTTGGCCACTGAGGAAATGATCTAGCTTGATTACGCAGCTAAGCTCTGTATATTCTAATACACAACATCTCAAGAACGGCTCAAGCTTCAACTTCACAGTTGGCCTCGTTCGACTCAGATGAAAATGCACTGAAAATATATGTTTGAGAAACCTGAGTTGAATGGGCGGCGTTGAAATGTCTTAACACAAATTTGAACTATTCCCCTCAGCCCCGAGTAGCTATACTAAATGCTGATCATGTAGGCACCCTATTCGACTACCTCTACAATTTTCTGACGATTCTATAAACATTTGAGCGAAAATTGTAAGGAAAAAAGTGCACTAAAATCAATTTTTGGAATGTTCGGTAATTTATTGTGCTGCTCTCGTCATTTTGCCAAGGTTCAGAATTTTACGGCCTTCTTATGTTATTTGGAACTTTAAATTAAAATAATTTAATTAAAATCGTTAAATCAGTTTTTGAGAAAAAAAAAGTGTTTTGATCAGTATGATAACTATAGTTGGTATTAGCGGTTGCTCGTACTGTGGCGACCCAGGGAAACCTGTGTAATTTTTTCTCTAAAGACGAGCTATTATTATTCATTCAGTTAATCAGGTATATTTTCTTTTCTGTCGATGTATTTACTGAATAAATCTTCTTCTTCTCTCTCTCTCTCTCTCTCTCAATCGCATTCATAGGCACACACAACATTTTCTCCAAACGTGTTTTTGGATTCAGTAGGCCTTAAAACGTAAAGACCTAAAGAGAACTTAATTTGTTTTTTTCAGCCAATTACTTTCCAAAATATAAACACTGAAAAAATATAATATAAATAAATTTCTTTTCTACTTTGTAGAGTCGAGGAACGCAAAAAATACTATAATGAACGAGAATAAATGCTTTAAAGCTTGAATTACGTGTAAAAGTACGACAAATTCGTAAGTTTAACCATTTCTAAATATAGTCAAAACATCTAAGAAAGTATTACTTTATTGTATTAATTATTCAATAATCGATGCGTTGCTTTTAATAAACTCACAATGTAATTTTAGGCCTGGAATGGAGAGCACCTCATCTGCACGGGAGAAGATTGCCGCCTTTTCCTCTCGAAAATAACCGGGATTTCATTCGTTCGCCGATGGTCGCCTCAGCATTTTAGGGAAGTGCACAACGTAACAACTGAACTGGAAGGCGTCTGACTCATTGACGATTCTGCGACTCGAGTAACCCCTCAAGGTCAGTTTGTTACTGGCTGACGGGATTTCCTGAGAGCTCTTATTTCGCTTTAGATTAATTTATGGGGGGTGGGGGTTATTAAATACTTGGAGCAAAGAACCACGCAACATTCCTCGCCCTGGTAGTTAACGGTTGCCATTTGCTTCGTTTTTCGAAGATCGCGTTGAAAATACTTAACTATGAGAACAGGAAGACGAAATCATTTTCCCGATTGATAGCGTACGACTGGCCATTTCTCGGATTTTATTTTTTATTTTTTTGATGATTTGGTTAAGATACGTAGTCTACTTAATTGAGCAGGAAAAAACGTTTCCATGTTTACCATCAGCGGTATAGAAAATTATTTATACTTTTTTGTACTGTCCTTGGCTCTACGAAGTAGAAAGTAAAGTTACGTAATCGACTGATTTTATTCTTATACGAAAAAATGGGCCACCAAAAAACGGGGTTTCAAGTATTTCCACTTCAACTTTCCAACCTACTAAGAAAAGAAAATCTGTGGTTTTAACGTGTCACCTCCCGAAGGAGCGGGAATTAGCAATTTTGATTACATTACCCTCGAACAATTCTTAATTTTTTGTGAATTGTTGATGACATCGAATGTATAACGTTGATGAATATTCATACGAACAGACGAAAGAACTATAACGCCGTAAACTATTAAACAGCAGTTTTGTTATTCTCTAGAACAGCATGACTCAACATCTTGACGCAGTGTCGCACCTCCGAGACCCATCCCATTCGATTCAGCGTCAAAAAGTACAAGTAACCGGTACGAAACATTAACGGTACCTGACAACAACGGAACAACGAAAACTGACATTTTGGCTATCGGCACGACGCCACGAGTCGAACTGACAGGTTTTTGGGGCGAGACGGGAGGTAGACCGTGAGCGCAAGCCACGAAGAAACGATAACACACATTGTCCCGTGAATTCTTCCAAGTAGTAGACATTGCCTCACTATATTTACTGCGATTTCACTGTTTTCCATCTAGACGCAGTCGTAGACCTTTGAGACTCGTCTCGTTCGAGGCAGCGTCGAAAAATGCCTAGATAACGACACCAAACACGACGTAATTACGACAAAACCGCCAACATTCAGTTTTTGTTAATTTTTAAAATCATTCTTTGTCCTTAGTAACCATGGGTTCCGTCCGATCGGGTAGTAGGCGGGTACAACCAGATACCTAAAGGTATTTTTAGACCACGTTGAAGACAAAATATGGCGTGGACGGCGGATGGACGTTGCGGATTTAAAATCCCGACGTCTTGAAAATTAAAGCGGCCAAAATTAAGAGTGGGCGGGGGGGAGGGATTGTAAAAAACTTTATTGGTCGAAAACATAGCGTATTATTCAGAATGAATAATAAATCAAAACGGTTACTTCAGTTGACAAGTTTCATTCTAAAAGACATCTATGAAAACATGAACGGAGTGTCCGTACTGGGTGCTGCCAAAACAATCAACGGGTCAGGGGAGAAGAGGGAAGGTTTGTGGCAGTTTCCCCCCCTGCCATCAGCATATTTTCGAATAGTTGGCACAAAGTTCTTCGAAACGATGACGTTTGGAAACCAGTGAGTTGGTATTTATTATGTCAATGTAACAGATGCATGTGCTAAATTGGAACTTCAGCTGAGCAGGGGTCCAGAGCTCATATTCGAAATTTATTGAAAGCGGAGCGAATACGAACGAGGGTGGTAGGATTTAGAAAATTAAAAACTCTTCAGGCTGAATTTCTGCACAACTGCATTGAAAATCTAGCTGAATTGGGGGCTCTGAGAGTGGAAGGAATGTCTTCTAAAATAGCAGCTTTAGAGTTTTTAGTTTTTCATTACGAGTCCTTCATCTTCAGGGTTTCAGGTGAAATCTAGCGTACGAACATCATGCAGCTTTCCTTACCTCTGGCTGTCAGATGAGTTCCCTCGCCCTACCGACTGGTCCAATCTTTGGAAACTGATTCCACCCACCAAACATGATTCGAAATAGGAAGGGACGGTGGGTGAAGGAGGAAGAGGAGGATGCAGCTGACGCGCCTGTCCAGGGTGACCTCGAGTCGCTTCCTGAAAACTTAGGGCACCGATGGTTAGCTCAGGACTTTAAGGCTCAGTATATCCCGTGCCTTAGGGTGAGGAGGATTTATAGTGGGGTCAAGGAGCCTGTTGAGAAGACTCTCCTCCATAAAGGACCAGTTAGCACCTCTAGAGGGAATCAAGGGCTTCCCACTTGTTGGCCTTTTGAGGTGTCTCTCACTCCTCTGGAAAATGTTAACGACCAAGCGATGGTTGGTATTGGACAGAGCTCTCAGGCAGTCCAAAGGTCCCGTGCACACGCCTTTGTTGGGGCATCCACGCAAACCGCCTCCCAAAACAGGGGTTTTCTGACTCAGACCTCAATATCGTTTTCTGACAATTATACAACTTTTCTCATTAGCAGAATTGACGAAAGTAACGTAAAATGGTGCGCTCAAGTGTTAAATTCTTAGAAGTTCGTTGGCAACTTGAATTTTAACAAGTTCCTTTTGCTTCCCAGAAACGCGAAACTAATATAAAGTAAAAAAACGAAGCTAAACCTACGCCTTGTTTTAATTTCATAGGAATGAGTGTGTGTTACGATTTTAAAATTGCGCAGGCATTGTGTGTTTCAGATCTTCGGGACCACTTCATCCTCGTGTTTGCACTCGTGAGACCAAGTAATGCGCAAAAAGCCAAACTGCCTGAAAAATGTAGGTGAAAGTTGTTAGTGCCAGTCCCTAATTGGTACCTGATTCGTGTCCACCCGCCTGATTATCTCGCCTGTACACGTTTCGTTCTCCAGACACCCAAAAAAGCAACTAAGCCAGCGATTTCTGCGGGATTATTTAGATTATTGAAGTAATATCTTGACAACATCCTGAGGACTTTAGAATGATGTTCGTTGTACGCATTTCCGTGTAAAACTCCGGACTTAGGCCGCCCATATTTCAATGAGATATACGAGGGAGGAACGTATGGAACGCTTTACATAAGGAAATTTTAAGAACGGTGAAAACGAGGGTTACATAAACAGTTAAATGAAGATTATTAGTGGAGAGGAAATTCTCACTAACCACGCCGAATAGAACTACGTTGTGGCTTTAAATAGATAACTATAGTCGAAAGGCTCTTCTGCTTCCCAATGTTATCATGACGAGTGGGAGTTATCTGGTTTAAAACATCGCACAGTTTCATCGACCAGGAGCCAAGGCCCCAAAACGTTGACCCATACGTAGAAAGTTGCTAACTACTTTTTCTGAAAGTTCTCAATGATTGGTGAAAAATCACTTCACTGCTCTCCGTGGAGTATGGACTGAACAAATGGCGGCTCAACAAGAACAGCAGAGCAGGTTCCAATTCGTCAAATTTTGATCCGAATTTCGGCTTATTAGTTGGCATTGGACATTTGAATGTCAATACGAAAGTTGAATCTGCTGTGCGAACACCACAATTTGAAGGTAGCAGATACCATTTCATACTTTGCTGAGTAGCTAAAGAAGCGATTCACGCCACTTTCATTTGTCAACCATTCAGTTATTCTTTCTTCAAATTCTGAAAAATATGGTATCATCGACTCTGCTCTTAAAATTTCACCTTTTCAAAGTGGCATATTACGTCTCGTGTAGTCCATGGCTGTGGAACTCATTCGCCGTTTGCAGGTATCAAGTGATAAGTCCCTTTTTGAAACAAGAGAACCCATATATGGAGGAACCGATGTCTTTCCGTGCTCCATAAGCTACCTTCTGGTGGCACTACCGGGTTTGTACTTGGGCACTATCATGTCTAGCTTCGTAAAGGTTTCCAAGTTCCTATACGAGTACAGCTAGGTGCACGTTACTAGCCTGTGGCATCTTAGCTATTCCAAGACAAGTTAATCTGTAAGTCTCCTTAAAAGGTTCTCAAATGTATCAAGAAGAACATGGTCAAACATTTTCTCCCTATTACTAGTAGTAAGTAGAAGTAAGCCCTCCAAAACTAAGCTGCTACAGTTCTCTCTGATGGCAGCTCTGTGCTTCCTAACACCGTAGGTATTAATCGCCGACGGGGTGAGCAATACGCATTTCATAATGAATGAAAAGTACTCGTACGTATTTATTACGTTGCAGAATGCAAGTACGTGCAGATACGAAACACTTTAGAATTGAAACTTCAAGTTTGAGTAGACCGTTTTCCAGTGCTGACAACCTGAAACCCCTCTTATTTAAACTTTGAAAGCACTACAGTTTCGGAATAAAAAGCGCTACTCACCATAAAGCTTGACCTTTTTGTCTTTGTTTTCACATATGATAATGACATAGCCACCCAGCTCGACCATTCTGGACTGTTAGAGCCACTACGCCATGGCTCATCCGTCTTCCCTTTCATCTGAAACAAACAATATTTTTGGGTAACAAGCAATGTCGTACGAAACGTACTGAAAATCATTACACAATGGACGAACCGTGGGAGTCCATTCCCACACTATCGTCCTATTAAAGACACGGTTGATGGAAACTACTGCTGACCCTGAAAGGCACGACCTTCTTGAAGAAAGGTATCAGTGAAGTTACATGCCCGTCTGCTGTTAAGACCAGCCTCAGGTGCAAAATAGTTCACTTCAGCGCTGACTGTGTAAGTGAACGGAGTACTGCACAAGTGGAAATTATTTGCGTCTGCTGGGTGGACCAGCATCGTAACCCTTTGTGTTCCACTGGTCGCCGTTGTGTTGTCTCGATTCATTCGGTGTCCAAAGCGATTTTTTCGGAAAGTATAGGTACTAATTATGTAACGTGTACGTTAAGTAAAAACTTCTATAGCGGTTTTCAGGAAATTCTCGACAAACGATTTCGGTACTTCGCCAACGCCCCTCATCGATGGCAAGGGCCCCAAAACATACAGCGAGTTACATCTTAAATTAGGCTGACAAATACTCCCTAAGATAAGGGAGTAAGGTAACTACCCTACACCCGCTACAGATATTCGAAAATCCATCTAGTGAAATTTGCACTTCCTCGTTCATCAATCGCGCATTGTCCAGGGACAACCTGGACATAGAACACTCATGGTTACCGTCGATTCCAGGCCCACCTAATTCGACTGGTGTGAAAGTGTACTTGTAATCTCTTGTATAGGCCTCATCACCCTTGCCCAAGAATGAGGCGAGTGTAAGCGCACTGCCTGATTTGATTTACATAAACATAAGAGCGACTATAAAACCAGAAAGCTTACTCGGGGTTCACACATGCCAAGCAGTTTCATTAACCTGTCTTGCTTGGACAGAATGTACGAGGAGGGTATCATCTGCAAAAGCTGGTGTCCACCTATACGTGCCGAGCAGAAACACCTCTACTGCTTTGTTACTCAGTGCGGTATCGACAACAAGATTGGAGAGATGCAGAAATATAGGGACTCCCTGCCATCAGGCACACCCTTTCCCTTCTCCTCCAACCTGTGGAAGCATCACATTTCGATGGAGCGAAGAGCTCATGTAATTGACGAGTCAATCAGAAATGCGGGCTAAGACAATGACAATCCCATGAGCCATATTCAATATTGTGACTCAGGAGACCTCACAACGTAAAGTCTGATGAAACATCACCAACCTCAACATTTTTGGTCGATTATAATACTTTCCCTTCTTTGTGGATAGAGAAAAGTAAGAAGGATTAGACCAATCATAAAGTTAAGCATTTCGGAGCGATTCTCCATCCTCGAGCGAACGAAGTCGCTTGATGGTCCGCAGGTGGCAGTAATTGACTGACTGCAAATGATTGTTCGGGCAGGAAAATGTACCGCAGCGGCAGAAGGGAGATGTGCAGAGTTTCATAGGGAACGACGTTACATTTCCAAAGGGTGGAACTGGTTTGGTGTGTCAGGTGGTTGAAGGGTCGACCTCCGCCGTGTAATCGGCCCCTCGTCATCCTGCCGTTCCCCGTTGACGAGCAGATCATCTGATTCCGGCGCGTCCCCTTCAAAAACTCGCCCCTTCGTTTTCCTATCGCAAACCGTTTTCCTTCGCCGTTTGGGAAATTGACTGAGCTCGAGGACGTTTTAGAAATCACACAGAAAAATGATGTGCAGAACTGCGCACAACTTCCTTCGCCCTCGTGATTTTGATGAAAGCTATGAATGTTGAACACACTGACACGCTACGTTTTGGAGATCAATTCTGTTGAACATTTCGGCTAAACTATGTCGTTAGGTATTACGTGCATTACGCAACACGGCGACTGCGGTTCTATTATAAGGCTGGGTGAAGTGATGACGCTTCCTTGTCCTAGTGTACTGACTAGCGTGTGGCAATATGATTCCATGAAGAAAGTTGAGTAACTGCTAACGATATTTACTTTTTGCGTCCTGCGCACAGATAAGTTGGGCGTCAGAAAAAGAAGAGACGCACTACATCTACATTTTGCCTTTCATGAACATGAAAGCGGGTAGCAAGGTGGTCCCGGGAAGAAACCTGAAGGAGAACACTACTCTTAATCGAATTGTTTGGCAGGGTCTGTGAAAACGCCGAAAGTCGGTTGATCTACTGAGTCAGAACTGGATTTCTCAATTTAAGGCACTGAACATTTCCCGCAGAACTAATTACCAAGGAAAATCATTCCATCATAAGTAAATTTTGGTGGAAACCCCTGAGGCATAGAAAAGTGCTTACGACCGTTCTGGTAATCCTAGAGCACATTTTCTATCGTAGGCACCGTCAACTTCAAGATACTATCAGTTGGAGTTCGTTACTCCAGGTTGCACAAACTGTGCAGTAAATTCCTACGTGATATTAAAAAATAAATAAGATAAAAGTCATGGAAATCCGTCAAATACTCGTACCTTCACACTTCTAATAATGTAGCCAAGCAGTAATTGCGGCAACGCTTGAAATAGTGCGGCTTTGTCAGGATATAAACTAAAATAAAAATCTTTCCTCAATTAATCAGCCTCTGAACAAGCTAAGCTAAACTACACAAAATCATGCCAACGAGAGCTATTCAAACAGTGGAAACCAACGGAATAGGGCTCGAAGAACGGCAGAAGGAACACTCCTTCCGGCATACGACTGGCAAACATCCTCTCACCACAGTTCGCAGGGCATAGCTCCCATGATACAACCAACAACGAGTGTTCCATTCAAGGTGAGCTCTTCTTGAAGCTCGCACAGTTCACATACGGGTTTAGGTTGATGGCACCTAAGGTTCGTTGGCGTCTACCTCACTAGTTAGCGAGCATGAGGAAGCAAGAAGGAACTTCCTATGGCAAGCTTCCTGTGGGCTCTACTAGGCAGTTAGGCTCTTCCTTCCGTTTTTACTTTCCGCTACCCGAAGGGAGGGAAAGTATAGTAATCGGCCCAAAAAAAATTTGGGTTTTCTTCAAATCTTTACGTTCAAATCGTATATATATGTTGAACGGAGATATAAGCCAAGTTAACTCAGAAAAGGAGATTTGTCGAATATTAATTTATCGGTATTCCACTTTTCTCAAAAACGCCTCTAACGATTCCGATCAAACTTTCGTAGTACTCTCAGCTAATTAGTCCCTACATTTTGTTCTCCATAAATGTTCCTGTAAAAATCCGTTGAACGAAGATATAGCGCCCGCCTATGTAGGTGGTGTTCGAACTTAAAGGGTTAGCGGAAAGTTGTGTGTTGCTACGCACCAGATTTTTTTGTTTGTTTTTTACCCGAGGGTCAAACTCACGAGGTCCCTTTGTCACTGCGGCAACACTTTGGGCCTATTGTGACGATGTCCCATACCTAATAAAGACGTCGAACATACCAGCCTTCTAAGAACAGACTGAAATATTTATGGAAAATGAAATGTGATTTTGCACTAACGAAAATTTTACTGAGAGTCAATCGCAAGATCAACGTCGTCAATTCAATCAATTTGAATGTTCAAAGAACCTAATTTTCTGCCAAAATCTAGATTCTATTAGAGAAATATTTGTACATAACGATGTGTAAGTATCGATTAGAGAAAATGATTATTTCTATTAGAACAGCATCTGCGAAAATGTCGAAAACGCCCATTTTCGGGCAATATTCGGATTTAACTTACACGGGGCTCTGTATCCACTCGATGATAGGATCGTATAACTGTAAATCTTACTGAACAGAACAAAGAAACTGCCTAAACCAGACTAGTTGTGGGAGTGAGTTGTGTCAGAAGTCGATCATCTAAAATCACAAACGTCGCTGAATAGGCATTCTAGAGATGTAAGACTGCACTGCCGTTTCGGTATTTCTGCAAATGTTTGCGTCGAAACATATTATCTGCACCACATAACGTAACATATTATTGACGAGTTTGTGCACCACTCGTGTTTTCCACACATGATAAATCAAGGAAAGGCCAGAATAGTATTAAAGTAATTGGGTTAGATCCGCCAGTCGGCAAATTACCAAAGTTAACTCAATACGATAAAGTCTTTACATCGAAAGCGCTCGCCCACAGCATCCCACCAGCCAGAGAAGACGGACTCACCTAACAGGTACGTTAACTTTAGACCAGAATAGTGCTTTATGTCAATACAATTACGTCAATCTATCTCGTTTTGTAGAAACAATTTTAAAGAAAATATCTGGTGCGTTGCAACACACAACTTTCCTTAGCACGACCTCATTGCACGACCACTATTGAGCTATAGGTACACAGATAATTAATGAGGCTGTAAACACGAATTTTTTGAAGAGGATAGTAATCAATTTTGTAGAGTTATTGGGTAATAACTGTTAGAACTGGTATTAAGCGAAACGGCGGTAGTTGAAATTCAGGAATTTCTGGAGTGAGCCCCATGTATCTCATGAGCGTTTTTAAACACTCACCCTTTAGGTATTGGATTGGACTACAACACGACATTTTTTAAACATTCTAGTAACATTCCAGCGGGGTTTAAAAGGAAACAACCGCGGCAAAAACGCTTTTCGTCAAAAATTTTGATAATTTATTGTGCTCTCGTCATTTTCCCACAAATGGGAATTTTATGGTATCATTGCCTTATTGAGAGCTATCAATATAAAAAATGTAATTAAAATCGTTAGAGCCGTTTTTGAGAAACAAAAATTGGTGTTTTGATCACTATGATAACTATAGTTAAATTTCGGTGGATTTTGTTCATACCCTTATTTTTGCGTCCCATTGTGACCTGTAGGCTAGACATCAAGTTTCAGCTGATTTGGTACGGTTGTTTTCTCTTAAAACCGCGCTAAAATCGATTTCGTCGAAACTTTTGATAATTTATTGTGCTGCTCTCGTCATTTTCCCACTAATGAGAATTTTATGGTATAGTTACCATATTGGGATCTACCAATATAAAAAATTTAATCAAAATCGTTAGAGCCGTTTTTGAGAAAAAAAAAAATTTGGTGTTTTGATCACTATGACAACTATAGTTAAATTTCGGTGGATTTTGTTCATACTCTTATTTTGGCGTACCATGGTAACCTGCGGGCGAGATATCAAGTTTGAGCTGTTTTGGTACGGTGGTTTTTTCTAAAAATCGTTCACAGACACTCGTACACACAGACCATTTTCGGACTCAGGGGGGTCTGAAACGTAATGATCTGAAGAGAACTCAAAATTTTTTTTTCAGCCGATTACATACTTTGTAGAGCCTAGGAAAGTAAAAAGATATTGCTGGTTTCGTTTCGTACGATGACGCAGGCCCAATTTTCGATTTCCTCTTGAAATTTTGATGTTTTTTTGTGCCAACCTCTTCGAACTACGTAAGTTTCCTTTCTGCCGGTGAGCGTGTAACGTCAGACATTTCCTGGCCTGATCTTGACCAAATTTACAGCTACTATTGTTCTATGGGTGTCTGGACATTAGACTGATATCACAGTCGTTCTAATGTGGAAATAGTTCGTGCCTGGGCCCTGAACTTTGACAGCGCTGTGAAATTCGATTAGATCGTTAAGGTCGAGCTTAGATGGCCCTGAGAGCTTCAGAGCATTGCTCACATTCTTCTTGAGTCGAAAATATCTATTTTTTCTTAGCCGCAGTTTTTTGTTCTGTTCTTTAGCCGAAAAACGTCGAAACTGACCTATCAGTTTACGTGAAATCAATACAACATATTGAAGGTAACCACAACCTATACACGTTTTTATTAATTGCACACCACAGCGCGCGTTTTCGCGTTTTGAACCCTGTCGAGAACCGACCTACCGATTTCGACAGAATTGAATTAAGCCCTTAGCAATGATTTGCAGATCGCTGCATCCTCAAGTGTCACTCTAAAGTGTAAAGATTGGAGGAAAATTGGTTTTTCGGGAGATTGAGTACTCTCTCTTCTAGTGAATATAGAACTCCTAGTTCGTTGGAACATCAGTTTGAAGCATCACAAAACTACCTATCGTCAAAAACGTACATTCTTTCAGTTTTGAGTTGAGGATTCAGTGAGGACTATTTCTCATATTTGCGTCTGAATGTCGGCCTCACCTCCGATTGGCATCTGTTTTACTTTCCTTAGTCACACGAAGTAAGTAGGAAGAAAAATCGTTATTGGCTGAAATACATTTGTAGTTTGCTTCGAACCTCGACGAGCCTCAGGTTTGTGGGTGAGTTTACGTGTACCTGTTAGAAGCAGACGCTCAATATGAAGCAACTAGGTAAAATGCTCGACGTCGCTGGAATTTATTTCTGACCTACGTCACGACTTTTATTGAGTAAACACTGCAAGTGTAATTTATGGGACTGTGAACGTGATTTTTACTTTCCGCTACCCGAAGGTAAGGAAAGTATAGTAATCGCGTCAAAAAAAATTGGGTTTTCTTCAGATCTTTACGTTTTGAGGCCTACTGAGTCCAAAAAACCTAATTTCGGCGCGTGGTCCGTGTGTGTGTGTGTCTGTAGTTCGATTTGCGGGAGAACGGCTGATCCGATTGAGCTGGTTCCTTTTTTGTTTTGTTCGTTATTTTTTGTAGACACCAAAATAAGGTTATGGACGATTTCGGCCGATTGGAAGGGGGGAGGGAACGAAAATGTACCAAAAACTAGGGTTTTTCGCATTTTTCTCGAAAACGGCTATAACGATTTTGATTAAACTTTCAAATTATCTTCTACTTATCAATACCTAACTTTTCTTCTCCATACGTATCTCCATGAAAAAACGGTGAACGGAGATATAGGCCTATGAAGCAAAAATACGTTTTTTACGCTCTTTGGCAAAACGGCTTCAACGATTATCACCAAACTGTCAAGATGTTTTCGAATAGTTAATACCTACATATTGTTCTCGATAAATGTTCCTCTGACAGTCCATTGAACAGAGATAAAAATCAAAATGTGTCGAAAATAACGTTTTTTCTAACATTTCCGTAAATTCCAGGGTAACTTTTTCACCAGATGTGATAAATTCTAATGGAGTGTCTTCTAGTCACCCATACCAACATTTCGGTCTCTATAATTATTTCTGTATATATATGTTGAACAGAGATATAAGCCAAGTTAACTCAGAAAAGGAGATTTGTCGAATATTAATTTATCGGAATTCCAATTTTCTCAAAAACGGCTCTAACGATTTCGATCAAACTTTCGGAGTACTGTCAGCTAACTAGTCCCAACATTTTGTTCTCCATAAATGTTCCTGTAAAAATGCGTTGAACGAAGATATAGCGCCCGCCTATGTAGGTGGTGTTCGAACTTAAAGGGGTGGCGGAAAGTTGTGTGTTGCTACGCACCAGATATTTAACATTTGCGGCGTGAGGCTTGCTGAATCGAAAACCCCAACTGTGCTTTTGCACGTTTGTAGACTGATTTGAGGAAGAATGGCAAGACCGATTGTGATCTTCCTTTTTCCTTTAGTTAGTTATTATTTGAAAGCGCGAAAATAAGGTTTCACGAGCAGTATTCATTGACTGACGAGGGGGGGGGGCTAAATGTACCAAACACGAGGTGTCTTCTTAAGTTTTTTTGAAAAAGAACGATTTGGACTACGCATTCACTGATTCACTAACTTAAACGTTGTTGTAGTCAACTCCGAAAATTTACATCAAATCACTAGCCGACACTCATTGGCCTACATAAATGTTTATCTGGGAGTCCGTTGAACAGATATATAAGCCACGACACATCAGAAGATGCGATTGTCCGAACATTATATGATCGATTTCAAATTTTCTCAAAAACAGCTCTTCTCAAAAAATTACTTTGATAACATTTACGAAGTTTTATGTTTCTATTCATAAACGCGTGTAATTCGTCAAAGCCTCGCAATACATTTTAACAACATTTAACGATGAAAACATTTTTTGTATACTGTTTTCTCTATAAATCCTGTCCACTAAAATCATGATGGTACTCCGATAAATACGATGGAAGTTTAGTGAATGTTATAAAACCATTGAGAGTAACACATAATATTCCCAAAACGACACAAGTAGCTACACTTTGATCAATTTCTTTCACAGGTTATAACTTCAACGCTGTTTACATAGGAATTTAAACAAACAGTGTTGGCAGCAGTAAATATGCTGTTCGCTAATTATTCAATGGAAGTTGACTGCCAGTTTAAAGGATTGCCGGTAGCCCATTTAATTAGGGGATTAGTAGTGTCGGGGGCAATTTTTTTGTGTCTCAGTACTATTTTCAAGACCAAGTTATCTTCATTGCGAGTCTTATTTACCAGTTTTACGACGTAACGCCCTTCGCACGAGCGGATAGGAATGTAAATTAGTTGGCAGAGTGATAAAAACGTGGAAGTGACGAAAGTTGCGTCGCATGGGATGTTTACAGTGACACTGAACACGCAAATATTTTAAATAATTTATCATTGGGGTCAGGGCACATTCTTTTGCAATGTACTAAGCGCGAGAAATGTAACAATGCACATCTGTGAAACATTAATAAATTTGTCGACCGTCATCGAAGAAACCAAACGCCGAATCTATATTTCGAATTATGTCACCTAAAGATGGAAATTAGGCTTGAAGTCCTTCAAAAAATTGGCTATTTCATCTCATGAGACCAATTTTTCATTTCTTCTTTTCGACATTTCAATTTAGGTCATTTTAGTTCAAAAGACACATTTACCTGTACTCGTCCACGTCTTATCGCTTCACACAGTATACTCCACCTCTGTGCCGGTATGCAACGACACCATCAGGTTTCAAGTGAAACTATTCTAAATTTGGCTATAGGTCTCATAGCAATAAAAACCACAATATTTGTTTTTAAGAGATTTAACGATGTTTATTATTTTGTACAGAGAGGCTACACTACTGTTATTTTCACAGCTCTCAAGAAAATAACACCGTCGCGGGCTAATCATCAAACATGAACAAAGCAGAGTTTGAATAGTTTTCCTATATAAAGTGAAGCACACTTTGTCGATAAAAATAGGAACTCTTGTGTTAGTCTTTAAATGTCACCCACCATTTAGACGCTTGTTTTCGTTCATCAGCATCTACTGTCGTTTCATTGACTAACTTTTTTACACGATTGCTCCTGAGCAATTAACAGGAAACCGTACCAAAATATCTGGTGCGTAGCAACACACAACTTTCCGCCATCCCCGTAATTTCGAACACCAGCTACATACACGGGCGCTATATCTTCGTTCAACGCATTTTTACAGGAACATTTATAGATAACAAAATGTAGGGACTAGCTAGCTGAGAGTACTCCGTAAGTTTGATCGAAATCGTTAGAGCCGTTTTTGAGAAAAGTGGAATACCGATGAATTAATATTCGACAAATCTCCTTTTCTGAGTTAACTTGGCTTATATCTCCGTTCAACATATATATACAGAAATAATTATGGAGAATGAAATGTGGGTATGGGTGACGAAAAGACACTACACTAGGATTTATGACATCTGGTGAATAAGTTACCCTGAAATTTACGGAAATGTTCGAAAAAATGTTATTTTCGACACATTTTGATTTTTATCTCTGTTCAATGGACTGTCAGAGGAACATTTATTGAGAACAATATGTAGGTATTAACTATTCGAAAACATCTCTAAAGTTTGGTGATAATCGTTGAAGCCGTTTCGCCAAAAAGCGTAAAAACCCTATTTTTGCTTCATGGGCCTATATCTCCGTTCACCGTATTTTCATGGAGATATGTATGGAGAAGAAAAGTTAGGTACTGATTAGAGGAAGATAATTTGAAAGTTTAACCAAAAATGTTGTAGCCGTTTTTGAGAAAAATGCGAAAAACCCTAGTTTTTGGTACATTTTCGTTCCCTCCCCCCTTCCAATCGGCCGAAATCGTCCATAACCTTATTTTGGTGTCTACAAAAAATAACGAACAAAACAAAAAAGAACCAGCTCAATCGGATCAGCCGTTCTCCCGCAAATCGAACTACAGACACACACACACACGGACCACGCGCCGAAATTAGTTTTTTTAGACTCAGTAGGGTCTGAAACGTAAAGATCTGAAGAAAACCCAAATTTTTTTTTGGGCCGATTACTATACTTTCCTTCCCTTCGAGTAGCGGAAAGTAAAAATGTGAAGGAAACTACATTTTTTCGCGATTAAAATATTTTCCTTACTCTTAGGGTAGTGATTACGATTTTCACATTCGTCGATTTTTATCGCTGCACCAGGGATTTCAATTAGTTCTTCAAATTTATGTACATGGACTTGGTAATACCTAACCTAACGTTGAGTAAAAGCGTACAGATAATTTATGGGACTTCCATTCTTTGAAAGCTTCGCCCTGTGAAGCCTGCGGCTGTTTTTGTGTTGTTTAGTCAAAAAAGAAAAAGCACTTTGGATACGGGAATTTTCGGATTGCATCGATATTGATGATTTAGGAAAACGATAATGGTAACATTTTATTTCGAAATTGAGAATTTATTGCGCTGCGCTCGTCATTATCTCAAGAATTAAAATGTTATGCCATCTTTCGGTTGTTTATAACTATTCACACAAAAAATGTACTCAAAATCCTTGGAATCGTTTTTTAATAGGTGATTGGTTCACTATGCCTATAAATCGTTTTGAATCGATTTTTCACATAAACTTATTTTGGCGTCTCAAGTTGATCTGCAGGATGAACACCACATTTGAGCCGATCTATATCGCCTGTTCAAAGCCTTAGATAATTTCCTTTGATGGCTTTTTTATCCTCAAAATACTTTTGAAACTTAAACGTCCGAAGGAGACTTTTTTCATTTCCACTTCACGGGGCTAAGTTAAAATGTGGTGTTTTCATCGCCTACAACACCATGCTAAATAGTACTGTTCATTTGGGGCAGCCTCTTTCTCAATCGTGTTGACAAACGAACACGCCAACGTACACACCATTCTCCCAAATAGTGCTTCCTTTCTCAAAAAAAAAAAAAGCCAGCCTAACGCTTCACTTTTTTCCTACGTCGAAAGGTAAGGAATGTAAAAAGTGCAATTAACATAGATTGTCCAATTGTCAACAGATGAACCGTGACAAGCAGTACTTTTGACTTCTAAACATTCATCGGGACCGATTCAAACGCCGCACAAATGAAGAAATGTCTGCTAACCCGAGATGACACGACATGTTAACCTTTCAAGTTCAAAGGTTCAAATGTTTCCCACTCGAAAGGTCAACAATCGAACGTTAATTCGCCTTCTCTGCTACAAGTACAGAAGGGTAATTTCTTTAAATTTGAATTCCTTATACTTTTTTTTTTTTGGGAGTAAACGTGAATGTTGAAAGTTTGTCATAGGAAGCGTCAAATGTGTGATGAGTTGTTAAAGAGTTGACGTTAAGTTGATGAGTGTAAGTGGTTAATTGATAATGAGAAGCTTAGCGTTTAAAAAAAAACCTGCTGGCGTAGGGGGGAGTGGTGAGGGAGCGAAGTGTCTGAGAGAGCAGGTTATGTTGTAGCGCCGAAGAAGAGGAAAAGAGGTCCTGGGCAGAAGGAAACGCCTGTTGAATTTAAATTTGCACGCACAGTTAGAACCACACAGACCGTTAAAAAAAAATCGAAATCGGAACGATATTCGAATTAAATATTGACCACCGAAAATCAAAATTCGACAAATTCGGGAGACGAAGGGGACATTTTTCGTTTCTGTTTGTTGTTTTCGGCAAAGGAGCCGACTGTCGTACGACAAAAAAAAGTTTGTTTAGCTCACGTCGGTCATGTAAAATGCCCGTTGCGAGGGGCGTTTTGTTGGGACTTTTGACTTACATCGAGCGGCTCGTTCAAGTGGTGTCATCTGGGACGGGGGTTGTTTTTGTTGTAAAGGGGGGAAGGGCGCGTCGAAACGCTGCCGGAGGACCCGGAGTCACTGGGGATGTTCCCGAAGGACTGAACAAGGGGAGAAGTGGGATGGAAAATCGTGGGGATCAATACGGAGCGAGACTGTGCAGAGCAGACTCCCACGCCCCACACTCCCCTCCACCTTGTTAACCCTACCCCCGCCCATCTTAAGCCCCTCCCTTCACCCCTCCTCATCAGCAGCACAGAGCACACCCCCACCACCCCAAAAAATCAAATTTTTTTCGAAAAAAAACGAAAGACTTCCAACCGCCCCTTGTCAGCAAATTCAATTTCATCTTTGGTCCAGGGAACTTCCCTCAGATTTACACCCGATTTTTCCCTCCCTATAAATAACCGGTGCGGTATTTTGGTTTCATTTGAAGTTCGGATTTTGATCCCTTGGTTCATAGGGTTGAAAATGTCAGTTGCCAGGGTGGTCTCTTCTGTCCACCCACAGGGCCTAACGTGCAGGAGTGTGTAGGAGTGCAAGCTAATTCTGCCCACACCTTTCCAACCCTCCGGTGACATTTAAGGTGTAAGTTGCCGTAGGCTACACTGTGAAATGCGAGAGGTGTCTCCGCTTTATGATACAGCTCATCATCACGCAATCAGCGATGGAAGAGAAGGTGTGCAAAGACGAAGGCCCTGTAGACCTGTACTGATAGCTTCAAATCGGTTTTCTGTACTCGTAAATTCAATGAAGCTTCAGCAATGCGAAGGCGTCAATAATAGACGAATCCCGGTAGTAACGTGCAAGAAGACTTTGGGTGCACGCAGGGCCATCGATTGAGCGAGTTATTGGAGTGGGGGATGTAAAATTTTACAATTGCTCAACTATTTTGACTTGGATTTTACAATTTGAAAATTTGAGGGAGGGAGGCAAAAGGTAATACATCATTTAATTCACTAGTAGATCCAGATAATGGTGGGGAGGAGGGGAAGGGAAATGAATGTTTACATTTTATTTTATTGTTTTGTTCTGGATATTGTTATTGTTGTTGTTTGGCTCAGGCCGAATCACTGTGATGCTCTTAACAGGATGTCTCTGGAATTTGCGACAAAAGGCCTATGGTTTATTTCCGAAGCTAACTACAGATTTTCCCTTTTTGGATTTTCCAAAACATACCTTTCCCACCACTCACTTCTTTACCACTTTCCCTTAGATTCTAACTCTCAGCTCTACTCAGACCCACCCTAAAAACGAACGTTCGACACTCAGCTCTCGTGCTACTCATTCGCTCTCTGCTCTTGATCCCACAATCCAGTTCATCTGTTCAAAGACCCCCTCGAGGCAGATAAGTTCTTACCCACTCACTCTTTTTCTCTTTTTCCCTATTCGCTATTTCATTATACAGTGTATAAATACAGTTCTCTCTCACGCTCATCATGTTACTCCGTTCTTCATACTCTGTCACAAATTCACCCTCTCATACGCCTAACAGTTGTTATTGTTATTATCTTTATCGATGCAATCAGGAAAAATTGACGGGAAAATTGACAAAAAGGGGTAATGAATCTTAATTTTCTTATATACTCGTAAGAAAGCTAATAAACTAGCTAAAAACGTTTTCATCCAAAATTTCGGGAGGGGTGGTTGCCTCCCTTGGATCCACTGCTGTGTTTATTTATTTTATTATAACGCATAAAGGTATGAGCAAAATATGCCCAAAACTAACTATATAATCCTAGATCCTGTCTAAGGGACTCAAGGGCAAGCAGATCTACATATTCTCGGACAGCCAGGCCGCATTAAAGGCCATCGCGGCCTACAGTTTTAGGTCCAGGCTGGCATGGGAATGCCTTCATGCTCTCAAGCAGCTCGGCGCCCACAATAGGCTTTCCCTCATCTGGGTGCCGGCTCACAAGGGGCATGAGGGCAATGAAAAGGCTGACCACCTTGCGAAGAAGGGCACAGAAGCCCTACCCATTGGGCCTGAACCTCACGTAGGTATGACCAAAAGTCACCTGAACCGTTTGGTGGCTCAATGGGGGGCACAGGAAAATAGCGCCCATTGGCATCGCCAGCCACGACTTGGCAATCAAAAAGGCTTGTTACGCCTTCTGGTCAAAGGGCAAAGGCGATGCTGACACTCTCCAGGAGGGATTTGAGGGTCTTGATTAGCTTCCTCACTGGACACTGCCCACTCAGGTATCACCTCAACAAGAAGGGCATCTCAGAGGCGGTGGAATGCAGACTCTGTGGTGAGGAGGACGAGACGGCGGAGCACATCCTATATGAGTGCCCTGCCTTAGCAGTCAAACGCTTTGAATATTTTGCCCAGGGGATCATTGAGCCCCATATCATAGCGGAAGCTGCGGTGAAGGACATACTTGGCTTCATTAAGGGGGTGGGTATGTACGACGCCTTTTACTAAGGAAGGGCTAGAGTCACAATAGGCCCTCACGTGGCCGCGGTGACAAAGGGACTTGTCCCGCATGTCCTCGGGGGAAAAAAAAACAACTATATAATCCTATCATAATGATCAAAACACTACATGTTTTTCTCAAAATCTCAAAACACTCATTAACTTCTTTGAATAAACAGCTCCAAATAAAACGACAATACAATAACATGCTCATATCTGGGAAAATGGCGAGAGAAGCATATTAAATTACCAAACATTTCGACGAAAATGGTCGACAATTTTAGCGCTGTTTTTGCTTATAAACTCCGCTCTGTTACCAGGATCTTCAAAAAAATTTAAGTGGTAGCCCAATCAAGTACCAGAGATCAAGGTAACAAGAGTTGTGTGATGAGTTGCAACAGATATTTTAATACTGAGTTGAATAGGACAGTAATGCGTCTAGATGGACCACAGTTAAATATATAGTGAGGAGAATTCTGCTACTTGAAGGAGATCGAGGGACAATGTAACAGAAGTTATCTTTTCTGCCCGGCCTTCGCACTCATCATTTACCTCTCATTGCCTCCCGCATCACTCCAACCACTCGTTTGTTTGACTCTTCGCCTCGTGCCAATTGCCCAGCGTCGCCTAGAAAAAGTCAATTTTCGTTGTACCGTTGTAGTGGTCGTGTTTCGCGTAGTTTACGAGTACTTATCGATGCTGAGTCGAACGGGATGGTTTTCGAACGTGCTCTACAAACATAGCTGTTTGCATATGAGCTATAGGTCGTCGGATGGTTCTTAATATTTTTCGACGTTGGATTGAATTGGAGAGATCCCAATCATGCTATGCAACAGAATAATAAACCGTTGTGCAGCGTTTTTTCACTAGTTATTTCAGAGGTTTTTTCGTGATACGGCGCCATTTTTATGTAATTTTCACTGTTTCAGCAATTATTACTTTCCGCTACCCGAAGGGAAGGAAAGTATAGTAATCGGCCCAAAAAAAAAAGTTGGGTTTTCTTCAGATCTTTACGTTTCAGACCCTTCTGAGTCTAAAAAACCTAATTTCGGAGAGAGGTCCGTGTGTATGTCTGTGTGTATGTCTGTGTGTGTGTGTGTGTGTGTCTGTAGTTCGATTTGCGGGAGAACGGCTGATCCGATTGAGCTGGTTCTTTTTTTGTTTTGTTCGTTATTTTTTGTAGACACCAAAATAAGGTTATGGACGATTTCAGCCAGTGGGAAGGTGGGTGGGGGACGAAAATGTACCAAAAACTAGGGTTTTTCGCATTTTTCTCGAAAACGGCTCTAACGATTTTGATCAAACTTTCAAATTATCTTCTCCTAATCAATACCTAACTTTTCTTCTCTATACATATCTCCATGAAAATACGGTGAACGGAGATATGGGCCCTTGAAGCAAAAATATGTTTTTTACGCTTTTGGCAAAACGGCTTCAGCGATTTTCACCAAACTCACAGGATGTTTTCAAATAGTTGATACCTACATATTCTTCTCAATAAATGTTCCTGTGACGGTCCATTGAACAGAGATAAAAAAGCAAAATGTGTCGAAAATAACGTTTTTTCTAACATTTCCGTAAATTCCAGGGTAACTTTTTCACCAGATGTGATATATCCTAATGAAGTATCTTCTAGTCACCCATACCAACATTTCGTTCTCTATAATTATTTCTGTATATATATGTTGAACAGAGATATAAGCCAAGTTAACTCAGAAAAGGAGATTTGTCGAATATTAATTTATCGGTATTCCAATTTTCTGAAAAACGGCTCTAACGATTTCGATCAAACTTTCGGAGTACTCTCAGCTAACTAGTCCCTGCATTATGTTCTCCATAAATGTTCCTGTAAAAATGCGTTGAACGAAGATATAGCGCCCGCCTATGTAGCTGGTGTTCGAGCTTAAAGGGGTGGCGGAAAGTAGTGTGTTGCTACGCACCAGATATTTAGAGAATTACTCTGCTATCTTCATTCTGTTCCTCGAAGAACAATAGATTAGATTAAATTTCCCAACAATGTTGGCTCGTTTTTACTCTTTCTAAAATTTACAAAATGTTTCCCAATAATTTTTATTCTACTTCAAACTATTTTCTAACCCTCCCACTCCTAACACTTTCAATATCAGGTATACTTCGCATTTCCCACTCCCAAATAACCAGCGCGGTAGTTTGGTTTCATTTAAAGTTCGAAGGCGTTAAGAGTCAGTTGTCAGGGTAGTACTCTGCGTCCCACAACTCACAACCTTAACGCGTTCTTACAAAGGAGTACCAGATAGTTCTTCCGACAACTTTTCAACCCTCCAGTAACATTTAAAGGATATGTTACCTCACAGAATGGGGTGAAATGGACCATTATTTCAATCGTATTAAATCATGAAACATTTTTTACAACCCCCCCCCCCCTCAAAATTTGATACTTTACGTTTCAAGACATGGGGATTCCAAATCTGCAATGTCCGTCCGCCGTCCAGGCCGTTTTGTGCCTTTTACGTATTCTAAAAAAGCCGTTCTTTCGCACAATAATCCCATTATTATATGGGTATCTAGTTGTGCCCGTCATCTCGGCAATCTGATCGGACGAAGCACATGGTTGTTATGGACAAAAAATGGTTAAAAAAAGTAACAAAACGCAGTATAATCGCAAATACGCCGTGTTTCGTATCGTTTTCTAGGCATTTTTACATCCTGGGTCGAATGGAATGAGTATCAGATGTGCACAACTGCGTATAGGGAAATTACAGTAATTATAGTGAGCCAAAGTCAACTAATTGAAAGAACGCGCGGGAACTACAGCGGAAGTAAACGTTTCGTCGTTAGTACTCCCTCCTCCCTCCCTCCCGTCTCATCAAAACTACCCACCTACTGGACTCGCTCACCGCAACATTGTGCCAATTGCTGAGGGTTCGTTGGAAGTAGTCCCCGTCCCAATTTCCCCGACTCTTTTTGCCCGACGGGGTGGAGGAAGGTTGGGGCCACTTCCTCCGCACACCCCTACACCGGATCATAAATGCCTACAGACGCCTGGCGCCGGGGAAATATTTAGTTTCCGTAGTTGCATTGTAGTCAGGTCACGTTTCGTATGGTTTACTAGTATTTTTCAATGCCGAATCGAACGGAATGGGTCTCGGAGCAGTAATACTAGGTCAAGCTGTTCATGAGAATAATAAACCGTTGTGTAATAATTTGCAGGGTTGTTATTTGAATACTCATTTTATTGAGTATTCCCATAAACAGGATAGCGTCGAGAAGTCTCGTACAGTTGTACACAAGTTTTATTTTAGTACGATTCGATCACTTATGGAGAGATTGTAGGAAATCATTTTCAAGCAGAAAAACGAGAGAAATAATCTTATCAACCGATTTCGACGATTGAGCCATATTCAATACTGAACTGATTTTTCTACTTGTAATTTAGACTGTTGGCGTGGTGAGTTAGGGACGATAGGATATCTTAAATGTCCTAATTCAGCTGTGGCCACTGATGGCCAGACGTTTTCCCCAAAATTTGATCGTCACTTCAACCCAACTCCAAGTTGTTCACCATTTTTACGTCTCGCAGTCCTCAGCTTGACGAGCCAAGGAATTACGTTCTACTCCACTAAAGTTTCCCTGCATCAGTCCGCTCCACGATGAATATGTTGATAAGTTGAGCCTGTTTACCCGCACCTGATTTAACTGGCTGTCCATGGCTCGTATTGCTCCGGGTTACGCTCAATTAAGCCTCTGTTTGCGTTGCTTCAGTACAAAGAAAGGAAACTGAGGTACAGAAATTTGGTAGGCATAGTTGGGAAATCCAATTTTTTTTAAATAGATGGAGAATCGTATTCCTATTGCAGTGGATACGAGTAAATGTGTATGCGGATTAAAAAAGTTTGCCAAAATTGATAAAATTCACCAAATAAATACTTTTTAGTTTTGGCGCTTGGTATGAAACCCACGAACTTTTGTACAGGAAGGGTTTTTTACTTTCCTTGCTCTACAAAGTAGAAAGGAAAGTTATGTAATCGGCTGAAAAAAAATTTTGAGTTTTCTTCAGATCTTCACGTTTCAGACCCTCCTGAGTCCGAAAAACACTATTTGGGAAAATGGTCTGTGTGTCTGTGAACGATTTTTAGAGAAAACCACCGTACCAAATCACCTCAAACTTCATATCTCGCCCGCAGGTCACCATGGGACGCCAAAATAAGGGTATGAACAAAATCCACGAAAATTTAACTATAGTTATCATAGTGATCAAAACACCAATTTTTTTTTTCTCAAAAACGGCTCTAACGATTTTGATTAAATTTTGTATATTGATAGCTCTTAATAAGGAAATGATACCGTAAAATTCCCATTTGTGGGAAAATGACGAGAGCAGCACAATAAATTATCAAAATTTTCGACCAAAAGCGTTTTTAGCGCAGTTTTTTCCTTATAAAGTCCGCTGGAATGTTAGTAGAATGCTAAAAAAAATTGGTATTGTAGTCCAATCCAATACCTAAAGGGTGGGTGTTTAAAACGCTCATGAGATCCATGGGGCTCACTCCAGAAATTCCTGAATTTCAACTACGCCCATTTCGCTTACTACCAGTTCCAACGGTTATTACCCAATAACTCTACAAAAGCGATTACTATCCACTTAAAAAAATTCGTGTTTACAACCTCATTAATTATCTGTGTACCGATTGCTCAATATTGGTCCTGCAATGAGTACGAGCAGCACAATAAAATCTGTAACTGTAAGCGCTACCACTTCCTGCTGCCGTAAAGCGTTGTTTGACCAAGTTCAAATTAACTGAGTGATAAATGAATTGATTAAACCGAATTGGCCATGTACAAAGTGAATTGACGTAGAGCTACGGAAAGTTGTGTGTTGCAACGCACCAGATATTTTTAAATTTTATTTCATCGTGTGTATTCAGTTCAGCCACGCGCAACGCACACGAGCGAAGGAACTAAGGTACGGAAAAAACCCTGCAAATTATTACACAACGGTTTATTATTCGGATAAACAGCTTGACCTAGCATTAATGCTCCGAGACTCATCCCGTTCGATTCAGCATCGAAAAATATCATAATGAAACCCCAAAAAAGGTCGAAAAGAACTGAATCGTAATATTAAAATAAACAAAAAACCACGTTAAAGGCACAAAACGGCCCGGACGGGGGACAGGGGACGGGGGACGGCGGACGGACATTGCAAATTTGGAATCTCCATGTCTTGAAACGTAAAGTATCAAATTTTGAGGGGGGGTTGTAAAAAATTTTTCGTGACCGAAAACATAGGGTTATTATTCAGAATGAATAATAAACCAAAACGAATGTAAATATCTGGCGAGTAGCAACACGCAACTTTCCGCAACCCCCGTAAGTTCGACGAACTGCTACATATACAGATCTTTGGTCAACGCATTTCTACAGAGCACCTCTTAAGTTTTACCAAAATCGTTAGCTCTGTTTTTAAGAAAATTGGAAATACGATAAATTAAATTCGATATCGGGTTATATTCCGTGATATCGTGGCATCCGTTCAACAGATAGATACAGAAATAGTTCCAGAGAACAAAATATGGGTATAGGTTCCGTAAGATTGATCAAATCCAGTGAAACAGTGAATATGGAAAATGTGAAAATGTACAACAAAAAAAAACATTATTTTCGACAAATTTTGGTTTTTATCTCTGTTCAATGGACAGTCAGAGAAACATTTATTGAGAACAATGTATAAGTATTGATTATTTAGAGACATATTGTAAGTTTGGTAAAAATCGTTGAACCGATTTTGCTGGAAAGTTAAAATAACCATCAGAAAAAGAAATTTGGCGAATATTAATTTACCGTTTTTCCAATTTTCTCAAAAACGGCTCTCAATCAAAGCCAATGCAGAAGATAGTATCCATAAGTACGGCAGGTCGTCGAATTTACGGGGGTTGCGGAAAGTTGTGTGTAGCTACACACCAGATATTTTTTCACTCGCTTCATGTGAACTTGGTAAAACACCACTTTTCACGATGGCAGAAAGCGGTAGCGTTCACAGTTCCGAATTTATTGTGCTGCGTGTATTCATGCTCTGACCATTATTGAGCAATTGGCACACAGAGAATCGATGAGGCTGTAGATAATTTTTTAGGAAGGATAATAATCACTTTTCCAGAGTTATCGGGAATTAACTTTTAGAAATAGTAGTAAGAGAATAGCGTTGAACTTCTGGAGTAGCCTGTATCTTTTTTTTTTTTTTTTTTTTTTTTTTTTTCATAAACGGTGGATGCAGGCAATACCCTCACTGCAGCCACAAACGGGCCTATTGTAAGGCCGTATGTATCTTACGAGTGTTCATGAGGAAAAAAACTGCGTTAAAATCAGATTCCAAGTTTGAGCTGATTTGGTTCAGCCGCTATCAGTCACCAGCCTCACATACAGACAGACCATCTTTCCAAGTAGTGTTTTTCGGCCTCAGTAGGCCTCACAACGTAAAGATATAAAGAAAACCCAACTTTCCTTACACGATTACAATACTTTCCTTACCCTTTAGGTCGCAGCAAGTAAAAATGAGCTGATTGGGTATTTCGTAGCAGAACGATTCGCTTGAACGTTCCGTTCACATTGAACCGCTCACGACTGAACCACTCGTCAACTCCCTACACCCGTGTAGTCGAAGTTGAACCGCAAGCTCGGATTTGACGGGATATAAGAAAGCAACACTATAGATGCAGGGTAAAATAACAGGGAGTGAGCCAGAATCAGGTTCAATTTATATGTATTTTAACTAGCTCTAACTATCTACAAGCGAAATTCTAAAAACCACCAGCACAGTATTTGAACGCAACAAATCACGAAAGCAAAGTATAAAATATATGCGAGCCGGTCAAAGTACGGATTCCACAATATTAACCGGCTTGTGAACAAAATGAATCATATCGACCGAGCCTGAAGGTCCAAGTCTTTTTGAGCGTCGGCCAATTTTTGAGCCAACCGGTCCCGTCTCCATTTGGCGAAGCGAATCCTCCATTCTTTCGCTTTGTAGCCAGCGATGAAACCGGCAATGAAACTCATAATGATGGCAGTCCTCATCAAACTGTGATCTTTGTCCATATTTGAGCAGATCCGTGTGAAATGATACTACACAAACTCGAGCACAGCGTCAACTGGACTTTCACAGATTGCGATAAAATTGAGCGTAACGACCGATAAATTCGGGGAGAAACTACCAAAAATAGGCTTACGCCAAAATATCTCACCAGTTAACCTGCTCTCTTCTTCATAAACGAAATAGTTAAAACACAAAACGACCCTCAGAAATGAGGCTAATTACAGAAATAACGGTTCATTAAACCCAAATTTTAAACAGCAATTTAAAATTTATAATGAATATTGATAAGAATCCGATAACAAATTTTTGTCTCCAGAAGGAATCGCGACACCCACAGTACATATCCTACTGACGTGTAATTTAGTTGACAAAAAAAGTTTATCGCCATTAGTTTAGTTAAACAGTAATACATTATTTTTTCAAAAGTAGTTAAGTGTATCACTAGTTCCGAACAATGCGACGGGAGGATCAACATGAGGCAGTAAAAGGTAAAAGGAGAGCCAGTATTATCAAGTGAAACATTTCATAGCTAATTTTATAAAAAATAAAGCAATCGCAACGGAATCCAAGAATATGTGCTCTAGAAACTGTTTCCACCAAAATCTACTTCATCGCATGTCCGAGGTTAATTTAATTTACTGAGCGATCTCAAATTAGGCATTCAAGTGATTGGGTTAATTAACCATCCCTAATCTCAGATCCAGAACAAAACAGAATCACAAGAAGTGGACAATTTATTTTCATAATTTCAAAATTTTCCGTAATTTTACAAGTGAATGAAGTACCGTAAATGCCGAAAAATTGTGTGAGGAATGAGGCAAGGTTTTGTTAATTTATTTTTATTCAGTTTGAATGAGATCGTCCAAGCACACATTGCTTCAACTGTTCTGAGTTCCCTGTCTATTCCACGGATGTTCGTTGTTATCTAAGAAGTCAGCCTTGCTTTGTTATGAAATAGTTCAGCAGTTAATGCCTTAGCAGAAAATGGGGAACCAAGTGTTCCACCAGAGCCGGTTATTTTAGAACGATGTCACCGCTCCAGGAACAACGCTCTGGCATTAGGTCCCACGGGCCTTATCTATTTATCGTTTGTTTACTCAGCGAAGTAAATAAAGCTTTTAGTTTATGTTGATAATTATTCTAATAATGTGAATGAAATTGTTCTCAGTGCTTTACGTTTGTGGAAGAGTCCGGACACTACAATTTTACCGACTTCTTGTAGTAATTTAGAGGTCGGTTAAAAGAATGTCTGAAAACCCTTTTGTCTTTACTCCGGACAATGCCGAAGTCGTGAAGAAATTTGCACGATCCAATCCTGCTTTCAAGAATGCCTTAAATTCAAGCACACATTGGAATAAAATAACAGTAAGACGTTACTTATTATTTACTTTCCCCTGCGGCGGGCGTTGATTTTGAAACTATCAGAACTAACGGTTCCGTCGTATTTAAGCTGTTTGGCTCGTCTTTTACCGAGCTCTGATGGTTCTCAGGACGTCCAAGGTACCTATTGATTGGACTGGACCAACGGTGGAGATGTGAGCACTTATTTCTTCCCTAGAGAGAACCCTGTAGTGTCGCCCTCTCTTCCCATTTAGTGCCTGTCATCTCCATACCATGTACAATGTTCCATAGGTGACGCCCAATATGTTGTACTGTGCAGAGCAACAGCTAACTAAAGGTGGCGGTTCGCACAGGGTCAGGAGACCTTTTAGCGCTGCTTCTCATTGAAGTTTGTATAGTTGCGTGTGAATGAGTTGAATCACTTGAATGGGATGTAAGGTGTCTGTTGAATTAGGTGCTAGTGACCTCTAGAGCTGCAATAAAATTGGCTTTCAGATCTTGTTCATAAACTCGGTTGAAGACAAATTACATTTGAATCTGGTACCTGCAGTAATTGAACTAGTTGCGGAATTCAAACAACCAATGGTCTTGAATTGCAACGGTAGCATATGCTAAAGTCTCTAATCGTAAAATGGAGGAGAAAAGATGATCCGCAGTAAGATGATAAGACTTGAGTCATGAGCGACAACCTGCAACTAGGTGAAAATGCTGGCAACAAGCGGTTGCAAAATGAAAAGTTTAAAAGCCTGGTGGCCGCTCTAGAAGAACGTTGAGGGGACTACTAGTCTGCTAACAGAGGAGTGTACATCCCATTCACCATGGGTAGCATGAGGCAGAGTGGCGGAGAGGTTGAGAGCCGATGCTCAAACTTCTGACCCCTTGAAGTAGATCTTTGATTGTTGCCATACACTCTTGCATTTCCTTCTGAAGTTACACCTCAAATGCTTCTATGTGAGACCAGAGCAAGTATTACTTCTTTCAACTTACGACAGCAAACTGGATCAATCATAAGATCGGTAGCTGCTGGTCCTCATTGAAGGTATGCCAAATCTTCATGGTAGAGAGGACTAACTCCTTTGACATGGAAACCCATGTAGTGTCAAATGATTTTGTTACATCTAAAGCCCCCTCTAGACTCTCACAGAGAACCTTGCACTGCCTTTTTGCTGAAGAGCACATCCACACTCTCCTGGAGCATTCTCATTGACAAATGGCCGTCTCATGTATTCGTCCCTCGTGTTCCTTTGACTTGTGAAACAGAAAACCGCGCAGGGTGGGGGTGGGGAGGATAGAACGAACGAGGAATCTCAAGCAACGCCTTCCACCTTCTTGCTTCTTGCTGCGTAAGGGAGTCAGTGAGGCGACAACGAACAGGGAGGGCCGAGGAACCTCCCCACATTCTCGCTCCTCGGGCTTGTCCAAAAAGGTGTGGAATATGTGTTAGGCATGATTTTATTGCTTGCGGAATTACCATACAAAATAGAGTCGGAAAGGGGTGCTGATGGAAAGTGGCAAAAAGTAAGATGAAGTAAAACCTCTGTGTTCGTGAGTTTTCAGTTGTATTTGTCTTCATGTTTGGGCCTAGTAATGTTGTAATTATTCATTTTTTCAGGTAAAAAATGGACGAAAGCTTGAAAAAGAGGTCGTTCTCAGGGTGATAGTGAATTTTGTCTACCCTGAGTTTCTATTCCCAGTTCTGGTGAGCCAACATCTAGCATTCTCTTCTTTATGCTTTCAATTTTGATAGGTCGTTTTTAAGAGAATTGTTTTTGAAAAACGTACTTACATACAAAGCAACCACACTTACGTGCGAAAAATAAACGAAAGAACAGTAGATTTGTAAATTTTAACGATTTTGTTCAGTATTGGGAATTTTCGAAGACTGTCCCATAGTATAACTAATCCAATTTTTATTTTCAACTACAACCTCTTTAACTATATTTTAACCCCACCCCCCCACCCCTCCCCACCCCACACTTAGAGCCCTATTACAAATAGAATCAACAAGATCTTCATCTTCATCTGTTTCATAAATAGCAAATTCATGCTTCTTGTTCTTCACAGAAAGCGAAAGATCGAGAAAGTTACGGGAATTACCCTCTTAACTCAAATGTGAATTTAATAGACGTATCCAATTGATTGATACGTCCCTGTCCACCTGTACGGTCAAGATTTGGACTCAAGAGGTTGTGCCAATGTGAAGTGCAATTGAGCCCAGTGGGAGCTAACACAGTTAACTCGCCTACTGTCAGCTAAGCATGTCCATGGTGCAGGCCTCAGTTGCATAAGATCTCTTCCCTTGGGCACCATCAAGAGCCTTCATCTTACTTGATTCTTCCTGTGAAAATACTTAGTCGAAAATGTTACTTTTATTTTCTGAATTACTCTCTAGAACCAAAAAAAGAATGGTGAGAAAGCTTTGGTCGAAAATGGTGGAAAATTGACATTTTTTGTGTTTTGGAAGTCTAAAATAATGTTTATATTTTCCACAGTATCAAGAGTGTGATGACGACACATATTTTCTGTTTCGAAATGGATTTTCTGCTGTAATGATGTTGCTGAATCGTAAACTCTGTCTGTTCCATCCTGAGACGAATGAAAATGTTAGTATTCATAGTAATTGCCCATGCAAGGGATAAAGTAAGTGTTTATTGCTTGATCAGTTTGTGCTGAAATCTCTGGTTACTAGCTCGAGAGTGAGCTTGGATATCTTTGAACCAATATCCCCTGTTGTGAGGGAAAGACGAAGAAAAGACGGTGTCACCCTTGCTCCCAGTTAATCCTGGTCCTCAATTCAAATGTTTCATGTTTTACAAATTGTATTGCATTCATCAGTCCTTGTATATTGTAGATCGAATTGGAAATCACAGCTCATTATAAGTCGTTTGAGGAAGAACCATTTGACTCCAGCAAAGAGTTTTCAGAAGCCGTCAAAAAACGCATATCAGGGGAGTACATCGTGGATTTGAGGAACTTTCGCGCTGATCCCGGTATGTATTGTTATAAAATGAACAAGCATTTAGTTGGCTTTCAAAGTCGAACTTAACTTTTTAATAACCTTCAATCAACATAAATACAGTAACTGTAAGTATCTTCACTACACCATCCTTCTTCATTTCTTCCAATTTAATGTATGAAGACAGCTTATCTGAACTAAATCATTCGCGAGGACATTGTGGAAACCCATTTCATTAAAAAACAGAATAAACGATAAATTGTCTATATTTCCACAGAAATAATGAGCACAATTGTAAGTCGGTTTTGACGGTTAGGTCATCATCAGTAACAAACATGAACTCTGCAACAAACAGCTTATCTGCTTGCTCTTCTTTCCATGTGACAGTTTTGCCTTCAAATCTTTTTCAGCACCTTGCACCTTGCTCAGACTTGGGGCAACTCCCTACCCTTCTTCTTGGCATTTAGTACCAAACTTCCTCTCCAACACTAAAACACGAAACAGTGGTGTCAATGTCATATCTTCATTTGCTCCTCTCTGCTGCTGCAAATAGCCTTCTCCTTGCTAACTCGTAGGTTTACTGTTCAAGTAGGGGCTGGTGTCTTGAAGGCTGAGACGAAGGGTGGAAAAGCAGCACCACCCCTCGTCTCAAGAAAAGCACTAAAACGCGTCATTATTCCCTTGGTTAACCTGTTAGCCCCATTGCTGGTTGGCTAAACAGCCCCACTCCAGAGCCAAGAAGCAGATATACCTAACGACAGATCTTCAAATGGAAATATAATTGGAGATGCAGAACTAACTTTTTGACATACAACGTGGTACAAGAAAATCCCAAAGAGTGATCATTATATCACAAAACACTTTCTTCCTGCAACCAGTAGCCAGAAGTCTGGCCTCTCTTCTTTTATCATTGATTGGATACCCTTTAGAGTGGTTTGGAGGGGATTCAAGTTGACAAGTTTAAAGTAATATAAATCTAATCTATTACTAACGTGTTTTTTAGGCTCAGACCCTGTATCGATTTAGTGGTTGCAAATTTTTCCAGAGCCCGATGGCCAACTAACTCAGTGGTCAGAGTTGATACCCCCTTACAATTTTTAGGTCTGCAACGGGCATGGCCAGCAACATCAAAATGCTGATGAACTAATCTCAACGACCAGTGGATGTTGACAGTGTCAGCGGTAGGAACAGAAAGACAGCGAAGTGAATATTCGACTGAGCTGACTGGTAGAAGTTGGAGACTGGCAGGATGTTCGAAAAGCTGATATTGATATTGGCCAAGTATACATCTGGGTGGAAACAGGCAGGAGGCTGTTGGTTATGGACCAATGACAAAACCTCAGTGGGTCATGCTAGACACTCTTGGGTTGTTGAAAGGCTTATTGAATTTGAGATGGGAAAATAATCCTGGTGCACAATTAAGAGAACAAGTCATTGTGCCAAAGAAGCATCGTCATGATGTTTTAAAGAATGGCAAAGATTTTAGTCATTTCGGACCGACAGAAGCAAATACTGAGTGAAGTTCGACTCAGGTAAAGATTGGTGATTGGTAACATTTGTGGCAGGCTCCAAATACTAAAATGCTAATATAACTTGTTTGCCCTCCGAGAGGAATTGCAGTGACACAATTAGACGACTCCCTTTAATGAAGAGACAGTATCGTTGTATAGTGGTTGCAATTGACCATCATCATGTTCATCATGTGTTTTAGGTATGAAAAGTATGTTTTGCGACTTCCAATCGATTACGTTTGTGGACGTTCTACTTGCTTGCATTGATAGGCACATCCACAGTGAATGGGAGAAATGCAGTTTGTTGTTGTCGAATAATGGTATCTTGAAACTTGACTGTTTATCCTCGCTGTCTCACAAACAGTTGGCAGTTTTGGATCTGAGAAACAACCAGGTACTTTATTGTCAGTAACATGTTAGCAGATATTTACAGTGTTGTCTGTTATAACTCGTTTGTGTTATGTCAGTAAATAATATTAACTATGTTAGTAAACCTCCTAATTGTAGGAACAATATGTGGGTTGTCAGGTAGTACATGAAGGATTTACGTTCTTTCTGCCCACTGACTGAATGATGTAACTAATCAGGTCCAATGTCAAGTGACTGCAAAGTGGGCATTTTAGGGAGTTGTTCAAGTGAGCGATGCGCCTTGTGGTTGTTGAAGGGGTAGTAGAGGTAGTGTGAGGAAAGGAAGACCAACGACTTCCTCCTGGACTTTGCCAATGCGATTTGACACAGTGAACCAGTAGTCCTTGGCCTTTGGGAAAAGGGTTCATGATCGACTCGTAAATTATATGGATCCTCTTCATTGATGGCGGGGCATTTGGTCCATTCTTGTTCATCCTCGTGATTGTGAGGAGACCGGGTAAACTGAGGGGTTAACCGCATTAACCCTGCCAGTGATGCCCTGGTAGCAGACAGAAAATTTGTTTATTTTTCTGGCAGACATTGGCGAGTTGACATTGACCAAGAACAGGTCATGACTGACATTCAACATATCGGTGGCTGAATTCGAGGGTAGCCTTTCCATTGAAAGTAAGTTATCAGTGGTGAGTGGGTGTTGGATAAACGGGAATTGTCGTCAGCTGGGTGGGATACGAGGGTTTTCACAGCATCCAAGAAGGTTTTTGGAAGAAATGTTTCGAACTAGACCGTTCAACCTCAAAATATGTTAACGCAAATGTGGCCTCTACTTCTGTACAAAGACTTGTTGTAGAGGAAACAAGAAATCACGTTCTGCTTCGTTGTAGGTCATGGAATAATGAACGGTGGTTGTTGCGCTGTCAGACTGCTTCCTCGCACACTTCACCGGTTGCTTACTTTCTGAGTAGACTCATAAATCACTGTTAAACATCTTTTGACACTTGGAACCGAAGTTTAGAATTGAATCAGGGGGAAAACATGAGATAAGGCATACATTTGAAGTTATGGGGTTCTTCGTGTTGTCCCATCTCAACACACTGTGTAATGCAAATCGTTGGGGACTGCATGGTCACAGACGTGGACAATTATTTCCCCATGTTCACCAAAATGCACGCACGTCAGTAGTGTAGCTGTTAGGAACAGAATAGGCTAAGTAAAAACACTTTGCCATCCCTCAGGGCATGGTGGCTGAGCAAAGCTCTAACGTCATGCTTTATGGTAACAACGGTTAGTGAATCAAGTATAAAGTAAATCTATACAACACCTGGCACTGCCCCAACGTTCATATAAGAAAGATATCTGTTGACCTTGGAATGTACAGTTTGACCAAGTCTCTGGCTGGTTACATAATTGGTGACTTTGGGTCAGCCTCCACAGCTAGAAACTGAGAGGAGTTTAGCGATGCTTTCTGGAAATATTCCAAGTTTCATAAAAGTTTTACTAGAAACACCACTTTTTCATGGCCTACTGTCTCACAAGAGTCCTGACAACACCTTGACGAACAGTGTATTCGTTTTTACGATGGCTTACAAAATCTTGACATACTGTGTCGGGGTTTTTGGGTATATTTACACACTAATCAAGGTCTGGTGGCTTGGAAATTAAATCGTATTATCCTCATGTCCTCCCACCCTTAATTGTTGGCTTGTCGTTGGCCAGCGTTTAGTCAGCCTCTCCTAAACCAGCCAGGTTATGAACGAACGTGTCCAGAGTGGGGCCTGGCTGGTTATCGTACGTATGTACATGTATACTCTCTCTCACCATATTTTCCTCCCACTAGTCGACCAACACGAACGAGTACATCTCTCAATTATTTTTCCAGTTGTCTAGAAAAAGTTTTAATGAGATTCCTCCCGACGTTACTGCCAATCACATTCTCATTGATGGAAACCCTATTACTTTGGAGTGCACTTCAGTAACTGAGTTGATTCGCTACATTCAGAGACGTCTCAACATTAAAATGATGGTTTGTTTTTACCTATACTTTCGTTCGATTGTAAATATTTTTGTGTATTTTTTTAAACAGCTAGTACAGAAAACATAATTACTCGTTACAAACACCCTCAGGCCTTATGAGAAGAACCAGTGTTGATACATCCATCTGAAGCATCTCGTTGGTGGTTTTATACGCCCCACCCTGCGCCACAGGAAGTGCTCGAACCTTAATTTTATTAGACTCCACCCTTCAAGCTTCTGCTTCTGCCATTTGAAGATCCACCCTGTTACGCTGTTGTATCTTGATTTGCCCGGGGCTTACAAAATCACAAGTTTCAGTGATTTGTTGTCCAGGACTAATGTTGAAAATTTTTGGCCTATGTCCATTGGCACAAGTTGGTAGTACTGATTAGCGATTAGCATTATTGATGACCTCCTGACACCCACTCTACCTACTCTAAGGAGTGGGAGAGCTACTGGCTGAGTTTTATTCCATTAACCAAACCTTTCAGGCACTCAGAAGTCTTTGTAAACATATCAACACAACCTTGAAACCCTAAAGTTTTCCTCTCAGCTAAATCCAAGACTGGCCACTGTATATACTCAACATCTTAGATTGATGCTTGTAGTGCGAGCAAGCCCATAGACATAATACAAAAATAGTACCAGCGAGATCAAAAAAACGCGAAATGGAATTTGAATGCTCATTTCCCCAGCAAACGAGCTTCAACCACTGCCTCTTGAAGACCTGTCTTGTAAAATTCTTACCACTCGCTCCTGAATGTGTGCGAAATCTCAGGACTGCAATGTTAGGCCTCTGCCTTCAGAAGCACGCTGGTATGGCGCTTGATCTTCACATCGCAGTCCTCAAGTGAGACTGCTCACAAGAGGCATGCTACAGCCCCGAAAAGTCCTAAAACGCAAGCGGGCCACATGATCCACGAATCCAGCTCCTCTATCAAGTAACCTCATGGGGGGCCCAGCTCCGTTTGAGAATGACAGTGAAAAACAGAATTTCCTTAAGTTATCAACGATTCGCAGTGTACTAAAGTTACTGCACCTGGTGTAATAAAATGTTCCTTAAATTGCTATTTTGCAGGACTTCATACCTTTGAATACTGATGCTGTGCAGCCAATACCCTCTTACATCAGAAAGCCCTCTCACATCCAATTCGTTGACCATTTCATGTACCACTATTTTGGGGTCTTTTCCACGGACATGGCCAAGTTGAAGGACATGTACCACGATGACGCTACTCTTTCTATTACTCTGTTCAAAAATATGAAGCAGAGACAACCCAACGTTACCTTTTTGTGAGTATTGTAGCTGCCAGCCGTGTTTTTTATTCGATCAGTTTAGATTATAGAATGTGAGGTGTTGTGGTCCTAGAGCAGCTGGAACGTTGCTAAGTAATGTGGATATCTATAGCTATACTGAGTTATGCTTCATCCATGCCGAGTCCCTGATATGCAGGGCAGGCCCCTCCTCACCCATCCTGTCCAATATCAGATGGATCCTTCTGTTGAAGTACGCGTCTACACTAAATTATTCATTTTTGAATCCTGGCTGAAACACATGTTGATTGAAGCATGACAACATGTTGAATTTATCTTTTATTAAAGAAAAACGAAATGCTTGTGACTGAAATGTTTGTTCCTTGTCTTCAATAATTTTTCAATTGGTTATGGGCCCAGATGGTACGGTTGAACGTTTTCAAAGCAAGAGAGCAAGTGACAAATGGGGAACTGGATATTGAGAAGGTGGACTCAGTGGACCAACTCACCGATATACTCACGAAGCCTCTTGGAAGTGTTAAATTCCGCGTACTCCGAGAGAAGCTAGGGGTCGTCAATGTTGGGAAAAATTGATTCTAAATTGGGGTTCAAAAATTTCTAATTTGGGGGGATGTTGAAGTACGCGTCTACACTAAATTATTCTTTTTTGAATCCTGGCTGAAACACATGTTGATTGAAGCATGACAACATGTTGAATTTATCTTTTATTAAAGAAAAACGAAATGCTTGTGACTGAAATGTTTGTTCCTTGTCTTCAATAATTTTTCAATTACCTTCTACCCCATCTGACAAGACTCAGTTCCATCGTACACGCCTGTAAGTGGGCAGCTCTCTCCACATGCCCGTGGAGAGGTGTAAAACCCAGCAGCCCAGCAGGGCCTCTGCACTTTGCTGCCATTTGCACAGTCTTCTTTCCTAGTCTAGCAGACCAGGGTACCATAGGTGACCACAGGCCTAACTATCGCTCTGTTCATCCACAGGACCATCCTCGTCCCCAGTCCTAGCGTAGTGGGCTTCTATCAGGAAGTCCACATTACAGATAAAGCCTTTTATACGGCTCTGTATCCGGCTCCCATGAGCTTCCTGTCGAATTGTCACCACCTTCCCTCCGTGTCGGAGTTCCCACATAATAATTTTGCATTTCCTAGTGAACTGGGCCAGGCTGGTTGGGCTGGATTGACGGACAACCCCTGCCTATTGTTCTGTCTTTGTACAGTATTTATAGCAAACTGCGTCCACTTGCTAATCACATTCTTCCATCTTCCGCGTTAATTCTGGATATGATCATTTCAGACATAGTCTCCCCTCCTCTTTCTGCTACCACTAACTCTACCTGCTGAGAAACTGAACTGTAATGGTACTGAAGAATTGAGGTTAATGTTAATTCAGTATTAAACCGAGAGAGTTGGGGCTGCTGTCGCTCTTCTGAAGAGAAAACTAAACTTTCAAGGCGGTCAGTTTGACAGCTAAAACTTGAAATTAGAGTGCAAATCACTCAAGGACCCACGGGTGTTCTTTCCTTGTGCGAGTGCACTCAGCATTCTTTGTACTGCTCCAACTTTCTTTTAATAATTTATTTCTAGTGAACTTGATAGGTTCTTTTTTAAGTGATTGCCATACTTTAATTTTCTTTTTAATTTAATGAATATTCGTGCATGTAATGAGAGTTGTCTTTGCCTTCCAGAGATATGGCGATCAGTCAAATCGATCGCAACTTGCTGTTGAGTGGAACCTGTGGAATGTACGTACCAAACGTAAAATACGACAATGTGTTCCAAGGGATAGATAGTGTGGGTGAAGGGCTTCAGAATATCCCCAAGTCCGAAATCGATTATTCTTCTATGACCGTAGACTCTCCACTTAATGAGGTATTTGATAGATTATTCGTTTATCAAGAAAATTGAACAGTTGAAATCCAATAGCTTGTGGTTTATTATTCATTCTGAATAATAACCCTATGTTTTCGGTCACGAAAAATGTTTCACAACCCCCCCTCAAAATTTGATACTTTACGTTTCAAGACTTGGAGATTCCAAATTTGCAATGTCCGTCCGCCGTCCGGGCCATTTTGTGCCTTTAACGTGGTCTAAAAAATTCGTTCTTTCGCACAAAAATCCGATTTGGTATCTAGTTGTGCCCGCCATCTTGGCAATCCGATCGGACGAAGCCCATGGTTGTAATGGGCAAAAAATGGTTAACAAAATTAACGAAACGCAGTACAATGCGGGAACTACAGCGGAAGTCAACGTTTCGTCGTTTGAAGTCCCTCCCTCCCGCCCGTCTCAATAAAAAACAACCCGCCTCGTTCTCGCCTCACAATGCTGCCTGCCTGCTCAACTCCCCTTTCGCCTCGCAACGGGTTCGCTCAAAGCGCCCCTGTTCCAATTTCCCCAACCCGACAGGGCAAAATCATCAGACGTTTTGTTTCCGTAGTTCATTGTAGCCAGGACCTGTTTCGTATGGTTTATTTATAAAATTGCGTATTTAGACCAAAATGGAATTCCTGTGGTGTTAATAAAGTTCTTGAGATTGTGAACACAATTTGGAGGTGTCGTCATTTTTGGTCGCTGTGGCAGTGAGAGTGCAAGCCTACTTGCTTTCCCCTACTCGCCTATAAACTGGCTGCCTTGTGGTTATTTGGCCACTCACTCATCTTGAGGAGTACCAAATAGCTTTTTTAACCCGACATCAGTCGCCACTTTCAGTATCTGATTCGGGCAAAAGAAAATATTCAAAGTTACCAACGTATAACTTAATGGTAAGAAATTACACTTGTTTACTATTGGATGGGCTCAGTGCAGAATCCATGATTCAACTTTTAAACAGGGCAATGGAGAAGCGAAAGATTACAAATTAACAGCTACTTTGATGAGAAGCTGCACGGCTTAATGTTGGATTAGTTGGCATTGTGGTATTCATGAACCTTCCAATTCATGTTACTGGGGTGTGTCTTCAGCCTTTAGAGGTACTTAGGAACCTTTCACCCAATACGTGTCCATCTTTCGAATTGAGCCTGAGATTAACCTTATCATCTTGTTTATACTTTTAAATTCCTTGAAGAAGTTCAAGGTTTGGCTCTTTTCGGAGAGGAAATAGATGAAGAACATGCGGCAGTTCATGGTCATGAACGATTTGGCTTTACCTATGCGTGCGACCAACGTGGGTATGTACAAGTCGGAGTGTATGATGGCTAGCGATTCCTGGCTTTAGAATGACGCTCTTCCATGCTTTGCTTCGATGCTAATGGTGCCAAGATCTTTGCTCGGTTGGTCATCTTATCCCTCAGCGATGTTTTTGCGTAGTTCCACACTTCTTCGGTTCAAGTGAGCCAGTCGACGGTGCCATAAGTTTTCTGAATGGCACATGTAATTTCTTCTCGATTTTGTCAGCAGGGAATATAATACGTTGAGCTGTCAGTGGTACTGACAATGGCTTAACCAGAGCAACACGCTTCAATTTTTCCTAGTACTCCTTCACCTACGAAGAAAAAACCTTTTTGGCACCACCAAAGCTTCTTAGTTACGTTATTGATGATTGGAAAAAATGATATGGCGCGTATTTGCGTTAGAATGAGTATGGTTTTATCCACTGGATAATGTTTGTCGTCAGCCTATTATGGGAGGGAGCCCCCAGAAAGTCTCGGGCAGCGCATGGTGAAAGACGCACTTGTCAGAGATTAAATTGGAACAGGTTGTAGAGCTCCAACCAGTTTGTTCGCTCTAATAAAATTGTGGTAGGCAGAGGAAATAGAAATACAACCTAATAACAAGCAATAATGTATAAGTATACTGAAGCAGGCGTGGAAGCGTTTGGTGGCAAAATCGAAGATTAAAAACAAAATTAATAAAATAAAATAGCACTTTTGGATAATAAAGAAGAAATAATAAGGTAAAATATTAGCCTTTTAGATAAAAGGCGAGATCGCTGTACTACTTGCTGCACTAGGATAGGCCGTGCACTTTCAGTGATCTGTGGCGATAGGTATAGTTCCATGTGCAGTAGAAGAGAAAAGATTGTTGCGAGAGAAAAAGGGTTGAAGCAGGTAGCGTGCATATCCTGTCAGTGTTCTGGACAGAAAGGAGCTGTGGAGATATCTGAATATGAATTGGGCGGGTAGAAGATAAGGTGGTTACAGTAGGTGACAAGCACCGATTCATTTGGCGCAAACACGGGTTAATAATTAAAACCTTTACCTTTATCTGTTTCCGTCTGAACAATATCATTTTTCTTAGTTTTCATCTCTTTTTAATGTGCTATGTATTGTGAGATAGTTACAATGCTGCAAGTCGAAAGACTGGGTTGACAGGAAGTGTCTAGTGAGTCAGTCTAGGAGCTTGTGGGCATGATATAGAGGCTGAGGATTGACATATTGGATATATGTGAACCCGTTGCCTCTATCCAGCAATGTGCATGTCCCAAAGTGCCAATGGACGCTCACACAGTACGCATTTTTGGTGCATAGCCTTTTCCACCAATGCTAGGTCAACTGAGGGTTACTGCACTATGTAGCCTTTAAACTCAGCATGTGAGGGAAGTTGCTCGTCTACATGGCTGAGCTTCAAACATCCATTCCTGTGGCCCCATTGCCTGTGACCACTCGCTGCATTGTACGACATTTCGTATAAACTATTTATATTTTTGAACTTTTTAGGAGCACATGGTGATAATTTCATGCAACGGCAAGATCAAAGCTTCGAGTAATAAAGTACACCTATTTTCAAAAGTGTGCGTCCTTGTTCCTTCGACAAGTACAAAGGGAGAGTGGAAAATAGCCAACGATATGTGGACGATCATCAATGCACCCGTCCCAGTTGTAAGTTTTGATTAAATGCTATTTAAAATATAACATGTTTCTCTCCCCATAAGCGTGTCAGACTGTTATCACGAGCATTTCTTGACAAGCTTCCCGTCAGTCAATTTCAGTTGTGCCCTTTGAGTAAACAAGTTATCAGCATATTCTCGTTCAGAAGTTCTGCACCCTGCTGAGCGTGTTGTTGGCACTGGAGCTCTCTAAAATGCTACCTCTTTCATTGCTTCCTTGTCATTCGTCCACTACTCAAAGCACCAGTTCTCTAGCCCCCTCCCAATTTCAGTATTTGACAATTTACATTTTAGCTGTTGCCTCGTAACTGCAATAGGGTAGGGTTCAACATTTGTTTTAAGGGTCTCAGGAATCCATCGGGTGCTCATTATGGGTGCAGGGCGAATGGGGAACTAAACATGTATTGGGGAAAATTAGGAGCTAAAACGCAATTTTGGGCAAGGAGCTAGACCACAAGAAGGATAGAAAGATTTTAAAAAGTACGAATTACACTACAGAAGGGCCTAGAATAAAATAAATTCACGTAATCTTACATCAGAAAAAACTAAATTAAGGTTTGGAAGGCGAAGTGATTGGCATTATACTAAAATGTAATCACTTGAATGTAATAAATGAAAGAAAATAAATGACTGAATATTTAAATGTGAAAACATAATTTATTAGATTGAACAAAATACAAGACAAATGATGGGAAGGGGGGGGGGGGTTGACAGTCAAACAAGTGAACGCCTTCGGTAGCTCTATACTTGAGGGAAATTTGTAAGAAAAGGAAGGAATGAAAATAACACTCAAGGCTGCCGATTGATTACTGCCTCAAAGCGCCTGCGACTCAACTGTCCCACTCTTCACAGAGCCAGACTTCCCAAGAGTATAAAAGCCAGATCGACGTGAACCTCAGGAACGAGTGTAGGGGTTTTGGTCGCTCTGGATGTAAAAAACGAGTTCAATTCCGTACAGGGGAAAGTATGTACTCGTGGCCCTGAAAGGCACCTGAGTACACTTACTGCTGGGTTGCACACTTATATACGAGACAGCCCAGAGATGTCACTACAGGTGCTGAACATGGCTTTATTCTTGGATCGACTCTGTAGTGTGGCACACAATGGTCTGCTTTGTTTTGAGATGCCTGACACTGTGAGCCTAGTGGGTTATGCAGATAACGCGGTGGCAGTAATTATTAGCCATTATAGGACACAGTGCTAGTCCTGGAGAGGATGCGAAGAATTGAAACTCTTCTTCTCATTGGTGAGGAGAACGTGAAGCTATAAACGAGGGAAGCAGTTCGATATTTGGGCTGGCTCAGCAACAACAGCTTTTAACCATTTGATGGAGCATTTAGGGGGTACGTGCACCGAATTGGTATATCTGCAAGCCCAAACTGCCAGTACTGCAGGGCAATGGTGGCCAATCTGATGCTATGAGCTAAACAGTTACGGGTTGGTCCTCAATGCACATTAGTAGATTCATTGGCCACTAGAGGCAGGCCCTACCTCCTACGTCCCAAATAAAAATTAAAAACCCGGAAACGAAACTAATTCTCACCTCACACAGTTTACAATTGAGTTGTAAGTCCGCCATTCTTCAAAACTTATTTTGTCCTTTTGTATTTCAGCACACCTTCGTCCAGCCTATTTTGGAGGAACCAACGAACGATTTCGCTGCAATAATGAATCCTCAAATTACAGACAAACGGATACTGACGAGAATCGTCAAGAATCTCACTAAAATGAAACCGACTTGGGTGGAGAAGTAAGTTCGTTAGAACGTCGTACCGAACTTGCCTCGTGATATAATTTACTGTGAACCATATTTTTGGCAGCTAAAGCCTTAAGCCGAGTGAAATCCATGTGTATGTGGCTTTCCTTCATCAGCTTCAACTGGAAGATAACTCTGATTCTGCCAAAGGTTCCAACCTCACAATGCACTGAGTTTAATCAGCAAGTGTCAGTGCTTCGATGAGAAGCTGTAGTTCGTAGGTCAGTGCGTTATTCTGTCCACAACTGTACTGGTACACCAACAGAACATAAAACACCGACTGTCACGCACACACTTACTGTACATACTCTAAAGCTACTGCCTCTAGATTGAACCTCCCTGCCTACAGCGGGGCAAATCAATCAACCCCTACCCCCTTCCCTTCCCTTCCCTCATCACTTCTTGTGTTCCATCTATTTCACATCACCATTGATAGTCAAGTACTAATTGAGGACATAATATTTGCATCACCCTCCCACCCATCTGTCAGGCTCTGGGAACAAACGTTAGTCTGCATTTATTAGGTGGCACATCCTTGGACTACACAAAGATACAGAACTCAGAAGGCTGAGATGATTCGCATTTTAGTTACAGTAACCTTGGCCTCAGGCTAACCTCACATTTAAGTCGTTCGTGTCATAATCATAGCATTCATCCCCGCTTATCGAGTAGGGAGGGGGTTTTGTAAGCAGAAAACCCCATACAAGTGTTGTATCCTTAGAAATGTTAGTATGAGGTAGACAGTACTGGAAGGGTCTCATATCCTATCTCGTTTTTTATGCCTCATGTTATGCCCGAATATACGCATCTGCTGTGCATTTGAGAAAAAATTAAAGGACATTGCTTAGTGGTATCATTCTCTTAAACATTTCAACGATGTTGATATAAACTAGAGAGACAGACCAACTGGACGTGTCTTCTGAGCTCTCACTACTTCCCTACTCACATTCTAGTTGATCCTGAGATGCAAGTAGCGATCAATTATAGCCTGAGGAGAGCTTAACCCTTTCAATGCATAATTTGACGTATTATTACTTTCCTTGCTCTACGAAGTAGAAAGGAAAGTTATGTAATCGGCTGAAAAAAAAAATTTTGAGTTCTCTTCAGATCTTTACGTTTCAGACCCCCCTGAGTCCGAAAAACACTATTTGGGAAAATGGTCTGTGTGTGTGTATGTGTGTCTGTGAACGATTTTTAGAGAAAACCACCGCTCAATCAACTCAAACTTGATATCTCGCCCGCAGGTCACCATGGAACGCCAAAATAAGGGTTTGAACAAAATCCACCGAAAGCTAACTATATTTATCATAGTGATGAAAACACCAAATATTTTTTTTTCTCAAAAACGGCTCTAACGATTTTGATTAAATTGTTTATATTGATAGCTCTTAATAAGGCAATTATACCACGAAATTCCCATTTGTGGGAAAATGAGAGCAGGGCAATAAATTACCAAAACTTTCGACGAAATCGATTTTAGGGCAGTTTTTAGTGAAAACCACCGTACCAAATCAGCTGAAACTTGATGTCTAGCCTACAGGTTACCATGGGACGCAAAAATAAGGGTATGGGCAAAATCCACCGAAAGTTAACTATAGTTATCATAGTGATCAAAACACCAAATTTTTTTTCTCAAAAACGGCTGTAACGATTTTGATTAAATTTTGTATATTGATAGCTCTCAATCAGGCAATTATATCATAAAATTCCCATTTGTGGGAAAATGACGAGAGCAGCACAATAAATTATCAAAATTTTCGACCAAAAGCGTTTTTCGCGCAGTTTTTTCCTCATAAACTCCGCTGGAATTCTTGTAGAATGTTTAAAAAATTGGTATTGTAGTCCAATCCAATACCTAAAGGGTGAGTGTTTAAAAACGCACATGAGATACATGGGGCTCACTCCAGAAATTTCTGAATTTCAACTACTGCCATTGCGCTTACTACCAGTTCCTACAGTTATTTTCCAATAACTGTGCAAAAGTGATTACTATCCTTTTTTCAAAAAATCGTGTTTACAGTACCAATTGCTCAATAATGGTCCTGCAATGAGTACGAGCAGCACAATAAATTCCAGAACTGTGATAAATGAATCGATTAAATAGAATTAGCCATGTACAAATTGAATTGACGTAGAGCTAAGGAAAGTTGTGTGTTGCAACGCACCAGATATCTACATCATGGTTTCTTTCGCCACTCATGATGCCATTTTACATCTCAGTCTTTCTAGCGGTCAAATCGATCTATGAGACTTGTGAGGTTCTAATTGTCTTAATGAATTTACGAACTCAACAAATAGCCCCATTTTCCGCTTCACTTGTCCAATCCTGAAATGTCCAAATCTCAAGCGTCAAGTTCGAATTTCAGACGTCAAGTAGCCATGAGAGAGCATTGGGTCAGTTTGCCAGCCTGCATTGATGGGTTAGCTGCCTCTTTTCGCCCCCAAGGAAGAAGAGAGCCAAGTCTCTAAGCGAGCCTCATTTCTCTTGCACCTTGGAACGCACATTGTTTGTTTTCATCTGAACAAAATCAACAACTCTGTATGTGTTCGGCCGTCGAGTCGTTGGCTACTCAACAGAAGGATTTCAGGGCTGAAGGAGGCGGCCGCCACACTCATGTTTCTTGAAGAAAGCACTCATTGTTTCATAAGGCTAGAAATATGAAACGGCTGATAGTTCAATGCCGATTTCGTCATTTATTCATTACATTTAAATTGCTTTGCGCCTCCTAGATTTTTGGATGAAGCCGACTGGGATTTAGAATTTGCGTTGCAGTCATTCACCGATCAATTGAAAGCCGACATCATCCCAATTGAGGCTTTCGAGATTCCACCAGAGAACCTCAGGCTTCTAAGTGAGTTTTTGACATGTGCCTTCACCTTTAAAATCGACTAGCATATGAGGAGCTACTACTTATGAATAATGTGACTTTTGAATTGTGTTTCAGGTCCCTTCATCGAAACTTTGAAGAAAAAACAGGTTCAGCTGATGAGCGAAGGACAAGTCTTTTGACTCGTCGAGTCAACTGTGATCACACTTTTTTGTACTATTGAACCATTAAAGTATAGTTTTTAATTATAAGATACTTTTTATAATTGTTTTTATTTGTATTTAGTGTCCTGATTCATCATAATGTAATAAAAATAAATAAAAGAGATGAAAAGAACAATCGGTGTTAGCAAATTGTACCGGGATGGACCAAACTCTTCAATTTAGCGAAGGCACATCCGGGACATTTGTGCTGACTGGGCACCTCAAACGTTCTGAACAGAGCTGTTCTGTTGCCCCCATTTTCTGTTTGTGGCGGTAAATCTCGGTACTGTAATTGTGAATGAAACTCTATGTTCCAATCACATTCGTTTGTTATCCTGCGTACTCCTCTCTCACACTTAGTACGATATCGTAACACTGGTGCCCAACGTTGGGCTCTGATGGCCAATGTCTCCCTCGTGAGTATGTGGAGCCCCCTAAATCCTTGTGATCACGAGGAGGAGTGATGTTACAGGCACGAATAGGATTGGCAGTGACTAAGGAATGTTATGAGATTGTCACTCCACTCTCTGTAACACCTACAGTGAGAGTCGAAAAATGAAGCAAAAGAGGGGGCAAAAGAAAATAGCCTCAGGCCGTTCTGAGACGATACGTCGAGAATCTTGTACAGGCTATTGAACAGAGCGGATGTTCGTGCGTAATGGGTCGCTACTATTCAAGGAAGAAGCATATTCTTGTGAGTGGCCCCAGAAACTGTTTCATTATAAAATAAAGGAAAGTTGCTAGGATACCAGCAACGAGAACTTCAGGAGAGTAAGGGCCACTTTATCAACGTCATTTACAGGCACGAATAACTCCCAATGACGCATTCATCAATTCACTTTGACGGCTGCGTAGAGCTTAGGTGTGATTAATCGGCGTTTGATGAGTTGATTGGCATATATTTCCACTCACTGAATATCGTCAACTGACAGCTTAACACTTTCGCTGCTAACGACCAAACCCCTGGGTAAGACCACGGCTAAACAAAACATGGCAGCGCGTGGTAAACCCGCGCTTTTGGGCGTAGTCACTCGCATGGAACAAAACGTTATTTTTCTTTCCTACTACTACCGCGCGGTAAAACTGCGCCTGCATTAGCTGGATATTAGGTATCGAAAACGGCCTAGACATAATATGTGATAACATTATTATTCTGGATATATGAACCAAACAGGAAAATATATTTTAATTGTCTTCGATTTGTTTCAAACGTGCCGCAAAAACTACATTATTTTACGATTATACCTACGAATAAATAGGTTGGGAGGTCAGCAGGTACCTACTAGAAATACATATTACAGACAAATACATCCATATCACAAAAGAATAATAATAAATTTATTGTCACAAACCATTCATATACATGCTTTCATATAACACTTATTCAAAAGTTATAATATAATATATTAGTAAACTTTTGGGAGGGAGCAGTCGAGGAACTTGTGGAGGGTTGAGGCCCATCCTGATTACGGGGTCTTTTGAGACCCCCTCGAGTTTTAACCATGTTTATTCTGGAAAATATCGTAGATAAATAGCATGATGGGCGAAGAATTGAAACATACATACGTATATAACATCTAAGGGGAAAGCACAAAAAGTAGGCCACTAGACAAGTGAGATGGGTTTAGACATCCACATACTTGTTTCCGATCCTCCTCTCAATGAATTCCATAAATATATGCTCATTAGTAACAGTAAAAAAGAATGGTAAAGTAAAATATTTAACTAAAGTTAACGTACCTGTTAGTGAGTCCGTCTCCTCTGGCTTGTGAGTTACTGTGGGCAAGCGCTTTCGATGTAAAGACATCATCGTCTGGCCGTTAAGTCAGTACTGGAGTCAGTCAGTTGGTCGTGGTCTTTATATACAAAGAGAAAGGTGAAAGGGGTGATGGAGCGTCGGGGAAGGGGCGGGGAGAGGTCTTGTTGGTCAGTCTTGTTAGTAGTACCTTAGCCGGACTGGCTGTGTTAGGTATTAAAGAAATTGGGTTATGTCCGCCAGTAGGCAAATTACTAAAGTTAACATACCTGTTAGTGAGTCCGTCTCCTCTGGCTTGTGAGTTACTGTGGGGACTCACTAACAGGTACGTTAACTTTAGTAATTTGCCTACTGGCGGACATAACCCAATTTCTTTAATACCTAAAATATTTAACTTACCACAAAAAAATTGCCAAAAACACAGGAGAAACGCGTTCGGTTGAGGCTTTCGTCAGACTGAAAATAGAAAACCCTCGCTACCTGCACTCCTCGGCAGGTACTCCCCGCTCATTTACAAGGGTCAGTCCCACTACTACCTGTATTGAAAAGGGCTTATGGAACTACTACCGTCTCAATGTGGGCTTGAATCGTACGAGGTTTTCAGAGGTTCGAGAGCGGTTTTACCGCTCTAGTCATGGGGAAGAACACGAAAGCGCGGTACTACCGCGCGTAGCAGGGAAGGTGTTAACAAGAGAATAACTTAACTGGCCTAAAGAACAATTTGTGGGTTACGGACTATAGAGAGACAGCCTGCTTCCTCGAGGGACAGAAATGGAGAACCAGTTCCGAAGTCGTTTGCTGAGCAAGCACTATCGATTCGGCTTACTCCGTTTGATTAAAGAAATAATTTTAAAAACAACAATTAGCTCGTATAACTTGAGAAACCCGCTCACTCGTCAGTGCACACGAAGTTGCTCATTTATAGTAAATACATTTTAAAAAAGTCGTTATTTTAAATATAATTTGAATAGTTTGCTCCTTGCACTTCGGTGTAGCTGGGAGAGATTGCAGTTTCTGACCTCCAGACGCATATGTCGATGAATATTTCATATCTTACTACATCTGAGGAGTGATTGAGAGGCTTACAACGGTCGTACATTGCGACATCTCACTGACTGGAACTGTGATCTCAACTCTTTTTAGTCAACTGCAAGTTGTTCTGCGAACCGAGAGTGAATAAGAGCTCAGTGCCACTAACTAGAAAAGGGGATGCGGTATTGCGACTGCTAAAACTGAAAAATGAGGTGAAAGAGTGTCCTGAGACCAGGTGGAGACAATCTAACCTGTAAGTCAACTACAAGTATCCTGAGAGCCTGGAGTTCCTGTGACGCACTAGTGGCAGGGAAGCAGTGTCAATTGCATCCTTAAATCCTCTTCTACCGCGCTATTGAGGGGAAATAGTCCTGTGCGACTGCATTCTCCCTGCGGAGAGACAGCTTCGTTTTTGTTTCTCATCCTTCCTGTCGACCTTTTTTATACCTGTACCTTAGGAGATCCCAAGTAACCTCTGATTTCAGTGATGATATTTGCACTATTTACGGTGCTCAAAAAAAAAAAGAAGCCAATTGACCAGTCTGGGAAATATGAGAGATCATTAAATTACTCGCACACCTGGAGGTGGACACTCAAATGCACAGGATTGACACAGTAGTTGCAAGAAGAGAACGAGGAAAGGGGGGCAGCATGTGAGAATACCCCAAGCCGCAATAACTAGCGGGCTGCAATGACTGTTATCGTTGCCTTTGGCTCATCAGTTGCAGAAGAAGTAATATGGAACAGCTGTAAACTAGTTGTACAGGGGCAGGATCGAGCCAGTGAATGAGATCTGGCGGCAGACTGAAGGAAGTTGAATGAAACATAACACGACCTCATTTTGTTGATATTTAATGAACAACTTTCACATTCAAAGCGACTGACGACTACGTTTGTGGGCAGTGGGATGGGGGCTATTTACACAGGAAAGTATTTACACCTCAACAAAGACGCAACGAACGGTATATACTCTCTTTTAATCTACGAAATAACGGTCACAAGCTCAGATCACAACAGCTGTTCTTGACTACTAGCCGACAGATCGAGGAGTCTCCAGGCAGCTCGAGGGTTCAGCTCCGCAGGGTCTCGACACAACACCCACACGTAATTGACTCGAAGGACTTTTTCCGGGTCCCCTTCGACGACGTTGTTATTGGCGTCCTTGACGCACAAAATTTGTTGAGAGGTGAAGTTGATGACTAGAACGGGGCCTTGGTCCATCACTTTGCCCATGACTAGGTCCACATTGTCTATGTCGAGGATTTTCGAGGAAAATTTGTACTTTAAAGTTTGAGCTTGTTTGATGGGGGTTGAGAGTAAGTTGTAGGGCCCATCGTGACACCAATCTTTGAGGATTTCGAGGTCCCCTTGAATCATCGCTTCCAAGATGTTTGGAATGATATCCCGCTCGCATTGTTTCAAAAATTGAACCTTATCAAAACTCGGGTCTAATTTGCAGAGTTCAGTGAGTGTCTCGGAGAGTTCGGTCTTTTGGAACAGACCTCCCATAACTTCGGACACTTTGTCTGTGAGGGTCCTTGACGCTCTGATGAGCGGGTTGTCACTTTCGTCGTACCGAACTTTCCAATCAATGATTTTATGGACGTACGGATTATTGTCTTTAAACTGTTGCCAGCTTTGGTAGAACTTGGAATCCTTGTGGAGCTCGATGCCCATTGATTCTGTGTCGGGAGCGACGACTTTGGCATCTACGAATGACTCGACTCTCCGCCTTAATTTCGAAGGCGACTGGTAGACGCGGGAATGGATTCCACCCTGGTCAAGTTCTTCTTTGACAGCCGCGGCTGTTTGACTAATCGTTTGGAATGCGCCTGTTTTCCCTAATTTTTGGCCAGTTTCAGAAATCGTTTCTGCAGCTCCTCTCGCAGATTTTCCTATTCCAGCTCCGATTTCACCTGAAACAATGACAACTGTCAGCAAAACGTTGAGCTAAATTCGAGACCAGCTAGATCCCTCAAAGGAAGGTGTCTGATCTCGTAAACACATAAAATACGAAAGCACTGGGAGTTCTTCTCTATGAAGGTAACGCCCGCAATTGGAATGCCCTTACAACACACGCGCAATAAAAAGAAGATGAGGCTTTGTCACAATTTGAGCTTGTATATGGAAAATCTCCTTTGAGATGAGGACGGAGGGTCTGCTTTTAGTGGTCCCATGAACTTACTCCCGAGTATTGACAACCAACCACATTGAATCACGTTGGCCCTCATGCCACTCTGCGATGGCAGCTCTTTCAAGTCCTCTTCACTATCACAAGAATCCTGCAGCGCACTACCATTCCCATACAGCCCTGTAGGTTGGGAGGTTCAGGAGCAATCTTTCCTCTGTGCCTTTATTCTGTACCCCTACAACATCCATCTCCAGGCTCAGCACTGCCCAGGCAAATTGAGCAAGCGCACATCCTTTTTTCATCAGAATTCAATAAGGTGCGGACGAATCAGATGTGAGGCGGCTGATTGAGTCCTTCGTGCTCTGCCCACCAACGCTGTGCTCTTTTTAATATTGCCTGAACACTTTTGAGAAATCAAATACGATTTGGCGGGACATGGCGTACAACTTGTTGAGTAATTTGCAGAACCTAGGTATTGATGGTAAAAGCTTCACAATAATAGGCAATGGAACAACACACATGGAAGAGCCACAAATCTCTCTGTTCGGCAGGCTGAATTAGCTGGGTCCTTGACCTTTGGAATATCTGCGCTCGCACCTAACGGTACTCTCAACCCTTTTGTTACTTATGGAAAGCCCAGGTTCTTGGTTATTTCCAACGTTTATGGATATTTCCCCCCTTTGTATTTTCCAGGATGTCCTTCATTCCTTCGATTCACCCACTTCGCCCTTCCCAGACACTAGTCTCCCACGGCTCACACAGACACATTCCTCCATCACCTCTTAGCCCAGACACAGCTCGCACTCTCCTGATAGTTTTCTGCGCCAGTTCACGCGTCTTCTGAGCCGTACCCTTGTGTTCCCCTTTTATACTCACACTCAAATCAATACTCATTGCTCCTCACCCTCACCGAGTTTCTTTTTACGCCGTTCTTCAACTCCCCCTCTCGTGCGCACAACACCCTTCACCTTCGCACTCAGCACTCATTGCCACTGGTCCCATACGTTGATTGCATTACATATCTATAAATGTCGCGACTACAATTAACAACTTAATATCGATTGGAAAGCCCCACCTGCTTTTTTAGCCAGTTCTGTTTTCCCTGCTTCCTCCAGAGCGTCACTCATTCGCTCTTTTATTGAGTCTAGTTTTCCTTTTAGTACTTCACTGCCTTTAGATGCTTCAGATTCTACAGCACGGAATTTCGTTCTGAAACCAAATAATTGACAAACTTCAATTCTACGCAATAACTAAACACAAAGGAAAGTAATGTCTTCGACTAAAAAAAAAAGTTGATCTATCTTCAGATCACCTTTTAAGGTCTACTAAGTCTAAAAAACACTATTCGGGAAAATGGTCTGTGTGTGTGTGTGTGTGTGCGCGCGCGGTGTAGGTGGGTTAGAGTACACCCTGCAGTCGGGGGTCCAGAATACCGCTGACGTATTCCCTGCGTGTCGTATGAGCCGACTAAAAGGGACGGCCGGGTGGGCCCAGCTTGAAAGACAACCTCACCTCTACGAGGTCCCCGCAGGATTACATCCAACGAGGCTTAACTGTGGCTGGGCGTCACAGTGTACTCTGTCGCCACACTGTGCTCACCCTGCAGTTGGGGGTCCAGAATTCCACTGCCGTCCTCCCTGCGTGTTCGTATAAGCCGGACTAAAAGGGACACAACTTACACTTCATTCACATACATGACACACTGGGAACCCCCTACCTTTAGCTGGGATCGCAGAACACACCCCCCGCAGGAAGGGGGACAGAATTCTCCTGCCGTATCCTCTGCGTGGTCGTTAAATCCGGCCTTAAAGGGGCTTAAAGCTCACGACACTGACATACACAACATATTCCAGATACTAAATACACTGCAACGGCTTGTGTGGCAGAACACATTAACATAAAACACTCATAATGAGCGAAAGACAGTCCTGAAGTAGCTCACTAACATCTTTGAGCGATCTATATAGGTGCGGCCTTGGAATGAGGAGGGGGAAACACCAGGTTTGAGCGTTCCTGGGGCGACTGATAGCGTGTGTCCCGCTCACCACATCACCAGTGGCCGAGGGCTGACTCTGAGCAGCAGCCGAAAAATCCCTCATGCGTCTTAGTCCCGGTGGGTGGCGGACTGGCAGCTGCGGCGCATGTGGGGGCCTCCCTTTGACCTCAATGGACCAGCGAAGGGGCTAGAATCAATATGCCTGAGGGGAGCTTCAGGACACTGCCTCGAGCACCTCTCGCTCATACCACTACCACACACAACAAATGAACTCACAGGATACACTACACCAGTCTGCTTCTTTTTCTCCCTCACAAATTAGTAAAAATAACATGACAAAGTCAAAACCCAAAATTGCAGGTAATAAAAACGCCACCTGCGCCTCTTCCTCGGGCTCGCCAAGCTCGACCCCTCTCTCCTCCTCGGACGATGAGCAACCTACTCGTCGTCCAAACAAACAAGGGCGGAAAGAACCGGGCAAACCGCGTTCATCTCCCCTTCTCCCCCTAGTAGCCGGGCAACCCGGCTACTACAAGCACACGATACAGCGTGGACCCTAAACTGTCGGACATGGAGCAAATTTGTGCATACGTCCGTCATCCACCAGCTGGCACGGATGAGGGCCAGCGCGACAGGACCTATCACGGGACCTCGTCACTAGTTGCCTCTTCGAAATTTCGAAGCTGGCTATAAAGCTAATGCCCCCAGCGACATCGCCCTGCAACTACCCCCTGCGAGGAAACTGTGGCGGCTGTCGTGAGGGAAGAGCTGCGAAGAACGGCAATTGCCCAGCAGCCAGTGCCACCAGCCCCCAAACTCAAGGAGCAACAACGAGCCAGGGTAGTACCCCAGGCCCCTCATATGCGGCAGTAGCCGCTACTGCGCCTTCCCTCATGGAGCTGAGGCGGAATGGCAGCCTGCCAAGGCCAGGGAAGCGCAGAGGAAGAATAAAAAGGCCCCAACTAAGCAGGACGTGCAGGCCGAGAGGGCAGCGCCCCGCCTACGCCTCCGCCCAGAAACAAAGGTAAAAATAAAAACCAAAAGAAGAAGCCTCCACCGCCTACCAAACTCCCCTAAAACCCACGACAAAACGTGGTAGTGGTTAGACATACATGTAAGGAAGGAGGGCTGGTCCCTCCAACCCTGATACAATGGAAGCACTGATGCGGGGTGTCCTGCTACGGACCTCCAAGCCCTAAGCGTCCGAGTGCTGAACATCCGCACCGCTGTAGGAGGTGGCGCCGTCATTGTGACGGAAACGCCAGAAATGGCCAAGGCGCTCACGAGCCACATTTCCGCGAAAAAGGAGTTGAAGCTCCAAGCGTCCAGCCCCCTAGGTCGCTTCCCACGCATGCTATTGTGCGACGTGAGGACTGACTCTTCAAAAAGAGGACTTGGCGCAACAAGTTCTTGAACACAACCCTGAGTTAGGCTTGCAGCCGCAGGATGTCAGGCCTCTCTTCACCAAAAAGCGTGGCAGACAAAAGGATGGGGTGAGTGAGGTATCACCCAGTCTGTACAAAAACTAGAGGGCAAGGCACCTCCAAATAGCCTGGCAGCGGTGCGCCATACGAAAGTACCAAGCCCCCACCAGTGCTACAAATGCCAGCGCTTATGGCTACCTGGCAGTGGCCTGTACAAGACCTGTTGTGTGCGCCTGGTGCGCCTTGCCACATCTGAGTAAGGAATGCAGCGTGATGCTCCCTCAAGCATGCCAATTGCGTCGAACGCATAAAATCCAACAGGTTGCACACTCTACACGAGACACGCTGTACCATTCTGTCAGCGGCGATTGCCCTCAGGAGTCACGAGTGGATTATGAATGGAGGTCAAAAACAGTTCGAATCCTTCAGCACAACACCAATAAGAGTTGCCCAATTATGGCTGAGTTGCTGCAAAATGCACTCAAGAAACGCTGCAGTGTTCTCGCCATACAGGAACCATACATAGGATCCAAAACTCTTGGTCTGGGATCGCAGGCACGCAGTGGTGGCTGGAGCAAGAACGGAGCCAAGGCAGCAGTGGCCTGCATCGACCGATCCATTGACATGCTCGCACTCACTCACCTGAACAGCCAGCACTTGGCGCTGTGCTCATCCGAGCCGGTGGCTTTGAGCTGGTTGTAATATCATTTTACAGGCAATTTGGCGCACCAGTTGCCAACAGCCTTGAACCACTCGGCGAGCTCTAGCAGGCCTATCAAGGACGACCCTGCATAGTCTGTGCCGATGCAAATGCCAGATCACCATTGTGGGGATCCCCAACCCTGGATGGGAGGCGGGCGAGGCGTATATAGAGCTGCTCACCAGGTACAACTTGATTGTTGTCAACGCGACCCCATGACTGAGGCGACCTATGATGGTCCGGGAGGAAGGTGGGTATAGATGTCACAGCCGTGTCTCACACCTGCTACTCAAATTGCAGGGTTGGCGAGTCGTACCAGGTGCAACGCAGAAGCGATCACATGGTTATTGACTTTGCCATTACGGATGACAACATCCTCTGCAAAGACACGCTGCGTGAAAAGCGATTCCGCACAAAAAAATGCTGATTGGCCACAATTCTGTAGGGTACTGGAAGGTGAACTGCGTGCGCGGACACCGACCTAATAGCGCAAGCATACACACCTGAAGAGGTGGACAGCAAAGTGGACATATTTACCACAGCACTGCACTCTGCTGGGCTCTCTGTACTGGCCAACAGAAGCACAGGGGCGATCAAAGTCCCATGGTGGACTGAGGAACTAAATCCCCTCAAGCAAAGTGCAAATAGAGCTAGAAGGATGTACCAAAACACTGTGACCCTGATGCCAGAGCAACACTCAACTGCCTTCATCCAAGAGAAGAAGGCCTTCCACAGCCATCAAACGAGCCAAGCGGCAAGGCTGGCGAAACTTTGTGAAGCGGAGCTCTGAGAACCCCTGGGGCAGACACTACAAGTCCTCCATAGGAAAAGCTAACGTAGAGCAGGTCTTGGCAGCGATGCAAAATGAGTCAGGCTGGGCCTGCAGCATCGAAAGCTCACTGGAAACCCTCCTTGAGAAGGCGTTCCCAGATGACCAAGTAGCTCGAGACACTGAAGCCCAGAGGGCAAGGAGCTGATCATGGACCCTCCGAACGAGCCCGACATCCCATTGTGGACAACAGGCGACCTCGCAGGGCCCTTGCGACCTTAAAGCCCAACAAATCTCCTGGGCCAGATAAAATAGAAGCAATATGCTAAGGAAGGCTGAGCGGACTATCTCCAGCGGCCTCCTTAATTTATTTAATGACTGTCTGCAGGTCGGACAGTTCCCCACTCAGTGGAAGACTGCTGCGTTGTCACTCTTCAAAAGGGAGGCGACCGCAATCAGTCAGAACCAGCGATCATGGAGACCACTCAGCCTTCTTTCCATATTAGGCAAAACACTAGAAATCTTGATGTTGCAGTCCCTCGAAGGAGTCTTTGGCGCTAACCTCACAGGCAGGCAATACGGGTGTACCAAGGAAGGTCCGCAGGATGTCATTGTCGAGATCCGGCGTGTTTCCCTGCTGGCACCGGTTAAGTACGTCGTAGCAGTTCTGATTGACATCAGAGGAGCGTTTGACAACCTTTGGTGGCCAGCCCTCATAATGAGCTCAAAGGTAGGGGAATCCCCGCATAGCCTGTACTCGCTCGTCAGAAGTTACCTGACAGACAGAACTGCTACGATCGAAAGCAGGCATGTCTCTGTCCGGGAGAAAGATTGAGAAGGGTGCCCCACAGGGCTCGGTCCTTGGACCAGCACTCTGGAATGCCTTCTTGAAGGTCTTCTCAGGAAACTCATGGAGACTGACTGTGAGCCGTCGCCTATGTGGATGACTTCACTGATCTTTGCAGAGTCAGTCCGCCAAATTGAAGAAAAATCCCACCACGTGCTCCGCACTGTCAACCAATGGTGCGAAACGCGTCAAGATGCAGGTGGCTGGAGGAAAAAACCCAGCTAATCCTCTTGAAGGGGAAAGTGAATAATCCACCCACAATACGCTTTGCGGCCACAGGCTCCTTCTTGAAAAGCACGTCAAGTATTTAGGAGTGAATATAGGTGAGAGGTGGGGTTTCAACCAACACCTCCAGTCCCTTAAAGGCACTACCATTGCAAGGTTTGCCTCACTGCGTGCCATTACTAAGGCCACTTGGGGTGTGTGTTACCACGACACCATCCCTCATGTATAAGGCCATCTATTTAGGTGTGATTGGCTACTGCCCGTTGTCTGGGGTAGCAAACTAACAGCCAATCAAAAGAGAGTATTGGCCCACTCCCAGAGAGCTGCGCTCCTGTGGATCACCAAGGCCTACAAGACTGTAGCAGCGGAAGCACTCCAGGTGATCACTGGTCAGTTAGCAGTTGATCTGGCTGTTGAGTGCATGATTGACAAGTGAGAGTGAAACGGAGCTTCCCGCTTTGGGCTGAACTCCGTGCGGATCTCACCACAGAACAGAAACTTACGCCATCGATGAATGGGCTCTAGAGAAATGGCAAGCGAGATGGGAATCTCGTCAAAGGGACGCGTGATACGTATGAGTTCTTCCCCAACATCCGTGAACGTCTTTCTAGAAAATGGGTTGAGCCAGACCACTGGACGAGCCAGTTCCTCACGGGACATGGTGACTTCAATGCGCGCTCCACTTCTTTTCTCTGAAAGACTCTCCATTATGCACATCTTGTGCCTCCAGTGCGGAGGAAACAAGAAACCATGTGCTGCTCCACTGTAGTTTCTACAACAGTGAGCGACGGTTGTTGGGTGGGCAAACGAACTTAGCAGCATTAACTGCTACAAAGGAAGCCTACAACCATTTTGCAAAGTTCGCAAAGAAGGTGATGGCTAAGAAACGTGGTTATAGTTGATCTGTCCTTTTGAAACTTGCCACCCAAGTAAAAAGTAAGATCAGGTAGGGAACCAGATTATGAAATACTCCCAGATGGTACGGGATTCCTCAGCTGGTCACCTCCGCGCGGTAACACACGGGCAACAGCTCTCTACGGTGAGACTGGCTAACGACCACATACCTGCCGTACCTCCACAGGTCTGAGTTCGGTGGATGCTGCAGGGGCCGGCCTCTTGCATATTAGCGAAACCGCAACTTCTATGACTGATATAACCCTCGTCGAGGGTTTAGGTACAGTCATGAAATAAAGAAACAGATCTGTGGGTTAGAGTACACAAGGGGACTCAAGCGCCATAACATAGTCTACAAACTGGTTGCTAGTGCATTGTCATCTGAGGGATGGGAAGTGGAGAGGGAGCGACATCCTTTTACCCTTCTTCTCCTGGGAGAGGTCCAAATCCTTGAATCTGCTAAGGAGATGTATCGACTAGGTGTGTATGCAGGCTTTCTCCAAAGTATCACCACCAATTCAGATCATTGTGTTACTAGGGTCATATCTGAACTAATGGTCGTTCTATTGTGGAACATCCTCTTATCCTTCTTTACTTCGATCGATTTTCATTTCTTTAGAAAAATTGACGTGGTAGTTCAATGCAACAAGCGTTTGATTACGCTCATAAGATATACAATAGGGGCTAATTGTGTTTACAGTCTCATTCATCCTGTGCGTAGTGATTGCTCAATAATCGCCGTGACACGGGTAGGAGCACCACATAAATTCTTGAACTGTGAGCGCTACCCGACAGGGGAAATGAGCCAGGTCGTGCAGCCCCTTGACCCACTGGATGCGTGACTGTTAAATCAAAATGAGCCTTTTTGCTCCAGCAGCAAACAGGTGATCTGTCTCTTCGTACGACTCTGGCTACCACTCTGCCTAGCTCCATAGGTAGTCCCATCAACCAGCGTCGGCCTAGTGCCTGCGGAATCAACTCTAGTAGCTCCTCAAGACTAGCAATCTTCACTTACTACTCGCCACATTCGTAAATAGAGTGCATTTCCAGGCTCGACATCATTGGCACTGGGAGGGGAATGTAACCTTTATGGTTTCTTCAAGACAACAGCAACAACAAAAAATGCCTCTTTCTCAACCTGTTTGTCGCATTCCCTGTTCAACCTCTTTTCTCTCTAGGTTACTGAATGTGATACTAAAATAATTCAATCCTCTTATCACACAGAGCGATTGACCCAAACTGGATAGTTTGGAGTAAAAAGGAGGCGAAAAGAAAACTTAGTAACTAATGATTTGTTGTCATTTCGCCCTGTGAACAGTTTTGGAAAGAAAAACAGCAGCGACGAACGTGGATATTTCAGAATTCAATAGGTAGCTCCTATTCACCCCACCATCCCTGTCAAATAACCATCATACAGGTCGCTTTTTGGACTATGTTTCGAGCAAGGCTACAATATCTTGACCTCAGCTCTCACATCAAGTTTTCTAGTCTTGCCAGCACCTACTAACCTTCTAATGGCACCTTTTAATCTCTGTGCCTGAGGTCTAAGCGTGTGGGGCTTCCCAATTAGTTCCCATCTCTGGGAATAACGCTCCTACTAATTCGTCCAGCACAATACATTCCAAATTGTAAGGCACGTACATCGTCCAAGCAAAATCCCCAAATAAAAATTCGGACTCCCTTTTCAGTTAACCATCCTCAGTTGACTAACGATACTAACGGAATTTGAACCCCCTTCCATAATGTTGAGCACCCCCCCCCCCTTAAACGCACTCAGCACTTCTGAAATGATCGTGAACAATGTCGTTCGAGTCACATTCCACATGCCCACACCCCACACTCTTGTCTTGTGATTTTCCAGTTCTTCAATTATAAAAGTTCGTGTTACAAGTAAAACCAGACCAAACAGACTACTAACGTGACTATTTTCAGAACGTTCGTATCAATTGAGGGGTAAAACAAAGAACATGGACCGAGATAACGCTACGACTGCATGTATCGATAGGTCGCTTGACCGATCACTAGTATCGATATGCGTCACGGACGCAGTTGGCAGGGAAGAGATTCGGAGACTGCAATGAACTCTGAGAAAGAGTGAGAGCGATAACAGAATGAGAAAGAATAATAACCGTAGTTGAGGAGGTTGTTTGACCCTTCACCCTTCCATCTTATTCCCTGTTCCCTCCGTCTTTCTGTATTCCTCAGTTCGTTAACGGTTCTCGTGCCGGTAGTTCGCGCCTTTCCTTCACATTTTACCTTTACCACCCTTCAAGTTTGTGCGTTTCTATTTTTTCTGCGTTTGAATCGTGTGAAAGTCTTCTGTCCTGCTCTATATTTACTCTTCCCAACGTTATATGAGTTCTCAAAGACTTACAACTAACTTTTTCCATCGTTTGAGTGTGAAATCTCTGATCCTACCACTACCGACTGGATGATGTTTTGTCGTGAAGTATGTATGGAAGTGTGTTGTGATCGAGCGTGCATGAAGTTAGGTGGCGATGGAAAAGTTGTTGAGATTGACGAATGTAAATTTGGTAAGAGGAAGTTTAATAGGGGCAAATCGGTAGACAGACGCTGGGTGTTTGGTGGGGTGGAGCGTGGGTCCCGAAAGTACTTTTTCCGGGTCGTTGAAAACCGAGGGAAGGAAGTCCTCCTCGCAATCATAAAGGAATTCATTCTTCCGGGCACGACAGTGATCTCCGATTGCTGGAAGGCCTATGATTGCCTGGAGGATTAACTACTCCTTGTTTTTCAAGGCGCCGGCAACAGAGGCCCACACAAATTCGATCGAGGGAACATGGGCCGCTATCAAGCGAGGGATTCCCTCTAGATCGGTCACAGATCATTTTGATTCATACCTCTTCGAATATATTTGGAGAAGGACGAGAAGTGACTGTGATGATCTAATGAGGGCATTTCTGAAGGATGTGGTACAGGTGTATAAAGTGAACAGTGGAGGAGAGGAAGCATCCGCCAGTTCTTCAGGGACTTCTTAGAACCTGTAAGTACACAATGTCGTTATTTCTAATTTCAAACATGGCGCCAGAGCCTACGATGCGTCACAGGCGCAGTTGGCGGGGAAGAGCCTATGAGCGATGTCGGGCATATCGATAACCTGACCTTGGTCGTCATATATCGATATATTGCCTTATCCTAGGTGTCAGTCCATGTTCTTTGCTTTTACCCAATTGAGCATAATTTTTTTCACATCTGTCACATAACTGTAAACCACTTCCTAACCTGGCCTTTTGAAGTGCATCGGATTGTTCTAATTTTTCCGCTTCCTCTCGAAATTTGATCAAACTTTGTTTCATCTCTTTATTCTTCGCCATTTCCGATTTGATGTTGTCGATGAGTTTTGTGAAGAAGTTGTGCTTCCCGCCAGAGCCATTTCGGACGTTCTGTGGAGAAAGAAAAACGAAACGTTAGCACCGGGATGAGTGAGATGCCATACTTAGTACTGAAGTACATGAGCATCGATATCATGGCTAGAAGCTTCGCTGTTCAGCCCGGAGGACCAATTTTGTATCACAATAACCAATAATATTCGGTTGCCATGAGGTAATAAAAATTCAAACTTACGAGGTAAAACGCCGTCGAATGGGCTCCAACACGAACATTTGTCCGGTGAGGGAGGAGAGACCCTCGCGCTGCTATTAGCCTGGGTATCTGTAAAACGCACAATTCAATCACAGTCATTTCACACTGTGGACACAAGTTATCAATTACCGGGTCATCGAATTCACAAGTTCAAACCAAATCAACGCACAGAATTACTTCCTCTAACGCGGGGTTACGGCAACTCCTCGACATCACACCAAACAAAACCAATTCCAACGCAAAACACGACTCTGAAGAGAATAACTGACGAATAAGATCGAATGGTGCAATCCAACTAAAACTCACCATGAAAACGAAATTCGTCTAATTTACTCCATGAAAAACCTTCGCCCTCGTTCGATCGACAGCTCGAGAGACGAACGACGCGCTACGCGAATTTCCCGAACTCGTTCATTTCGTTGTTCGTGAAAATGTGATCAAAAATCTGGGAGAAGTCGAGCAAAAACTCGAGTTTGAAAACGCACGGTTTGTGTAAAAGGCCGTGAAAAGGTTATGCAGCGCGTGATTGTAACATTTCAGGTTACTGAGCAATATCTTATCTGCAGTATAAGGCTTAAAAGGATCTACGACATAACAGTTCCATACCCAGCTACTTGAACCACTGCGTCTTCTTACTTTTTTAAATTTTTACTTTCCTTGGCTCTACGAAATAGAAAAGAAAGTTATGTAATCGGCTGAAATTTTTTTTTTGAGTTTTCATCAGATCTTTACGTTTCAGACCCACCTGAGTCCGAAAAACACTGGGAAAATGGTCTATGTCTTAGAACGATTTTTAGAGAAAACCGCCGTACCAAATCAGCTCGAACTTCATATCTCGCCCACAGAATACCATGGGACGCCAAAATAAGGGTATGAACAAAATCCATCGAAATTTAACTATAGTTATCATTGTGATCAAAACACCAAATATTTTTTTCTCGAAAACGCCTCCAACGATTTTGATTAAATTTTTTATATTGATAGCTCTCAATAAGGCAATTATACCATAAAGTTCCCATCTGTGGGAAAATGACGAGAGCAGCACAATAAATTATCAAAATTTTCGACGAAAAGCGTTTTTAGCGCAGTTTTTTCCTTATAAACTCCACTGGAATTTCTGTAGTGTTAAAAAAAATTGGTATTGTAGTCCAATCTAATACCTAAAGGGTGAGTGTTTAAAAACGCTCATGAGATACATGGGGGTCACTCCAGAAATTCAAGAATTTCAACTACTGCCGTTTCGCTTACTACCTGTTCTAAAAGTTTTTACCCAATAACTCTGCAAAAGTAATTACTAACCTTCTTCAAAAAATTCTTGTTTACAGCCCCATTAATTCTCTGTGTACCGATTGCTCAATAATGGTCCTGAAATGAGTACGAGCAGCACAATAAATTCCGGGACTGTAAGCGCTACCGCTTCCTGCTGCTGTAAAGTGTTGTTTGACCAAGATTCAAATTAACTGAGTGATAAATGAATTAATTAAATAGAATTAGCCATGTACAAAGTGAATTGTTGTAGAGCTAAGGAAAGTTGTGTGTTGCTATGCACCAGATATTTTGGAGTGAAATAACTTTATTGCAGGATGTATTCTAGTTTGGCTAACAGCGGTAACATAGATAGTAATTGGAACATGATGAGTAGATCAACTTCATCCACTTTCTCTTCTGATGGTAAATAACCATATTAATAATATTGTTACAATATTAATAAATAAATTATCGACAGTATAACTGACAGTGACCAAATTAAGAGCTTTTTGCTTAGCAATGTAAGGAGGAGATCATCATGCCTTTTTTTCTTTAGCCGGTGTTTTGGTTTTGTGGATGGAAGTTGGTCCAGAATGGCAGGGACAAGTTGAGGGAGTTCGGGTGGTTTTGAAGTTTTTAATGGAACCATGACTACACATTATGGTATTTCTAAGTCTCTGTAAGTTCACATTGCTGATGTACCCATCAGTCCCTGCGATTAGTCTCAGCATGGAGTCTTGAAAGGTTTGAATCCTTTGCACTTGGGAGCCCAATGTTCCACCTCACATCTAGCTGCTGTGCAGTGGTCCTATTAGTATGAGGTACATCTGGCGTTTCGTGTCGAATGATAGTGGTGATCTGTGAGTTCTCAGACAGTTGCAACATTTTCGGAAACCTGGTCATTCGAATTGGGCTGAAGTTGTTCTCAGATGTATGTAATATCGTCTGCGTGGATGAGGAGCAATGACGGCCCGAACAAGCAACCCTACTCCCTCTTATACACAAAGTCCGAGACATGGCTTCCTGGTATCTGTGGCCTTCTTTCTAATGTGTAAATGAAACCCTCAGGTGAATCGCATTGTCGAGAAGGTAGAATTCACTCCTCAAGAGCTGCTACATTCAACTGCTACTCAACTGGCTCGTTAAAGTCGAAGTGAATCACACTGTTGATAGGTTTGCACACTGAAATCAAACGACCTGAATACGAAATTATTCCTAGTTTTATCTAATACGAATCGTACGCCAGAAAAACGATACATTTTGTATTTCTTTAAGTAATAGAGTTTGCTAAAGTTAACGTACCTGTTAGGTGAGTCTGTCTCCTCTTGCTGGTGAGATACTATGGGCGAGTGCTTTCAATGTGAAGACATTGTCTGGCCATTAAGTCAGTACTCCAGACCTACACCTAACAGGTACGTTTACTTTAGTAATTTGCCTACTTGCGGGTCTAACCCAATTGCTTTAATACCTAATAGAGTTTGCCTCACTATGTTTACTTCAATTTCATTGTTTCTGAGATAGACTCAGGCCTACTCCTCTGGTACTCATTTCGTTTCAACTAGCGTCGAAAAATACCCAAAAGACGATACCAAACGTCTCTGTGCCGAAATTCATTTTTTGTTCAATTTCGCAAACCATTTTTTTGCCAGTAACAACCATGGGTTTTGTCCGATTGGATTGTCCAGTGGGCTAGATTCCAAATGGAATTTTTGCTGGAAAGATGCAAGGACGTTTGTTTAGATAAAATAATGCCTGAACGGCGGATGGACATTGCAGATTTGGAACCCCCGTGTCTGGACGTAAAATAAGTGTCTAATTTAGGTACAAAAGGGGGGTGTAATAAAAATTTCTGGCCGAAAATATAGGTGTTTATCAAAATGAATAATAAGATGAAGCTGAGTAGGAGGAGTAACGGTCGTTGAGAAGTGGATATGGGAGGTTGTGTAATTATTGCTGGGTAGTTGAATAAGAGTATCTGTGTTTATGATTTCCGCATAAACAGCGCATAACGATGGTTATAATTATTTGATTTTCTAGTTGAGTTACGCGAATTTTGTATTATTTGAAGAGTTGTGATGAGTTGCCGCTACGCAGCGCTAACGTCGTCGATTGACGGGGCGGACAGTGCGCTCTGACGGCGGTTAAACGAACCGGTCGGCTGTGGTGGGGCGAAGCTCCGGGGCGACGGACAGCGAAGCGACTCGGCGTCCGCCATCTTGATTCCGTCTCACTCGAAAGTCTCCTTCGCTCGTCGCCCCGTTCGTTCCCAAATCCGTTTTCATCCGAACAATTTCGTGTCATCCGCATTCGTCAATTCATCCGCGGACGCGCTCGTCTTCCGCTTTCCGATTTTCTCACATCAAATCCGCCGATCGAGGACGGAAAAACTGGTTTTTACGAAGCCCCCCTCTTTTTTTTTGTTCCGTCGGGAGTTATCCTTTTTTTTCGGTTCAGTTTTCTGTTCGTTCCGAAGTGAAGGAAAAACCTCTTCCGATCGACCAGGGAAAATGGCGTGCGCTACTTTGAAAAGATCTTTGGATTTCGATCCGGTTCACAGCCACGGACGTCCGTCGAAACGTCAAAGATGCGTTCCGATGAGCGTTTCGCCTTCGAGCTCTCCGCCGACCACAAGAAACGACTACAGCCCTTCCCCTTCGCCGTCGCCTTTTGCCGAAATATGCCCCAAAATGACTCCAGGTAATTGGTTTTGTTTCATTTCCAAGGATTAACTCCTATGACCCCGCCCTTCCCTTTATATTCATCCCCTCCATTATCCTTTTCATCCCAATTCGCACCCATTAATCCTCCTCATTATTCCTTCTTTAACGTTTTTTTTGTCTCCGTCGTTCCTATTTAGTCTCCCCTCTCGCCTTTTCACCGCATTAGCCTTTCTCTCTCTCTCTCCCGCATTACCCTCTCTTTTTTTCTATCTCTTATTTTGCCTCTTTACGACCGCATCCCAATTTTGACCAGTCGCGACAAAAAGCGTAATTGACGAAAAACGAACGAAATTGGATGACGTCCAATTTTAGCGTTAACCGAAGGATTTGTGTTTGTGTTGCCGTAACGGAAAACGGCTGATCCGTTGTCATGTGGTGGGGTGGGTTGAACGCCTGGGGTGGTTGATGCGATCGGATGGGTGAGGTGTGGAGGGGGGGGGGTCGTATTTCGTACACCTGTCCGTCGTTGATGTATGTAATGGTGTGTGTGTGTGTGTTGGCGGGGGGGTGGGGGCGAACTCCTTTGTCAACGGTTTTACGTGAGAAGATCCAATTCTCCGATTCGAAACCGCACGATTACTTTCGTGACTTCCATTCGTTTTGTGCCGTCCAATATTTTGCCGCACGAAGTTTTCGCATGATCGGTCGCACGAATTCGAGCGTCCGAATTTTGCTCCCCCCCCCCCCCCCCCCTTCTTCCACGCCGCTACCGTCATATGATTCAATTCACGAGTATTCGGTGCGTGTTGGCTCTGCGCACGCTGCTCTGTGCCGGGGGACTGTCGTTTTTCTTTACGAAATGACGAAACGTCCCAAAACTTTCCTCGACCCCTCCCCCAATACAATTAACGCGAAACCGCTTAGGATGAAACGCATTACAAAACACCCCCCCCCCCCCACGTACGTTCGCCGAATTCAATAAATGAGTTCGTTTTTGATTTCGGTTTAACGACTTACTCGAGATTTATCGTTTCGAAATTTATTGCGTTGCTCCTACTCACGTCACGACCATCAGTGCCATATGACGTTAAATGGGGCGTTCCTGGGGCGGCTGATAGCGTGTGTCCCGCTCACCACATCACTAGTGGCCGAGGGCTGACTCTGAGCAGCAGCCGAAAAATCCCTCATGCGTCTTAGTCCCGGTGGGTGGCCGGACTGGCAGCTGCGGCGCATGTGGGGGCCTCCCTTTGACCCTCAACGGACCAGCGAAAGGGGCTAGAATCAATATGCCTGAGGGGGAGCTTCCAGGACACTGCCTCGAGCACCTCTCGCTCATACCACTAACACACACACCAAATGAACTCACAAGGATACACTACACCAGTCTGCTTCTTTAATCCCCCCCCCCCCCCATATTAGTAAAAATAAAATGACAAAGTCAACTAAAACTTCAGCAGGTAATAAAAACGCCACCTGCGCCTCTTCCTCGGGCTCGCCAAGCTCGACCCCTCCCTCCTCGGACGATGAGCAACCTACTCGTCGTCCAAACAAACAAGGGCGGAAAGAACCGGGCAAACGCGTTCATCTCCCCTTCTCCCCTAGTAGCCCGGGCACCCCGGCTACTACAAGCACACGACACAGCGTGGACCCTAAACTGTCGGACATGGAGCAAATTTGCGCATACGTCCAAATCATCCACGGCCAGCTGGCACGGATGAGGGCCAACGCGACAGGACCTATGCGGGACCTCGTAAGTAGTTGCCTCTTGAAATTTCGAAGCTGGCTATAAAAGCTAATGCCCCCCAACGACATCGCCCCCTGCCACTCCCCCTGCGGGAAACTGTGGCGGCTGTCGTGAGGGAAGAGCTGCGTGGGCAATTGCCCAGCAGCCAGTGCCACCAGCCCCAAACTCAAGGAGATTCAACGAGCCAGGGTAGTACCCCAGGCCCCTCATATGCGGCAGTAGCCGCTACTGCGCCTTCCTCCCCTCATGGAGCTGAGGCGGAATGGCAGTCTGCCAGGGCCAGGAAGCGCAGAGGGAAGAATAAAAAGGCCCCAACTAAACAGGCCGAGGCAGCGCCCGCCTACGCCTCTGCCCAAAAACAAGGGCAAAAGTAAAAATAAAAGTAAAAATAAAAAGCCTCCACCGCTTGCCAAACTTCCCCCTAAAAACCCGCGACAAAACGTTGTAGTGGTTGGCGGACATGTGAGGAAGGAGAGGCTGGTCCCTCCAACCCTGACGCAATGGAAGCCCTTATGCGGGGTGTCCCTGCTACGGGCCTTCAAGCACTAAGCGTCCGAGTGCTAGAACATCCGCACCGCAGTGGGAGGTGGCGCCGTCATTGTGACAGAAACGCCAGAAATGGCCAAGGCGCTCACGAGCCACATTTCCACAAAAAGGAGTTGAAGCTCCAGCGTCAGCCCTGGGTCGTTTCCCACGCCTGCTATTGTGCGGCGTGCGGATTGACCTTCAAAGAGGACTTGGCCCAACAAGTTGTTGAGCACAACCCTGCGTTAGGCTTGCAGCCGCAGGACGTCAGACCTCTCTTCACCAAAAAGCGTGGCAGACAGAAGGATTGGGTGATAGAGGTATCACCCAGCCTATACAAAAAACTAGAGGGGGCAAGGCACCTCCAAATAGCCTGGCAGCGGTGCGCCATACGAAAGTACCAAGCCCCCACTCAGTGCTACAAATGCCAGCGCTATGGCCACCTGGCAGTGGCCTGTACAAGACCTGTTGTGTGCGCCTGGTGCGCCTTGCCACATCTGAGTAAGGAATGCAAGCGTGATGCTCCCCTCAAATGTGCCAATTGCGTCGAACGCAAAATCCAACAGGTTGCACACTCCACACGAGACGCACGCTGTACCAGTGGTCAGCGAGCAATTGCCCTCCAGGAGTCACGCAGTGGATTATGAATAGGTCAAAAACAGTTCGAATCCTTCAGCACAACACCAATAAGAGTTGCCCAGTTATGGCTGAGTTGCTGCAAAATGCACTCAAGAAACGCTGCAGTGTTCTCGCCATACAGGAACCATACATAGGATCCAAAACTCTTGGTCTGGGATCGCAGGCACGCAGTGGTGGCTGGAGCAAGAACGAGGAGCCAAGGCAGCAGTGGCCTGCATCGACCCGTCCATTGACATGCTCGCACTCACTCACCTGAACAGCCAGCACTTGGCGCTGTGCTCATCCGAGCCGGTGGCTTTGAGCTGGTTGTAATATCATTTACAGGCAATTTGGCGCGCCAGTTGCCAACAGCCTTGAACCACTCGAGCGGGCTCTAGCAGGCCTATCAGGACGACCCTGCATAGTCTGTGCCGATGCAAATGCCAGATCACCATTGTGGGGATCCCCAACCCTGGATGGGGCGGGCGAGGCGTATATAGAGCTGCTCACCAGGTACAACTTGATTGTTGCCAACGACCCCATGACTGAGGCGACCTATGATGGTCCGGGAGGAAGGGGGTGTATAGACGTCACAGCCGTGTCTCACACCCTGCTACTCAAATTGCAGGGTTGGCGAGTCGTACCAGGTGCAACGCAGAGCGATCACATGGTTATTGACTTTGCCATCACGGATGACAACATCCTCTGCAAAGACACGCGTGAAAAGCGATTCCGCACAAAAAATGCTGACTGGCCACAATTCTGTAGGGTACTGGAAGGTGAACTGCGTGCCGCGGACACCGATCTAATAAGCGCAAGCATACACACCTGAAGAGGTGGACAGCAAAGTGGACATATTTACCACAGCACTGCACTCTGCTGGGCTCTCTGTACTTGGCCAACAGAAGCACAGGGCGATCAAAGTCCCATGGTGGACTGAGGAACTAAATCACCTCAAGCAAAATGCAAATAGAGCCAGAAGGATGTACCAAAACACTCGTGACCCTGATGCCAGAGCAACACTCCGAACTGCCTTCATCCAAGAGAAGAAGGCCTTCCACCGCGCCATCAAACGAGCCAAACGGCAAGGCTGGCGAAATTTTGTGGAAGTGGAGAGCTCTGAGAACCCCTGGGGCAGACACTACAAGTCCTCCATAGGAAAAGCAAATGTAGAGTAGGTCTTAGCTGCGATGCAAAATGAGTCAGGCTGGGCCTGCAGCATCGAACGTTCACTGGAAACCCTCCTTGAGAAGGCGTTCCCAGATGACCAAGTAGCTCGAGACACTGAAGCCCAGAGGGCAGCAAGGGAGCTGATCATGGACCCTCCGAACGAGCCCGACATCCCACTGTGGACAACAGGCGACCTCGGCAGGGCCCTTGCGACCTTAAAGCCCAACAAATCCCCTGGGCTGGATAAAATAGAAAGCAATATGCTAAGGAAGGCTGAGCGAACGATCTCCAGCGGCCTCCTTAATTTATATAATGACTGTCTGCTGGTCGGACAGTTCCCCACTCAGTGGAAGACTGCGCGTGTTGTCACTCTTCAAAAGGGAGGCGACCGCAATCAGTCAGACCAGCGATCATGGAGACGAGTCAGCCTTCCTTCCATATTAGGGAAAACACTAGAAATCTTGATGTTGCAGTCCCTCGAAGGAGTCTTTGGCCGCAAACCTCACAGGCAGGCAATACGGGTGTACCAAAGGAAGGTCCACGAGGATGTCATTGTCGAGATCCGGCGTGTTTCCCTGCTGGCACCGGCTAAGTGCGTCGTAGCAGTTCTGATTGACATCAGAGGGCGTTTGACAACCTTTGGTGGCCAGCGCTCCTTAATGAACTCAAAGGTAGGGAATCCCCGCAACCTGTACTCACTCGTCAGAAGTTACCTGACAGACAGAACTGCTACGATCGAAAGTAGGCATGTCTCCGTCCAGAGAAAGATTGAGAAGGGGTGCCCACAGGGCTCGGTCCTAGGACCAGCACTCTGGAATGCCTTCTTCGAAGTTCTTCTCAGGAAACTCATGGAGACTGACTGCGAGCCGTACGCCTATGTGGATGACTTGACTGTGCTGATCTTTGCAGAGTCAGTCCGCCAAATTGAAGAAAAAACCCACCACGTGCTCCGCACTGTCAACCAATGGTGCGAGCACGCCAAGATGCAGGTGGCTGAGGAAAAAACCCAGCTAATCCTCTTGAAGGGGAAAGTGAATAATCCACCCAGAATACGCTTTGGCGGCCACAGGCTCCTTCTTGAAAAGCACGTCAAGTATTTAGGAGTGAATATAGGTGAGAGGTGGGGTTTCAACCAACACCTCCAGTCCCTTAAAGGCACTACCATTGCAAGGTTTGCCTCACTGCGTGCCATTACTAAGGCCACTTGGGGTGTGTGTTACCACGACACCATCCTCATGTATAAGGCCATCTATTTAGGTGTGATTGGCTACTGCCCCGTTGTCTGGGGTAGCAAACTAACAGTCAATCAAAAGAGTAGTGGCCCAATCCCAGAGAGCTGCGCTCCTGTGGATCACCAAGGCCTACAAGACTGTATCAACGGAAGCACTCCAGGTGATCACTGGTCAGTTACCAGTTGATTTGGCTGTTGAGTGCATGATTGACAAGTGGAGAGTGAAACCAGGGAGCTTCCCCGCTTTGGGCTGAACTCCGCGCGGAGCTCACCACAGAACAGAAACTTGCCGCCATCGATGAATGGGCTCTAGAGAAATGGCAAGCGAGATGGGAATCTCGTCAAAGGGACGTGATACGTATGAGTTCTTCCCCGACATCCGTGAATGTCTTTCTAGAAAATGGGTTGAGCCAGACCACTGGACGAGCCAGTTCCTCACGGGACATGGTGACTTCAATGCGCGGCTCCACTTCTTTTCTCTAAAAGACTCTCCATTATGCACGTCTTGTGCCTCCAGTGCGGAGGAAACAAGAAACCATGTGCTGCTCCACTGTAGTTTCTACAACAGTGAGCGACGGTTGTTGGGAGGGCAAACGAACTTAGCAGCTTTGACTGCTACAAAGGAAGCCTATAATCATTTTGCAAAGTTCGCAAAGAAGGTAATGGCTAAGAAACGTGGTTATAGTTGATCAGTCCTTTTGAAACTTGCCACCCAAGTAAACAGTAAGATCAGGTAGGGAACCAGATTAAGAACTACTCCCAGATGGTACGGGATTCCTCAGGTGGTCACCTCCGCGCGGTAACACACGGGCAACAGCTCTCTACGGTGAGACTGGCTAACGACCACATACCTGCCGTACCTCCACAGGTCTGAGTTCGGTGGATGCTGCAGGGGCCGGCCTCTTGCATATTAGCGAAACCGCAACTTCTATGACTGATATAACCCTCGTCGAGGGTTTAGGTACAGTCATGAAATAAAGAAACAGATCTGTGTGTGTCTGTAGCTGATCCGATTGAGCTGGTTCTTTCCAAAATAAGGTTATGGACGATTTCGGCCGATTGGTGAGTGGGGGGGGGGGGGAGGAGGACGAAAATGTACCAAAAACTAGGGTTTTTCGCATTTTTCTTGAAAACGGCTCTAACGATTTTGATTAAACTTTCAAATTATCTTCTACTAATCAATACCTAACTTTTCTTCTATATACATATCTCCATGAAAATACGGTGAACGGAGATATGGGCCCCTGAAGCAAAAATAGGTTTTTTACACTTGTTGGCAGAACGGCTCCAACAATTATCACCAAACTCACAGGATGTTTTCAAATAGTTAATACCTACATATTCATTTCAATAAATGTTCCTGTGACGGTCCATTGAACAGAGATAAAAATCAAAATGTGTCAAAAATAACCTTTTTTCTAACATTTCCGTGAATTCCAACTTAACTGGTAACTTTTTCACCAGATGTGATAAATCTTAATGGAGTGTCTTTTAGCCACTCATACTAGCATTTCGTTCTCTTATTTTTGTATATATATGTTGAACGGAGATATAAGCCAAGTTAACTCAGAAAAAGAGATTTGTCGAATATTAATTATCGGTAGTCCACTTTTCTCAAAAACTGCTCTTACGATTTCGATCAAACTTACGGAGTACTCTCAGCTAACTAGTCCCTACATTTTGTTCTCCATAAATGTTTCTGTAGAAATGCGTTGAATGCCCCATGAAGCAAAAATAGGTTTTTTACGATTTTTGGCAAAACGGCTTCAATGATTTTCACCAAACTCACAGAATGTTTTTAAATAGTTGGTACCTATAAATTGTTCTCAATAAATGTTCCGCTGTCAACCCCTTGAACAGAGATAAAAAAAGAAAATGTGCCAAACATGTTTTTTCGAACATTTCCGTAAATTCCCGAATGACTGAGCCGTTGGATTTGACCTTCTTACGGTGCCTCTTAGCAACCTAGAACCATATTTTGTTTTGCTATCTATCTGTTGAACGAAGATATACGCCATGATAGCTCGGAAAACGATATTTGTCGAGTATTCTTATAGCGGGTTTCCAATTTTCACATAAAGGGCTCTAACGATTTCGATCAAACTTGCGGAGTACTCTCAACTGATTAGTACCTACTTTTTGTCATCAATAAATGTTACTGTAGAAATGAGTTGAACGAAAATACAGAGCCAGTATCTTTCGAATTCACGGGGGTTGCGGAAAGTTGTGTTGTGTGCTACTCACCAGATATTTACTTTTCGCTAGTTGCGGTCGTGAAAAAACAGGTTCATCACACAACTTTCCTTGGCCTCTAGTGGATTCTTGGCTCTAGCAACTAGTAAAATCATTCTGCTTTGCAACGACATTGTACGTGGAAACTGGTGGCGTTTGAGGTTCTAGAATGTATATAGTGCTGCTAATACTTGTGCCATGACCATTATCGCGCAGTGTACACGAAAATTTCGAGTTCTCTTCAGATCATTACGTTTCAGACCCCCCTGAGTCCGAAAAACACTATTTGGGAAAATGGTCTGTGTGTCTGTGAACGATTTTTAGAGAAAACGACCGTTTCAAATCCACTCAAACTTGATATCTAGCCTCGAGGTTACCATGGGACGCCAAAATAAGGGTATGAACAAAATCCACCGAAAGTTAACTATAGTTATCATAGTGATCAAAACACAAAATATTTTTTTTCTCAAAAACAGCTCTAACGATTTTGATTAACTTTTTTATATTGGTAGCAATAAAAAACAATAATATGGCAACTATACCATAAAATTCCCATTTATGGGAAAATCATGAGAGCAGCACAATAAATTATCGAAACTTTCGACGAAATCGATTTTAGCGCGGTTTTTAGAGAAAACAACCGTACCAAATCAGCTGAAACTTAATGTCTTGCCTACAGGTTACCATGAGACGCCAAAATAAGGGTATGGGCAAAATCAACCGAAATTTAACTATAGTTATCATAGTGATCAAAACACCAAATATTTTTTTTCTCAAAAACGGCTCTAACGATTTTGATTACATTTTTTATATTGATAGCTCTCAATAAGGGAATTATACCATAAAATTCCCATCCTTGGGAAATGACGAGAGCAGCACAATAAATGATCAAAATTCATAAGATATAAGGGGCTCACTTCAGAAGTTCCTGAATTTCAACTACCGCCGTTTCGCCTACTACCGGTTCTAACAGCTATTACCCAATAACTCTGCAAAAGTGATTACTATCCTCCTTCAAAAAATTTTTGTTTACAGACTCTTTAATTTTCCGTATACCAATTGCTCATTAATGGCCCTGCAATGAGTACGAGCAGCACAATAAATTCCAGAACTGTAGGCGCTACCGTTTCCTGCAGCTGTGACGTGTTGTTTGACCAAGTTCAAAGGCCATGTACATATGAATTGACGTAGAGCTAAGGAAAGTTGTGTGTTGCAACGCACCAGATATTTTTGGTATAATCGGGTACGAACTTACGAAGTGTTTAGAATTATACCGGTAGCTCTTACGAATCGTATGGACGTTATTTGAACTCATCGTATAGCTACTTCGTTCGACTACCAAAAGATCCTAGTAACATATTAGCGGAGAAAAAACAGCTCAAATCGGTTAACGGAACTTCACAGTGGCAGAAAGTGTTGGGGCTTACAGTTCCCGAATTTATTGTGGTGTTCCTTCTTGTGCCACGATAATTACTACACGGAGAATTAATGAGACCGAGAATGCGATGAGAAATGGTACTGAGTGAAGCGGTAGGGGTTGAGGTAGGATTGTATTGGTACTTTATTCCACTACCCCCTCGATTTTTCGAACAATCCTACTAGATTTGACAAGGAAAAGGTTGAGCTAAAATAGATTTTCGTCGATATGTTCGGTAATTTATTGTGCTGCTCTCGTCATTTTTCCACCAATGCGAATTTTATTGCATTGCTGTGCCATTTGGAGCTGTCCATACAACAAATGTACTCAGAATCGTTTTAGTAGTTTTTGAGAAGAAAAAAAAATTAGTGTTTTGATCACTATGATGAGTGTAGTTAGATTTGGGCGGATTTAGCTCATACTCTTATTTTGGCATCCCGTGGTAATTTGTGGGCTAGGTATCAAGTTTAAACTGACTTGGTCATACAGTTTTCTCTCAGTTCACAGGCATTTGGACCATTTTCTCAAATAGTGTTTTTCGGACTCAGTAGGTCTTGATACGTATAGATCTGAAGAGAGTTAATTTGTCTCCCCCCTGCCCGGACTATTACTTAGGTTTTTTCAGACCTTAAAGTTTTGAGACTTACTGAATCCAAAAATTTTGATTGCGGCGCCCGGTTCGTGCGTGTGTATGCGTCATTGGCAAATCCTGGGTCCGGCTATACCGCCCTTTTGATGGGTGGAGGGGCAGGGGTACCTTGGTATTGAGTGTCTTGGCGGCGCAACCTCCTGGTCGGAAGCCGAGGCTCCATTGAAGACTGGTTCTTTGGACGTACCTGCCCCTAAAGCTAACTTGAGTGCTGTTTTTTTGACAGTTGGTCGTCCAAAGGTAAGTCTCAATAGGATGGTGTGCTGTGCTGATCGTGCTTGGCTCCGCCTCCCACACACTGATCCCATGTGCATACGTTCCCTGCTCTATCTGGAGGACTCAGTGTTCCATCTCTCTCTCTACCACTATTTCATACTTCTGCCGTAAGCGTTTGTTTTGTTTGTAGCCATCTGACTGGGATGTTGCACAGGATCTGGTCGTTCAGTATTAGGTGGGATGGTGCAATATGGCAACTCCAACTGCATGATTCAGTTGGCAGACTGGAACTCAGGCAGTGTTCCGACTCTCTCTACTCTTGCGCATGGGTGGAGAGGGCTTCAGAGAGTTCGTGTGGCATCACTGCCTGTAATGATGAAGTGTGCTGTAGGCCATGATCATTATGTTGTGGGTGCTTGCTGTCGTGCCTGTGCTGTTGGGTGCCATGTCAAGCGTCATGACGCAATCTGCAAGCGGGTTGCTGGTGCATTGTCATTGAGGGTTGGGAAGTAGAGAGGGACTGGCACTACCGAGTTGTTCCTGGAGGCCGTACATAAAATTCCCTTGGCCCAGACCAATCTTCAGCGGTCCTGAATGTTAAGGTAGTATCTTGAGGTAGTTGGCGAAATGATAACCTGCAGTACCGTCTGGGCTCAGTGGATGCTGGCAGGCTCTTGCGCGATAACAAAACTGCAACCTGCAGGACTTTCTACTGATACAACTCTTTCACGTGTGTTTAGAAATAGTCACTACCTAATAGACCTGATATTTCCCCTATAAATCACGCGTATATGAAACTAGCTTGCCCACAAAAATCCTTTTGATAGTCAGATGAACAGTAGTGAGATAATTAGAAGCAACCTACGAAATTCTTGAATGCTTACCAATGTCGTTTCTTCTGCCAAATTGAGTTGTCTGTATAATTCCAAAATAATGAATATGAACCTCTTCGATAAAATCGTGTCGATAGCCCCGTGATTCACCTATACGCCGAATCATAAAGGCCGGGACGTAAATAGCGTTAACTCAATAAATTCCGGAGCTTGAAGCCCCACCAGTTTCTGCATAGAACGATATGTTCGTATTGACTGAGTGAACTTATGGTAGAGCCACTTGGAGGCGAACGAAGCCGTGTGTTCAGCGTTTCACAGAATTTTCAAAATCGTGTGGAAAGTTGAGTGATGTCTCGAACCTCATGTTTGGACCGAGGGGATGACCAGATGACCGCTACTTGGTTCGGTATTCGTGTGGCGTCCGCACAAAAACTGGCGCGTCCGGTTGTTGCCGCTTGACGGATTAGTCCCCAGGGCCTTGGAGCTGTTTCCCAGGAGAGACGCCCAACGGCTGGCTCTGGCTCTGCACCGTATTCCAGTTTTTTGTTTACGTCTCCCTTCCCTTCTCCTCTCCGGCCTATTATGCATTTGACGGCCCGTCGAAGCCATTGGCCGTTATTTGGCGCCCTCCTCGCTCCCAAAGCGATCGATAATGACGATAATTCGTTGCTGCAACTGATCCCGCAGCTCTCGGATGAGCCAACTCATGAAAATGCCTCCAGCAAATGTCTGATGCGAAGCGTCTCACAATTTTCCACAGTCATACTTGCATTCAGCGGCTGTCATTAGTCAACATGCGTTGTTCACCTCAGCCAAGCCATAACGAACATGAAGATTATGAAATTTCTATGAATAAAGTAGTAGTGTCAAGGGAGGAACAAGCCCTGGTTATGATGCTTGACGATTGAAATAATAAAAAAGGTTACAAAACATATCTCTCTACCAGTGATCTACCTAATAAACTAATAAAATATCTGGTGCGTTGCAACACACAACATTCCTGAGCTCTACAACAATTCACTTTGTACATGGCTAATTCTACTTACTCAATTCATTTATCACTCAGTTCCTTTGAACTTGGTCAAACAACACGTCACAGCAGCAGGAAGCGGTAGCGCTTACAGTTCTGGAATTTATTGTGCTGCTCATACTCATTATAGGACCATTATTGAGCAATTGGTACACGGAAAATTAATGAGGCTGTACACGAATTTTTTGAAGAGGGATAATAATCACTTTTGCAGAGTTAATGGGTAATAACTGTTAGAACTGGTAGTAAGCGAAACGGCGGTAGTTGAAATTCAGGAATTTCTGAAGTGAGCCTCATGTACCTCATGAGCGTTTTTAAACACTCACACTTTAAGGTGGGTCCACATCTGACGTAAATTCTTGTGTCGTACGTCGCAAGGATGCGGCGCACAAACTTGTGTCGCAAAACGAATGATGGAACAACGTAAATTATTGCGTCATGCGTTGTGCGTCGATGCTCAGTCTGTACGTGGCATCGCTTGAAGGCTTTGTGCGAGTAATTTAAATATGGAATTGAATAAGGAGGATGTAATTCTATGCATCCAAGAATATGAAAAACGTGCTATACTGTGGGATGCTTCTCATAAAGAATATTTTAATAAAAAAAAAAAGTACGATGCCTGGGTGGAAATTGGAAAGTGTTTCAATATTACGCCAGAAGAGGCAAAGAAGAAAATGTTGAGCCTTCTCGGTTCGTTCCGAAGGGAAAAGGCGAAAGGGAAGAAAACAGTGGGGATTATAAGCGATATACTTTGTTTTGATATTTTGAAGAGGTACTGTAAACTGGTATACGAATCACCACTAGCCAAAAAGCGTAAAGTGACAGCTAATTTTTCTTTCACTCTTATGCACTCCCGAAAGTGTGTGTCTTGTTTAGCAATTTTCGGTCCAATCAAAGTTATTAGGGCTTCAAAGTCAGCAGGAGACATTCGTAAGAAGTTTCGAAAATGACCAGTACTGTCATCCAGGGATAATATATTTAGTAAATGGTTTCCACCATACTCATTTCTATTTAGATATAGATTCTTCACCCAACAACGTCTCCTTTGTTTACTCTTCTTTTTGGCAATGAGGTGATCCATTATTATAAAAGCTGCACATTTTTTCTTCAACTCTAATTCAGCCATTGGTTGTAGTACACACACAAAAGTACAATGAACACGCAACACAGAGCACGGAAAAGACTACACGAGACAAACAGTAAATTTCCTTCACAACCTTGTGCGTGAGGGCAGATAGTACGTCCACATACACATAACTATGCGTCGCAAATCCTTTGATGTTCGTTGAAAAACCGACAACCGACGGATAGCGTGCGTTGTACGCGACGAATTTTTGTGTGTGCAAATCTTGCGACGCAACACGTCTACACTAGACGCAAATCGTGTTTGTCGCAAGAAATTTCGCCGAATGCCACACAACACAAAAATTTACGTCAGATGTGGACCCACCTTTAGGTATTGGATTGGACTACAATAAACATTTTCTAACATCCCAGCGGAGTTTATAAGGAGAAAACTGCGCTAAAAACGCTTTTGGTCGAAAATTTTGATAATTTATTGTGCTGCTCTCGTCATTTTCCCAAGAATGGGAATTTTATGGTATCATTTCCTTATTGAGAGCTATGAATATTAAACATTTAATCAAAATCGTTAGAGCCGCTTTTGAGAAAAAAAATTTGGTGTTTTAATCACTATGATAACTATAGTTAACTTTCGGTGGATTTTGCTCATACCCTTATTTTGGCGTCCCATGGTGACCTGCGGGAGAGATATCAAGTTTGAGCTGATTTGGTACGGTGGTTTTCTCTAAAAATCGTTCACAGACACACAGACCAATTACCCAAATAGTGTTTTTCGGACTCAGGGGGGTCTGAAACGTAATGATCTGAAGAGAACTTTTTTTTTCAGCCGATTACATAACTTTCCTTTCTACTTCGTAGAGCCAAGGAAAGTAAAAAATTTGTTACTTGAGAAACAAATGTTAGATTTTAGTATACCTAATAATTATTTACGCCACTGTTTCAAAAAATGTTGAATGTTGCACCTAAATCTAACATTCCCTTTAAATAAAGGATTTAAGTCTTGTCAATAATGATTTTAAATTGCTCGCCGGGGGAGCGTGGGCCCTACGTTGGGAAACAATGTTTTATACTCTTGATAACAACCGTAAATGGGGAACTAGTGGCCTTAGCTGACGATATGCCGCTCATTTCACAAGCTAGTACTTGGGAAAGCGCCATTACTCAACAAGCCATAAGCCAAATTAGTTGACAGGGTAAAGTGTCACGTGTATAATTGCCCAATGAATCCATCTTGTTGATGTACGACCATTGAAAGAGTATCAAGTATTAAATATTCGGGGATTTTGTACGTGAAATCCTTTCGTGACAAGAAATTTTAACCTTAATTAATTTTAAAAACTTAACTTTAAAGCCTCGGAGTGCGCAATTTCCTATTCCTCGAAGCTATTAAAATGTTATATTTTGCACTTATTCAATCAATATTAATTCACGTCATAGTCGCTTGGAGTCGAGCGAGAAAAACTATAATTACGGAAGTTCTCGTAATAATAATAAGTTTCTCCGCGTGTGAGCTGTTTAGAATTTTTGGAGTACTGCCATTTGATGAATTAATTGAAACAACATCATTAACTCAAGTATTCAAAGATTGGAAAGGTGGTAAACTCAGGAATATCTTATCAGGTACACAATCTGGATCCGCTATGAACTTGCAAGTCACTCATAGAAGTACATTCTTTGTACAGTATAGTCTTATGGCTACAAAGACGTATTAAAGTTTAATGAGCTATCAGAGCATCTAAAAACATGTGTAACTTTAGGGCAATTTAAAGAAAATATTGAAACTCTTGACAATATAGAAATTAACGAACGAGTGGTGGAGCTTGAGTTGGAGGAAACGTGGTGAGCGTGAGTGAGGACTGTATTAACACTTGGGGCGTGAGTTAGAATGAGCATTCAAGCGCGAACTAGGAGGGATCTCTGAATAGGTGAAATGGTTGCGGAGGATGAGAGCGAGTGAGTTAACCAGAGGGCTGTGAGATGAGCATGTTTTGGAGTTAGGTCTAGGTGGGGCTCTGAGTGGGTGAGGAGGTAAACCGAGTGGTAGGAAGTAGATAATATAGAAAGCATAAAAGGGTAAGGGTTTTTGGCTTATGAAATAACTAAACAAAAGGCTCTGATAAAAAGGTGGAATCGACATGTGGGCTAGGCCTGAAACAGAACTTTCTGCAAGTCTGAAAGTTCTGAGCTCAAGATTTCAACCAAAATTACAGTTTGGTTCTTTGGAGCTGTCTCCACAAAAAGTTAAATCTAAATTGTTAGCGCCGTTGTTGAGAAAAAAAGTGATGTTTTGATCTCTTGTGTTAATCATAGTTAGTTTCGGGCCGATTGTGTTCATGGTCTTAATTTGGCTCGTTGCTTTCACGGGTTTTCTTCCGAATAGTCAACATCCACGGAAAGTAAAAAACAAGGTCAATTCACGTTCATCCCCATAATGGTTCATGCTACCAACACGAGCCTGGTGATTTGTTACAAAATGTACTAAATATCGCTTCACCGGCAACAAGTTTGTGCAATGTGCAGTACGAAATAGCGCAGGCAGATGGTTGCATCGTTTCACGAAACTCGAGGGCGTGAAAGGTTTTTGTGAAACGAAGGTCGTCGTAGGAGAACAAGTTGACGCTTTTTTTGTTTATCAGCCACTTGTTCAAATATCCTATTGGCGTTGGTTCGGAGAACAACTACTAGCGACTGGAGCTTGTTGATTCGAAACTTGTGTCGCCTGTCTCACAACGCAGTTGTGGACATTTAAAGGTTTTTTTGTTGTTGTTTTGTCGTTACCAAACATTTAAAAAGCGTTTAGTTTTGGTGATTTCGTTTGAATCCCCGGCGTTTTACTTGAAATAAAAGCGTTGGTCAGAGGGGATTGTCAAGAGCTGGAGAAGTCACGTTTCCGGGTGCGGCTCAGTCGAACTCTTTTGTTTTCTTATTTTTTTATTGTGCAGCTTGCTTGCTTCGCGTTGAGTTATTAATTTATTGTGATGTGTAGAGCTGGGCCGGGGCCTGTCGTTCCAACTCCATTGTATTTCCACCGGCTTTCTGCATAATTCTTATCGCCCGGCGCCCTCGTTCCTTTTTCTTGCTACGGTTTTGAAATCCTATTTCTTGAAACTTCGTATCGCTCAATCGTCAATGGAATTTCCCCTAAAAGCAGGCTTCCATCGCGGCTGGAAATATCGATTCCAGTTTAGCCAACTACGAATTCATCTCACAAAGAAATCGAAACGAGGGGGGTAGGGTTTACTTACGAAAATATCTGATTCGCCACGTAAGTTCCCTCTCAGTTCTTCTTACAATCAGCGGTTTTGGTTTTGTCAACTAATTCAATAAGTTTATTCAAATCTGATCGAACTGGACGTTTTGCGTTGATGCGAGGAGCTTGACCTTTCCAGAATGTATTGGGTTGCTCCTACGTATCTTAGTTTAAATATGATAAAATACCATAGCTTACAGACGATTTGTGAGCGCGGTGTTTCAAGTATTTCACGACATGTTGTTCGAATGTTGAGTCAATGTCGAGGATGTGGCGAGGTCTGACGAGTCGTCAGTCAGCAAATACATCCGTTGGTTGCGAATGGGATGGCGTGGTTCCTGGTTAAATGTTGTTTGCAGGAGACACGATGTGCAGTAGGCGATTCCATTTTGAAGTCGGTAATACGACCAAATGGAGGACTGTGGGTAACATCAAGGTGGGGGATTCGATTTTGATGCCCTTCGAGCCGTTTGTTTGCATTTAGAAACAGCGCACGTTCTCCAGATTTGTAGTGAACCTAAAGCGTAAGTGTGAAAGAACGGGGAAGGTCCATTTTTTCCCGAATTCGAGCTCAAAGGGGCATTCTGTCGGTTATTGGGGTTGTTAATCGTCGACGCAACCCCCAAAAGTGAAGTAGAAATGCCTGACTTGACTGGAAAGATCGAGGAAAGTCCACTCCAGATGCTCTGTAGTTCACATTCTGAGCCGTTTTCGATTACGAATTGTCAGTTTGTCGACTTCTAAGTATTTGGTTGTCACGAGTTTCTCATAATATTTGAGTGGCGTGAAATACAATGTCCGGACCGAATGGTTCAGGATAACGAAAGCGAGCACGTCAAGCTGCAAGTGACTGATGAAAAGTTGAATTGCCAACCAACAATACATCTTGGCGCGGCCGCAGGCTCCTTCTTGAGAAGCAAATCAAGTACTTAGAAGTCAGTATAGGTGTGACAGTTTGCCTGACTGCGATCAATTAGTAAGGCCCACTTGGGGAATTCGTTACCGTGACACAATCCTCATACGTACAAGACCATCTGCCTGGGCGTGATTGGCTACTGCCCGATTGTCTGGGCACAGTCGAAAGACAGAGTATTAGCCCAATCTCAGAGAGCTGTGCTAATCGCCATGCCTAGACAGTATTCAATTAAGTGCTCTAAGTGATGACTGGTCAGTTACCATTTTACTTAACTGATGAGTGCATGGCGGACAAGTGAAGACAACACCGGTAGCTTCCCCCAATCTTGATGAATAGGCAGTAGACAAATGGCAAGCGAGATGAGAGAGTCCTCTCAAAGGGACATGCCATGTACAAGTTTATGCCTAACACCTGTGAACATCTAGGGAGAAAGTGGGATGAACCAGGCTCCTAGACGAGCCAGTTCCTTACGGGACAGTCGACTTCAATGTGCAGCTCTGCTTCTTTTCTCTCAAAGACTTTCCATCCTGCACATCTTGCACCTCTAGTGTGGAGGTATTGAAGTCACGTGCTACTCCACTGTAGTTCCTACAACAGTGAGCCTCTCAAATAAATAGTTAGGGGAGAACGCTACGTACTTTTACAGGTCCAGGTTCGGTGGATGCTGCTGAGAAATGAAGTGCAAGGTGGGGAAACTGCAACGTTCGTGACAGTCATCTGATATAACTCTGTCATGAGGATACAGGAACAGTGTCACCTTGATAAACCAAGAGACCTGCTACTAACATCTGCTGCCACCCAAACGTGTGAATAAATTAAATATCTGGTGCGACGCATCACTCAACTTTCCTCTGTTCATTTGAACTTAATAAAACATTACTTCACTGCGGTACAGCTCCAGAATTTATTGTGATGCTCCTACTTGTGCCACGACCATTATTTGACCTATTAGTACACAGAGAATTGATGAGATTGTGAACGCGATTTTTTGTTTAGCAGGATAATAAATACCGTTCCAGCATTATCAGTTAAAATCTGTGAGAAATAGCAGTAATCAAATCGCTGGTGGTCGAAATCCTGTAATTGTGCTGCCCTAGTCGTTTTCCCTCGAATGTGCATTTTATGGTATTGTCTTTACAAAAAAGTTCAATCAAAATCGTTAGTCGTTTTTGAGAAAGAGCATTTATTGTTTTAATCTGTGTGATAACTATAGTTAATTTTAGGTGAATTTTGTTCAAACGCTTATTATGACATCCCGTGGTGACCAGAATCAAGTTTGAGCTGATTGGTTTAGCCGTTTGGCATCAATGGCGTTCACAGACATGTACACTTTAACTTCCTAAGCCGTCATATATGCCAGAAGACCCATAACCGAATTACAGGTGACCAGAGTGTATATACTCAGGTGACTGAGGCTAAACTAAACCATGAACCCCCTAGTTCTGAGTTATCTTACCAGGCGCTACCACGGGTTGTGGATAGTGGAACGGCCACGGCATTGTCCCCAGGGGCATGTCTGCGGCCAGCTGTGAATAAGGTCAGCATGCTGACTGAATAAGCAGCCGCGAACAATGGGCAAAACCCAAGAGATCGCAGAAGAGATCCTGAACAAAGGGCTCAAGGGCAAGCGGGTCTACATTTTCTCAGACAGCCAGGCTGCCTTAAAGGCCATCGCAGCCTATAGTTTTAGGTCTAAGCTGGCATGGGAATGCCTCCATGCGCTCAAGCAGCTCAGCGCCCGTAACAGTCTCTCCCTCATTTGGGTGCCGGCTCACAGGGGGCATGAGGGCAATGAAAAGGCTGACCGCCTCGTGAAAAGGGGTACAGAATTCCTACCCATCAGGCCTGAACCACACGTGGGTCTGACGAAAAGTCACCTGAACCGTCTGGTTGCTCGATGGGAGATACAGGAAAATGGCGCCCATTGGCATCGCCAGCCACGACTAAGACAGGTGAAAAGGCTTGTCACGCCTTCCTGTCAAAGGGCGAAGGCGATGCTGACACTCTCTAGACAAGATCTGAGAGTACTGATAAGCTTCCTCACCGGGCACTGCCCACTCAGATATCACCTCAACAACAACAAGATGGGCATCTCAGAGGCGGTGGAATGCAGACTCTGCGGTGAGGAGGACGAGACAACAGAGCATATCCTATGTGAATGCCCTGCCTTGGCAGCAAAATGCTTTGAATACTTCGGTCAGGGGACCACTGAACCCCAAACCGTAGCAGACTCTGCGGTGAAGGACATACTCCGCTTCCTAAGGGGGGCGGGTATGTACGACGCCTTCGGGACTTGTCCCACACGCCCTCAGGTCAAAAAAAAAACAAAGAACCATGAACCCGTACGCTCTGTGTGTTTGAAGTTGTCGCCATCTAATATGGCTCGTCTAATATTAATACTATGGCAGTTATAGTACTATTTAAGGTTTTATTGTTCCGACTCCGAGGTAGTTCACTTCAATAGTTTTATATAATTGTTGGCAATGATTTGTAGGTATAGCATATTTCTACCGGTTGTTTATAGTCAAATTATCTTCCGACAGAAATGATGGCTGCTGGTATCAGGGAGGAGATTCGCCGCCTTCATCGCCGCAGACAGCTTCACTTCAACCCAGGTCACGAAGTCCACAGCGACTCTTCAGACTCATCCAGTTCTCCCCCTGCTTCGAGTTTTGCTGCATATTCACCGAATTATCGTGATAAACCATTGTTTACTTTTAGACAAGTAAGTCCCTCTCTATTCATGTGTCTTCATAATTCTAGACTTGTTAGTGTCGTTCGTGAACTGATGCATAAAATGAGTACTCCACGATAGCTCCCTTTACGATCAAACGCAACTCTACAAATTGCGCTATAATTCAGAAACGCGGAATGATTGGCCAGAAGGGCCCAAGTAAGTGCAATCCCCATGGCTATTGGAAATAGGTTACTTCTGCACTATTAAGTAGGTTCAGTTTGGACGTGTGGAGTTTGCAAAGCTTCAACAATTGAACAAACCACGCTTTTTTGAACTCATATTGTACGTTATCTTGTGAAGGATATAATCTTTTAAAGAAATTGGGTTGTGTCCGCCAGTAGGCAAATACTAAAGTTAACGTACCTGTTAGGTGAGTCCGTCTCCTCTGGCTTGTGAGTTACTGTGGGCAAGCGCTTTCGATGTAAAGACATCATCGTCTGGCCGTTTAGTATTTAATATACTCGGTACTGACTAAACGGCCAGACGATGATGTCTTTACATCGAAAGCGCTTGCCCACAGTAACTCACAAGCCAGAGGAGACGGACTCACCTAACAGGTACGTTAACTTTAATATAATCTTTTGTCTCCGCCAGCTCTCCTCCCTTTGGACATTCAGCTCAACCAGTTGGTGGGTCTGCCATTGCCCGGTGGAAGGGGCTGTTGTTGCCCGGCACTGCGTCTCAATTGAGTCTTCTCTGTTATCAGCCAGTTCTCAGCTTCAGCTCCCCCCTCCCCACCCGTATAGGGAATATTTTAGAGTAAAGGTGTATTTATCCTACGTGCCCTTATTATCTTTAATCACCATCCAAGCTATTAGGGCAATTCATTTCTATCTTTTTCCGTTAAATTCAAAGTGGGACTTATTCTTAATTTCATTAATTCGTGATTTAAGTGGAGTTTTTTTAGGGTTTTAGTCTGATATTAAACATACTACAACCATTGATGTTGAAGCATTGTGGGGTGCGACAGGAATCTTTTCTGATAGTAGCCCTGTGGAGCTCACTTTTTCGGTGTGTATTATCCCCCTTCATTGCAACCTGTGTCTCACCCTGCTTGATGTCTTCCGGCATTGGGAAACTATTCTCCCTCACTTAGATATCAGGTTTACGTGGAATTTGTGCCAGGTTTAAGTGGAGTATGCAATATCTCGTAACGTGTACACTTCGTGAAAGAAAATTTAGGTTAAGTTTCAGCGTAAAATTTCTGTTTTTGACTTAACGCCGATTTTCTTGTAGGAAACGTACATTTTACGAGAAATTGCATACTCCCGTTAAGCCTTGGGTGGGGGGGATATTATTTTTTTCAAACTAAAGATTTAAAAAAATACTGTGTAACAGAAAGATGTCCCCCTTTTAAGATTCTATCGAGGACTCCTTAAGAGAATCTGTTTATTTGCTTCCTTGATGTCCTGACTGAGCTGATCTGGATTAAAACTCATAGTTTGCTCTGAATTGTCCCCCATTGTTAATTACTGAGGCAAAGCAACTCTTCGTCTTGAAAGAGAAATTTAATAGCCAACAACTTCGTTTTGATGGTGAAAGGGGGGCACTTCAAGAGAAATCGAATGTGATTGTACTTGGATGGTCATTTTACATCCTTCGACTGGCCATCTTGCTTGAGTGTTGTCAGTAAGGCCACTGGCATTTAATATCCTCATATCCAAGGCTATTTACTCAGGAGTGGTGACTGCTGCCCCAAAGTGTGCACAGTCAACCAAAAGAAATTGGTAGCCCAGTTCCTATGGATTGGCAATGCCTAAAAAGCAGCCCACTGGCCAGTAGTTACACGTTGGTGCTTTCCAGAAGACAAACGTGCACAACTGCTGTCGTTTCAAGATTTATTTCGAGGTCCGATATTTATTTCCACTCTGGAGGAAACAATGCATCTTATTCTGTTCCATTATAGTTTCCATGTGTTCTCCGTTTGCTTCTCCCACTTTGTGAAGAAAATTATGGTTACAAAACCCTTCCTCAGTAACTGCAAAGAAATCAAATACAATGAAATCAAATGTAGTGGATTTCCCTGGTCGTCTTAGCCTCAATTCGACTTTCCACATACACATACATGCGTCGGAAACCTAATTGGTGAAGCAAACGACCTGACTGTACCCCACACAAGTTGTAGGTACTGTAGATGCTGAGTTATTGTCATGAACCTCTGAATTGACAGCAAAAACCGTGAGCTCTTAATAATTACTGAAGAATCATGACTGATACACTTTTGGCACGTGCAGTCACGAATGAGAAGGACCTGTTGTGGTTGGATATTTTCGAAAACACCACTCCTCACCACGAACCCAAAGGGGGCAATGGTGGAAAGGTGTGATGTTACAATATAATACAACTTCAGTTGATTTAGTTTCCCGTGTTTGTTTCTCATCACGCTAATTTGTGTCTTATCTGTTGACAGGTTGGAATGATTTGCGAGCGTATGTTAAATGAACGCGAAACACAGCTTAGAGAAGAGTACGATCGTATTTTGAATATGAAACTCTCAGAGCAATATGATGTCTTCGTCAAATTTTCTAATGACCAATTACATAGACGCTTTGAGCTTTCTGCAACTCCTAGCTGTAAGTATTGATAATTGTCGTTAATGAACTGTGTGAAAACTCTTCAAGTGGTCAGCAGTCATGAAGGCATGACTTTGACAACTGAAGGGATGAATCAGGAAGCATGTACAGGGAGATTCACAAGGTAGGGGAGGAACTTGTGTGTAAACTGGAAGTTGAAGGCAGTATTTTGTTTATCAAAGTTGGGGGGTGGGGATGGGAGCATTACCTTTGTCGTGTAGCGGTATCTGTCTTGTCCAGAAAGTACCCGTGTTGATATATCCTCTCCACTCGAATCCCTTTTATGAACATCCCGAAAACTTCTTGATGTTATGTGTTAACTATATGGTGCTGTCTGTAAATGTCTGTGAAAAATGAGTGATCGGAAGAGTACCTGTTCACGCCATTTAGAGTGGTGGACGTCCAGAGCGAACGATGGCTGGGTCTTTCATATCACAACAACAGTGCTCTCTCTTGTGCGAGGGTTGACTCCACTTCAATCGATGTTGCAGTTGGAATGTATGGCATGTTTAATTTGAGGGGCGATAACAAGTTGCCCTGAAATAGTCACATTTGGGCAGGTCGCCTCTGATTCTTCTCCCCACTTCGTAATATAATCTGTAAAATGGTCGAACTTTGGTTGCCTTCAAAATTCCTGGGGTGGCTCATATTAATTGACATTAGTTGATGGGAGTGGTCAGCTCATCTTTGGCCATTTCCTGGTTGCCAGTGCGTTTACTTCCCTTTAGTTGTATTGTCAGGAGTGAGAGTTCCTGATATTTTGACTTGTACTGAGTGATTCATCCCTTTTTGACAAATTGTTTATTTTGAAAATCTCTTTGTGTTGATGGTGACATTTGCCGTTCCTCTTAATTGTTCTTTAAAATTGATTGTGTCATATCGAGTCTTCTTTCAGTTTGTATCTTCGAATCCAGGAATCATTTCATCAAATGTGATTGTCTGTGCATTTGTTTTGGTGTGCTTGTGTACTGAGGTAGTTTGGAGATATTTTGAAGAGCTGCTGACTCAGGCAAAAATTACGGCAAATTGCGCGGAGCTCCGATCCACAATTCCCGACTTTTGTCGAGAATTATGAACCAATGTCTTAACCACTAGACCACGATCGCCCTGTTCCTTTAATAGGAGTCAGTCAGTACACTTGTGACGTCATTGTTGAAATCTGCGATGATTCCCGGCAGCGTTTGACAACCTGTGTAGGCTGGTGCTTCTCAAAGAATTCAAAGGTCAGAGAATCATACTTGCTCGTCGGAATGTTGACAAATAGAACTGCTACGATCGAATGTAGACTTGCCTGGAAAACTATATAGGGGAAAGAACATTGGAACGCCTTTTTTGAAGGTCTTCTCATGAGCCTCAAGGAGACTGACTGTAAGCCAGCCTGTGACTTACCTGTGGTGATCCGTGCACAATCAATCCACCAAATCGAAGGAAAAATTCAACCATCTCAAATCAATTATTCTGATTCATCACATGGTGGTGCAAACACATCATGCTGCAGGTGGCTAAGGAAATATCCAGCTCAACCTCTTGAAGGGAATAATGAATTGCCAACCGTCAATGTGGTTTGGCAGCCGCTGGCTCCTTGAAAAGCAAGTCACGTTTTTTTACAGTCAATATAGGTGAGAGGCTGTTACTGTAACACAATCCTGGTGTAACGAGTCATTTACTTAGGTGTGCTTGGCCCTGCTGTGTGGAGTAATGAACTCGCAGTCAATCAAAGGAGAGTACTGGCCTATTCCCATAGAGCTGCTTCCTCTGGATCTCCAGGGCCGCCTACAAGGCATCATCCGCTGAAGGGATCCTAGTGATCACTGGGTTATCTTGCCCATTGAGTGCATGGTGGCTAAGTCGAGGGTGAAAGTGAAACTTTCACTGCTGTGGGCTAAACAACAATAGACCTCTCGACAGAATGAAAGCTTGCTGTGCAAGATGAATGGGCATCAGGTAAACGAGATGGGAATCCTCACGAGTTTTTCCTCAACCAGAAAGCGAGTTGAGCTAGACCCACTGACGAGATAGTTTCTTAAAAGACATAGGATCTTTAGCGTGTGGTTCCACTTCTATTCTCTCGAAGACTCGCCTTCTGGAACATCATGCCCCTCTACTGCAGAGGAAACAAGAAACCACGCGCTGTTCCAATGGACTTCTTATATTAGCGAGCGTAGGGCCATTGGAAAAGCAGCTAAACCTTCTAGCTCTGACTGATACTAAGCCAAGTTTATTAGTAGGAGTGTAATGAAAAAAAAGTAGTAAAAGTTGACCTCTCAATTTGAAATTTGCCACCCTAGTAAAGTTACATCAGGCGGGGAACCAGATTAAGAACTCCTTCCAGATGGTACGGATTCCCCTGGTATTCCCCTCTGCGCAGTAAAACATAGGCAACTGGGAGACTGACTAAACGATAACCTGCCGTACCTCCACAAGTCTGGGTTAGGTGTGCGGGCCTTTGCACGAGAGAAACACTCTTATGAGTGTTAAGGTCCAACAGTCGTGTTGATATGGAAACAGACCTGTGCTTGTGATTCACTACTAGCAAACTAGCTGGCCCTGCCTAATTTTGCTTAAGCCTAAACTATTGGGCTATTCATTTAAATTGTAACCGTGTACTCACCTCATGTTTATTTCATTGATTTCGTTTGTTCGCAGACCTCTCATAAAATGATCACCTCGGAGAGAAGAATTTTCCCTGGCGTTGAAAAGTCCAAATTTCACAGTGCAGTGGATTCTGGTTTGATAAAATAAACCTTTTCCATTCAACAATAGTCAGTTTCTTACCAAACGCTGTGCCTAATAAAACATTCTTCATCATTATAATGAAATATACGATAAATTACTTGATAGTTGATATCTAATTTTTGTATCTCAAAATGTAGTTTTGTTCCGAATCCGATGCACTGGAGCGCTTAATTGATAATCAACAACGAAAAATAGTGACCAATAATCGGGATTTACCTCCAAATGTACTGGAAACAACTCGAACTTTCATATTGGTCAGTATTTTTTACTTTTTATACGAATAACTTCTTCTTCAACGTTAGTTTCTGTTTCGTTTTAGCTTTCGAAAATGCCGAAGGTTTTCTTTTTTTCTTTTTCGCTTTTGGTGGGAGTGGGAGGGAAACATTTACATCGCTTCCTCGGTGGCGCTCATTTATTTGTGTTTATTGACCCTTCGACTTTAGATGGTCGATTCTAAATGTAATGACAATTGCTTAATTACAATAAAGTTCCACTTTCATACTGTGATAAAACTCTTGTAATTAGTTGGTTGACACAAGAGAGTTGGTTTTATCGTGACATTTGCCTTAATCTCGCTTAGAAGTCCTCCGCTGTAACTCGACCAGTTTCTTCACGAGTAGCTCTGCTGAAAAGCTTCTGGATTTTTGAACGTCAATACGCGTTTTCTCTTACCCTCCCTTCATTCCATCGCATCAATTTTCGAGCCTGCGTCAAAAATGTCAGCACTATAGTTGCTCTAAAGAGGGCAAGAGATACTTAGTGGTGGTGCACTCAGGTCTCCCCGGGTTTAATTCGTAACTTTTTTTTTATATTCGAAGACTTGTTGAGGTTCTTAGTAACTAACTAATATTCAATATTCAATAACGCCTAAGGCAGTTATTGAAAATAGTTTTTGATGCAGTGTGACTCAATACGTAGCTTCATAGGATCACCTTCTGTATTCAGGTTTGGAGAGTACAGCAATGAACCCCTTTAGCCGATTTGGGGTTTTGTTTTCTTTCAAATTCGTAAATACCTATTGGTGGGCAACTTCTTTTTTTCCCAGGAACCGAGGGCCTGAAGTTGTTGAAATGTTGCGTTAACGGAAGTCTTGGCGCTTTGCCTAGATGCCCTTCCAACTGATACTGTGTTACTTTGTTACTTGCTCTCCACCGCGTTGTGTGCAGTTTGGAGAATTTTTGGGGGACCGCCTTGCACCAATCCTTCACTTCGGGCGTTCATCTACCCCTCCATCGTGTTCAACGCCTCTACTGTGGGGACTGTGAAGGGTGTTTAACGAATTATACTTACATACAAACTACTTACATGGCTTACATGGTTGACGCCCTCGGTAGACACGCTCATTGCTGTCTCAGACCAACCAATCTCAGTCTAAGCCGGTTCCTATCCCTTTCCATACTGTTGCGCCTTTTCATGCCTCAATTGTGTTTAGAAATGTAATTCGGTCTACAACACGAGGGTTGATGTCAATTGCTTAAGTGGGAGCCTAGAAATGGTGTATTTCCAGCGAAGGTCAATCCCAGGCTAAAAATGTAGGCTTTTGTTATGGTAATGAGCGAAGGATCATTTAAGGCGCGGAATGCTCCTTCTGTGAGGTACTTTTCATTTATTTCCATTTCTTCAACAGGTTTTCACCATCAGTGGTACCTTTTCGCAACGTGTTGTAGCGTTAAGTAGCGAAATCCGAAGAATTCCTTCTGATAATCTAATTTTATAATTTCATTTACTTGGAAAAACGATGAGACGATTTTCTGTACCGATGATGGTCGTTTACCTCTTAATAACCCCCCCATTCGACTGAAACAATCCGACCCACGAGTCGAGCGAATGCTCACGCTGTGCACCTTTTCGAAATTCACTCCGAGGACCTTCCAACGCTTTCGTTTTCTCTATTGTATTAAGTGCCTCGTGTCCAGAAACGTCTCGTCACGCGCTTCAGAAAAACTGGGAAGGTTACAGTGCAAGTTCTGTACTTCTTGAAACTTTACACATAACGGTGTAAAAACAAGTTATGGATACGAGGAAGCTATGTGCCTCACTATTTGATGGTTTCGTTTTTTCGTTTTTGTATCACAATTTTTGAGCGAGGACTTGATTGAGAGAGCGCCAGCACGTCGGATTAGGCCTGGGAAGTGGTTATTAATAATAACCAGATAGTGTGTTCTTTGTAAATTGATTAGTTATTATATAGCATTCTATTTCTTTTACTTTTCTTTAGTAATCATGATTAATGAATTTATTAAAAAACGAATTTCCTTAGAATATCTGGCTGACTAAGGTTATTAAAAAAATCATATGTATGAGTTAATGTATTGATACGTACCAATTTTTTTTGTTAAGTTGAATAAAGTATACAAAAAGAGAAAAAATGTTTTTCATTTACTAACCAAGTAAGTCTCTAGGGGACGGTGTATTGTTGGTTTACAGCAATTGAGGGCGTGAGTTCCGATTTCGCTGGGTTCAGCTACAGCTCCACAAAGCTCCAGTCACTCGCGGAACTCTGACCTGTGGAATTACGGCAGATTTGGTCATCACGCCAGTGACCTGGTGAAGAGATGTTGCTGATGTGATGTGTGAGGTATGACCCTGGGGAATTCTGTACCATCTGGGAGGTGTTCCTACTGGTTTGTGTGCTCCACATTGGAGGTGGAAGACGGGTGTGCAGTATGTAGAGAGAGTATGCGACAGAGCCTAACCAGCCCTGTAAGGAACTGTCTCGTCCTTTGATCTGGCTCAAAAACTTACTCTTGAGACTTTCACGAATTATGGGAAAAAGTCAGATCCGTGTCCCGTGTGGCAAGTTTTTTTGTTCCGTGGAGAGGTCTATACAAGGGTTTGACCCAGAGCAGGGGAAGTCCCTTCTCATTCCCCACTGGTCCATCATGCACTCAATGGCTAAGTCAACTTATAACTAGCTAGTGATCACTAGCTGTGCTTCAGTGCATACTGTCTTGTAGACCCCAGTAGCCAATCACGCCTAAGTAAATAGTCTTGTACACGAGGTCTGATACAAAAGGCCCAGCACTTTCTCAAAAACGCGTTATTGAATTATCTTTAAAATTATTCAAAATTATCCCCCTCAAAGTACCCCTCTTGGATACGCTAACACTCACCCAGCGGTGTTTCTATTGGTCCATACACCGGGAAAACTCATCTCCTGGGATGCTGTATAGCTGCTCCTGCGTTTTTTGCTTGATCTCCTCTATTGTCTGAAATCGCTGTCCTTTCATAGGGTATTTGAGTTAGGGTTTCTAATTGTTTGGTCAAAATCTCCTGACACGACCCAGATAAGATGTTGCACTCATCCGCCATATCTTGAATCGTCAAATGACGATTGGAACGCATTGGCCACTTGTGAGTCTTCATTTGAGGTTGAAGGCCTTCCTAAACTAGGATCATCTTCAGTTGATGTTCTGCCTCTTCCGAACCTCTGAAACCGCTCATGACACTGTGAACGACTCATCACATCACCTCTAAGCTTTCCAAGCATTTCAAAAGTTTCCATGAATGATTTGTCCAATTTCACACAAAATTTGTTCTTTCTTCGCGTCCATCACAACAAACTCGAAAAATGCAGAACACAGCGAAAGAGGGGTTAGAGCAATAAAACAAAAAGGAGGTTATTTGGAAAGGACGCTAAAACTTGAGCGCCAAAGCAACCCTCTCCGTTAATGTGTGTCCTGGAACTGGTTGATCAGACCTCGTATGAGGATTGTGTCAGGAACTCAGAGGCATGATGGAAGGCCCTCCGGATGAAGGCAGTTCAGAGTATGGTAGTAACGGTCTGCTCGTGAATCTTACTGGCTCTACTAACATGGCCTAAGTTCATCAGTCTACCATGGGGCTTTGATCGCCCTGTGCTACCATCACAGCTTTCCTCTTTAATCTTTCTACCCCCTGACCTTTAAATTGATGCCCAATAATTCGTTCCAAGGCTCGTTTAAACCTTTCCAATGAACTTAGAGACTGCTGTAAGTAGATACCTTACTGTGTCTTAGCCTAGAGTACCCATTCAGTAACCTACCCCCTTATATGGTTTGCAACATCAGGGGAGATGGACAGTTATGTGGTCAGTAGGCGAGCTAGTTTTGGCCTTAGTGGTTTCAAGGGGGGTTCCTGAGTACAGCACTCCATGCCTGAGTCCTTTGAAATGGGAGCTGCTGAAAAGTTAGGACTCTCTGTTCCATCGAGTTCTTCCAATAAAAGGTTTATATGCTTAAGATTTATTTATATTGTTCCCTTGGAAAGTTCTCAAAATGTTCTACTGATTTTTGTTAATTCCCTTCCCACTTCCTACCCTTCATTTCATCTCCTCTTTTTAGAGGATTCAACCCTGGAACTGTATAAGTGGTGTTCGTGCTTCAAGTGCCCTCTACTTTTCTCAAACCCTTTTCGCTACCTTATATTGAAATGTGTCAATACAGTCCTCAATAAAGCTCATTACGTTCATCTATTCATTCTTTAAAATAAACCCCATCTCACGTACTGAAAAGTTGCTTTACAGCAATTGTAGGAGTGAGTTCTGCAAATGGCTTGGTTCAATAACCACATCCTTAGTGATCATCATATCTAGACAATCTTTTTATTCTCTTACCTATAAATATATTGCGAAGGCATGGTACAATTATTGGTTAAAACTTATGTCGAACGAATAACTCAGACATTGCTGTAAGCTCATACTTTATTGAACCTTCTTTCATTATATAATCAGCAGGGTGCTCAATGGTTCTTTGGCTACTACGCACGATACTGCTTTGATTTGTCGATGAGCTGCAGCTTCGAGCTTGAGATGAGGTGCCAAGTTTTCATGAAGCCACGAGGACAAAGCGGTTTCTTCCGACGGAATTTTTGCCGAGTCGCCACAATTAATTATCGTCAGGAGGACCTGTGGATGAAATGACATGTAGCAATCACGTTGAGTTATGTTTCGAACCTACAAGATATGGTAGAGATAATTTTGATTTTCTCGAACCCACCGATGAATTCACTGAAATAGTGTATTGCAGCATTAAGCATTCAGTCTTGTTCCCTTCTCAGTAAAGTAACACATCTGTTCTAGCAGAGTGAAATGTGACGCATCTACTACAATGCGAAACAAAAGTAGGCACCCTTTCCTTGTCCCCCCCTTTGTTCCGGGGATTTGCTCCAAGTCTCAAAAACCCGTTCATTGAGAAGAAGCGGCTAATGGTGAGGGAGGAAATGTACCGCCTGACTCCCATTCCAATTGCAACAAAGCCTTAAATATCGTTCGTTGACCAACACGGGTTGACACGGGCCGAAGTCATCTTCAAAACTTCGTTCCGAAGAGAGGACCCAATGAAGAAATCGATGACCTCAAATTCCTTAATTGGGAGGGAGAGTAGGTATATGTTCTCTAGAGTATGGATTTCCCCATCTCTCACAAGTCACCAAAGCTTGGTCACTGGCATCCATTCCTCTGCATTCTTGCCACCACGTCCACAGACACGGCAAAAATTACAGTGATCCCTAGCTCTGATCCAATGTTCAACTGAAAGAATCTTCGTCTATGACCTCTAGACTACAGTCTTGCACTGTGGGAACTCAGGCTGGGCAGGAAGGTGGTGAAGGTCTAGTGTGAGGTCAAGTACCTGGGAGTATTCCTTGATGGGGAGCTTACTTGGGCCACACACATGAAAAAATCCTTACAATGGTCATCGGCAGTGATGTGGGCAGCTCAGAAGATGGTGGGGAAGGCATGGGGGCTTAGGCTTGGGATGATCCAGTGGCTGTACACTGCGGTTGTATGGAGCCCTGGTCGGGTGGACTTGGGTGGAGAATAAAGCCGTGCAGATGCAGTTGAATAAACTAGGCTGTATGAGAACATGACCTACAGGTGCACTGGGGATCGTGTTTGATTTAGCTCCACTCCACATACATGTTGAAAGGATTGCGTTGCTCCAGGCTATGCATATGTTGTAGTTGGGTCTGATCATGCGAGGGAGGAGGGGTTCCCACCTCTTGATCGTTGACAGGGTGAAGGTGGAGGGGCACGCGCTGCATGTGGTAGACTCAATGCCCGTGAAGTTCAGCTTCGTGCTATCCTTTCAGATACTCATCCATGAGCGATCCAGGTGGGAAGAGGGTGTTCGGGGCCCTAGTATATTACACTGATAGCTCGGTGCAGGGTGGCCTGGCAGGGGCAGGCATCTTTGAGGTCGACATAGAAAGGGCGGCTTTCACATTGTAGTACGTGCTGTACTGCCTGGCTCCCATTGTAGGTTCCTTTAGTGATCATAGTCTAGTAGTCATAGAGAAAGATTCATAATCCCACGAAAGTCTGGCATTGGTTCAGAGCTCGGGATCGTTGTAATTTTTGCCAGAGTCAGCGGCTCTCCAAATATTTCTAAACTATAAGTGTAGCGTAATTTTGTGGTTGGGGACTTAATAGACAGCCCTGCTTAACATGCAGCAGTAGAAGGGGGCTGCTTTCTGGTTTTAAAAACCCCCGGCAATGTTTGCCTGACGTAGATCATGGAATGATTTTTTACTTTCTGCATTCCTACAGAGTAAAAAGGAAACATTGGCACTACAAAGTAGGAAGGAAAGTTATGTAATCGGCTGAAAAAAAATTTTGAGTTCTCTTCAGATCTTTACGTTTCAGACCCCCCTGAGTCCGAAAAACACTATTTGGGAAAATGGTCTGTGTGTGTGTGTCTGTGAACGATTTTAAGAGAAAACCACCGTACCAAATCAGCTCAAACTTGATATCTCACCCACAGATTACCATGGGACGCCAAAATAAGGGTATGAACAAAATCCACCGAAAGTTAACTATAGTTATCATAGTGATCAAAACACCAAATATTTTTTTTCTCAAAAATGGCTATAACGATTTTAATTAAATTTTTTATATTGATAGCTCCCAATATGGCAACTATACCATAAAATTCCCATTTATGGGAAAATGACGAGAGCAGCACAATAAATTACCAAAACTTTCGACGTAATCGATTTTAGAGTGGTTTTTAGAGAAAACGACCGAACCAAATCACCTCAAATTTGATCTCTAGCCTACAGGTTACGATGGGACGCAAAAATAAGGGTATGAACAAAATCCACCGAAAGTTAACTATAGTTACCATAGTGATTAAAACACCAAATTTGTTTTCTTAAAAACGGCTCTAACGATTTTTATTAAATTTTTTATATTGATAGCTCCCAATATGGCAACTGTACCATAAAATTCCCATTCGTAGGAAAATGACGAGAGCAGCACAATAAATTATCAAAATTGTCGACGAAAAGCGTTTTTAGGGCGGGGTTTTCCTTATAAACTCCGCTGGAATTTTAGTAGAATGTTAAAAAAAAAATATCTGGTGCGTAGCAACACACAACTTTCTGCCACCCCTTCAAGTTCGAACACCACCTACATAGGCGGGCGCTATATCTTCGTTCAACTCATTTTTACAGGAACATTTATGTAGAACAAAATGTACGTACTAGTTAGCTGAGAGTACTCCGAAAGTTTGATCGAAATCGTTAGAGCCGTTTTTGGGAAAATTGGAATACCGATAAATTAATATTCGACAAATGTCCTTTTCTGTGTTAACTTGGCTTATATCTCCGTTCAACATATATATACAGAAATAATTATAGAGAACGAAATGTTGGTATGGGTGACTAAAAGACACTCCATTAAGATTTATCACATCTGGTGAAAAAGTTATCCTGGAATTTACGGAAATGTTAGAAAAAACGTTATTTTCGACACATTTTGATTTTTATCTCTGTTCAATGGACCGTCACAGGAACATTTATTGAAATAAATATGTAGGTATTAACTATTTGAAAACATCCTGTGAGTTTGGTAAAAATCGCTGAAGCCGTTTTTCCAAAAAGCGTAAAAAACGTATTTTTGCTTCAGGGGCCCATATCTCCGTTCACCGTATTTTCATGGAGATATGTATACAGAAGAAAAGTTAGGTGTTGATTGGGAGAAGATAATTTGAAAGTTTAATCAAAATCGTTAGAGCCGTTTTCGAGAAAAATTCAAAAAACCCTAGTTTTTGGTACATTTTCGTCCCCCCACCCCCCTTCCCATCGGCCGAAATCGTCCATAACCTTATTTTGGTGTCTACAAAAAATAACGAACAAAACAAAAAAAGAACCAGCTCAATCGGATCAGCCGTTCTCCCGCAAATCGAACTACAGACAGACACACACACACATACACACACACACACACGGACCACGCGTCGAAATTAGGTTTTTTAGACTCAGTAGGGTCTGAAACGTAAAGATCTGAAGAAAACCCAAATTTTTTTGTTGGGCCGATTACTATACTTTCCTTCCCTTCGGGTAGCGGAAAGTAAAAAATTGGTATTGTAGTCCAATCCAATACCTAAAGGGTGAGTGTTTAAAAACGCTCATAAGATATAAGGGGCTCACTCCAGAAATTCCTGAATTTCAACTACCGCCGTTTCGCTTACTACCAGTTCTAACAGTTATTACCCAATAACTCCGCAAAAGTGATTACTATCCTCCTTCAAAAAATTCGTGTTTACAGCCTCATTAATCATCTGTGTACTAATTGCTCAACAATGGTCCTGAAATGAGTACGAGCAGCATAATAAATTCCAGAACTGTAGGCGCTACCGCTTCCTGCTGCTGTGAAGTGTTGTTTGACCAGGTTCAAAGGAACTGAGTGGTAAATGAATCGATTAAATAGAAGTAGCCATTTACAAATTGAATTGACGTAGAGCTAAGGAAAGTTGTGTGTTGCAACGCACCAGATATTTTTATTAGTTTTCTTCAAATCTGTTGTTTGTTACAAGGGTTCATTAAACTATAAATAAGACGAGCAATTGTAAACGCCCATAACCCTAGAAATTTGGGAATTCAGACAACAGCTATTTCACTTACTGCCGTTCCAACCAGTTTTTACCTGATAATTCAGTAACAGTGAACACGATCCTTTTCATCCAAAATCGTGTGACAGTCTCATAAAATCCCTGCGTACTGCTTGCTCAATAATGCGTAAGTAGGAGCACTTCAATAAATTCTGCAACCTAAACTGTGAAACCCCGGCCTTGAGCGTAAACACTTTCTACGTGAATACATATGTAACTCTGACTGTCCCTTATTCGGAATGAGGATCGCTGCCTAAAATCTTCCAGTGCCAGTTCTTCTGTCCCACAAGTCCATGCCTGGATTTCCTGCAGGAGTCTTCTTTGATGTCCACTGTAAAAGAAATTGTAAGAAAGACACGCTCCCTTTCAACCAGCACTCCAGCGTCCAGCACTGGGCCAGGACGTGATTGGGGTTTCATCAAATGTACCACACCACTTGCACCGAGGGGTGTCGACTATGCCCATAATGTACGTGTGTTCGTCTTTTTGTAGTGTTCCGTGATGATTCTCACTATCTGCCTCAAGTTCTTCCTCACCATCATCAGATGCCTTCGGTATTATCTCTTGTGTTTACCCTGAGTTAAGCATTTGGAATGTCTCATTCCATACTGTTTGATGCATTCAACTATCATATGCTCTCACAGTCCTTTGACATGTGACGGAGATGTCCCCCAGTCGGGAAGTAGCCCTATAGGTACAGTAGACGAACTCTTTTAGTTTAACGAAATAGTCGTTTGTTTCATAAGCCGTGCTCTCACAGAAATGCGAAAGAACGAAAAACGTGATAACCCTTCTTACCCATAGGGTAGTGTCAAGTAAAACTGATAACTCTCACTCACCACGGTCGTAGGTGAATGAGGAACGCACTTACTCCAGAAGTGAGACAGTAGAGTTCGTTATTGAGGACCAGGTCCGCCGCCGTGTTCGGGTGCATGTCTTGAAAATTGTTGATAATCACTCCCGTTTTTTGGGCCAGCGTCTGCGGTAACTCTCTCAAAAAATACTGGGACACAGTCAGTTCGGCGTACCACTGACCCGACACGACGTGCTCTTGCTCGATTTCGTCCGTTGATTTCGATTCTCCGCTTTTGTTGAAACATAGAACCTGTGAATGGGGGAGACGCGGGAAAGAAAATGAGTCATTAGTTTAAAAACAATCAAACTGGTGCTCTGGACGTGGGTAGAAAATGCAGAGATGCTAAGGAAAGTGTGCAGGTCTCATGTCAGCATTTAGTACAAAAAACGAGGCTATACGTTTTTAGATCAATATTTACTGCTGTGAGGCTACCCAAACACACACCCTGTTATACTCCTAATACAACGAGTTTAATCACGTTCGTAGTACAATCCTCAGATATTCCGGATTTCAACTGCAGTTATGCAATTGGCTGTGTGTCGAAATTGAAAAAACAGCCGAATTCTTCACAAATTTGATATTCATTTTGCAAATCTAAGAGCTCCTAAAAACCACGTGGGTATGGAAAGTTCAGGTTTGATCTGGAAGCCAGATGGGTCTGCCACTCCATAATTGGCGGAACGTACTGACAGACGGTGCTTGAAAAATGGGTACTTTTTTGTAGAAATTGCTACAGGTTTGCAGACAGATAATTCTACATGTGCCCAAATAACTGGCACAGTAGTTAATTGATGGTTGGTCTCTCATCCTGAAAATAGTATTAGGGAGCATCCATACGTAGTAAATAAAGTACGTTTGTTATGATGCATTATCGCGCTGTACCCCAATTCTTTTTGTTCTCACTTCCACTGCTCCTGCCTGGCTTTGATTGTCTCCTTTCGTCTTATTTCCAAGTGGTTGCGTATACAAAACTAGTTACAGCAACTAAAGTAGCACATTGGAAGGAAGAGGACAGAGCAGAACTCCATTAATACACCACAGCAACAAAACAAACCTCTTAACCACGAACTCAATAACTTCTCTTTTAGTTTTTCGATCGCATAAGGATGTCTATCACAGAAACAATTTATGTGAGTCACGACGATCAACTTTTGCACGTCGCGGTTTATTTATTATTGAAGCCAACAGAAAATAGTCTGGTGAAGTCCGATGTCAACGCCGTGTTTTTCTGGGATAGGCAAATTTGGCGAACATATCACAATGGCGGGCAAATATATCTGTTACTAACGGGCGTCGCGCACCTGATACTTAACTTGTCGTTTCCGTTTACGGGCTGGCGACGTACTTCCGTTGCATTAAGCCCGAACATTACTTTCCGCTATTTATCCATTTATATTTCCGTTGTTTCTTTATATTTTGTCAAAACGCCTCGGTTACTGTGAGCGGGACTGAAAATTCGACACTCTACGTCCAGTAGTGTCTGAAGTCGTTCTGCGGCTATTTCAGAATCACGAATGCTCACGGCGCACGCCAAGTCGTCTGCATATAGACTAGATAACTCATCGTTTTGAGCAGGCAGTGGTAGATCTGAACAAAAAAAGACTGTACGGACGCTTCTTTGAGGTGTATTGAAGCGAACGGTTCTTAGTTGACGTTTCTTCTTGGATAGATACCACGAATGTTACATAAAACGTGCAGTTGTTTTACGAGTGAAAAATTCCTTTGATTACGAGCAAAGCCACGAAAATCGCTGATTGTATGTGGCATTGAGGAATATAGAGTGACGCGTCGCACCAGATCTTTTCATTATGACAAACGTCAGTTCGTCGCGTGCTTTCAAGTGGAAAAAGTCTACTGGCAATTAATTTCATAAAGTCTTAGAAAATCATGACTCTCAATACCCTAGGCTGAAAATAGTTATTAACATTAAGGTAATCATAACGTTGCCCAACTCCCTTGTCAATTCAACCTTTATCTTAGGCTAAACGAACTTGCAAGGTACCTGCATCATTTTGACGGACAGTTTGAGGGCAGTCAACGCGCTTTCTTCCGATGCGAAAAGTACGACTAGTCGGGGCCCATTGGCTGGCATTTCATCGATTACTTCCTTCAAAGTAGTGAGTGTTTTAGCGTTCTGATTTTTGAAGATTCGCCTGTGGAACGAATTGAGGTAAAATGAAGTGGTTCGTTATTCTGAAACTCTGGTGCGTGTCCATAAGTGGGATCTCGGGGGAGTTTCAATTGTGATGAAATTATGTAATCGGCTTGGAAAACATATTTTCTGACGAGCTTTCTTGAGAGCTTTGCGTGTCAAGGGCTTCTGAGTGCGGAAAACCACAATGATTTTTACTTTCCTTGGTTCTACAAAGTAGAAAGAAAAGTTATGTAATCGGCTGAAAAAAAAAAAAAAAAAAATTGAGTTCTCTTCAGATCTTTACGTTTCAGACACCCCTGAGTACGAAAAACACTATTTGGGAAAATGGTCTGTGTGTCTGTGAACGATTTTTAGAGAGAACCACCGTACCAAATCCACTCAACCTTGATATCTCGCCCACAAGTTACCATGGGACGTCAAAATAAGGGTTTGAACAAAATAGACCGAAAGTTAACTATAGTTATCATAGTGATCAAAACACCAAATGTTTTTTTTTCTCAAAAATGGCTCTAACGATTTTGATTAAATTTTTTATATTGATAGCTCTCAATATGGCAACTATACCATAAAATTCTCATCCGTGGGAAAATGACGAGAGCAGCACAATAAATTACCAAAACGTTCGACGAAAAGCGTTTTTAGCGCAGTTTTTTCCTTATAAACTCCGCTGGAATTTTAGTAGAATGTTAAAAAAATTAGTATTGTAGTCCAATCCAATACCTAAAGGGTGATGTTTAAAAACGCTCATGAGATACATGGGGGTCACTCCAGAAATTCCTGAATTTCGAAGACTGCCGTTTCGCTTACTACCAGTTCTAAACGTTTTTACCCAATAGCTCTGCAAAAGTAATTACTATCCTTCTTCAAAAAATTTGTGTTTACAGCCTCCACAGATTAATTATCTGTGTACCAGTTTCTCAATAATGGTCCTGCAATGAATACGAGCAGCACAATAAAATCTGGAACTGTAAGCGCTACCGCTTCCTGCTGCCGTAAAGCGTTGTTTGACCAAGTTCAAATTAACCGAGTGATAAATGAATCGATTTTGAGTGAAAAGCTCTAAATGACAATTATTATATAAAATTTCCATTCGCTGGAAAATGACGAGACCACAGAAAATGATTTAAAACGCTGCAAACTGATACACAGTGGTTATTCTCTTGCGCAGTTTGATTGGGATAGTGCCAAATGCCATACAAGGCCCGATGTTGCAAATCAATGTTTCCTATAATTTCCTGGCTATCCAGCTTGACGCCATCTCACGCCTCGTAGATCCATCTCAGCATCGAAAAATACTAGTAAACGATACGAAACATGACCTGACTACAACGGAATTGGCACTGCGCAACAAGAGGAACTGATGGCTGCTTGGAGCGAGACGGGAGCCAGTGTGGGAAATAAGCGCAGGAGAAATTAACTTTCGCTATATTATCCTAGAGTTCCTCAAGTCGTAGAATTTGCTTCACTATATTTACCCCAGTTTGTGAAGAAGGTTATGACGAAAAAATGTGGCCACAGTTGATCTATCCCTTTGAAACTTGCCGTCCAAGTAAATAGTTAAATCAGATGGGTAACCAGCGTAAGAACTTCTCCCAGATGGTACCACATGCAACTCCACAGGTCTGTGCAAGGCTTTCGACTTATATAACTATCTTACGAGCCTTTTTGATCAGAATGTAGACCTATTTCCCATTCTTTCAATCAGCTGAGTGTTGAGAGGCGTGCATACAGATCAGTTATCAACAGTGTGACTGGGCACTGGCAACAGTTGGTAAACCCCAGTAAGTACTTTTGTTATTTCAAGAGTGTGAAATCCAATACCGAATACTCTTCTCAAAGCTGTGACCCGATGGCGACTCTTCTTCCGCTTCGCTTTTGAGTTTAGCATCCCTTGATGCTCGTATGTACCTCATACATCCCGCCAGAGTGGCGAACAGCAGTCCAGTGCGTACAATATGTCCCAGCGAGTCTTTCGGTATTTGATCTATTGATGAGCTCAGAATCGGAGGAACTATCGCTGGCGTTGCTTGATTCAGGACGCCGTTGCTCGTTTGTGCGGTGGCTGCAAGGAAATGTTCTAAAGTCGTGTGGCTATCGTAGTTGCTACTTTTAAAGGAAGTGATGCGTAGTGCTACTGACTGTGCAGAGTGTTCTGTACACGATAAAATACTTAATGGTGACGCGAGCAGTGAAGGAATAATTCTACAATACGACTGCACTGGAAGTACTCTATGCACTGTAGTCCACCTTTCTTCAATTAAGGGTAATGTAGGTATGAGTGCTTAGATTGTCTCCAACTTGATAACCTCTGCTGACAAATATCCAGTTCCTAACGGCAATTGTTTATTTCCCCGTGTTTCACACTTGTACTGGAGACCTTAAAGTATTTACAGGTGACACAACAAAGAGATTGAGTAAATGTAGTTGTTTTGGGGCAGTCGGTTCTCTCCTTCCCACGAAGAACTACCTGTTTATTATTAGTGAACTTTGATCTGTTCCTCGTGCGACTTCTAATGTCTCACTGACTCACGCTTAGCTTCACAAGTAACGCCACGTAACTCCTGCGAATCATCTTGATGCTTACCCATGGAAAGGTAGCGCTTAAGAACAAAACTCGCTTTCTATCAAGCCCCTGGCACTGGCGGGAAGTGGATCTGCGCTTCTACCGGGGAACCAGAGCCCTTCGTGGGGACCACCACTTGATCAAGGAGCATGGCAAGTGGGAGAAGTTTATCAGACTCTTCAGGGAACGAATGAGATCCTCAGTCTGTCATACGGATGGTAGATTGGTAGGTCAGACGTATAGAATTGCAGATTCTGCGAGACGGAGCTGGAGTCAGCGGAGCATGTACTGTGTACGTGTGTGGGGCTGGCTGCTGTGCGCCTCAGAGTGCTTGAGGTTAATCAGCTGCGACCGGAGGAGGTTGCAGGGATGGACCTCAAGGTCGTCTTGCGTTTTGTATGAGAATGGTGGGGATGTCGCATCAGAGAACACTAGCTCCACAGGAACTGGGGGTGGAAGGCTCGTGTACTCCCACACAACAGGCCTAATAATGGTTGCAGTGGGGTTTGTCACCAGTAACACCAGGGGAATGGAAAAAAGCCCCTGGCACTGGACCTGGACATAGTAGGGCTACTTTCATATATACTGCATCACAATGGGGATTGTCGCTTAGATATACATACGTTCGTTCATTTTGCAATGTCCTGTGGCGACTCCTGCTAGGTCCTGTGTTGTCATCATCAGAAGACTGGGTTTTATCTCATGTGTTGGAACTGAACAAAGTATTTGGAGCGCTTCACTCCCCCCCCCCTATCCGTCTAACCCATCCTTCTGGCATATTTTATGAGTGACTTACTGACATTGCATGTACCCTACAATGAGGCAGCGTTTTTATTCTCATTAAGCTGATGACAACTGAAGAAACTCCAAATTAGGTAGTATTGGATTCCAAATGGGCGTATTGTGTGACGTCTATGAGCAGCCTTACGTTCACTCGGTCCCCCTAATCCTATTGAGCTGGTAGTCCCTGGAGCGACGTCCCCACTTTATTCTACAGGTGCGGTAGAAGAACCAAGTCTGTCCCTTGGATCCTCATGCCCAGAGGCCAAGTAAAGATTCCACTATAACTGTGCAAAAAGAGTTGATACGTATCCTGGAATTCTTCACCAGTTTTGAAGTCACTTTACAGGACTGTCAGTCGTTATGTTGATAGTTTTATTGCTACATACGTTTCGTGCATCACGACGATCCTTGCGATTATAACATAAATATTTGCTTGAAACCCCGTTAGTGGAACCCAGTACGCGGCAATCCTCCATACAGGCCACCTGCCTTAGAGCAGGGTGTACGCATGTTCAGTTCTCCGTATCTTACTTTCGGGCGTCACTCTGGCGCTTGCCCCCACAGTCTAAAAGTCAAGTTCAGGTTTTCTCTTGAATTCGAAATTCTTTATATCCACACAGTTGTTGCCATTTATATCCCTTTCTCCTTTCTCTTACTAATCGATGGCTAAACCTAAACTTACTAAGCTGCAAAAATGTTTTAAAACTTATTACTCACTCAAGTACAGATCACTTCCTACCCAATCCAGTGGTGACTGACTTGGGATAAGAGCTGACATTCGCTCCTTCAACAGCTCAACTACTGGCTCAAATGAGAACATCGCTCTCTTCAATAGGAGCTTGTTTGGTTGAATTTGTATAAAACTTGATTCTTTGACCCAGCTAAGACTTAACTGACAGCAACTATGGTTTATTTAAGCTCGATTATAGCTGTCTAGGCAACAAGCTTGGATAGGAGTTTGTCGGTGCGATTTGATGGTGTGTCTGGTGAAGGATTGAAGCCAGGTTGCACTGTTATTCGTTAAACAGTGTGCACCAGTTCACGGTGATTAAGTAATCTTAAAGGTTTTTATGTACTTTGCGGGGTAAGAAGAGAAAATGCGGCGAACGCAATTATGAGTGACTGATTTCGAAGCGGATTGGGCGAAAGAAATAATATGATAGTTGTAGGACTTTCTGCACTGCTGGGGACTGCTGTGTCATCCCATACACTCGTATGCGTTAGGGTCACCACAGTATCTTGCTGAAAGAATGCCACTTGCATCGCTCCTGAAGGCACCTCCATACGAGTTCAAATCCCTCTCCATCGAAAAACAATGTTCAATTGACCCTTCGCAGCAACAGCACACGACATGACCGTAACTGTCTCTAGTTGATTAAATAAACCAATTCAACCAATCCCCCCCCTCTCTTTCTCTGTCTTCTGTTGTTTGACTTGCAGTCGAAGCCAGAGCAATTCAAGGAGAATTTTACGGAGTATTCGAAGGCGAAATGTGACGTTGAATGAAATTTTCATTAGATGACGGTGTATTCATAGAAAAGTTGTTTTAATGTTCACAGTGTTTTAATTGGCGTTGTGGTTAGTAGATAACTACTGTAATTATAAATAAGAGGATTGCCTGTTAGTTGTTCCAGTGGAAAAGGAAGAGAGGGCTCCATGGCCCTAAATTCCCGTGGTTGTTACATAAAAAAGTCTCAGTCAGTCAATATCTCTTTCCCCCTCTCTCCTTCCTGCTCCCTCTCTCACTCTCCTTCACATATTGAGGCAGTAGGGTCGAGTCTCATGCCTCCGTGTCGTGTCGTGATCGGGTTTTCTATTTTATAATTCGAGTCGTTGGGCGACCTGAAGAGAAGGCCTCCGATCGGTGACACCTTTGGAAGGAACTTCAAAAACTTTAATTAGACACGTTGCTTCTGACGCCTCAACCGACAAGTCGTCGTTCAGAAGATGGACGCTCCAAAAATCGGGACAACCCGAAGCATCAAAATTGCCTTCCCCCTTCAAATATCCCCAGAGGCTCCGCTAATTTGAGGTCGTTCCAACGTCTTAACGCCGACCCGATGATGAATCGCTCGACTTTATGCGACAGTTACGACGGTTTTTTGGTCACTTTAACGGTTCATTTTCCGTCGGACGCCGACCATAAATCATCGCAAACTCGCGGGATTGAAATGGAAATACTTCCCGTCGAGTTGGAGCGACTGGTTGTAAAAGATACGAAGGGACTTTTCTAATTTGGAATTTACGATGCCGTTTTATTGCCGCATAATTTTCCGCCGTATATTTTTGCGTCGCTCGCCAATCAACTGGTGATCATCTTTGAATTGATCCGACGTTGATTGACCGAAGGTTGGTCGGGCTAATTGAGAAAGTGTCCTACTCGCCTGGTCGTGATGAGAAACGTAGCTCGGGGGAGAAACTAGTCGAATTGAGGCCCTTTGAAAAGAAGTGCACCTTTGTTCTGCTGGTCGAGCTGTTCTCAGTACTGCCAGTTCCGTTTGGTAGCATTAATAATCGTAAGGTCACATTCGTCTGAAACAGTGCCTAACGGTGACGTCTGAGGTCTTGAAGCAGATGTGATGCGCTGTACTTGTTCTCTAAAAAACAAAAAGTATAACTAGGGAGAGGGATCGCATTCAGTTAAGCCCCTGAAAATCTGACTCCTTATCTTGAGCGTGGCACCTAAATTTCTTTGATCTGACGCATCCACGAGCATTTCATACTTAACAACACCTAAACAAATCTGAGCATCGAACTCAAGAAATGTCCAACAACGAGCGATGAGGATAATTTCTTTTTTACATTTCTAAATTCCTGAGTCACATATCTCGATTCTTCGTTTGTGCCCTCTCCGTTTTGATGAAAAGTGCGCATAATCTTATTATAACGTCTCGAAAAAATAACTAACATCCAAAAAAAGAACTCTACCCGCATAGCCCTCTTACAGATCATTCTGAGGTGACACCAAAAACAAAATCAGCGAATTTTTACACAAAGGTTCATTTATTCTTTTGCACGACACATCTTGACGCAGTCAAACACCTTTCAGACTTATTGATAAGACCAAGTCCCTACCTTTTACGCGACTGTACCCAGACAGGGCTAATGTATGACTGCGGGTACCCCTCGCGCATACAAGTATTAATATTATCACAATGGCGTGTGTTTACCTTTATAATGAGATACTTGGTCTTATTTTTGTTAATCAGAGATTTGACGCGAGGATGAACGATGCTGACAGCTAGCCCGACATCTCCTTCAGGCTGAAGTCGGGTTTGTTCTTTAGTTTTTATTGCAGTCAAAGCTTTCACGTAAGTACATTGATGGCAAAGGCAACAACTAACTTAAATCCTCTCACAGATCTGCAGGATTATATTGTCAGCCACATTATCATCCGAATGTGGGTTGTTTTCACCGTATCGACTGCTTTCTTGTCAATCATTATTTCTTTTTTAGTGTTGCTGGAAGTATTAACCCCTCAACAATAGTATGAGATTTGTTTGTTTTTGCAATTAAAAGACTATCATATTGGCTCGCCCAGACTTTTGCAGATATCAAACATTGCGATGCCTTTCATCATGTACTTATGCTGCCGCATGAAAAAATCCCACCGGTCGCCTGTGATTCGACAGAACTTCCACGCAATGGAAGTGGATGACTAGCACCATTGCTGACATAACCGTAACCCAAATATTCTTCAGAATATTGTCGTATTTATATTCCTGAAGCTGAATCTTTTGGTGGCTTCTTACCCAACAGTTTTTGAGGGATTCCTCGTCGCGTGTTAGAAGATGACCCAGCACTTTCACGAACGCATCGGTATCCCTTCCGTTTCACTAAAAACCGCGAACCACGCCAACACAAACGGTATGACCGCGGTCAACTCCTTTGTGGCGCTGAAGAGGTTGTATTCTCTTAAACGTTACCAGCCTGCTGAAAAGGTAGTTTCCCAGACCATTACTGACTATGCAGCCACGTATTCTTCAAACTCTTTGGTTGTTTTGACCTAAATCACTTCTAACGCATCAAAACAGTTGTTTACGCATACTACGGCATGATCCTAGGGGTACACGACCCCCAGTCGAGAACTGTAGTTTTAGACCTATCCCATTCGATTCAGCATCAAAATAATACTAGTCAATGATATGAAACACGACCACTATAACCGAACAACAAAAAATGACATTTTTTAGGCGACGCCAGGCAACGAGACACAACGAGATGAGTCGAACTGACATCAGTTCGTCAGAGAAATGAGAGTAGGCCAGGGAGGAACGATAACTTTCTCCATATTCACGCGCGATTAGTATAATTTGCCTCATTATATTTACTGTGGTTTCACTGTTTTCCTTCTAGATGCAGTCCTACGCCCCTGGGACCCATCCTATCCGACTCAACATTGAAAAATACCAACGAAACGATACCAAACACGACGTAATTGCAATGAAACTTCCATAAATTCGTTTTAGCTAATTTGTATACCATGGTTTGCCCGTATTAACTGTGGGTATCATCCGGGTTAGACCTCTTCAAAGGCAAAATGTGGCCTGGACTGCCGACGGACAGCAGATTTGGACTCTCTTGAAGCGTGAATTGTCAAATTTGTGGTACAGGGGGAGGGGGATATTGTAAAAAAAAATGTCCCCGACCGAAAACGTTGGTGTATTATAAATTAAGATTAATAGTGGTGGTAGTGGGCACCTCAGTCCGCTCTAAGCCACTTCTAGGGACAGAAGAATTATGAGGGGGATGGAAAGAGGAACGAGAGGATGTCCTCGATAAAATGTCCACCATTTATGACAGACCCAGTACCTCAGCACTTTTCGTGCACTCCACTCCCCGTCAGTGTGTTATGTAACCAGTTTCGACGTAACGTTCCGCATTCGTAGCACACTGCTTGCTTTGCCCTTTCCTCGTGGGAGTTCAATTAGCCCTTCCTGCTAAATAAAGGTTTTAAGAATTATTTCCGAGGCCGACAACGGGTTTTACTTTCGAGTTTTCCAAATTATGCATCTTACTCGCAGCCCCCCACCACCACTATCCCATGACCCGACTCGAAATCAAGTCATTCCACAGTCACTGCCTGCAGTATTCAGTAGCTGTCTGGTCACATCTGTCTTGTGACCTTTCCATCAGAATTGTATCGTGCTAATCAAGTGACATTTAAATCCAGTGCATCAATACACTCCTCAATCTCGTTCGTCTCATTCATATTATTCATATTCGTATTAAAAGTTGGGCCAAATAAGTACAATTAAAGTGAAGCTTCAAGGCTGCCTTCTGTAATGAATTCGATGAAAAAAAGTGTTGAACATTAACTAAGTTTAACGACCCCATCGGGAAGTCAACTCGTTGATGAGGTTCTAACGTATTGTTTCTAATTCCTGGTTTTTTAAATTCATAGATCATGAGTCACCACTAAAAGTGCCATCTTTCCACTAAATAACCGGCTGAAGACTCTTCCATTTGCCTCATTTTCGTATCAGAAGATGAATCAGGTGATAAAAATGCAGATATTTCAGCTCGTACGATTTTTTTTTTCGTTCGCCGGTCGTTCAACTAAATGGATCGCCGGAGCCGGAGCCTGTGACGGGTACACGCTATCGAGTGCATGTTCCGGCGTTGAAAAGAGCCATCGCCTGCTTTTATTTCTGGGCTCATGTGAACGCTTAAACCGCGGAGCTCCAATAAATTTGTGTTATTCTCCTCTTGAAGGGAACGGGCTCGAGGCTATTATTTAATTTCCAGGGGAGTTCCATCATTCGACGTCTGCGAGTGACACAAATTTCGAGTTTATCGCCGCGGAGGTAATTAATGCTCCCGGTTTTGAAAGAGGCACTTGAGACGAAGTAGGAAAATTCTTGTTCGCGATCGCCCAAGAGGTGATCCATTTTACTTCTTCTTCTTAATGGAAGATTCTAAATCGCTCGGGTCCCGCTACGTTAGTCGCCGCTTTTGGATGTAATTTCAGTTCGGAAGTGTTTTTAAGTACGAAACGGTCGTGGACGCTTCAAAAGACACACACAATCCGTCAAAGAGATTGAAGGATTAAACCCCCGAGATGACCCAGGTTTTTAGCGGTCCATCTGATTAGTGATCCCTCTCCTCTGTAGGAGAAGCAACGAAGGCTCTTCAAACGGTTGTTTGTTGTCTACACGTGCCCAAACCTGTGGAGGGTCTCCCAGAGGGCACTTATTGCCTGCTCTTCCATTGCACTTGCTGCATGGTTGACAATGCTGTTAGACATCTCCGCCCCTAACTCCCTGACCTCTGCAACAACCTAACTTCAAACTGAACAGCAGCATTAATCTTTTTCAAACATCATAAATATCTAACATCCTTCGTTAATGTTGGAGCTGGTAAATTATCTTTCTTTCTTCTGGCCCGAACACGGGTAGACATTTGGTTTTGCCAGTCGATTATCATGTAATGTCCGTTTACCTCCCCAATAGTGACATCAATGATGACATTTAGTTTTCCTTGTTTAACCTAGTGACTGGTCCATTGAGCGTAAAACTTGGGGGCGCATTCATCACATCTCCAACCCGCGAATTTGTAGTCTGCATCCGGTATGGCGGTTGTATTATAATTTTGTGCTGGTTTACAGACCTCCCGGAACCCAGAAGATACTTGGCCATACAATCAAATACATCGCTGATTGAACCACCGAACCCCGACCATGCAGATATCCTTGTAACATGTGTATCGATACTCTCTTGGGTTGTCGCAGGTCCCATCCCTCTTGATGCCGCTGAACGACGAAAAGATCTGTATCGCGCTAACTGCGGAAAGATAGAGAGCCAAATACGTGGGCTCTGGAACGCTGCCACCGAAAGGGCCAGACGAATGCCACATTTTCAATCACTATAAACACAAAGAACCCTGCTCACTCCTGAAACCTCTCGTTTTCTGTTCTTGGGAGCTCACTTCTTAGTTTCCAAAATTCCATTCTTATTCCTCAAGTCTAGAAAGTGCTAAATTCATTAAAACGATCTAATTCGCGTTCACTGGGCACTAAGCGATACATATTCGAAGGAAAACCCTGCAAATTATTACACAACAGTTTATTATTCTTATGAACAGCTTGACCTAGTATTACTGCTCCGAGACCCATTCCATTCAATTCAGCATCGAAAAATACTAGTAAACCATACGAAACATGACCACGGAAACTAAATATTCCCCCGGGGCCAGGCCCCCGTAAACGTCTGTAGGCATTTAAGATCCGATGTAGGGGTGTGCGGAGGAAGGGCAGGCCTCATCGGCCCTAACCTTCCTCTGCCCCATCGGGCAAAAAGAGCCGGGGAAATTGGGACGATGACTACGTCCAGCAAACCCTCGGCAATTGACACGACGTTGCGAGTCGAGCGGGTGGGTGGTTTCGATGAGACGGGAGGGAGGGAGTACTAACGACGAAACGTTGAATTCCGCTGTAGTTCCCGCGAGTTCTTTCAATTAGTTGACTCTAATAATTACTGAAATTTCCCTATACGCAGTTGTACACGTCTGATACTCATTCCATTTGACCCAGGATATAAAAATACCTTGAAAACGATACGAAACACGGCTTATTTGCGATTATACTGCGTTTTGTTAATTTTTTTAAACCATTTTTTGTCCATATCAACCATGGGCTTCGTCTGGTTCGGATTGCCCAGGTTGGGGGCACAACTAGATACCAAATGGGATTTTTGTGCGAAAGAACGGATTTTTTAGACCACGTTAAAGGCACAAAACGGCCTGGGCGGCGGACGGACATTGCAGATTTGGAATCCCCATGTCTTGAAGCGTAAAGTATCAAATTTTGAAGGGAGGGTTGTAAAAAATTTTTCGTGACCGAAAACGTCGTGTTATTATTCAGAATGAATAATAAACCAAGAGAACGTATGTGTGAATGAAGGGAGCAGGAAGGGAAGCAGCCGAATAGCCGAATGACACGGCCGCGAAAAGCTGAAAACTGAATGCCTACGCTGTAAAGTTCGAGGAGGCTCAAAAATGTTTGCATGCTACTGGTTTGATGGCACCCTGCTGTGTGTGGCTGTGAGTATGAAGATCTTACGCACGTTTATCTCTTCCAACCGACACCTGAACTACCTCTTAGTCATGGTTTATATAACCGTATTTGAAACTGACGTCACAAATTATGTTTTTTTTCTTCGCATTCACTTCAAAAGAAGTGCCATTTCTCAAACATCGTTTTAACTTAGGGCCAAAGGAAGTAAAAAGGGGCTGGACTGTTCGGTCAATCGGAAAATTGTTGTCAGGGGAATTGGTAAAGGAGGGGGAATGTTTCTGGGCGTGATCGAAGTCAAGTCTTGAGGGCGAACGCCTGAACCTGAGCTCTGAGCGGAGATGTTGACCACAAATAGGACGAAACTCGGTTGAGAATGAGACGATCCTTTTCGACGAAATCCCAGCAGGAATGAGACTGATGCCGCCTCGAAATCCCACGAATTAGACGAGGATTTCGTTTGAGTTGTGGACGGAAATCCGACACCTGCGTTAAATTCTTCTTTCCTCCGGGGGGAACTCCTCTTTGCGAGAAGAAAAGAAGAAGATTAAAGTTGTAGAGCCCGTTGAGCTCGCGCCTCGGCGTGAAATGTCCAGCAGCAATTCATTGCTTTTGCCCGTCGTATTATTGTCCCGCGCAAAGCAGCCCCGAAGATGTAAATTAAGGGAAAGGCGAAATAAGGGGGATTTTGAAGGAGCACGTTGAGTATCAGTCACGCCGGCTCCTGAGCGTCCCGTTTGAAAATGTGGCCTTTTAATTGATGTATCCGAGGGCAGGATCTGAGCACGAGTCAACGGGGACCTCTCCGCTCGTTTTATTCGACCATCTTATTTTCAATTCCCTGGGCACGTCATTAAGATTATTTTGCCTCTCTCAATCAGTTTTCAGAACGGTGGCTCCAGTTGCGCGTCAAAGTAGAGATCTAATTTAACATAAATGCATATGCAGACGACACGAACAGATCGTTCTGGAGTGACGCTGCATCCCCAGTCCCCAACGTTGCCTTCATTCTTCGCATTCAACTGTGAGGAGGTAGACTTGACCCCACGTGCCACAAATTCCTTGGCATGCGCGTTGACTTCATGCTCACCTTCACACATTACGTAAGTCAAATTGTTGCGAGGGACACTTCGATGAAATAATTATCCGAGTAAAATTACGCCGCTAATTTTATTCCTTTTAATGCGAGCTCCTTTCAAATGGACAACTAGGCAGAAAGTTGTGTGAGGTAACACGAAATGAAATGCTCTCAACAAGTAAGAAACGAAAGGATATCTTGTGTCAGTTACGAATGCACCTTTTATTCAAACTTACACTCCGCTCCTAATGTACTGGCTCTGACATCTTCTACGTGATTGTTACCGTATTTAGTTGAAAATGTCGAGGGGGTGCTCTTAAGATCCAAACGAGACTGTGAGAAAACTGAGGATATGGCTCCTTGAACGGTCTGGCGCTGGAGTTTTAGTTGTTGAGTTTTGGAACTCCTCTGGGGCTTCCTATTTATGCGGAAATCTACGCTATCAACGCATGTTCGTATTATTTCTGACAGTTAGGCAGTTATTAAGGCGTTAACGACCTCTCCTATAAGTGCCAAGTTGATGTGGGATTGTGTACAGACACTTTAGATTCTCCGTTGAGGGAGCGGTGGACACTGGAGTGTTATAGGCACACTTTCTGGCTTTCTAGGGCTCGGGGACTTCGTCCATTGGTCTGGGGGAAGGAATGGATTGATGTCATGGGTTGTTGCTCGAAAGACACAGCATGAGACCACTCCATCGTTTTGGCTTGCTCAAAATCCTCCGTTACGTAGTTCTAAATAAATGTGTTCCAGTCTTCCGTGTTCCACCAACACGAGAATGAAGATGTCTTCTTCATTGGAGTACTACGCGCATCTGCGCAGGGTTTCCCACCTGGGCAATTCAATTGAATTCCTCTGGTTTCCTCCCACCTACCACACTAGTAAAGTCATGGGGTTCTCGCGCGCCTATGCGGTAGGAAAACTCCCTTCAAATAATTTTGTGGTAATGGGAATCAAACTTGTTAATATTATTACTATATTAACTTAGTAAAACGATAAATTCTAGTTTTATTATACGATAGGTTAAGAAAAGCTTGTAACAAAGAGTTTATTTTTAGATGTGACAAAGCAATGTAGATCATGTTAATCGAATATTATTTTGGGTCGATCCCGATTGGCGCAATGTATTACTTACAATAAGTTGTTCTGATATTTTAATAAGAGAGGGATTCTATGGCTTTTTTGTACTCGTGTTGTGCAACTGAAAACGTCAGCTGCTTCCAGAGGCGCCACAGAACATCTTGGGGCGTACCACTTCAGTGCGGATGAGTGTCCAGAAGAAGATTTTCCGCAGGCTCCAAATTTTTTATGGAACCACGCAGTGTCAATTCATAGGAGCTTGTTGTCGCAATCAGAGCCTCAAATTCACGATGGACAGTCACGCAAACGCCGAGAAAATTAAGCTAACGTAGAGAGGAGATTTGTACTAACTGATAGGACTCACGAAGATGAGGACCTCAAACGTCAGGTCGAGCGCTCCCTCCGTCGTCAAGGCCTCACGTAATTGTGGGCTGCTCAACTTTTCCTGTCGTCGTCTCCTAATAAATAGGTCCAATTTTTCATACTCAACGACAACATAACGAGGAGCTCAAGTTTCATTTCGAAAATAAACCTGAGAACGTAACGGTGGGCTCACTAAGCGGGTTCCCATTGAAATATTACCCTCAATCGCTTAGTGGAGGCGCATTATCCGTTTAGTTCAGCCTCAGGCCGATCTCCTTCCTTCATTTTTTTGATCTATTTTTTTTTCTCTCCCGGCAAATACAAGTTATTATCGACGAAGTGAAGCGGAGGGGAAAGAAACGGCTGTAAGTCAAAACGGCAGAGGCAGTTTGAATTGGTGGAAGGAGGCAGAGGCAGAGGCTGAGCCAGGACCAGAGCCAGAGCTAGTGCCTGGTAGTGTTATTACAGGCCCCCAGTCCCGCTCCGAAGGCGTGACCGACACCGAGCGGGTTCCCGAAGCCTCGATTCGTTTCTACTCTTCACAAATTGCTCCTAGAAAATGATCGTCTGGGTCTACAAAGTCTTATCTTCAAGCACACAACTTTACAACCCTCGAATTTTGCAGCCGTTAATTTGGAAAGTGAATCCAGCATCTCAGAGATTGGGCAGAATTCAAGTCGCCCAGTAAACCCACTGGGCTTTCCACTGTAGCTTGATTGTCATGTAGTGCAGGAGAAATGATCTCGGAAGATACTCCATTATGTTCCACAATGATCACTATTTAGTGCAGAGGACGAAGGAATATCTCGGTCAAGCATCGCAAAACTTCCTCGGCCCCAGTAAATTCGTTGATGTCCATTCAGGGTATCTTCGTTCAACATATTTCGATGTAAACGCTTCGAATAACAACATTTAGTTACTCATTAACTGAAAGTGCTCTTTGTGGTTAATCTAACTCGTTAGAGCCGTTCAATGGACTGCCAGAGAAACAGGTCTGGTTCCTTATTAAATGATTCCTGAACCCTTGGAGAGGGCTATAACAGTCTACTGTCGTGGAAGTTACGGTTTCGCTATCATGCTGGCCACTCGCTCAGCATCCACCGAACCCAGACCTGCGGAGGTACGGCAGGCATTTGATCTTTTGTCACTCTCCCGGGAAAGAGCTGTTGCTTGTGCCGAGGTCTAACTACCTGGGGAACCCCGTACCATAGGGAGGAGTTCTTAATCAGGTTTTCCACCTGATCTAACTATTTACTTGGGAGGCAAGTTTCGAAGGAACAATCAACTGTGACTACGTTTCTTTGCCCTGACCTTCTCTGTTATAGTCTTGGCTTGTAGCAGTCAATGCTGGCAGGCGTGTCCACTGTTCTTACAACCGTCGCTCACTGTTGTGAATACTACAGTGCAATAGCACGTGTTATCTTGATTCCTCCACACTGGAGGTGCAAGGCGTGCATGATGGAGGGTCTTTGGGAGAAAAGAAGTGGAGCTCCTCATTGAAGCCGCCATGTCCCGTGAGGAATTAGCCCGTCCAGTGGTCTAGCTCAACCTTCTTTCTTCCAAGTTGTTCACGGATGTTGGTGGAAACTCATACATGTCACCGAGACGATGAGGATTCCTATATCGCTTGCCATTTCTCTAATGCCAACTCATCAAGTGCAGTAAGTTTTCGTTCTGTGATGAGACAATGGGGCAGTAGCCAATCACGAATAGATACATGGCCTTGTATATTAGAATAACAGACAACAGAACCATCAAAATCTACCAGATTCAACCAGACCAGCAAGCCAGGTGGAAGTGGCAGACGTGTTACAGGATGCGGATCTGTTAAATAAATCCATAGTCAGTCATTCGATTGGTTAAGATGGGAGGGTTCCAAGAAGGAATTGGATGTAACCCCCGAAGATCACATCAATGGTACAGAAGGAACACGATAAAGGAGCACTACCTGCGATTGGGCAAACCTAGAGCCTCATTAGACTACTGCTAAAGCTCCAGTCAAACAGATCTCTCACTTGGACCGCTCTGAAATGGACTCCGGAGGAAGGCCGTCGAAGTAACAGAAATGACTTCGCTCTTAAGTGCCCAATTTAAGAGCGAGTTCGATCACCGCCTTGTCGTTACCATCCCATCAATCCCAAGTCAATCAAACTCACCAGCCGTTACCTCTCCATATTTCATGGTAATCGCTCGGAGAACTCGCGAATGTCAAATGGACTTCTCGAACCCCTCGTCTCTCATTTCGGCTGCTTCGACGCAACTCGTCTGACACTCAATTTGGACTTGGAACCGTAATTAGTTCTCACAGCTCCGTCGCAAATGAGATCCTACGGCTACGACATGTGAACTCCGAAAGATTCTCTACACCGTCGATACATCACTCTTCGAGCAGGAAGGTTGTGAAAGTCTCTGTCTAAATAAGAAGTGGGCTACGGCTCACAGTATATCTTGTAATGGGATCATAGGAAATAACTCTGAAGGGAGATCATGTTCGGAATGTTCCGCAGAGCAGCCTGGAAAGGAGTGGAGTTGATTATAAGGCACACCAAATCTATTCTACGACATAGTGATGAGAAACCACTTGTCGCGATGCTTGAATGCAATTTATCTCGTTAAATAGTTAAAATATCTGGTGCAATATCGATTCCGTGGAGATGGAAAGGTTGGTCTTATAATACGACAATTTTGTTTAAAACCTACATCTCTCGAATTGGCGTTACGTGAGCATCGTTCTTCCGGAAAAATATGTAATTTTAACGAGCTGTTGTGTTAGTTTTACCCTACTGATGAAGCTGTAGTGACCCCGATCAGTATCAGAGGAGCCCCAAGTTTGGATATTTGGTACACGCACTTGGTGGTGCGATGGTACCATCCGTGGAATTATGTCTGAACGCCCCTAAGACCGGTTCCCGACTATTAGCAACGATAAAGCCTATGATTAATGCTACCCATTGGTTTTTGGCAAAGAATCGATTCCAAGTCTTTTTTGTATAGGGTGCTCTGTAAATTCATCAGTCGGTTGTTTTCGTTTGTGTAGTATTTTGAGTGGTGTGAATATGGTGTCACATTTTGTGTTGATTTGTTCGTTTATGATCTGTCCTTTGAGACTTAGAATCGACAACTGACAGACAATACTCACATTCCTTTCCTTTCACCTCTAGTGGGTTTCCCCAGAGGTGCATGACCTTCTCTCTCCCCCCTTCCTTGACGCTCAACCATCCCGTTTACCTTTCTCTTCTTATATAAAAACCACGACCAACTGACTGACTCTAGTACTGACATAACGGCCAGACGATGATATCTTTACATTGCAAGCGCTCGCCCAAAGTATTTCACTAGCCAGAGGAGACGGACTCACCTAACAGGTAAGTTAACTTTAGGAAGTTCAATTACCTGTCCAACTCTTTTTTGGGAAACCTACCACAAGAGAAAGATGCCCCAGAATACGATGGCGAGTTAAGAACGAAGCTTGTGGAGATCTATGAAGCAGCGGTATGAGAGGCTTTACGTATTGTGATGTTGATACAACGTGAAAGTCTAGAAACGCGGCTACCACTAACGTGACGGGGTGTGGCTTTGTAATCCCAAGAGGCAGAAGGAGGTTATTGCCACTGCTAAAGCTACAGCGAAGCTGGCTAAAGGCCCCTGCACAGTTGTGAATGTCCTACTGATTAGGACTACAAAAGGTAGGTTGACTCTATTTTTAGGAGAGGCGGAGCAGTGTTGGAAAGTTCTCAGCCCACAACTGACACAGCTGTTTAGTTTGGTTGAAAATAAATTTGTATTTCTTTTCGAATACCCAATATTTTGACTCAACTTCCCAAAAAATTTTATTTATTTTATTTGCAAGATATTCCCAAATAGTTATCATCAAGTTTCTGTTTCAGCTTTCCTTTCTGCTGGCGAAACTGAAGTACAAGTGAACAACGAATGTTTTGAGCGAATTTCCCCACTTTTTGGGGTTTTGGAATTTCGGGTGGGGGTACCGACGGTTGCGTCTGCGACGCTCTCATTATCGTCAGTCGTCCGCCTGCCAAAGGCAATTATTCGCGATTTAGTGGCAGCAGGTCGTCGAGGAGCAATCGAAAAGGCCCAAGGAGTAGTGGACGGGGCGAAAACTCATAAAATTGGGCAGCGGGATCATTCGGGGAAAACGGGTTCAAGAGATGCAAGTCACGTTGGAAATCTGAGTCGTCTCGAAAAGGTAAGATGCAATAAGGGCGGTGAGATACAATATACTGACGCCCTCCCAAGTTAGGCCGTTGGGGTTTCGTTAAAAGTAACAAGGGCTCCAGAGATCGCCTCAGGTTTTCAGACAAAGCAATAAACTCAATTAAGGGACTCGCCTCGCCACTTGACTTCAAACGTTTTTAACTTCGGAAATGAACCGAATAAACTTCGGAGCAAACTGATTTCTATTCAAAGAAAAACATCTCTCGTTTTGGGACGGAGTCAGGCAAAAAGTGGTCGTTCCCTCCCCCAAAAAACGACGGCTCCCTGGTTTTCCGTTGAGGACCACCAATCGCAAGTTTAGGGGCCACCAACCGGACGTCTGATCCTTTTAAGGGAACCAAAGAGTCCCCTCCTCAATTATCCGCCATTTTATGTTTGCGTCACTCGACCTGAATCGCTCCTTTCAAGTTTTCTTCTGATCGCTTTTCATATCCTGAACGAGAAGACCATCTTCGTTTTAATTACTCCACAGGTCCACTTTCGACCTTCCAATTTCGGCGGGGCCTAAGAAGAAGAAGACGACGACGACGAATGCCTATTCATAAAATCAAAGTTAGAAAAGTTGAGGATGAATTCGAAAACAGATTTAATCAAAAAGTATATTTTTGAGCTATAGAAGTCTTCAGGCAATCTAGAGCCGAGGGACTTCACGAGTATCAGCTCGTTGTTATTTTCCTGTGTTAACGCCTCAAGTAATGTTTTGTGATGACTGAAGAACGATGGGACCAACACCTTATTTCAATCAATATCGGTTCAATAGGATTGGATTGGGCCTCTGGAAAGGGTGTTCGGATGGGATATATCCTGCTTTTCATTAAACGAAGCGGCACATTACGACATGTTACACGCCTCTTTAACGGGAGGTCTGTTTCCTAATCAAAATTACGGTTTCTGAACCCTTCATAAGAGACTTATATCAAGAGTAATGGAGGTTGCAGTTTCCCTAGCACGCTAGAGCACAGGCACCCACCGAACATAAACCTGAGGTGGTATAGAGCTGCTGCCCGTGAGTTACTAAGCGGTGATCCACTGTGACCACGTTTCATTGCCATGACGTTTTTCGCACACAGGACGAATCGTTATAAGCAACCGCATCTCACTGTTTTAAGAAGTACTTGTTTCCTCTGTAGATGCAAGGATTGCAGGATGCAGTCTTTAACAGAAAGGAAGTGGAGCTGGTAGATTCTGCAAGGAACTGGCTCGTCCAACAGACAGCACGAGAGGTGCAGAGTGGAGAGTCGTCGAGAGAGGTGGAGAGTCGTCGAGAGAGAAGAGAGATGTGTGCAGCAGGCACGTTTCCCTATCAAAATGGCTGTTCCCCACCACACATAAGAGAGGCAGTAGTTTCTATATCGTGCAAGAGGTCGGGCACTGGCTCAGCATTTCAGTCAGTATCTGGATGGAGAATGGTTGCCCATGTGTTACCGCGTGGAGGTATGAAGGTGGGGAATCTGTACCATCTGGAAGTAGTTCTTATTCTGGGGTTTCCCACTTACTCCTGAGATGTTCACAGATGTTGGGGAAAAACTGTTTCAACCATCGCTTGCCATTTGTCTAATGACTGTTCTAAGCTCTTCCTAAATAACACAACCATTGCTCTTCATCAGCCGTTTTCATAGTTAATATTCTCGATTTCTATCTATAATTAATTCCTGTTTTGCGTATGCAGCATTATTGATCCTTGGTGTAGTGCTTTTGATTAGCCTGTGTCGCCCCTGCGTATCTTGAACTGTCCACAGCCCATGTAGCAATGTCTATCAGACTCATGCACAAGAGTCTATTCAATTCAATACCATTGTTGGGGGGGGGGGGTCTCGCCCAATTAACATTTCTGGTTCAACTATTTGTAGTTGTCCGTTAGTTACCGAATGAAATCCTCTCTCGTCAATGTGACACCTTTTTGCTCGTGTGCTTTTCATACATTTCTTTTGTCTAATAAGTGACTGTCGTAAGCAATTAGGTTCTAAATGCTAATCCAATTTGAGCTAAGTCGCGTTCTCGAACTCTGTAATTACTCGTTTCGATAGTTTACCCCGCGTCTTTGAAGAAGAATAGTGTGTGTGTGTGTGTGGAGCTTCCCAAACTCAAACAAACAAAACAGTTAATCTCTTATTGTGATCTGATTATTGTCCCTCTTTGCTTAGGTGTTTCTTCGGACTACTCGTCCTTACTCAACTATCTTTTGTTGACGACCGCTAGCAACGCTGGGCTTTGTGTGATTCAAACAAATTTCTAGTTTGTGTTATGTACACGATTGGAAACTGTGGTGACGATGAAATGAACGAGATCAAGCTTTCTGCTTATTGGAACGTCTACTGGAACGTCGACGCAAAAGTTGAAGCTAGAAGATGAGGGGGGTGTGGTCGGTTCATGCTATCTTGTACAGTCTATTGAACTTAGCAGACCTTGTGTACATCACCGATTATTCAAGCAAGTGGCCTATTATTGTGAATTGACCCAGGAATCATTCTTTTACATTTGCCGTGAGTCGTTCGGTGCGTGGGATGTAGTCACGATCAAACAGATGGAGGCTTCGTACACCTAGTCTATTTTGCATTACTTCGCCTTGAAGAGTCGTCTTACACAAATATCAACTCTTCTTGGCGCAACTGTGACCAGCTTTTGGAAGAACTAAAGAACTCTTGAAAGGCAGTAATCTCAGTTGGTCAAGAAATAAAGCGAGGAGATATTGAAGGGTTTCCTGAAGTCATTTCCTGCATTCCTTCAAACTCATCAGGCCGCGTCACCCACTTCGAACTTTATTACCGACGTTCCGATTAATGTATTTTCGAGCCAGTGAAATTGAAATCCTCCCAACAAGGAGCGGATTTCCTCTTCATCAGTCTAATGACGATATAACATCAAGCCGCCGCATGGGGGCGGTACAAGTGAAACGGATATTATTGTGAGTTGGATGGCCGTCGTATACTTACCAGGCACCGCCCAGAAATCAGGCTGAGGTCCAACACATCGAGCAATAACGTAAATAATTGTAATTTAAGAGCGTGAAAGCGCAGTTTCCAGTTCGGGTTTCCAAGTGACCCCTAACTGACGGAACCGACGACGCCCAGTGTGTTCGATATATGAAACTCCATCGGACGGATAAAGTACGTAATTTGTGGGCTCGTAAAACACGCGCGCGCTCGCTTTAGATTTGAGCCGCCTGTGAAACTGTCAAAGGAAGTGATATTAATGCCGCAATCGATTTAATTATAGTATTTAATTACGCGGTTAGAAGGGTGCAGTTATGAAGGTGGCATTTCTCGCCGTAGCGGACTGTGAGGAAGGAACCGATCTTTGTTATACAGCGACCTTTACTGATCCAACACCTTGCAACGTCGTTATTTCCAGGTTGCAACTCCTTAGACTCCTCTCGATGTTCTCTTCTAACGAAGAAACAACCACTTGACGAAAAGAGTCAGCACGATGATTTTGGGTTGAGCTTGCCGTGTTCCTCATAAGGAAGTGTGGTACCCATCAGTAGGGTAGGACTGGAGATTACGAATTCAGATCGGATTAACTACCAAATAGGCTGTTGTTACAGGTATGTATGAAAAACCCAGCCAGCTTATAGCTAACACTCACAGCCTACGCTTTGTGTTCTGCACCTAATCATAAAGGTCTGAAATCTCCTCAGACACATCCAGGGGTGCTTCTTTTGGCAGCACCATCCTTCCCACAAAGGAGTGGTGGATAGTTCTGTTTACCAGTAAGAAGTTGATGGTCGACGCTTCCTTCGTCTAAAGACAGTGACAAATCAAAAGCTAAATAGGCATTAAGTTCACATTCCAAGGTTTGTTTGCTCTTTCATTGTGCGGATATGTATATCAACTCATTAAAACCAAGGGAGTTCTGTGAAACAGTTTTGTGAATTTCAAAAGACCCACAATGCTTACAATGAAATCTACGCGATCTCGTTCTTAGTTCTGCCGTCCAGGTAGTGAGCGCATCAAGGCAACTCTGCATCACCTATTCTCTTTGCCTGATAGGCCGACGGAAGATCGGAGTAACATTGAGTCCTTTCTCGATGTCAAGAGTTCGTTTCGAAGAAACATTGAATTTCACTGCACGCTGTGGGGTCCTACAAGAATGGAGCTCTGCATTTCGAAAACCCCCTTTCCGCTTACTTGAGGTTAGTCTCACGAAACAGATCTAACTACAGTATTAAGTGATCTTCGTTTAACGGAATGTTAAACACGTTGAAACGCACAAACGGGTTTCACCAACTTACCGACGGATTAATGATACGAAGGCGTCGGATTATTCGTACCATGGAGGCGTTTGCTCGTCAAATAAAGGTAGTTTTGAAGACTTAATACTACTGACAGGGCTGATACTTCAACAGTTTGGCAAATTTCCCGTATTTGTGAACACTCAAATGACGTTGCTCGTTTCGTCGGTACAAAAATACAGAAATGTGTGTCTTTTCGTTCGGTTAGACAGTAATAACGATCCGCCATTTGAATACTGGAGCCATCAAAGACGAATAAAAGTTGCTTTCAAAACACGTCGTTACGAAATCGATTGAACATCGCACTTCATAAATTGTTAATTTCCTAGTTTTCTTCGTTCTTTTTATGATTCACATTCATGCACGACACTTTAACCTTGTAGTAACGAGCAAACAGCTCAGATTTCTCTTCTCCAGTTTATTTTAGTGGATATGTAGAAATAGAAATGGATAATGTGGTAATGAATAGAATAAAATAAATAAGCGAAGAATGAATATCTCGACTCTTCCGTGAAAATAGATGGCGATTTCTTAAGTTTCAGTCCAAGCAATAAAATATGCAGTTACGTCACCGTTTTTCTACGTTTCTTCTTGCGATATCCGGTAAAAATGTTGCATAGATGCACGAACAGACCTGTATCCTTATCAAAATGACTGTTTTTCAATACTCATTACAGAGCTATATCAGTCATTAGTCATGCAGGTCATGCAGTTTCACTAGCGTGCAAAAGCACAGAGTGCTCAGCATTCACCAAACCAAGACCTTCGGGGTTATGGGACTTATTTAGTCACCTTGTAGATAGCTGTTGGGAATTTATTATCACGCGTAGGTATCCTGCTGGGGATCTGAAACCATCTGGGAGGAGTTCTTAATCTTGTTTGCTGCCTGACCTTACTATTTAATTGGATGACATGTTTCGAAGGAGTGGTACCTTGTTTTGCTCCTCACCGGGCGCCCAAGACGTGGAGCATTGAGGTCCCATAAGGAACTGGCTCGTCCAGTGGTCATGCTCGACCCACTTTCTCTTAATACGGTCACGGATGTAGGGAAATACCTCGTATTTGTTACGTCGCTAACATTGACGTGATTACATTCTGGCTTGCCATTTATCTGATGTCCATTCATCTAGCGCCACGCTGTTTTCGTTCAGCGGAGAGGTCTACATAGAATTCGGCTCAGAGAGGAGGAAGCTTCCTTTTCACTCTCTTGTCCACCACACAATTCAATGGGCAATATCTATCAGTCAGAGATCGAGGGTTCGCCCGCATCACATGATTCAGCAACTCAAACTGGTTACCTCATGGACGACAGTACGGCTTTACAACACTACCACCCGAGAGTGTTTTGTGCCTGTTTCGTACACAGTCACGCTGGGGGATGTTGTGGAATTACAAGTAATCTTTTCCATAGATGATCGCCCTATGAAGCTTCCTTAATACAAGGAACAAGGGGAGTGGTAACTGTTGGTACACTCCGTTGTGTCAATCTAACCATGGAGAGCAGCCACGGACTCTGATGGCTGTCAGGGCTTCGAGGCCTGTACAAACTCAAGACCAGCGTTCCTCAACACTCAGAGAGAGTAACATCAATACTGCTGCAAGGCTGTGTGTGGAGCAACCAGGCGCTTCAAGCTCTAGATAGAAATAGTGGCAGAAAGAGATGGGATACCCAGTTCAACGCAAGGAATAATATGAGAGAGGCTTAGCCATGCCGACGCCATAGAGCGAGCAATTCTGTCAAGCTTTACCACCACTTTAAAGTAAAAAAGGCGCTTTATTTAACCCTTTTGTTCGTAGTTGAATGCAATACTTTCCCTACATTCGGTTTGGAGGAAGCGAAAAAAGAAGGAAACCTGTGGTCTAATAACCAGCCTTGCCTTTCACCGTTTTCGAATCATGCGTTATTCGGATTTGCTTTAAGTTTACTGTGAGTGTCCAAGTTGACGCCGAGAAGACGGGTTATTGTAAAAGTCCGTTAAATTAACTTAAAAAAAAAGAATCGCTATAAACTGACGTCGGAATTTAAAGTAAAAGAACGATTGTTTCGCTTATTCGACACACGTACAAGGTTTTTCAGTTAAATTTTATTGCTTTCAATGAGCGGCTATTAGCAATTATAACGGGAAAATGACAGCGAAGCTGCAAAAATTTGATTTCTTCTTCACGGAAGATGAAGACCCGAACGATGAGACGTCGAAGAGACACCACCAGTTCTCCAAGATGACATTTTCATAAAATGTTTTTTGTTATGAATGTCTCAACTACTGCCAATTCGGATTGCCCTGACCTCATGCCAATCAATAACGAATGTAACAGGAGGTTCAACGACTCATCTCGAGTTATTTGTCTATTTGTTGTACGTACAAGGGCATGCGCACGATTACATGAGGCATTTGAAATAACAGTGACTCATGCATGCTGCTACATCATTACTTACACTTAAAGTACTCAAATCTACAGTCGACAAAAGAGCAACAAGTTTAATATTGGTTAATGGGCTTAGTTGCTTTAGTATTAGCATGAAAGAGGAGTGAAAAATCGCCTGCTGGGAATCAGAAAACGCAGAATCCAGGCATCACGTGGAAGTGAATTGTTAAAAAGGTAATTGGTTGGGGTGGGTTGAACGTAAAAAACGTGCGATCTGGTTTGGTATTGAGGGGTTTGGAAATCTCAAAGTTGAAGGCGAGCTGGGCAGTCAGTCGAGGAATTGGGCACCCTAAGCAAGAAAGCGCAGTTGGTGACAGCGTCGGAGACTGAGAGAAGACGGACGGAAAGGTTGAGAGTTACCCAAGATCAAACTAAGACCACCCATCCCCAGATCGAAACCAATAAATCGGAGAACTCTACGCTGCGCTCAATGTGTGCATACCACAGAATCGATACATTCCACAGGGTTGAAGGGAACTGGAGGGTCCGGATCTTTTTCTCACCTCCTTCATCATCATCGTTCTGCCACTACTCTCCAGTTCAAACTGTACGCAGCTAGAACCAGTCTTTCCTGAGCTCGCATAACCTTCCAAGAACAACTCCAACTTTTTCATTCTTTATTGGCTCACTATTAGGTTGCTGCTGCATGATACCAGCAAATAAACCTGTCTATTCCAATGGCGGTGGTGGCAAAGGTGGGGGGGGGAGGGATAGAAAGAGGTAGAGCGAGGCTCCTGGACCGCAGAATGCATCTAACGCGCCACGCCCAACTGTCAAAAGAATGAGAGGACGTACACGCCCACGTATTGACGTTGAAAGGAATGGGGCGCAATTTACCGGTTTCAAAAGATCCATCAAACCAGAAACTTTGAAACTCAGTTTGCATTTTATTAATTGGAAAGCGGCAGCATTCGAAGGATCCGCACTCTTCTGCACAGGGCCCTAGATTTATGTCCACTTTCAAGTCATTTTCCAAGCCGGAGGCCTTTCAATTCCTGACTGTTTGGCGACTACTCATGCGAACGAATAACATCCGCTTAATAGAATCAGAGCAAATGGCGTGTTCTTCTCGCTGTCATTAACACTATATTCTGTGCTTTAGTTGAAAGGAAATGATGATGACAGCAGTTCCAGAGAGAACCTACTAACACACAGCCATGGTCTATAATATTCTCATTAATCATATGGCCAGTACGTTGCTATAACGGTGTTTACATAGATCAGCTTTCTGTGGACCACGCTCATACAAGAAATATGCAAAATGTTCAATAAACTGACGTCCAACGAGTGGAGAATGCAACATTGTTGCACGAGAACTGAAAGGGCTCCCTTTCTATTGTTTATTTATTTGAGGAGCAATGATTCCCCCAGGAAAGAGGCCCAGTTTCACGTTTGAGTAGAGCGTGAAGAGGGGAAGTAAGCACAAGGCATAGAACGTTAGTGTCTAGTGAGAAGGGGAAGGACGCTCTAGCATTGGATTGGGTAAATAGGCAAATGAGGAGGTTTATAGCACCGGGAAGGTGGGAGAGAGAGAAGCACCGCAAAGAATTAGTGAAGCCTCGACACAGGGGATGGGCACCCACTGGACCAGAGAACCCAGAGACGCGTCTCCCCAATCTTCTATCAGGATCAATTCGTTTAATTATTTGACTTGATTGGTCAGACCACCCTTCTCCACAACAGGCAGAGAAAGACAGAGTGGAGGAACCGTTCGACGAGTCATATTTATCGATCTGACAATGAAAGTTCGGAGATCAAATGGCTAAGGCGGGACAGGAGCTCTGTAGGGGCCAACCAGCGCAGAGACGCGGGTGAATTCCCGAACGTTCTTTCCAGATTAGGTCCATATCCAGGGAATTCGTAGCACTGGACGAAGGGCATTCAGGTAGCGTACGGTGAAGAACGATGCACAAGACGAGATGCAAAGCGAAGTTAAGTGGAGACAACTTTTCCAGGAGTTAATGATGCCAAACTAAGAAATCACAAAAACATACACATGAACACACATACACATGGATCTGGCAGAACGCGTGCCCGATGTAATATTTTGACATCGTCTAAAAATTCGTAAAATACCAACAAAAATCCATTGATTCGCGGGCACCTTCTTCAAATCCTTACTCCAAACCCCTTGAGTGGATTCCAAAACAGTTTCACTTCCCTTTTGCCGCACCGAAGCGACCAACTCGATAGGAACGCTCTTCAAAGTTGAGGAGGAAAAAAAGGATAATTGCTGCTACGAGAGCGACGAAGATGGTCCTGAACAGGGAACAATTTCCACGCCACTCGCTCGTCCTGAAGAAATGAAGTAATGTTTCGGGATTCTTAGGATTCAGAGCGAATTAACTTCAAATAGGGAAGATGAGTAAAAGTCAGGCGAATGGTCGAGAGACCATCTTTTCCATTTATTAAGTACGAGAAAAAAAGGGATAAAAGCGCCCGGCGACATATTTAGAAACACACGAAGAGAAAGAGAAAGAAAAAATGTTATCATCTGTTTTGAAGAAGAGTTGTAGGTTGCAAGATGGTCGAGTGTTTATCGTGTTTTACCACGAGCGACATTTCACATCCTTCCGCTACTCTGGCTGCTCACCGATTTTCTGTTCCGTTATGTTATGGAACTTTAATTCTTCTATCATTACATTTACCAGAGGCATTCCAGGCACCTGACCCATGTTGACTGTACATGTTAATGTAACGTTGAAATGATCATCATTCTGTGGGTTGGCTAATATGATCTGGCATAGCGACCATTGACGCGCAAGTGTTGTCTTCCATGACCGTATTTCGACTGATGTGGTCTCGGGAAGATCGACGGTTCAAGCAAAAGCTGAGGGGTAAAGTAACTGGGGCTTGGGTTGTTACTGGGCTTTCTTTGCGCCGTTCTGACTGGCTGAGCGGTGCCGGTTGTGGGTGTGGGCCCGAAAAGCAGATGCCGTTGTTGAGGAGGTTGGTTAGTGCACAATGGGCAGAATCGTTGATGACTGCAGGAGAGGGGTTTATGAAACCGGCAGTGCATGTTCACCTTAAAACGATCATGATGTCTATTACTTGACCTTAAAGGTGAGGCATCGTGAGAAGCTGGGGGAGCTGTTATCGATATCTAGATGCCTGCTGGCTGCTGGTTGAGTGTGTAGCTCAGACCTCACGCACCTTGTCGACAATAGTTTCCAGCGCTGTTTTAGGCCTGGAGGGTTGAGTGTATGTTGGAAGTTATACTGCTATCGTACGTCACGGAAGAGCTGTTTCTCTGAATAGAGTCAGCCATATCTCAATTCCCTATCAGCCAGTAGCTGCTAAATCTGTAACATCCGGGCCTTGAGACCTACGTCTCGCCTTCCCTGTATGTTCCTTTGCAGTATCAAGGGAATATGCGTCTTAAACACAAGAGAGAAATTGAATGACAGGTGAAGCCACTTTCAAATAATAAGCCAACGCGACGAACCCTCGGTTCCTGGACCTTAGAATGTGAGGCACTTAGTGCAAGCCAACTGAGGAAACATTTATAGGATTAGTAGCTAAAGCCATGAAAACCGGGGAATTTAGGGCTAAGGAAATTTGTGCGATGTGCGTATCAGATATTTCACACAAACACGTCATATCGGTTTTCTGATCACAATTAGCAGTCGTTCTTTCAATTCTGCCGGACCATGGTATTATCAGCGTCCTAATATTGTGTGTGCCAGGCGTTTCCACGATGTCCTACTCATACACGTTGACTCGTCTTTTAGGGAGCGTGACCAGGTGCCAACCGCTATTAATTTCCAAGAATAACTGTTTCAAACTAATCATCCATTATTTTATCACTTTTGACTTATTCCTGCGTAAATTGTGGAAAACTTAATATTGCCGCTTGCAAAGTCCCTGAGACCCCGTCTGCAAAGAATAATGAGATTGCCTTTAGGTGAAATTTCAAATTAATTACATTTGAAGTGAAGTGAAGCACTCACAATGAGGTTCGGCCTCAGAGAACCTGACCTCTTCGAAGAGACCACCTTCGATCACAACCGACCGGGTACAAGGGACGAACACATGTCCCTGGGCTTCGGCGGGTAATTGGTCGGTCCCCATAGTTGACAGGTTTATACTTGCACGCCCCTTGCCATTGTCCTCGAGACGTTGAAAGGCCTAATTTAACGTCCTTCCATTACAATGCGTTCTGTCCGCGCTAATAAGGCGGGAGTTATTAGCTTCTGACGCGGTTCACCTATCGCAGCGACCTTTACGAAATTCATTTCAAGAACAATCAAAGCAATCTGTTGCTTCGTTTCAAGCCCTTCTCTCTTTTTGGGAAGTTCCCCCTTTTGTACGACTAATTGGTCGCTTCCAGAGCAGAGGAGAAGTTTCCTCATGAAACTGTCAAAGAGCTCAACCTGGTTTTTAAAGCATTTCTCGTCTAAATTATGCGCCTTTTGTGTTTCCCCACGTACTGGTACTTCAAACACAATGAAAGGCATCTGGAGAGATAGAATCCAGGTCATTGTTCTGCAAGGAAGTGGCCGTGCTACTCACCGTTGTTCGCTCAGCACTTACCAAAGTGGGTTAGCCCAAAGAACTCTTTTAAAACCTGCAGTAGGAAATGTGCGAGCATTGACATGTTTTGATGTTATTTTGCTCTCGCGAGCTGAAGATCGTTCGTTATCATTGTGCGTGCAGGTCCAGGTATGGGATGTTTTGGATTGGCAGACCTCAACAACTATCGTTTTCGACTAGGGTTAAGATGGCAGCTGGGGCAACGATGCACGAAGAGGCCTAAATTGAATGTAAGTTGATATTTTATCATGACAATGTTATTAACATCAATAGACCTTCAAGTAGGTCACCCGATAAACTGTGTTGGTTTGATGTTCATTTCACGTCAAGAACACGAAGAAATGGCGTGCCGCACCTTTTGTCCGCTACTTCTCTCCAATGAGTATGCGGCTGTTGTCTCATCAGATCGAGGCGCGTGGATTGTTCCTGCTCCGCCGAAGCCTTTTTTCCCCTCCACAGAATCCATTACCACTTCTCATGTCACATTATCGAGTTTAGCGCTTCACATTCACAAACAGGCCGTCTCTTGGGCCGGGGAATGGAGGGAAAAAAACGAAAAATGTCGTGAGGAGGCGAAGTAAAGTCTTTGCATTTGCGAGCGGGCAATAATAAGGTTTTTGAATTTCCTTCCACGAGGTTCCCGGCGGTCCTCTTTATTAGAACCGAAACGACCAAACATGCACTAGAAAACCCATCAGGGGAAACGTGACCTGTGGGTCTGAGAAAGTCGAGACCTTAAGAGGAAAAAAAAGAAGGATTATGACCGACATTGCTGTATACGGAGCGTTTTCACGGCCATCGTGCGAAGACCTGTCGCTTTGTTCAAGTCTCATCTTTATGAAGATGTTTATGAGATGACAAGCGCCTGTCTCACAGTTTCTATATATTTCACGTTGAGGGCCAGCGACCTCTATACGACGTTCAACATCTCCGTCTTCACGATTTGAGATGTCTCACGAATTGATCGACGACTTCTATCAGAGATATGAGGAACATGTCGCAGTAAGATTTGGTTCACTCTTTTCTCGGAAACTAAGGGGTGGTTTTCTAATCAACTTTTAATTATTAAATCGGGAACTTCAGTTTACAAAGGGTGAGGGAAGGGGGGGGGGGTTACCGACGTCGTTGAAATACATCGACGATCAAATTAACCAGTAGATTCCGAACGACTTACATCTTTTATCTGCCATTTTCTGCCTTTGGTATAGATTAAAAAAGGCGAGTTTGCATTTCTATTTGTGATGTGCGTCTGGAGGTCACTTTAAGGAGGGGGGGGGTGGATCGCACCAAAAACGAAGGTTTTTCGCATTTTTCTCAAAAACGGCTCTGAAAAAAACGATTTTGATTAAACTTTCAAATTATCTATTACCAATCAACACCCCAACTTTTCTTCTCAATAAATATTTCTGCGAATATGAGGCCTATGAAGCAAAAACAGGGGGTTAATTTTTTGGCAACACAGGTTCTCTTCAACTAGTCAATACCTATACCTCTCCATAAATATTTCTCTTACAATCCGTCGAACAGAGATAACCAAGAAAGGATGTTTTATTATGTTTTAGAAATTTCCTAAGACCGCATTACTGAATTTGATCAACCTTGTGTTTTAGCCAGAGCAATAACATATTCAGCTACGCTTTGGTTTATTCATAAGCCATCTTCAATAAATAAATTGCCACCCCTAATGATACGGGCAGCGGACAACAACTTAGACACAAAACAGTACGTCTATGGCTTAAATGACAGTTTAGAAGAAACAGTTGAGAAATGAACAGAACAGTTGCTAACTGAACAAAATGAGTGCAAATGACGTTCATGCAGTTTGCAAGAGGTGGAGTACCAGTAGGTCATTTTCATGAGGGATGGCGACTGTTCACATCTACTCGCCACCAAAGTAAATATATCAGATGAGAAACCAGATTAAGAACTCCTTTCAGATGGCACTCCCTAGAGTAATACCTCAGCGCGGTTTCTTGCATCGATAATGAACCTATTGTGTGGTAAGGAACAGCTATGCGCAAGAGACTGGCTGAATGAAAACCTGAAGTAACTCCAGAGGTTTGGGTTTGGTGGATGTTGAGCTAGTTCCCGTGCTCTGATAGCGTAACTGTATCCTCCATAACTTACACAACTGATACAACTGTCTAATGAGTATTGAAAAACAGTCATTTCGATAAGGAAACAGACTTGCCCTTATCTCAGGGGTGACCTCATAAGTGCCTGGACACGACCTACCACTCAGCCACAGTGGCTCGGTGTTGTCACGGCTGGGATTTAGAGGAGCAGCACTAACGAGGAGCTTATGGCGGCCTGGAAGACGTGAGCCCTGATGCCGAGTTAACAAAATGATGATGATTGTGCTGCTCTCCACCTGATATGTCTAATAATATTTTGGCAACCCCCCAGTTGTACCAAAATACCCTAGTTTTAGCTAATTGCTGCTGGGAAACTGGTCCTAATTTGTCCAGTTCAGTTGGTAGATTAGTTTACAGATACGTCTGATGTACAGATGTTGATTTATCTCTTTTTGATAATTAGTTCCGCTAAGAGTAATTTCTCCCATTTATCCCTACTTGTTTGTGTATTGTATTTTTACTATTGATTCTTTAGTTTAATTATTTTGTTTTCTTTTCAAAATGAAACCGGGCTGATTCTGAAGCATAGTTTTTATCACCCAGCTTTTAGTTCGATCAAACGTTAAAGTGTTCTTATATGCTCGCACGTATTTCATTTCAGTTAGGTATTTTGGTGAGTCCTCGTATTTCTCTGCAGCCCCTTCTTGCGAGTAAAGGTCACTAAATGAAAGCCCCGATTACAGCAAACTCAGCACTGGGTACCGACAAACAGAGAAAAGCCGAGTTCGAAGAGAAAACTTCTGAACGTTCAAAGGTCGAATTTGTTGTGTGTGTGTGTGTGTGTGTGTGTGTGTGTGTGTGTGTGTGTGTGTGTGTGTGTGCCTGTCTGCTTAGCTCTCACAAACCGACAAGATCCAAGACCCACCGCAGGGCTCGTCAGGACAACCGGGCCGTTTAAATTCACTCCACTCGGCGGTTTTATCGGCCATTAACGGCAGTAATAAAAGTAACACCTTCTCAGCGGGGCGCTGCTCTCTCGTCACGTCCAAAAGGACCAGTTCCCCCCATTTCAGGCGGTTTCATCTCCCGAAAGGATGGAAACACGACAAACCCTCCGACCTTTTTGGTTTAATCGCTTTTAATTAAAATCTGAGGGGGACGACCGTCTGATCGGAATAAATTCGAAAAAACCTGTTACACGCAATGAGCGTTTCCGTAAGTGGAAGACTAGGCAATTGGGGGAACCGGAGGACCAGTTGACGAGAACACGGTTTCAAGCTCGACCACATTCTATTTCTCCTCCCATTCGGATGTTAATCTTTTTTCATAGGCTTATCTGTATACGTGCATTTCAAGACCCACCTCATCTTCTTCGTCCTCCTCCTTCCCCTTTTGACTGATATAAACGAATCGCTTATCAAACTGTTAGGTCGGATGTTATGTTAATGAGCCGCTTTCTATGAGCCTAGACATCGTAGAAATACGGGAAAAAGGTTAGTAGAAGAAGGTTCAATTTCAATAAAACTCGTAAAATAACGAAGCTCGCTCTCGTCCTATCCACTGGACCGCTACTCGTCCAAGTATTTTCAAAAGGATCGTGAAGAGAAGCAGAGACCAAAACACGTGTCCACAAACTACAAGAACGGTTTTGATTTTGAATGAATTTTGACTGAACAGCTTTTTGTACGTATATAGGCTAGAATGAACATTTCTGTCAACTGCATTATTCCGTCATTCCCACGCCATACTTTCTTCCATCACAACTCCTAGAGATTCCTTGAGACACAAGAGGTGAAGGAATACCATGTATTTGGGGCGATAAATCGTGTACTGTGCTCCAGGGCATTACATTTAATATTTGAGTTCACCTTGTGAATAGTTGTGCCTAAATCCGATATTGCAGAAGAGATATAAACATGTAGCTCATCGGCATAAATACTCTATTTACAGTGCCATATTTCGTCAGAAATATGTGTAATTGATAGAGAAAATGTTAAGCTCGAGTTGATCTTTTGCCGAGTAGCTCCGCCAGTGTTCTCCCATTGTGACAGAACTACCTTGCTACTTTTATGGATTGCCGTCTTCCACACAGGTTTGAATGAAACGACGTGACGAAGTATCGTCTACAACCTATACACTTCAACTTTAAAGGCACTGCCCTCGCCTTTATTGAGAACAACTAGCGAATCCACTAGGGGTGTGCGTTAACGAGGCACCATCCTCGTGTTCAAGGACCCGCCGTTCCTGATGTCTGTAGTAGCTAACCATCAGCTAATCAGAAGGAATTATTGGATAATTCAAAAGAGAGAGAGAGAGAGAGAGAGAGAGAGAGAGAGAGAGAGAGAGTGCGTCAAAGATTTATTTATGTGTCTGTAGATTTTTGGGCCTAAGCGGCTCTCAAAATTCAGCCTAAATTTCACGAACACGTTTGAATGAGTGTCATCTTTCAATTTTCATCGAGTACCAAACTATTTATAAAAATATCATCTTTCAAATTTTCATCAAATATTCAAGCATTAAGTTATCAAAACCAAAAAAAAAATAATCATTTTCCCAGGTCAATTGAAATTTCCGTTACTAAGTCCTTTCGATTAAAGTAATAGTAGTTTAACTAGACTGGAGAAAAAGTTTTTCCTTGAACAGTTTTGTCATACACTTCTGTTCTTGGAACAACTCCTGGTTCTCATTGGCGATCCTACTGGCTGTGACTGTAAATAAATTGGTCATGGTCTCAGTTCGGTGTCGAGGTATTTCTAGTGTGTTAAGACCAGCTGTGGTATGTGAAGACGTACTGCCCAGCATATGGAATTTGTGCCAGTTGCCAAGTAATTGGGTTTCTTCGTTTTTAGTAATTTATACGTAAGCGAGACTATATTTAATTGGCGTCGCTACTTTATTTTCAAACAGACAGAGGGCGATAGAGCAAGAGAGATTGAGAGAGAGAGGGAGAGAGAGAGAGAGAGAGAGAGAGAGAGAGAGAGAAAGTGGGAGAGGAAAAGAAAGAAACACATAGCAAAAGAGAGAAGGAGTTGTTTATTTATTCGCCAATAAAATTATAATTATAAATAAGCATCATTATGGCCCCTCCATCACTCCCTTGGAATAAAAAACATAAGATCCCAGGCTTCCATAACTAATCATTTTGATGACTTCGCTGAAAAAAATATCGGCAATAGATCGCTTTAACCAATTTAATGTACTGCGCGTCTATTCGTAACCTTACGAATCGTCGTTACGATGACGTTGAACGAGTCCTGAGGACCTAATCCTGACGTCATGCCGAATGAGGCTTTACTACCAAGAAGCTAGACAAGGATTCCCGGCGGCTAAGAAATCCATCCATCCATCCATCTCCCAAGGCTTCACCAACTACGGAAGAACTGGCTCAAATCTGCTACTTCTTTTCGCACCTTCTCTCTCCCACTCTCTCTCTCTCTCTTTGTATAGGCGGTGCCACTCCTCACCACTTAGGTAATGCCTACTAGGTAGCCAGAGAAGCACCATCACGAATAACTTGGAGAAACTAATAAACAGAAGAACATCGAAATCGAAACACGCGAAGAGACAAATCCGAACGTTTTCGTAACCTTGTAAGGTTAAAGAAGTAAAAAGATTCAGGAAAACCTACCGGTACTTGAGGAAAGGCTCAAGAGGGGATTGTGGGGCAACGCAAGAGGTCGATCGAGAAACAATGAAATATCGACGTAGATGTTAGTGGCGGATGAGATGACCCCCCGTCGCTGGGCCGATAAGGCGAGGCAAGTTGCTAACGGCTTTCCATTCAGATTCCCACCGAGTGGTCCGCTCTGCTTCATCCAACCTGTTGAAATAGGTTTGCAGGAAATGAGGAAGTCGAAAAGGATTGGGGGGGGGGGGGCAGGATCTCATTCATCATATCCCCCGGCGCAGACGGAAGTAGGAGATACCATCTCGAACTAACGACTCCTGAGCCCAAGTACCGTTTTGCAGCCTTTTGCTGAGCTTAGAACGAGATATGGTACAAAATGGAGAACGCGTTTCTTGAACAAATCATGAATTCCACCGTGTGCGTGACATGGATGTCAATTTCGAGGTTTGAAAGACGTCTCCGAGCAATGTACAAGGGGAAATGTGTGAAATAACTGGACCAAGGGCTTCCCTCAAAAGGAAGGCAAATTGAAGATTAATGAATAGATGAAAATACCTCCTCGTTCTTATCTTCGTAAATCCTACAGCTCCGACCAACGAATTGAAAACAGCAAAACGGGGAACCGCGGGGCTGATGCTGACGTTATTCATTTAGCAGGCCTGTTTCAATGATCCGTCCAGGTTACACCAGGTGTGGGCGCAGGAGATGCTCTTACTCCCTGAACAGCCTCAGCTGTGAAGAATGCCATTGAACGTGATGGGTTATCGAAAAGTGTGGCATTCCCTTATTTGCAGAGATGCGAAGCACGTGCAACTGAGTGAGGGCATCCTCAAAGGTCGCTCTCACCTTCCGAGATCACTTATCCTTTGCAATTATTTATTCTATTCCGTCATCACGTTTCTGGTCGCTCATTCCTTTCTTACACCCGCGATAGAAAGGCAAACATATTTTTTGCATTGGAGAAAGGTCAACAGGGCGCCAGGCTGTCCATACTGGCAAGGCGTTCTTGTAGCCTTATAGTGAACGAGTCAAGATTACTGAACAAACTTAGCTACAAGGATGGAAGCGTAATTCTCCACGAATAATTCACAAATTGAACTTGAAATGTTCATCTCTCTTTATGGGCGTTTCATCTTCCGTAGCCTGTACTCACAATGGCCTTCGCTGTCAATGGGCTCTCGCAGCTATCACGCTTTGTTCCCATCGTGCCTGAGCTCCTTAAATGTCAGCTCTTATCGTATCATTTTCTCCCGTTTTCTTTCCGCTTTCAAGTCCGCATCTCCAGCACCCACAACCCTATGAATCACCAGAGAGATGCTCTTGCCCCCAGAACAGCCTCAGCTGTGAAGACTCCCCAGGGAAACTCCTTTCGCTGGTTTACGAGCCTCTGGGACGCAAAAAGCTCATGAGGAAGAGTTTTCCCCCCCCTTTGGAACGAAACAGGCCCTCAGATCTGTTTACGATCACTTACTCGAGAGTTGTAAACAATCTGCCGTCTAAGTCCTTCCCTATTCAATGCAAAATCGTTTCGTTCGCGTTTGAAGTGGCAGGCTGAAGGTGTTGCGGTTCCGTCAGAACGGGCCCTCATTGTTCGGCAGCTCGAGGAAGTTCTTGTCATCTTCAAACTGCATCAGAACGGGAGTCATTTGTCGTCAATTTGAGGAACACTTTACCACCAAGTAGCTTCCAACCACTTCGCTCTGCAGACCTCTCGAAGTGTGATGTTCTTACATATTGTCTTTCTGACCTGTAAAAAACAATTGGCTTTGGTAACATAATCCGTTTCATCTAACTAGTTAATCAAACCAATTCTCACAAACGTTCGCGTTCGCAAACAGCCCTTTATTTCGCCTTCTGTATTATGGTAATGCACGAATTTAAAAATAGCTCCTCTCAATTCATAGTAATATCGATTAAGTTCCTTGGAAAAGCAGGCCGAGGATGAATAAGTTCAATGGCAGGCCTCATCCTATACTTTTCGCAGTGCGGTGTGCCTGCCCAGAGCTCCCCTAGTAGTGACAGGGCATATTTTTCTGCCGCTAGCCCTTCTAGCAGTTATTAGAGAGTTAAAACAAGATTCATCTTTCAATCGCTCACTTGTAGCTCGTCGTCAGACTCAGGTAGCCTCGAGGTCTACTCTTTGACTATTAATACATGATTAACCGTGGGGGGTATGACCGTGGGGTATCTTAGTTCACATCACTTGTGCTGATGTCCCTCGCACAACCTTGCTCAAATCAATCTGCTCAGTCAGGCAAATCTTAACTGTGAAAATACGAAGGTTGCAGCTACATCGAAACTCCTAATTAACTTCTTCATTTCCTCCAGAAATGGTGAACCTGAATTGGTTGATGTGCAGATTGCTTACCCCACAAACTTCCCATGTCATTTTCTCGCTTAATTTTTGAAATGTTTTTGCAAAGAAGGCCACTCTAAGTACCTCTGTATTTGAACTTTCCGGTTCGTTGATATATCTCACAGCTTGTTTAGTTGACGCTCATGTTCCATCTTAGCGTTGAGTCCTTCAGAGGAGAGTAATATTTTTCAATGAGAAGTAAGGCAAATAAAGCCACGGAACTAATGGATATGCCATCAATATACTTAGCAGGTCATCAAGTGTCTGTAGCAGCCGATTCATCTTTAGTTAGGATTAGCTCAATGATATCTGACACTTCCTGGAGTCAACTGTGCAAGTGGTTTCCACCACGTTATTGATTCGTCGTCATTAATGAGTTGCTTACTAAAGTGTCCGTTCCGTAGAAGCGATTAGTAAAGCGAGGAGCTGCATTAGTGATCTCACGTTGTTAGGATGTTGAAACAAAATAGAATCGTGTCTTTGGAAGGCCATACGTTGGACGGTTTCCAAGTCCCATACTTTGCCGTTGGAATCTCATTTTCAACGCAAGGAAAATGGAACTTTGCTTTGCGTTAATTGACTCAACAGAGCAAGTTATGCTGTTCCCGGCTACTTACCGCAAAACAGGCTGCCCATAAATAACCAACCTTCCAGTGCTGTACTTGTAAATCTATTTATCTGCCCGCTGTAACGGACCCCGTAGCTCGTTGAGCCGGAGCCGGGAGATTAATTTTTCTCCTACTACTCTCAACAAGTTCCACGTAAATTTCATTAGGCGAAGAAGGTTCGTTCCGAGGTTGGAAAATAGGAACAGGCGGTGTCTTCTGGTGATAGTTTTATCTGACCGTGGAATCTATAGGGCTGCGGAAGGTGACCGAGGGGGAAAGGGAGTATGGTCAGGCGCAAGAGACAAGGGGGATGTACCTAATAACAGGAGGAGCTTCCAACGAGGAGAGAGGCGGTGATGTATCGCCTCGAAAAACTTGGAGCTGAGCTCAACCAGATCAAGTGGGTGTCGAACTGCAATCAGCCGCAAGGGAAGACATTACCGGAATGTCAACTTCAAGTCCCTCCTTTTCTCTCGCTGGGGAAGTGATTTATCTTTTGAAGGAAATGGAACTGCTTGTTGTAACAGGGAACTCGCCTAACAAGAGCGAGACTGGAGAATTTCGCGGATGTCTCAACTGAGCCGCTGACTCATGTCGAAACATAACGTTTTATTCTGGTGAAACTAACAATGGTGAATCTCCAGCCTCCACTTCCAACTTCTCCCAACAAAGCATATTGTATTTAAGTTATAGCTCAAAGTACAGTGCAGAGATTTATTTCACGATTATTCCAAACGGTTCTTCTCAAAACATCACACAGTCTTTTAAATCGCCTGTGCAATGATTGCTCAATAATGGTCATGGAGCAAATAGGAGCAGCGCAATACATTCCGGAACCTTTCGTACCGCGTTGCGTTGCTAAAATGTTTAATTAAGATTTCGTTTACCTCTTTTTAGCATTTTATTTGAAAGTCGTTGAGGTGGAGGTGATTTTTGAATGGAGGTGAAGAGAGATCCGCCTGACCTTAACCCTTCTTGGTTGATAAATAAACACTTCAATGTCTCTTTCTCTCTCGCCAAATTCCGATTTTTTAAATTAATGAAGCAGTTAAGAGCTAAAACCGGAATAGTTTTATTAATCGTAATTTTGTACCTTCCCGCTATCTTCATCATCGTCCTTTTACCAACTTCTTTTTGTCAAACGAGGCTATTAATCGGAGCGATTAGAGCAGAGCGGCTCATCACGCAACATATTTTATTAGCATATTATGTTGATGAGCTGGAGGCTCCGATGTTTTTAGAAAATGACAATCACGACGAAAGGTTGTTGGATCTGTTATCTCCAAATCTCTCTTAGTTTTAGGCGAATTAAAACGTCATTATTGACTAACGAGGGAGCGTTTCAGCGGCGGGAGCGGGGATTGTTTTTTGTACGCCACCGATGTTCAGGATATTTTACAAGGGACGCGTTTTTACGAGGAGGCTCCTCGAGGCGAATGCAGGTGATTTGTGCAACGAAACGTTGGCAAAACTGGATTAATGGGTCTTCCGAGAACATCAAATTGTTAATTATTATTTCTTGGTATTTCTAGTCGGTTGAGACGCCGCCTCGAAATTATGCCCGGCGGAGGTCGCGCGTTAATGCGCTCGACGACGTCCAGCGACTTTACGCACGAGGGAGTTTCTCTCGCCAATTTTGTTTATTTTTATTTTATTCGCAGAAAGTAATAAGCACATTATCGTGAAATAAATCACTCCAGCCGTCCCTGATGAGCGAATTATGTTGTACAACCGCTAAACCAGCCCTGAAGCACTGGAATCTTCCATTTCTCACTGATACAGTTACTAGCTGTAATATCTCCTCCCTCCCCGGCTGTAATATCTCCTCCCTCCCCTCCCCCTCTTACCAATCACAACGGGGATACTCTTCAATAGATAAATAACTCTGGAGGGTTTCGACTGATACGTTTTTAAAAACTTTTATTTCTTTAAAGAGAATTGATGTTTCGTTGATACAGAGTTGAACGTTAAAATATTCAGGCGGAGTAAAACTCGAGAAATCCCCAGTATGGACTGAGCTTATACCATACTGGGATTGCACGAGGGAGATGTTGAAGACAACCAGTGAAAGCTAAGGAGGATAGACGACTGCACCGAGCTTCTCTTCTGGAGGAGCTAGGTTCAGTTTAATCTCTTTTCAGAAAAGATGTTTCTCTCTCCCTCTCGCTCTCCCGTTAATTTCTTCAATAATTTACCGCTTTCTAAATAACACGTTAATTCCCTGCCTGGGAATTCAAATCCATATTTGTCTAGAAATTATTTGGGACAACTCAAAGCCATTTTAGGTGTTAAATGGTGACCACGTTACAGTGACCAGACCGAATTCTCGCCTCTGTCCGTTTACCAATATTATCGTACATATAAATTTCATTTGGTTTTGGTGTGAGCTGAAAGAACGAACAACCTACAACGATAAGCAGCCAAATTGAATAAACGTTCTCAGCTGCAATAGCAAAATTTCGTGTGAAGAATATTTGTGCCCCTTTCAAAACTTTATTACAGTATTTTTATATAAAAGTGCGCAACACTAACCTTTGAATGGATGAGAGTTGGTAATTATGTTGCGTTGTTAATTATGTTAACACACTCCCGTTTTGATGAAGTTGCACTTTGATTGTGTTAAATAACATGAGTTGACAATTTGTTGGTTCGACGCAGTTCATTATTAGGTCGAAACAGACGAGTTGCCAACAAATGTTAGTTTAATTGACGTTGTGGGTGCGACCGGCTTAGTTCTACTTACTATTTCTCACTTACTTATTCTGACGAAGCTCGGCGGCTTACGTAAAGCATGCTATTAACATTTTCGTCATTTATTGATGGCAATATTGGCTGCTTTCGTAGTAATTCATCAACAACCAACAGATATGCGCCAAAATTCTACACCTATCGTTTCCCAGCACACTACTTCGTACCTTTATGCAATGACACAACCTCAACATCAGCTCCCCTATCAAACTTCCCTCGAACCAAGCCTAGAGATCCATCAACAAACAATCCTCTATCCTTGCGATCAGGGTCACTTACTGCTACCCCTACTACAGGAATGAAATCTTCGTCGGCAGACTTTTTCCCTTCTCCATAATAAGATGGTTACTCTCTATTCATCATGTTACAGGCACTTGAACAGACAACAAATGACTTGGCCTTCTAGTTCCATTAAAACGCTGGTGCACAAACGACGTTCCTAAAGTTGTTCATACGTACAGAAGGTTGCGAACCATTCTTGCATAGGAGAGTTGATTTAGATACATTTTCCGGTTTCCCTCTTCTCTCTCTTCTTTATTGTATGTATTTTCACAGTATATTAGGACCAAATTTTCCTAGTGAGTATAAATGCAATTTTATCGCCCTTCCATCATATCTTAAAAGGGGGAGGGGGCGTTAAAGGGTATCAGTTTGTCAAGCCAGTGATCTGCTAGAAGCTATGAGGAAGTAGTCTTGTTATCAGCCCCCCTTGAAGTCGGTGCGCTTTGTCTCTTTTGTCATGTCGCTTGTCCTGGTCTCTCAGGCAATCATTTTGCGTTAATATATTTGTTTCATAAGAATACTCTCTCGTCGATTTCTGAAGAACCCACCGTTTCAATGTTAATATCAGTTGCGAATAGAATTGAACAGCTTATGCATATGCAGACATACGATATGCATAGTGAACATCAACATCAGAGCAATTTGAACTCGTGGTACATCAATCCTCGTATCACCAAACTCCATTATTTTGAGACCTTGGGAAATTGTCACTTGACAGACGATTATTAGCTGGACAGGCGATTATGTCCGCGTTCTCGGCTCCTACCAGACGCCAACGTGCCGCAAATTGATTGCCTGCATTAATTCCCCGTAATAGGATTCATTTAAGTTACAACAACAAGAAAAATAAAGAGCAAAAAAAAAGCCTCTCGCTCCCCGCCTTCTTGTAAATGAGTTTAAGATCGTTTGTTTCTCGGAGTAGAAGTAGTTTGACGTTCTCGTTATTTATATCAACAGGAAATCGGTTTAGATTCCTTAGCGGCGTATCTGATGTTTTTTCGCGCGCGAACCAAATAAATTACTTAGTCCGATTGAATCAAAAGCGACGGAGCTGACTCGGGCGCTGGTTGGGCGTTGAAGGTCTCCATTTAACACGCGCTGACGCAGTTTTCAAAAGTATGTCGAACCAAAGCTATAAACCCCTCAGCAGCCCGGAGATCGTCACCAATTGAGAAATTACCTCTTTCGGAGAGTTCAACGAACGGATGTAGAGGTAGTTGTCGGAAACAATGTGTGTACTAGCAAGGTCAAGTTGATCAAACGCAGTAGTGCAACTAGTCAACGTTTCGAAACCGTTGAAAAAACACGGGGTTCGACACATTTTGATTGTTATCTCAGTACTATGGACTGCCAAAAATCATTTATGACAAACGTTAAGGTATTAAATAGAAATCGTTGTGAAACCACGTACCAATTGTATATATATATAGTCTTCTGACTGTCCCAGTAATGGGATGTGCACCGTGGCCAGATGGCCTATTGTGCCAGTCCTATTGTCTTACAGGTCAACGCCTAGCTTTCTGAGGAAAGCCAGCTAAGTCCTCCAGTAGTAAACCAGTCCTCGTTGGTATTCATCCTGGGAGAAGTGGTGCCAATGACCAAAAGTCGCTCCCTCTCAAGTCTCCGGCACTGGGCCAGGACGTGGTAGGGAGTCTCCTCATCCGTGCCACACCACCTGCATCGAGGGGTGTCGGCTATACCCATAACATACATGTGTTTGTTCATTCTGCAGTGCCCAGTTATGATCCCAACAATCTGTCTTAAGTCCTTCCTCTCCATCCGCAGAAGGTTGTGTCTCATCTCACTTGACTGCTCTGAGACAAAGCGTTTGGAGTGTCTTAGTCCTGCAGCGTTCCAGATTGTCTGATGCAGTCTTCTGGCGTGTTCTCTCACAGTCCTTTTTACTAGTGACAGAGTGTGTTACTAGTGATCCCACAATGGGGCGGTGGCCCAATAGGTACCGTAGACGAACTGCGTCTGGCCAGATGGTCTGCGCTCCCATTTCCAATGATCCCCTAGTGTCCTGGGATCCAATACACATTAACTCTATTCGCACTTGCTAGGAAGTTAAACCGCATCCTGCTTTCTCGCACCAGTTTTGACGCAGTGCAGTAGTTCATTAGCGCCTTGCACGGCGCTTGACTATCGGTCAATATATTGATAGTTCTGTTGCTACAGCGTTTCTCGTACATTAGGATTGCCCCGGCGATAATAGCATAAATCTCTGCTTGAAAAACCGATGGAGTAGAGCCTAGGGCACGTCCCACTCCTTCCAGAGGCACTTATCCACACCCCGGATCCTGTTCCCTCCGGAATTTCCGATCCATCTGTGGAGATATTGATGCCATTGGGAGGCCGAAACTGGTGATTCTCGCCAGCTAGCTATACCGAGCTTGGTGAGTCTGTAAGCCACCTTAATCGCCTCTGCCTTGACATAGATGTCCAGGGGGAGATGGTCGAACAGTCTCTCCATAGTGATGGTTGGTGTAGTCTTCATCACCATTGTACCAATTGTAAGGAAAACGACTATATAATAGAAAATTAAGTAAAGCTAGTAAGAAAATAGAATAATAAAAGTGTTGAATTGAGTTCCTTCTGGAACTGAAAAGGAATACGGAAAATTTTATTTAAAATCAGAATAATCTTTGTAAAATCGAATATACCGGGAGAATTGTTTTTAAAATGTTTAACCTGCTGTGTATAGAAGTAGTAATCTGCAATTTTTTGGGAACTTTTGTGAGTTGGGATTGTCAAAAAATTGTTAATCGTTTGGAAATCGACTATTCGGCGGGACGAGGCAAATTGCAGGGATGTTAAATTAACACTATTGCCGATTGACTGAAGGAATGTCAGAAAATGTACTGAATAATCTTAAAATATTGAGTTCGATATCGTGTAGACAAACGGAATCTGTTGGGAGATAAAGTAATAGTAGTGAAACACGTTTGGGAATGAAGTAAAAGTTGTGGTGAAATTCCGTTTTCGTTTTATGAACATCAAATAAAAAGGGATTCGGTATCGCCTGCGGATGATGTACCAAATTGACGCCACAACCACAAAGATTGGTAGTAAAGAATTAGTTCAGCACCGAATATAACAACAGCAGGTGCTTGCATTGAGTCTATTCGTACACTTTCGAGTCCCCAGGATACAGGAAGACATTGGGGGACTCGTTAGCAGCTCTTCATTGGGCCATTGACGGCAAGTAAAAGATTACGGGACAAGGCTAAGGCTAAGGCTAAGGCTAAGGCCGTGTTGGGGCCATTTGGAGAATAACCCCCCTTTACCTTTTTACCCCCCTTTGCGTCGCCTGGTGTAAAATTACCTGCGTTTTGGACAACATGGTCAACGCAGCAAACGAAGGGCACTTTCAGACATCTTCGCAGATGGCAGTTATTGAAGTAGGAGGGCAACAGATATAGTAAATGGCATGGAAGTAATAAATACTCACGTGTGTTAATGATATTCCCGTGTTTCACACACACAAAATATTTCCTTCCAGGAATTGAATTTCTCGTCTGGCTTCGAGTGTCTTCCGGAACCAAAATGGATCACTAACGCTCAGTCAAGTTTCTGCCGCTGCTCTGAATTTCGGCAACATTTCGATTCAGGTCAGACAGTAGTTTCACCAGACTTGGAAAATTGGTTCGAAGAAGAAAAAAAAGGCAAATCCCTTCAGCATCGTATCAATTCCGACAGGTCTAGAGGTGAGGCTCAACTTTCCTTGTACGGGGGCCTCACAATCCAAATCCCCAGCTCGCATTCCTCATCTCGTGCCGGCATCGCATTACAAATCTATCGCTCTTCACTTCTGCCCGACTTCTCATTTGTCAAACATCGACGGTTTTTTCTTTCTGTTTCATTTTTTTTTTTCGGGTGAGACTTCAAACGGGCTTCTGTTTTCATCAGAGACCGGAGAGGGAATTTACATCAAATCGCAGAGTCCGGAGGACGTGACGGGGTTCTGGTGAACTTTGGAGGGAGCTGACCCAAATAGACGTCCATCAAATTGCTGACCCGGTCTTTTTTTTTTTTTTTTTTTTTTTTTTCCTTTGAAACGGTGGATGCAGGCAATACCCTCACTGCAGCCACAAACGGGCCTATTGTAAGGGCGTCCATGATACTCGGATCATGGCCCACCTGCACCACCCCCAGGCCCCACGGCACTGGTCTCACTTGGTGTGACGTCACCTATGCGCCCCCACCACCCCCGCACATAGCGGAGGATATCGGCAAGTTCTGCATTTGTCACCTCTTCGGGCTGAAGAAAGGGCCTCCCAAACACAGAACGGCGCGATGTCAGGAAGTCCATCGCACACGACAGCACGTGCTCTGCCGTCTCTAGCCCTACCTCGCAGAACCTGCATACCTGTACCTCGCACTTGCCAATATTTGCAAGGTGGTACCTCAGCGGACCTGTGAACAGGCCACATATGATCCTCATATCCTTCCTCCCCAGAGCAAGCACCTCCTTGGACCTCTCTCTGGAGAGCCGGATAAAGAGTTTTGACTGTCTAAGGCCGGGCAGCCCCTGCCAATGAGCAGCCCTGCACCTATCCTCCCATTTGCCAACCTCTCTACGTAGATGGCTCCTGGTAGTCCCAACAAAGGGCTCAGGGCCAATAGGGATCTGCTCTGATCCTTCTTAGCCAACCTATCAGCCCGTTCGTTTCCTCCTATACCCTGATGCCCTGGCACCCACCACAGTGTTACCCTGTTGTCCTCGGCCAGGGCCTTCAGTCCAGTCAGACACTCCCACACCTGCCGCGATGTAAGACAGTATGAGGCTAAGGCCTTGAGAGTGGCCTGACTGTCCACCATGATGTAGATTCTCTGCCGCCAGTCCCCTCTGCAGCAGCCGCTGCACAGACTGTCACCGCAGCCACCTCTGCCTGGAACACCGTGGCCAGCGACCCCAATGGGATTGCTGCTCTGATCCTCGGCCCAAAGATGCCTGCCCCTGCAAGGCCACCCTGCACCGAGCCATCAGTGTAGTATACCAGGGCCCCAGCCGAAAGCGGGAGCTCCCCTACCCACCTGGATCGCTCATGAATGAGTATCCGAAAGGGTAGCGCAGAAGTTGAACCTCGCGGGCATTGAGTCTACCACATGCAGTTCAGGCCCCCCACCTTCACCTTGTCAAGGATCAAGCAGCAGGAACTCCTCCTCCCCCGCATGATCAGACCCAACTCCCTGGAAGAACGCCATCATTTTAACATGTATGTGGAGTGGAGCTAAATCTAGCAAGACCTCCAGGGCATGTTGTCATACAGCCTGTAATGGCTAGACACGCCCTACGCTGCAGTTTATTTAGCTGCAACTGCACTGTTTTGTTTTCCACCCTAGTCCACCAGACCAGGGCTCCATAGGTGACTACAGGCCTAACAACCGCAGTGTACAGCCACCGGATCATCCCAGGCCTCAGCCCCATGTCTTCCCCACCATTCTTTGAGCTGCCCACATCACCACCGACGCCGCTGTAAGGCTTTTTCACGTGTGTGGCTCCAAGAGAGCTTTCCATCAAGAAAGACTCCCAAGTACTTGATCTCATGCTGGATCTTCACCACCTTGCCACTCAGCCTGAGTTCGCAGCGTAAGGCTGCGCCTTCTGGTGAATGGGATCAGGCTCGTTTTGTCTGGATTGACAAACAGTCCCTGCCCATTGCACCATGTCTGTAAGGTATTCAGTGCATGCATGCATTCACTGATTACATTCGAATCGGTACCCCTGACTATAATTACCAGGTCATCCGCGTATCCTATTACCTTGTAGCCCTCCTCCTCCAGCAGCTCCCGAGAAGGGTATCAGCTACCAGTAACCAGAGGAGAGGGAGAGCACCCCCCGCGGCATCCCTGGTGGGCACCACAGAGAGTGTCTCCCTCAACTCCGAGAAGACCACCCTGCTACTCAGCATCTCGTTGGTCCAAGAGATTAGGTAAGGATCTACACCCTTCCTACCGGCCGCAGCCGTAATTGAGGCATACGACGTATTGTCGAAAGCCCCCTTAATATCCAGAAAGCAGCACAGCGCAATCTCTCCGGATCTCAGAGTATCCTCCAGCACTGTTGCCAGTTCTGTTCAGAGCAGTCTCAGTGGATCTCCCTCTGATAGGCATGCTGGGAACTCCGAATGGGGTTCTGAGTTAGATAGTTCTCCTTTATTGATAGGCACACTATCTTCTCCATTGTTTTCAACACGAAGGACATGAGACTGATGGGGCGGTAGCCCTTAGCCAGGGCCGAGGAGCCACCCGGCTTTGGTATAAAGACCACCTTCACCTTCCTCCATAGTGGGTATGTACCCAAGGACATAGCTCGCCCTGAAGAGCCTCACCAGTATCGGACCCAGAGCCTCCCTACCATGCTGCAACATGGCTGGGAAGATCCCATCCGCACCTGGCGCCTTGTAAGGTTTAAATGAACCAATAGCCCATTTAACCTTATTAAGTGTGAACATTTCTCTGGAGGCTGCAGCTAGCAGTGGGTTCCTTGATTGCCCATGACAGGTACCACCATCGGCGCTCAGCTGATGGTGGTGGCTATCTCCCCACCGCAGGCTTTGAGACCCTGGGAAGTGAGCTGTCAGTAGCTCCTCCAAGGTCTCCTTGCTGCCCCTTGTGAATGTTCCCTGCCTTTAGGAGAAAACCGATTTGCGGTCTCTCTTCTCTAGAGAGATCTTCTGTACCTTGGACATGGTAGACAAGTCTTTCATGCCCCACAGAAGTCTCTCCAGGATTTCCTTTTAGCCTGTCTAAGGGCTTTATTGTATGCTGTGAGGGAACCCTATATGCGTCCCACTCACCCTTCTTTTTGCTCTGTTAAAGAGCCTCCTCGTTTCTTTCGAAGCCTTTCCAGTTCCTTGTTCCACCAAGGAACCTCCTATGGATCTTCGGGTTTTCAACTCCGCAGCTTTCTTCATACGCCTCTACCATAGCTGCGCAGATCTCCCTGTCGCCCTTTCTACACCTTCGACAGTTTGCATTTCACAGCTGTAGCTCTCAAACTGGAAGCCAACACGCGGCTGTACAGAACCCAATCCGTGTTCTTGGGGTTCCGATATGTCTCCGTCACACTATTAGGGAACCGCAGCCTGAACCTCACCATCCGGTGGTCAGACATTGAAGTTTCCTAGAGACATGCCAATCTGTTATTCTGCTGGCATAGAAGGTACTTGAGACCGTAATGTCCAGCACCTCCCTCCGCTGCGTGTAACAAAAGTTGGCGTGCTCCCCTATTAACCACCACCATTTCATTGCACAGTAAGTAGTCAAGAAGGGACTCACCTCTTTCATTTGTGTCTGTGCTGCCCCATGCCATGTTATGTGCATTGGCGTCGCACCCGACAATCAACTGAAGGTCTTCCCTTCTGCAGTAATGGATCGCTGCTGCATAATCAGCGGGGACCTCAGCGTCATCGCCTGGGAAGTAGGCTGACGCCACCACTGTCCTCGCCCGAGTCCATTACTGTCTTGAACTTCCAGCATTACCGCCACCAAATCCCTGTGACAGAACTCCGGGAATTTTTAGAATATGTTGTGTCTACCAAAACAGCCGCCCTATGACGACCTTCTGTGCCACAGTAGACCAACTTACCTGTACTAGCAGGTATCCCTTTACGTCCCTGCTGTCCGCCCAAGGCTCCTGCAGTAGAGCCACATCACAGCTCCCCAGACAAAGCTCCTGCACATCACCGCCGTAGCTGCTTTGGCCGTGTGCAGGTTGATCTGGAGGAAGCCCACATGCTGCGCAATCATCGTCGCCCACGCCCGACCCCCAAACCCCGTGGGACCTTACGTCCCTGCGGAGTGCCCGGAGGGCGAGCAGGCGCGACTTGCCTGCAACCTCTTCAGAGTTTGGGCCGGAAGGACCTTATCGTCCTTCCTGCCCTCCCTGCCAAATCTGGACCCGCCAGCCCCCCCACCCCACCTGCAGCCACTGCCGAAGCCGTCACCACAGGAGGGGGAGGAGGGGCCACCAGGACCCCAGCACCGCTGTTTCCAGGAGCCGCCACCATTGCTGCCGAGGCACCCGAGGCGGGCTAGCCAGGACCGACTGGCGAACCCTAGGTCACCACTGCCTGCAGCCCCCGGCCAGCAGCCCCACCCCCCGACACCCCGCAGCGGCAGCAGCGCTCTCTTCCTTCCACCATCTCCAGGGGCATCCAAGGGAAGGGACACTGAGGTAGAGTACCTCTCCAGAGCCCTGCTTCCTCACTCTGATGCTGCCTTGCCTCAGCTTTATGGAGACTGCTGGCTCAGCCTCCAAAGCCTGGGCAGATTGCGCATCTATCAGCAGGCCCAGAAGCACCGCTGATTCCTTGTGGACCCGAGAGAGCACCGCCCAGAACCGTGTGCAGAGTCTCTATTCTGCTTCGCCAGAAAGCCCAGGATCCTCTCATCCGGCTCATCCTCACACTCCCGGCAGGTACGCCACGGCTCTTCGTGGTCTCGGAAGGTCCTTCCCTCACAGACCTTCAGCCTGGCACCCTCCCAGGGCTGTGCGGTGGCAAAATGCTCTCTCAGCCATGCTGCCGTGCCCTCATCCTTACAGGTCACCGCGTACCACCCCCTTCTACACATGGTACCGGTGAACCCTGGCTCGCCCTCATCTTCGTCAGAGCAAACACGGCCTCCACCATGCCCTCTCCACGGCCTCCATCTGCTCGCAGAGAGCTCCGCCGGTAGTCCTCATGAACACCCCAGCTTCACCCCTGACACAGCTGAGCTATATGAGACTGGTGGTCGCTCGTTAGGACCGCCCTTAGGCACTCCCTGCCCGGAGCCACCAGCCCCACCGAGGTGGGCTGCAGACGTGGAACCTACGTCCCCACGCTGCCCTTCACCACCTCTCAATCCCAAAGAGCGTCTCACCTTCTTTCTCTCTCGGGAGTGTCTCCAGTGGGAAGGCCGCTCTCTTTTTGGCCACCTTCCACTCTTTCGTCCAGCCCTCCTTCTCATCGCAAGAGCCCTGCATCAGCCACGCTCTTACCCTCTGACAGGAGGGCTTTAAACCGGCGCCTCTGTGCGCCAGTAAACTTAACGTGGCGCCCTCGCTTGTGCCCAGAATGCGTGCCCGATGGCCCCGCATCCGACCCTTCGGTCAGCGGCTCCAAGCCTGTGTCCTGGTTCTCAGGAGTCCCAGGACCCCCGCCGGGAGGGCCCAGCACCAGCACCTATCGAGGCGCCCCGGCACCAGGCCCCACACCGGCAGCAGGGACCCCAGAAGCCCCCGCCCGCAGAATGTGACCTTGCGTCTCCATCCGCTGCAGATGAACCTCCTTCTACAGCTGGGAGGTCACAGTACAACTCCATGACCTCCTCCTCCATCACTGAGGAGGGACTCAATAGCAGTCTCTTCCTCAGCTAGGGTAAGCTCCTGAATGTTCAAATTTATTTGATTTTCTTCATTCATGTTCCCACGAGTAGCTAGGGTAATACACAGTCGATCACGGCAGAGCCCCGCATGCCGTGACAAGGCTACTTACTGCAAGGAGGTCGCCTGGTATCCTTGAGGCTCCGTGTTTGACACCCCGTGTTTGCCATCCACCCTTCGCCACGGGTCGCTTTACAGCTAAAAAAAAAAAAAAAAAAAAAAAAAAAAAAAAAAGTTGATGCGGTAGCACTTTCTCGCCCCCTCACCACCTCTCAAGGAAAGCTATCCACCTCCCAGAACGGGGGGGGGACAACCCAACATTGCTCCAATCTGTCGGCCCCACTCCAAAGGATATGGGCACTAACAGGCTAGACCTCGTGAAGGTTTGGAGATGTTTTTAAGCCTGGCTATGCTAAGTGCCATCCCCAAAGGTCTGGCATAAGCCATCGAGAAAATTCGGTGGCTCGCAAAATACCGGCTTACTTCTAGCCCGACCCGGTCTTTTGAAAAAGGGCCTTCGTCGGAAGGAGCGCGTCATTGTCCAAACATCTTCGACGAGGACCTCGACCTCAACCTCGGGCTCTTCTTTTTACGGAATCTCTTTCCTCGTAGTCGTCTGAGAGGAGTTTGAGTTTTGTTTGCTGCTGCGTTCCACGACATAAAATATCTTCTTAGGAACCTTCGAAAGAAAAACTTGAAAGCTTTCGAACAAAACCCGCTACACGACCCATCCGAATATCTCGATAAGGTCAGTCCAGTCGTCTTTCGAGATGGGCCTCAAGTTCAACGTGAGCTCCAACTTCAACGAGGAGACGGTATATACATTTTGGGGAAATAACCCACTTTCCGACGCGCCTATAACTTACAACACGAGTGGTACAACAGCACGATATGATAAAATAACTATACGTCAAGAGCCCTCCGTCCCAAGCTTTTTGGCAGATTGACCCCTTTTTCGGGTGGCAATCCACGGCAAACATCCTATCAGTAAAGCGCAGAGTAATTGTTGAAGTTTAGCAGGAACTGACAACTGACCAGTAAGCAAAAACGTTTAATAAAACAATAGTTAGCAGTTTTCTCATTGTAAACGTAAACAGTGACCAACATCGATGAAGTTGTGGTTGCAGTCAAATTGGGAACGGTGGAAGCATGAAAAGACTACCAAAGTATCCCGAGTAACGAAAAATGACCCGGACTGTTTGGTTTCTGAGCAAGAATTTTGTCTTCTGCTTACCTGGGACGCCAGCGCCAGTTGAGAGAGTCTTTTCTGTAATGAAAAAGTGCATAAACTGATGATAGGGCTGTGGTGAACGAAACTACAGTTAAAGCCATGATGACGTGAACAATTAGCGCTATCGAGTTAGCGTGTGAACAGTTTTACTGGAATAAAACCAAAAAAGACTTGCAAAAAACTTCTAGACGACGAAAAGTACGTTCAAATTTGTATTCCTTATTAAGGCACAGTACAGTTATGTATGAATTAATTACATTATTTGTACGTAAATTAGACACTTTAGAAACTTCAAGTCACATCGTAAACTAAACCTGGAACTAAACTATGAAAAACGACTCGTGCAGAATAAATAATGGGTAAGTGTGGTCGATTTCTACTCTCTTATATTCTTCCAAACTCGCTATAAATCACAGCTCTTCAAGGATTGTACAAGGCGCTGTGTGCACGACATCTGTAGAGAACGAAATGGTTCATCGTCGTCGGAGGAGAGAGCTACAAACGAACAGGAGTGATGGTGTGAAGTGGTGTTGATTCAGAAGAAGGAGGAATCTCTGAAGGGGTTAATTGTGCGAACTAGAAGAACATGGGCGGTGTATAGCGTTCGGGATCTGTGCTAGCCACTCTGCCTCGCTGAACTATTGCCTGCCAAATGGGTGACACCCACTTCAAGGGTTATTAAGGGAGAATGTTCAGCGTAGGCATTAGTTATTTTAAATCCTAGCTAAATGTTCCTCCGACGCAGTCAAGATTTAGATTCCTATTCTCGGCTCTCCCCAGATCCAACCCAAAACGCACATTCGTCTCTCAGCTCTCGCTTTCGCGCTCTTATTGTGGGGTTCGCTTTCGTCCCCACACCCCAGTTAACTTGTTCCGTGATTCCCTTACTTCGAATACACTCTCATGAGGAAATTCTTGCTCACACTCACACTCATATCTCTAATTCGTTATTCGCTATTGTGTTATACGAAGTGAATAAATACAGGCCCCTCTCATGCTCATCACGTTAATCCATTTCTCAAACTCTACTTCTAGCTCCCCCTCTCGTTCACCCAACAGTCGTATTGAAGAACACAGTCACAAAACGTCTTCTCATGTGACGCTCCTCTGGCTCAGATGCCTTTAAAACGTAATGATATGGAGAAAACTAAAAAACAAAAATAAAGTTCAGTTATAACTGTCCTTTCTACTTCATCGCGTTCTTCTGTAGTGCGATACACACAAATTAGGACTGAGCGGTTGAAACTATCGAACATTCCAACGATCCATTCCGCTCAATCTTAAAAGAGCAAAAGACACGGACCGGCGTGTGAAACGAATGAGAGAATCCCGCAAAAATTATCGTTCGAGCGCTAAAACCGCCTTTGCAAATAACATTCTCTGTTCATATTCCCGGCAGATACCTCGATGCGAAGACGGGGAAAATGCTGGGTCCAACTCGAAAGGTGCCAATAAGAAGAGGAAGCGAAATAGGAGGTAACGACAATTAACTATAATGCCGGGTTCGTTGTGGCCACACGACGTTCCTCGCTTTGCGAATGAGTGGTGTTCCCTGGAGTTAAGCTAAACAGCGTCAGGGCACCATGGATTGCGAGGCAGCAGTATTCGATTGAGTCTGCTACATTAACGGTGAGATCTCATCGCATTGTATCTTAAATCCAATACAATGTTCGACGTTTCCAGAAGATTTGCTTTATCGTCTGCCTGAGCTGCCAGGATTCATCGTCACATTTATTCGCATCAATTAAATCGTGACAACCTACATGTCCCCGATCGTGCTCTTCCTTCGCAAATTTGTAAAAATATCTGCTACGCCGGTCTTTTTTTTTTGACATACAAACATTCAGGCTTGATGTAGTGGAAGTTGGTCCTAAATGGTACACAGCGTTAGGAAATATCCAGCTACCGGTGATGTATGTCAATGCCGCACGGATCTTCAGTGCGACAGCGACAACTGAGCATTCTTTCATGACCATTATGTGAGTCGCACTGCGTTGACTTGTCAGTTATTGTTCCTCAATCGATATTAGTTATTCGTTTATTGCTATTACTTGTTTTTCATTATTCGCTTGTGAACCTGGTGGGGTATGGGGATGATGTGGTCGTAGTAATTATTGGCCCCACGCTGGACTCAGGTAAAGCAGGAGCAGGTAAGGGAGTGGATGGGAGCTCATGTGCTGTCCCTTGCCCTGCAGAAGACAGAACCAGTCTTAGTGACGGCGCAAAGAATGGAGACTTTCCTCCTTACTCTTGTGAAGACCGCAGAGCTGCAGACAAGGGAAACAGTTTGACATGAAAAAATGAGGTGCATTGCTCACTTTGCCAGGGCAATGCTATTCCAGAACAGGATGGAGCTTTCTGGTCCAGGGCCAATATCTCGTAGGGACGAAGAATGAAGGCATAGAAGAAAGATCGCTCTCAAACTGCGGGGTAGTATGGGAGGATGTATGGGAATGTAGACACGCTGCAAGATTCTGGTGAGGGTGAAGAGGACAAGAAAGAAGATGTGCTAAACGTTGCCTGGTTGGTTTTCAATATTCATAAATTCATGGGCTCACTAGGAACCTCCTTCCTAGCCTATAAAATAGCCTATTCTTTGTTCGATATTGTACATTATTATTTTTTAGGCTTTCGTGTGTATTTTATATTGATTGATCAGCCATTATTCATTTGTGTGATTTCTCGTTAGTGCAGTAACATATGATGTATATCATTGTGATTCCATGGCGAATGTGGGAATCCTCAGGCAAAGGAAGAAAAACCGACCTCCCATCGGTTTTATCCTCAAGCAAACCTGCGAATATTTGTTGCCTTCTTCCCCACGGAAAGAATTAAAGTTGGTTACTATTGATCCCCCATGTTAATGGAATTGCAATGAAAGCCGAGCACTGCCGAGCTATGCAGAAACCACTTCTGAAGGCTGTTATTTGGATCAGCCTGCGGTCAGTGGTCGAAATGCTGCGTGTTTGTTAGTCAAAGCAGATCTGATCTTTATCGAAGAAAGGACGTGAATCACAGTGCGCCAACGTGAGTGACTAAATCCATCCGATAAGTGCTTCATTCCACGCCATCGTCCAGTAGCATTTGCTGGAACCGTTTTTCCACAGTGCGGCTCGAAAAGAGTTACAATTAATATTCATGACTCTTCGATTCTCAGACGTCAAGAGCTGGCGATAATGACAACGTATTCGGCGGCAAAGCTGTTGTAGTTGCCGATGATTGGAGTTAGCCTTCTTCATAACGAGGACAAATGGAGCCCTCTAGGCTCCAACGCGTTGGAACCTCCAAGAAACTGATATTTGATCAAATAGATATCTCCCCGCCTGAAGCGCTCAAACAAGGCGGAAACTGTTCAGTCCCTTTTCTGGAATCTCAATCACAGCGTGATTAACCAAGAACTAGTTCTACCTACGAACAGAAAAAAGGAGTTAGAAGTCAGGGTGGAGGTCAACGCAGACACGATTGGTCGTGTTTCACAGCTGCCACTCTACTCCTCCCACAGGGATAAGCATTTGGTCCCATCAGAGGGCCACTGAAAATTTCTCCTTCCTCTCTCGTCAGACAACACGTTTCGTAAGTTGTATAAGGCCGTTGGAGGGCAATTTGAGCTCGACGGCTGGCTGGTAGCTCAAGAAAGACTCAGGCGACACATGACCTAAGCCCACGATAATAAACTTCCCCCTTCTGCGGCGCTCAACACGAAGCACAGACAGCCTAGTTGATGTACTTGTCTACATCATAACGCTCAATGCCACATCGCATCACACAACTTTCCTTAGCCCTACGGACATTCAGCGATTTTCGTGGCTTTGGAACTAATTCAATCCATTTCCCACACAGTTCATTTGAACTAGCTAATAGATAACTTCTTGCTTAACGTAGAACGTGGTAGCGCTTGAAGTTCCGAAACTTATTGAGTTACTCATACCGTGACAACATTGTTTTTGAACAATCAGAGCGTAGGAAGTTTATTAAACCGTCAACACGATTACGGTTGATGAGTGGCAGGAAAGGTGGGAGGGAAGCACAAAAGCTTTCCTTATGGGTGGTTGCCGAATGTTAAGAAAAGGATAGAGGCTGGCTGGATGGGATTTAATTATTATTTCATTCAGCTAATTACGGGGCACGGGGATTTAAGTGTATATCTTCTCGTAACTAGTATTTATTGTGTGAATAGAGAGTGTGCCCAGTGTAGTGGAGAGGGTTCACCGTTCAGGACAGTATCGTGGATCGGGGCAAGCCGAATCCCCAAAATCCCCATGGAGATAAAGTGTAGGGGCCGGCAGAACGACTCAAGGCAATTCCGGCACGGGGACTACCACCCAGGCCCTTAGGCTGCTCAAGTCGTAGGGTTGGCTGGCCATGATGCCAAGGGGCTGTGGTTCACTGGGAGTTTCCCCCCAACATCATGTAGTGTCGCGTGGAGAAGTACAGGGCGGGTGGCTCGACACTCTCCCCCAACAGTCAGGTTTTGAATACTCAAATACACTTGTCAACACGATTATCGGGTAACAACTCAGAGAATTAAGTGAAACGGCGGTGGTTGGAATTCCAGAATTTCCGATATTGCTCCAGTATTTGTGGAGTTACTTCTAATCATCTGATGAAAGTCATTATCCCCGTGGAACATCTCATCGTAAAACCTCCTTTGGCATTTCCACGATTGTGCAGGAAACCACAGATTAGGTTTAAAACGTAAGGTTTGGGTTTCTCGTTTCAGCACGACACACCTCGAAGTATCACGTTTGATCGTTATAATAATTTTTCTTGCTCCCCCCCCCCGCGCCTCACCCTTGATATGTTCTGTTTCACGTCAGCTTTTATAAAGCTCCGTGTAAGGTATTCAAGTTTACATCGCAATTGACCAGGACTATAAATTGAAAGGAGCTATGTTAAAATCCGCGCATTACCATACAGAAACAGTTAGTGAACACGAGTTGTTGTAAGAATCGATATTATGAATTTATCAGTTCAGAGGAATTATGTTGCTCACAGTTTTGCAGATTAGAAGGAGTAGGAACAACGCACTTCGCGGGTCGGCAGGGAGAAGTAGTTGGAAGCTATTTGGTGGTAAAGTGTTCCTCAAATTGGCGGCAAATGACTCTTGTTCGGATGCAGTTTCCTCGTGAGAGTTTGAAGATGACAAGAACTTCTTCGAGCTGCCGAACAATGAGAGCCCGTTCTGACGGAGCCGCAACACCTTCGGCCTACCACTACCAACGCGAACGTAACGATTTTGCATTGAATAGGGAAGGACTTGAACAGCAGACTGTTTACAACTCTCTAGTAAATGATCGTAAACAGATCCAAATGTGTGAAAAACTCTTCCTCATGAGCTTTTTGCGTCCCAGAGGCTCGTAAACTAGCGTAAGGAGTTTCCCAGGGGAGTCTTCACAGCTGAGGCTGTTCTGGGGGCAAGAGCATCTCTCTGGTGATTCATAGGGTTGTGGGTGCTGGAGATGCGGACTTGAAAGCGGAAAGAAAACGGGAGAAAATGATACGATAAGAGCTGACATTTAAGGAGCTCAGGCACGATGGGAACAAAGCGTGATAGCTGCGAGAGCCCATTGACAGCGAAGGCCATTGTGAGTACAGGCTACGGAAGATGAAACGCCCATAAAGAGAGATGAACATTTCAAGTTCAATTTGTGAATTATTCGTGGAGAATTACGCTTCCAGCCTCGTGTAGAAGTTTGTTCAGTAATCTTCACTCGTTCACTATAAGGCTACAAGAACGCCTTGCCAGTATGGACAGCCTGGCGCCCTGTTGACCTTTCTCCAATGCGAAAAATATGTTTGCCTTTCAATCGCGGGTGTAGGAAAGGAATGAGCGACCAGACACTTCCGTGATAACGGAATAGAATAAATAATTGCAAAGGGTATGTGATCTCGAAAGGTGAGAGCGACCTTTGAGGATGGCCCCACTCAGTCTCTCGTTTGTGTAGACGCGCTTGGTGGAAGACACAAACCTAGATTTGAAGGCTGGGCAGTACGGAGGTTGTATGGGATGACTATACGCTGCAAGATTCTCGTGAGTGTGAATAGGACAAGAAAGAAGCGCACGATGTGAGTCGTGAGGGCCAACCTACTGCAACGTGCTGAAAGATTCCAGTCCGGTACCTCAATCCACAAGAGCTAATTCATAGGGCTACTGGCTTTGATTTTTGTCAATTGGCCTGCTCGCATCCCAGTTCAACACAACACAAAGGATGCTGCTTCATGGGAAGAAGCTGTGACAAAGTGTGACCACACTCTACCTTGAATTCTGGACCCAATCTGTGGTTTCTCACCTGATCATACCATATATGCTGCTAAGTTCTTCTGCCCTCCCAATAACCGCACAAACGAAAGTGGAGCAGCACGTGGTTTCTTGTTACCTTGGCACTGGATGCACAAGACGTGCATGGTGGAGAGTCTTTGAGAGAAAAGAAGTGGATCGATGCCTTAAAGTTACCATGTTCCGTGAGGGGTTGGCTCGTCCAGTGGTCTCAACCCACCTTCTCCCAAGACATCGCTTGACTTAGCACAGTATGTTCGTCATTCAACCTTATTTAAGACCCTGGTCTCCGCCTACTTTTATAATGTTAGCCAGTATATTGAAAAATGGGAATATTATCAGACTTGCGACAGGTTTATTGATTTGGGTCAGCGAACGGAGCCACATCCATTGAATATCCACAGAGTGATAAACCTAGAGACAAAAGTACAGGGGGATAAGGAGATAAGAAAGTTTCCCCCAGTCTCCCCTTTCTATCATCTAACCAGGTACTTCTAGCACCTATGGTGAGGGGGGGGGGGATACCGACTTGCAGGTCAGAATGAATTGTTATGCACAGACTACCGTTCCTCACCCACCTTGGCCAACTGGGTTGAGTAATCCTAAAGTTGGCCGCTAGGGCCCAGGCTAACCTTCATATAGAGGGAAACCGTGATTGGAATACCGTTTGACCATGCAAAAAGCTGTTCCTTCCCTTATCTAATAGCTGGAGAGTACAAACACCACAGCTCCAGATTTCAGTTAGAGAAAAACTGCTGGAGGTTCCTGAACCTGTGCTACCACTTATCAATGAGCTATCCATGCAAAGTGAGAGGGAGAGAGAAATACTACCGACGCAGGGGTGACAAGGTGCAGGAACTACATCTCTTTGGGAAGGGGTTGCATTTTTCGAAAGAGTTAACGTTACAAGTTGACGAGAACCTAATTAACGATCCAAATGCGGGTCAACGCATGCCCTGGATGCGCCCACGGGCGACAGATCCGGAAAATAAACTAGTTTGAATAAATCACTTATTGTGGATACTCTCGGGGAATGTTCTATCGCAGAAATCCCGTTTTGAAACTAAGTTGAAGCGGATCAAGCACATCGGTATAGAGCAACTTGCATTCCTCCTTCGACATCCCACCAACTGCATTCTGTTGGCCCGACGATCAGGGCGAAGTCTTCCCCGAAGCGGTAATTAAATCGCACTTTCTAAACCCACCGCCCGCCTGTCATTCTCTGACGATGATGTACCGCGCCAGGCCCAGTTCCCCGGGACCTGCTCGGCGGGCCGCGTCCCTATCAAATGGTGACGTTCGATTACATTATTTATGAACGCATCAATTTAGCCCTGTGGCGAGCGGAACGAGGAACGGTGTTGGAAACGACGCTTCGATTACACCCGGCAAATTAGTTGAGGTAAATCAAGAGCAGACAATCCGCTCTCTGAATCGCCTATTACTTTCTTCAACTCAAAAAGTAACGAAGAAAGTAGAGTTTTCACCAAAACAGTTTTGTGGGTCCTCCAGAATCGGTTAAACGGCGGGTGGTGTGAGAGGTAACACTGACTGTATGCTCGTGAAGGATGTGATGTTAGAACTTGCCACGGGATTGAATTGTCCCCAAGCCTCAGGCTATTCACGCGCCTTACTCGCTTCTTTCGTTAATACCGATTTATTTCGTTCTTGCTTCGTGGAACGGTCCCTAGAACTGTACCGGCTGCTTTGGTATGTGGCTCGTTGCTGTGGCTGTTCTTTTTGTTCTCTTTTTGGCTGCACTTCGCCCATCAGTCCGAACCAATTTCCAAGTATCGCGTGTTGTTTAGGAAACTCAAACCGCCTACAACGAACGATGAGCTTACTTCTGTAACGTAGAAGTTTTTACGGTCTCGTATGAGGAGCTATCTTTCAAACGCCGCCGCATGCAGCTCCACCTCATCAGTCGTCCATGTCCCAGAGACCAACCTGAGACCAGAAAACGCTCGTGGGAGGTTATCTGCGTTTTGGATTCCCGATCCCGACATTACGAAGTCAACGTATTTTTCCTCCCCTTTTCGAAGGATTCTTCCTCTAATCTCGCATACTTCTCCATCGACTGCTCTCATCGTCGATCTCCATACCATATCGACATCGCCGCCACTTGCCAGAACATTAAGTTTTTTCTTTTCGATTTATTTGTTTATTTGGATTCTGTTTATTTTGATATTTATTATAATTATTGTTTGTGCCATTATACTCTGAGAAGATAATTGAATTAATCCCCCCCCAACCAAACTTAAATTTACTTCATAATTACATTTTACCTAATTTCGAGTTTCATCATTTCTTTTAAATTTCCTTCCTAGATTTTTTGTTTGTTTTAATTTTATTTTTTTTGGGTCTTTAGAAAAATAAAGTTACCCTTTTAGTTATTATTGGCACAAATAATAATTGGCGCCCAACGTAAAGACCACTATTGTATTTTCTTGCTAGTCCCTTTACGAAAATTATGAGCAAAAAGGAAGAAACTATGTCATCTCCACTTCAGGATTTCGATGCGACACATGCCCACGCGAGAAAACCTATTTGCTGTTCTGCAGTCGGTTTACGAAAAAACTAAATCTCTCACTATTGACAAAGTTTCAACGTTTCGAGCTAGTTTTGAGACAACCATGAAAATTGAGGAACAGCTTTGCGATCTAAATACTTCAATTATCTCGTATAATGTTGATGTTCCTGACAAAAGATTGAGAATAGACAACACCAATACCTATGTATCATTTGTCGAGATGATTGATACAGTTCGTAGCCAATATTTTGATTGTATGCGCATCTCGCGAAAATCAATCCCGAGGAGAGTCGTCTAGTACCAAAAATACTGACCCCAGCTCTCAACTATGCCTTCCTCGAATACCAATTCCTTCATTCTATGGCCAAATCGAAAATTGGCTGGACACACTTCATACCGCCGAACCTCACCATCTTGTACATTTTACTCCTTCCTTCTCCACAGCTGCCATCCCACTCATTCACGGTAGTATTATCAAATGTTGACGCAACAATTCTATATTTACTCCTCGCCTTTATCAGCTACCAACAGTAATGCCAATGGTCCAACTAAATCAGCTCTTTCTCTCTGGGAAAAAGGATCTCGGTACATTATCCTCCCTTGTTATAGTTTGCTAAGGTTAATCGACATTTAATGTAGGCCTTTGTACTCTTATTTTACCCCTTTCTTACGGCTTATTTTTAGGCCGCCTGGGAACCTCTACTCAAATAATCTGTGTTGACCGATGAACGACCACAAAACAAATAAACCTCACTCTGTTATTGATGGACGTAGGTTCTGGTTGTTTATGAAATATGTTGTTTGTTAGGCTCGTTTCACATTTCTTTGAACTGCGTTATCATTCCTAGATTAAAACTGTGGGGAAATTAATGAACGGCAAACAATGGAAAGGCTTCTGCTTTGGTGCGTTCAACGAAAGCACCTTGTGCATTCTCCAAAAAGAACCAGTGTACCTGTGTGGAAACCACATTTTCGAGCAAATTCTTACACATTTTGCGTTCGTTCTAAAGTAGTAGGGGTTCTTGACAACTCATCTAGAGATGCATCATGTAGCTCTACTGGGCCTCATGGTAGTTGCTTGTAGTTTTCAAAGCCGTCTCCTCCAGTATCTTCATCCAATGCCAGAACTGAGCTTCAGACATTCCAACTCCTCAAGTTCCGTGGTTTCGAGAGTTAAGAACTAAGATTTAATTAATAAATCAGTTGAATAGTTCAGTTGTCGAAAGGAATACCACATGGTGATGGCGTTGATGGACAAAAAAGTTTTCCCTTGGTAAGTGGATTTCGTGTTGTGATGCCCTCTTAATACGTGGGATAAGGGTCTCAGATCTTTATGACAACTGAAAAGGTCGCTGGATTGCAACCTGATTGTATTCCAGAACAGATATTAGTGACTTGTTCATTCAGTTCATATTCAATCTGAGCATCTTGAGAGCCCAATGGGACGTTTTCGATGTCGCTCTTCGAATTTTAATTGGAAAGGCAATCACGAACTTGCTCCGTTTTCTCTCTCGCTTTTCTCCCACCTTTCCCACTTCCTCGCCCACTTCCCCTCGTCAACACTATCCGTGGACTCGTATTTCCGCTTGGCAGTTAAATAAACCCCAAGCCGAGTGTGAAACGAAGGCCCTCTGAACAGAACACGACGGCTGTGTCCCACACATTCATTATTTTATGGGCGCAATCCTCTCGACCCGCAGAGTAAACTCGTTCGATAAGTTCTTCCTTATTAACGCCACCTCAAAACCGCCGATTGACCTTTTGGCAGCGAGAAACATGAGACTGACTCGCACCTCGTTACGGCATTTTTGTCAGCGTTGACATTTTTCAATTTCTGAAGAAGTGGGATCGTTTTCCCTTTCGTCCGTTCAATAACTGGAAACGAGCTCCTTGACTCTGACGAGATGCGCGAAGAGCCTGGGAATTCATAGTAGCGGCTCACAGGCTTCGACTCCGTCAACTACCTTCAGAAATCCTGCGGGGAACAAGAACAGGGACTGAGCCGATGTAGGTGGGTCTGAAGCAATGAATTGTTCCTCCACTCTAAGCAGTTTATGTAGCTCTAGCTCCAACCCCAGAACACACATCACGATAGGTAGTGCCTGAGATGATTCAAAAGAAACGAAACCAGTCTGAAGGCTTAGTTGATCTGAGGCTCATTGTTCCACGAAGGAAGAGGATCTTGTACAATCCGACCTTGTCGAGTGGATTTTAAGCGACGTGATCACGAAGGGTGAGTTATTCCTCGACCTTTGACAGTACATGGAGCTCGACCATCCTTCTAACCCTACCACCAAATACCATAATACTCGTACAGTTATTTCGTATCACTTCTCCGACATTAGAACTGTCTCAACCCTATATTAAAAGACCCAAACGCATACACCCGACACATCAAGCACGCTCTAGTATTCTGTGTATGGCCGTGCGTCCTATACACAAAGGGCCCACGTAACATGCCTGCAAAGCCGTTTTATAAATAACCAGAATCTCGGACCTCTTTTGTGTAGCGTCAGCCTCTTGGCGATTACCATAAACGCCGCGAATCAGAAAAGGGCGAGGGCTGTTTCCGCTACGCAACGTCTTTACTGGAACCTGCCGGCGTCCAAACAACTTCACTCTGGAATCAGTCCCTCAGCCCACTCCCTCCTTTCCCGGTAATCAAGAAAAAGACGGGGTTTCAGGCACATAAAACGTTGTAATTTGGTTACCGCTTCGCTGTAAATCAAGCAAAACCGCAGCCTGGCAGAGCTTTGACGCCATTGACTGGAGAGACTGCGTTGTCTCAGTTACGACTAAGTTAGACAGTCTCCACCTAATCCTTGTATTTAATCAAGCATACGTAGCGTTGTATCTAGCTTATCTTTTACTAAATACTTCGTACGTGTATTTTTTGTAGGAATTATACACGCATTTTGGTCTATTATTCATTCTGAATAATAACCCTATGTTTTCGTTCACGAAAAATTTTTTACAACCTCCCTTCAATTTGATACTTTACGTTTCAAGACGTGGGAATTCCAAATTTGCAATGTCCGCCCTCCGTCCCCCATCCGCCGTCCGGGCCGTTTTTTGCCTTTAACGTGGTCTAAAAGATCCGTTCTTCCGCACAAAAATCCCATTTGGTATCTAGTTGTGCCCGCCATCTCGGCAATCCGATTGGACGAAGCCCATGGTTGTTATAGACAAAAAATGGTTTAAAAAATTAACGAAACGCAGTATAATCGCAAATACGCCATGTTTCCTATCGTTTTGAAGGTATTTTTACATCCTGGGTCGAATGGAATGATTATGAGACGTGTACAACTGCGTGTAGGGAAATTACAGTAATTATTAGAATCAACTAATTGAAAGAACTCGCGGGAACTACAGCCGAAGTCAACATTTCGTCGTTAGTACTCCCTCCCATCTCATTAAAACCACCCACCCGCTCGCCTCGCAACGCCTGCTCACCTCGCAACGCCTGCTCACCTCGCAACGCCCGCTCCCCACGCAACGTCGTGCCAATTGCTGAGGGTTCGCTGTAGTCCCCGTCCCAATTTCCCCGACTCTTTTTGCCCGACAGGGTGGAGGAAGGTTAGGGCCACTTCCTCCGCACACCCCTACATCGGATCATAAATGCCTACAGACGTTTAAGGGCGCCTGGCGCCGGGGGAATATTTAGTTTCCGTAGTTCCATTGTAGTCAGGTCATGTTTCGTATGGTTTACTAGTATTTTTCGATGCTGAATCGAATGGAATGGGTCTCGGAGCAGTAATATTAGGTCAAGCTGTTCATGAGAATAATAAACCGTTGTGTAATATACAAATTGCATTTTTGTAAACATCTCCTAAAACATTATTTTAAATGCTACCAACCTTCTAAGCGAACTAGTGTAGGGGTTGGAGTTGCTATCAGCATCGAAAAATCCAAAAATAAACACTCACTAAAAATAAAATACAAAAACAGGTTCTATTCCTTTTAAAAAAATTACGGTTTTTTAATTTTTAAATTCAAATTTGAATCTCTCCAAGCTCATTGGTGGTACGAGGTCAACAAACAGTTATTCATTGACTTTAATCATGCGCTAGTAGTCGTAACTTCCAAGGCCTGCGGTGAGTTTTTTCTAGTAGTAGTAATAATTTAGTTTCCCTTAATAGTTCATTTAATAAAAATGTTATTAATAGTTTTTGGATGGTCAGTTGTGCTTATTTTATTCGGATGTGCATTTCCCCTCACTATAATACCATCATTCAACTGAGATTGTACCAGAGCATTGTAAATAATTAATTTTGATTTATTATCCCATTATGTTTCTAACTTCAAAGATGGTAGTAATTAATTTTCTCAATTTTTTGTTCACAAGTTTACAGCTAGGAGTTTCCATGGGATAGTTTGGCCTCCTAGGGATTTGATGCTATTAGTTTGAGGGATCACAACACAACAAACATGATCAGAGATAGAATTCTCTTTACTGTGGCATACTATTTTGATGATTATAGGAATTGATGTTTTGCTCAGGGAGAAAGCAATGTATTTAGTTTTATCATGATTTAATAAATGAAATTTAATTTTGGTTATGCACATTAATTTAGCTCTTACGCGAATACAGTAAGATTATTGTTGCGTACTACATTTACAAGTTCTCCTTCGCCCGTCGCACAACTTTCATCTTGCCCTGTTAGGCTCTTCGTAAACCTGATGCGCCTCACGCTTCTGCTTCAACACTCGAAGTTGTATCGAATGCTTTCGCTCTAAAATCGGCAGCCTTATATGAATGAGGTGGAGGAAGCCGAGGAAGAGGAGAGCGACCTCAGGTGCCTTTTCAACGGGCCCATTCGAAAAAGCAGTTTGAAAGATAAGGATGGCACTTTTTTTTCGTCGGAATCCTCTGGTTCGCTCCAAAACGCCGAACTGGTCAAACAAAAGCGGATTTATGGAGCTGCTTTGGACGAGGATGAACACGCCGTTAACGCCGCAGTTTGCGCTTTTTTTTTTAGCTTCCTTTTTTCTCGTCGTTGGCCTTCAACTCTCCTTAAACGGTCTGAGTACCTCAGTAAAGTCGAACGCATCGGAGATGTTGCGAAAGAAGATCTCTAATGCATGCGAGCGGCCTCCAAACTCGGCGGTTTACTACGCAGGGAACGCGAACATTAAGTTTTAGGGCGCCCGAATTTCACTTCTTCTCAAAGCTTTGGCCGTCAGCGACCAGGGATTTTGTAAGCGTGTTTGGTGAGAGCGGGGGGGGGACGAAGAACGGGGAAAGGGGCAACCAAAGAAATCCCTGGAAATTATTACGCAATGGTTTACTTCTGTTAGGGTTCCCTTCCACGTCCTAAGTCAACTGTGCGAACACCGAGATAATTGGAGTTCCCTTAAAGTACCAAGACATCAACGTTGCCAAGGTCACAGATCCGATTAGGTCTTATCAGCTTGAGATACAAATAAGAGTTGGGATCCGGTTCGGTTCGACTGATGCAATGAAATCGATCAAGTGTTATCTTCCCCTAGCAGTTTCAGTCAAGACGGCAGACTACATCAATGTCCTGCTAGGCAATCGGATCAGGGAAGCAGCCCCATAATAGCCAGAGCTAGAACTTATTCTAGAAACCAGGACCTACCTGAAATGTCAGGGGCAGGAGACAAATCTGGGCCATCGGCATGAACAAGCCCGAATAGAGGACCTGCAATAAGGATGCTCGGGGGGGTCCTCCACTATTTTGTTGTGATGGCAAGAATGGTTGGGCAACCTCCATTGAGATTCGTGGCCTGTCAGATTCCACATCACATCACTCCTCTATTGGAGAAGATCATATTAATCACCCAATTCACCCAATTTCGTGAAAGAGAGGTTTTACGACGTCGACATACAAGAACAATAACCTCCAAGTGTAATAAAAATGGAGGGAGTAGTTACCACCACACATAACGGAACGAGGTCTCGCTCAGTGGAACCCCTCCTGGAACCTTGGGACGCATCCGTTGCTGTTACCGTTCTCTCATCCGAGCCTCAACATCCCTCTCTCCTGCTGTTTATCTCAGGGCAATTGCTCTGTGGCCTGCACTCTCCATGAACGCCGACTTACTGCTGCCTGAGCTAATGTCTCTCGTTTCCAAATCCTATGACTACCAGCAGACGTGATCACTCTGTGCCAAGTAACCATCAGAGCTACCTTGTCGCATACCTGTGCAGCTGCCGGTACCCTCACCACCAATACCCAAAGGGACTAAGAGGATCTCCCTGAAGCCTCGTGATCATGGAGACTTGGTATTTCTACAAGAGGGCGTGATGTTACTGGCACGAATGGAACCTGCAGGGACAATGGAACGATCGATGCCTAGCTCATCTCAACCCTATTGGAACTTCAATCGCAAGAGTTGAACGTGACGGTAAGAGAATGTCAGTTTCGATTTGGTGCATTAATTCCGATTCTGAAACATAATTTTTAGATACAAACCGCTGTAGCTTCTTGTTCTATGTATGTCCGATGGAAGTAATAAAATCGTCTCAAGTTATAGTTTGGACTGAACACAATGAGCTAGGGTTGAATTTATGCAAGACAATTAACAAATCAGAACCTCTACACAACACGTCTTTGAGAAGAGCTCTTGTAGAAACTTTTCTATCGCCATAGTACGAAGAATTTGATTCAACGACATTAAAGAAATTGGCGTTTGCAGTGTTGCCAACAAGACAGCAGGAACAGTTCGTGCCAGAGCAGTACCAAGGAACCATGAGGCAACGGTCGTTACGTTACTGCCCCGTTACATAATGATGACAGCACTGCCAGTGATACTCATCCGCTTATAGAACTGTCTGGCAGATATTCATCAATAAATGACCGCTCGTTGCTCACAGTTTAAAGATAAATCCGGTAATTTGGGCTCTGGGATTCTCTCAAAAGCTCACCAATTTGTACGCCTCTGACGATTACAGAATCAAATCTACTCGCTCTTAATTCCGCTTGAATGTTGTTCCGAGAGCATTGATAACAGAAAACAACCTGTCTCGACTCCTCCTCATAAATCCAGGGCTTTACGATCGGCTGGTGAGCGTGTAATTAGCCCTGGAGCTTCGAAAGAAATGCCTCACTTGCCTCACTTAGAAGCCTTACTCCCTTATCTCCCATCGGTAAATAATATTATTCTCCTTTTTCGCTAGGGAGATAACCAGATCCCCATAAACGACCCCGTAAATCCTGCACTTTTCTAACGGAGTTCATTCTCCTGGGGACTACAACTTAGCAATCGGTTATTCTCTTTATTGCTCCAATCAACCTTGCCCATAATTTTACTTTCCTTAGTTCTCTATTGAAGCAACGCGGAGGGGGGGGGGCTGAAAGTGCTTAGGTGCAGTTCATTAAGAGCACGGTGGCTCCTTTTTAATTTCAATTGAACTAGTTCCGCAGCTCCTTTTGAAGCCCTTCGCTATTGTTTTGGATCTTTACGAGAGCGATAAAAGGGGAAATGGAGAGTCTCGGCGTAAAATAGGGCGTTGAAGTTTATTTACTGGTGTCTGCAGGCGATGAGAAAACCGTTAGAGCCTGTTGTTCATGGGAGTCTCGCCCAGTCAGACTGGTCCGCCATTTTATTCAGCAACAGATGTCGAGCAAGTCGTTCTATTCTTCCTCAGAGATTAACCGACTGAGGAGTCCAGGGCGACATTTTTGGAGGAATGGAGGGATGTTACTTTTGGGCAACGTCGAGATGGAAAAAGGGGATGAAAAAGTCTCAATATAAACTGGAGGTTTTTGGGAATGGCGGCACAGGAATTTGATTGCTATTGCAACTGAAGCTGAGGGTATGGCCCAACGTACCCTGCCTCATTGGTCCTTGATAACCCTTATCAGACTTAGGGTTGTACCTTTTAATTTTCTGTCACTGTTGGCAGTTGTTATTTGAGTTGATCCCGTTACCCTCCTCGCCATGGGTTTTTTCGTGCGACAGACTCGGGAGTTTGCCAGCATTTCCATGTGATTGTTGACGTACGTGTGTGATTTGTCAAGTTTTTCCTTCCGAATATTATTACCACATTAACGGTGGTTGTATAAGATGCACTGCTAAACTGTGATGAAAGTCATTTACTTTTTATCGATCAACTCAATATTTTTCAGCAATTTACGATTAATTTATAAGAAAATTGTACCGGTTCGAAACTTGAGGGATCAATCCAACGAACGTATTTAGCGGAAAGTTCAGGCGATTTGTACAGGACAAAATGACAGTACAGTAGTAGTTTTCGGCGACGCAAGTCGTCAGAACAATTTCGTATCCATCTGTGGCAGATGAAGATAACCGTAATATAAGAGATAATCATCGTCGTAGAAAAACAACTGCAATAACTTCGCACGTTTATACAACATCTTTGTTTTTTATTATCATTATTTAAAAATACATAAATTATCCAAAACAATAATAGAAAAGAATAATCCACGCGTCATAACAGATAAGAAGATATGACAGGAAAAGATATGAGCAAAATTATTGCGGTTGACATGTTATCATAGATAGAACGAAGCCGAAGCTGATGAAAACCAGTTTTGTGGAGTGGAGCAGTTAGGGCTGGTTAAGGAGATGGGTCTTGAGCTCGGAATTTCCGCAGATGCCGCTAAAGGGAATCCCTTTCGGGCTTTTCCCAAACATCTGGTCCTCTGATATTTCTGACGCCCCCTGAAGCCCTTTGTTCGTAGGTGTAGGCTCAGCAGGCGTTAAGTTCAGCCTTCCGTTATTCCGAAGCAGTTGGTTTTCCCCTTTTTCTGGACTTACCAATATATCATCTTCCCCCTTCTCACAGCTCAATTTATTTCCTCTCCACATCACACTGCTATTCCCAGATACACACTGGTCTCTGAATTCTCTCTCTCTCTCTTTTTTTTTTCTGCCTATACACTAACAAACTTTCAGATGCAATCTCAGCATTTACTTAACCTGCAAACCAGAAGATCTAATTAACGCGGTAGAGATGGTCAACCAAGATTTGAAAAATCTGTCGAATTGGTTCACTAAGCACGGCCTAGTTCTGAACCCTAAAAAATGCTGCAGCATGATAATAGGACATGCCAGGCTACGCGCAAAACTTCCTCTGAGCGATTTACCAAATTTGACGATAAACGATCACAAAATACAATATGTTACACAAAGTAAATGTTTAGGAATCGTGCTACAAAATGATCTATCGTGGACTTCACAGACAGACATTATAGTAGGGAAAGTGCACTCACTGCTTTATGCATCCAGAAATCTGCTGATGTGTAAATCCATCAATGTAAAAAAATTATTGTTTAGAACCTTGATTATGCCTTATTTTATGTACAGTGTATCGGTTATGTGTGATCTCAACACAACCTGTCGTGTCAAGATGCAGGGAGCCTTAAATAGTTCCATCAGATATATTTTAAATCTGAAATATGACGATAAAATTCGTGATAAATTTAAAAAACAACAAATTCTCAAAATTAATGAATTAATACAATACTCTATGTTAGCAATCATGTTCAAAATTACTACAACTAAACAACCACCATATCTCGCGCGACAATATTTGAAATTTTCACAAATTCATAATTTAGAAACCAGAAACAAGTTCTTAAATTACCGTTTACCACAATGCCGTACCACTGCCTATAGATCATCATTCATCTCACAAAGCATATCATATTACAATGGACTCTCATCAGAACTGAAACAACTAAAAAGTCATACAACTTTCAAGAAACGTGTGAGAGAATCTTTGCTATCCCTTTACTAAATTCCACTAAACTCTCTGAAATCATGACACGACAGGCTATTTAAATTAAACTATGTGAATTATTAGATCGAGGGTCTGGAAGAAGACGGCTCTCCTGGACGGGTATACAGCGTGCGGAGGAGCTTTTCAGGACTGAAGAGGACAGGGACGCTCTCGCCGCAGTGATTGCCAACGTCCGGTTAGCCGGATAAGACACATAAAGAAGAAAAATTATATCTGAATTTTGTTCGAGAAGAAAATAATAGTAAAAAAATAATAATAATAAAAAAATAAAAAACAATCAAGATTTTTTTATAGTAGTAGAAAACTAGTAAATACGAAGAAGAAACGAAAACTGTTGACGCATTTGTATTTATCATGTTAAATTTAAAAATATCTGGTTAGGTGTAAGAATGGTCGAGTACGACCAAATCTCGCCAGATGTATTAATAAAGCCGTCATTCATTCATTCATTCTCTCCTCTCTCTCTCTCTCTCTCTCTCTCTCTCTCTCTCTCTCTCTCTCTCGCTCTCTCCCTTAGTTCCCCACACAACCGGTTTATGTGTATCCAGAGCCTCCTTGTTCCTGTTTAAAGACTCACAGTCAAACTGATATCGCTATTCTGTCACGGTGTAATACGTAATTCTGTCACGCTCACTACGTCCATTTATTTCTCAACTCAAGCTCCTCCATTCGTCCGCCCAACAAGGAACGTTCTCTGAGTCTAAACTGGATTTACGCTGTGGTTGAAAACGGCTTAACATCAGTTAAAATGTTGTTGGTGCAACGGAACTGGGTCTTATCTGTTAACGGAAATGGTGGCAACTAACCCCCAGTCACAAGATTGCAACATTTTATGGTGCGACGATATCCCGCTTGGTAAGGCCAACCAAGCTCCTGTCATATGACTGTCAGTCGCCTCAGTGGTTGTCTGTTTGTGTGTCAGCAACATTTAAGGGTGGAATTGCCTCACACGAGGGCCTGAAAAATATTTATCTTACCGACAAACAGTGAACTACTCGTTATAGTTTGCCGGTGCATCTTGTCACGATTAATGTTGTTATACTATTTGGAAAAAAGAACTTGTAAAACACATATCTTTTTCAACAAACTCTCTTATTCAATACCTTATTCCGCGAACTCGAAGACATACGATTATTAGTGTTTTTTAATACGAAATAACTATGGTAATATTTTTCGTATTGCTCATTTTCTATTTCCAAAGAACATAATTCTTCTTTTCACTCACACGTTTTAAATCATTTCACTTTTGCAGCTCACAACTAATAAATTTCTATTGACATACCACTCCACAAGGTCAAATCAATAAAAGTAAACCAACGATTCAAAACCCCAACATAAACACGAAATGAGAAACAAACTCGATGTAATGGTTGGTATATTATACTTTTTGCGTCGTTATTTTTCTTGTGTTGGCCTAGGTGCGTCCGTTGGGGTTGCTTGTTTTGTGTGTAATAAATAGGTTTGTTTCGTCCCATCATGATTAATCCTCAAGAAGTCGCGGGGGCTCATAGATATCAGTCGTTGATGGAGTCTGCTGCAAGACTCGAGGCATTCTCTCAGCAGCTTCCGCGCCACGACCTGTTTTGACACCTCTGTCGTCAGCGAGGGCGAAGTGGGTTCTTATATAGCGTCACACCCCACTGGGCTCTATATGGCGCAGTAAACTAAGGTGGGACAATCCAGGGAATCCCTTAACTGGTTCCTTGAAGTTGTAGTTAGGATTAACCATCCCAAGCCATCAGAGTCTTCCAAGATATTGCGTACAGTTGTGGAGTTAACAGTTGAGCTCCTTCAAAACGTCCTCCCACAATTAATGGGATTTTATGCAAAGTATCAGAGCTCATTAGAACTTGTTCCAAGGCGTCATTTTGTCGCTAAACTCGGATCCGTCGCATTGTGAGCACTTAGAAGGAAAACATTTATCAAATGGAATGCCAGTTTCGTTTGACTTGTACGTCCCAACCCAACGCTGAACGCATCGTTAAACGCAGCCCATTCTCAAGAGTTGATACCGCGTACGGTTTCTTCGCTAATGATGTCTCGGAAATTCCATTTTCCTCCGGGCGGCTTCGCAGGTAATGGAACGAGGATGTGAATGCATTCATTTCGAAGAAAGCCGACTAAAGGCTCCTGCATTGTGCTGGGCTTCACAAAGCGAAATTTACATGCTGTTAACATCGTAGGTTTCGTGCTCGAGTCTCCTAAGGATTCTCTCGGTTGAGGCGAGTGTTCTGGAATAATTACTGCCCCATAAGAAACGGCTCGAGTTGAAATGAATGTTCTTTGAAAGGAACTCCATCAATCAAGTTGTGAAGCGCGAGGGCTCGTTTCAATTCGGAACTGTGAAGATTGTGGTACAACTTGTAGTTATGAAACGCAGTTCTGAGCTGTGGTGCCTTCAAACACCCTGCCCCGCGCGTCTGTTTGAGATCGTCCGAGGTACGAGGAACTTTTTATCCAAAATTACATTCTAAACAGTATAAAAATGTGCTTAAACTAAATAATTGTGATGTAACTGATACAGGAGGAGGGGAAGTTTAGTAATAAGCAGGTTCCCAGCCATCAGGCGACCACTTCGTTCAACTCATCCAGGCGTTAGCTAAAACTACCCTGTGCGTTCGATTCAAATCGTTAGAGTGGTTATTGTGGAACTAGTGTGTGTTAACAGTGTGCGAATAATGGGTGACAATTCTCGCACTTCAGTCAAATCCATAAAATATTCAGCTACGCCAACGTTTAGGTTTATTTGTGAATCATCCTCAGGATTATAGAAAACCCAGATAACACACCATAGCCATACCGTTGGACGCATGGTTTACACAGAAATGAACGCAAGTGGACGATTGACGAATAAAATCATAAATGGAGGAGATGGGGAGTGGAAAGCACATCATTACTTCACACTTTTTTGTGCCAGAAAATCGGTTATTGTGGTGTTATAACCTACCCCCAAGTGATCAGCGTTGGGGGTTACTTGGGAAAACCCTTCTTTATTTGGCCGTGAGCGATCTCACTCAACATATTTGTGCTCTGGACCCCTCTGCATAAGAGTGACCACAAGGGCGAGTCTTCGGGCCAGCTCTTTGGAACGCTTTCTTCGAACGTCTTCTCAAGAACTTGCGAGGACGACCTGACAGTAGCTCTGTCTGTGGCAGAGGAAAACCCCCCGCTCATCGTTTGGAAAAGCAAATTGAGTAGACAACCTTCACAACACGGTTTGGCGGCCTTCAGGGGTTAGGCGTTAATATAAGTGAGAGGCGGCGTTTCAGCCAACGCCTTCAGTCCCTTTAAAACACTATTCTCGCAATATTGGATTTTGATGTCGTTAGCGTAGTTATACAGTCGCGAGATCCTGCGGTAACTCTCGCTATCGAATCCTGGATGCAGAGGGAGTTGTCTCATAGATTAGTTGCGTTTATTTATAAGTATGACTGCCGGACTGGACTTCACCCCGTCTGAACTGGAGATTAAAAGCTCGTTCATTGGAAAGGACTTGGTTTCCACAGCGAGGTTGATGTTTCACTTTGATAGGGACGAGCCCGGAGAGGGCGCGCCTGGCGAATACGCGGCAGTGAGTGCGCAGCCTCTGCCTCGCCATGTGCCTCATGTGAGATTAGCTTCGGTCACGATTTATATTGCCCCTTTTTAGAAGAAGAAAACTGGTTGAGGCTCAGCTTGAAAAACTCTGGGCCTTTGTTCTAATAAGCCCCGCGGCAGCCCGTCCAGGCCGCGAAATATCCATTATGACTCAGCCAAGTGGGGAATTTTTCTCGAAATAAAGCCCTAAAGAGTGCTCCCCCCCTCCTCTCCTTTTGAGGCTTTTCAGGGCCATCTTTGACTAAGCAAGACGTGCGAGTGGCCTAGTCTGATCATGTTTTCAATAAATCGACAACTATAACGGTCCTTGTCCGATCAGGTCATCGAGCGGTTGGTCGGGTAATGTCGGCGGTCGAAGGTAGGAAAGTGCCTGGAGCGTGCCGCGCCCGAGGCTTTGGACATGATGGCTTTCTTCCGACCGGAGCAAAAAGATTCAGGCGGCGGAGCACGTGCCCCGCCTTAAGATTCCAAGTAGGGCTAATGTTTGAACGGTATGTAGCTGGAAAGAGATCAAGAGATCATGCCTCACAATGACTACACACCAGAACGGATCACACGAAAATCACTGCTGGCCCATTCCATTTAATTTGTTCATTACGCTTTTATCCATTATTTACACTATTTTGCCAGGTATTTCAAGTTTTTTTAATTTGTCACTTGACTCTGAAACGCAGGACCAAACATATTTTCGGTACGTTCGATCGCTACCTGACACACCTGACTGCAAAAAGCAGTTTCAGCAACGTGGAACTGTAATTTTGTCAGCCTCTATCGAGCTGTCCACTGAGAAACTGTTACACTTCGGGCAAGAATGTTGCGTTCACCAGACATACCTAGTGAATGCGATAGCTCAACTATTGGCGTTGCCAGTATCAATGGGCTAGAGCCGCTCAGACTAGATCACCGATTTAAAATATCTGGTGCGTAGCAACACACTACTTTCCGCCACCCCTTTAAGTTCGAACACCACCTACACATGCGGGCGCTATATCTTCGTTCAACGCATTTTTACAGGAACATTTATGGAGAACAAAATGTAGGGACTAGTTAGCTGAGAGGACTCCGTAAGTTTGATCGAAATCGTTGGAGCCATTTTTGATAAAATTGGAATACCGATAAATTAATATTCGACAAATCTCCTTTTCTGAGTTAACTTGGCTTATATCTCCGTTCAACATATATATACAGAAAAAATTATGGAGAACGAAATGTTGATATGGATGACTAAAAGGCACTCCATTAGAATTTATCACATCTGGTGAAAAAGTTACCCTGGAATTTACGGAAATGTTAGAAAAAACGTTACTTTCGACACATTTTGATTTTTATCTCTGCTCAATGGACTTTCAGAGGAACATTTATTGAGAACAATATGTAGGTATTAACTATTCGAAAATATCCTGAGAGTTTGATGATAATCGTTGAAGTCATTTTGCCAAAAAGCTTAAAAAACCTATTTTTGCTTCATAGGTCATTATCTCCGTTCACCGTATTTTCATGGAGATATGTATAGAGAAGAAAAGTTAGGTATTGATTAGGAGAAGATAATTTGAAAGTTTAATCAAAATCGTTAGAGCCGTTTTCGAGAAAAATGCGAAAAACCCTAGTTTTTGGTACATTTTCGTCCCCCACCCCCCCTTCCCATCGGCCGAAATCGTCCATAACCTTATTTTGGTGTCTACAAAAAATAACGAACAAAACAAAAAAAGAACCAGCTCAATCGGATCAGCCGTTCTCCCGCAAATCGAACTACAGACACACACACATACACACACACACACACACATACACACGGACCACGCGCCGAAATTAGGTTTTTTAGGCTCAGTAGGCCTCAAAACGTAAAGATCTGAAGAAAACCCAAATTTTTTTTTTGGGCCGATTACTATACTTTCCTTCCCTTCGGGTAGCGGAAAGTAAAAATTAAATGGTAATACTACAAAAGTGCAAATTAAATCTCACACGTACGTACAAAAAAAAACGTACGTCCCTTTTGTTGGACTGACTAAGATTAAACGTAAATATTAATGTACGAAGTAGTTACTAAAACTATCAGCTTCATTCCTAATCGTAAATACTTATAGGGGGGCCCTCAGTGTTCTTTGGACCTAAGCGTACCAGCAATGCGAAAATCAATTTCTGGTAAGCAGGTCGAGACGAATTTAATGTTTCTTTGAGAACCAACAGGAAAAAGTTGAACACCTGAGAAACTAAATATTGATGGCTTCTAGTGGAGGATATTTAAAAATATTAGAAATATAAATTTAATCTGGGATTAACAACACGGCGACAGAGTTGAATCCCAGTAGAGTCAGAGAGGTCAAGTGGTGGGTTAACAATTAACTGGTGACTGTAGAAGAGCCAAACACTTGACATAAAGCTGGGCACAGTGAACATCTTCTTTTTTACTTTCCTTGCTCTACGAAGTAGAAAGGAAAGTTATGTAATCGGCTGAAAAAAAAATTTTGAGTTCTCTTCAGATCTTTACGTTTCAGACCCCCCTGAGTCCGAAAAACACTATTTGGGAAAATGGTCTGTGTGTCTGTGAACGATTTTTAGAGAAAACCACCGTACCAAATCAGCTCAAACTTGATATCTAACCCGGAAGTCACTATGGGACGCCAAAATGAGGGTCTGGGGCAAATCCACCGAAGGTTAACTATAGTTATCATAGTGATCAAAACACCAAATCTTTTTTTTCTCAAAAACGGCTCTAACGATTTTGATTAAATTTTTTATATTGGTAGCTCCAAATATGGCAACTACACCATAAAATTCCCATCTATGGGAAAATGACGAGAGCAGCACAATAAATTACCAAAACTTTAGACGAAATCGGTTTCAGCGCGGTTTTTAGAGAAAACAACCGTACCAAATCAACTGAAACTTGATGTATGGCCTACAGGTTACCATGGGACGCCAAAATAAGGGTATGGACAAAATCTACCGATAGTTAACTATAGTTATCATAGTGATGAAAACACCAAATTTTTTTCTCAAAAACGGCTCAAACGATTTTGATTACATTTTTTATATAGATAGCTCTTAATAAGGCAATTATACCATAGAATTCCCGTTTTTGGGAAAATGACGAGAGCAGCACAATAAATGATCAAAATTGTCGACGAAAAGCGTTTTTAGCGCAGTTTTTTCCTTATAAACTCCGCTGGAATTTGAGTAGAATGTTAAAAAAAATTAGTATTGTACTCCAATCCAATACCTAAAGGGTGAGGGTTTAAAAACGCTCATGAGATACATGGGGGTCACTCCAGAAATTCCTGAATTTCGACTACTGCCGTTTCGCTTACTACCAGTTCTAAACGTTTTCACCCAATAACTCTGCAAAAGTGATTACTATCCTTCTTCAAAAAATTTGTGTTTACAGCCTCATTAATTATCTGTGTCCCAGTTTCTCAATAATGGTCCTGCAATGAATACGAGCAGCACAATAAAATCATGAACTGTAAGCGCTACCACTTGCTGCTGCCGTAAAGCGTTGTTTGACGAAGTTCAAATTAACCGAGTGATAAATGAATTGTTTGAGTAGGAAAAGCCACATAAAAAGTGAATTGAAGTAGAGCTAAGGAAAGTTGTGTGTTGCAACGCACCAGATATTTATGGGAGGGAGGGTCTGCCTTTTGTGGACCCGTGGATTTACTCCTGTGTAATGAGAATCAACCTGGAACTGTTCTGCACGTCGCATCATGTTTGTCTTCCCGCATCATGATCGTCTTTCTTGTCCTCTTCATGCTCACGATAACCTTTTAGTTCCCATTAGTGTCCCCACACTGCCCAATAGTTTGGGAGGTTCAGGATGTCTTCATTCTTCTGTCAGAATCCCCCCTGAGCCCCTCATCAGCAAGCTCCATCCTCTTCTGGCTGAGCACGGCCCAATCAAATTGGGCATGCACCTCCAGTTTAAATTAGGTGCGTACAAATGTCCTTTGTGTCCACTCTGTGGCGCCGTTCTGGCCACCTTTGGCTCGAGAAGGTGGCATGGGAAGCATCATTCCTACAGAGCAGGCAGCTTGAGCTTCCAGCCTTTCCAATTCGGTGCAAGTACGACCTGAATGCCCCATGCCCCGTAAGGAACTGGGCATGGTAGAAGTCCACCTCTCTGTTCGGCCCGATGTGGATTGGGATAAGGCCCACTACCACTAACAGTGCCTCCTGAGAAATCGAATGGGACGAGTAAGTAATGCAGGGGGCACGCCTTTCCTGCACCCCAACTATCTTCTGTGACAGGCAATACTCAGCGTATCAGCTCATACCTCCTCCCCATGTAAGAGGGTGGAGTGCACAACGCTCATAAGCACCTCCCTCGTGTAGCACCCGTGGCCCTCTCATGCTGGTCAATGAGAGGGGAAAAAGTCGCTGTTACTGTGGTAGGTAAACCGTTAACCAGTTCCATACGCTCTAAAATATATTCACGAACCGGAACTTGAAGTAAATTTATGAAATGTGTTTTATGTAAGCGTCGAGTCAATGACGATCCCAAGATACTTGAATCCCAGATACAATATTCAGCTGGATGCAGGGAATTCGAAAAGCTTCACAAAATGGAGTTTTAGTTTTAGTTTTTTTAATACGATTTAACAGACAACAATGTTGTGCACAATAACACAAGACAATGTTGGGGCTTGCTAAATGATAGAAAAAAGTACAATAGAACTAGTGTGAAGACCACCCGTGCCCGTACAATACGGAATGTTCACGTCTATAATCTTGCTGAACGGTTTGGAATAAGCGAAGTCGAGGATATAGTCTGTAAAATATACTATAACTGACGTCGACGTTGGTGCTCGTGAGTATAACGTGTAAGTGGAGGTGTAAATAGGCGTCGTTCGGTAATTTCCTCTCATTCATTTTTGCCCTTCAGGGGTTTCGGAAGAAGTCTTGCAACATGAACATGTCTAGCTGAGTTGCCTTCCTGTATGCAAGTTGATGCACCGGCGTAGCAGGTTCTAGTGGACAATTGAGCTTTCTCAAAAACGTTTTATAAACCCAGCTGCCCCATGGTCAGTAGCATATTATCTCCGTTATTGTTTGTCGTAATGAGCGATCACTAAATCCCTATAATTTCTGCTTAGGCTTTCAAAATCGTACCGGAATGTGCCGAAACTTCAGGATAAAGAAGTATGGAAGAACATATCGTTTGGAAACCCAAGTAGCTGTGGGTACGATCGTCCATTGTGTTTGAATTGCCTCCTCGGTCCACTACCCTTTGGTTTTCCACAGCCCTAACGGAGCAGACAGCACCTAAATGTTTGACTTAGGGTTTTCATTCGTGTCTCTCTCAACGAGTTCTTCGCTCGCTTCAGTTTTTTATTTTCTCAATGTTTCCCTTGCAGTTAAGTTGTATTTCACGACTCTGTATGTTCTCCTTCTTCAGGTGAACGCTGTCATATATCATTCTGCCTACACCTGTGCAGCCATCTCGTGACCCACTGAGTCGAGTGAGCTAGTTCTACTTGCTGCTCTACTCAGAAGTGACCGTTTAAAGAGAATGAATCAATACTCTCCTCTATCTCTTGTGTCTCATTCATCTATTAGGTCAAATCTATATTCTCTCCAAGCCCAACATCGACAATTATCAATAGAGTTTATATCAACAGTCAAAAAACTCAGTATCGGTTGTACTTATAGATTCTCATTGAAAATGCAATTGCTTTAGGATAGGCTTTACACTAGGTGCCTTCCTCTCGACTTCGTTCGGTAATACGTTCGTTTACACATTGGTTTAAACCACAATGAAATTCAGCTTGATTCCACCAACCTGAACTAACTTACTGCATTAAGCTGAGTTCTCATCTCCCTTTCGTCTAACTACATCAGCGCAAAGATTACGTAATAGACGCAAGGACTTCCTAAAGACGTCAGGGAAGGAGAAGAGCACTATTCATGAACCACGCATTTAGAAATTCATATAGGCTCTCAGCTAGCACACTTAGTTGCTAAAGAAGCTTTCGGTTTGTTATTCATTCTGAGAGCAACTCCCTCAATTTGTCACTATACGTTTCAAGGCATGATGATTCCAAATCTGCAATGTTCGTTCCACCGTCCGCGCCATATTTTGCCTTTAACGTGGTTTAAAAGGTCCGTTCATTGGCACAAATATTCCATTTGGTACATGTTGTGCCTCCAACAAAACCAATGGTAGTTAGTTACCTTACGCGCAAAAATTTGTTAAAAAAATATGTCATAACGAAATTTTGGCAGTTTCATTGGACTCTCATCGTGTTATATTTAGGCAGGACGTGAGATGCAGGACTGCGTCTAGATGAACAATAATGAAGCCACAGCGCACCAAGTGCGGCGAATTCCGTTAGTTGAAGGGCTCGCGGGGCGTTTCTCCCAGGCCTGCGCTCATTTCCCTCACTGCCTCCCGTCTGACTCCAACTACCCGTCAGCCGGGCTCGTCACGTCCTGCCAACTGCCTAACGTCGCCTAGAAAATGTCAATTCTCGTTGTTCCGTTGTAGTGTTCATGTGCCCTATCGTTTATTAGTATTACGACCCCCTCCCCTTATAAATTTGATATTTCACGTTACAAAACCCCGTCCGCCGTGTGGGCCGTCTTCTGCCCTTAACGTGGACTAAAAAATCCCATTTGGTATTTAGTTGTGCACGGCTACTCGGCAATCGGACGGAGCCCATGGTTGTTATGAGCAAGAAAAGGTTGGACAAATTCACAAAAACGCAATTTTGGCAGTTTTTACGCAAATACGCCGTGTTTGGTATCGTTTTCAAGGTATTTTCAGATGCTGGGGCGAATGGAATGGGGCCCATAGGTGTACAACTGCACTGTAGATCGAAAACAGTGAAATTACAGTAATTACAGTGAGCCAAAGTCTACTAATTCCAATAACTCGAGGGAAATACAGCGTAAGTATTCGTTTCAGCGTCTCACACCAACCACCCGCCAGCTCGACGCGTCACGTCTCGCCATTTGTCTGCCGGCGCCTCAAATGTGTAACTCCCGTCGTTTCGTAGTAGTTAGGCCAACCGTTTACTGATAATTTTCGATGCTGAATCGAATGGGAAGGGTGCACACATTGTACTTTGCACATGAGTTGTCGTTTCCAGGATTGTCCTAATATTTTTCGACGTTGAATCGATAGAGGTTGGTCACAGTCCTGCTGTGTGAGAGAATGATAAACTGTCGTGTAATAATTTTCAGCGTTCTTTAAATGTATTTTTCCCCGTGCTTTATAGTCTCTTTGAGTTCTCTTCAGATCTTTGCGTTTCAAGGGCGCGTGAGTCAGACAAACACCGCTTAGGAAATTGAGACAAAACGGCTGAACCACATCAACTCACTCGTATCGGTACTTCTTCGTGTCACTACGTGGCAGCATGATGTGGATCATTTTGCTTCCTCTCCCACGAGCTCCTTGACAATAAAACACTTTCTCAAATAAATAAATTTATTCCCAATTTCGTAATAAACTTATAAATATTTTCATGCGATAACAAAAACCGTTTTGTACACAATGTTCAGATAAAGCATCACGTCTCAGGGGAGTATAAAATACGCAAACTCAACTTGGCACATCATCAATAAATCTAGGCAGTTCAGTACGTTAATACTGAACAATAAATATTTACAGCAATAATATTATCTATTTGTAAAGCTATTAAGGCACAATATCATCAAATTTACACACAAGAATCACTCGACATAAAATTTGACTTCCGCAGCAATAACCGCAAACTAGACTCAAAGAAAATTGAACAATTTATATCTATTTTGTATATAAATACTTTAATTAATAACAAATTATATCACAAGTCGCGTGTTACATTACGACCAAACATTCATCATAACAGGCGTCGTAGTTACGTATAATAGGATTCATAGTCTTGTGTCATGTATGTTGTTTATTAAAGCATTTACATGTTTCTAAAACCCATTCAACGCCGGTGTCTGTAAGGTGACTGGTTCACTGTCGACTGTTTCGTAAGTCTCAAGCAATGTCCAGCTTCTGAAAGCAGCTTTATCTTGTCGTGCCCTCCTCGACATCTGAACATCCAGTAGCAGCACCTATCCACCCAGACTTTTGGAGATATGTGGAAAGGAGCGAAGAGGGGAAACTGCGTGAGTGGTGGTGGCGGTGAAGGGGGTAAGTTAGGCATTATCGGCTCACGTGGAAGGAAGATCATTGCCATGTCTACTAAACAAGGAGCTCAAACGATGGAGAACTTTGAATTCACATGGGATTCTAGTTTCTAATAAGAGGGGTGCTTTAGCGCAATGAAACCCTAACTTTCACCAACATACGCAGGCATGCAGGAGTTTGAATACGAATACGATGTCCGCGGGGCAAGCGAAATTTCCAGCTTTTTCAGGCCTTGCCCAGGATTGCTCCGTTCTACCTACCTTGGCCTGCGCAGGCAATTGTGACACTAACCCATAACGCACAGACACAAGGCCGCGGGCTGTGCATTTCCGTGGTACCATGTTTGGGTCAAACAGCCCTTAAGCCTTCCTCATCTCAGATCAAGACAGCTTGGACTACTCAGACCACTAAATTTACTGTTCCTGACTGGCGATGAGGGGGAGGGAGGAAGGTGGCTATTGCGTACTGATGACCAATAACAACCATGCTGCACCAGTTCGTTCTTATATGTACAGCACAATTTTTATTCACCTCCTATTTACCCCTTCTTTTCTCTGAGTCAGCACGCTTTCGCTAGTACAGTGATACCTTGGGACAGCAGTTTCCCTCTCTCCTCTCTTCCTGCTGCCATTTGTCATAGTTCTCGGCATTTTCGTGTTGGACCTTGTGGAAGAGCCTGATTTTGGTAGGCCGAGACGGGGTATTATTTTGTGTCAAGTTTCATTCAGGGCAGGGAGCTGAGTGCATGACACGGCAGTTCGTTGGGGAAGGTACTCTTCTTCCTCGTGTTATACCTAGCTGCTAATCTTGGGCTAGGGAAGTAGTACAACAGTACTGGGTATAGTGGAGGAGGTGGGGAGTGTGAAGGTATCGCTAAGTAAACTAAACCCAGCGTCAGATTTCAGAAGGGCTTTCGTGTAACTGCCATTCGCACATCCAACTACCCCCTCCAACTGCCCTTGGGCGTTTATGAGGCTTGAATTCGAAATAGCCTACCCCTAACCTAGCTGCGATAAAGCTTGTTTGATCAAGAGTAAAGAAATGACAAGTAATGACAGTTGTAAGTGAATTGACTGAGATCTTCCGCCAGCCCATAGAAGAGTAGGCATGGCCAGTAGGACTCATTGGATGTAGGTCTACATTGATTTATCTGCCACATTCGAACCAGATAATGAGGTAGGCGTTGTAGTGGGATGCCTTCAGTTATTGTAGACACGACCAGGTTCCTTCACCGACGTCTGAATTCCTTCTAACTGTTGCCACGCCTTCTCGGGGGTTCACAAAGATGCGTTAGGACGCTGAACGGGCCACTCTTCAGTCTGATTGACAACCTGATCTCAAGAGTCTAAGCTAGCTGAGCTACTCCTATCACCAGGCACTCAAGTACTTTGGTATGTCATGAGTAAAGTTCCACTACGTCATAGTCAAGAAAAATAATTCCAAATCCAGGCCCTGAGCATCGCAGGCATGATCAGCTCACCAACAACCACACCAACAGGTTCAAAATTCTACCTGATCATCGCCTGGATGACAGAGCAGCTGGAGCAATATGATGCGCCCACTTAAAGGTCAAGCGTACCAGCGATCTAGTCACTGTCACTTTATTTTGCATCCCTTTCTGTAAGACTGCCAAGGTTCTGATGAGTTCCTCACGCCCAAGATTTGAGCTCTATCTGATCATAGCCACACTCTCATTTGGAAGTTGACGAAGGTGTTCAATAGCAGCAAACTCGATTTAACTGAGGCTCCTTTGTCTAATTGGACAACAGTGATTTTATCGACTATCAGAAATGACACGTGGCAGTTGTAAGGCGGCATAACAACCATTTTTGTTCTCAGAAATACATTAGTCCTATTCGTGTTCAGCAACAGTCATTATGAAAAGGAAACACGCCTGTTCAAGATCATCGCGAATCGCAAGAGCCATAGATTTGCAGTGCAGAAATTTCTTGCGAGCACTCACACTGTCTCAGAGCTGTTTCATTGAACTAAAGTTGCTGCTCCGAATGCAGACGGCTCATATTTGATACTCCGTTCGGGATTCAAACTACTTGAAATGGCGCCAACATCAACTGACACCGAGTTGCGTAGTGTGCGGCCCTTCCCCAGGAATTGATAAGGGTGGAAAGTTTTGAATTACCGGGGAAGGAGACGAGGTAACGGCCGTGACAGCTTCGACAGAGCCGGACGATGACGAGCATTTTTTAAAATGCGTCCTCATGTTGCTGCTTTGACTGAATTTGAGTCCGCACTTTTCACAACTGTACGGTTTAACACCCGTGTGATAGTTCATGTGGGTTTTGAGGTGGTGCTTCTTCGTGAAAGACTTGGAGCAAACGGTGCAGGAATACGGTTTGATGCCCGAGTGAAGCCTCATGTGCAGCGTCATGTTCGACCGGTCTGCGAAGGCCTTTTGACAAACGACGCAACTGAACGGCTTTTCTCCCGTGTGAATCCTCAAGTGCTGTTTAAGGAGCATCTTTCGGGAAAAGGATTTTCCGCAATGGGGGCAGACGTGAGGCTTCTCTCCTGTGTGGATCCGGACGTGCATGTTGTAAGCGACTCTTTGGTTGAAGGATTTGCCGCAGTACTCGCAGCCGTACTCTTTTCGGTTCCGGTGGATCTTCATGTGGGAGCTCAAGTAGCCGCGGTCGTTGAAATATTTGCCGCATTCGGGGCACGTCGCGGCGAATTCTCTAGTTCCCTCGTGAACTGATCGGTGGTACTTGTAATTCCGAAGTTGAGAGAACTGCTTCCCACATTCTAAGCATTGAAAGGGTTTTTCGCCAGTGTGCGTCCTCATGTGCACCTGAAACAACAAATATTAACCCCGAATTAGCGCCGAAAACAGCAATAGACATGTATGAGACACAATCAGCTGGAAACGATGGCCATTCCCTCGCTACAGACTTAATCAAAGGGGAGAAATTGGGAAGTGTGTTCACACACATGTCAATGCCTAACTTTCACCCTTGATATTACTACTTTCAACGTCAACTCGGCGTTCCCGAGGTACTTCGACCTGCTTGTTTTGTGAGGGGGGGGGGGGAGAGAGAGAGAAAGAGATAGAAAAAGGGGAGAGAGAGGGAGCGAAATGGACTGTACTAAAATCAAAGCGTGGGTAACCGCAACGGTTAAAGCGTAGAAAAGATAAAGAAGAAATAGTTCAGTGGTATCACACGCGACGCGTCAACCGTGAGTATTGTTTTCAACCGTAGGGGAATTAGGGAAAAACGGCTGGGGGCTCGAGAAAAGTGTTTTCTGAGCGAGATAAAAAAGTTTGGTGGACACATAACACCTCCTTCAATATACTGATCCATTCGTTCCTGGAATTTATGCAGTAACGCTCATGGGCGAAAAGTAAAAAACCAGTTCATAGGATAGTTACCAAAACAGTTAGGTTGAGCATAGTGTGGGCTTGAGTTGATAGAAGACCCGCTGTCAAGTCAAATAACATTTACAGTTGAACATTTAAAAACGTTCGAAAAACACTTTTTCAGGCACACATTGGGCCTCATTGCCGGTTAACAGGAACAGAGTGCATTGTTATTGATTAATTGAAGAGACCCTGTGCGTTCCAATGGTGTGATGGAATGCATCCATAACATTACGATCCTCTTATATTGTGTGAGCAATGCTAATCCCAGCGTGATTGTACTGAGGAAGTTCTCTTTCGTCAACTCAGAAGACTAACTCACGCTCTGGCTTTGGGGTAGATGGTGCCACGCTACCAGAGGGTTCAGGAATGGTCCGTACGAGACGAAAGCATACCTATTGACTTATCTGAACCACATTACTGGGCCAAAAGCCAGTCAAGACCAGCCACAGCATCCCAGTCTGAGGTCTGCAGAGCAGGCGGACGTTTACGGAGCCAAGATCGGAATGATAGCAGAGAACCTACACCTACGATTCCAGGATGAACCCTTTGAATTAGGGGCAGATTACGGATGGCCTATGTAAGAACCTCCAGCGGGCACATTCTATCAAGATGGTATTGGCCTCCCGATTTTTATCCTGTTCTGTTTATATAACGGCCAAAGAGTATTTAAATTTTTTCGTAAGCAAATCTGTCTTACGCGGCCTCACTGGTATTTGTATTAATTTCGGACAACGATCCACAAAGCTTTCATCTAGAGAAACTATCCCGTGAAGCTCGACTCCAACGTAGCTTCACATCTCGAGGGCACGTACTAGAATTGCCAGAAACTGGAAAACTACCAACGATAAAACATCATACAACATAATCCCAATTCTTGCTTGCGCCATTTAACTCAGGAAGAAAGTCCATAACCGACTCATACCTAGCTGCTTTACAAACCAGTCTAGGGGAATCTGAGGGCCCTGCTTGGTACCCTAGAGGAAAACAACAACGTCCTTTACAGGAATGCAGGCACTAACTCGTTTGAGGCGAGATCAAACAACAACTGGTTACCCGGTGCAGTATCAGTCACAAGGATGACAATAAGTGGAGACCGAGGCAATGCCGAGCAACGGAACACGCGCTAAGAGTTTTTTCGATTCTGGGGGCCCAGAGTTGGTCTGCGTCTAAGTAAGTTAAGAGCCCGAGTTGATGCACTGAAACTTCTTCCTGAGTTTAAATCAACAAACGTTTAAATGGTGTCATAATTTCATTTGCAGAAGTTGGAGTAATGGGCGGTTCGGCCAAGGTTTATCACGACTGACAACTACCTGGCGGGGCTTTTGTAGTAAGATTCAAAAATCAACGGGACCGCGAAGGCTGTTAAGTTTCCAGATCTCGTCGTTAATTCCTCGGGCGACGGCAACAATTATCGATACCCTTTTGAAACGGGCTGGTCAGGTGAAACCAAGTCACGGCCGAGTAATTTCCTTCGGAACGGAATGTTAACCCCCTTTTTTCCCCTTTTACGCTAATAAGTGGTCATGATTTAATGGCTGCGGTACGCGAGCTGCATAGCGCACCTCAACGGCGGCGATTCCCCAGCTCAGATTGCCAGCTTCACTTCGCTCCTTTTCTTTTTTTTTTTTTCAAAACCTTCCTCATTATCCGATTAGACTCCTGCGGAAGAGAACTGGAGCTTGAGATGCCTCGAGGTGTTTCCATAAGTTACTCTGTTAAAAAAAAAAAACTCGAGGTGTGGACGATAGTTAAGGAGGCGTTTACGCCGCACAGGACCGACAGGAGGCTAATGAAATATACACTTTTTCAGAGGCCAGCACGAGTATCTCACAACGAGGCCTTGCTGACCCTCGCTCTCTCTCCTCCACCCCCCACTCCCTCCACAAGTTTAAACTCAGCACAAATTAGGCCATCTATATAGATACCATTTTTTCATTTGAAATGTACAAAAGAGATGATTGTTGATCATCTTTCACTTTCTTGAGCCCTACAAACAGGAAAATAACTTAATGTATAAGGAAAGTTATAATTGTTATGATCTTGATAGGACGTCAAATTAGGGGTATTAATGAAATAAGCTGGGTTACCCAAAACTAGCTATAGTTTCAGATTTTGTTACGATTTCGTTTTTTTCTGTTTACAGTTCCATGCAATCTAAAGGTAATAACATTATCAGGAGTAGGGTTGATAAAGAATGTCTACAAAAATCGATTTTATGAAATTTATGTTTAAGGGTCCGCTCATATGACACCGAGCTAATTACTAAATTAAGTCAGTAGTACAATATAATTATTAGTAGCAACCCAAGAAATTTTGTATTCCCTACCTCAGTCGTTTCTGAGATTAACTTTTTTCGTAGTTTTTTCTTTATTATTCCAGAACAGTTAATACGAACCTTTCTCAAAAAACAATCACCTTAACAGTCGCAAAATATGTTGACAACTCAAAAAAGGTCGTAACATAAATTGGAACAAATCGATAAATTCTGGAGCGGTTAATTACTACCGATTTCTTCAAATTTCTTTGAAACTCAGAGACAACCAGACGGCATTATAAGAGCGACACAAGTCCCTGAATGCGCATGGAGAGAAAATTGCGCTCTGCCGCACTGTGGTGGAAAACCGTCGCTCTTAATCCTCACAAAGTAGTGTTTTAATTAAATGTAAACTCAAAGAACACCTTTTCACTCCGCTCTCAAAACACAACCCTCTTCTCTCGGCGGTCGCCCATCTTTCAAAACAGCTGACTCTAACTACTTGACAAAAATCCTGCAAATTATTACACAACGGTTTATTATTCTCATGAACAGCTTGACCTAGTATTACTGCTCCGAGACCCATTCCATTCGATTCAGGATCGAAAAATACTAGTAAACCATACGAAACATGACCTGACTACAATGGAACTACGGAAACTAAATATTCCCCTGGTGCCAGGCGCCCGTAAACGTCTGTAGGCGTTTATGATCCGATGTAGTGGTGGGCGGAGGAAGTGCCGGCCTCATTGGCCCTAACCTTCCTGCGTCCTGTCGGGCAAAAAGAGTCGGGGAAATTGATACAGGGACTTCCAATGAACCCTCGGCAATTGACACGACGTTGCAGGTCGAGCGGGCGTTGCGAGGCGAGCGGGCAGGTGTTTTCGATGAGACGGGAGGGAGGGGGGAGTGCTAACGACGAAACGTTAACTTCCGCTGTAGTTCCCGTGAGTTCTTTCAATTAGTTGACTCTAATAATTACTGTAATTTCCCTGTACGCAGTTGTACACGTCTGATACTCATTCCATTCGACCCAGGATGTAAAAATACCTTGAAAACGATACGAAACACGGCTTATTTGCGATTATACTGCGTTTCGTTAATTTTTTAAACCATTTTTTGTCCATAACAACCATGGGCTTCGTCCGATCGAATTGCCGAGATGGCGGGTACAACTAGATACCAAATGGAATTTTTGGGCGAAAGAACGGATTTTTTAGACCACGTTAAAGGCACAAAAGGACGGCGGACGGCGGACGGACATTGCAGATTTGGAATCCCCATGTCTTGAAACGTACAGTATCAAATTTTGCGGGGGGTTGTAAAAAAATTTTCCTAACCGAAAACATAGGGTTATTATTCAGAATGAATAATAAACCAAATAAGATAAAGAGGCGCAAGTCTAAGAATGCCAGGAATTAAACTACTGATGTACCATCAAAACAATGGACACAAGCGTGGGCAGTCCCATAATTAGGGTATTGACCACCAATCAAATTCGGAACGGCCCTCCTGTTTCTGGATATAGGACGGGAAGTTGTGGCAAGTTCACGTAAACTGAGTAATAAAAATTTTTGGTTAGTTGCAAGAGCGAATGTACGAGGAGTGTGCGTAAGTTGTGCGTTATATCACATCAAATAGGAAGGAAGGGTGCATTTTTAAACGGTGTTATTATCGAACTGAAATTTAGCGCGTTAAAATGAGCGACGTGCCCGTCGTTCCATTTTTAGCGCGAGTTACGTGTCTCGACGTCCACGACTCGTCTCGAAATTTGCCAATCGCTTGCCAACAATGGAACGGAGTTACGTTTTAAGCAGAAGCGTCAATTCTTCGGGCTGTTGAAGGTGTAGGTGACGGTGTCCCGTTTTGGGAGCTCGGGATGAAACAAACGCTATGGATTCCCTGGGGAAATCATGAACACAAACGGTGGGTACAGCTTTCGTACAAGTACGCAACCACTAGGAACATTTTATCTCGTTTATTTATTTTTTATTTTTATGCAATGATAATTACGTTTGATTGTGCTCGTTGATGGTTTCGATATAATGGCCGCGTCAATTGCAATTGACATCATCACTTAGTCACTGAGGTTATTAAAAGTATGATGTTACCAAGCGTTAGATTTTGTAACAGACGTTACCATGCACTCAACCCAACACAAATTTCGTGACGCTTCTCCGTTACATATCCCGCGTAACATCTCCCGTGTTACATTTTCGAGTTCATGTAGCAAAGTAAATACATAAAATGTCAAAAACAGATGACTTGAAACAAAATGTGAATTTCTCGCTTGGATGGCGACACGCACTACGCACAGTGTGTTTGTTAAGAAATCTCCTTAATTGGGAAAGAGTTTTTTTGGCGTTAAGTCTTTGCGAATATTTGTAGTCAACTTGATGAAACTACTCCGATTGAGCGCATGCTTTGCAAAAACAAGATAACGTAACTTTTAATCAATGGAAAAGAACGAAGGAACAAAATATGGAAACTTTTCTAATGAAAAAATGAAGGTTTCCGGCATTTTTAAAATAGGAAAATAGCTATGACGAGCTGTGTAAACATAAAGTGTAGAGTTTTTGCAAAAAGGGCTTTAACGGGGTTTCACACAGTATCTTTAACTAGTCGATAAAGAGTCTTTGCAGCTAGTTTAAAACGGCACCGACTTTTTAATGGAGTTCAGTTCTCAATTTCGGTTATTAAGGGAAGACGTCATTTGTTGCTGAAATCGTTATGCTTTCAATAGCGTTCAGATTGGGGTTGGAAATCAACACTCTAACATGTGCTGAGGATTTGAGGAGGATAATTGGTTTAGTGTTGAGAGTATAGGATGAGAGTGCGGGGGTTTAAGGTACTTAATGAAGTTGGCGAGAGTTGAAGAGTGTGCCGCGTTTGTAATCGAGAGTTTTGCCATTCGTTGATGTAAAAAGCTCGTAAGTTGCGCGTGGCAGCTAATGACCAGCCGGTTGAAAGTCGGGGGACAAGTAAAACGTGGGACGTAACGATGAGGTACGACTCACCTTGAGAGATGCCCTGGTAACGAAGACCTTGTTACACTGGGTGCACGTGTGTTCGGGTTTAGGAGACTCATGCAGTTTGACGTGGGCGCTCCAATGTCCTTTGTGCGAAAACTGTTTACCGCACACGGCGCAGACGAAGGGTTTATTCTCTTGAATTCCTTCTTCATTGTTATTACGGTCGTTGTGAACGCTCTCTTCCGACGACGTTCGGTCTTCCAACAGCCCAGCCAGAGACTGCAAAGGGCTTGGCGCTTCTTGTTTGACTTGTTCCTGGGGGCATTGAATTCTCAGGTCGTTGGGCTCGTCGTCTGATTTGTTGTTGAGCAAAAGATTTTGCTCTCTGTAGAACTCTTGAAGCCGCCTCTCTTTGAGTTTACACAGCTTGGGACTGCTCACTTCTCGAAGCTCTTCCTGTTTGACGTCTAGTTTCGCCTCTTCGGGGATCGGCAATGGTGGCGGGATTGGCTGCTGGTGAAGCGGGGGAGGCGGCGGCGGTGGCGGCGGGACGTGGTATTCCCGCGGAATCGGAGGCGGCGGACTTCCTCTTTTTGGCTCCTGCAACAGACCAAAACAAAGCAAACATTACAATCATGGATGTAACAGAAATCTTCGTGGCTGAAAAGGGCTGACATTGATTCATTCATATGACTACATTGCTTTAAAAAAATCTTCGTATTATTCAGTCCGATATCATTAGTGGCATCCATTTCAAGATACTTCTGGAAGCTATTCGAACTTGTGCAGCATCTCGATTTCTGACCCGCCTGTGTACTGGTCAGTACTTTTTTCTGTCTACCTTCTTCAAGGCCTACACCCAGTAAAAACTGTCATAGTCAAACCATTCCCCTAATGATATAGTTAATCCCTTATGTTAACACTCTCGAAATTCCGGTATTTTTGCCGTGTAAAGAGTCACTGTTACCTGCTAAGTTGGGCTTACGGAGTGACAATAACTTGGGACGGGTGAAACAAAGAACAGGGACCGCTTCGTCTGATAAGGCAATATATCGATATATCACGACAGAGGTCAGGTTATCGATATGCTCGACATCGTAGGCTATGAACAGAACGATCGAGGCGATAACAGAATGAGAAAGAACTGTCACCATGTCACCGTAGTTGAGGGGGTTTCAAATTACTAGACATCTCTATGCTTACGAATGGATTTCTGCGAATTCATTCTATTACTACTAATTTATTGCCAGTTTACTCATTTTATTCTCAATTGTTTTCCCATTTCGAAAGGTACAAAATATATTATAATCAACGCGCAATTGAAGGATGATCAATCAGAAGTACGTCCTGAAAACTAACAAAAATCTCTACAATCAGGATATCATGAATGAGTTCTTGATGACGCCGCAATAATTTATATCTCCTAAATGCTCTGTGTTTCGCCAATCCGTTAGTTATCTCATTTATTTCATATACCCATTCTTAATTTCATTGAATTAACACCTTTTCATAGTCTTCGTACATTTAAAATAATTATATAACGGGTTATTACATAATGAACATGAATTAATTGGCATAATCGTACAGCTGTTGTTATATCTAATTTCAAACATGGCGCTAGAGCCTACGATGTCGGGCATATCGATAACCTGACTTCGGTCGTGATATATCGATATATTGCCTTATCAGAGGAAGCGGTCCATGTTCTTTCATTTTACCACTTGGGACTAGGGGAGAGAATGGCTATGGAGTCCAACGCCGTGGTACTCGATCGCATATTGCTGAGAAATCCTTTATTAACTAACAGCCAACAGTAGTCAACATCATTACAGCTGGAGATACGTCACAGGGCCACGTTCCTCATTAATCTCTAGAAAACCCATTCGTAAACAATCCTCGCACATCCCAAGGTACAGTAGTGTCAATTTGACGTCATGATGGTGGTACATTGCAATCTATTTGTTTGTAATCCTCTGTGGGGGATCATCGTGTCTCGTTCTTCGTGCTCACAATGTGAAGAAATGGCCTCCCTGACGCGACTTTGAGCATGTGAGTAAGGAACAAGTCAACGCGTTCCCTGCCCGGCACCACACTTCTTGTTACTTTCCTGAACACTAAGAAACAAAAAGAAAAGCTCTGTAATAGGCTGAAAAAACGGTGTCTGTTTTCTTTAGACACTGCACTTTAAATCCTCTTTGATAGCTTCATCTTGTGATCCCTGCTAATTGGCAAGGCAGTATAGCCGGTAGTTTATACAGTACTCTGTCTTCCCAGCTATTATAGAGTTCAGGAGAAGAGGCATCTCGTTAGGTTCGTACATCTGGGAGGTTTACGTCTTCTCTTTGAAGAGCTCGATTGACATTTTAGGCGTTTTTCGAGTTGAGAAGCCGATTAAAATTCATCGTTCTGAGCCAAAACGGTTGTTTTTGACGGGACGTTAAACGAAATACTGCGAAGAGAAGTACCCGAACTAATAGGGAAAGTTGTCACTTTTGTAGGCCAATTTTGCGTCTTTGGAATGACTCCAAGTCCAACTTTGGATTCTCTGCAGATCTCGGAATCCAATTAGGAAGAAACCAACGGCTGTTCACACCTCTCACTGGGCCCCATTCATTTCTCCGGAAAAGACCCGTCCTGAGTTCTCTGGTCATGAATCCCCCAGCTCGCGAGAGTCGTCGGGCTGCCCAGCCAGATTGAGATCTTGAATTGAATGTAACGCGAAACGAGGGGCGTGTGAATTGAGTTCGCTCCGATATATTGCCTCCACGGGTTTGTAGAGCGGACCTCGCAAATCTCAATAGGGGGACACTCGGGGCGAACTGAAGTGCCTACGACGTTGGAGTAAAATGTGACGGGAGATAGCATTTGGCAGAAACGTCGGGGAATAAACTGGAGATGTGCGTCGAGCCTCAAGGTAGGTAAGTCACAATGAGGATGTTGATTTGACAAAACGAGTCAACATTATGCGACTTTGAAGCACCCTGAGCAACTAGTTCAAAAACTTTCTATGAAGACTTCAAGAAAGAAGAAAATAAATTTATTTTTGAAAATCCAGTGCTAAAGTGCTAGATATTCATTAGCAAAACTGTCAGCCGCCAACACCTGTTTGACAAAGGCAAAATAAAGGTACTTATTCATAATTTGTGAAAGTACGTGTGCTCGTAACACGAAACAAACGGCACGTAGAACGTTCCGTGTCCCTCCGCATTGACCTCCTGTAAGTGCAGTTTATTCAGGACTGATCCCTGCACCCTGCAGATTGCAAGCATGTCCTTTACAATCCGCAGCTCTTGTGGAATCGCTAGTTGGGGACGTCCAGAGAGCATTCACAGCACGTATGTTTCAGTTCGTTACTCTGGTGTAGCTTTTGCTTTTGGTTGCAGGTCTCAAGGAAGCCGCTCAATAGAAACTGAACCCAGAAATGTGGGAAGTGCGGTCGATTTTTTGGCGTTTAGCGAGTCTTCTTCCCACCACACCACAACAGTAGAAGGCATGAGCAGTTGCTGTTATTGTTAACTGGTATTTTGCATTACGAGGCACTTCGGCCAGCAAATATGCAATAAATAAAAGTTTTACATGTTTCAAAAGAGTTGCTAGTCTCCGAGTTTCCGAACCGCACTCATTTTTCAAGTCTGGCATTTGAGGTAATAGCCGATAGCCTGCCATTTCTTTGGCTTCAAAGCCCCCAACGCCGTTCGCCTCGTCACATTTCGCGTTGCCCGTGGCCTCTTTTAACTTCCGATTGATCGATGAGCCGAATATCAACGGCAGGTTGAAGGGAAAAGCCGTCTAATAAAACTCGAAGGCTCCGTCAACTTCGATATATCGCCCTTATTTCGCGACCTTCCTCTTAACGACGTCTCTATTGTGACCAACTCGCGGTATCTCAAGGCATTCGCTAATGAACTTGTCAGGTGGCTCTGGTCTTTATCTTGCGCACTCTATCGCGCATTTCTCTCGTAGCGAATCGGCTCAGTGAATTGTATTCCAGGCCTCATCGCATTCCTGTCAATCAGTTATGAAGGAACGCGACGCCTTGGCGAATCGGTTCCTGATGAATCTGAGACCTGGTTGAACCTTCTCATCATCTGAGTTCTTCTGCACCATCTCTGCCAGACTAGTCACGTTGTGTTGCAGATTTCTAACTGTTTCTCTCTTATGAACCTTAATTGCGAACGCCCCATAATTTTGCATTCCACAAGTCTAGTCTCGTAATAGGTAAGCAGTGTACGTATGGGAATATTTACAAATATCTGGTGCGTTGCAACACACAAATTTCCTTAGCTCTACAACAATTCACTTTGTACATGGCTGATTCTATTTAATCTATTCATTTATCACTCAGTTAATTTGAACTTGGTCAAACAACGCTTTACGGCAGCAGGAAGCGGTAGCGTTTACAGTTCCAGATTTTATTGTGCTGCTCGTACTCATTGCAGGACCAATATTGAGCAATCGGTACACAGATAATTAATGAGGCTGTAAACACAAATTTTTTCGAGAAGGATAGTAATTACTTTTGAAGAGTTATTGGGTAAAAAGTTTAGAACTGGTAGTAAGCGAAACGGCGGTAGTTGAAATTCAGGAATTTCTGGAGTGAGCCCCATGTATCTCATGAGCGTTTTTTAAACACTCAATCTTTAGGTATTGGATTGGACTACAATACTAATTTTATTTAACATTCTACAAAAATTCCGGCGGAGTTTATAAGAAAAAAACTTCGCTAAAAACGCTTTTCGTCGAAAAGTTTGATAATTTATTGTGCTGCTCTCGTCATTTTCCCACGAATGGGAATTCTATGGTATAATTATCTTATTAAGAGCTATCTATATAAAAAATTTAATCAAAATCGTTTGAGCCGTTTTTGAGAAAAAAAATTTGGTGTTTGATCCCTATGACTATAGTTAACTTTCGTTAGATTTTGTCCATACCCTAATATTTTAGCGTCCCATGGTAACCTGTAGGCGAGACATCATGTTTCAGCTGATTTGGTACGGTTGTTACTTTCCGCTACCCGAAGGGAAGGAAAGTATAGTAATCGGCCCAAAAAAAAAATTTGAGTTTTCTTCAGATCTTTACGTTTCAGACCCTACTGAGTCTAAAAAACCTAATTTCGGCGCGAGGTCCGTGTGTGTGTATGTCTGTAGTTCGATTTGCGGGAGAACGGCTGATCCGATTGAGCTGGTTCTTTTTTTGTTTTGTTCGTTATTTTTTGTAGACACCAAAATAAGGTTATGGACGATTTCGGTCGAAGGGAAGGGGGTGGGGACGAAATTGTACCAAAAACTAGGGTTTTTCGCATTTTTCTCGAAAACGGCTCTAACGATTTTGATTAAACTTTCACTTTATCTTCTCCCAATCGATACCTAACTTTTCTTCTCCATACATATCTCCATGAAAATACGGTGAACGGAGATATAGGCCCTGAAGCAAAAATAGGTTTTTACGCTTTTGGCAAAACGGCTTCAGCGATTTCCACCAAACTCACAGGATGTTTTCAAATAGTTAATACCTACATATTCTTCTCAATAAATGTTCCTGTGACGGTCCATTGAACAGAGATAAAAATTAAAATGTGTCAAAAATAACGTTTTTTCGAACATTTCCGTAAATTCTGGAGTAACTGTTCCACCAGATGTGATCAATCTTACATAGTGTCTTTTAGTCGCCCGTACCCACATTTCGTTCTCCATATTTATTTCTGTATATATATGTTGAACGGAGATATAAGCCAAGCTAACTCAGAAAAGAAGATTTGTCGAATATTAATTTATCGGTATTCCAATTTTCTCAAAAACGGCTCTAACGATTTCGATCAAACTTTCGGAATACTCTCAGCTAACTAGTCCCTACATTTTGTTCTCCATAAATGTTCCTGTAAAAATGCGTTGAACGAAGATATAGCGCCCGCATATGTAGGTGGTGTTCGAACTTAAAGGGGTGGCGGAAAGTTGTGTGTTGCTACGCACCAGATATTTTTCTCTAAAAACCGAGCTAAAACCGATTTCGTCTAAAGTTTTGGTAGTTTATTGTGCTGCTCTCCTCATTTTCCCATACATGGGAATTTTATGGTATAGTTGCCATATTTGGAGCTACCGATATAAGAAATTTAATCAAAATCGTTAGAGCCGTTTTTGAGAAAATAAATATTTGGTGTTTTGATCACTATGATAACTATAGTTAAATTTCGGTAGATTTTGTTCATACCCTTATTTTGGCGTCCCATAGTGACTTCCGGGCTAGATATCAAGTTTGAGGTGATTTGGTACAGTGGTTTTCTCTGAAAATCGTTCACAGACACAGATACACACACACAGACACACAGACCATTTTCCCAAATATTGTTTTTCGGACAGGGGGGTCTGAAACGTAAAGATCTGAAGAGCACTCAAAATTTTTTTTCAGCCGATTACATAACTTTCCTTTCTACTTCGTAGAGCAAGGAAAGTAAAAAGCAAGTATTGTGATCAGTAAACAAAGTTCAATTTTTAACAGTTCTTGTCGTTTTGAGGCCTCCTCAGTTCGTAAACTCTCATTTTGTCAATCGATTTGTGTGCGAGTGTCTGCAGATAGATTTCTGGGAGCGTCAACAAATCGCGTAGTGTCATCTTGTAGTTTCAAAGATAATAGTCGTGGCACTCGCTAACTTGTTACAGGCGACCTAACAGTTCACGGCTGAAGGTATTCTATTACCCACGTTATCGTCCTGTGGGTGATGTCTGCCTACCTCGTCTTATTGGTTCAGCTCACTCGCGTTATAAGGAAACTGGTGCTACAGATCTTAGTTCACTGCCGCCGCAAGACGGTAACCATTCATAACAGAATAAAGGAAGTTTATGCGACTCACACACCTCGCGTTGTTTATGAAGCTTCCTCACTACGTCGAAGTGCTGCTATGATTGTCCTGGCCATGGAGTGAAAGCAGCCACAGCGTGGTAGTTCTGTAAATCACGACGGTACACTGGGCGGTCAAGGCTCTCAGTTATCTCAGTGTGAGCACACATAGATGAATGAAGATTTAGCCTCATTCCACTACTTCTTCTCCAATATTAGAGGAGAGGGAAAGCTTTCTGGCTGGTTCCCCACGCCGTACATGCCCTTGGGGGCTTAGATAAGGAACACACTGCTTACCCCAGCTTATGCCTGCCTATGCCTAAACTAAAGCACAGAGACCGTATTCTAGCCGGCTATGCTCCAAGTTCAATGACTTAGGGGCATCCGCAGAGATTATCCACTTAATATTTGAGGGGCAGATTGATCAAAACCTAACTCCTCAGCAAGTCTTTCTTGAGTAAAAACAAGATACCTAGGAATTATAAGTCTTACCATGCTGCCCCTCTCTGGATATTGGTGTACATAATCCTAATGCCTGACGCGTCACTGAAGTTCTCAGGCAAACCATTCAAGCAGAGAACACCTCGGCTGGGGATTTTCCACATTTGCAAGCTCAGAGCCAAGCCTTATTGAGGGAGTGCTACTTCTACTATCTGGCCTTTGTCCAGAAATGGTACTCCCAGTTCACGTCTATCTTCTGGAATTGTGATTCTCCGTCGCTGCAGCAACTGGTTGCTGATTCCCATTAGCTGACCTCATTGCACACTTCTTTTAGATCGCTCATTGCCCGGATGTAAGTACATCGTCCGCTTTTGGGAAAGTGTGGCCACATTGGCATAGCACGTGGCGACTTCTCAACGTTTAACTGGCCCCGTCACGTTTCACCAGAAGCAAAAATTTCTCTCTGCCAAACAATCAATAAAAAAAATCCCATTGAAATTCATAGGAGACCTTTAGAATCTCGTCCTTCTCGCGGGACCGGAGAACGTTAATGATTGGCGCGAAACGGAATTAATTTTTGCTCTTCGTCAAGTTCCGTCCTGTAATTATTGGTCTCCGCTTCGCTCTAAATTTCCCCCAATTAGCTCCGGCCGAAGAATGATCTAATCAGAGGCGTCGCGTTTCAGCTCTTAAAGGTGTGAATATTATGTGGGGAGAAGGAGATTTGAAAATTTCAGGGAAATTTGCGATCGTAATTGTGAACAACAGTAAAGCAAAATTAGGCCGAAGTCAAAAACAGGGTCTAAAGGAGGACAACCGGAGAGTAACAACTCTGTAACCCGTAAGAAACTTCGCTCTGGATAACGCTCACATTTTTCTGTTACTATAATTTCAGCGATTTGTGTGGTGAAGCTTCAGCTATCCGCCCACTTTTATTGGGTGTTGCTCAGGAAACAGTCCTTGGTCCCGTCGCATTAATCTGGACCTGATGATGCTTTTGTTGTAATATTGAAATCTCCATTTTCCTCACTATAATCTCGAGGGCTGGCAGTAACTATGAAATTAGAACTCATTTAGCTATTACTGCCATGTGGTACCATCAGGCGCATACTACTGCGGTAATGTCCAATATCTTATCTACTACCAGTGAAGTCACTGGGGTTACATCACATCACTGAAGATGAGGAAATGCCATTTTTGCCTTAAGACTTATCTATCCACTCTGATCTGTCTGTGCCCATGTGGATCGCTTCATTGTCTTGAGAGTCAAATACACATATTGTCATCGCATAGAGCTGGAGACGACTCATACAGCGACCCGGCCCGATTCAAGTGTGAATCGATGCCAAGCTGCCTACCTTATGATGAACCACAACGTGCCAGGTATGAAGAATGCTTTTAAGAAGCCCTGAAAAACTGTGCGTTTTAGTTTTGAACACTAAGTGAACTTCATTTCTATTGTCCACAGTGCTTGCAGTTGATGCTGCTTTGTCCAAACTGCTTTTTGTGGGGCACAAGTATAGCCTGCTTGCACACAATGACCAGGTGATAGTGCAGTAGTGCCTGATTGTCTTCAGCGCAGGAACTTTCTTCTATTTCCTCTGCAGTCAGCCAAAGTCACTCCTATACCGTTGCTTCTTTAGGAGAATGCTCACAAGTTGCAAGTCACTTATCCCATAACTACGAACTGTATTTCGAAGTCTTGGTTGGTTATGTTTTTTTTTTGTGGTCATTTCAGACATTTATTACTGTTTTTATCTTAGTGCAGTAACACCATCTTTAACACACTCTGTAGTTGCGCACTAATACTGTTTAAGAAGTGAAGTAGTTCACCTAGAATTGTACCGACTGACTCCCATTAAAGGCATCGAGCGATGGTAGTCTTGTGGTAAGACAACGGTCTCATAATCCTACGAAAGTTGGGCTATAGGATGGGAGCTCGCGATCGCGATCGCTGTAACTTTTTCCCGAGTCAGCGGATCTCCAAAGATCTCCAAATCACCTCGTAACACTGGTGGCAGCGGTCTACCAACAAGTCTACGCTCCTTCATTCCAAGAAAATGAAGGTCCACAAAAACAAAATTTGAAAAATTTAGAGAGAAAATAATGAGATGAATTCTCGGGTCGAGATTCGCTAACGCTGTGAAAGTTCCAGCAGACAGATAAATGGTGAAGCGCCTACTACAACGTGAATGAAAATTACGCGCCCTTTCCTTGTTGTCCCCTCGTTCCCCCAATCTTTGATCGGATTTTCTGGGGATTAGCTCAACTCTCAAAAAATCCGTTCATTAAAATCGTTCACTCCAGGAGCAGCGACTGGTGACTGGGGAGATGTACCGGCTGACTCCCATTAAAGGCACCAAGCGATGGTTGTGGTAAGACAAAGGTCTTATGATCCAACGAAAGTTGGGCTATTGGATTGGAGCTCTTGATCGCTGTATTTTTGCCTGAGTCAGTGGATCTCCAAACCCTCTCATAACAGAATTATAGCATCTCTCTATATTTCACGCATGGAGTGGTATATTCCACTAGTAGGTACTTTTGTCCCCTCACTACTTATGGTAAAATTTCGATCGATTTCAAATAGACCTGTAACAGAGCCGGACTGTGCGACCCCACTACCACACAAGTACATAGTTAGATTACGTACCAACGTAAGGTATGGCATTTCCCTGAGTCATACTTGGATGAGGGAATACACCGGTTGCAGTCCTAAACCTAGTCTTGGTTCGCTGGATGGTAATCGTGAGCCCAGCCTCCGGCATCATAGCAAGCTCGCGAACTGCATGATGTTCATGAATGAGTGATACAGACCACTTCGTGAATTGCAACGTATCTGATCACTATATGTGTATCTGGTCACCCGGTCAGAATAGAATTCACTGAAGGCTGCTGGTACGGAAAGGTGAGAATGAGTAGCGCCGATAACGAAATACCCGGATAATTACATTAGCCATCTCAGGTCTAACAGGATTATCCGTGTGAACCCCAAAGCATTTAATGGCACGGATTTAAGGCAGCAGAGGTAAAAGGAAATCACGCTTTGATCCCTCCAGAGAAACCAAGTGGGGGCACTAAATCATAAGAGTCACCACCGTTTTTCTAATGGCCTTTTACAGACGATTACGACTTGTAACTTTCGAGTCTTGCGGCCGTAAATTCTGCCGGGTCCATATTTTCCAAGATCCCGCCCGGAGGATGGATTTCAACTTCCAACCTAATTGGACTTCTTGAAAAAAACAACCCGCCGGTGTTGGAGCGAGTGCTACGAGTCTTGCTCGCTGCATCTCCACGACTCTCCAACACCTTCTCCGTCGATGTACTGATTCCCACGGATTGGAATCAGAACTCGAACACACGTTTTGCCGTAAGAGCTCGGTAGACGTTCAAAAATTATTTGTGAATCAAGTATCCAAAATTGGCTTTAACTGTACATAAAACTAGTTCGAGTTCTTATATTAAATATCTAGTGTGTTCTTTAGGCCTGTTCCTTCTACCTCAACAGAAGTAAGCGTATCCTGCTGCATACTGCGTGCTGGGAGAGACTGCTACTGTGTGTGGACGCATAGAGGCATTTTTCGAGGATCCCATACCTTCCATTGGTGCCTAACGACTGCATTTCTACCCAACCCTATTTTATACGAATGTCAAATGTAGGTGGGGGGGGGGGGCAGTGTCAACTTCTTCAAGTTGTTACTTTCTTCGGAAAATGGCCGAAGAGTTAAAGGGTTGTTCAGAAGCAGTCCGTTCTGATAGATTTGACCGCTTTTGCTCGATATTGTGGAGAGTAACGTGCCAAATGTTTCCTGTTTGGAATTACAAGTTTGCAGACGGGAGAGTCGTTTACAGAAAGGAACTGAAACAGCTCATTGAGTGTAAAATGGAATGAACCGCGCATGAGGGGGCGCGGATGGATTTAACATCAACGTACACTACACAGGATAGATCTTTTTCTTCTCATGTTGACCCATATTGGAGTAGTCCATGTTCATGTTACACCCATCCCCGCACCCTTAATGAGTGATTAGTAGCTTCCAGTTCTAGTGATTACCCAGGATAGAACCAACCAAAATACAGAGCGATTGCTTTACCACCTTGCTTATCATGCACCTTCACACCGATGAGACCGGTATTTGCTGAAAAAATGGCTCGCATCGTAGACCAGCCAACGAGAAGCTCCCTGGTTGTTTGCTGATCCCGCCCCCTTGAATTCAACTAAGTGAGGATAGTTGTGTGATGACTCTCATCAACGTTCAGACCTCGCACGAACCGGCATTCGACCAGTTCGTACGGTATGTCCACACGTACTGGCTAAATCGTCAGTGAGCGTCATTTGTAGAAGCTGGGAACGGCCTTCAACGTGGATGACTACCCGCTGGCGTCACTGAGGAATAGAGCTTAATGCCATAATGGAGGTTGGTAGTGAATAGAAAGTACAAACGACTATTTCAAGATTCACGTTAAGTTTGTAATGGGAGAGTAAAGAAAAAAAAAAACATGAGGAGCTGTAGAGATTGAAATGGTTGAGGAGGGTATGAAAACGTGATGCATTGATCTGCTCAGGTCAATGTCAAGAAGGCGAGTCAAGGCGACCGCGTTATAACAGCAGCTCGATTATGTCTTAAATGGGCTGGAAGTCCCAGGAGCCGATCTTATAAACGGCCAACTTATTCCAGAGGGGTCTTGTCGAGTTTCAAAAGCGGGCTCTACAACAGGAATTAATGATTTATATGAAATCGTGACCTCGTTACGTGAATAGACGAGAGTTTGCGTTGCATTTAATCGATCATGAGTCCTTTGTACGGCTTCCATATGAGGACGCCAACCTGAATTCCGGCCTCCGCCTCAAAAGTGCAAATACGCTCTTCTGACGCAGGTCTGAAGTTCAGCATTTCCTGGGCCTCCAAGTTCAACCTATTATCAGATCTAAATGCTCCACCCGATTTTTTTCACATTAACACGCCTACGCGAGTCTACACAAAGAAAAAGCCGTCAGAGTTGAAAGAGGAATTGTGAGAAGGCGCTGTAATTAACTCCCGAGAAAGAGGGAGAAGACGTTGCGCTTGGTTCCCCAAGAATTGCGTACACTCACAGCTACACCTCGACTACTGATGGGTAAATGCATGTACTGTTTGTGGACAAGACAACTTCTGCACCTTATCGAACTTTCCAGAAGCCCCTATCACGTACAAGAATGACCAGTACACGAGAAAGAACAAGAGGTGGGCAAGAGAGAGGGTGTTTTACCAGAAATCGGCCAGCAATCCACATATCGACTGCAGTGACCTGGTGTAAATGTAAATGTGTTCTGAGTTGCTGCTCTACTATAAGAGCCTGCTTTAATGCCAGACACTCAAAACAGGAACCCTAAGACCCCTAAAAAGAGTAACGATCTTCATGGTACGTTAACGAAGACTCCATAAAGCTATTGGTGTCATGAGAGACGGCACCGAGGACAACCGGTTGATAAAAGCTATGGAGAACTGCAATACGATGATGTCCCACGTAAACAGGTCTGCTTCCTTACCAAACTGACGGTCTTTAAGGAGTTATATCAGTCTAAAGTCAAGGAGATTGTGGTTTCGCGTGAGAGCTTCCACATATTCCAGACCTGATCTGATTTTCCATCTGATCTAAATATTTACTTGGGTGGCAAGTTTCAAAGGGAGAGATCAACTGTGTCCACGTTTTTATTGAACACACAAACAAAGCGAAACGGTTATAAGCTTGCTTAGTAGCAGTCAATGCTGGAGTTTTGGTTGTCCTTCCAACAACTGCCAATGAGAGTCATAAAGGAAGAGATAAAGGAAGCAGAGTCGCGCATTGAAGTCGCTATGTCGTTTAAGGAACTGGCTCCTCCAGCAGCCTGGCTCAATCCACTTTCTCTTCACAGGTTCATAGATGTTGGGAAAACACTCGGTACATATTTCCATCTCGCTTGCCATTTGTTCAATGCCATTCATCTAGTACAGGAAGTCATGGTCGTGCCTCTGAGGAACTGGTGGTGTTGGTTGAAACATTACAAGCCACCTATATTGGATTCTAAGTACATAACTTGATTCCTTCTCAAGAAGAAGCCGGCGGTCGCCTATACGTATTGTTCAATGCTATTTCCCCTTTGAGAGCACAGGGTGAAGTTTTCTCCCAGCCACCTGCAGCTTAATGAGCTCGCACCATTTTGAAACAGTCCAGAGCACTTGATGGGTTTGGCAGACTGCCTGTGCATGGATCGGCCACATTGGCGTATGGTCAGTCTCCTGAGAAGACCTTCGGCACTAAAGTTGAGGGACTTTTCCAACATTTTCGCAAAGGACAAATAAGCTATTTTCGTACAGCTTCTCGGAATCCCCTCAGTCCCGGGTAGGTGTTCACTCCACCTGTTAATCCCCAATTACCCTTTCACGTATATTTCAGGAACTCCAAAAAACAAAGAAACAGTCTCTCGTTCTAGCGGATATTGTGGACTTGCGTGTGATGGAGGGTGCAGGACACCAAAACGAACATTTTAATCACGACCTGTCACCTATTGATACACTTTGAAAATTGCATCGAGGAAATACGTTGAGCTGCTGCCCAAGCTGGTTTTTCGAATTCATCAATCTCTCTCTCAAGTTAATTGAAAAACGCCCGATTTAGCGAAACTACAATCAATTTCCGAAGGGGTCTGCAGCTGATCGGAGACCACACCAAGAGCTTCCGTACTCACCTACTACCTTCGTTGAATAGAAATCGCGTTTAAATGCTAATCGCTCACAAATCGCTCCAAATAACTCGAAGAGGAAATCAAACGCCGACCTGGGAGCAGGTTCCGATGGCCGATTGGCCGATGCTCCAGCAGTTCCTTCGGTGATCTATCGACGTCCGGCCTCTTCCAGATATTTTAAACCTGACGTCGCATCTACATTTTGGATTGTGAGCAGAAACACGGCTCAACTTGTGTTTGGTTTCTTAATGAATGGCCTCCTCTCGAATACATTATTCTCCATTCCAAAGTCGAGTGTGTTGTTCTCCTCGTATTAAAAATTAGCGCCTTGGTGCTCCTATGAATCAAACCAACTAGTTTAATTGCGAACGAACGAAACGTTGAAACTCGTTTAAAAGAAGAGCTCGTTAAACGGAACACAGCTCCGGTTCATTTATTCACCCTTCGAGAACCGGATTTCGTTTAATTAGAAGAAGCAGTTGGGAATTCAATTCCTCTCGCTGGGCTGAAGAGACTCACAATGTGGGAATGCAGCAGATATTTGTGCGTAGACTTCCGAAAGATACGAGTGTAACTCAGAATGAGTGACATTCGTGGATTGAAATTTATCCAACCGATAATCCTCAAGAATTATACTTACATCTGTAAAGAGGAAAGCGTGCAAATAGCTCCGACGCCTTCCGTTGTGGTTGTGAACTAATTGCCGTTGTGGTCAACAAGTAGAAAGATTTTCTCCACTGAGATCTTCTCCATCTCTTAGTAACAGGACGAGATCTCGTCCATGAATAGGGTTGTATCAGCTAAAGAGTTGATGGTGTAGAAGCTGTTTTTGCTGTCATACAGAAGCCAAGGTGCTCACCCAGATTTGCTGCAGTTAAGGCATATTTTTAGGACAGTGCTCAGCCAGGAGAGGATGGAGCTTCTCGTATCCCGCAGGAACGGGGAATGAAGCCACTGAGTAAAGACCGCTCCTGAACTTCTCCAACAGCAGTTTGGGAAGATGCATGGGAATGGCGGTAAGCTGTAAGATTCTACAGAAGGTGAAGAGGACGATAAAAAGAGCTGCCGTTGAGTGATGCAATAAGCTTAACGTTTCCAGCCCGGTACTCCAAATTCATGGGGCCACTAGCAGCAGGCCTTGCCTCTTTCGTCCCAAAAAACGCAGTTTTTTGTCAATTGCCTAGTTTACTTCCCACTTCAACACAACGAAATGCGGGTGGACTTTCATTCTTTCTGATGGGAAGAAACTGTGACAGAGCGTGACATGCGTTTTGAGCCCAATCTGTGGGTTTTCACCCGATGTTGCCACATATTTTAGTGATGTTGATGACCACGTATTTTAGCGACAAGTATAACAAGTGTAGACTAGAAACTCTGGTAACGAAGCCCGCGCATTGAAGTCACACAGTCCTGTACGGAAACGGTTTGTCGAACTCGAACGTGTCACGCCCCCCCCCCCCCCCTGTCGGGAAAGCAGAACTCTTAACGCTACTAGTTTACCTTCAGTGAAGAGGCTGCTGTAGAACGTTCCTTTTATCACTGTCCACTGGACATGTCAACAGTTGATCGCTTGTAGTGCGTCGATAGGCATAGACTTCGTAATCTACTGCTGCGCAAGATGCTGGGACTGGATTACCAATTTTTTTCAACTGTGTGACTTCGCTACCCCACGCAGCAGGGTAGTAGCCTACCACCCTTTAGTATTGCCTCGACAGAACAATTTTACGAGTAGCTCTTAAACAGGCAAACCTTTAAGGGACTACAGGTGAACGGGCCTTCCGCCAATAACTATTTCTAGCCACTTGACGTGCTTCTATTGAAGGAGTTTGTTGTTGTTCAAATTGATGATTGACAATTCAGTTTCAAAAGTGATATAAAAGAATGAGCTCTAATTTTCTTCAAACTGCACCACTGAGTGATTTTTTTTCCGAGGGCAGACAGGAGAGAATTACTTTGTCACTGCGGCCACGCATGGCCCGTATATACTATTCCCCCCCCCCACCACCACCACCACCTCAGGAAGCCGAGTGTGTTCGTTCGCCGCAGACTACACGAAGGCGGTCTAGCATTATTTACCATCGTGACGCTTGAACTGCTTCGTCTTAGTACTCAATGACTGGCAGCGTAACGCTGAAATTCTATTGGCAAAGGTTTAACTACCAAAATATTGAAGAATTTTCGTACTTCCTGCAGCCAAATTGAAGGCGAAAGACGTGGATTCCACAACATTACCAGATCCAGAATCCTGTTTCTCTCAGTTGCCGCTTTTCAATGGTTCGCGTGCAAATTGAACGGAACTATAAAATTGCGTGTTGCGTGTTCGGGTTTCGCGCATTTTGACAGGTTGCGTTATTCGAAATAACTGTCATCTATCCGCACGTCGGGCCGTTAAAGAGCAAACGTAGACGAGTAACGGGGAAAAAATTCGAACTTGAAGCGGGCGATTTAAAGCCTCCGCCTCGTCTGAGGCTCTGGAACCAGTTTTGAAGTTCCTTCGAACGGGGCAGAGGTGCCGGGAAGGTGAATAATGAACTCCCTGGGAGTTTCGAATTATGATTTTGTCACCAGTGTTTACATTCCCACAGGCAAGTCGTGGAGTTCTAGGTCTGGTACTCGCTGAAGTTAGGCCGAGTCGGGATCTTGTTAGTTTCTACAATGACGGAGCACTGCGTCTAAGAAATCTTAGTCCTAATCTCGGGAAAGTTTGACAGGTTGATGGATTTCGACATTTCTCCCGAAGTTCTCTTAATGCAATTATGATTGGTAACAGACGGTTTTGGAAAGCCGAGACAGAAAAAAGTGGTATATTGGGTGCCGTGGAGCGACGTGCGAAGTTGACAGAAGCTTGCTTTGGCCTTCACAGTGAAACTCGTCTCTGCATCAACTCTTGACGTAGAGGAGGGCAGCAGGGAAGCTAATCGACCGAGAGAATCAAGAGCAGGTCTTTGAGGAATTTCACAGATCTAATAAATCAAACATAGTAGTCACGGGAGGCTAATGCTGAGAGGCTGGAACTCTTAAACACATCCACTTCCTCGGACTTTCATTTTGGCTTTGAGCCAGTCATCTATTCGTTCTCTCCTTGCGATATCTGCACCTTTTCAGCAACTCTTCTTTTTACTCGACAATCTAAACTCATGGAGCTTAGAAGTCGAACATCACACTGCTGTCAACAAGTTCAAATTCAAAAGCACAATACCGTTTTTCCTTTTGAGTTTGGAGGAGCTCATTTTTTCAAAGTAATACACAGAATTATCGTATTCTGTTTATTCCTTACTGAGTCAGTGAAGGAACTGTCCACCTCGCGTTGTGTTGTGGAGCAGGCTATAGACTCTTCGAAAGGACTGTGTAAAGTAGCAGAGTGAAGTTATCACTGGGCGGTTAAAGTACCTCCTAAAGTACTACTTCCAAGTCTTTCAATCCCTAGCGCAAAATAAGAAATGCGGGTACCTCTGCCCGAAGCATTGGGACATTATTTTAACTAGTGTAGCCAGGGCTATGATTATTGCATACCTCTTAGATTAACAGTTATACCATGGAAATGAACTCCATTTTATATATGATCTGCCTACGCATGTTAAGGATCTTAAGGCCTTCCAGTCACTCCTTGGAGTTTGGAACGTTGATGAGGTCGAAGATGCCAGATGATGACTGGAGCTGCGTTGGTTATCATTCCTAAAAAGCAAGTGGCATAACAGAGTTTGATAGTCTCTGTAAAACCGCTGCAAATGATTACGCAACGGTTTATTATGTTGTTGCACAGCATGATTTCACAGTCTCACACCTCTGAGATCCATTCCATTCGATTCAGTACGTACTAGTAAATACTACGAAACATGACCTGAACACAACGCAGAAACGAAAATTGATATTTTCTAGGCGAAGTTAGGCAATTGGCAGGACGTGACTAGTGCAGTTGACGGCTGGTTGGTGTAAGACGGGCTACGAACGCAGACCGGGAATAAATACTTTCACTATATTGTCCCGCACATCTTCAAGTAGTGGAATTTGCCTCACTATTTCGCGGTTTTCCATCTAGACACAGCCCTACCGTTCTGGGGTCCGTAATTGGAACAAAACTGCCAACAATAACAACCATGGGTGTTGTCTAATCGGATTGCCGAGTAGGCGGGCACAACTACATGAAAGTTTTGCCAGAAAGACCGGATTTTTTAGTAAAATATGAGCAGATGTGGAATCCCCATGCCACGAATCGCAATGTCCAATTTTGAGTGGGATTTGTGAAAAAATGTTTCTGGCAGAAAACGAAACCCAATAAAAACGAATAAAGCAGTACTCATAGTTATACCAATTTAATTATCGCTCAGTACCATCATAAACCACCAGTTCATAGTTAGAAGCACATGTGGCTAGGGATTTAAGCTACTTCACCCCCACAGTTGTCGCGGGGCACCTATGAACGTAGCATCTTCGTCCCCCCCTTTCTACAACTTCTCCAACTCCCTTCTTAAACTTCTCTTGCGACTCCGTGCAGTTCGTTGTGAAAAGATTCGTGTTTCCGATTAAAGGAAACTCGTTACAACTAAGAGCACCACGACTGCTTACTAATACTAACTACTTTTTACCGGACGCTTTGCGTAGAATTGTAGCAAACGGGGTTTCCACGAAGTGAGTTCGAAAGAGGCCAATGTTTCATGGTGGGGTTGGTGATCTGCGCAGGATATGAATCAGAGGTCTCTGGACGTCATTGAATGGTTGGTACGTGAACCATGGTGACATTTGATTTAGTTGATTATTTTACCGAAGTAGTTCTTGCTGCCCCTTTTCCCCTCTCCTCTTCACCAAGGCAACTCGTCAAGTTCACCTTATAACCCTTGTCGAGGAGCACATCCGTTTCCTGAGGTTTCTCCATCCCCCGCGTCGCTGACCCACAAATCCAGTTAAGCTGGTGGGTTCTACTCTTCTTCTTTCAGGGGCCCCCGCGACCGGTTTGAGGGAGTTGGTTCTCCCGACCACGATAGTCCATCTACAAGCGGTTTGTGCTATTTCAATTATTACGCGTATATTAGACATCTCACCGGACGTCACATTTAGTATCGGCCGATCAAAAGTTCCTACTGTGTGGATGTTGCGGAGAACAAGACGATGCTGAAGGTAGATAACGAAGTTGGGCGATGAGAAACCAGTGAAAACAAGTCCGCAGAACGGCTGATATTGTCTTCACACGTGCACCAGCTGGCCGATCGTCTGCTCAGTTCGCTTACGTCTCTTTTTGGGTTTTGCTGCTTCACGGTCAACACCTTAAGTTTTCAAAAGTTAGTTTTACTCTGCTATCACGGGTTAACGAAACAATCACCCTCACAGCTCAAGCTCACTTGCTCTTTACATCTTCACTTACACCCAATATAACACATCCCATTAGAAACATAAAGTGTAACCAGCAGTCGGCCGAAGTTGGAAGAATGGCTGCACTTCCAACAACCAGCGCTCACTGATGAAGGAACAACAGTGAAACAGCACGTGGTTTCTTGTTTCCTCCACCCTGAAGGCGCAAGACGTGCAGGATGGAGCGTCTTTGAGAGAAAACAAGTGGAGCCGCGCATTTTATTCGTCATGTCCCGCAAGGAACTGGCTCGTTTAGTGATCTGGTACAAGCAGCTTTCACGGATGTTTGGAAAAAACTCATACGTTCCTTTGACGTGTAGTGGTGTAATTCGATCCAGAGCTGTGGGAGCTTTCTATTCCATCTCTCCTGTATTGCAGTGGATAGCTACGCGCTGAATCCAATCAACCATAAAGAATAAATTTAGCCTTTAGTTTTTTGTTGTTAGACTCGCGGAGAACAACCCCGTTATCTTCTAACAAGCGGGGATTTGGGTGGGTTGTCGAAATTCCACGCTTTGAATGGACCGACCAGTACGACACTACGTCAAAGATATCACCACTATCCACCATAATGAATAGAAGTTACATCCTTTTTCGATCACTGGGAACACTCCACACAACAACCAGTTTTGTTAATCGACTGGAGGCGCTAATTTACTCGCCTCGCCTCAGAAGTGCGCAGATCTGCAAATAAACGCTTTTTAACTAAAAACTGTCTCTCCTCTGGTTTTGCAATGTTCTTAACCGAGCTAACTGTGTCTTCGGAAGCAAGACGTGGCTGAGTTGTCATTTAAAATGTCTTCTTAGTCACCGCTAAGAGTCGCTCCGGCACATTTTCGAGTTCCTAACCTCGAAACAGCGATATTTTTCGAAAACATAATTCAAATGTTTAGTCGGCAAATACCGGACAGTTGATATGTTTTTACGATTCGGGCTGTAGATGTCCGTAACTTGTCCTTCGCTAACGGGCCACTTCTTTTTTTCCTGTTTCAGTCTCTTCTTGCCAACACTTGCGGCTCTCGCCGGTGACCTGAAGGTTCTTCGTTCAATTTATGTGAAGTCCAGCAAAAACATTATTGAAATTACTGGTCTCAAACGGTCCAGCCGCCAAAAAACAAGGACGACAGAAAAGATGACCCGTCACTGAAATTGAATTTGAGCTTCGAAACTTTGGGACAATATCCTGCTGAAGACAACACGACGTTTCCCCTTTGAAATATTTATCGCGCGTACGCCTCCAGTTCAGTTAATTATGAAAAACGATCGGCTCTACACAAGACTTTCCAGCGCTGATTTGGAAGGAGGTACGAACATTAATTATTGTTCCGTTCATTTGTCGTGAAAAACTTGATTGGAAGCCGCTGATTTAATCCTTCGCTTTATCCGAAAAAATGGCACAATTCCTCACCAATTGTGCAATAAGTCGTAATTGGAGTGCGTTTGTCCAGAATAGTTGTCTGGGCGTAAGAGATTCTGCACATCGACCACGACGGGAATCCCAAGATACGACAGAGGCAATCTTTAGCCGGCCGCAGGTTCAGGCTGAGCGGCCTGCACACGCTTGATCTGAGTGTGACTGACTTAGCGACATCCACCCTTCTGAATTAGTCCTTATGCTGTTTTGTCAGGAATATACCTATACGATTGCCCAACGTGCAGACTTCCTAGACAAATGAACTATTTTCTGGCTTTGAATTATCCTAATGTCCTGATCTCATTGTGATGTTTTTGAAATTTTAAAAATAACCGACTTCATTTTCCATTCCATTCTTCAGATAAGTATGCCTCTTTAAATTTCTTCCCGCAGCCTGGTTTTCGTTACATTGCCCTTTCTTTATTTACTTCACATCGTTCAACTTTGGTTTTTCCTCAATTTTATGGATTCATGGTTCATATTATGTATCCGAATATATTATTAATATATATTACTTTGTAATTAGGATTGCCAGTTGTATTGTAAATAAATGACACCGGGACATTAGCATGTGACGAATGGGTTGACGCCAGACCGTCAACCTACTTCAATTCCATTCGAAAGATCCTATCTACAGGGTTTGGTTGCAGAACGAAATCAGGAACTCCCCACCACTGTTCGACACAGAGCAGACAGCGGTAAGAAAAACGCCAGAAAAGGCGAAAACAGACGAAAGGGATCGTGAGAACAAGATGATGGATGAACTCTGGACGTTGGGTTTGTCGCCCCTTTCAAGTCTCACGTGTATCCCGAGAGCAGGAAACTGACGACAAAATTGACTTGTACGTGCCTTGGAAAAGACGGCCATCGTCTCGTCGGCCGAAACACCCCCTTCGATAACTTGTCACTCGACCTGACAGCAGAATCGAGTCAGATAAGACTGGGCGTAGACGAGGCTGCTGCCAAGTCAGAAGACGAGTGGCTCCTTTGTCGAACCTGCAGTTCCGCCGTCAAAAACAACTGCCAGAAGATCTTCCTCCTTTATTAATTGTAACAGGAGCGTAGATGATTAATTGGTACAAAACTGAGTCCAAAGGCGGCATTCATGGCTCTCATTCGAATCGAACATTTAGTCACACTTACTGAGTTGCTTATTGACACTGCCAACTCAAAGGCGTGATCTGATAAGAGAACATTCCTGCGAGATCGTAGTAGTGGAATCACGTTCGTATTCTTCGGAACCTTGCCCGTTTATTAAACAAATTAAATCTAATAAACGTACTTTCGAACACGAAAGAAAAATTTTTTTTTTTTCCGAGGGCGTGCGGGACAAGTCCCTTTGTCACTGCGGCCACGTGTGGACCTATTGTGACACTAGCCCTTCCTTAGTAAAAGGCGTCGTACATACCCGCCCCCTTTATGAAGCCGAGTATGTCCTTCACCGCAGCTTCCGCTATGATATGGGGCTCAATAATCCCCTGGGCAAAGTATCCAAAGCTTTTACTGCTAAGGCAGGGCACTCACATAGGATGTGCTCCGCAGTCAATATAGAAGAAATAGAAAGAAAATATAGGGAGGCTAGCACAAAAACGGGGGAAACAGGGGGTGTCGCAAGCTGACCAAAGTGTGACAGCTGTGGCAACTCCAACTACCGTAGCCTTGAAGTGGACAACTTCGTAAATCGTGCCCTGATGGATTGCAGGGAAGATGACGAGTTGGCCCATTCAACAGCCGAGTGTAAAGAAGTCAGAAGGAGTTCGCAAAGTGTAGCTCTAGAAGGCGAGACAATTTTCGACCCAAAACTGACTAGTACTCGTATTTGGTATTCCGTGTTTGGTCGAGCCGTAACACGGAAGTTTCATGCATCTTTGACCCTTTATTGAGTATGTGCATAAGAACACAAACGAGTTTCGCGTTGAAATCGGCCTTTAGATTCTCCTAGTAATCGCTCGTCGATCGTGAGCTCCTACTCCTCACATGATTCGTAACTCTTAACTGCCTATCGGCTGTCGGCCTTGTAATTAAGCATTTTATCGACTTGCACATTTGAAGAGTGAAGAACTTCTCTACTCCAACTGCCACGATCTGCCTGTGCCTCACAATCAAAAAGAGCCGCCTTTCGACTATACCACTTCAGTAGTCGTTACATCTTCGAGCTCTCAACTTTCAACTTTCATCTGTGGATGCTCTCGACTGGGAAATGACGAGAAGTTCGATGGATTGAGACGGCAGTAAATAAATCTCTATGTTTATGACGTACTTCCGAGAATCTTGAGACCCACTCGGAATCCCACAAGCTGGTTCGAGGGTTGAGTGTTATTTGAAGAGCATATGATGTTTACTTATATCAATCTGTAGACAAAGAAGGCGGTGAAAGCAGAATGTAAAGGGATGCCTGTGATTTGTAAGGGGGCTAAGGCTTTTAGGGACGTCGCAAGTAGCCGCTCATGGGAAAATTAAACAATTCCGTAAGAAGCAACTAGCTGAATTTCAGGTTTATATCCTTCGAGGTTGCAGAGCTCCTTCGGGCGAAATGGGGATTGCATTACGACTATATCGGCCTTCTCAAGGAGTGTTAGGCTTTTATTAGGCTTACGTTGCTTAAAGGCAGATAGATCAAAGTCCACACGAGATCAACTCATTTCAAACTGCCGTGATGCCCGTACCCCATTGAATCTGCGCAATAGTTGAACTCGTGAACGCAGGGTAAGAATACAACATGAACCAAAATCTGTATAATAAGTCACAGAATGTATGGTTGGGTTCTCCACTGTCTGTTTCCTCATCACACTGAATGTTCCTTAACACTCACTAAGAGAGTTGCATCAGTAGAAAGTTGTGGAGGTAGCGGTTTGGCTATCGTGGAAGAGCTCGTCACTCACTCAGCATCCACCAAACCCAGACCTGTGAAAGTGTGGGTTGTCACATGGCCAGTCGTCTGGTGGAGAGCCGTTGCCCATGTGTTACCGCAGAAAGGAGTTCTTAATCTAGCTTTCCACATGATCTTACTACGTACTTGGGTGGCAAGTTTCAAAAGGAGAGATCAACTGGGATCGCGTTTTTATTTCATAACCTTCTTTGCTAACTAGACGAAACGCTGGACGGTTTGGCAGCTTTTCCAACAACTGTCGCTCGCTATTGTAAGAACTACAGTGAAGCAGCATGTGGTTTCTTGTTTCCACCGCACATGCGGGGGGGGGGGTCTTTAAGAGAAGTCCAGTGGTCTGAATCAACTCACTTTCAAGGATGTTCGGGAAAAAACCATACGTGTCACATTTGACGAGGATACCCATCTCGCTTGCCATTTATGTAATGCCACAATCCGATAAATACGCTGGTTGCTCAATAAAGGTCGGGAAATGAGTTGGAGTGACTCAATAAATTCCGTAAGGTTAAGAACTATGCTCAGTATTGGACGTTAAGTTGAGAGCAGCTTGAACTGTTTGGTAGAGCGATACAAGTTGTTGAATGCACGTGGGGCAGAGGAAAGTTGTGTGGTGCGTCCAACCGAATATTTAGCGACGAGCCATCTGGAGATGACAGGCTGTTGCTGCGTAGTTAAAGTAAAGTTTAAGACGCCATCGGGCAAATTGAGCTTAGGCATGGCATGAGAAGTTAATTGCGAGTTAACTATGTTAAGTGGATGAGGGAGAATCAGTCGTCCCACGAACGGCAGGATCTTCGTGATTGTCATAAACACCATTCCAATTACCACAAATAGACTCTCACTCTCCCCCTTTGTTCCGATCGTGTCAGATTGAGGGTGGCTTTCTATTCAAGGCAGGGCAGTCCCTGAGGGAGGGTTTTATCTAGTTTACTGAAGGCGCTCTACATCTTACGATTCAGGTTGTTCCAAGAAGCTTCAAATTGTTCTTGACAACTTGATTGAGCGAGTCAGTGTCAGCTTTTCTCAATAGCTTTGCAAATGCATCCGGTCTTTTTTTTAATCGTAGTAATGCAAATTATAATTAGTAAGACTCTGATTCGAGGGCTCGAGTCTGAGGAGCCAATTAAAAGTTAATTGAAACGAAATAGAAGGAGGAGCTCTTGATGGAGAAAAAGGGACTAAGCCTGTTCCAGCGAGATCGTCGAATCGCCAACAGGCCAAGTACAGACCAAGTGCACTCTAATTATATCTCCCTCGGCCGAAAGGGGTGCGAGCGCGTATATTAAATTTGAAGGAGAGGTGATGACTAACGATATATTTTGAGCCCACCTCCTGGCCTCGAAGTGGTTTTAGGATCAGGTCGTAAATTCTGTGGCTCTCGTATGTTTGCTAACAAATTACGACACTTTCGCGTCGATCTACATAGTAATAGAAGTTGTACACTGACAGGTCCGTTTCCTTAGCGAAATTCTGTTCCTTAACGCGCGTAAGAGTAGAAAGTCGTGGAGGTTGCGGTTTTGTTATCATGCGAGATCAGCGTGGACCTGTGGAGGTACGGCAGGTTGTTAAGACGTGTAGGGTGGAGAGCCCTTGAGACCCGCGTGTTGAATTTGCTATAAGGAACTGGCTCGTCCAGTGATTTATCTCAACCAACTTTCTCCTAAGACGTTCACGAATATTGGGAAACAAACTCGTTTGTGGTCCGTCCCTTTGACCCATTTCGCTTGCTATTTTGTTGTACACTCTGACACGTTTGGAAGTCAAGATCAAGCGAGCGTTTGGTTATTCAGACGTTAGCCACTTTTATTGTCACTGCGTCCCTTCCTCCATTTCAATTCTGTCCACTTCGCTCTAATTTGGCAAACAATGCCCAGTAAAGTTAAAGAATTGAGTGGGGCAATAAACTTTTATTCTCTTTTCTGTATTCATATGGTCAAATTACTTCAACTCTGCTATAGCCCACTTTACCTAATTTCACATTTAAGAATTGTTTGTGACCTGTCATTTAACAATTGTGCCTCTTAACACACCAGAAAATTGAAACGTACGCACAGAAGAAATTGTTTTAAGGAAGCAATTTCCCCATTTTATTATCATCTTATTGGAACACGTAAATGTGGTTTAATTATTTTCACCACTCGCGCCAGGATTACCAAGGCACTGTTTATGGTGAGGGGTGGGCACTGAGAGGAAGTGTGTAGCTTCTCGTTCCGTTGTGAAGAACCGTCGTAATTCGTCAGCGGCTCTTCAATTGGATGAACAGCGTAACACGGGGAGCCGCCAGGAAGTTGGAGATCGATTCTCTTCTTAGAGATAAAAGTTCCGAAGGTGTTTCAGGGATTTTACTGCTTTTTTACGAGCCGCCGTCATCGCACCCCAATTTCCTTCCGTAGACTTTCAAAAGCCCCGAACATTAGTAAAATCGTTACTCAGCATTTGGGCGGCTGGAATCTGCTTCTACGAGCTGTCTCGAAAGAGGTGTGGGCTCGAGTGTCGGTAAAAGATGAAATGCAGCATCAAGAGGTAGGGAGGGGCGAGGAAGGTTGTAGCAGTGGGGTAAGCGGCTCAAAAGTATAACGATTCCGCCGGGCGTTGATTGTCTCATTTGTCAACTACGGAGACAACATTCTACACGTGGATGTCGAAATCAACACGATTTATGGCCCTCTACGCTGTCAAAGGCGAACTTAAGAGGCTTGGGCTTGGCCGGTTTGGTAGTTCCAGCGAACTGCAGTAAATAAATCTAGACAACCACTGTCATTTTGTTCAGAATCATCCCGAGGCTCTTCAGTTTTCAATTTAGAAAATAGTTGGAAAATTACTTGCGCGTTTCTATTTAGTGGCCGCTCATTACGAAACTCTACAAACGTCTTTCATGCCGGATAGCTTTAACGTTTGCAAAAAGACTCTTGAGGGTTCAGTGGCACCCAAAACACGACAAAACTCGGTATAGTAGCTCAACTGAATCTTCCTCTCACACTCCAGCGCCTACCAGATACCGACTCCACGATGGCTGGATGCTTGAGTTACAGCCATCTGTTAGCTGTGTCTCAATCACTAGCAGGGTGCCAGGTTTGAGAAACCTCAGCTCTGTGCTTCCACTTAGGTCGACTATTCAACTCTTGGGATTAATGCATACCAGACACTCCTCAGTCTTGCCTCGATAAATTCCCAAGAGAAGCATCCCAAATTCCCAGATCCATAGTTCAGAATTTTCTTAGCAGTTTACTCGTCTCTCAAATTCTGTTCACTCCACCATTGGAACGAGGAATCTGCGAAGGCTACTGGGTATTGTCACACTTCATAATGGTAACTAGCACAACGCAGTAGCTGCTTGTATGGCTCGAACTTCTGAGTTCGATAGGGGAACCACTCTGCTAGCTCAATCATCAACAACATGGCGTACTCACCCCCGCACACTCACATACTGTACAAAAAGTCTGAAGGAAATTCATTAACTGTAGTGCGGAATTCAACGTAAAATTATCTCGAAAAAAAGCCGGCGTACAATGAAAGAATCCACACTGCACGAAATGCAATTCAACTTACAGGAAATCGTGTTCAATATTCCCAAATTTTGAAGCAAACCCAACCGACAAAGTGTGGATTGCCCTAATCGTTAGATTTAAACAAACCGAGCGTCAAATATCATAGAAGAAAAATTAGGTTAGTTCCGCCAGTAGGTAAATTACTAAAGTTGACGTACCTGATTGGTGAGTCTATCTCCTCTGCCTGGCGAGATACTGTGGGCGAGCGCTTCCGATGTAAAGACATCATCGTCCCTGATGGAGTACTAAGATTACTGACTTAGCGGCCAGGCGATGATGGCTCGCCCACAGTGTCTCACAAGCCAGAGGAGATGGACTCACCATACAGGTACGTTAACTTTAGTCATAAAAGAATCTTTGAAAAATTCCACCTGCCAAATTCCGTACCGCACCCAAGAAAATCTCAGAATTTAAATAAAATAAATTGCGTTCATTCTAATACTTAAAAAACATATTTTACGTATATCTTAAATGCTACAAACTCTACTTGTATACGGGTTGGAGTAGATTATCCGCACCGAAAAGTGGAAGGAGAAAAATAAACACTCACTGAAAATAAAATATCAAAACAAATACTCACGTAAGAATTGCAACATAAAACTAATAATTTCTCTATACACAATACCTATCTTCACATTTATCCATAAGTTTGCCTAATTCCTATTTATTAATTTATGCCGTCTGCAATTAAGTATTATCTACAAATTAGTTCCAACTTACAAACGTTGAACTGATGTGAAATCAGAACGACAGCCCAATTTATTGCTACTGAATCGCGTTCTAGTTGCACAAGTCTGGCATCGTAGGAAACGCTAAAAAATCCAACCCTCATCTCAGGTCTAACTCATGAAAATTTAGCTGCATTTTGTGTGATTTTGAGCAGTCAACATACGGGTGTTCTTCTTCCAACTTCCTTATTCACCTTGGTTCTTTGATTCAACGACAAAGATAACTAGCTACTTTCTCTGCGTTCTTGTTAAAGTGAAGACGCTCAGGAAATTACGGCAGTCCCTTAGCATTCCCTCAATGCTGACGCCACCAAATTTATTTCCGTAATATTACGACGTAAACTTCAAACAAAATATCCTGAATTGACAGGTATATTTCCGCTTAAACTTGTATTCCACACTCTTCACTGCTGGTGAGGTCACCGGCGAGCTTACACGAGCGTTAAAATCTCTTTCGTGCTCGATACAATCGTCGGTTATTACCATCGAAGTCCCCTCAATGAAGCGCGTCGAAGTCACTTTCTTGTACAAGCTCCCAACAGTGTTTTCAGGATTTGACACAGTTATGCACATAATTTTGCGACCAAACGCAGGAAGATGTAGGTGGCACACTAAACAGAACCATATGAGCTTCCAAATAGGCGAAAGGCGAGGTTCAAGTCCCCACATCCTGCGTGGGCTCGCGGATTAAAGAATAATCTGATAGTACGAATGAAATACTAACCAGGGGTATATCCCTGAGCTCGCACACACAGTGGATTTAATTCCGCTAACCTGTCGATAAAAATAAATGATGACGTAGAATACGTTTTCGAGTTGTACCACGTGTTTAGCAATTTTATCATGCTTATGTGAAATTAATGTACCAGTATTTTATGTACGCAAAACAGTACTTTCCATAATTGTGTCAATTTCCCTGTCATCCTGACGAAAAGATCGAAGGCCTTCATGTTCGTTGACGAAGTCAGGTAAAAAACCTTGACTGATAACGTCTGGATTGTTGGCACACGTTAGAACCGTAATTGCCAAGTAGTGCTATACGAATTCACACTTTACACTAATATTGAATTGGATTGTAAGTGGGGTCACAGTTTTAGACCATACCTTAAAAGAAACAACAGTTCGGCTTATCAAACAAAATCAACTTTAGGGATCGGAAATATTTTATGAACCACAAGAAGGATGTTTCAGTGTACTTCTCCAAAGTGCAGGATCTACCCATGCGCAACATGCTTAGTTTTAACATTGTAACGACGTCATGCTTTTCACGCTGTACCCCTGTTATGTAAATCAGAAGAAGCAGAACACACTTCCCGTAAGTTCAATCAATAAATTCTCGGGTAAAGTACGAAAAACAACACTTGGGGAGGTTTTCTGCTTCATCACGATAGAAACAATACATAGCCACATTTTTGTGTCCACCGTTTTCAACAATGGGAACAGAGAATGAGTTCCATCCGTTCAGTCATACTCCTGGGGAATACAGACATGACGACATGAAAACAAGCGCGGGTGTTTTAACTTCACTGAGCTCACCATACAATTGATGGTGCCATACCCTGAACTTTTCACTCGATAACCTGTGCTAGAACAGCACACATACTGCCACTCTGATTTCATCTGCCTATCTTAGTTCATGAGACTGCCATTCGAGTATCTGCCTGTCATATTTACGCCTGTTGGCGTGTCAAGTGCACGCCAGATCCTGGTACTCCAGTGATGCAGGATAATCTCTAAACCTTTCTCAGGTGTCACTCGGAAGTACCACTCTCTCTCCACATCCCAAATGATACATGACAGTAGGCACACATTCGCTGCATGACTCGTTGGCTCAAACTCAGCAACTTACTAAGAGACTAGATGTGTTGCTATGTTATGTCAGGCCGTTGCAACCAGTCCTATGGAAATTCAAGGGCAGACGCATAGTAGCCGCTCTACTGCAGACCAAGTAGGTGGCGTCATAGAAATAAATAAAACGGCTACAGCACGGGAGTGAAGGTACTCGTGAATGTACTGGCGAGTTACGCTAGGGTGGTTGGCTAGTAAATAGGTACACTACTATTGAGATGGCTTCTGTTGCGGTCTTCAGTCAGTCTCTCTAAGACCATCAGTCAGGTCAGGGCTCTTGAAGGCAGAGTCGAGAACACGTCCAGCCGGAGCAAGGCAATCCCCCCCAGCCACTGGCTGACTCTGTAACTTTCCACCATTCAGGTTAAACCTACCAATCTACACATGTTGGATGGGACTGACGAGATAATCGAATGTAGGAAATTGTCGACAAAGGCTAATAGTCCCAATAAGAACCCCTATTCCATGTGGCAGTACATTCAGTGCAGTATGAATCGCAAGAGAGAAAAGTAGTAGGCGCTAATTAATACTCTCCATGAAATCTCTCCTCTGATTTATGAGATATCCAAAAGAGTATCAGCCCGGGGCCTGTGTCGAACATTTTGGAAACATCCAGGGAGGCCATGCGTTACTGCTTATTTTCCATCTGTACAACTATTTTTTCCGGCCGATAGCTGTACTTCTCTTTTCTTTGGGAAGAAGACAATACAAAAGAAGCACCAGGGATCGGATGCCGCCCTCGAATTAGCAAATCACGGAGAATCATAAGTCACGAATAATGTAGTATTTAATAAGGGGTTTGAATGTTGTACGCGGTAAATGCCTAGTCTAACAGAGCAATTTCCAGCCTTGAAAAGGCTCGAGAAAATTGAATCGTCACGCGTATGAAGTCTCGAGATCACCTTCCAGCGTTGTAAATTGCCGGGCTTCTGTACCGAATTGTGGCCGGAAGGTAGAAAAGTGTTATCCGGGAACTCTGCGCACATATTCGCTCTGGAAGTACGCTCCCGCTCTCTTCAGTCTATTGCCCCTCACAATAACCCCAATTTACTTGGAGGAATAGAAAGTCGATCATTATTCATTAGGAAAGGGTGGGGAGGAGGACGAGGACTTCCGTAAGGCGTGTTAAGAAGAGGCAGGCTCCAGTTTTCTCGAAGGCGGCTCGAAGAGGCTCAAAGTGATGGTTGGGTAAAAATAAGGGGACTCCCGAGGCCACGTCTTCGCTCGCATAGGCAAATCAACGGCTAAAACCTCTTGACTTTTATAAGATCGAGGCTAATGCGTGCCTTTAAGGCGGAGTTTCGTCTTCTATCCGTCGCCAGCGAACGGTGTTGGCTTTCAAGCTCCGACCGAAATGCCAGCAAAAACGGAATAAGGAATTGCCTGGAATACAAATGATCCATTATGGAAAATCTTCTCGACTCCAGACTTAAACTAGACGGTTTACCGACCATGGGCAAGCTCACCTTAAAATACACCGAAACAACGACCTAAATAATCAAAACACAAAACGTGGGAGGAACGCACGTAGTTTTACCTTTCTCTTGGGCATTCCAAACAAAATTCGCATAATCAACGCCCATATGGACTGGCGTGTTTAAACTCAGGGCGTATTCAATGTGGTTGGCAAGTCATTGAATCTAATCAACGGGTGGTTGTTGTGAAAGGTAGTAGGTGCTGAATGTGTAGGTGGACGAACACCAGACGTGACTTTAATTTCAAAGAAAACAAGAACATTGGAACCCCACTCTTTTGTTCTGAGTCTGCGTAATCTGCTATAAGCTCAATGTAGTATGCAAACTGTGGTATAGTTGTTCCAACTCAAGACCAACAACTAGACGATAACAAGAACATTCTTCACAGGGCTCTCAGAGAATTCCGAACACAAGAGAAGCTAACGACCTGTTTCAGCCTCAGCGTGCACCTTTTCTCCGTCTGTACGACAATCTTACGACCCTGTTACATGTAATTAACGATAAAAGCGCTCGATTCTACAGTTGCGAATGGGGACCACAAACTCAAAGAGAACACAAATCGATCCGACGCCTCGAGCTCAGGAAGAGAAACATTAGCCTTCATTTGGCAACAGAGCTTCGGCTGTGGCAGTAACGAATCAGGAGTGGCATCAGGTAATGGCGCTGGAGTCTCAATGTGAGGCCCATTAAAGATATCTCGGGTCGTTTGTGAAGAGGACCGAAGGGAAGGTTCAGGTCGAAGGCTCGACGACCTCGAGTTTCAGTGTTAAGAAATCAAAGAACACAAGGGATTTCATCCAGAAATTATGTAGAACGACCTTTCGCGTGAGTGCCAGAGCTGTTAGGCTCCGTAATGGCTTTTCGGTTCCAATCCCAGAGACAAGTGCTGCGGTAGACTCGTCGAAACCGCCTCCGCCTCGTCGTCTTCGGAAGCCCCTTTAATTTGATTAATCCTCTCACTTTACAGGTTATATTCGTTAACGACCTCCATCGTCATCCGACCCCGTATACGGGATTGGCATTTCCAACCTTTTCAGCCTGCTTCTTGAATAGTGTTGTCATCGAATCCACCCTGGTCATTGACCTGGAGGCTCTCTTTCGCCTTAGTACCAGATCGAAGTGCAAGGGGAAGGATCTCACGTCGCAAGGACAAAATATGGGCTCTTCTCAATTGTAGAAAACAAAAAAACGTGGGTGCCATCAGGGTTGAGAAGTAACGGCTTCATCATAGCCTCTAGCTGACATCGACGTTCTGCGGAAACTTGGAACACTTCTTCTCTGTTTGAATGTAGCTATGAAAACAAAAAATAGGTTTCTTCAATCATTTCCAATGAGAAGAGGTTCAGAGATCGCGTCGGTGGGTCTCCCAGCCGCCAACCACTAAACACCCATACCAAATAGGAAGCAGGATAGAATAAACAAATACAGAACAGCAAACTGCCATTCCTCTCATAGAAAACCGGAGCGCTATTCATTTAATGGAAAGAAAAGAAGTGAGTTTTGCTGGCAAAGCTGAAAAGTCCCTTCTGCCCCTTCCATGGCACCCTTCTTGTGTTACACTATTATACCTATGTTTTGAAGTGATTTGGAACATGTCTCACTGCGTCAAAACTTCTAAGATTCTGTGAAAAGGTTCATGGTCAAGGATATGCAAGGATCCACCGAATAATATAAAGTTGTTCTTCACGAGCCAATTTTTTCCTTAGGTCCACTCCTTTCTCTTAAATAGCAGCTGGCAACGGAGTGATCTGTTGTGTGAGCGCCATGGTGTATCTGCATACCCTTTCAGTTCTACCTGGAGATCGCAATAAGCTCCAAACTTAACCAGTGCTTCGATTTTCTTATGTACAAAACACAGGCCTATTACCTCCTTTGGCTGGCAAGAAACCTTCTTGTACTAGGCAGGTTGACGGCATCAATCCCAGCCATTTGCATGGTCTAGTCACTCCAACTTTGCCTCTAAGAATCTGCTCACATGAAAGCGAAACTCGCTAAATAAGGTGGTGCTTTAATGCTTAGTACTTCGGAAATAGACCTCGCACAATTCGTATACCTTCCTTTTTCAGTCTGAGGTTCTGCCAAGGTGCATCCTCCAATAGGTAGGTCAGCAGTTCTCCTCAAGTTGTGTGCGTGTGGTTCCTGATAACTGCCAGGTCCCGAGGTCTTCGCCGCTCTACATCAACCATCAGAGTAAAGATGCTAACCTGGGAGAACTGGAGCGAGCACTCGAAGCATTGATCAGTTTAGTCTTCATTTTCCATTTAGAGTCCCACAGTAACAAGCACCTGTATTATTTTGCTAAAGGGGCTTTGATTTTAATAATAACACGCGAGCGAGGCCTTAAGCCCGTTTTCAGGTTCGGCACACCCTGACCAGCACACGGCTGCTTTGATATTTCCCGTTGGAATCCAATAACATCCAGTCGCACCAATTTACGGTCGGCTCAGTTCGGAATAGATGGAACGCCTTCTACAGCAAATCGCAGAAATTGTCGCCTATGCGAGTGACATACGGCCGTGGAATCCGATTACAAGACTCCGAAAAAGTTACCTCATTAAAACTGGCAGATTTACCGGCCCTCCAACCACTTCCCGGTTGTCAACGCTTATCTCACAGGAGTCTCTCGTGTGCTCTGCTATACAAATGTATTTCTCTAGAAATCTCAGCAGAACTTTTTTTTATCTTCTCGTGTTGTTTCTGAGTGAAGTTCTCGCCAATTTACTGCCGCTCTCACTAAAAGACGTGAAAACGACGCCACTACGTTCGCTAAAACGATCGCCGTTGACAGTTGTAAAGTGCGTGAATGTGAAGAATCAAGGAACATTCCTTGGTGAGTTCTTCACGAAGAGAATTTCTTGGATTGGGTGAAATATTAAGGACACCGTGTGGGATAACTGTACCCTGACCAGCTCAACGCAAGAATTGATCCCGATGATCAAACCAACCGATTTATTCAACAAAACCTATTTGAACGACTAGTAAAGAGTGAAATTTAAAAGAAACTCACCCGGGTGAATCCTTGAACCGATTTAGTGAGAGCATCATGAGAAGGGATCGATGTTGTGGTCAGACATGGGCAGATGAGCTGTAACGGGGAGAGGGCACAGAGAACGGCGGAAAACGTATTTTGTTGATGAGAATGGCGCTTCAAAATATCCGTGCAACGAGAGAAACGTGTGCCGATCTGTGATGATCTAAGGGGATTTCATAGAGCGGGGACACGTCTGCTATCAACCCTCTTTCCGAGGGGCGAGGAAGACGAAAGCGAGTTGAGAAAGCACCAGAAAACCCCTGGATGAGTTAGTAGATGTAACAGATGTACCAAGGAGACCAGATGTACAAGCCAAGCCTGAAGTGTGGCCATACAATATTGGCGTGGCAGAGAAAGCAAACAAAATGAGTAAATTTTCAAGCTTCCGCTTTGGAAAACGCACGGCTGGTGAGCTGGAAGGGAAGCGAAAGCAACCCGGTCTGCAATTGACAGCAGTGGGTCGAGAAGGACGGCCAAGAGGCATACCGTCGATGGTGTTAAAATGCGTATCGGGAGAAGTGGACTGATGGACGTACAGCTCTTTTAAGGATTGGGAAAACCCCCATACAAAGCACTAATCGACGAGAGCGGTCTGATCAGGAGTGCACCCGAACATACATTCAGACGTTGGCTCTTTGAGTTAGCACGATACAGCAGGGATAAAGCATTTCACGGCAGCACTTTCACTCCACTCCTTCGTCTCTTTGAGTAATCATGCGGCTTTTAGAATAACATACTTCAACACCTCTTCCTCCCACCCCAAACAATGTACAGCAACCATCAGTCACACACCTCGTCCCTTTAAATCTTTCTGATGCATACTGACTCAGTGTAGCTGAGACTTCTTGCGTTTACAGGAAAAAGATCAGTTGACGAGATGGGCACTTGGCATCAAACCGCCTTGAGGACGGCCTTAAATGATGCCCGGCGTTCCACCCTCCCAGTAAAATCCTCTCGGTAAATGTTTTGACCGCCCAGAGAACATTTTTTCCTGACCTTATCTGGAAAAAATCAGTTTATGTTAAGTACCTTTTTGAGCGCTTTCGTATCTAACGGGTTTTATATTAAAAAAAGCCCGGCCTCTTCTTTTAAATGATGAGCTCCGGCGGTTATGATTCACTTTCACATTCTTCCGTCGACCTCTTCTTCATTGTTGACAGTTGTTTGACGGAGATTAAGACCGGACGAGCCTTGTTTCATTATTTAAATTGAAAAAGAGGTGAAAACGGACCGTTAAAATGATTTCACGCGTCGAGCAGCTTCGAATTTGAGTCCGTGCGACGGCCCGTGAATTAAATTATCGGGCGAGACTCATCATAGAACTCTCACAGCCTTCACATAATTTCAATGATGCAATATACTGGCGTTATGTGAGCGCTCTAAGTGTATACAGAACGAAAAGCAGATTTCGGAAAAAACTCTCCTTTAAGGCTGACGCACAACGTATCCATTTTGACGCAATTATAAAACCTTGATGAGCTTTGTGCTTAGGACAATATTTTCGTTCAACCGTGCCCTTCGTACTGAAATGTTGGTGGCTTAGAAAAACGAAGAGCCAAGTTAAGACAAAAACACTCAGTCGGCAGTTTTTTGGCTTAGTCACTCGTTTCGTATTCCAACTCAGAGGACCTAGAAACGTTATAGCACGAAGTACGAAAGTAATGGAAGATCAACAATCTCGCCACCTCGACCTTCCACGTATTCTAGTGGGCTGGAAGGGAAACGGAACAATAGCTACGTGTGCCAAGTGAAGCATCTGAAGATACCTAGACACAGTCCATCAGCGTCGATCTTCTAGCACAACCTGTAAATGTCTTCAGCCAATAGTGACAACCAAATTATTACTGTATTAAATTGCCTCAATGTTTTGACCACAGCGCACTTTTATAAACGCTTTGTGTTGGGGAGATTACCGATGAATTTACTCTAGCGTATTGAGAACCAACGAGAAACCGTTCAGCACATTGCTAGACCATTTGACGAGCCACTTCCGTGCAGGACTTCCTGATTTCAGTGAGCGACTGCGCTTCTTTTCTCTTAAAAGATTCCCCAGTCTGTAAGTGTTGTATTTACAGCCAGGAAGCACGTTCTTTATGGTTTTGAGAAGTCGAAAGAGTCGAAAGATCGTTAAGATCGGGTGAAAACCCACGGATTGGATCCAAAACGCAAGGTAGAGTGTGGTCACAGTTTCTTCCCATGAGGCAGCGTTCGTTGCGTTGAACACTGAAGTGAGCTGGCCGATTGAGAAAAATATGCTTTTTTGGACGACAGAAGAGGATGTGCTGCTAGTAGCTCCTGAAGATTGAGGTACCGAGCTGGAACCTTTTAGTACATTGCAGGTTGGCCCTCACACCCCCATCTTTCTTGCCCTTTTTACTCTCACGGGCATTTTTCTGCGTCCCGCCATTTACAAACTGCCCAGCAGTTTGGGAAGCTCAGGAGCGGTGCTCATTCTTCATCCGTGGGAGATAATGGCCCCAGATCTACAAGCTCCACCCTCTCCTGGCTGAGCATTGCCCGAGTGCATTGAGCCATTCTCCTTCAGTGATACTTGGGTTGCACCCTTGATGGGTTCTTTCTGCTCGGCTGCCAGAAGGACGATGGGGACAACACCCGCTACCACCAGCACTGCCTGATGAAGAACCATGCGGTACGAGCAAGTAATGCGGAGGGCACCACTACCATCACGAACTGATTAGATTCAAAAACCTTCATCTATCCGTCTCAAAGAAGATAGCCGAACATGTTGATTCATTCCTCCCGCCGCCTTGTGCCGTAAATCTCCCATTTCGGTTTCCTGCAAACAGTCGTCTAAAGCCTGGAGCGTGCCAAGTAAAAAGTGTGTCTTACTCCAAATTCGCGCAACCTCTAGGTGCATTAGTCTGCAAGATACTCCTGACTATTTGTTCTGGACCATTCCTATTCAACTCTTGCTAGCGCCACCGCGACATTTACCTGGATTAAAATTGCGAAACTGCTTATTTCCGTGGATTAGTGCATCCGATTTACAACGGGAAGAAGTTGACTTGGGGCGACAGTTGATAATATCCGGTCTACAGCAAAATTAATAGCCTGCGCCGTTGGAAGAGGTTTGATGAGCTTCTCGGCTCATTCAAGTTCCTCGTTCCTCGTCTAAGCCCGGGCTCAAATCATTACAACCGGAGGCTTCGTCTTGAATGAAATTCACGTAATGAACTCGTCTTCCCGTCGTTTCTACCTAAATACCTTCTTCCAACTCGTTTTTCCAACTCCGGATGAGAAATTTTAGATTTTCTCACGCTCCCACTTTTATGCAGCTGGAAAACGGGACCAGCGCCGCAGTTAAATCATCTCGTCCGCTTTTATGAAACTGCCGCCGGTTTTGAATATTCAAACCTTATTTTCTAGTTTTTTTTCCTCGATTTAATCGGCGATAAAGTTCAGTTTGAAGGTTGTGAAAACTAACTGTAGATGTACTGTAAGGTCTTGGGAGTTGTTTTTGAAGAATCCACCAGTTCATGTAGTTACCGCTGGCGGGAGTGCAATCCTCGTAATCGAATACTATCGTTCAGAATAGCGCATTAATCACCAGAAAAATTGATCAACGACTAGATCTCTATCTTCAGCGCTACTGTGAACCGGTTTTCAAAAGTGTAGACCTGGGACGCCCTGCTCGCACAAGTAGTACATTTGAGGAAGGTTAATATGCTAGGCCATGGGCCATCAAGAATATTTTGAATAGAATCATGAATTCAGCTAATGTTGAAGGCATCTTAGAATGATTGTGGGAGTGTACTGCTTGGTCATTGGAAGAGAGAAAAATAAATTAGTTACAGAAACGAGAGTACTGCGTAACTTGGTACTTGATGCCATGCGGCTTTATGGGCCCTCGCTGCCCCCTCCCCCTCAACCTGCAGACCTGGGAGTCAAACAAGTATACATAAAAAGAAGAGTACGAGAGCCCAATGTCTGTCGTAGTCCCCCCGCTCCTCTGGTCACAGGCTGGCGAGTAGTAGTACTAGGGGACAGTCTGGCCTATGACTGGATCTCTAGCCTATGGCAGGAGCAGTGAAATGCGGGTGTTGGTCTGCGCCTCAGCTGATGGTTTCTCTCCTCTTTTTCAGGCGTTGCACCTTGGACTTGTGCCTGCGAGGGGGCGTAAGGACGGAGAGCTGTCTCCCGCGTGAGAGGAGGTGGGGAGCCTTTTGACCAGGAGAGTTGCTTTGCCATGCCAAGGCATGGGACCCTCCGTCAGCAGAGGCTGATCTCTGTTTCCTCATTACTATAGGCCATAACGACCTCCACTGGTAGACAGATCAGTAAGGCCTTCATACTTGATGCACCCAAATATGCGAGGTACGAGAGAATGAGAGATATGAATGGAACGTAACACTTCGACGTTCGACTCTAGAATCACTAGTTCGAGTTGGCTGCTGTGGAACTGAATTGTACTACAACAAACTATTGTACTGTTGAAAAAGGACTAAGAGCTCGTTTTCAAATGTCTCGTCGAAAAGTTAGAGGAGAGAGGGGGGAATGTTGAACAATTTCTAAGATTAAAGAGTCGTCTATTGGAAAGGCACACATTTTGGGAGTAACCATGACGAATCAGAAGGGGTTTCCCTGATTAACCAGAAGAAATTAATGAAGAAAGAGGCCGACTGACAGATGCTTTGGTGGCGCCACACACTACAGCTTGGAAAACCCCTAACGTGGGTAGAACGCCCAAATCTACTTGCGCAGTCATCAGGCAACAAGTGCATGCGGTAAGAACCTCGAGCGTAGTAAAATTAACTTTGTTTCGAGTATTGAGGTACCCAATTAAAGTCTGCGGCGCCCCCATGCTTCAGAGTGAACTGAACTACTCCGTGCCATCTCTGGTGTGGTCAAAGAATTCTGTATTGTCGTGAGGCTTACGAATTATCTCCCCAATATTTGCGTAGGGCGGCGTAAATAGCGGATTTTTCGCGTTCATTGGACAAGTCAGTTCCTCACTGACCACGTTCTTTCCTGTCGTGGAAGGCTACGCACCAACATAATTGCTCTAAGTTTCTTCATGAAATATTGACAACTGATGCATCAAAGTACATTTATGAGAAATGACTTACCCAATTCCAGAAAATATGAACAAAACAGGAACTTACCTGAAAAAAAGGTTCTAGTTAGTATCGTAATAAACATCTAGCCATTCAACTGATTTTGACATAGTCCAATACCACACAATTGTGGGGTTCTTTTGAAAATATGTGTCACTAATCACGGAGCTTTCCTCAATCTGTATTGAATAGGAAGAAGGCTGAAAGAACGTTCTATTTTTGAGGTTACCTAACGCGAAAGCCCCATGTCAAAATGTCCAGTGGCGAGTGGCGATGGTAAGATGGAATTGCCACACGGGAGGGTAGCTATTTTCGGAATTGGGGTGGCAAAACTGGTGGGATGCAACTCAGGAGGGGTGGTCCACAGCACGGATGGCGCTACAGTGGTATTTCACCTTATCGAATTCCACATGCGACATGGATCGCTTGGGGAGAACTTGCCAGCTCAAGCCACCTGCATTGATGAACAACGGTGCATGATGCTTGCCATTACATCTTCTAAGGCATGGCAGAGGACAGTTAGTTAGCTCACACCAGAAACGTTCTTCCGCGCCACTTTGAATTCTTAACAAAACTTTTTTTGGTCTGAGCGCTAGTAATAACCTCACATCAAAACCAATGTCAAAGTCAATTCCAGAGTATCACAAAACAATAAACTACTTGTATCTTTTTTCTCCATTTAACTTTCAAGCAAACGTTGGCACATTGCAGAATACTAATAATCGAGGGGTTATGTGGATATTATTAGGCTCATTTAATGCATTGCATCAGAAAATACACACTAACGAAGCGATGTTAATGGAGTAAGTATTGGCATCGCTGTAGTCCCCCATAATATTTCTACAAATTCGCACGAGATTAGGAGGAATATTCTGGGAGCGTTACGTGGTATCGTCATTGACAAGCTGCATAACCAATGTAAAAACGCTATCATGTTACGTAACAACCCTGATAGTCTCCGCTTCCACTCATCATTAACCTAGCAAGTTATGGCGCCGTTTATGTTTACATCAAAAAGAACCGCTTGTTAGCAACATGCCCCTCGAGCTCTTGCAACTCCAAAGTCGTTTACTCCCACAAAAACCGTAGTAATTCATTTTAGATAGGACTAGTCGGAAGCCCAACACATCGAAGCCTTTCAGCCATTCGTTTTTTATTATCCTCTTCGCTGTAGTGACGCGTGAAGAAACATAGTGGACCGGCTGGTATCCCATTCGTAGACTCCTCTTCCCATTAATTTTTCTCTAGTCTGTTCCGAAGTTATTTCACTCGTCGAGTTTTGAAAGTTGCGCAATTTCCAGTTTTCGGATGACGTCTCTCAACTCGAAGTTGATAGGCCAATGATTGTAGTATCTTGAATAAATTTGACTTGATTCCACAACAAACTTTATCATCCTGGCTCAAGCAATGGCTCACGCGTACAGAAACGAGATAGTTTCATCACCATCAGAATTTCAAATAACGATGAATGGAATGCCAATTTAATTCTGAAAATGGCTGGGCGGGAGAATATTAGGCGGTCGCCGCTGCATTGACTTTATAAGCAAACCGTGTCAATAGCATCATCAGACCTCCATCTACCGATCGCTCAATAATGGTCGGGGCATGAGTGGGAGCAGCTCAATAAATGCCGGAGCTGTAAGTGCTACCGCTTTCTGCCACCGTGAAGTGGTGGTTTAAATGAACTGAGTGAATAAAATTGAATTAATAGCAAAAGCCATGAAAACCAGTGAATTTATGTAGATGTAAGGAAAGTTGTGTGATGTGTCACACCTGATATTTTCCTTACAAAATTCTGGCTAATTCTGGACAGTAGTCCATTACGATGAAAGTTTCATAATGGTTCAAAATAAAAACGTTTCCTATGATTCCTGAACAGTAAACACAACCCTTTCCAACCACTCAATAAAGGTCGTGATGGTAGGAGCAGCTCAATAAACCGGGGGTCGTTAACCACCACCAGTTCGTACGTAGGAAAATGTTCTACCGGGTTCTTTCAAACTGAGGAACATAAAAACAGATTTGATTAGTCGACAGTGCGATAAAAATGACTGAATGGTAAAGTGGAGGGACGCCGCGAGTGCACCGGATATTTATTTGATGTTTTCACAATTCGGCGCGACACTCGAACAACGCGACAAGTAGAAATAAGAGTGCGAACGCTCGTTGACAAGGTCGCTTGTCCTACGCGAGTGAAACATCGCATTGCCGAGTTCCTCCAAGACCCCTCCATCCGCGTCCAGGTTCGCAATCCGAGGCTTCACGACCGGTTGCCAGAGGTGAGACGCTGCTTTTATTTCTTTTTTTTTTTTCATCCTTCCACTTCCATCACATTGTCGCATTATCCGCCAGCCATTGACAAGGCCTTCGATCTCGAGGAACAATTCAGAGTAATTACCTCCTTCGACATCATCTTACTACCAGTCACTTGTCATCCAACCGAAACGTTCCAACTGCGCTCCGCTGCAAATTCAATGCCAACGTTTGGGCGGACTTTGTGTCGGAAGTGACCTCGAATGTGAAGATATATCAGGTCTAGCTCGACTTCCTGGATAGAAATATTCCTTTCCCTCTAGCACGATCATTTTAAATTATCGTCATAAAGTTCAACGTCAGGTGCTAGTCACTCCGTGAAATTCGATTGTCTCGGTGTATTGCTAAATAATAGCATCTGTCTGTGCGATGGGAAGTCCCCGCGACTCGCAGTGTACATGCTTAACTCGTATGGAGTTTACGTAGAATCGCAGTATCAACTGTAGATATTTCGATCACTAACAAATTTCCTCCTGCTCATTCGGTGATTTTTGCCCTCAGCCAATATTTCTCATGTATATAAATAACCTTCGGCGCGTGTGAAGGAATTAACGTCCAAAATAGGAGCACTTGGAATCGCTATTCTTACAAGGCCACGGTTCAGAGTGGGCTAGGTAAGCCCTAGATGAGCAGGCGATACATTGGATTGGCCCAACACAGTTTATGGTTAACCAAACAAATCGTTCGTCGTATTAGTCGCGCTTTCCGTTCATTAATTTTGAACTCGGGCCTTCCGAACACAATGAATTCCCCTAACTTCCGAGTTCGTTCCCCCGAAAGCTCGCCTCCGCGTTTTCCAACGTGTTCCTCTGATTTATATTAGAATTAAAGGGACGAGCCATAACTCACGTTTAGTTGAAGGCGCGTGGGTCGGAGAAAGCCCCAGTTCTTCGTGATGCGAAGACTATAGTCGTATATTCTTTGGAGGTCTGCACCCTTCAAATCGGGCCGACGGTAACAACATGCACAGTTCGGAGCCTTGAAATACGGACGTCCCGGCAAAACGCGGTTCGAAATGAGGAGCCTAATCAGCCGCCTGCTGAGAATCGGCCCTCTTTCTTAGTGTTACGCCGTTCTAAAATGTCGAAAGCGGGAAGTAGTTTTTATAATGAACGATTCGTGAAATCCAAAATACGTCTTTCGTGGAGGGAATATTAGGAGATTCCTGAGGCGTCTTAGCAAAGATGGAAATTGTACTCGAAACACCCCATCAACTTTCGTCAGAATCCCAAATCTCTTTCTACGCGCAGGGTTTGCAAGCCAGCCCATCGACTAACAGTTGTCCGAGCACTACCTCTTGTAGTATTGCAGAACTCCTAAAGAAGCACGTACAAAATACGAAAATTATTCTTAAACTTCAGACCACTCAGAGCACTGTGCGCCTTTATCTACTTCTGGGAGAATACAATCAACGAATAGTTACACAGGGATCTGAGTTAGAACGCGATTTCTGGCGATTCGGCTGGATCTAACTATCAGTTTGCCGAAGACAACCAAAACCGAATTTATTTTGAACCTACGCAATTATTGACGAAAAACAATCCACAAACCTTAATTTACATTTCATGGAAGCAGTTGGACATAATTTGAAAAACATTTGACTCGGAGAGCATCACGCGCTGGCGGATCTCTGTTGAAAATGCGCGAAATTGAGTAGATGCTGAATTCCCAACTAACGCTAAGAGAGTGCCGTGGGAAGAAAGTTGTCGACACGTACAAGAGTTCGCCCTGATGGGATCGTCTACTCCCGGGGAATGATGATGATGGACATTGAGGGCAAAGAAGACTTCAGATAAATAAAACAACTCAGTTCAGAGAGGTAGTTCATCGCAGTAGAAAGCAGAGGCGCAGCGGAAACGTGCTCTACCGCCATATACCAAGGTCTGTTGATCGAAACGACTCCCCCGACAATCCTGTTTGTTTCCTCATCAAAATGACTGTTCCTAAACACTTATATCAGCCGGAGACCCAAAAGTGAAATGAATGCAAGAGAATCGCTCGATCAAGGTCTGACCTCTGACATAGTCGTAGGATTGACAACTTTAAGAGTGGATACTTAGCGGTGATGTCAAGGTATGCGATTGTTACGACTGCATTATTTCCCCAAGCGTCAGCAGAGGTGGTGACGATTACCATCAACACAATCCACGTCACTTTATGTAGAACCTTGTCCGGCCTGATCCCGCTAAAGTAATTCGCATACACTGTCAACAACAATCTACTCGACAACTCCTTCTCCACCTCTGGTATTTTGGAATCCGCATCAGCTTCGTACGCATCAAGTTTTTCATTTAATCGGGAGATGTATGCATAGATGCCCACAGTGTATTCACACATCTACTTAACTACACTGTACATGTCTTTGCCCGACCAATTTGGGTATGCTTCACCAGAAACCTGCGCAAACGCGGAATTTTAACAATTGGAACCAGAAGTCTGTTTTCTTACGAAGAATAATGTTTTTTTAAAACTTGGAAGAGAGCTGTATCAGTAGAAAGTCATCGAGGTTGCGGTTTCACAATCGTGCAAAAGCCCAGGCACTCGCTCCGCATCCACCAATCGCAGACCAGTGAAGGTCCTGCAGGTTATGGTTGAACCGGGTCTCCCGGTAGCGATCTGTTGACCATGCGCTACCACGTGGAACACATGGGGAGCCCGTACCATTTGGAAGAAGTTCTTAATCGGGTTATCACCTGATCTAGCTGTGCATTTGTGTGGCAAGTTTCAAAGGGAGGAACACCCCGTCATAACCTACTGCGTAAACAAGTCGAATAGGTTACAGATTGCTTAGCAGCAGTCAAAGATGGAAGGTTTGCCTGATCTTCCAATAACTATCGTTCTCTGTATTACGAACCGCAGTGGAGCAGCATTTCTTGTTTTCTCCGCATTGGAGGCGGAAGAAGTGCAGGATGGAGAGCCTTTGAGAGAATAGAAGTGGATGTTGACAAAAAACTCGTCCCTTCGATCTATTCCGCCTGCTATTTTATATAAAACCTTTGGGAATCATGATCAAGGATAGAGTGGGCATTTGGTTCTTTGGATGTTAGCCATTATCCACGGATGTTGGAACAAACTCCTACCTGTCACTTTCTGGGATTGGGCAGGTGGTCTCCTTGGGTTCACTGTGAGCTAGCTACTCTGGCCAACATGACAGTACCCTGTCACACCTAAGTAGATTGCCTTGATCTAGAACTACATCAAAACAATAGGATATAGGAATTTGTACCATGGTAGCACTTCCGCCACAACCAGAACGAAGATCGCTTCAAACTGCCCGCCGTTGAAAGTCTTTTACCACTCACGTTAAGGTGTTTCATCATACCGAAACACCTCTGATATCATCTAGTCCCAATTCGTTGAACTCGCTTCACCGGAAAATAATAAAAGCGCGTGTCGAACTCACAGATGGCCTGTAGGCTATTCAAACACAGGCGGGGGGGGGGGGGGACACTGTCCGCGGATTGGCAGCTCAAAAGTTGAACAAATCGCTGCCACTCGGCCAAAACCAGCAACATTTAAGATGGACGGTCTGCCATGGAGCGGCGGAATCTTAAATTAAAGCGTTGAATGATAATAGTATTTGGCGTGAGGAAGCAATTATAAGTTTTACAACATATTCGTATCCAAACGACGCGCCTGCAAATGAAGATCTACTCATCTTGCTAGAGATCCTTCACTGCTCAATTTTCATAATTTTCAACCTTGCTTCTACCTACGTTTTCTTATACAGGTTTGATTATTGTAAATCATCGATCTGGGTATGTATTTGTCACAATTAAGAGCTAGGAACCTGATTTTATCGGGATGAACAAGGTTTTTTCAAGCTTTGGCGATGGCACCTCTAGATGCGTTTGGATTGCGTGCGTTCTCAAGCGATTACAAAGGGTTTTCGTGGTGATAAGGACTACACACAATGAGCCTCTGGCACACACGGAATGTCTGAATTGATGCTGGTAACTCAGCAGGCTGAACAAATGAGGGCACTACTTCCGGCCTCCATCGCATTAACTAGTATCCTACAATTTTCTTCGAAGAACGTCTATCCACAGGAATATCAACGAACCTCCGACCCGCTCCTACCCACTAAAAGAAAAGGCCGCTTAACTTCCAAATGGTGACCATTTATTTTTAAAAACCATCAATTTGTCTAATCGACGACGTTTAAAGCCCCATCTCCCTCCCCCACTCTTTTCCATTCCTAATATTGAACTCTTACCTTCTCCCGGCTCCTCACACCACCTCGCCCCCAATCGACCCTTCTAGCTGTTGTGACTACGAAAGTGAACTCTTCGACTTCCAACGTGTGACGGAACTGCCTGCCTTTCGATTCCTTGAGGTATGCGACGATCTTCATTGAGGGCTCTCAGACCTGGACCTCCGCGAAGCCAACGGTGTTGTAAATCACTTTTGAAGAGGCAATCAAAATGCTATTAGAGCGGCGAAGTGGAATTCCCTCGTCGAAGGTATTAAGCCCAGAGCTGAGACAGTTTCGTCTAACATATCTGGGTGAGCGAGTCAAACAGTCGTCAAAGTGTCCTGGTTATTACATCTGTAGCAGATCACGGCATTTTGACGAAGAAGCATTAAGTGAGTATTAACGGAAATGCAGGTTGCACACGGTAGTACACACAGGCTGCGTGACTGATATAAATTTGTACAAAATTAATACCAAACCAATCTACACTCAAGCCTGGAACATGTATCCTCCCATCCGGCAGGAGTTTAAGGGCTCGGAAGTGGCCTTTCCTTCATGTCTTCATTCCTGCGAGATCTAAAGCACTGCCAAAGCAAATTCAGCAACGTACCTCCAGTTTTCATCACAATTGAACATGGCACAGACGAATGCCTCTGGGGTGAGGTGCCCGATTGTGCCCTCCACTGTGTACTGCAATCCTGCCGACTGATGGCATGGGAAGCATCATCCACAGTGTAGGCAGTTGGAACTTGCAGCCTTGCCAAACCAGTGCAGCCTCAAATGCTCCATGTTCCCAGAGGAACTTGCTAAGGTAGGATTTCGCCTCACCACCAGCTGAGTTATGAACCAAGTGCAGGGATCAACCATCTGGAACACAGCTCTTTCAGGGCTGCGTCGTACTCACCTTGTCCCCTCCCAAGATTAACCACCCTACTTCTTTTTTTTTGTATCCACACTCCTGTCAGCTTATCAGCACACACCTCCATCCCATTTTAGTGGATAAGTACAATTCTTGCTCACGGCCATCTCTTGTTGGCCACCAGCCAGGAAAGAGGAATTGTGACTGTGGCAACGTCTGCTGCTGGATGCGGGAACCATACAACAACCTAGTATCCATAATTACGCCCAAGTATCGAACTATTTCTCCTGTTTGTTGCTCTGTGGTATCCACACGAATGAGGAGAAGAGTTTCCGTTCTTCACTACTAGTAGAAGACTAGTTCAGTCTTCTGCAGGGTGGGGGACAGCCAATGAACTCTCACACACGTCCCCACCGTCACATTGCTCGTTCAAACTCTATCTGGACTGTGTTCAGCGTACAGCCAATAATTAGTGCCGCAATTGTGACATCGTCAGGGCACATGAACGCATTTACATGAATTCCACGGCCTACAGGAAGGCTTTAGTATTCCATTTTCTCTCTCCCATTAAACCCTACCTGGTCTATACTTTCACATAATGAAAATCACCCGAATGACACATTTAGTTATCCAAGATATGTTTGTGTTCGTGTATTTAATTCTTAGTTCCACAAGAGATTCCAACCACACTTTGATGAGAAACCTGCCACATTAAAAACGCCTATGGAATTCATGCGCTCCTTGATTGTTTCATCACTAGGCTCATCAGAACTGTGAAGGGTAGTACATTTAGACAACAGCTCTGTCTTACTCCCTTGGAGCTGTGAGCAATTCTGGTTTCTTATATTCTTGCACGGTACTTCATTTTATTAGGCAAGATGTCCTAACGCTTTTCAGATTTCAGAGCAGCTCTTGGTTGAAAACTCACTATGGCGTGTGATAGGCTCTGAGCGCTTCTCATTAATTTATTGCAGATCTTCTGGGAACCACACGTAATCGGCCTTCTTGGTGGGAAGATTGGCTAAGATGGAATGTCATCATATGTATTGACCAAGGTAGCTTCAGAGGCGCTCTGAAGTAACGATATCTATTTCTGCAGCGTTCCCTAGCTCCATTCTGGTAATCACAAGTTTTCAGGTCGTTCGTGCTTGTAGAGTTCTCCAGAGAGGGAAGTGGCGGGCAATGGAGCAACTGCACTTGGGAGCATGTCTCGTCGTGTGGAATGTAATGAGATGCCCACCACTAGATTGTGCACGTATTAATCGTATGTGTTTGACTGTAAAACTCCTCGTCAGCATCACCTTTTCCACAGGGTGAACAATCAATTACCAGTTAATTCTTCTCCCACTCGGAGAACCCCTTAGTTCAATGGAGCTCAACGAGAAACCCGACTTTACTAGTGCCTCCCCCAGTTATATTTTAACGGCGAGCTCGCGATAGCCGCCGGCAGCTAATTAAGATTAACGGCAGGGGTCAGTTTTTACGGCAAAGTTGACCGTAACATCGGGTTTCATCTTCCTCCCAACGTCCTCCATTTCTCTCGGATACCCCACAATTACGAGCGCGTAAGCTGTTTCATAGGAAATCGACGATTAGGAGGGCAATTTTCAAGGGTTTACCGCAACTGTCTGTGGATTTCCCTCCACCGGCAAAGATGAAGAGGAAGCTCGAAGAATTTTATTGTTCTTGGTATTTTCGTCATTTCTTTAGTTTTTCTTTAATTTTCACTTTTTACCGCCGTGAGCCGCTATTTTTCCTTGACCTGCTCCTCGGAGAGGTTCCAGAAGAACCGCCATTGCAGTTGTAAGGACAAACAATTACGCTGCTTCAAGTTCTTTGTTGCGTAACTAGGAGCAGCTTCCAGGTGTTTCTCTTCATCGTGGGTTATGTAGGTGTCAAGGTTTTGGTCTATGATGGACACACGTCAGAAATGTTTTACCTGCCTTATGAGATTGCATCTGCAGGCATTTGCTGCTTTTACCTCGAATGGAGTAGCACGTACAATTACTGCCAATTAACCAATGACGTACAACTCCGTAGTGCGCATGTCTCAGCTACTTGAGTCGAACATGTCCCCAAATAGTCGTATTCTCCAAACTTTTCTAAAATGCGTAGTAGCTTTCTGATACATTCACGTCGAAAGCCTCGTGATAGACCTTAGTCCAGCAGTCGGACAAACGAAACTTTTTTGTGTGGTGGCACTTGTGTGGTGGTTCTTGGGGGTGGGGTGCTATGGGTAGTGGTTAACATGTTATATTTTAAATATACCAAAAGATTGGTTGATTGAAAGCGCTGATCAATCAGGGACGATTAGGGCTATTCAGCCCTCTCTTCCACTGTTCCTGGACCCAATTAAATTAATTAAAATGTAATTCATTCTTCTCTAGTTTCGAAGTGTTTTTTAGTAACATTTATTTGGATTGTTCGTTGAACCAGTTCACTGTATTGGTAAGGTCACTCGTCACGAATTGATGCCTACATTACAAAGGATCTTGCGTGTATTACGGAACGGTGTGCCTTCTCTTCCGTTCCCCAAGGATATTCAGTGTGTTTCTTTATATCCATCACAATTTCAATTACAATCACGCTTTCAATAATTATCAGCACATAACCACATAAAGTACATGCACTTGAAGAATTTGCGTTTGAACTCCCTTCAATCAGTCTGCTCTGAGAAATCTTCGTTACTTATCTTCGTCGCTTCCCTGGGACCACTCTGCACGTCTTGCGTTTGCAGCGCGGAGGAAACGAGAAACTACGCGCTGCTCTACTGTAGTTACGTTTTTGGAAGAGCAGCCGACCCTTCCAAGTTTGACTAGCAGCAGTCAAAGTCGGAAAGCTCATAACCGTTATGCCCAGTTTGCGACGAAGGTTATGGCAAAGAAACGTGCTGCTGTGGTTTGAACCGTGAAACTTGCACCCAAGTAAATAGTTAGATTAGGTTGGAAACCAGATTAAGAACTTCTCTCGAATGATACGTACTCCCCCTGGACGTACATCCGCGTGGCAACAGCTCCCTACAGGCAAGATGGCAACCTGCAGTACTTCCACAGGTCTTGGTTCGGTGGATGATGGGCAAGTGCTGAATTATTTTTTATGCTTACTCTAATAATCTCCATTTGTCCCTCAAGTTTAATACCATCACCATACTCGTCGTCCATTGTACAATAAAAGAGTTATTGAAGATCTCTGCTTACAGAGCGACAGTTGCGTATTCAAAAGTCCAATTCGAGATGACCAGTTGTGGTCTGATGTGCAGCGTGAAACCCTTGAATTCAACAAATTCAGCAACTATCCACAAAGCTCCAAGATTTCGGGGTTTCATAAATTGGTAACGCTGATACTTCGCTATGTCAATGCCGATTCCTCTAATCCGCTTCGTATTGTGAGATGAGCAGTAAGTTAACTGGAAGATGAATCTTTCGGAGTTTAACTGCATCAAATGAATTTTTTGTTCTGAAGAAAACGTGAGCGCTCAATAAACCGACGACGTTCGATCGCTCGGACGGTCGCGCCCTGTCGTTACGAGAGAGTCCGTTAGCTCAATTTACCTTTTCCCCTTTGGAACCCACAAAAGACTAATCTTTATATTTGTATCGCAATCGTTCGCATCTCACGAATGAGCCGGTCGTTCGGACATATAAGGGCGCGAAAATGGTGCATGCCCTGTGAGAAAGGTCCATAAAACGATGATTCCGCCGCTTTACGACTCTAGGGAGGGCGAGGTATCGCTTCGGAATTCTGGAAGGAGCAAACCTCCCGGTACGAAGTTGTAAAACACTCCATTTTTACGCATGGTCGTTTATTAAGCTGGAAACTCGATAACTCCTGGGCGTCGGACGAGGAACGCTGAATCCACGCGGAAATGTTTGGTGTTGTACGACACAACTTGTTACCAGGTACCGAATCACCTTGTGCTGCGGAACACTTGTGAAACAGTGCTGTCTCCTTTCACTTCTAACCTGAACTGAAGCTTTTCGAGGAAACTACCGACACACTGACTATGTCTTTAGTAATTACCAGCCAGACAATTTAGCATCTACATCTGGAAAGCTAGAAGCGGAATTTACTGGTTTCGGAATTCAACTACGAGCCTGTCTGTCGACCCTTCCGTCAGTTGTGTAGTTGTCGATCTCAGATGAGTTTGCCACTGAAGTAATGTACATGTTACACTTATAATTTATTAAAAATTAACACTGGCGTGAAGTCTTTAGAGCCAGTTACAATAAAACCATGCGCTTCGCTCACAATCTTCTTCGCAAATGGGTCAGAACGCTTATATCAGGAGTTGTTTGGCTGCACTACAGTTGAGTAACACGTGGTTTGACGCATGTCGCCATCTCAGGTATAGCTACATCGGTAGCACCCGCTATGTCAGGGGGACCACCTGTGTTAAGACTTCTATCTCGGAGGAGTTCTTGATCTGGTTTTCCTCCTGATCTGGTTTTCCTCCTGATCTAACTATTTGTTTGAATGTTCAAAGGCTGGGATCAAGTGTGACCACGTTTTTTGTCATAACCTCAACACTGGGTAGACCACTCATAAGCTTGCTGGAAGGTTATCAACCAACAATCGTTGCTCGCTGTTATAGGAACTACTGTAGAGCAGCATAAGCCTTGTTGTTCCCTCCGACGAGAGAGAAAGAAAAGGAGCCACGCATTGAAGTCGCCATGTCCCATAAGGAACTGGCTCGTCCAGTGGTCAGGTTCAACCCACTTCCTTTTGAGACGTTCACTCATGTTGGAGATAAGTTATACTCTTCACGTTTCTTTTAACGAGGACTCCTACCTCTCTTACCCCTTATCTAAAACCCATTCATCTAGCGCGGCTAGTTTTCGTACAGTATAGAGGTCTATACAGAGTTGGGCCACAGCGAGGGGAGCTCCCTTTTCACTGTCTGCTTGTCCACCGTGTACTCAGCGATAACTGCTTTCACTTGAAGTGCTTCAGTGGATGCTGTCTTGGTGATCAGTTCTCACAGGAGATCAGTTCTCTGGGATTGGGTCAGTGCTCCCCTGTGATTGACCGTCGGTTTGCTACCCCAGACGACGGGTCAGTAGTAAATCACTCCTAAGTAAATGCCCTTGTTCGTGAATATTGTGTCACAGTAACAGCCACCCCAGGTGGCCCTGCTAATAGCTCCTAAACCTTGTGAGGGTAGTGCCTTCGAAAGACGGGAAATTTAGGCTAAAACGGCAGCTCTCTCTCTCCTTTATGTTCATCTTCATACTTCAAACGGCCCTCTTGGAGTAGCTTCAACTTGTGCCGGCGTGTCATTGACTATCGAGAACAGCCTCAGGTCACTCTGGGCTCCATGAGTGGCCACTACATCAGTAGCTCCACTGTAAATACGGGATTGACACACAAGTAATAGAATTGAGCATAATCAGCCTGCTTCGTGCATGTAGCGTGTAAGTTGTACAATCGCAGAATGTGATGGAAGTTATTCAATCGTCTGGTGATACTATCGAACGGTGACGGATCCTCTGCAACGACCAGCGCCACTTCCGCTCTGTCAGGATAAATGACCCGAACCAATTTGAATGATTCGCTAGCCACTCCCAGACGAGAGTCATTTACTTTCAAGCGGATCAACCCTTTCGATTGGTTACTAATTGATCGGAACGATATTTCATATCTCCTCAGGGAAGATCGCCGAAGGAGGAAGAAGATCGTTGATTTATTGCACTTTTATGCCGGAGCGACGATGATATATATCGACTTTTATTAGTTCGTCGTTGATTAGTTCGTTTTTAATTTTAAAACGGTTTTTAATTGCGGCAGCACGGTTTTGGAGCGCCTTTTTAAAAGGCACGCTATTCAACGTTCGAAACCACATTTTTCAACGAACAAGTTTCCGTTAAAGTTACCAAGGAGATCTTTAAACCTGAATTTCGTTCGCAGTAGTCAACCGAAAGCCGTGACGAATATTAACGAGGGGACTGCGCGCTATTTTTGGTGGTAAAAATCAGTAAGGTAATGGTACAAATGATCAAGACTGAGGTGAGGGCTAGTTACGAAGATGGTTGTTTTGTTTACTGATACAGACATGAGGGCAAACGTTCCAAACAAATACAATGGCGTTAAAATATCTAACAAAAACCTAAATTATAATCGGCCGATTATTTTCCTTTCCTTCCAAGCCAACGGAAATCTAGAGGAAATAGATAGTGACGCATACTCTTGCCCCTTCAGAAGATCCCATTGTTTGACGAAGCGAAAAATTCGATGGTGAAGGAGCAAATTTGTGGTTTTTGCGAGCAGTAGTTGGAGATATTTCGTTTTTTGGGAGGAATTGTGAGAGAATTACATGACCCACAATCAACAAATTTGTTCACAGTATTTTAGCTAAAACTCTGTACAAATCTTAACGAACAAATGAGAAGTGTGTTGGGAATTGAGAATAATAAATATATGGCAACGCTTTTGTCTTTAACTGAAGCGACTCTAGCTCCTTCCCGTGCGTGGGTTCTTTTACCTTCATAGCATAGTCAACTTTATCATAAGAACAGCGTGCGCAGGGATTTCAGGACTGCCTGCAGAGCATCGGTGTCGGTTTGACCCTCGCAGTGTTTGATATAGAGAACCAACAATTTCTCACCGACTGAGAGGCACGTGGGAAAATGTTTTCTCCTATCAGGCGCGACTACAAAAGGCGTTTGAGCCGAAGCGAAATGACTTGCTCCGATTGAGTCGTTCAAACGTGCAGAGGCAACCGGGAACATCTCCACTCCACATCCAGCAGGCCCCTGGACTGAGTCATCGCTGGTGATTGGAACGAACGCTCTTGGAATCCTCGTCGACTATCCGTATCTTCGTGCGAGCCTCTTGAAAAGGCGGAAAAAACCGACCGAATCATCGTTGATCGCGATCTGAAAAGGATGATCTTCCGAAGCGTCGCTTCTCGCTCTGGTAACGGCTTTTAATTATTTTCTTGGCTTAACCGGTTCCCTCTTGTGATGGAATCAACACTCGAGAGCTCTCGCTTGTCATTGCTTTATGAAATCAAGAACTCGATGTTTGCATGAAGACGAATCCTTTAGACCATTCCACTCCAACTCTAATATTTATTTTCACTTCACGTTCTACGAGTTCGCCGTCATTTTCGTCAACTCACGGAGATCTCTACCAAAAACAGAGTTCACGGCTACAACCGTAGTGCCTGTTTTTACAAGTTAGAGCTCTTGAGATTAGAGTTCTGTGAATGTGGGAGATTCGGCGAAAAATCTAACACCATTAAATATCTATCGGCCCTATAAAAGTACAAAGTACGGCGTGGATTCATCCACGATTTGTGCGCAAAACTTCAACTTTCAATCGAACATAAGCCTGGGTGTCGTATGGTACAAACTGAGAGACTTGACCATTAAATGTGTCGAGCGTGTCTTATGGCTGTAGGTAGCAGACCTCATTGAGTAGAAGAGAAAGAGAGAGAAAGAGAGAGAAAGAGAGAGAAAGAGAGAGAAAGAAAGAGAGAGAGAGAGAGAGAGAGAGAGAGAGAGAGAGAGAGAGAGAGAAAGAGCAGTCAAGACCTGAATTGATTGACAAATGAGTTAGAAGGCGGTATTGATGCAGTGTGTTCCAAACCGCCACTTGGATATCGCGATCGAGTGATAAAGTTATTATTGAGCAGCCAGTAGAACTAGTTCACGAGACACAGTGGGTCTCTAGATATTGTGAACTGGTGTCAGGACGAGAGTGGAGGGCTACTAAGTAGCACGAGAGGTGAGTGACGAATGGGGTCTGGAAAGAGCTGAGAGTTAGAATCTAAGAAGAAGTGGGAAGCGAATATTTTGGAAAGCCCTAAAAGATAAAAGCTGTTGTCACCTTCAGAAACAGTGCTTTTGTTAGGAGGCTAATTGAACTTCCAACAGATAAGGGGTAAACTCTCGTCGTGAGGCTTTCCCGTAGAGCCAAGAGCAACGAAATTATTTGGCCAGGGCTGAGTCGAACAGATCTTGTGCTTAGAGATCAACTAAATGTTGTATCATTACCTAGCTCGATAAATACTTTATCGTATCATCCTTGGGTTGCAAACTGATTCTCCTAACTCTCTTGAAGAAATCAAATGCACGTATTCTGTTTGACACATCTCACGTTGGTAGGTGAAGTTGAATTTGTACTCTGGTCAAAAATGACTACTTTTTACTGTCCTCAAATCGAAAGGTAAGGGCAGTAATCTAATTGGTCGAAAAAACTTCAGTTCTCATTTGATGACAAGTTGTATCAGGCATATTCTCAGGTACGTTTAGGAAAAACAGTGACCTAGTTTCGATGAGTGCATTGGGTGCTCGTTTCTCAGATAAGTCTCCTCAGCTGGAAGCCATGCACGTTCCAAGGTATGCAGACAAAGGTAACATATGAGATAATGGCTGGTTTGAGGGAGATTGACCGTGAGGAGTTAATCTGACAATTTGTAATAATACCCCTTCTGTTTGTGCATGGCTTAGCCTTCCCCATGCGTGAGTTGGGCATACCCACGCTCTGGGTAGGAGAACAAGGTGTTCCATTTGTACCTCTTACTTTGCCGCTACTTTTCTCTTGTGCTATATGCAAGCCTGCTTTCCCTGGCTCACAGATGTGGTTCGGGTTTTTACAAGACCAGCTGCGGTGGTGTGACTTAGCAACTGGTACTGACGGTAAGAAGTAACTCTGGTTAAGTCCCAGGAAGGGATTCCAGGTACTTTCAAGCCACTCCCTTAGTTTTTGAGAGGAGGTGTAATTGAGGCTGGGCTCGTAAAGTTTTGGATATTCTCCGTCAACACCGTGCTAATCAGTTCAAGTCACTGAATCATGTGGTAGAGCTTAACTTCTGGAAGCTAAGTCAGGCGTCATTATTCATTCAAATTCAGTCTCTCTAGGTCTGGGAAAGGGAAAGAGTGTCGCTAACACGGTGTCTCTCAGGAAGTACTGAGGCATGGCATTGTCACTGTTTGTGCCACTACTCGTCTGCAGTGATCCAAAGTGTTCAGCAAGGTGGTACCTCAGTGGACAGTGACCTGTAAACAGGGGCACATATGATCCTCATATCCTTCCTCCCCAGTGCGAGCGCCTCCTTGGGCCTCCCTCTGAAGAGTCGGATGAAAAGTTTTGACTCTCTAAGTTGGCCTCCCGTTTGCCAATCTCTCTACGTAGACTGTTGCGCTGGTATCAACCAAAATACGTTAGAAAATTAGTCGCGCTAAGCCGTAAAAAAGGTGTTAGTGACCTTCGTAAAGTGTTGGAGGTGTACGGCGTTGAACATACCGCTAGTCTTCGTGCCGTTTCCACGATGAGAAATAGCTATTCTGCGCACGTTTAGACATCGTCCTTGTAAACTTTTTTAGCGTTATTTATTCTTGCCCCATTAAAGTAACGATGCCCATACTGAGTTATGATTACGTCAAATGTTGATTCGTCTGTGGCGTCTTGGGAGGCGTTCTTTAAGTGCCTTGTTATCCTTAGTTATTTTCGCGAGATCCGCGTTTTTCCTATTTGGCGTACCAATCTTGTTAAGACGTTCGAAAGGATCGTCAAATCGTCCGAGGAAAGACTTAGGAGGACATATGACTCACGAGCCAAGGATTCCTCCTCACTTTTTCAACTCCTTTCTTCAGGAGACGCCTTCGTTTTCTCACGACCTCTTTCACCACGTCGTCTCACCTCCCCCCCCCCCTTCACAATAAGCTCGACGAAGGAGGGGAAAAGAGATAAAAAGAGGCGCTTATAGGTGGAAATGCTCCCACCACGAGAATTTCCGTGTAAATCAAAAGGTTAACATTCTTCGGAGGTCTTCCAAGGGCAGTTCGAAAGACACGACTTTACAACTGGTGCAGCTGATTTTGCGAGCCGTGCATTCCGAACGGCACAAAAAGGTCGGCGGCAATACCTTTTCAGAGCAAATAGAAGCGGCGATTCACACGTGAAATCAAACGGTACGGGCTAGTTGTGAGAATCTGATCAATTATGTGTGTTGCTCGGCGGATACATTCCCCGCCGCGATACGGTACTTTAGTCTTACTGACGGCTATTTGACGCAAACACACAATCTTTGTCATCGTTCTCAGTTTAAGGGGTAACTGGACTTGCACATCATCACCTGTGGGTCCTTTACGAGTAACTCAAGAATGGAACTCATGGAAACGGACGTCAGTAGGGCCAAAATAGAATTGGTTATTGTAACATTCCCAAGCAGCATTAAGTCGGCTGTACAGCTCTATTTCATCTAATGACTTAACTGGAGTCATAAGATCCATAAACGGATCATAGCAGTGGCTTGAGCGCAGGAACGACATAATGAGTTTGGTGTATCCTGTACGAAATGGCGTGTGCAATGATCCGGCTCTATCCATTCTCTCCTTTACTGATTCAGACTGAACGTGACATTTTGATGAGAGTCCTTGCATGGCAGAGATGTGGGTGGACTCCTGCCTCACCTGAGAAACTCCCGGACATACTCTTAGAACAGATGTTGGACATAGAAAGCGTGTGCAAAATGCTTAACAAATGTTGACGGTCGAGAAGGGCTAGCTGGTCACGAATACACGAATAAATGACTCAATGCTGTAGAAAAGCGTAAGAAGAGAGGTTGGGGTAAGTGAAGTCATAATACTCTTTTAGTTGAGGACGACTAATTAATAATAATATTATTATCATTATTAGGGATTGTTAATAAAGGCGATTAATTGTCAATAAGTAAGTACTTGAAATACCCTACTGGTGCCCTCTTCGTCATCCTCTCCTACATGCTCGCTCTAGAATCGCCTGAATGTGTGATGACCACACTGAACATCAGACGCCTGAAGAAAAATACTGTGGGGTGGTTACACTTAATACTGAATGCGCATTCCTTCGTTACCTTTCCCTCCCCACTCACGCTTTCTCGTTGGAAGAGATACCCGAACACCCTGTTACGCTCGCTCTACGCAAAGCACCCGTTTTGAACCAAGACAGTTAGACTTAACCTAAATTTGTTAACGATTCCCTAAAACTATGCAATTGCACCAACAGTGGACTGCACGCATATTATGCAGGAGCTTGTTCGGAAGTTTCTTGTGATAACAGGCGCGCAAAGTAGCGTGGACGCAGATTTTACCTTTGTCTCACTTGCACTCCTTTCTCCACCGGAGGATGAGGAGCGTTTTATTTCAAAGTGGAGCGAATATATGGATCCCTCCTCTCACGCATAGAGCTAAGACTGAGGAAGGAAAACAATAAAACTTAAGGACAATGGGCAGTCCTGTGTTGAGCGACGCATGGTCTCAATACAACTGCTCCTCCAATCCACAGTCACGACAACCATTTGTTACAAGTTGCAGCGTTGGCGCAAGATCAGTGATGTGGAGAGGGCAAGCAAAGCTACAATAAGAACCCAGAAGTCTCACGGTTTTGATGGGTGCGAAGAAGAACTCAATATTTCTTGATTATTAGACAAATTCAGCTAGAATAATTGAGGTTTAAACGAAAAGGAGGCTTTTAACCTGCCTCTAACATCGATCCGATCACAAATTGGTCTAGGAACGTTGCTTCCAGCCAGTTCTGGTTGAGCACTCCCAAGCAGTGTCCTGATAGAACTGAGGTTGTTCCAAAAGGGCGTTGAGGTCTTCCGTTGAATAGCCGCTCGTAAATTGAACATATTTAAGCGTTCTTATCGCCTCAACTGGCTACTTGTACCGCCCTTCGTTCTCATTCCAACTAGAAAAAGCCGTTTAGAGATCACTGGACCACCCCAAGAATCTGGGGTGTGGTCTACGAGGTGCGACAGTCTTCTCCACGAAAGGATGTATTCTACCTTACCTCATTTCAATATTGTATCTCCCATCCAGGCAGTTTGTATTCATGAATTGTTCTACTTATTCTAACGTTAAAGCCACCTTTAGTTTCTATTTTATTACGAAAGAAATAGTTGAGCTGAGTGCCTCATTACTCCTGGATTCAATAACTCTACGACAGTTGAAACGAATCTTTCGTATTATCTGAATGGGAATTTCAATGTACCCTGAAAGCGAGCCCGAACAACCAGGTTTGGTGAATGAGTGTGTAATAAGTAGGTGGACTGGGCATCTTAGCAAAGACTTGGTAGGTACTTTGCAAGCAGTAACCGTTTTCTTCTTAACATTTCCAACTGACGTACAACATGTGAGCGTCTCCCTTACCTACTCCAAGCTGGCTGGACAACTCCTTGGCATAGTGTCAATAAGTAGCCTATTTATAAGAGTTATCATCTGTATTCATAGTAGTTCCTTGCATCTATCGAACTCGAAAGGTAGGATTATGATATAGGACACCATGAAAAAATTTCACTGACTGCAGTTCTTCTCCACAACTCCAGCTCAGTACGCGTATGATGGACTCATTGTTTCTTAACATTCATAAGACAGTAATGTGAGTCGAAAGTCATGCAAGTTTAGGTTTCGCTATCGTGCAAGAGCCTGGGCAATCACTCAGCATCCACCAAATCCAGACCTGTGGAGGCATGGCAGGTTGTCATTTAGGCAGTCTCCCGGCAAAGAGTTGTTGCCCAACTGTTACCGTGGAGAGTCTTACAATGTGGGAGGAGTTGTTAATCCCGTTTTCCACCTGATCTAACTATTTACTGAGATGGTAAGTTTCAAAGGAGGAGATCAACTTTGACTACATTTTGCAGTTATTTAAGAAGGCACTCCTCACAAAAACGGTTGTAAGCTCACATAGTAGCAGTCAAAGCTGGATGGTTTGGCTGCTCTTCCAACAACAGTAGTTGTAGGAACCACAGTAGAGCTGCATGTGGTTTCTTGCGGCCTCGGAAGTGCACTATGTGCAGGATGAGAGTCTTTGGAAGAATAGAAATGCAGACACACATTGAAGTCGTCATGTCTGGTGTAGCTACATCAGCAGCACCCGCAATGGCGGAAGGACCACCTGAATTCAGACTGAGAGAGTTAATAACTTGTTAGCAGGAGTGGGGTTTTGTGAGTGGGGAGTTTTGCTGGCCTTGCACAACGTTCCAAGTCCATCGAGGCCCACCCCTAAGATCTCCACTAAACGTTGAGTCGTATTTTGTCTACACTGTGAGCACCTTTCCAACTCTCTCAAAATGTTTACCTGTTTCCTTAAAGTATTATTTAGTTTGCTTTGGATTTTGATATCGCACCTATCAACTGCGACGAGTGTCCTTGACGATAGGTGGTTCATGAAGAGCCTGATTGTAGTGTCGGTTGGTCGTCCAGGGCCAGCTGACGGTGTCCGTTCTCCCGTGTGTGATTGTAAACATTCTCGAATGAAATTGAGAACATATTCCCCGGGTGTTGCCATTGTTGTACCAATGCACTTCCAGATCATCATTGATACCTGTATACGCAACTATTCGGCGAACATATTTCAAGAAATGACAAATCACGAAAAAAATAGCGACGCGTGAGCTTGAATTCGGAGCTGAAGAGCATGAGCCGCATCCTCCGCGTCCGGTGATTTCAACGCCGCACTCGTGCAGAACGGATTATAAATCTCGAAATAAATCAGCGGTTACGAGAAGTTCTTAAGCTTCAAAGAACAGGTTGCGACCTCGTAGGTTACTCCGCTCCGGCAGTTACACCACTAACTCGCCCGACGAATTGATATTCTCGTTTGTCGCAGTTAAACCAATGGCAGCGACTAGAGACAATTTACTCGCGATAAAGCCGATTCAATGGTCATTTTCCTGTTACGTTTACGACGTTTAAAGCGGCGCTACTGAGTTGGTAACTTTGTGATGTCTGCCTTCGAGGCTATTCGTCTTTCGGCGAATGGCACGTGCTTTTGTCTAGTCGATGAGAGGGGCGGTGACGCGTTTCTTCTTCGCGTCCATAATGCCCAGAGCACAGATGGCTGAAACCACGATTATTTCTAAAACGTCTTCTACCAGTGAGCTTATAAAACACTGCCTGAAAGGAGTGTCTTTGGAAGATATACTTACACAAGACTAAACAGCCCCAGTCACTCTTATTTATACCGCCTCAGGTTGTGCAGCTTGTCTTAAGGGTTTGTTGGCTCCACCTAGCGGCGTCGACAAATACAGGTAATCAATCCAAGAGGGGACGTCTTATTCGCTAGATTTATGAACAAAAAACTGAACTAAAATCGGTTTTTGTTCATAAAACTGAACTAAAATGTTGATAATTTATTGTGGCGCTGTAGTCATTACCTCAGGAATAACGATTGCGTAGTAATTACGTTATTAGAATCTGTTTGCACAAAAAAGTTGTTCAAAATCTTTAGTTATAAAAAAAAGTTGGTGTTTTGATCACCGTGGTAAGCTTGAAATTTGAGCCGATGTTGCTCTTGCGTGCAGGCAGACCACTTCCCCAAGTGTTGTTTTTCGGTCTTGTAAGACTTCAAAGCGTAAGAACCCGAAGAAAACTATTTTTTTAAATGTATGTTTAATTTCTCATGAAACCTCTTTTCTATAAATTTTTGAAGATGATAATTTCATCTGGTCTAAGTAGGCAGCTTCGTTTAATAGCTGGTTTTAACTGTTCTACAAGACTACAAAGTAACGAGGTAAGCTGCCATGGCTTAGGTTCTGGTGGTCTTCAATTGAAAAGAAGGGGGAAATCAATTTTGTGTACAGTCCATTTGTTTAAATGCCCAACAACACCAATGACATACTTTTCTACGTCGTAGAGCTGACACTAACACTCTGCGGAGGTTCCCTATTTAATCTCGTGTCTAAGTAATGTTTGTTATTGTACTCAGTGTGATTAGCGAGAACTCATACGACCGCCACTGCTGCCCCAAAATAATTTGAAGTAAGACAACTCGAGTTAATTGGGCACCCTTCACCTGCCGAAAAAAAAAGTCGTGAATATTATGATCCGTTCCGGAGAGTTGTAATTACTGCGTAACACGATCGTTAGCTCGCTTCGTCTTAAACACTCAATTAATTCAATTGACTGAGACGAGGGTAAAGTCACGTAATGTCTTGTTTCTTAGGGCTTTCCGCGCATCAACTTTATTGGCATTTAAATCCGGACGAGGTGGATTCCTGCATTCCCAAGGACTAGAAGTGGAGCGGTAAAAAAAACCCTTCCAGCCTCGTCTCTAAGGATTCCACAACTCGCGGCGGCGCAAGACGTGGGAACATTTTCTCCTAATGAACTGAACTCTCCGCGTTTTTAGGAGAAAACTCTCGACAGAGTCTCAAGAAACGTCAGGCTTTTTTTACTCGCTTCCTTCTGTTTGCTAACGTTTGGCTATCCAGCATCGCAAGAAAGAGTTTGGCAGGAGCCTCCCTCATAAGAGCTAAGGCGTTTAACTCTGTTGCAGGTTAACAAGTGAACCGAAGCCCCGATGAGTGTAGGAGAAAGCTCTCAAAAAAGTCTCAAAAAGCGTCAGGCATTTTTGCGCACACTTCTTTCTGGTTGCTGACATTTCGCTCTTCAAGATCACAAGGAGTGCGGCCGACTTCCTCTCATAGAGCCCAGAGGCATTTAACGCCTCGTAACTCGCAGGTTAACCAGAAGGTAAAGGTTACGACAAAAAAGGCGTAACTAAGACGCAGGTCGTTGCATGAGATTCGCGAGATTTAATGCTAACAAAGGGAATACAACCTCGTTAGTTTCATCGTACAGAAATTGACATCACTCGTGAAAGTACACACATTTAAAATTGCCGTAAGCCCCGAATTGCGCGAACGATTTCAAAAAAAAACGCGTACATTCCATCATAATAATCGTAAAACTAAATCTTGTAGTATTTTAATTAGCAGGTTGCTTTCTCACTTCCCAACCAGCGACTGTTACGGAGCGCAAGAAGAACTATCACGCCAGTTAACACCAGGTTATTTTTGATTCGACATGCTTAAACTCGCATCAGCAAATCAAATGGAATTCACACCTGAGAGTTTATCGTCGCAGCAATAAAATTGCTTCGTCGGCAATAAAGCGCTGAACTTGAACCCGATTGTAAAAGTGACACTTCTTGTAACGGTGCCAGAAAAGATGGCCTTCGCAAATTCATGTCACGGAGAGAGAGCTCAAGGCAGAGATAAAACAACCTGCGTTCAAGTGCTGTACCAACGCGACAATAAGTAAATAGAACTGGTGAAAACCGAAGCTAGTTTAGCAAATTTTGGTTAAAAAAAACTCTTTGGTAAAAAAGTGACGATTTTTGAAATACTCGTGGCCAAAAATCCGTTTTATGGCGTATTTTAACGTTAGGATTATAGTGGAGCAACCTGCTTCCCCCGGGGTACAGAAATGGAGACAGACCTCAGTTTTTGGTAGAAGGCTCGTCCGTCTTCCGCTGAGTAAGCACTCTGGATTCGGTTGATTCCGTATTTGGGCCACTCGCCACCTCTAATTCGGTTCTCGAGCCGGTACCATATCTAACTATCACTTCTCATGCCGGTGATAAGGTTGGCGGCAAGGAGGAGAGAAACGAGTGCGAATCCTTCTCTCTAGGGAGATGCCGTTGATCTGGAATTCCTTTCTCTCAATAGCGCTGTTCCTTGGGTGGTACAAAGCTAAACGAAATATGAAAGCAGGAAAGCACTTGATTGGTCTCTTACCGTCAAGATTCCGGCGTCAAGACGACGTTACAGCAGTTCTGAAATACACGCGGGTGCATCACGCTCAACTTTGTGCTATTTTGGGTTCTCATGCAACATGAAAGTCATTCCCCTTTGGCAATGAGATGCTGTGGAGCCTTGCTGCAAAACCTTTTACTGCCCTAGGAACTAACGTCTTCTCCCCCCTCCTCTTTGATTTCTTCTGTACCGAACGTTACTCTACTAGGACTTATCACAGGTTTTGGGTATTATCCATACCTATTTCCATTTACGGTGGGCAGTAACTGGTGAAGAAAGATGCACCCCTGGACGTAAGAGAGCTTCTGAATGCCTGGAAAGAGTCCATAGAAAGCATCGAATTCTTGTTTCCACGTACTGTTAAAAAGTTGGACTGAGAATCGCGGCTACTACTGCTCTGGTTGTTTTTGACCATTTTCAACAACAATTTGTCTCTATCTTTTGTTCACATTGAACAGTAAAAGTTCCACGAGGGTGCGCATTAAACTACGGACTAGCAATGAAAAGTAGACTCACCCTGTGAGGAGACAGATGTGGTCGCCTTGGAGGACCAACGGGTGGTCGCGCCGCCTGAGACCAAGGACTAGGCGTTATGATTCCAAGTTGAGGCCTCAAAGGGACGAGACAAGGAACTGGCCTTTTCTCTTCGATCATTTTCCAGTGAGAATGAAGGCTTTTGTCTTTCAAAACGGTCACTTGAAGAGTTTCAGCGGCTTTGAGGAAGGAGTCTAACCGCTCTTCAGGGACGGCAGCTCCTCCAGTGTAAATGAAATCCAAAAGAAGTCTCATATCTTCAGCTTCGATGTCGTCTAGGATGATGGTCGTGTGGTCGTTGGCAGGATGAGCGAGAAGAAGCTCCTGAAAAAGAAAACAACGGAGATTAGGAACCAGCTTTAGGTCTATTCAATTAACGCGACTACTACAGCCTGAACATGAGGGCTATTTGGAGTAGTCCACACTCATGACAAATAGTCGCATAGTACATCACACCATATATTACTCATAGAAATACAGCAGTTAGCCTTTTCAGCACGCATAAAGAGCAGGAAGCTCCAACAACCATGACAATAACATGCAGGTCACATTTGAGTGGTCACTTAACGTTCGTGAAGTGTTTGGTAAAATGAGATAATGAGCTTTTATCATTCTTGATGATGATTTCCCACAATCTCCCCCGACTGTTGGCGAAGGCAATTGAGTAAGGGAGTTATTATGGGTGTAGATACCATGGAATATGTTCTGTTCATCTTTAATAGAGGCGTCAGGCACTTGGCGTTCGAAACGTTAAAGAAGAGGTTGTCAGTAACACAGCTATGCAATGCATATATCGGTTGAAGGTTCTTCAGTGTGCTAGCTCCCTGCCGATCCTTATTGCCGCCGTCCCGCTACAGCCCATTCCATAGAACAGGCTGATGTGAAACAAAGTAGAAACAAGTATGTTCCCGAACCTATATTACTGATCCTTAACGCTCATAAGAGAATGTCAGTCAGTTCCACTATCTTGTAAAAGCTCGGGCACTCGCTCAGCTTCCATTGAACCAAGACCTGTGCCTCGTGGCTAGTTCATTTGTCTGGCACAATCGCCTTTCTCCTGAGTCGTTCACGGAGTTTCGGAAAAAACTCACAGCTGTCACGTCCTTAGAAGAGGATTCCCAACCTGCTGCCATTTATGTAATGCCCATGCATCTGGCACAACAAGTTTTGGTTCAGTGGAGTGGCCTACATAGAGTTTGCCCAAAGCAGGAGAAGCTCCTTTTCAGTCTCCACTCGTCCACCATGCACTCAACGGCTATGGGAGGGGAACTGGCCTCAGATCCTTCAGTGGATCTTGTAAATCTTAGTGATCCACAGGAGCGTATCTACCTAAGACTGGGCGACTCTCGTTTGATTGGCTGTGAGTTCGCTCCCACATTTTACATTGGACATGAGGATACTGTCACAGCAACGCACACATGGCTTAGCTAATTGCTCGTAATGGAGGTTGGCTTACCAAAATAAAAACACTCTAGTATTCTGGCTCTACTGCAGAGTGACATTGAACACCTAATTCTTGCAGAAGCCTGTACCAACCGTGCCCTAAAATTGACCAATCTTGTACGATTGGGAATATTAAGCTGAATCTTCGGTTGGCAAGGCAACAAGCTTCGCTAACTAAATGCAAAGCAACCTGTTTGGTTTCGACTTTGATTCATTTGAAAGCATGACGGCAATACGTGGCCACTGCTGGTCCAAGCAGGGCCAGCTTCGTGTCGCCTTACGAACTCAGTAGCCAGGAACTTTCATACAGCGGTGCTTCACCAATGAAGTTTTATACGATTAAATGACATTCTACGATTGCTCCATTACTAGTTCCTGGCGACCCGCTCGAAAAAGATTTTGCCAATACCGCGGGAAACGGGGGATGTTGGAAATTCAGTTTCATTGTAAGCGTGTGAATAATGCTCTTCTCGCTAAACCACTAGTAAACAGCGGTTCATTCGGCGGTGGAATGTTAATGTGCCACAGTCAAGAAAAGTGCTGCAGTCCTCAACGTCTCACATTTTCGTTACGCAGGTTTTAATGTTTGAACTGGGCAACCAACTCCTTAAAGCTATTCTCACTGTACCGAATATTTCTAATTGACACACTTTGGTGAAATGGAGATATGCCTCCAAGAATCCATTTTCTAAAAAAATAAAAGCCCCCAGCATCCGAAGCTCCTAGGCAGAACGAACTGCTTTCTATCACGTGGCAACGTGGGAAGAACTAGAAGAAGAACTGCGGCCTCTATGGAAGTTGAACTGTTATAACGACGAACTCTTAGCGCCGCGGTAGGTAACCTTTATAAGAGATTCTAGAGGCACAGAAATAAAAATAATACGGGGAAAAAAAATTTTCCTCGTTTTGTGACAAGCTAATCTCTCGTATTCGCCGAGCTTTTTGTGGAGGTCGATCGTAGAATGCGCCCGATTATGGAGATTAGATGCAATTACCCGCAAGTTTCCGTGTTCTCCAACTGTACTCTTTATCTCAAGGAGTCCGGGTTCCCCTGCAGTGAATGACTCTCCTTCTTGAGACCTCTGGAGAACACATCATTAGTCTCCATTTATTCTTCACGATGCCCTTATGAATCAAGTCCTGAAGGAACAAAGTTCAAGCTGAGCCGACTGCGAACTTCTTAAGTAACAGATCATTAAATGGGCAGTTGTACTGATCGTGATGCTTCAGCTATTTCTACTCATTGAGTTAGTAATTGCTTACACAATTGGTGATCGTCATCACTGTAAACGTTACCGATGTCTTGAAATCAAAATGCACTAAGGTCAATAATGGAATTTCTAGTTCTTCAGCAACGAGCAGACAAGTTCCGGTTTTTAGATACACTAAACCATATACAGTGATGCGTTCAAGATTCACTCTGCAACTGAGGTTCGCCCGTAATTGCTGGTCATGTTGCAACGCTTGCTTCTCTCGCCTGACCTAAACGTTTATCGGAGAGAAGGAGAGAGAGGTACAGAAAGCTGCGGAGCATCACACGCATTTCCTCAATCTATATGAATTCACACTACACATATCGATACCGAAGTTTATTGCGTAGTTAACTGTAGAAAACGTAAAAAACGCAATTTCGGTATGTTTCGTGATTCATATATATTTAGCACTGTCGGAGAAACGAATGTAACTGACTATACATTGACTGGTTAAATATTAAACCGGTTATCAGAACCATCAAAACAGGTTTTGCTAAATGTGATGTAAGATCTCTTTTTGCTTTTTATTTGGTTACTTTCGTATAAGTACGTCGCGCTTACTACACATATCCGATCCCTCTCGAGACAAACAAGGGTATCATCAGCGCACTCCCGCTCCAGGTATTACCGAGCAGTGTTTGTGCCCATCGCAGGCAGATCAACAACGTGCTTGCAAGCTCCAGCGGAATGTCCTTTTGCAGTCTTACCGGCCTACAGAACAGCCTAACAGACATTAGAGACACTGGCGAGAACCCCCCCCATGTACCTACTCCTAGACCTATCTGTAGTTAGATCGCAGAAATCTTCAGGAATACAGAGAAGCCGCACGACAGCTGGTACCAGGGCCAGCGGCCAACACCAGAGCAGAGGCTCATGAAAGCCCAGGAATGGGTCGTAGATCAGTGGCAGAGGCTGTGGGATGCACAGCCAAGCATATTCACACTAGCTCGCCATCAGTACACCAAAGACTGGAAGTAAGGTGTAATCTCGTGACACCCCACAGCCCCAGTCACCCAGCTTCTATCAGGTCCCGAGGCATTCAATGTGCCTTCATATCTCTGCAACTGTAGCCTGTACAAGGACGTGCGCGGACGCACTAATCTCTTCATTGCAGATGCTGCTCATACCCTCATAGTCAACAGACCAGCCATCCGACGCCTAACAACATTTGCGCGGGCATTGCATCACTGGATGCAACTTAACAAGATTAACACATGTAATTAATTAATTATTAAAACAAACAATAAAAAACTGACCTAGAAAAGTAGCAGAGATGCTTCTAAACGTATAATGAGCCGATAGGCCACAACAAGGCCTGCCCCATTTCACTCGTAGGTTACATTCGCATCTCACGCCCTCAGTACGGCGACAGGGATGTGTATTCAGAACAAAAGTGTGAAATAGAGGAATGTTTACGTTTTTTATCTTTTGGAGAGTAGAGTGGTAAGTGAAAAGACAGAAAGCTGTTTGGGTTCATTCCATCATAGTGACGAAGATTGCTTCTTCAATAATTTCAGCTCGAGCTATTGAAGATCAGTCGACAGAGAGCTTTTCAGGAGCGTTCTAGTATGAACTGTTGAGGATCGGTCCATCAAGTAGTTCACAAGAACGTGGGCGTAAAGGAAGTTGGCTCTATAACTCGATGAACTATCCAGCAACAAGCAATCACACGACTTCACTTCGATGGAACGAAACACACGACGCCTCAAACCCCTTCAATCGTCTTCCATGAAGCCCACCATTTCGTGAGATTCATCGCCAGATTTCGGACGTTTAGAGCCGGAAAACTTGGTGGCGCGCATGGAATTTTCGCGAAATACTCAACCGCTTTCAGCTCCCGACTCTGCAAATATGAGGCCAGGCCCTTCAATAATCGCGGTTGTGGAGTTGGCGTCGGCGGCTGAGAAGGTCACGAGTTTTTCACACTCACGGCAGCCCAGTGCTCGATGCTCGGGGAATGACGTTTAGCATTCCGTCCTGCCTCCGCCTCAAAAATGATAGCGACCTTATGATCGGCAGAATAAACATGACCGAACGACGGTATCTCTCGAGCTGATCTTCCTCGCAAACGTTCGCATGTTTGACATTCCAGAGATACTTCTTCCTTTGAACATCAACGTGAGTCCTCACCACCAGTGAAACAGGACAACCCGAGCTGAGTTAGCGTTAGCGTATTCTCTACTTAATGGCACTTGAAGGACGATTACTCTATAATTTTGTAAACAATACAATTCACTAACGAAGACTCCAAAAGCTCAACATACCACATCAGTGACTAACCACAGATGCCAAACCTGCAAAATGGACCAGATGTACAGCGAGCCAACGTAGTTGAAGAACTTGTTTTGCATCCTTTGGAGCTTCAGGTCATCCAATTCATCGAAGGTGTTGGAAACCAAAATGCAATAAGGCAGGAGATACGATATTTAAGAGATGTGGGCTCAGAAAGGGAGCTGTTAAGGAAGGCATGTACCTGAGTCATCAGTAACACATACGCAAGTTGTACGAATCGCCCTGTCGCCCTTATCTTGTCACCTTTTTGTCTCTCCCCGTTAATTATTTAGCGCTTGATACTTGCCCGGAGTGGGAGCGAATTGATGAAGCGTTCCGGCCTCCAGATATCGGCAGGACTCGAAGAAGGAGCCCCTTGATTTCACGATAAAGTCGCTGAGGCTAGCGGTCTTCGTTAATTCCCTCTAATCTAAAACGGAATGCAAAAGCCGACCCTTAAATTAATAAATTCGGGAGGCGGATTATAATGTATTTGCCGAGAAGGACCTAACGGAATCGCTTATCGACACAGGCCACTGTTGTAACGCTGGGATCAGATCGCACGTCCCAACAGTCGAGTTCTCACCAGACGATCAGTTATCACATCAATATTCAACTGGCTCGCTGCATAGGGGAAAAATAGCGGGGTTCTTGACAGCATCCTACAAACATTGACATCGTCTCAAACTCTCCAGGATTTGTTTCGAGAGGCAGTGGCTGGTAGGACTTGTTCCTTATAAGCTTCGACGCCTTGCGTCGTCTTTTGATTTCAGCAGTCTGCCAATCTACCCACACTTTCTCAACAGGGCGGTTCGTTTGACGACTCTGCCTTTGGCCATTGACGATTAGGCATCTGAAACCCTTTCCTGCTCTGCGCCGGGTTTCGTCTTGTCTGATTACCTCGAATCCTAATCAATCTCTATTTTCATCTTGTACTGTTTTTCTTTTTGCGCGTGAACAACGGTGCTGTCGCGAACATTCTTTATTTTCTGTCGTTCGTCTTTTGTTCGGAAATCAACGCATCCTTTCCGTTCAGGACCGACTGTCCGAAAATGCAGATTCAAGCCGTCATTCCTTCCACACTCCAACTCAATTCCATCCCTTCCTTTTCCTTCCTCTTCTCAAATACAAACAGCTTTCTCAAAAATGGGTTTTATCGTACCGACAGGTTAACTCCTACCAATTTTTTCGTCCTCCAAAAGTGTTTCTATACGTCCACACTGTTTTCGATCTGTGATGCACTATCGTTTACTCGTACAGCGCGCAGTCGAATTTACTGGGAGGTGAAGAAAGCCGTCGTTTTCACAAGGTGCACCAGATGTTTTTGTAATAGGTTGTTGTCACCAGTCAAGCCCCGTTGCTTCCTATGATGTTAATCTGACAAGATGTCCCTCACGAGAACTGTACGATACGATGATTGCAGTAAAAATGACACGCGACAGCGATTAACAGGACGAATAGTGTGAACTCGTCAGATTTTTCCCCGTCGAAGCCTCAACGTCAATAAAATGAAATATTAACGGCAAATATTTACGATACGCTGTAGATTTTCGATCATCTCACCTTCTCCTTTCCTCTTAACACGTCTTCTGCCTCGATGAAACCTCCTCTAAATCTTGAGGAATACGAGACGCCTCTGCGTGTTGATACCGACAAAAAAGGCGTTCGGAAAGAAGAAAACCGTAACGACAGTCTCAAAACTCTTCGAGAAGCTAATTTCGAAGAGCCGTGAAAGAGCCCAATCTTTTTATTCCTCTTTAATATTCAACATAATCGCTTCTTCATGCGTCAAGGACGAGCCCTGCCTCTTTCTCGCCTTTTCGGTAAAATAAATGGGCCTTTAAATAAGCTGTAAATCACACATTCCTTCTTAAGTCCTTTATTGAACCGCCGGACGGAGATATGAAGTGAAGAGTGGGGATTGAGGAGGGAAGGGGGTGTTAAAGGAGAATCCCGCTTAACCTTTCAGCTTTTAATCTCGCTGAAAATCTCCAGACGGAAGAAGCGAAAAGTTTTGAAGAAGTTACTGATAATTCGTAATTTCACGGTTTTCTACTTGTACTCCAAAGCGTAGTCCTTGAGGAGGTAACGGAGGAATGTATGGAACATCACATTCTCAAGTGGGGGCTTGAACTGCCGGATAATCTGATAACTTTGTCAGAAAACTGCCAGTACTCGACATTTCGGTCCGCTCGATGAAAAAAATTATTCTTGCGAACGATTTCTGAGCGATTCTCCTCGAAAGAGCAACTTGCAGCATAGGACGGAGCTTGCAACTAAGCTTGTAATGGAAGGTCACGGCATGCCAGCTATCGTATGTGAAAGGGAGAAACGCAGTTAAAGAGTCCAGTTATCCGTTTGCCTTATCACAAGCTTCGAACTCATGATATCAGAATGTACTCCGCGGACATCAGAAATAAGATGGGGAAGAAGATGTGACGAAGTGGCGGCGATGCCGCGATTAGACGATACGCAGTCAATTAGAAGTAATAAGGAAGATGGTTTGGGTTGGGCGACCGGCACAGCAGGCTCCATTTGAAGTAGGCGAGGAACCGGGTCCCACTCTGGCGTATTCCCTGAGAAGGCCGTGGGAACTGGCTCAGATTTCCGAGAGATTTGAAGTCTGCCTCGTCTCCCTCAGAATCCGCGCGTAACGACTCAATTCTCCGAGAAATCGGCGGAAATTGATCTGCATTGAGTACACGCGGTTACAGAAGCACAACGCTACAACGCGTCGGTCAAACTTTCAAACGAATAGAAAGTGCCTCACTGCCCCTGGACCTCGATAAAATTATAGTCAAATTACAACACGGTATTGCCAATTCCCTGGTAAAATTGTGGTTCGAAATGAATCGACATTACATATCTCGGAGGTTTCAAAAGCTTCAGAGTCTGAAAAACTCATTTTGACTGCGTGTTTCACAAATATGATGTAATATAATTATCATGCCCCACTCGTGAACAACAAATAACTGAGGATACCGTCACAAAAGAAACCAACCAAATACAAGTGTTCAAAAACTAATAAATTATTTTTATATATATTGTTTAACGCAAAATAGGAAGAGGTTAACTTGAGGGAACGCAAGAATTAGTAGGGAAACAAACTGTAAAACACTGTAATGTTCGGAGTTACACAGAATGATGGATGAACACGTAAAAAACACTTGAAGAAAGTTCAAAATGAAGTCACTGGAGAACAGAGATGCGACACGTTTCGCTGGGGGGGTTTCGGAAGGGACTCGGGTTGGTCGGATGGGAATGACAATGATTAAGGGTGGTAAAGAGAGTCTGCAACTGGAGAAGTCCTTTAACTGCGCGGGGTAAAACCCGGATCATTGGCAGAGGTTTTTGAGGTAACCCAGAGCACATATGTATGTTAAGAGTTCAGATTAGTGAATTTAGCTATTCAAAAATAATTTTTTGACAGACCTTACAAGGTTCAGGGTAATGAGCTAGATGGAGGCTCGAGAAGAGAATGGTGAGACCAGTTTTATAATGTAGGGATTGCTGATGCGACAGGTAATGAGGCGTTAGTCGTCCAAAGATTGTGGAAACAGTATTACACACAGCACAATAGTACAGCGCGTAACTTGTATACATGTATTTTGAAGGATATTCTTATTGCCTACAGATATTTACGATGCCATCTCTCTAAAAAACGCTTATTGGTGATCACTACAACTTTTTCAGTAACGCCCTACTCCATACTTGCCAGTCAACGCTTTTTTTCGTGTTATAAAAGGTGAAAATATAAACCAGCCTAATTTACTATTAGGGAAGGAAAACTTCTTCTTCTTTACCTTATCCGGCTAACCGGATGTTGGCAATCACTGCGGCGAGAGCGTCCCGGTCCTCTGCAGTCCTGAAAAGCTCCTCCGCACGCTGTACACCCGTCCACTTCCTCAAGTTATTCAGCCAGGAGAGCCGTCTTCTTCCAGCACCGCGCCGACCCTCGATCTTCCCTTTCATAATCAACTGAAGTAGCCGATACTTTTCTCCTCTCAATATGTGTCCCAAGTATGCAATTGTACGGCTTTTCACCGTAGCCAGGAGCTTCCTCTGAACCTGAGCCCGCTGGAGAACTTCCTCGTTTGAAATCCGGGCTGTCCAAGGGATCCTAAACATCCTACGCAATCGCCACATCTCAAAGGCTCCTATTCTGCTCAGGGTGGCAGCCTTTAGGGTCCAAACCTCTGCTCCGTACCACAAGACAGACCATACATAACATTTTACCATTCTCCATCGGAGAGAGAAGTTGAGGTTCTTATCACAGAAAAGATTTCTCATTTTCAAGAATACGGAATGAGCCTTCTCAATTCTACATTTGACCTCCATGTCCGGAGACCTCCAGACACTTGAGAGAGAGAGAGAGCGACTTTTGGTCTTTGGTACCACTTATCCCAGGGTGGATACCAAGAAAACTCTTGCAGGAACTACCTGGCTTTCCTCAGGAGGCTAGGCCTAGACCTGTAAGACATTAGGACTAGCACAATAGGTCATCTTGCCGCGATGCATATCCCACTTGTGGGAAAAGTCAGAAAGCAATATATAACTAACTAAGGGCCTACAGGCCTGTCCCCGCATTGCGGAGAACGAGCAGGAGCATGTTGGCCTATGAATATTTCAAGTCACGAGTTCATATTCAATCCGTCCACCGTTCAGATCATATTTCGCCTTTAACGTGGTCTATTTATGCATAAAGTACTAATTATTCGTTTATATTGTTCTCCGTACATACTATTTCATGATGCATAGAATAAGATTTAAGACATACAACAATAAGAAACGGAGGTTAATCCAACTATGCCTCAATTTTACTTTCATTGGCGCCAAAGTGTATAAATGATGTGACGTTATCGGCTGAAAAAAATATTTTGAGTTCTCTTCAGATGTTTACATTTCAAGACCTAGTTAGAAAAACGATATTTGGGAATGTTGTCTGTGTGTGTGTCGCAATACCTTAAAATGTCCATCGGTGGGAAAACCAGCGCTATAAATTATCAAACACTCCGACGAAAAATCGGTTTAACGCCGTTTTCCCCTTATAATCTCCGCTCAAATGTTACTAGGGTCTTCAAAAAAATTGAGACAGTACATCAACTAAGTATCTACGCGATGAGTCATTAATGAAGCTCATAAGATATACAGGTGCTACTCCATAAATTTCCGAATTTCAACCACCGTCGTATAACGTCCTACCACTTTTAAACGTTTTTACCCGATAACTCCGGAAAAGTGATTGTCATCCTTTTTAAAAAAATCATGCTTACAGCCGCATTAACTCTTGGCGTACCAATTGCTCAATAATGGTCAGGGCATGAGTACTAGCAGCTCAATGAATTCCGGTACTGTAAGAGCTTCCGCTTTGTGCCGTCGTGAAGTGATGTTTTGCCGAGTTCAAATGAACTGAGTGAAAAATAAATTAAGTTGGTAGAAAAATCCATGAACACGAGTGAATTAGAGTAGAGTTAAGGAAACTTGCGTGATGCGGCGCAACTGTTATTTCAATTGTCCACCTTGTAGACATTAAACGTATGTATTGTGTTCCCCGTCAAAGTCGTTGATGTGAAAACTGGCAATTACAGTACATTTCTTGCACCATGGAACGTAGAAATTCATAAACTACCTTTTCGTACGTTGACTGTTCTAGAGTGAAATTTGAAAAATGGGAATCCCACACTGAACATTATTAATAAGTAACTGGCGGAAAGGAGAGGTGACTGTCCTCACAGTTGAACCTCTTTCTTCTTTGCCAGGCGAGAAAAGACGCTCTCGTTCATTCATTTACTGCCCTGACAGTCTTTTGAGGCCATCTAGGCGTTGACCACCTCCAGTTGACTTTAAATTAATCGAGCGATTAATTTACTTGAAGAATGTTGTGAGTCGAAAAACTCGAGTGGTCGGAGAACACGCGAACTCGAGTTCTTCCCTTTTTACAGAACGCAAACGCGTCTGCGACGGACTGCACCGGAGAATTTATCGCCCAGAGAATGATTTATCGTTGCCAATCTCGTTCATTATATTATTCGTTCATCTTTCATTAAGAGCCTACCTTTTCCGGAGACCCCGGAGGCCCGGGCAGGGTTTTTCTATTATAACGTTATCAGCTTCACCGTTACATCTTCAGGCCTTCGAACAGAGTGTGGAACTGAGAGGAGAGGGAGGGAAAAAGAACCAGTTTGAAGGGGAAATCTTGATTCAAAAGCCCCGCGGAGTCCTGAAATTATTACGCGTCTTTCATACGTTTTATGCAAATGAAATCCGTGCGGAGGGACGAGCCGGAGACGAGTCGGACTCCGGGAACATTATTTCCCCCGCGGGAGGCTCTCGAAATTTTTCTCATCGAGCTATTCAAAGCGATTATCGTTGAGTTCAAACTCCATTTGTTTACTCATTCCGGGTTTCCCGCTCAAACGTTCATATATTTTCCGGGCTAATGTGATTATTGATTTCCTCATTAGACTCGCGTCTCCGTCCTCTTGAGATCCACCTTTTAAAGCGAATAAATCGGCATTTTTATACGGTCGTTTACATAAAATCGTGAGGCTCGAGATGCCTTTGAAATTAAAGTTATTGCCAAGTACAGCCTCCACGACCGCCGCCACGAGAGAAGAACGGTCCCAGTAGCTATTGAACGGATCTCAACAGGTGGGAGATGAGCTCGGTCATTTTATTGCGCGAGCACACCCCCACGCACGACCAAAAGTGGGTTGCCTTAAGGATGTGGATTAATGGGCTTCGAAGAGTATAGTGGAATATTTAGTCAATCGCTGATTCCGTTAAAGCAGAAGATGTTAAAGTATCGTCGTTTAAATAATACTAAAAATACCTTGCTTTATAAATGTAATTTACACTGATCTCCAATGACACCCGGGAATTGATAAGGAGAGCCGAGTGTTGCTCCGGACAGAGAAGCCAAGTTCTTTCTCCTTTCTCTACTTACTGGTCAAAAACAACTGTCAGTGTATGGCTGGGTATTTACTAAAGCACAAAGGCCCACATTAGGAAGAGAGCCCTGTTGGGAGGAGTGATGGAGAAAGAACGGTGGCACTGCGCATTGGTACACCTGAGTATTAAGGATGGGCAGTGTGGAAGGAGGTAAGTCAAGTCAACCTTGCATTCTGGTGGCGCTCCCATCCCAAATACGGCTCAGGCCAGCTCTCAGAAGAATAGCCTGGTATAGGAGCATTACACTACAACTTACATTTGCGAAGCAGGTGAGTCGTACAATGGTTGTGTATCTAGGGAGCCTCCATCCTATAATAATCAAATCAAATCGACAGACGCTGATGGTTTCCTCGACACACTCCTTGGTTCCCCCCGTTTTTCTTGCCACCATCATTAAGGAGCGAGCTACACGAATTATTTGTAGCGTTCTTAAACGAATGACATGCTCTATCTTCCACTCTACCGCTTCACCCATACTGCTAACGTGCTCATCTCCTGCTACACCAGCGATCTATGTTCTGAATCAGTGTCCACACTCAAATCCCACTTGCTCAAGGCCCTTGCTCAGCTAGGATAACATTTAATTTGTTGTACCACATCAGTATTCCTCTGATCAAAGTAGCTTGCACGCTACGATTAACGAAGTTCTCACTAATACCCCTCCCTTGAATGGCGTTCAAGAGTTTGACGTGCGAAATCATGTCAAAATGAAATCAACGTAGGTTCCCATGCCCCTCTTACCAGCATTCAAAGACCTCATCTGCTAACCGATAGTGGATTTTCCTTCACTAAAACCATTTTGCTTCTTGTCCGGAAGTTGCACCACTTCCCAGTGGCTCTACGTCGCAATTTACTTTACAACATATAACTGTTTAGGTCAGACGTGTCGTAGGGATTTTTTGTACACGTTTGAGAATATCTTTTCTCTATTGGACAAATTAATTACAAACGATAGAGTTCTACAATCTGTTCCTTACATTTGTTCAGCAGTTGTGCTGTGATGACATAGCCAGGAAGGGTGCCTTCCATTAGGTTGTCCATAGTTTGGACTACTTACACGAGCGTTTCTCTCACAACAGCAGGTGCTCTGAACGCATCTATTACATCAGAGAGCGAGTTATTAGACGCCCTACGACGATTAAATGGTCGCTGACGATGTTGGCAACCTTCCTGGGATCATCATTCGGCCTGACGATTCTTGGGAGACAGCACTATCCGCGGGCGTAAGCGTCGGACTTGACAAATAATGCGGGCTGGAAGATCCACCTTAAACTCGAGCGCACATAGCCAGACTATGTTTGTACTCAGGATCTATTTCTTCCTCTACACTGTGAAGAGGGGTCACTCCACCATAAACTGTGGAACAATTCATTTGCTCTAAATCTGTCTGATGGTTTTGGGGTTTCTACAATTCAGCAGAACGGCAATACTTCTACTTGAACCATCTGGCAAAATGTGTGCCTACAGTAAAGTAACAGCTAAACCTTTGACGGCGCAGTACATTAACCAGCTGCATTCGGAAAATGAAAGCTCCAAAATTACACATTGGCTAACTCATCTCGATCATGCCTTCGGGAGTCCAGTGGGCTTGCTGCTACAGACTATCAAGGCTTAGCCAGAGCTAAACTGTGGTGGTACCTAAAACGAGCGAACCCTCCACTTCTGCTTCCGTCAATCTTTCTGATTATAAGAGCCATCATCAAGATCGTTACGAGGATTTCTGTTTTGAGCTGAAACAAATTGGTAAGTTGTGAGGAAATGTGAACTGCGTAGTCACATGTGGTGTTGAGCAGATAACGCATGTCAGAGGCAGTTGACTGAGACTGCAGAGACAAGTAATGTGAGGTTGTAACTACAGATGGGACGTTACGCATTCCACATACACGCCTGCCGTCAAAGCCGCCATTCCTGGGATATTCGGTGCCGCGCGACCGCCTTCTGCAGAGCGGCAAAAAATAAACGTCTACCAACGTATTTGGCATCACATCCAGAGCCGACCATGAAACGTAATTTCGCGGGAATCGATAAGCGCAGTTAAGGGGACTGAGTTATAGGAACGACTCTATTTAAATTCTCCTTCGTCGTCGAGGTCTCGTTATTTAGTCGCCGTGCACTTAACGCTCAAAATAACGAACCTCCTTCTCCTCCGGAGTCGCCGACCTGTCAAAAGCCTTCGCCAATAAACGTCCAATTATCGTCTCTGGAGATTTAAAATCCTTGTAAGTTTCCTCTGGATATTAGCGCTACCGGGGCTCGGCTGGACGGCCGCCCGCACTCAACTAACGCGCTGGAGTGGAGCACAAAGTAAATTATGCGCAATGAGGCTCAGCAGGAATGTTTTCCTTGAACCTGAGCGAAGCGCTAAAACGTTTGTCCTTCGAACGAAGCGCCCAACGGTTTACCGCAGGACTCAATGAGAAGCACTCGGCCATTCCTGACTTCTTCGCACAGCAGTCTGCAACACGTGGTTTCACTATTCTGTTAGCATTCTCCGTTGCCAATCTGTGCCTATAATCTCACTTTACATTCTACGGTAAACGTCTGCTTCATGCCCCGAGAGTGTCAGCCTGAATATTATTTAAACTATCAGTGCTCAAACGATGCCCCAACCTGCTTACCCCGGATTGAGGGACGAAGCTAATCTCCAGCCGTCGCAGTCTTTTTGAACACATCTGTCAGTAATACTGGTGTCATACCTCTGCTTATATTCTCTCTATTGCAGCTTAAATAACCTCTACATTCATTCCACTACAGCGAGTTTATCAAACTGAGCTCTAATTTCTGTCGTGCACAAAACGGTTCAAACGTATATTCTTTGAACTTGGAAGAACCGCTAAGCCATGTCACTGGCTGTTTAGTTAGGGTTCAAGGATGTAAGTAGTACCAGACCCGAAAAACGTCAAAACGTCAGTTGGCGATCGCGATCGAATTTTGTCCTTACGATGGCGGTTTGTGAGGAGGTTCATTTCAGAGCAGCCAAACAGCGTTGTCTTTGAAGTAGATCAAGTTTTCGTTAGAGCTTTTGCAGCGTGGTTAGGAAACCCGCACTGTACAGTGCTCAAAGAGACAGACAGAGCTTCTGCGAATTACTTGAAAATGAACCTAAATAAATTAACGGGATATTTGAGGTGTTTCTCATTTTCGAACTGGTAAAGCGTCTTGGACCTATTTAATGATGTAATTGCTCTTTATCTTGTGCATTGTATCCCAATGTTGCCTTTGTTAAGTTGACTGAAGAAGCGAATGTACCGTTTCCATGTCATCCCGATGGTACCGTTACAGTTGAAACGCGCTCCCTTTTGTTCCGTTCCAATCAATCGGTTCGTCCTCGAAGACTCAGCAAGGTCGTAAGTCCCATTCAGTTGTCTTAATAGGGTGGTGTGCAGGCGGGTTACGTACGACGGGGTCTGTCGGGTTTAGTCATGAAGAGGGGCGGCGAAGCCTGGGCGTCCCGGCCCGTAAATAATAAGGCAACAATAAGAGCCTCGTCGAGCTGGTTGGGATATCGAACATCCAGAACGCTCGCCAGGACAAGGAGTCAGGGGAGCTGGTACTAGTCATACACGTCGGTTAACTCAGTCCTGCTGCACGTATTGTACATAACTCTCGACAACTGCACGCACACCAATGTTCCTTGATTCGATTTTGCGATTTGTATTGAAAATGAAGCCAATCGTGCCTAAAGAGTTACAGTGCGAATGGTATTTCTAAATTTGTTTTACGACATTCCCAGACGAAGGGTTTTATGTGTTTTTCGAATAAGAATGTGCCTACATACATATTAATAAATGCTTTTTGGTTCATTTTGAGACAGTATCAAAACACGATTAAACAACGGGGAAACGTGAGATAGGGGAAACCCAAAGGTCACTTGAAAGGAGCATAATTTATTACCTTTCAACATGACACCATCGTCAGAACCGATCCGACCGCCACGTGATGGAATATAGCATTAAGCCTCTTCATTTAAATTAAATACCCAATTCTGTGCATTTATGAGTATCGTTTAGTTGACAGTTGTTTCTACTAGAACCACATTTTATGTGCTCATGTCAGTCCCGGACGGCCGAGTACTCCCTTCCCTCCGTCAATACGTATATCCCTCTATGCACAGCAGCCTATTCGGTAGCATGCCACGGCGTGGAATCGAGGACGCCACACACTGCCTGCGAGAGACGGTTCGGTTCAACCCTCGCCCAATTGTTCTGCAGTGGCACGCTTCGATATGAAGGGAGCATTCGATACTGAATGTTGGTCAACAGTAATCACTTCCTTCCGTGCGCCCCCAGTTCTCTCCTTTCTTCCAGGTTGTAGTCAGCCTCTCTGAGGACAGAACCGCCTCCACAGGGCGTGACGACCAAAGAGCTGAACTCAAGTGTCACAGTGGGAATTCAACAGGTGCTGTGCTCTCCATGCTGCTGTGGGCCATCCTCATATACCCCATAGTACATATTCCAAAACTAATCCCAATCGCGCCTGCCACATTGTTGTGGTCGTTAGAGGGGACACTCCAGGAGCTGCCAAACATTTAGTTCAGAGAGCCACCTGACTCATCATGGGCCGCAGGTGATGGCTTGCCACAGGGAAGACCCAGTCTGTGCTGATGATGACGGGAATATCATTGCCCTTTCCTACGTTGGAAGATGTAAGATGGAGCGCTGGACACCTGCTTGTACATTGGACATAACGAACGTCGAGTATTGTGAGGGCCTGCGTGATGTTAAATACACGAAACGAAGAAAATTTATCGTGACACGTTTGATATTTATGGCGATATATAAACAAAATGAAGAAGGCGATACATTTGTCGGAACCGGTCAATATGAGAAGGAAACGGGAAGCATGATGGCTGGAGGGCCGTTGTCAGACTCAGGATTCTACATCCGAAACGCCATTCTGTTCGTTTCGTTAGTTTTTCGTGTTCTTCTCTCTCTTCGTGGTTATACATTTCGTTCGAAACCGTTAAATTTAAGATGCGACTTTGACGACCTGCGCTTCTTGTGTTGAAAGTCCTCGATTTCCGTGGCTCCTGACAAATAGCCGAACGATTTCCACTAGCCGTTTCTTATGAATGAAAAAGAGACGTCATTGAGAAAAATGCCACTCGTTCTCGATTAGAGCGAGAAGACGTGAGTTGAGGTTGAAGACCTTTCGATCGCTCTTCTTTCGAGCTTGAAAACCCGGGGCCGGTCTCGAGACCATTAAAGTGCCTCGTAGGTCTTTCAAGTGCCTTCCCATTTCGAACCACTCGCTGCCGAAATTATTGTTCAGTTCGGACGTTGGTCTTTTGGACGCAGGAGCGTTCGCCGCGGCATTAAGAAGAAAATCCAACGCACCGGTACCGGTTATTACCTTTGCGCGTTGCAGTTAATGTAGCAGCGACTGTTTGGCTCATAATGATTCTTCGTCGACTTAAAGGATTTCTTTGTCTTGAAAGGAAATGTTTACGACCGTTTCGCCGAGGTACTGGCCAACTTGATTTAACTCGAAGAATAGTCCAAAAGCTGCCGTAAGTTTTAGCATTTTCCGTTTTTAGCCGTACACTAACTGGTTGTATGAATGAATGTCTTGGGACGGGAAATCATTTGAAACAGGGCTTACAAAAGGCATTCGCGCGCCATAAACTGAATCTAGGAAAACGCATCAAGTACACTCACTACAGCAAACTATGAATTCTTTTTAAACACTTCGTATTTGGAGGATCACAAAAATATATTTACAAACGTCGATATAAGTTCATTCATTATAGGCCCTAAGGTATGTCGTGTATGTTGTCCTTTACACGGAAACAACTATATAAAAGATGAGAGATATCGCAATACGGGACAGTCCGTCCAATCTCAGTTCCCCACTCATTTGTGTGAAACGTCGGTTTGATGCCTTCTTGCTCCTTGCCTTGTGATCTATACAATATCTGTTGCGACGCATTACACAACTTTCTTTGGCGCTACGTTGTAATGGTTTGCGGTGGACTGCCGATGATGGCAACACTGTTGCCGCCACCCATGCAGTTCGCCGCTGTTTATATTAGCGGAGGAGCCGCATTTTAGTATCATAACGGCTACCAACATCGCTCTCGAATCTTCCCCCTTTTTTAAGCCAGTGATCAAATATTTAAATTCCCTTTAGATTGTGTGAAGTAAGGTAAGCGATCAGAGCTTGGAGTTTCATTTTCCCCATTGTCCCTTTATTGTCATTTAATACAATCCGAGCATAGGTAAATTTATTTCATTCTGAAAGGAGTTCATTTCATTTCATTTCGAGTTTTTCTTGATTAAATTCAAGTGGGTCTATTTGGTTTATAATTTCATTTCCCAGTACTTCCCTGAGAGGCATTATTTTATTTATTTTCATTAAGTGAGTGTATCAAGTAAGGGTGTATTTGATTTGTTCGTTTCTTTTGGGCCCGGACACGACTTTCACTCGTGTTCTGTACACGAATAAATTGTAAAAGAATTCCCGAAGTACGTCACAACGTGCACTCGATGGTTTTTATCGCTCTAACAAGTAATCCAAAATGTTTTTCACTGAGTTTAGGCCAGCTGTTAGAATTGAACGTAGCGAGAACCTGATGGTGATTAACATTTCCGAACTTCCTAACGAGTACGAGATAGTAAGTACAGAAATGTTAACTCATGTCACTACCATTACCGAGCGATGTCTAGAGCTCCCAACTGCATTTTTTGTAGAAGTTCTGTAGAGATATGGGATGAACAGTGACAAAATGCGGCAAATGATGGAATTTATTGGGTTGCTCCTAGTTATCTTACGGTTATTGATACACAATCATCGTACCGGCATTGCACACCGAAATACCAGTGGACATGACTGCACTAGGGCCGATTTTTGCGAACGTGATAATTTATTGTGCTGCTCTCGTCATTTTTCGAATTCTTATCGTTGTTTTTAAGAATAAAACGTTAGGTGTTTTGATCTCCATGATCGCTGTAGATAGAATTTGCTCATAACCTGTGTCGAGTGTTGTGTTTATGCTGTTGTTTCAGTCTAGCTGCTCTCCTGCAACTCTTACAGTTACGTATCAACTATCTTCCGAAAATGTAAGGATACAGTAAGGCGTACTAAGTGCTCTGTAACAAGCACTGAACTATTGAGGAACTAAGTAAGTTCCACTGCGACTGTAAAGCTCCAGGGGGCGTATCAATCTGTGGGTCACATACCCAACCAGAGAACTCATCAACTATCCTACTTATTCGTTTGTTCGTTGCTTCATTAATCTTTTTGCTCATTTTTTGTCAAGTTTTTATAACAATTTTTTATAAAATGTGCATTGTATTAAAATGACCCCAAGACCCCCATGAACAACCTTTAGTACACAAATATAAGTTCTATATAGTTGAATGTCATTCATTGTCCTTTAACCCGAACATCCAGAGAACCCAGAGCTTGGTAGTTCACTCCCCATTCTGAAGGTTGGCCTCACTGATGCCAATGAAATCACTAACTCTGATTTCAGAGTAATATAACTTTGTGATTACTGACTGCCTAAGACTACCGATTCTGAACCATTTAGTCTCTGAGTATCATACAATTTCTTATTTTGTTACTGCGAAACTTTCCTATTTCATTTCCCTATTCTTGAATTCTGTTAATACTCGTATATGGTCATACGAGTATGCATTTGGTGTGACGGCAAATACATTTTTTTCAATCTCTCCCTTTTTTCCACATAAAAATTTTCCGAGTAATTTGATCAACCTGATAGAGGTTTTCTAGCCACCTATACCCATATTTCTGCACTTATCTGTTAAACGGAGATAGCCATGGGCACGGAAAACGAGTATTTGTGGAATATCAACTCATCTTTTTCCAATATTTGTTTTGTTTGCTATTTTTTTTGTAGACACGAAAATAAAGTTATGATCGATTTCCTTGTTTTTTGCTCGTGAAACTGTACCAAAAACAAAGGTTTTTCACACTCGTCTCGAAAAAGGCTCTAACACACAGTTAGTTAGTGCAAAATGCTAGTTAGTACAAAACGTTTTGTCTCCATACATATCTCCATGAAAATACGGTGAACGGAGATATAATCCTATGAAGCAAAAATAGGTTTTTTACGCTTTTTGGCTAAACGACTTCAGCGATTTTCACCAAACTCACAGGATGTTTTCAAATAGTTAATACCTACACATTGATCTCAATAAATGTTTCTCTGACAGTCCATTGAACAGAGATAAAAATCAAAATGTGTCGAAAATAACGTTTTTCCGAACACTTCCGAAAATTCCAGGGTAACTGCTTCACCAGATGTAATCAATCTTACAGAGTGTCTTTTAGTCACCCAAACCCACATTTCGTTCTCCATAATAATTTCTGTATGTATGTTGAACTGAGATATAAGCCAAGTTAACTCAGAAAAGGAGATTTGTCGAATATTAGTTTATCCAATTTTCTCAAAAACAGCTCTAACGATTTCGGTCAAACATATGAAGTACTCTCAGCTAACTAGTCCCTACATTTTGTTCTCCATAAATGTTTCTGTAGAAATGCGTTGAATGAAGCACCCGCATATGTTTTTATTACTGTTTCGTTCATTCGTTTCCTCATTACTTTCGTGGATTCCTACACTGTTTGGCTAATGCGCTCATTCCGTTGTTCCGTTCGTTCCTTCTGTAATCGTACTTATACATCTAACACCCTGTGTTTGGCTGGTTCGCCTCTCCGTCATTTCCCTCTCTGGTTGTCACCAGTCGTTACGTGAAAGGTTTGTCGGTCTCGTTGGTTAAACGTTTCTGAGGTGTGACATGTGATCATTATTTTATTTAAAGCATTGGCCCTCACAGGAGAAGCTTAGAGAACTTCGATGAGTTCTTTCTTTATGGTAAATTCCTTCCCCGCGTGCTTGCCAAGTGAATTTGCCCAGAGGTAACAACCGCAAGGGTTGTACTTTAAAATCTATGAAAGAACATGTAATTTCTTATGTTTATTCTCTGGGTTATTTTGCACTTGAAAAAGATACATCAGAAGAAGAAGACCGGGAGTTTCCTCCCCAATTACTACATTTTTGTCCCTTCATTCCACCGTTCCAGTGTACCTTGATTCCGCTCGTTTATTTATCTGTTTATCCGTCCATTAAAACCTTATTGGTTTGCGTTTTCCTGTATTTCGGTTGGTTAATGCGATTTCCGCATGATATTCATTGATTCGGATAATTCGGCTCTAAAGTTGTGGTTTAAGCCTGCAAGAATAAGTCTGGCCGTTCGATCGAAAGCGTCACAATGCACTACCAACCAGAGTTGGTACGTCCATTCGTAAGGAAGTTCGTTCGCTTGCCTATTCGCCCTTTTTTCATTATTCGTTATTCGGCTACGCCGTATGGTCAAGGAAGAGCCGGAATTTAACATGGTTGACGATCACGTAGAGGTTCCTCCAATTTTAGAGGAAAATCTGGGAACTACCCCCTTCATCCAACGGAAACACTAATATGTCTGGGATTAATAAGGAGTTTTAAGGGTGGGGTGAAAAAGAAGTCCCGAAAAATGTCAAGAGAGGACAGGACAAGTTACTTGTCATTTGTCCTCAATTAAAGATTCAACATTCGTACCAGACGTGGAACTCGAAGGCCTCCGGATTTGGGGCAGGTCGTCCACGCTGAGGGGCAAATCGTGGGTGAGCGATGCCATCGATTTGACAATTACGCGCGAAACCCTCGTAAAAACGACGTACAAACGAGGCTGTGTGGTCGGAAGTATTTCGCGACTGGTCGTCGATGAGATGTCGCCGGGGTCGTTAAACAAAAAAAAACACCAAAACCCGACGAAATTTTCACAGTGAAAGTGACTCGAGTCGAAGAGCTCGTTTTTCAATCTTCTGCGGTTTTGCTCTCGAAGGCCTCGAACGGAACCGGTTGCTGCTGGGTAAGCGATAAATCGGAACGTTTGGCCACTTTCGCGGCAGTTGGAACAATGAAACCGATTCGAACACAAAAGCACCTTTCTTTCCATTTCGTTTAGGACTGTTTGTTTTCCGTAAGAGTAAACTGAGCCTGAGTCTGATTCGTGGAGAGTGCGAGGAGAATCGACGCATTTCTCTCAATTCGCGCTCCCTTGACTGCGTAACCCAGAGGAAAGCGCTCCGTCTAGTTATAACAGCCTGCAAATTTCAGACCAAAGCTTCTCATCCCCCCCCCCCCCACTTTTCAGTCCCCAGGAATGTACTTCGGTGAGTATCTTAGTACGAAAATTGTTATGGTCTGTTTACAACCGAATTTGAAAGCAACGAAATAATAAATCTATTACCAATCCACAATTTAGTAGATACTCATTCGATCGCATATGATCAATTCCTGCGTCCGTTCATTAGTTCAGTGGCGGTAATATCATTTTTAGTATTAGTTTATTGATCATTCATCAGTCAATGAAGTTTCGTGCCATCTCATTGATATATTGGTTCAAGCATTCTTTCAATAGTTTTTTCTTCTCAACTGGCTGGTTCACTTATTTATTGGATGCCAATCGCTTCATTCATTTATTCATTTGTGTTAATAAAAAATAAATAATTTATGATATCCGATCCTGATAGACCTAACGGGAAAGTAGTATTTGAAAAGCTCAAAACTGTTCATCTACTCAAGAGCTCCACATTTCTGCGGTAGCTGAAAAGCCAGAAGAAACCGTTAAACAGGTACCAGAAATTGATAAACATTAACTTCATAAGGGTGTCTAGGGTGTGTGAGAATCACGCTACAAGAAATGGGATAGAACTATTCCAGCGCCCCTCAACTTTGATTCATGACTGTGGAAAGAGAACATCACAAAATATGCAAGTCAACGATGCAAGTGCCTGTAAACTGCCCCTGTGCCCACTAATGCATGAGAACTAACGGTACGGACCACTATCGTGAGAAATGTTGAGAAAGCCCACTTGGAAATGGCAGTATGTATTTCCCACCCAACATTTAGTTTTTTGTGATGGACAGAAAACAGATTATTGCTTTGAAGGAATGGAGCCCAACGGAATGCTGGCACATGCCTTGTCTGGTCAACAAGTCCATTTTAAAGGAAACGTGTCTCTAACATTCACTCGAAGGTGGCAATATCAAGCTGCTTCCCGTGCCTGTGAGCATGTTGATGGACGATGATGCGACCAAGACTTCGATCTTCGAAGGTATTCCCTTACTTTTGAAACTAACTTACTATTCCTGTTCGTCTTCCGACTGGGTTAAACGTTCTTTTTTTTCGGAGGACGGGGTCATTTCGAGTTAAAAGGAGAGGGAGCTCAGGGACCTTCAGACCGGAGAAATTTGTCTACCATCAGAGGAGACTTTAATGCGGGGTTAAGATGAAGCGTTCATCCGATTATCTTCTTATTTTAGCTCTTGTCCTTATTTTCTGTTTCTCTTTTTGAGGCGTCTTCCTCTCACTTTAACGACGTGGAAGAAGCCACCTGCCTCCTCGTGGGGTTAACGATAGCGATGCTATGGTAGGTAGGCCCCCATATTTCTTGAGCTCCTTTCCTTTCTCCCTCGTCTTCTCCGCCCTCTCAAATTTTAACCTTCGTGGCTTTTCTCTCATTTGGAAGAAGCCGTTCCAACGGGACTTTTTAACTAGTACGTCATTTCTTTGGCCTAAATGTTCCACACGCTATGCCTTCCAGCCCGCCTTCTACTTGGCAGCGAGTGCACTCGCCGCTCACGCTAGTTGAAAACATTCATCCGCTCTTCCTCACGACGAGTTTGAACAACTTCTAACTACTTGTAGCTAGTACTTTGGAGGTAATTTAGAAACATGTGATTGGTGGGCAATTCATGAGCCGACACATTGGGTCGGCAATCGACCTGTAATAGTCTATCGATACAATCATCTTCTAACTACACCAAATATTTTGAAACAGGCCGAATCCAGCTTCCCCCACACCTACAAAAGTTTTTTTCATTTTGTGAGTTTACGTTTTCTTTTCAATCTCTTATTTTTTTGTATTTCATTCGAACCGAACCGCTAAATTTAAGACACACGCAACATAAGAAACTTCTTTCAGGAAGAAACTTCTTCGTTGTTGTCTCATATATATAATCGTGTATATTTGTTGCATGTGAGCGTTCATTGCTAGTTCTTTACACGTTTTCCATCCTGTTGGTCACAGCAGCAATAGTCTATTAAATGCCTTGTTTGTTCAATTGTGACGTAGGCTTTCTTTTCATCTCATCCACAAAATAAGCTGTGTGGCATTAGATGCTTCAATTTCACCCTACCAATTGTGTTTCCTGTGTCCCACTTCAGTAACCGTCGGTTTAAAAAACACAGTTCCAGTATCTTACTATTCCTAGTCCACTTCTTAATATTTCGTTAAGTTCAAATTATGACAGTCCTTCTGTGTATATTGTTTCCTTTGGAGTTGTCAGTTCTCTCTTCGAAACGTTGGTCTACGTAGGAGTTCCTTAGATGATCCTAAGAAATCAAAACAAATCTACCTCGTTGTTTTATTCGTAACCTACGAGTCTGAACTTTCACTTGACAACAAATGACAACAGGATTTGTAACAAAGGGATGATACGTCAGTAATAACCTTTTTGGGTGCACCACAACAGTAACTATCCTCATGACCCCGTTTGTCTTCGATTCACGGTCAACACAAACTTCAAAACTGGTTGGAAGTGGCCAAATAAGTAGTTAACAACATATATACAGAAAGTTCTCCAAGTTCTCATTACGTTCAAGGAAGAGCCAGAAATTCGTTACATATTCTGAAGACGTCGCCAAATATTACAGTTTATGTTACCGGAGTTGAGTCAGTTACGTCATTTGGATGCGTGGGGTTGGACAGCCGCAGGTGATATTTCATGTTTTAAGGCTCACTGGGAGGATTTGTAAAACCCCACTGTTCTCTCACACAAAATGCAGCCTGATTCTTCTCTCTGCCTCAATCATATGTAATGGCGATTACCGTTCTACTGTGAAAACGAGAACTTATGCACTAAACTATCCCATAAACATGACTTCATTATCCTCTTCAATGAATCAAGAAAGGTTGCAGCTTCACGACTGGTCATCTAGTCATTCCCTTTACTGAACATGATTAGCGTTTATATTTTTAATACAGTTTGAGGACACAATGTACCCAACAATATTGGCACGGGTTCTACCAACAGAGAGCACGCACCATCCAGCGAGATGTTCTCCTAGGTACCGCACCACCTCCCACCTCGCACTGCAAGTGCTCGCAGGCACACCCCCGCTGGATCTTCAACTTGACCTTGCAAGCAGTGCGCTGCCGAGTATGAAGCGTGATGCCTTGGCCACTTACCAGGGAGCTCTGCACTCCCTAGTTTCGACACCCCTGGAGGAAAACTCGAAACATTGCCACCTACTGATAGGCCTCGAGGGAGTGGTAGACATATGGCAGGAACGCTGGGACATTGGCCCCACGGCACCCCACTTACGTGCCATCATCCATTCTGTGTGAGAGAGGGTACGCATGGATTGGTGGCGTCCGTCCTTCGCAGCCACTCAGTTCCTCTCAGGCCATGGCGCCTTCAATGTGCGCCTCAACTTCTTCAGGCGGCGGGAGATTGACGAGTGCCCGAGCGGAGCGAGGACTGGCGAGGATGCTCAAGACGTGCTGTTCGCCTGCCTGCTCTACCTCGACATCAGAGGACGGGCCCGCTCCCCCTCCCAGAGACTCGGCTCCTCCGCTCAGAGTACAGTCAAGTAATTTACCACGTTTGCACAAGCGTGGGCTAACCGGAGACGCAGCCTGGAGACGTGGCAGCCACCCGTACCTGCTAGTCAGGCGAGGACATCAGACAGCCCCTCCCCCCTACACTTAGAGAAGTCGTATTGATGGCCCCTTCGTAACTAGGTGACACTTCCTCAGCGCACAATGTGCCAGTAGGCGACTACTCCCGTGGTGCGTTTCACCCATTGGGTTCTACCGGATAGACTCAAACATGCCAGAGTGATAGGGCTCTCATTCTCCCTCTTTCTTGCTGGTACTAGCACAACATTTATCCTCTCACTTTAGGTACAGTTAATATAATATTGTAGCGTGTAGACACATCAAACATTACTGTTGGAAACGTAAACTGCTTCCCGCCGATTCGCCCTGGGGCCGGCCGGTCCTTATCGTTTTCCCCTCCAGGTGTCCGCCTCACCTCCCACAGACCACCATCCTTTCCTTCTCACCTATTACTTAACATCGAGCGGTCGATCGAGACGGAGTTATTTTGTTGGATGTGTTAATTGCGATATATATTAATCATCTTTTACCCCCCCTTTTTGTGGAGCTTCCGCTAAGTGTAGTTGTGACGCGACGAAGTGGTTCTCCTAGCTAAGTCCACTGTTTCCCGGCCGGGGAAAAGCTTCTGTCACGTTCTTAAAGGTGAGTCCCTCAAGTTCCTATTTTCCGTTCCTGCATTTGTTTCCTTTTCAGGTCGGCGAGGTCTCGGCATCGGCGGAGGCATAGTTTACAGACAAGGGGGAAGGAACTAATTTTGATCGGATCCGGGGTGTATGAGAATACAGTCCACTTTTTCATTCAAGAGAAATTAGGGTTGGCTACCCCGGTATGTTGTGAACATAACCAACCCCTATTTTCGTGGTCATCCGTTGGTCCGGATATCTTTTTTGCTAATTCCGTTTTTTGGGGTAATATCGAAGTTGAGTTGGATATTTAGTTTCGCGATCACTTGGGATCGTAAGTTTCAACTTCTAAAATACCAATTGGAATTTTTGTTTTCGGTGTTTTTCATTTTTTTACACGGTAGTGTTCATAATTGTGAACTATAATTTTTTTGGAATCAGTTGATTCGAACTAGCAGTCTCGATCGTTTTAATTGGGTTAAAGTGTTCCATCTTGCGGAAGCAAGAGAATTCAGTCTACTTGTAGTTACATTTTCAAGTGATCTCTGTACCATAAATCATCCTTTTGTCCATTCCAATCACTACTTGTCCCAATCCTCGTTTTGCGTGTTCACGTTTATTATTTCGGCTCTAATTTGTTGCCTTATCTCGTAAGGTTGCTCATAATCAATGGCAAATAAGGAGGCAGATCTGCCGTCGCCCTCTGTGAAGGAGAAACAAAACTTCGCAAAACTCACAGATCGTAAACAGCGATCTTGGCTTGTAATTCAGACTTGTTACGATCTGATAAAAGACTTACCGAGTAAACTCAACGTCTTTCGGGTCCGAGCGGAGAGGATTGAGCGAGCGCGTGAGACATTAGAGGAAGCGTTGGAGGAATTGAGCGTCATAGGCGCCGAATTTCCGGAATTTAAGACTGATACGGAAGCCTTAAATACGCGGGCAGACGAAATGTATTACGAAATTTTGGCGGCGATGGAACAGTATGTTCCAAATAAAACTTCGACAATCTTTCCGGTCCTGCAGCATTCGGCCGCCAATAGCGCGCCTCTTTCTAATACAAATTCTGCGGCAGGGAAGTCACAAACTCTAGAGTTTCCCTTCCGAAAATTGTGATTCCTCCATTCGGTGGACGTATTATAGATTTCCCAGGTTTTATTGCGTTGTATGACGCTCTCATTCATAAAGTCACCTACCTATCGGACATTGAAAAATTTAGTTATTTATTGAGTTGTCTCACAGACTCGGCTTTAAGTCTGGCGCAGACCGTTCCATTTGCCCCTGCTAATTATATGACCTGTTACGATTTACTCGTGCGAACGTATAGCCAAAGAGGCTGCTGGCAACGCACTATTTAAATATAATTTTTCCTGGAACCTATAACAAAAGAGGTCTCCGCACGAATTTATGCGGTTTGTCGATAAGGTGCAAGCGACAGTGACGTGCATTGCCGATTTGGAGATTCCCAATTTGGCGGATTTTATTTTATTGTTCTGGACGCTCAAATTGTTGGACGCCCACACACGACAGGGTTTTGAGGAACGGTGGCTAGATAATGAGAGCGATTTGGGTATCGCTACGCTTGGTAGTTTACTGTTATCTCCGGGATCAGGGAAACATTGCAGAGTTGATGAGTTGCCCGGATTCCAGCTTCCCACATACCCCCATTTCGACCAAAAAGAAAGGGGATACTACCCGGCGGGTATTAACTGTCACCCAAAAACTTCCCTCTTCCCAAGTACTACTTAGGTGTCCCTTGTGCTCGCAGGAGCACCATTTTTCCAAGTGTCCAGACCTGCTGAAGGCTACCGTTGAAGAGCGTAAAAGGCTCGTTAGGCGGCATAAAAGGTGCTTCATTTGTTTAAATTCGCACATGGCAAATAATTGTCGCCATCAAAGTAGATGTCAGATGTGTGACCGTCGGCATCATACTATTCTACCATACTGCGGGTAACGTAATCGAGGGAAGTTCGGCTGTCAGTAACTCTCCCGAACATTCTGTACCTGCGTCAAATACCGGAGAAAATACCACATCCCCATCTATCCAAGGTACTTCCTGTCATTCTTTGACAACGGTAGTAAAAAAATGAGGTTGGATTGCTGGGAACAGCTTTGGTGCGTATTCAGGCAGCTGATGGCCGGTGGCATCGGGCACGGCTCATTTTAGATCAGGGAGTTCAGTAAATTTCATTACCACTCATTTGGCGTCCCAGTTGAAATTGCCCCGTAGCAAATGTCCTTATAAAATCAGTGGGATAGGTAACGCGGCCTCCTTTTCCTCACAGGGCCTGGTTAAAACACCAATATCTCCACATTTCAATGACAATTTTCAGATGACGGTAGAATTGGCTGTGGTATCCAAGATTACATCTGACTTACCCACTGTAAAAATCTCGTCTCCTTTACCATCCCAAATTTCAAATTTGATTCTTGCGGACCCGGAATTCGGAAAGCCGGCTCCGGTGGATCTATTATTTATTGGGGGTTCAAAATTATTTTGACATTTTGTCTAGGGAACCGCAGTACATAAAAGGGAGACCTTCCGCCATGAATTCCAAGTTGGGTTGGATTTTGATGGGTTCAGTTCCGCTTTCAGGTGTTTCACCTCAGCCCTCCTTGTTGAGTGTCTCCGAGAGCACGGATGAGATAATAAAATCCTTTTGGGAGAGGGAGGAAGTTTTTGACCCAATTCCATTAGCTCCCGAAGATGAATATTGTTTTCAGCATTTCGCGGAGACATACTCTCGGGACCCCTACAGTGGAGAATTTACAGTGAGACTCATTTTTTCGTGGGGTAAGCGACCTAATTGGGTTCAACTCGTGCCTTGGCTCTCCGTCGTTTAGAGCGGCTTGAGCAGAAGTTTGCACGAGATTCGCAATATCAACGATTGTATGCAGACAATTTCACGGAATACTTGAGACAGGGACACATGTGTCTGGCGTCGAGTCCAGCTTCCTACATAATGACTCATCATGGAGTGTCAAAGATCGGTCCTCAGGACAAACGGTTAGAGTAGTCTTTTTCTCCGGCAGAATTGGACTCCTGCGGACGGAGTCTGAATTCATTTTTGTTGCCTGGGCCTAAGCTGCAGCGAGACATAGGACAAGTGATATCCCTCTTTCGGGTCCATAAAGTTGCCTTTGGTTGCGATATTAAAAAAATGTACCGGATGATAAAGATTCATCCAGAGGATCGCATCTACCAGCGCGTTTTTTGGAGAGACTCGCCGTCTTCAAAGGTGAAGGAATACGAACTCGCTACTGTAACATTTGGGATTTCGTGTAGCCCCTTTTTGGCCCAACAGACAATACGGCAGTTAGTTGTCGAGGATGGTCATAAATGGCCCAAGGCGGCACAGGCGTTAACGGAATCCATTTTTATGGACGACTGTTTAACCGGTGCTAGAACGATTTCGGAAGCCGTTGGTCTCAGAGATGAGCTAATTTCACTGTTAAAAGGAGGTTGCTTGAAGGTGGGAAAATGGGTGAGTAATTCGTGTGAGTTAGTCAACGACATTACCGACCAAGTGACTGAGCTTCCTTCCCAAAATCCAAATGTAAGTGTAAAGGTTCTTGGGCTGGGTTGGGACACTAAAGTGATGTTTTCAAGTACAGAATTAATGTTTCTTCTGAATCCCTACTAAGCGTACTATTCTGTCCCAGGTGGCTCGAATTTACGATTATAACGGGTGTATCTGGCACCAGTAATATTCGAGATGAAGTCGTTTCTCCAGCGCTTGTGGGTTGCTGGGAGTAGATTGGGACGATCCATTGCCTGTAAATCTTGAGGCTAGATGGCAGCAAATAATAAAGGAATTACCCTGCTTAGAGAAATTGGCTATCCCTCGATGGATTAAGGCAGACCATGCGTTAAGTCTCAAGCTTGTAGGCTTTTCCGACGCCAGTGAACTCGGGATGGCGGCTGTCATTTATCTACGTGCCGAGTTACAGGATTCAATATCTGTCCATTTGCTCAAGTCCAAGACTAGAGTAGCTCCCTTAAAATCATGGACTATTCCGCGTCTTGAACTTGGAGCTGCGTGTTTACTCTCAAGGCTGATTCGGAGTACACTACCTCTATCCTCCTCCTTGTCTATTGTAGATGTGATTTGTTTTACGGATTCCACTACAGTTTTAAAGTGGATAAAAACCCTGGTCTATAGTCTGCAAACATTTGTAGCTAATCGGGTCATGCAGCTAAATGAATCCTGTCCTACTGCTCGTTGGATGCATGTGAGGGGGGAGTGTAACCCAGCTGATTATTGCAAGCAGAGGGCTGTCACCCTCTCAGCTGGAAGACCACAGTTTGTGGTGGTTTGGACCACCTTTTTACAAGAAGTGAATCCCTCTGGCCTGACCCACCAGACCTGGATATGTGTGAAATTCCGGAATCCAAGAGTCATTCCAGGTTTGCTTTGGTATGTGTAAGTGGAGCCTCAGACATGGTGAAATTCATTGAACGTTTCTCTTCATTATTTCGGTGCTTGCGTGTATTGACATACGTTTGCAGATTTCTCTGCATTCTGAGGATGAAGGCTAGTGGGACTGATTTTTCCCTCACTTTAGGGGTCCTGTCAACGTGGAAGAGTACCAAGAAGCACTTGAGTTTCTGGTTAAGACCGTTCAAGCTCACTACTTAACCAAAGAGAGATTGATCAAATGAGGAGAGGGCAAATACCACTTTCAAAGAGATTCAAGATGCTGTCGCCATTCCTTGACCCCCTAGGTTTTTGTCAGGGTGGGGTAGAATCAGGGAGGTCTGATTGCCCTTCATCTCTAAGCACCCTTCTAGTCCCGCCGGATTCTCATTTGGCGTCACTCATATGCGACTACTATCATTTGTATTCGGGCCATGGGGGACCTCGATTGGTCCAGTCTCTTATTTTGAGGCGATACTGGATACCATCCATCCGGAGTCTTATTCGGAAAAGACTGTTCACGTGTGGAACTTGTTATAAGTTTCACGTTAAGCCAAGCCAACCGAAAATGTCTGAGCTTCCTCAAGCCCGGGTGGTGCCAGCAAGAGTGTTTGAGCACAGGAGTGGATTTGGGGACCCATTTGTTACGATTGGGAGGTCCTCGTTCCAGGACCAGCCAGAAAGGATACTTGGCCTTGTTTGTATGTTTCAGTACCAAGGCTGTTCACCTAGAGGCTTTAACCTCTCTTTCGACAGAGGCTTTCCTGGCCTGTTTCGATCGATTTATAGCTCGCCGAGGACTGCCATCCCACATGTATTCTGATCAGGGAAGAAATTTTCGTTCGGCTAGGGAGATAAATGAACTGACCTCATTTTTGAAAAATTCCTGTTCCGAAATTTGCGAGAAGTTAGCCATGAGAGAAATACGCTGGGTATTCAATCCACCCTATGTCCCAAATTTCGGGGTTGTGGAGGCTGGAATCAAATCGGTTAAGAACCATTTGAAACGAGTGGTAGAGTCAAATTCTCAATTGGAGGAATTCATTACGATTTTAACTCAAATCGAAAGTTACCTGAATTCTAGACCCTTGTGCGCTCTCTCAAATTCTCCCTCGGATAGTTTTGATTTTTGACCTCCGGTCATTTTCTGACCAGGTGGGCCGTTACTACTGAGGCCTGATAATGATTTACGAGATGTCCCGACAAGCCATTTATCCCGATGGCAATTGACCAAGCAGGTGTCCCAAATTTTCTGGGATCGATGGAGCGCAGAGTATTTGCACTCTCAAATACAGCGCCCTAAATGGTTTGGCATGCCCGTACCTTTGCAGGTTGGGGATCTTGTAATGTACAAGAAACCTGGTTTCTCCCCAGCAGAGTGGCCGATGGGCAGAGTTGTCGAAGTTTTGCCAGGGGCAGATGGAGTGGTACGCGTGGTACGTCTTCGTACTCCATCTGGAAAAATAGAAATGCGTCCCACAAGTAAAGTGGTCGCACTACCGACTCAGTGAGTCACACTTTTGTTGTTCCTTTTCCCAACAAGTACGATTATGTGGATTTATTTTCTCCTTTTTACCTTTTTCCTCACTAGACCACTTTGTATTTAGTACTACTCCTAAATTAATTGCTTCATCAGGTGACTGAAAGAGATTTTTTGTTATTTGGCGCGGGGTCTTTATTTTCGTTTGGTATTCAAATTCCAATTTTGAGGTGGGAGTATGTTGAAACGTAAACTGCTTCCCGCCGATTCGCCCTGGGGCCGGCCGGTCCTTATCGTTTTCCCCTCCAGGTGTCCGCCTCACCTCCCACAGACCACCATCCTTTCCTTCTCACCTATTACTTAACATCGAGCGGTCGATCGAGACGGAGTTATTTTGTTGGATGTGTTAATTGCGATATATATTAATCATCTTTTACCCCCCCCTTTTTGTGGAGCTTCCGCTAAGTGTAGTTGTGACGCGACGAAGTGGTTCTCCTAGCTAAGTCCACTGTTTCCCGGCCGGGGAAAAGCTTCTGTCACGTTCTTAAAGGTGAGTCCCTCAAGTTCCTATTTTTCCGTTCCTGCATTTGTTTCCTTTTCAGGTCGGCGAGGTCTCGGCATCGGCGGAGGCATAGTTTACAGACAAGGGGGAAGGAACTAATTTTGATCGGATCCGGGGTGTATGAGAATACAGTCCACTTTTTCATTCAAGAGAAATTAGGGTTGGCTACCCCGGTATGTTGTGAACAATTACATTATGTTCAAGGCTCGTTAAGAGCGGTCATGTACTAACATACATTTGCTAGATTTTGTAGATAAGGCGTTGATCAGTCAATTTCGTTTGTCTGATTCCATGACGATAATTGTGTTGTTCTATGAAAGCCGATACCCGAGCACGCTACTTGCCCTCGTACTATGGTGTAAGGATTTCTTGGCCCATGGAAAGAACGCCGCCACCCATTTCATCCATTGACGGCGAAGTAAATATTGACGAGGAACTAAGTACACAGAGGCCTCACGAGTAGAAAGAGCCTTTCCAATGGTTCCGCCGTTGAAAGGCACATCTGCTAATAAGAGACCAGATAGCGTTTGTTCGGACAAAAAGGAACGCGTGACTTATTTAACTGATAGACGCCAAACCCTCGGCCTTTTCCTTCGTCTACGCTCCTCCAAGCTCAGCTCTCCTCTGCCTGTCCTATTAGCTCAGCTTCCCCAAAGCAGAGCCTTTTATCAGCCCTCCTTTTAGTCACAATTGAACCAACTCGTGGTTTTAAATCTCTCGACGTGAAGCGCCTTCGTTCGAACACTAACGACTCGCTCCTATCGCCAGGCGCTCTCGTTTCTCTTGAGTCTCTCGCGATGGTTCAATTCGAGAAAACTCTTTCTCGTCTCCAAGCGCTATCTTGACACTTTCCTCTTTGGATATCTGGGACCGTTATTCTCCCACGCCGTTCCATCGGTCATCCGCGCGGCTTATTTCCATTCCCTATAGTTATTCAGTTCGATAGGAGTTCACGAACGACACACCGTGTCTCTGGCTTGACCAGGTCACGCCAGCATTCACCATGGAGAGTAAATAAGGTCACATTTACAGAATGCACCATTTCGCACAATAATTTTGATCGGCCTAGTTCAGCTGAACCGAGAAAGAGAGAGAGATGGACTGGTAATATTGATTTGACCAACAGGAGGGAGTTAGAACCACTCTTTCAATTCCCACTGTGTTGTTGGAGGACGCAGCAGTTGAAGTCGAGAACGGTGTATTACAATATTCTCCTTCTTGTTGACTTCCAAGAAGCTCCTGAACGGAAGGTCTTTACGGATGAAGATGTTCGTACAACAGGTGAAACTGATTTATTCCTGTTGTTTGTCACGTTTGATCGAAACATTGCAGACGCCTCGACAGTCTTTACAGTAAACAAGACTTAAGCCTCGAATCTCCTCTCGTCCCTCTCCACTACAGTTCAAGCCTCGATAGTTTCCAGCATTAAAGGCAAAGTCATCCTTCTAATGCACCCTGCGCGATTAATCAAAACCGCGTTCAGCCGAGTTCGAACAGACATTCGCCTATTTAAGAGACTAACTACTTAGACGCGAAAGGGCTTCCGTGAAATTTGTCTTCTGGCCAGTCGAATCGCGGGAGTCGCTGCGCCTTTTCGCGATCCGCCTCATTTAGATGCAGGCGACAAATCGCACCGGCGAGCCAACCTGTTTCCCTGTTTGCCAGCGGAGTTAGATGCTGGTGGATTTCATTCGCGAGGCTGTCCAGTCGATTTGAAAGGCAACTTGAGGTGAAATTAAAACGTCGTGAACGCTTCATTGCTTTATATTAATGCCCTAGACCTCGAAGATGTTTGCCATACCAGCACGACCTTCTCAACGCCAGCACAATACGTCCTGGACGGATTTAATGCTCCTATTGAATGATAACTTTTGAATGCAAGAGATGAAGCTGATTCCTCGGATTGTAAACAGAGGAGTGGTGTGGATACGGATAAACTGGAACGACCTGCTTCTGGTGACCCAAGAGACAAATACAATAGCATCACTGCAACGAACGAATAGGGAAACTAACTTCCATGCTGGTATATTCATGTCACTGAGAATCCATCATCAGTCACTAGGAAAATAGTATTCAAAGATCAGGAGAAGGGCACTCGACCCACAGTCGGGGGGGGGGACTTCAGCACCTTCAGAAAACGCGCGCTTCAGATAGAAAAGGTTGACAGTACATCACACAGGCTGCAACACGGGGCCGCGAATCAAATGCACTGGGGCGTATGATGCGTTGTTTCGCCTGTCAGTGCAAAATGATAATTTAAAGTGGGATTATGGGTCGACTTATTCCATCAATAACAAAACGTAGCAAGTCTCACACCAACGCGGGGCAGCAGGACCCTAGAACGTGGAAGACGACGTCAGAGGCCAGGAAAACCCTGATACTCGAGGGAGTACGCTTCCTCATTGTTGCCTCCCCGTACCGATGCTAGTGCGTATGGAGCAGCACCGGTTCAATTGTTAGATCGAGAGATTTGGAATTTCGGAAACTCGCTCTGAGTATCACTGTGAAATTAGTGACACTAACTGGTAACTGCCAAAGCAGTTTTGAAGTTCCTCTCGACCTACGTAGTGCAGAATCTGATGACTAAGAACTACCGGTTAATTTCGAGAGTCGCCCAGGAAACACTGCGGTTTAGCTCGATGATTCATTGTATCCCTTACGTTCTTGAGTCATGTCTACAACACACGCAACAGCTCACTCGGATTCCACGAAGAACCTCTACGTAAAATCTGAATTTGAATTAACACGAGCGCATACCTGTTTTCATCATTTTATCAACGCACCAAACCAGCACAATTACCTGCAACAAAGAAAGTTTAACAGTTTTGCGGGGTGTTCATTGTTATAGACAATGCATGAAAAAGTACTATTGGAATGTAAATGTTCGACATTCGGCATAAAGTAAGCTTCAAAATGAAGACCGAAAATACAAGTTGTAATGTAAAGCAAGCGGCTCCTTCGTGCAGACATAAGAAGAGATCCAACACGAACACACATATGAAGTTGGAAAATGTCAGCAGTGTGGGTACCAAACTAAATGTAGCAAGTACAAGAGAGGATGTTGATGATTTGCAGATATTAAATTGAGTTAAAATTATTGTAAAACAATTAACGAATCGAAAAGAGGCTATCCAATCCAGAACCCACACTGGGTTCAGAGGATGTCCAATTGAGTAGCACTGATGGAAGGGTTATGTTACGATATACTATGGGGGCGTTGAGAGGTGTGAAGGTAAGTGTATCTATCTGTCTGTCTGGCAGGTCGTTATGGAATGGGACAGTCATTGTATAAGAAGGGAGAGAGAGATAGTGAATTGCATGGAATGAGAAATGAAGATTGTATAGTGTTGTGCGACGGGAAGCTAGTACACACATAGTGATGGGCTGTAATAAGCTGACGTTTTTTAGGGGGTCTGCTCCTGAATTTACTCCTGCGTATTGGGAAACAATCCAGAACCGTTCAGCACATTGCTTCAGATTGGCCCTCACGCCTCTCTGCGATAACAGCTCTTTTGGTTTATTATTCATTCTGAATAATAACCCTATGTTTTCGGTCACGAAAAATTTTTTACAACCCCCCCTCAAAATTTGATACTTTACGTTTCAAGACATGGAGATTCCAAATTTGCAATGTCCGTCCGCCGTCCGCCGTCCCCCGTCCCCCGTCCCCCGTCCCCCGTCCCCCGTCCGCCGTCCGGGCCGTTTTGTGCCTTTAACGTGGTCTAAAAAATTCGTTCTTTCGCCCAAAAATCCGACTTGGTATCTAGTTGTGCCCGCCATCTCGGCAATCCGATCGGACGAAGCCCGTGGTTGTAACGGGCAAAAAACGATTAAAAAAATTAACGAAACGCAGTACAACGCGGAGCTACAAGCGTTTCGTCGTTTGAATTCCCTCCGCCCCGCCCGTCTCTTTAAAAAACCAACCGCTCTCGAGGCGGCTCTCACCTCCCTCCCAACGACCCCTTTGGCCTCCCAACGACGACGCGCTTCGCTTCGAGCGCCCCCCCCCCCCGTTCCAATTTCCCCGACGTTTTGGTTTTAATACGATTCAATTTTTTTAGATTCTTTCGTTTCATTCTCATTTTGGTTTTTTTCATAGATTTTTGGTTAAACTTTGATATTAGTATTTAGCGTGCATGTTTTCATATTAAAATTCAGTTTTTTCTAGATACTTTCGTTTTTTTGTTTATTTTAATATTACGATTCAGTTCTTTTCGACCTTTTTTTGGGTTTCATTATGATATTTTTCGATGCTGAATCGGACAGGATGGATCTCGGAGCATTAATGCTAGGTCAAGCTGATTGTCCGAATAATAAACCGTTGTGTAATAATTTTTTTTCTAGTACTGGCAGTTTGGGCTTGCAGCCTTACCAATTGTAGGTGCGCCCTAAATGCTCCATGTCCAGTTAGGAACCCACATGCCTGGCCCATTACCCCTTCTGGGCTGTGTCCCGCACGTCTTGCCACCTCCTAATGGTCGTAGCCTCTCTGTTCGTCTTGTAGCTGTACTCTGGCTGCCACAGTAATAAGCTTAAGGATATGCAGAAAACAGACGTTGTTTTATGTGGTTCTAGGAGCCAGTAAGACCTCATTTGAGAGTCTCATTTGACCTCCCTTATTTGAGGCATTTTGACGGTGATGTCAGCTACATTGGGCTAACTGGGGTAATCCTCCTCACAGGGTGGAAGAGTATGTTCATTCGTTTCTGAAATATGGAAGATATTTATAGAACATGTGGGTGGATGTAAAAAGCTACGCTCGCCATAACCTATATCTAACTTATAGCTATATTGCCCTCCAGAGCCGATTTGCACGCCATGGCAAACCTCTATGTGCATGTCAGTGGACAATTAGAGCAAATATTCATCATTTGTGCAGAGACATTCGATTTTTCCCAGTAGATATCGAAGTGGCTGTACATTTTAGAGGGTATTGTGTATTCTGGCGTGTGTGCCTCTTATCTCTTTTTCGAGTTCGCCAGCTCTGGTAAGGCATAGTTACGGTGTAGCTTCTACAGTCGAGCAGCATGTATCAATCTATCTTAGTTTCTTATACGTGCCTACATTAGTGACGGGTACAATGTCATTCACCAGATGCCCACAGTGCAAAGGAGAGGACTCACCCTGCAGTCGGGGGTCCAGAATTCCGCTGACGTATTCCCTGCGTGTCGTATGAGCCGACTAAAAGGGACAGCCGGGTGGGCCCAGCTTGAAAGACAACCTCACCTCTATGAGGTCCCCGCAGGATTACATCCAACGAGGCTTAACTGTGGCTGGGCGTCACAGTGTACTCTGTCGCCACACTGTGCTCACCCTGCAGTAGGGGGTCCAGAATTCCACTGCCGTACTCCCTGCGTGTTCGTATAAGCCGGACTAAAAGGGACACAACTTACACTTCATTCACATACATGACACACTGGGAACCCCTACCTTAGCTGGGATCGCAGAACACACCCCCGCAGGAAGGGGTACAGAATTCTCCTGCCGTATCCTCTGCGTGGTCGTTAAAACCGGCCTTAAAGGGGCTTAAAGCTCACGACACTGACATACACAACATATTCCAGATACAAAATACACTGCAACGGCTTGCGTGGCAGAACACATTGACTTAAAACACTCATAATAAGCGAAAGACAGTCCTGCAAGTAGTTCACTAACACCTAAGAGCGATTCCCTATATAAGTGCGGCCTTTGGAATGAGAAGGGGGAAAAACCAGGTTTGAGCGTTCCTGGGGCAGCTGATAGCGTGTGTCCCGCTCACCACATCACCAGTGGCCTAGGGCTGACTCTGAGCAGCAGCTGAAAAATCCCTCGTGTATCATAGTCCCGGTGGGTGGCCGGACTGGCAGCTGCGGCGCATGTAGGGGCCTCCCTTTGACCCTCAACGGAGCAGCGAAAGGGGCTAGAATCAATATGCTTGAGGGGGAGCTTCCAGGACACTGCTTCGAGTACCTCTCGCTCATACCACTAACACACACACAACAAATGAACTCACAAGGATACACTACACCAGTCCGCTTCTTTAATCACCCCCAAATAAGTAAAAAACATGACAAAGTCAACTAAAACTTCAGCAGGTAATAAAAACGCCACCTGCGCCTTCTTCCTCGGCTCGCCAAGCTCGACCCCTCTCTTCGGACGATGAGCAACTTACCTGTCGTCCAAACAAACAAGGGCGGAAAGAACCCGGGCAAACCGCGTTCATCTCCCCTTTCTCCCCTAGTAGCCCGGGCAACCCGGCATTACAAGCACACGACACAGCGTGGACCCTAAACTGTCGGACATGGGCAAATTTGCGCATACGTCCAAATCATCCACGGCCAGCTGGCACGGATGAGGGCCAACGCGACAGGACCTATGCGGGACCTCGTAACTAGTTGCCTCTTCGAAATTTCGAAGCTGGCTATAAAGCTAATGCCCCCAACGACATCGCCCCCTGCCACTCCCTGCTGGGAAACTGTGGCGGCTGTCGTGAGGAAGAGCTGCGTAGGGCAATTGCCCAGCAGCCAGTGCCACCAGCCCCCAAACTCGAGGAGCAACAACGAGCCAGGGTGTAGTACCCCAGGCCCTCATATGCGGCAGTAGCCGCTACTGCGCCTTCCTCCCTCATGGAGCTGAGGCGGAATGGCAGGCCTGCCAGGGCCAGGAAGCGCAGAGGGAAGCAGAAACAGGCCCCAACTAAGCAGGAAGTGCAGGCCGAGGGCAGCGCCTGCCTATGCCTCCGCCCAAAAACAAGGGCAAAAATAAAAATAAAAACCAAAATAAAAAGCCTCCACCGCTTGCCAAACTCCCCCCTAAAAACCCACGACAAAACGTGGTAGTGGTTAGGCGGACATGTGAGGAAGGAGAGGCTGGTCCCTCCAACCCTGACGCAATGGAAGCGCTTATGCGGGGTGTCCCTGCTACGGACCTCCAAGCTCTGAGTGTCCGAGTGCAGACATCCGCACCGGGGTAGGAGGTGGCGCCGTCATTGTGACGGAAACGCCAGAAATGGCCAAGGCGCTCACGAGCCACATTTCCACAAAAAAGGAGTTGAAGCTCCAAGCGTCAGCCCCCCTGGGTCGTTTCCCACGCCTGCTGCTGTGCGACGTGCGGACCGACCTTCAAAAAGAGGACTTGGCCCAACAAGTTGTTGAGCACAACCTTGCGTTAGGCTTGCAGCCGCAGGATGTCAGGCCTCTTCTTCACCAAAAAGCGTGGCAGACAGAAGGATTGGGTGATTGAGGTATCACCCAGCCTGTACAAAAACTAGAGGGGGCAAGGCACCTCCAAATAGCCTGGCAGCGGTGCGCCATACGAAAGTACCAAGCCCCACCAGTGCTACAAATGCCAGCGCTATGGCCACCTGGCAGTGGCCTGTACAAGACCTGTTGTGTGCGCCTGGTGCGCCTTGCCACATCTGAGTAAGGAATGCAAGCGTGATGCTCCTCAAGTGTGCCAATTGTGTCGAACGCAAAATCCAACAGGTCGCACACTCTACACGAGACGCACGCTGTACCATTCGTCAGCGAGCGATTGCCCTCCAGGAGTCACGAGTGGATTATGAATAGGTCAAAAACAGTTCGAATCCTTCAGCACAACACAAATAAGGAGTTGCCCAGTTATGGCTGAGTTGCTGCAAAATGCACTCAAGAAACGCTGCAGTGTCCTCGCCATACAGGAACCGTGCATAGGATCCAAAACTCTTGGTCTCGGATCGCAGGCACGAGTGGTGGCTGAGCAAGAACGGGAGCCAAGGCAGCAGTAGCCTGCATCGACCCGTCCATTGACATGCTCGCACTCACTCACCTGAACAGCCAGCACTTGGCCGCTGTGCTCATCCGAGCCGGTGGCTTTGAGCTGGTTGTAATATCATTTTACAGGCAATTTGGCGCACCAGTTGCCAACAGCCTTGAACCACTCGAGCGGGCTCTAGCAGGCCTATCAGGACGACTCCTGCGTAGTCTGTGCTGATGCAAACGCCAGATCACCATTGTGGGGATCCCCAACCCTGGATGGGGCGGGCGAGGCGTATATAGAGCTGCTCACCAGGTACAACTTGGTTGTTGCCAACGACCCCATGACTGAGGCGACCTATGATGGCCCGGGAGGAAGGTCGTGTATAGACGTCACAGCCGTGTCCTGCCACACCCTGCTACTCAAATTGAAGGGTTGGCGAGTCGTACCAGGTGCAACGCAGAGCGATCACATGGTTATTGACTTTGCCATTACGGATGATAACATCCTCTGCAAAGACACGCGTGAAAAGCGATTCCGCACAAAAAAATGCTGACTGGCCGCAATTCTTTAGGGTACTGGAAGGTGAACTGCGTGCCGCAGACACCGACCTAATAGTGCAAGCATCCACACCTGAAGAGGTGGACAGCAAAGTGGACACATTTACCACAGCACTGCACTCTGCTGGGCTCTCTGTACTTGGCCAACAGAAGCACAGGGCGATCAAAGTCCCATGGTGGACTGAGGAACTTAATCCCTCAAGCAAAGTGCAAATAGAGCCAGAAGGATGTACCAAAACACTGTGACCCTGATGCCAGAGCAACACTCCGAACTGCCTTCATCCAAGAGAAGAAGGCCTTCCACCGCACCATCAAACGAGCCAAACGGCAAGGCTGGCGAAATTTTGTGGAAGCGGAGAGCTCTGAGAACCCCTGGGGCAGACTACAAGTCCTCCATAGGAAAAGCAAATGTAGAGCAGGTCTTAGCTGCGATGCAAAATGAGTCAGGCTGGGCCTGCAGTATCGAACGTTCACTGGAAACCCTCCTTGAGAAGGCGTTCCCAAATGACCAACAAGCTCCAGGCACTGGAGCCCAGAGGACAGCTAGGGAGCAGATCAGGAGCCCTTCGAACGAGCCCGACGTCCCATTGTGGACAACAGGCGACCTCGGCCGGGCTCTTGCGACCTTAAAGTCCAACAAATCTCCTGGGCCAGATAAAATAGAAAGCAATATGGTAAGGAAGGCTGAGCGGACAATCTCCAGCGGTCTCCTTAATTTATTTAATGACTGTCTGCAGGTCGGACAGTTCCCCACTCAGTGGAAGTCTGCGCGCGTTGTCACTCTTTCAAAAGGAGGCGACCGCAATCAGTCGGACCCGCGATCATGGAGACCACTCAGCCTTCTTTCCATATTAGGCAAAACACTAGAGAAATCTTGATGTTGCAGTCCCTCGAAGGAGTCTTTGGCCGCAACCTCACAGGCAGGCAATACGGGTGTACCAAAGGAAGGTCCACGCAGGATGTCATTGTCGAGATTCGGCGTGTTTCCTGCTGGCACCGGCTAAGTACGTCGTAGCAGTTCTGATTGACATCAGAGGAGCGTTTGACAACCTTGGTGGCCAGAGCTCCTTAATGAACTCAAGGTAGGGGAATCCCCGCAACCCGTACTCGCTCGTCAGAAGTTACCTGACAGACAGAACTGCTACGATCGAAAGTAGGCATGTCTCCGTCCGAGAAAGATTGAGAAGGGGTGCCCACAGGGCTCGGTCCTAGGACCAGCACTCTGGAATGCCTTCTTCGAAGGTCTTCTCAGGAAACTCATGGAGACTGACTGCGAGCCGTACGCCTATGTGGATGACTTGACTGTGCTGATCTTTGCAGAGTCAGTCCCCCAAATTGAAGAAAAACCCCACCACGTGCTCCCCACTGTCAACCAATGGTGCGACCACGCCAAGATGTAGGGGGCTGAGGACATAACCCAGCTAATCCTCTTGAAGGGGAAAGTGAATAATCCACCCACAATACGCTTTGGCGGCCACAGGCTCCTTCTTGAAAAGCACGTCAAGTATTTAGGAGTGAATATAGGTGAGAGGTGGGGTTTCAACCAACACCTCCAGTCCCTTAAAGGCACTACCATTGCAAGGTTTCCCTCACTGCGTGCCATTACTAAGGCCACTTGGGGTGTGTGTTACCACGACACCATCCTCATGTATAAGGCCATCTATTTAGGTGTGATTGGCTACTGCCCTGTTGTCTGGGGTAGCAAACTAACAGTCAATCAAAAAGAGTATTGGCCCAATCCCGAGAGCTGCGCTCCTGTGGATCACCAAGGCCTACAAGACTGTATCAACGGAAGCACTCCAGGTGATCACTGGTCAGTTACCAGTTGATTTGGCTGTTGAGTGCATGATTGACAAGGGGGGAGTGAAACGGGAGCTTCCTGCTTTGGGCTGAACTCGTGCAGATCTCACCACAGAACAGAAACTTGCCGCCATCGATGAATGGGCTCAGAGAAATGGCAAGCGAGATGGGAATCCTCGTCAAAGGGACGTGATACGTATATGAGTTCTTCCTCAACATCCGTGAACGTCTTTCTAGAAAATGGGTTGAGCCAGACCACTGGACGAGCCAGTTCCTCACGGGACATGGTGACTTCAATGCGCGGCTCCACTTCTTTTCTCTGAAAGACTCTCCATTATGCACGTCTTGTGCCTCCAGTGCGGAGGAAACAAGAAACCATGTGCTGCTCCACTGTAGTTTCTACAACAGTGAGCGACGGTTGTTGAGAGGGCAGCCGAACTTAGCAGCTTTGACTGCTACAAAGGAAGCCTATAACCATTTTGCAAAGTTCGCAAAGAAGGTAATGGCTAAGAAACGTGGTTATAGTTGATCAGTCCTTTTGAAACTTGCCACCCAAGTAAACAGTAAGATCAGGTAGGGAACCAGATTAAGAACTACTCCCAGATGGTACGGGATTCCTCAGGTGGTCACCTCCGCGCCGTAACACACGGGCAACAGCTCTCTACGGTGAGACTGGCTAACGACCACATACCTGCCGTACCTCCACAGGTCTGAGTTCGGTGGATGCTGCAGGGGCCAGCCTCTTGCATATTAGCGAAACCGCAACTTCTATGACTGATATAACCCTCGTCGAGGGTTTAGGTACAGTCATGAAATAAAGAAACAGATCTGCAAAGGAGAGGACCACTCAGGGTGGCGTGCTCCTACTGCACAGTGTCAGAGCCTGCCATCATGGTGGTGACCGGCTTCACACTCACCAATCTGGTTGCCGCGGAGCGTCAAAGGCTATTCCTAAGAAGAGCCCAGGATATTTCCACAAGGGTGACTAAAGAGGAGCACCTTCGAACGCCTGGGTAGATGGGAGACGAAAACCCAAGGGAGGTGGACAACCACTCCATCCCTGGAGGGAAGGAACGCATAGTGAGGTAAATCTTTCTTGACAGGGCACGGGAACTTCAGGAGTTAGGGAAAAAGAAGATTCCTTCTGCTGATGCTGTGGACAGCACTAAACACAATCCAGGATGTTGGTGAATGAGCCGAAGTGGGCGGCCGTGGACGGATTCCTTCGGGCTGAGCTCTGTCAGAAGAGGATGGAGGAGTCGGATGATTAGTGGCTTCCGGCTTTCAAAGAAGGGTACTGCGTCCTTATAGAGGGCCAGGAGACATGGGTCTACCCTGAAGAAAAACCACGTAGGCGATGCCAGGGTGGACCAAGCACGGTGGAAATTTTTTAAAAAATCATGCCATTCCTATTTTGGGATAAACACGTTAATTGTGAATTCTTTTCATTGTTTTCTGCCGCTCATCTGTATACGCTGTCATATTCATTCTGGTGGCTATGAAGGGATATGCAGTCAAGCACCTTGTCCTCATTGGTGGGCGTTTGTAACCAACCTCGCTATAACAGGTATCTTTCTAGTTTTATAGGTCCCCCATCTAGGGGTCGTACTCTCTGCATGCACAATACCCACCACGTAAAATTGTGATGCGTTAACATTAATTAGTCCTAACTGCCGACTACGAGGACGCAGTCCTTGACTCTGAAGCATGCTGCTCACACAATCGTTCTGTTGAAGATGCGACAGTTGACACGTTGAGGTTATTAAAAGCTTTACATGTGTTGAGTAGAGTAAAAAGAAGGCACGTGTGGAGGTCGATGGAAATCGGGATAGTCCCCGTCTGACGCATGCAAGATTCATAAGCTCCTTCGTACCATCGCTCTCGTTCCCTCCTCTTCCCCCTCCACTCTTCACGGGCTTCTCACACGCTCTTCTGCAAGTTTATGCTCCGCACGTTGGCTTATTTCCAAGTTGAACCTAATCAAGGTCGTGGAATCGGACTTGTTGACTCCCACTCGAGAGACACGACGCTCCGACGTGGCTTTTGATCTTCCTCCTTAAAGTAGCAGACAGTAACGACTGAAATACGGTACCTGCTTCATGAAAGATCCAAAACTCACAACTTTTTCAGCGGGTGGTATTCATAGGCCCCTCATATGACCTACTATTAAATAAAATATTAACTATTAAACTCTTTTTTTATTTTGTTTAGAAGAAAGAGTGTTCCAAGGTTCCACCACTGATTGCATCTTGAGCTTGCACCGGACTCACTCACTCAGCGACTATAAACACATACCTCACCTCAATGAATACCGCCATAATATACTCCGATATTCAAAGCTGTTTCAATCACAACCTTCGTTTCAGTAGCCGAGCTTGCCAAGGAGGGTTGACAGGACTAGTGGGTTGGTAATTAAACTTTCGCTTTTTAGAATAATCCACTGGAAGTAGTGAAAGGGATTAGGGACGGTTTAGCCACCAGCAGCTAATTCTCTTTCGTTGGGGGTCGCGGGATATCAGTAAATCCACAAGTTGTACATTGTCATTATCCAAGTAGCATTGTGAGTGGAATAAACATACCGTCTGATTTTGTGTTAAGATGTTCATTGTTCATCCGTCCATCAAAATGTTTCAGTTTGTCCCTCATCATGGTTGGCTCAATGTTGGTTGTAAGAGGTATTCTGCCAGGCTCACCAGCTTAATATCTTGATGCAGTTTCAGCTGCACCTTATCGGGGTCAACCCATTGCAGTATCCATCAGGTGGTGAGAGAGCTTCCCACACAATATATACTGCCAAGCACTTCTTTGTTACGTCTACCCCACTGCTGAGCCCACTGTTCATGTCTGGTCGAAGGACTGTTGGCATCTATGACCCAGTACTTAGTGCGAATCTCTAAGAGCTCAGTGGCACCTTTTAGAAGCTACAACTCACAAGTTGTAGACATGCTGGAGTAAAGTTTTCTGACAAGACCTCGACTTTCATTTTATGTTACTGCTTGTGTTGGCAAGACAAGTGGCAGCAGACATTCTTCCTCGTGTAGGCTGGAACCAAGTTAGAATGTGCCACGTGGACCTAGCTTTAGTGTCACGCTGACTCCTTATGGAATGGAATGGAATTCCACCTGAACTTCACTCAAATGTCGTATAAAACACCTTAGTTCACGCTCCAGCTCACTTTTGGCCACCTCGACACCTCAACCGCTCAACCGTTCTTTCTTTTACTTCACTATTTCCGGGTTTTACGATCCGACGCTTCTCCTTCCGTCAAAAGACTTCGTGCCCGCGCGTTTACTGCTACTAATAACCCAGCAATCAAACAAATGGTTTGATGGCTCCTGCGTTTGGCATCTCAGCCAACCAGAGGCTCGAACTCATTCGCCGATGACTCGCGATATATAAAACCTCCTGTGCCGCCGTTCCCAAGCAGATAAAATCGCTAGTTTGGAATCGCTGGCAGACGTCGAAGAGTCGTGGTGTTTCATTTTGATTGCGAACCGCGACGGCGCTCTTCCTTTGCTCTCAACCACCCGAAGGTTTGTCTGAAAGCCGCCAGTTAAACTGGCGGCATCCTCCTCTTATTGCGCCTCGTAAACGCCAATACGGAAATCTAATTGAGGAAGCCGTCCGGGTTTGGGCGTATGACTTGGGAAGCGCCAGTTATTGTTCAACTAAGCGATGAAATCGGAATAACTCAGAGAAATGATGAGTCACGCCAGGGTCCTGCCAAATCGGTATCACACTCGTCGTGTAAGTCTGGTTCTATGATGACAGCACCTTGACCAGCAAAGGTCAAGTGGTGGTAGCAATTATTTTCAATGTGTTTGGCCGGCGTTCGGTAAGTCGCAAGGTAAAGTTCCTGGAAAGCAACATCCTTGGGAGGAGAGCCAGCTGCGACCCGTGACTGGAGAGAACAATTATCATTGTGGCGTTGTCACTTCCTCATAAACTTGATATTCGCTATGATCCATTGCTGGAAGACACAGGTAATCAGTCAATCAATTCAGTTCGGCGTTTACTGTAGTAAATTCGGTTGGTTTTAGCTCCGTTCAACGGACAGAGAAGAAAAATATTTCAGTATTGACTAGTCTAAGATTCCCAGGAGATATTTTGTTCGCAAATGTCGTTGCAGTATGTACATTTGTAGAGGTTGAATGTATTTCTGGTGTGTTCTCTTCCTGTTCTACTTAGGTGTTACTTAAAGGGGAACAGTAGCTATGCAATATGTGTGAAGGGTGCAGGGAATGAAATGTCACTGGTCTAGATTCTAAATGTTCGCTGGCCTGTAATGAGAGAAATACGTTTTGTACATTGTCAACAATGAGCGTGGAATGTCACCACTTGCAAATGAGGAGCAAAAACTAAAATCCAGTCTGTCTCTAGAACTAACTCGGAGCCTGACTTCCCCAAATATGGTTCTCCGTTCTAAGTAAATCGGTTCCACTTGCAATCAACTCGAAGCGTCTCAGACTATCCGGAATGACGTGAAAAGAGGCGAGAAAGAGATCAGCCTACGGTCCAAAACAGGACGTGAGGTCATTTCTGACACCGCACTATTAGTTTCTTGCAGGCGATTGTCGACGGGTTTTTGCTCCTGGCAGGTCGTCGGCAGGATTATTCCGCTGTCGGTCACTGAGTCGCTGGGCCTTTTTTGTTCCTTCTCTTTTCTCTCAGGTCTCGCCTGGAACGCGCCTAAACGTAACGTGTCTCCTGAGGGCACCAAACGAGATAATGAGGAGCCGCGGAGGCCGAGGACGTTGCCTCCGGAAGACTTTTTACCAGAGAGTTGCCAGTCTTGGCAGTCAAACGCTCGTTTATCAAAATGTGGGTCTTATCTGTTTCCCTTTCTCGGCGATGAATCACAACGCGAAAACGTATTGGTGGTTAATGAGCGGAAGATGATCGCCTACGTTGGCAACGAATTCCATCTCTCGTAGCTGAGGGATTCCTAATCAGCTAAACCAGTTCGGTCGAACCTTCCTGAGAACCATTCAGAACAGTTGACCTGCTCTCAATTGTACCAACGTGTATAACGATGAATTTGTTCTTCGAAGACCAATAGAAGACTACAAGCTTAGCCTTCGCAAGTCAGCACTGGCGTTGTGTCAGTCAGTCAAGAGCTTTTATAGGAAATTTAGGTCCTTTGCCCTTCGGGTTGGTCGGTAAATTTGTCAAAAAGTCGTTTTCATTTCTGCGGCCTTTGGAACAGGTAAACCTCCTGTAATCCCTTTTCTCTCTCGGTGTTTTCATAGCTAGTGAATGTCCAATTACCATCTAACGCAACCCACGTTCGTTTTGTTTTTAAAATCACTTCCTTAACACTTATAAGAGAGTTATATCAATAATTCATCAACACTCATTAATCAATCAACAATTCATTCACTGAACCCACGCCAGGTTGCCTAGTGAAGGCACAAAGGGTTGTCATTTATTCGGTCACCCAGGAGAGCAATCGTCCACGTGCTTCCACTCAGAGGTATGACCCTGGGGGGGGGGGGTCAGTATCATCTAGGAGGAGTTCTTAATATGGTTTTCCTCCTGATTTCCTTGTGTGGCAAGTTTCAAAGGCAGGGCATCAACAGTGCATCAGCAGTGAACCACTTGTTTTGTCATAGCATTCACAAACTGGGTGAACTGATTATAAGCTTGCTTAGTATTAAGGTTAGTCTGCTCTTTTAAACATCTTTGCTCACTGTTGTGTAAACTACCGTAGAACAGCGCGTGGTTTCTTGTTTCCTCCACACTGGAAGCGCAAGATGTACAGGACGGAGAGTTTTTAAGAGAAAAAAATTGATTGCTATGTCCAATAATGGATTGACTCGTCCAGTGGTCTGGCCCAACTTACTTTCTCCTGAGCTGGGCACGGATGTTGGGAAAAACTCACGTCTCGTTCCCATCTTGCTAGCGATTCACATTTAATGCCGATCTAACTCAACCTGTTCCTGGTTCTGGGTTATCTTCCCAGGAGCATGCCCATGCTACCAGGCGCGACCATGGGTTGTGGATAGTGGAACGGCCACGGCATTGTCCCCAGGGGCATGTCTGCGGCCAGTTGTGAATAAGGTCAGCATGCTGACTGAATAAGCAGCCGCGAACAATGGGCAAAACCCAAGAGATCGCAAAAGAGATCCTCAACAAAGGGCTCAAGGGCAAGCGGATCTACATTTTCTCAGCCTTAAAGGCCATCGCAGCCTATAGTTTTAGGTCTAAGCTGGCATGGGAATGCCTCCATGCGCTCAAGCAGCTTGGCGCCCGTAACAGGCTCTCCCTCATTTGGGTGCCGGCTCACAGGGGGCATGAGGGCAATGAAAAGGCTGACCGCCTCGTGGAAAGGGGTACAGAATCCCTACCCATCGTGCCTGAACCACACGTGGGTCTGACGAAAAGTCACCTGAACCGTCTGGTTGCTCGATGGGAGATACAGAAAATTGGCATCGCCAGCAACGACTAAGACAGGCTAAAAGGCTTGTCACGCCTTCCTGTCAAAGGGCGAAGGCGATGCTGACACTCTCTAGACAAGATCTGAGAGTACTGATAAGCTTCCTCACCGGGCACTGCCCACTCAGATATCACCTCAACAAGATGGGCATCTCAGAGGCGGTGGAATGCAGACTCTGCGGTGAGGAGGACGAGACAGCAGAGCGTATCCTCTGTGAATGCTCTGCCTTGGCAGCAAAACGCTTTGAATACTTCGGTGAGGGAACCACTGAACCCCAAACCGTAGTGGACTCTGTGGTGAAGGACATACTCGGCTTCCTAAGGGAGGCGGGTATGTACGACGCCTTCTACTAAGAAAGGGCCAGCGTCACAATAGGCCCATATTCGGCCGCAGTGACAAAGGGACTTGTCCCACACGCCCTCGGGTCAAAAAAAAAAAGTCAACCTGTTTCATCTATATACGTAATTACCTGGTATCTCTGTTGTGTTCCAACACCACCAACAATCATATATCATTCATTAATTGCTCCACAACTATTTACAATTTATCCATCATGTTTTTCTCATTTCTCTTTTAGCCATTTTGTTATTTGTTCTTTGGGTATATTTATATGAGCGTGCGCACATTATTTGTGTATTTCTTACAGAAGTATTTCTGAAGGGATGTTTTGAACGAAAATATCAGCCGAAAGAATCTTTGAGCGTAACAATTGCTTTTCTCGGCCACTTTAGGTTACACTGTAACTTTCGACTGATTTTCACATTTCGCTCGTTCTACCTTTATTTAGAATGTCAATGAGCAACGTAGTTGGCGTTGGTCCCCGTTCTCCATTGGCAGGTGAAGTCGCTATGCGGCGTTTGAAGCTGTATTTCATAAAGGGGTTGTTGTCGCTGCAACAACTGATCAACAAAGTTCATTTGCGGATGACGTCTGGTCAACAAGTTGAGCTCAAGAAGATCGTTATCTCGTGGCCATTCGGAGGTTGCTGCACCAGCTGAACGGCTTTCAAGGCATCCTTGAACTTACTGTTCATTTTCTCATCACGCGAAATAACGGCAATCAATTCATTCGGACGGAAATAATTTCTCCGAGTCCGCTCTTAAGTTGGCAACAGGTCACTCGCCCGACCAGTTTCCAATTAGCCGTTCCCTTAAGGTCGGAAGTGGAAAGAGAATCATCCAACTTCTTTCTAATGCCCTCCATCTTCCAAATGGAAACGTCGGCTTCGAGTGACTCCTCGAAAGGTGTCAAAGGCTGCGGGGATTACCCCAATTTCACATCAGATACGCTATTATTTCTCTTTTCGAGGCGAAGGTTCACTCCTTTGGAAGCGACGAAAGATCATTTGAGCCGTCAATTAGTAAATGGCAAGAGACTCCCTCCCTGACGAGCCTGGATTGATTCACTAAGCGCTGCACCTCTGCAGGCGGCCAATTATTCAGATGAGTGGAGCAGCCTGTGGCAAATGGCACGGAAGCCATAATCTGAGTTAGACTGCGTGTCAGCTAATCGACGAACACGTCGTAATACGCGCGAAATGAAATTAGGTGTATATCACATTGCAATTAATGCTTCTCATATTTCACAAATTAATTCGTTAATATCAAAAGCTCCAGTAAAGCTTCGAAGAACTGAATTAAACTGTCCCGCCCTCAGTGGGGTCCTCACTTGGGGGACATATACAGTGCTTATTGCCAATTGATTTATTCCATTAGATCGCGTTACTTAAAAAATCTTCTAACACATTTTTAAGCATTCACTAGTTTTATCTAAGTATTTTTCTCTCTGCTCTAATTCATAAACAGTAAGCCAAATTGAGTTGAACTTTGGGCCTTACGGAGCGTTAAGAACCCCACTGACTGCTTTTTTAAATAGACGGCAGCCTAACGAGAACATAAATAGGAGGTGGGGGCGAAGTTCAGTATTTTTACCTTCGATGTCGGAGTGCCAAATATCGGGAGGCCCCTAAGCATGTACCTGTATGTACCAAGGAATATTTGAATCGTGTAAAGTGTCCCCATTTAAAATCCACATTGGTGCTGTGCAAACGACTTCGCTTCAGCAGGGAATAGCCAAGTGTGATCGAGCGTTCAAATGGCGGTTGGGGAGATTACCTAGCCCTGCGGCCACTACCTCTACCCTGCCACCCTCCCACAGATTTTCGGGGAGTTTCCAGCGAAACCCGGCCCCCACGAAGCCAAACCCTTCGCTTCACAGCAAACAGCGCCACGTCCAAAGGCTCCACGCTGCTGGCTGCGGGCAAAAGCCACCGTGGTACCAATTCAATTTGGCTACAACTTAAGCAGCCTAAGGACCTGAATGGGTGGCAGGCCCTGGTGCTGGAATTGCCAAAAAGCGTTATACCGGCACCTACGCTTTATCTCCGTGGGGATTTCAGGGATTGGACTTGCCCCCGTCCACTCCACGGAGAAGGGTGTCAGGCCGCAATCCATGATCCCAACCTGAACTGCGATCCCCTTTCGCCTTCCCACTCCGACCACATCCACTCTCCTCACATACAATAAATACACTCATTCATCAGCCCCCAGAACCGTCACTTACCCACCTAAAATAACCCCCCAACACATATACACAAAACACCAAAACACACAGACAAACACGAACACCCACTTCAGGGCCCTGCGCACCAATCCTCCCAACCTAACACTTTCCCTAGGCTTCAACACCCCCTCCCCAAAACGTTTCCACCACCCAAAACCAATCCCATTCCCCACCATCCCTGACAACCCCATCCCTCGCCACCGCTCTCTCAACCTCAAACACTGGGCACTCGAACACCGCATGTTCGGCTGTGTCCACCTCTCCACATTCACATACCCCACCCTCAACCAACCCAAATCCCCGAAGCTTTTCCTTAAAATCCCCTTGTCCCATTATTAGCTGGGTGGAGTAATAATTGAATCCCATCCACCCAGCTTCCATCCTACCCCTAATAATCGGCAACCACCCATATGTATACGTTCCCTTACTACTTCCCTCCCACCTCTCCTGCCACTCATCCACCAACAGTTTGTTGAAGAGGGCTGCTCGTCGCCCCCCCCCCCCATAATCTCCCTTGTCCCCCATATAAGCTTCCCATTAGACCATAGTAGGGAATATCCAGTGGTTAGGCCAAATATGTGGTCTCCATCGCAAGTACCTTCTTTCAACATGTCAGCTCCTACAGTGCATGCCTTGGGCCCGCTGGAGAAGAAAGTATCTTGCAACTCTTCAAAACCCATCCAAGTAGCGCAAAGTAACTAAGAGCACCAATGCAGCACTGATTCTACCAGATATTGCACCCACCCATCCATGCAATAGTCACTACCTGAGAACTGAAAGTGAGGAGGGTACCATAGGGGAAGGAGAGGAGGCTAGGTTGGTCTTGGAGGTCTGGTAAGTGTTTTCGTTAGGAACTCGGATGGTGACTATTCGTGCAATGCCATCCTCATCTGGATCGCGGTGAGGCTGAGATCTGTAGGCCAGCAGTTAAATGCATTCACTAGGTTTCTTACATTGATGTTCTTGTTCACTTTGTGCAGTTAGTTAGTCCTTGGAGAGTTGCAAGGTCTTTCAGTGGTCCCATGCAAGACTTGTAGAACAATTGAGACATGAGTGCAGGAGTTCTCCTATTCGACAGAAACGAGGAGTAACAACTACACGGCTGCGCACCTAAAAATGCCAATCTCAACTTTGTCATCCAAGGTTTTTACATTCTGAATACAGCAAAGCCCGTACCAGTACCGAAGTTGTGCTACACTTTCGCACTTTGTATTTTTCACCACTTCTCGAAAGCACTGTCATCTGATTTCCAGGAGGCCTAGGTCCTTGGACGCATCTGGAGAGTGTTCCTGTCAGTATTATTGAAAACCTAAAGGTTTGGCGGACGGTTGGCGCTAATCCAGCTAACCTTAATAGGAGCAAACATTGGTATAGTAATATACCTATATATAACCTTTCCATCAAACCAACCACCGCTCACCCAAAGTGCAGTACCAATCACATAAGACGAACTCACCAAGGGACATTACATGTAGCTACCGTCCCCCATACCCATCAGAACCGTTAAGATGCCAATGTGTCCCATATTTGTCTCAGTACGACCAACTTCCATGTGACCTAATATATTACTTTTGTTTCAATACTGTTTCATCAATATCTCAAATGCTGATTGAGTAATTAGTAGAAAATGTACCTTTGATTTCTCCTGTTTCTTTTTGAATTTTATCGACACGCCAGGGGACGTCCCAAAAATTAACGGTTATCAAAGAGGAAGAAGGAGAGGAGATGGGGAAACCTGATCCTGAGCGATGAAAGCAAAAGGTGTCCGAATATGCTGAGAAAACAAGTACGTCAGAAGTCTAGCCGTTTCGAACCGTCCACTATAATTTTCTTAATTATTCTGTTCTTTCCAAACACGTCATTAAAAATTGGATATCAAGATCAAACTGGATGATACGTCCGCTAAGAAGTGTTTCCTTTTTCTCGAATCCTTTCTTCTGAACTCTGCTCCTTGGGTATCGGGAATCGTTCCAACTTTCGTTTTTGTCAACGTCCGCCCCGGAACTTCCAGAAGTAAGGTCCAATTGATCTTACGGTCTCCAGAAATGAATCTTCACCGTGCAGTAGTGAAATATGGAGGCCGAAGGACAAAAATACGGGGATGCTGAAGCAACGGAACGGACGGGCTTGGGAGATTAACGATTTGAAACTGAGGAGCACACGAAAAAGAACTCCGCCTTCCGATTCCGTTCTTTTGGCCCGTCAGAGGAGGCTATCGCGGGCACGATCGGGGGAACGCCAACGAAACCCATTCAGGCTTTCACCATCACTTCTTTCTTGTTCCCTCTGTTCCTTTCCCGACTCCAGAAAACATTTTCTTAAGCTTTCGACCACACAAGTAATATTAGAATATCTTGAGTTTTAAATAAACTATCAAAATAATGAATTAATCTTGTGCAAGTTGCGACAGAACAAATAAGGTTCTTCGTTGAATAGTGTCGTGTGGGACTAAGGATTACTAGTGCTTTGAAGAGGGAGCTGTGTGCTCACTACCAAATGTGTTGACGATAGCTACTGAGGAGAGGAAGAAATGACTTATAGAAATACCACCTCGCTTTATCTGAATGTAGATAGCCGAAACCCAAGAAGTAGTTTTAGAGTTAAATAATAGTTAAGTTAAATGTGCGCCTAGTTGTGATGGTGGGAGCCCACAAGAGGCATATCCATGCAGAACGATCCCTGAACTCAATGAGACTTGGGGCCCCGTTAGAGAAATGAGGTACATTGCCCAAAGTGGAAGGCACACTCAGTCCACCCTGCCACCTAGGCCAGGTAGCCATGAGCGAATCAGTTTCATCTCCGAACCGGCGGCGCTTGGTACTTGTGGTTGCAGAGATCTCGGCGCATTACCTGGAACTGGATACAATGATGGAAGGCGGACCAAGAAGGGTGGCGTTTAAAGTGTAAAACACTCAGAACTATTACAGGCACGAGTGGAACCGCATTGGAGATCGAGATCTTGTGTGACTATCGAACTGAACGAACCTGCAATGGCATTATTATTGACCATAAACTCAGGAACAGATACTCATTACAGAGCTAAAAAGTTTCAGTTGGACGAAGGTAGAATGTATTATAACCTCGCGGTGGACTCGTGGTTCATGACCTTGCTTCAGCTGCTTAATGATATCTCTGTCCGTACCTGATACCGGCGGGTAGACTACTTGTTCAATTGAAAAGAACATTCCGTTGTGTTACACACAATCAGGAGTACGCACTTGGTCTCCCGACAACTTCTCGACTTCACACAACACTTTGACGGCTACAAATAAAAGAGGAGCTCAGGATTGATGAGAACACCGTGTCACAAAGCTCCGTCACGCGTCACCAACCATAACGCACGTTAATACGACGGCAATTAATTTCTCAAATCTTTGTGCGCTCTGCATAGCAGCCGTGGCCATTAATTCTCTATTCAGTCTGAGCAAGCTGCCATTGTCCAGACTCTCAAGAACCTTTTCAGTTGAGCGAGTTTCGAACTTTAGCTTTGAAAGGCTGATGAATCGGTTTGGTATAAACAATGATACATAATAACAGCGAACGGAAAATGCAAATCACGTGTCATTTTGGAAAGGACATTAAAAATGCTGAGGAGGGCAAGATTTACTTGGCCCCGTCAAGAAGAAAAGTGGACTGACGTGAAGAAATGCCCTAATTATGCGCTTCTCTCGAAGATCATTATAATTAAATTCAACGCCCACGGCAGGCAAAGTAATCTAATTCTAATCCTGAACCGGCTGAATTGGATTCAGTACGTCACCTTCGACGTGCGATGAAAAATACATCTCCACTCATCTCGCTCGTAATTATGTCAGTAAAAAATTATCCAAGGGCAACGAGGAAATTTAATTCTACCCTGACGGAGGGTGCTTGCTGTAAAATAAGAAGTGATCTTGCAAAAAGACGCTTCTGTCCACACGTAGTCTCAACCACAAGGAGTGGGTACCATTTGCCACCTATGCGCGATAGAGTAACGTGTGAAGCTGGAGGTGTAGGCGTACCGTACTCCTCCTCATTAGCACGCACAAGAAGTGATCGTAAGAGCATCGTGAGGAGAATTGGCAGACACCAGAAAGGATGGGTCTTGGCTCACTAAGGGTACGCTAGGTAAGTGTCTTTGCATGGAAATAGAAGAGCATTGTGATGTCTATCCTCACTGTGCCCTGCCCTCTGCAGATATTGGAATGGTCCTCGGTTCAATCGTTATTGAGCACGTTGGAATTCTGGAGTCTATTTTCTATTCGACATGTGCGAAAATGTTAAGATCTGAAGACAACTTTTTCAGCGCGATTACAATACTTATCTTTTGGGCTGTGAAAAGGAACAAGTTTACCCGTCAGCCACGAAACGTGCTCGTATGCCAAAGCGTTATACCGCCCACAGGCCCCAGCATCAGCATCTCCCCCAGTGGTCAGCCCAGCCAGGTAATTTTCCGAACCTCCACTCCTTTGGACGATGTTCCTAGTATGAGAAGCATTGGGCGTGAAGTATCTTCTCCGTATTGCACGTGTGGCAATAAACTTCTTTTGGAGTTCACGCAGCACGGTAGTATTGAAGAATTATCGCTCAACAGCGGTTTCTATCAGTACAAGCAGTTGAGATCTTGCTGGAATGGGATGGCAAACAACTCCGAGGTCTTCAGCATTAATTATCATCGCCTGAGCGTTAGTCGAATGCGTTGAGCTACGTCTTCAACGACCAGAACGAATGATCCCCGGACCCAACAATTCTCCAAACGCCAACTATGAGAAAATAAACGTAATCGACATCCACAGCTTTTCAGGCGGTTCCTTAATATTCGATATATATTCTGCAGTCTCTTCTTAACTCCCATAATTCAACGGCTTCGTGAGAAACGCAATATTTACGTGTATCCAAGCCTGTGATGCGGCCAACTTCTGCTCACTGACATTCGTTGAAACTCAACGGTTCATTATCAATTCTCTCAGGAAACTTGGCTGGAAGCGGTAGGCTCCATTTGGCGAGGAGTCAAGCCATCGCTGTTACATAACACATTTTCATATAAATGATCCTGTACTGCACACAAACTTGTCAAGCTGTTTGAATGCGATTCTAATGATCGTCATGACATGACAAGAAAACATTGCACGCTGTGCAAAATGTTGGCGCTGCAATAATATACAAACGTATAGAGTAATATAGTTGTGAGACAGTGGAGGAGTCAATCCTAAGGCCTGGTGACTTTTTGCTCTAGGATGGGGACTAACACTGCATACCTTGTGACAGATAGCACTCAACCTTGAGTCGGATAACCGAGGTAAATTTCTGTTTGGAAAGTCAAAGTGTCGATTAGAGAGGCAAAATCACGTAGTTGACTGGCATTGCAGCGCATCCAATGCTACCTGCTGACTCTGAGGCCAGAAAGTCGCTACATGGAATGTTAAAGAGCTCAAAAAGTCCACAAGCTACTTGAAGGACCATCTCGAAGCGTTTGCAGTCGAGCACGCCTCAGTTGATTCTGGTGTTTCAAACCCCAAGAAATCGAAAAGCTCCAACGCCTGCAACAGGCCACAAGGCGCAGATAGTGGGGAAGGTTTTCGAGAATGAGCTGCTGGCAGCCTCAGCCCATTAAGTGTCACAATTGTTTCTTCCTGCGTCTCATGAATAAACAGAAATCTCTCCCTGACTGCTCCAAAAATACGTGTCACTGATCCTGATTATCTTTATCAGAGTTCCCAACCGCCCGACGATACTCCACCTTTCAGGGATCTCCCTGGCGACAACTCCCACCCTCGAGCTCCTTTGAACAATCACTCAGTGAAGTTCCGTCAGTCCAAGAGCGCTAGTGATTGCAAATCAACCGTGGCCTGAAATAATGCAAATATTGGCTTACTTCTACGTTCTAAGGTTTCCTTTTCAGTAATTCAGTCTCTCTCCCCCTCTTTCTATCTATTTACATATCCATCTTGTCGTAAACCACGAACTATGGCAGTATGGAGGGGTGTGGTGCATCTTTTCAAGCAAAGTAATAACATATTCCAGCGTTGTAGTGTACTTAATGCCCTGTACTCTAGAAATATTGAGTTATGAGAGTTCCAAACGTCCAATTCCAGTTACTGTCTACGCCATTTTACACCAGGGCGTTCAGGGTTGAAAAGAAAAACCATCGAGCGAGTTCGCGAACTTTGGAACAGGTCCAAGGGCTCAAAGGGTCTCTAGGAGGCGTGAATCCAGGAATCATCTGCTGGTGGCTGGGTAGCGTTCCAAACTTGAAGAGCTGCCCTGGATCGGGTTTCCCCACGAGTCTTTGGTGAGCTGGGAAAATTAATTCGCTCCGTGCCAAGAATACTCCGCGGGTCTAAGTTCGGAAGCTTTCCGTCTCGTTGACGAGAGACTAAGTGAAGTAGAATGTTCGACTGACGAAAGGCGAAAACGACGGCTCAACAAGTTTTCTCGTCGTGTGTTTGCCCTTCACAAAGTAAACACAAACTAAAAGGCCGCAGCCTCAACATGTTAATAAGCACATAAATAGCGAAGCTCCAACGACAACCAGTTACTCCATCACGTACCGAGTTTGCCTCCGCAAACTAAAAACCCCGTCCAACTGAAACCCATCAAACCGGCTCCCTCTCAAAATGACGTCCGTTATTTTCCAATTTTTCCTCCACCGCAAAGTTAAAAAAAAAAAAAACAGAGTACCCCTTCGGAAATACGGCAGTTTTCAAATGAAAGTTGGAGGCAACACGTTTGGAGTGGAACCAGGACGCGGAGGTACGAGTAAAATGTTGAACTCGTCCGGAGGTTCAACCCCGTTACTGAAAGGAACTACCAGGGCGATGGATATGTTCCATTATACATCTCATTAGGAGCGGCGGAGTTGAGGAAAAAAAGGGAGCTGTATTGCCTAGAAAGGCTGTAATAGGACGTTTCTGATCATTATCGGAGGAGGACATTGAAGGTTGCCTCAGCCTCATTATGCTGCCTTCCTCGGAGCCGCTACTTTATTTCATTTATAAATGTTGTTAAAATACTAACGTCCCTCGTCGCGTTGGAAGGGGATAAAATCTCGGGAAAGGAAGTATTCAAAACATTTCTGACCCCGCACTGTTGCCAACTCTATTTCTTGACAATCTCTTTCAGCTGTACAGATTCTGACAGGCTAAGTTGCCTCTTTCTGCAAACTCTAGAGAGGTTAACGAGAACTTGTAGGTTCAGAGTCGTTAGTTTTATTTTTCGATGTGGAAGTACGGCAAAGCGCGCCACTAGATTCACCAGATTCCATGTCCCGTGCCCTTTTTGGGACGTAGGAGGGAACTTCAAGCACATCCCTCGCGCTTCTCTGTGAAGGCAGCTTTTCTCTTAATCTCTCCGCCTTCAGGGGAAATTTGTAGCGTGGTGCCATTCTCACACACCTTCCCATTCTACTCAGCAGTTTGGAAGATGCAGGAGCAGTCCATCCTTGTCGTCCTTCTTCATCCCTACGTGATACTGGCCCTGGATCTACAAGCACAAAATGACCAATGCACTGCCAGTTTTCATCAGTATTAAAAATGGCGAGGGAGAATGCCTCTGATGTGAGCCAGCCGACGGCGTCCTCCACCGTGTGCCTCCAGCCTGGTCTCCTTTGGCACGAGAAGATTTTATGGGTAGTCAAGTATGACCTGAATGCTTCGTGTCCCACGAAGAACTGAGTAGGATAGAAATTCATTTCATCCCGGCACCACCTGAATCATGGATCTTGCGTTGGAATTAGCTGACAAGCTGTGCACCTCCTATGGGTCACAACCGTCCTTCTTTTCTTCTAGTAGCTGTACTGAGGTTGCCCTGGTGATGGATAAGCAGTAAACCCAGTAAAACCGGAATAGCGTCATTTGTGAGTCAAGCAGCCAGTGGGGGTTACCGTAGCAGCTACTAGTAGTAGCACCTGTTCTGCACCGCTGTCACCCGCTTCCTGTGGGAGGCAATGCTCTATGTACCGGCCCACATGTCCACCCCATACGAGAATCCTCGTATAAGAGAATGGAATGTATATCGCACATAAGCACTCTCTTTGCGCTTGCCCAGGGCCCTTTCCTGTTCGCCATCAGGTGGAAAAGAGCCGTTTGCTACTGTGGCAGCATTATCTTCACCCTTGTAACAGCAAATTTTCCCATCATTGTCGAAACTTCTGACGGTTTGTGTCCAGTAGTGCCAACATAGTAAATAGGATCCTTCAGCCCGATGAACTCTCTATGCTCAATAACGGCCGTGAGAGGCGACTCAATAAATTATGGAAACTTGAGCGCTCCCAGTTTCAACGTACAATGATGAGCTCGTTAGTATTAACAAAATGATAAACAGATTTTATGAGTTGCTAAAGAAATCAAAGTTGAATGTACATAAGCTGAGGAAAGGTCTGTGGTGCGTCACAGTAAATAGAGCTGCACAATAAATAATCAAATATTATTTTGAATTGGTCCTATAGATCGACCTGTGAACATCAATTTTCTCAAACAAATGCCAGTGCAGTAAAGTTTCGAGACTCGGAAGGTTTTCTACTGGTTATAAGATAATTAGGGGCAACCCGGTGCATTGCGGAATGCAGCTAAACACGTTGGAAACTTGCACTGGAAATATGACCGAACAAATAGCTAAATTTACGTGAAGGTGAGAAAAAGTTACGAGAATCTGGTGTTTTGAGTGTGGGAACTACCTCGTCACATTATTGCTTTTCTCGCAGACACGAATGTTGCTGAGGGGCTCCTCGGAGGAGATTCTGAAGATTTCATACGTGTTCCAGATATATTCAAGCGCTTTACTGTCAAGTTTCAAAAGCTAGTCAAGAACGGTACATTTTCCAAAGCAGTAAAGCGACGCTGAAAACTATGACCGTAAACCGTATTCTCTGAGCCGTAAAAAGGACCATCCGATTGAGCCGGAATTTTGCATCACCTAATTCATGCAAATGACAATCTGCTTTCCTCAAGTGGGCTCTTCAAGGAACCGAGGCTAGCGCTAGAAAATGAATTTCCAAGTCCATGTCTTAGTTTTACTGCGGAGTTGAACTGTAAGACGTACCCTTTGGTTCAATTGAATTATTCATGATCTCCGATCAAAGCTATCGTATTTAACGCTTCATGTTGAGTCGACATCTCTCTATAAAATTGTTAGTAGCTCCGGACAGTAAAATGCGAAATATTTCCCACAACAAGCGTCTGGTTATTCGAAATTTATGAACCCCTTTTTCCCTGGGGGACCGTAAAACATGGTATTCGCGGTGGCGCACAAGTTGTCGAGGATCGAATTTGTAGGAGCGATTTTTCCGAAGCCTCCAGTGTGGAAAGTAAATATGTGACTCGCCAAGGTGTGTAATTAATCGATTATTCATTCAGAGGTGGTGGCAAGACGTAGAGGATGCTCCAGTTCCTGAGCCGGAGCAATCCGTCGTAAAATATGATGACTTGAACTGGTGACGCTGTCCTCCATATTCCGCAAAGTAATACGCACGCTCTTTTCAAGGTGCACATGCCACAAAAGAAATGCATCATGTTGAGCGTGCAATACAGGTCGGTTTCCTAATCAATATGACTGTTCCTCAACACTCATAGGAAAGTTTTATCAGTCGTGGAGGTCGTAGTCTCGATATCATGCCCGGGCACCATATGTTCCCTGCGCAGGTATGACCCAGGGGAATCCGTCCCCCCTGGCAGGTTCCTAGTCAGGGTCACCCGCCTGATTCAACTATTTACTTGGGTGGCGAGTAACAAGACGAGAGATCAGCAGCAGCCACATGTTTTTGTCACGACCTTCTTCACAAACTGGTCGAAACTGTTAGAAGCTTGCTCAATAGCAGCCAAAGCTGGAAGGTCAGGCTATCATCCAACAACCGTTGCTCACTCACGTAGGAACTACAATGGAGCAACACCGCACTGAAGGCGCGAGATGTCCAGAATGGAGACTCTTTGAGAGAACACAAGTGGAGCCGAGCATCGAAGCGGCCAAGTCGCGTAAGGAATTGGCTCTTCCAGTGATCTGGCTCAACCCACATTCTTCAAGTACGTTCGTGGATGTTGGGAAAAAAATAGTATGTCCCTTTGACGACGATTCCCTGCCCGTTTACCACCCACGATCTTGTATAATTATTACTCACTGGTGGCAATATCTGGGTCCACCATTCTCTCACCACATGGGCCGCATTAGCAACCCTTCCATTAAATATCTGGCATCGCACAACTTTCCTCACCGATGTTCATGGCTTTAGCCTAACCTAACAAAAAGCCAATGTGTGGACATTTAATGGGACTGTCTACCTGCGAAGGTTTGTGCCCAAAGTTGTAGAACTGTAGGAGGAGGAATGCGACAAAAGGTAGTCAACAAAACGACGTTACTTTGAAGTCTTTAGTTTCTGTGGTAAGGGATTCTCCTGATTGTAAGGTTCATTCCATTGAAAGGAAAACACTTCACTGAAATCACATTTTGTCGGAAATTTCGGTAATTTATTGTGCTCCTCTCAGCAAGGAGTACGGATAACTAACCTCTTCAAGGCATGAATGCAATGAAGGAAGAAGGTTTCACCATGAGGTCTTAAACTTTCCCACCTCTCTCACCAACTCGCTCTCTAAACATGTACGACTGAATTTAACAACAACCATAAAATACGGGTACGTAGTTGTTTTCTGAAAGAAGAAGACGCTCGTTGCCACCGTATCTGATTGAAGAGGACGAGAATGAATCCTCCACATATCCTGCCACTGTTTCACATATGCAACTCACGTTTCAAACCTTCATTCCGGTTCTGTCCCTTGGAAGATTTTATAAGAGAGCATTCCTTTCTTGATGAGCCCACTGTTTTAACATCTGTCATATTTTAACTTTTTAACGTGAAAGATGTTTTCGCATGATGGAAAAGATGCCCTCGACTGACAGTGAACTTCTACCAACCGTCAGATTTTGTCGTCGATTTACTGTGGTTATTACAGAAAAGAGCCAAAGGTGAATGAAAATACATTGCGAAGCACACAGCTCTCCTAAAACGCATACATTCTATGTTATGTACAAGCACTGCCTCCTCATTAGCAAATGAAAATGAACTAATGGTTCCAGAAATGAGCAAGAGGAAGGAAACCGCAATTCAACAAATGCTTTTGGCCCCATTAGGAGTTACTGGCTAATAGCACTCGAATCGTACATTTGTTTTTCGGAAACTTATGCGGCTTCCATTCACTGACTAACTTTCTAGTATGTCACTTTTACCCCAGCCCCCATCCGTCGCGTGTACTACTACTTCGTGTTCACCTCGCAGGAGTGAGGAGGGTCACGAACGAGTTTCCTGTGATATTAAACAATTGGTCAGCAACTAGGGGTGAAACGAAGTGCAGGGAGGTAGTCAAAAGGATCCATACTGCGGCATGTGGTTTTCTTCACTCAGTCCTAATTGCGCCAGAACGAAACTTAGCTACTGGTTAGCTGAAAATATTTTGTCTCCACCTAGTCACTTCTGTACTACCATTGGACGGCATAGTTGGTTGGTGCTCGAGACTCACAGGCTGCAATATGGGCTGTAGAGGTATCCCTCTTAGCCCATCAGTGACCCTAAAGCTACTTAATGGATTCGGGGAAGGTGCGTAAATTGTGTGCATAGTTAGAAAAGAGTGAAAAATGAGGTTTTTATCTGAGGACGCTTCACGATCTAGACAACAACTTCGCGTGCTCATATTATAGCATTCGTTGTCGTTAATTTTAAAAATAACAATCTTATAATAATTGCAATTACCGAACCAACCTCTCAATGGAAAGATAATTGCGACGTCACGATCGTTTTCCGAAACCACTGACGACGCGAGAACTGACGGAAATTGGAATTCCGCGATAACCGTCGTAATATTATAACAGAGAATCAAGAAAATTGCAGGCAAAATTGAGGGTTCGACCAAAACACGGCCCTTGGTGATTTTCTCGCCTCGTGCCGAAGCCCCTCGTTGCTTTTCTGAAACGTTTGAGCGGCCGTTATCGTCATATTCATCGTGTAGAAGTGGAAAATTATGCGAACTCGTGTTTTTTTTCTCGCTTTATTTTGAAATAGTAAGACAACCTTCGGAACGTTTCCTGCGCATTAAACGGTTTCCCAGGGTTTTCAAGTTCAGGGGCCGGCACCTAAGTAACTCTTCACGTTTCCGCTTTGTAAGTGTTCAGTCTTTACTTTACGGATTATGAAAGGGAGCTGAACTTTCTTTTCATTGAGTCAGAAGCCGCTCCGCGCTTGCAAGCGTTAATGGGCGATACCTTGCATAAGGTGGCCCTCGTTATTTTCCAACTGCCAACTAGAATCCCGAAGAGAGGGTGGCCAAATTGTTTCGAGAGTCATTCAACTTGTCTCTTCAATATGCACACCACTTTATTACTTGCTTCCGGAACGTAATTGTGTCTGACCCAGAGACACAAGGGACGATCTTCCTCCTCCCTTGCTCCTATTTGAAAAGTATACAATCCGTCTTCCACATCACCCCCAACAATCCCTTGTCCAAACACTCATTGAGCAAGTACTCGGGTCCTCTCGATCCAATTTTCCTAAAGATGTGGGCAGATGCTATCACAGAGCTGCAGCATTGCTAGCAGGTGGCCTTTGTACAGTATAATGGAGTCCCAAAAGTGTTTAGTAAATTAGCAAAAGTAGTTTTAAATTTGGCCTAGTTCAAAATGGCGAAATGGCTTGCCAAAACATGAATATGAAACATATTTTGGATCAGGAGAGCCATTTTTGAACCAAGCCAAATTTCGAAAAACCCTGCAAATTATTACACAACGGTTTATTATTCTCATGAACAGCTTGACCTAGTATTACTACTCCGAGACCCATTCCATTCGATTCAGCATCTAAAAATACTAGTAAACCATGCGAAACATTACCTGACTACAATGGAACTACGGAAACTAAATATTCCCCCGGCGCCAGGTGCCTGTAAACGTCTGTAGGCATTTATGATCCGATGTAGGGGTGTGCGGAGGAAGTGGCCCTATCCTTCCTCCGCCCCATCGGGCAAAAAGAGTCGGGAAATTGGGACGGGGACTTCCAGCGAACCCTCAGCAATTGACACGACGTTGCGAGGCGAGCGAGCGGATGGTTTTTGATGAGACAGGAGGAAGGGAGGGAGTACTAACGACGAAACGTTGGCTTCCGCTATAGTTCCCGCGAGTTCGTTCAATTAGTTGACTCTAATAATTACTGTAATTTCCCTATAGGCAGTTGTACATGTCTAATACTCATCCATTCGACCCAGGATGTAAAAATGCCTTGACAACGATGCGAAACACGGCTTATTTGCGAATATACTGCGTTTTGTTAATTTTTTAAACCATTTTTTGTCCATAACAAGAAATCGTCCGATCGGATTGCCGAGGTGGCGGGCACAACTAGCTACCAAATGGGATAGGAACTAGATACGCATGTCTTGAAACGTAAAGTATCAAATTTTGAGGGGGAGTTGTAAAAAATGTTTCGTGACCGAAAACATAGGGTTATTATTCAGAATGAATAATAAACCAAAACTGAACAAGAGTCATCTAGACATTTCAGACGTTTCTTTGCTGATTCTAAATATGTTTCGTGTCAGCCCCTGCGACCATCCAAGACGGCTGGGCGAACCGTCTTTCGATTATGAATTTGTAGCTAACTTCAGCCCCGTGCGAAATTAGGGCCATAAGGCCCCCTCTACCATTTCAAGGCCAATAATTCCCATTCATTCCAAAATAAATTACATAAAAATTCCAATTTCCAATTAAACCAAAAATAAATTACGCTCATACCAACAAATTCATGTCCACTGACCTAACAGCTGCTATTTGAGAGGAGTGACTACTCATACATCACACTATTGGGAAGGAGAGAGAGAGTGGGTGGAGGAGGATTTTCTTTAAACTTAAGTCCTGAAGCTGAGCATCTAGAGCAATATAGTATTTTCAGGTTAAACGAATAAGGAGAGCTGCAAACGACGTTTATTTGATTGACTGTGAATTGTACTGGTCCCTTTGTTTCCATCTTTTTGTTTGATTCCAATGCAACCATGAGTTTTATATATTGCGAAGGAAAAGTCTTTAAATGATCTTCTTTCATTAAACTCAAGTTAGCCCATGTTTTCGTGTAATTTTGAGTACTCAGATTTGGCTTTGGAGGTAAATTTGTATCATCCCGTCCGACATGTGCGTAAAGTACTTTGGGTAGACGTATTGCAGGCCAGTCAGTGAGTTCAAGACTTCTCTCCCCTATTACGTGCTTGCTCAGGATTATTTCTGGCCTGCATTCTGTTGTACTGTTCCCAGAGCCGACATGAGCACAAAAAGAGGCCCTCGGAATACCTATAGAGCACGAAATGCAAACCCACGCAAGAACGTTCCGAAGGGTTAAGGTTAAGTCGGCATTGGCTCTCAGAATTCCATACTGGGTAACTGTTAACCAAATGAGATCCGGAGGTTATTGAAAGACGCTGCTTTCACCGTCGGGACTTCATCGTCATCAGGAAGCTACAACATACGCTAACGTTCGCGTTATTAATTTAGTATAATCCGGGTCTCCTCCGGAGGCCAATTTCACCAACACGCCCCTCCGAGGAATAACATTTGATTGATGACGATGTTTATCGCACGCGGTTCTCATCATAAAATTAAACGCACGACGTGAATTCAAGATGCGGCCTTTTACGTCGACTGTGACAGATCGTATTGAAAAATGAGGGGCTTGAGAACGTCAGGATGAACCGTTCACACACGTCTTCCGAACTCGAATGATTATCAACAGATCGTTATTATCGCACTATCCGTCTCGGAAATTTTCCATTCGCGTCGTCAATATTTTTGCCGGTCATTTAAATACGAAACTTGAGGAGGTGGTTGTTGTGCGAGAAACCCAACTCTGTAATTATCTCGTTTTTTGTTTTTTTTTCGTTGTGTTGTGCTTCGAGTCGAGGACGCGTGACCGAGAGACAACGTGCTCTGAACGAGTAACGATTCGGCTGCCTTTTCTCGTTGCTTTGTATGCAAAGCCCAACTGTTTTCTTATTGTTTCGAATTATGAACGCATTTTCGATATCGCGAGTAGTTCTCCGCGAGGACTCTCTCATTCTCCCCGCGGCGTGAAATCACGATTGTCTCCTCATGCGCAGCGCCCACCTGCATTTCTAGCCTCATGCGATGTTTAATTTGAATACCCTTTGAAATTTAAGTCTCTGATGAGCGTCTTCTAAACTAGTCGAAGGCGTAACTCCACTGTGGGGCTAGTGTTGTTAAAAAGACGCCATCGAAAGTGCTGTCGCAACGAGCTTGACACATATTTACCTCCAAAATCCAGTTATCAGCGTCAAAATCCACCCTTCCACCTCCACCTCGAATTTTTGTATTTTTTCTATGCTTTGACATACGTCGAACACAAACTCGACCGCAAGATACTTCTGTCAATCTCCCACTTTACGTCAAATTAATGCTCATTGTCAAAAAAGGATTTTTTTAAATTACGTGGACCATCTTCCTATCGTTGAAAACTTGAAATTAAAACGCCAATTTTGAAGCGTTACAGCCAGATAAACCTAAGATTTCAACTGTGACACTTCAAGAACTTGAGAGTTGGTCCTCAGTTGGAGGTGACAAGAGGAGCACGAGCAGAAACGGACCTCCTGGAAGACCTTCGGAGAGACGCTCGTGAACCCGAACACAAATTGGTAAGACAAGACGAACACGTAAATACGCATGAGACTTTTCACCGAGCGCTACACGAGACTAAATTTGGTAGCGTCAGGCTAGTCGAACTGACGTTGGGCACGGATGACAGACAAGAGCTATTCAAATAGAATGAATCGAGCCGGTGATCATACTCCATATACATGATGGGTTGGATGGTAAGCGGGGAAAACACAGGAACGGGATGTCCTTTAACCTCAGCGTATTAACGGGCAGCCTTAGGTGAGAAGAAACCAGAGCGATGACGTGAGGTTTTCATGTGGGAAAAGTAGAGTTTTCTGGTATTGTCAGTATAGAGCATCTCTTATTACGACAGTCCTGGAATACAAATAGTCTAACGGAATTGGTTGGGATGGAATACATGTTAATGCAACCTGCCGCTGAGCAATAGAGCTAGCAATTTCGTGCACATCAATACACGTGTATTCTAATAAGTTGCAACTTGCTCACCTGTCGACAACCTAAAGTTGTAAACAAAACTGTAAACTCCTTGTATTGGTAAACATGTGAACACTGAGCTGTAGATGCCCTTAAAAGTCGCCATTTCAACTTGAAGCAAGATTCCTTACGTTTTGAGGTGTTCCGTGGCAATATAATGACAAGTGGACACAAGTGGTTCTCTTGCAAAACAAGCTTGAGTGAAAAAAAAGGTTTTATTGTCGTTATTTTCTTAAACCTCAGACGTTTGGAAGGAAAGGGAGAACCTTCCCACCGTCGATGGGTTGATAGTAATCATTAATACCCATATATTCAGTGCTTAATGGATTTCAACGGGCCTCCATTGCAATTTCATTGGATAAACTGCTTTCGTCTTCCAGGATTGAAACTGAACCAACTGCATTGCAGTTCAGTATCGTAACAACTACAACAATAGTGTTCATGTGCCTCGCTTTATGCTGTGCGTTTCTAACTATGAGTGGTTGTGCCTACTTAATTTTATCGGGAAGCACCCACCTCAAACATAAAGGAAAAATGACCCGCCAATTACTATCATTGTTATCGCAAACGCCAATCGCATCGTTCTCCTTTCTTTTTTTCGTTCTGTTTTTATGCGTTATTTAAAGTTAGTTTTAATTTTCCTTCGTGTACAACTGTCAAATCAAGCTGACAGCTCGCCAAGTAGAACCCGGCAAACGTCACTCGAGAGACGCGCTACGTGTACGTTTCAATCTCAAAATCATAAAATCGAGGTAAAATTCCCTTCCTATCAAATCCTTCTGATCCTCACATCATCCGCCCTTCCATCCAGGTGTACGAACAGCCCTCAAGGTGAGTCCACACTCGCTAGCTACTTGTACTTTCGGCACATCCATAAAATCATTGGCCCTTTACATTAAACGAATAGTAAACGCAAAATCAATGAGGGATGTTTAGTGAAAAGGTGCTTGTTTTGTTGTTCTTTTTCTTGTCGTCCGCAGTATTGATCGAAGAGGCAGAGTTCCGTTCAGTACGTCCACAGACGCATGTATTGAGGACGCCTCGACGACTTGACCGCGGATGAGGGCAAAGCGCATCTCGTTAGGTTCGGAAGCGCAACGTCGTTCCATCTTTTGGTTATCTTACGAGAATCCTCAGTGTAATTGGCGACGTAATCTCCTTCAGCCCTTGCGGCATCTCCTTGTCGCCTGACTTAGAAACACCTTTCCTACCTTCGTTACAACCTTCGACCTTTTGAAGAGACCGAACTAACGAGAACCTTCCCAACGAGAGTCTTATTCAAAATAAGAGAAACCATCCGCGGAAAACAACCGATTAAGCGGCCGACGGACACCTCAGCAGGAAAATCTAAATATGAAAATTCTCGGGTTAGAGAGAGGGAGAGAGACGAGAATCTCGTAGGCAGACTCGCCGGATGAAGCAGGTCAGACTCTGAGAGCAACCGTCTCCACTTTATTTATTCCGAGCCGAGCTCTTTTGTAATACATTCAAATAAGCGCTTATTTAGTTTTTTCCTTCCTCTCAACCTGTCTCTGAGTCACAATGATGCTCTTTCATATCACATCTCATCTCATCTGCCTCACGACTCCGCGAAGCACCTCCCTCTGCCATTGAACCTCACGTTGACTCCGTCAGTCACATTCCCAAGCGTTTTAAAAATGAGACGATAAACGACAAAACCCGCAAGGTGACTTCATGCCCCCTCCTTTCAGAAAGGCCATTCAAAAGCATGATATAGATAGTATAGACTAAGGAAGGTTTACAGAACTCGACATGATAGTGCCCCGGTACGAGTTCGACAGGAAGTACAAAGAGTGCAACCAGAAAGAAGCTTATGGAACAGCGAAAGTCATCGGTTTCGACCTCCAACCTAAAACCCAGGATCAGGCTCTGGGCTGAGCGAGAGATACATTGCCCGGGGTCTCCAACGGGTTTTCAAGCAGAGATTAATGGTCTCATCACTTGGGCCGTCATGCACGAAAAAGGATATAGCAATTATAATCAAGCCTCTTGAAAAGCAGTGAAGAACTTATGCACAACGTCAGAACTGGGAGAGAGAGCAGGATACGGCTGAATATAGTCTACTGAGTTCCCGGGCATGAATGAATCACGGGAAATGAGGAGGGGTGACCATCTGGCCGCACTCGGTAGGTGTACTGTACCTACAGGGCCACTTCCTCATTGCGGAACCCCTCTGTCACTAGTCAAGAACACACAGAGAATATGCCAGGAGAATGCATCAGATTGTCCCGAACGCTGGGCGAGTCAGTCACTCCAAACAGTTCATCTCAGAACCACCACACGAGATGGGACGTACCTTTCTGATGAGAGGAACTGATGTCCATGAAACTGAGATAACTAGCTCAGCCACTGACCTCTTTTGTGCACTCGCTATGCTGGTTATTTTTCACCATTAAGCAATGGCAAAGTGAAGGAATCGTCCAGTTTCAGAACTAGAAACTTCCAAGCTCCTAGCAACACTTTTCATAGCCTTGTGCTGGGAATGGTTTAAGTCGACCAAACCCTCACACAGCCAAATTACATGAATAGTAATATAGTTCTACCAAATTCATGAAACACCACGTCGCGCTGAAACTAACTAATAGGCCTAATGAAGCGCGCGATAAAGGTCATTGTGTAATCAAAATGAGCTTTATTTCAAGTTGTCATATGGAATGTGAAAGTCTAGCGGTCCATTCTGAGAGGAACGAGATTAAATCAGATAGTCGCATCTCAAACCGTCGTCGCATCGATTACCGCTCTTTTCATGATGTTGAATTTATAATGGGATTTCTATCTAAAGAGTGAGCTAAGAGTCAACTTTCGAAGATTTGGGTTTGCGTCACGATTTCATATATGAAAACAATGGAAGAACAACAGCACGTAGTGCTTGATGCTTTCAAGACATTAATGATGATTCTGTGAGAGGGGGGGGGGGGCGCAGCGCTCTACGTAGAGTTCATAGATACGATCGACTCTAACATCAAGTGACATGTATAAGCGCTGAGCTGCGTCGTATTTTTGGCAGTTGTGGTGTCCTAAAGCCGCACCACCTTCGGACGATTTGAGAGGTTTATAGTCCTGACAACACCTGCCGTTTAAGTTGTGCTGTGCTGAAGTTCCTGGCCTGGCCTTGATTGTCGAAACTACTTTTCACTTATTTTTGTTATGTATTCTTTTGCAATATTCTTGGTATATTTGAAGTTGTACAACGTTGAGGAATAGTATTCTTCTTCTTCATTACGGACCGTAAAGGCCAATAAATTCTTCTTATCTTATTTATTACAAACAAAACGAAGAACCAACTATGTCACTTCAGCCATTCCCCCGCTAAGCGTTTTGTGAACACAGGTTTTAGCGAATTTTCGAAGCAAATGACTCAGTTGCGCTATAGTCTCATGCGAACCTTCAAAATTCTTTTGAGAACATTATAGAACTTTCGAAATTGGTACAAACACGGCTCATGAAATTTCCACTCTAAGCTCTAACTCACGAGGCTATTACAAATGCACTCTAAGTCAAGTTCAAGTACTTTGAGTAATTTTGGGTTTGAGTACGTGTATGGTCGAGACGTTCTTCAGTAGAGCTTTCAAACTATACAGTGAATTTCACATTGTTGTACATCGATCACAATTTTTAAACGGCATTATGAGGTGTATCCTTTGCTTATGGAGTTATAAGCGTATTAAGGGTTTTCATTTAGAAGCGGGCGGACCTAATGCATTCAAACAATAGTACACAGTAAACATCGATAGCTTTGAACAAGAACTGAGCTAATTCAGGAACTGGGGATGAAGCACGGAAAGCCTATAAATTCGATTGGGGAGAAGGGTAAAATCTTTAACGTGCTGGGGGATGATTTTTACACGTCGAAGTCAAGAAAAGATTGGCACCGCGCGGAAGTCTATGGAGAGAATAGTTCTGAAGTATAGTTGGTGGTGCAAAACGAAGAATAAAACCGGGGAGCGATCAGTGATGCGAGGGACCTTGAAGTTCATTGACGATAGGAGCGACGGGGAATCGACGCTATTTTGCAGAAGCTTGTGGAGCGTCGAGAGGCCGAGTGAGCATCCGTCAAAGGTCAGCAGGTGACATTTCTCCGTGATGGTCAAGTAGACGGTGTCGGTTGAAAGATCTTTGGCGCAAATATGTGTACTGGACACGGTCCAATCACCATTTATGTACCTGAGAGCAAGGATATCAGACCCTTGAAGCATGTTCGGGGATAAGCAATACTGGGGCCTTGTAGAGGACGACGATTGCAGTTAAAATCACGCGTGTTCCTCTTCACAAAGCCCAAAGAGCGCATAGGTTCGCCACGCTGTCAATGTGTCGAGACGAACTCAACTGTTCGTCACGCAACACACCCAGGGTCCACGACCAAGTGTGTAATCGAAGACAAACTGCTGGGTAATTCTATGGTTTACTGTCAACTGATCGCGTCCTGCAAGACCTCACAGTGAAGAGGAGTTTCAACGCGGCAAAGAACCTTCAGATCGGCGACGAGGAGACAATGTAAGGCCAGGCGCAAAGGCCTCTACGGCACTACTTATTAGAATGATAAAACGCAACTTTCCTAAGTGGCTGCCCTGGGGTAACGAAGAAGATAACACCCTTTGCCCGGACAATCAGCCGTCTGTCAGACATTGAATCCATTCAAGAAACGGTTCATGGACGCCCAAAAGCGACAAATGGCGGTAGGACAATTTCTCAAAGGCCTTGGTATAGTCGGCCATAACAATAGCCAGGGTTTCTGTATTAAACCAGTACATCACAAACCAGTGCAGCTCCAATAAGTTCGTATCGTGAATGTTCCGGCTCTCCGGATGATTAAATCTCCACACTTTTTTTTCAATTAGGTGTGAGTTGACTTTCCCTGAACGCCAGTACAGTCTCAGAACAGTTCCGTTCGATTCTTCGTCTGTGACCTATGCTCAAAGAAATGACCTCCAATGTGTACGATTGACGACAAAGAGTTGCAGTATCTGGAAGGTCGTGCGACGCGTTTCTAGTTGTTCTGCCCTCAACATGTGATGAAATACAGCGTGGCCGAGAAACTAATAAACGAGTACACGCTTCACTCCCAGCTATAAAGTTTCGTATCCCGACGTAAACCCGCCTTTAAATGCTCAGCTCCGCTGGAGATGCCGTCTAAACTACTCTGAGCTTCGTAAATTCTAATCCGCTGATGTTTTGCGATGAAATTAGAAAGCGCCTGCGTTTGCCGCTTTCCGCAAATTCAAGAACCTAATTCTCGCTGATGATAATTTACGTCAAAAAGTTTCGCTTTATCCTTTAATTCGTGAGTAATCGGGTACAAAAGGAGTGAGCACGAGGACCCGCGGCTGTGGGATATTTAAATTCAGGGGGATCGGGAATGAAAAACGGCAATTTGAGGATTCCATAAATTAGAAGAGGATTTGAAGAGCCGACGAAGTAGAAGGAAACCGGGGCTATCAATTCGTCTTCAGGGAGCGTTTGTCATCATTAACAGGGCGTTAGGATCGGAGTACTGACAAAAAAAGGAGGGATAGAACGGTTAATACTATAACTTTTCATCCACCGATTCCTCTGACTCTTTCACAAATCTCAGAGGAATTATGAGCCAATGTATACAAATATCCTCAAATTCGTGCGACACCGTGTCTAGTTTTCCTTGATTTGCTAGATTCTTCTGGAGTGGTTTCTCCTTTAACGGTACTTCCTAAAACATTAGTTATATCTGAATACCGTTCTTCCCTTCATGTGAATCCAAAGATCATCGTGATGCATCAGTTGAGCCAGAGGCCAACCATGGGATGTGCCCAATGATAAACACAAGCGAGTGAACTGTACAAAAAGTAGGACTAGAGTATAAACAAGGTATGTTATGTAGCTTTGCGACAAGTGATAGATCAAGAGAAAGGTGTGGAGCGAGGAGAGCGAGATAAAAAAGTCAATATCATGGTCAGCACTGAGGAGGTTGGCAGTACGAAGGATGCGGCTGAGGGGTTGGAGAGGGGAGGAGAGAATTCATTGGTGAGAAGGTTACGAAGAAAATTTTACGTACATGGCCAAGAGATCAGAGGCGTCGATCGGCAGAGGAGGCGGTACCTGGAGCAGAGGGTAGTAGTCCACTTCGTCCTGGGGGATCCCAACATCATGCATGAAGGCATGGCGGGCCTGGTCCAGTGATTCGACGTGACAGTCCTAGAAGAGGCTCCACACCAGAGACGCGTATTCAAGAACGGAATAAACGTGAGTGTAGTAAAGTAGGAAAGTAGCTGGAGCATAGAAGAGCTCTCAAGTATGCCACTTCAATAATACGAAAGACCTCATGACGTGGTCAATGAAGACAAGCAGCTTGGAAAGTCGACTGAGCAGCATAGCGCCAATGTAGTAGGCTTGAGAGCGATGGTAGATGACGATTGGTTAAGGACGACGAGACCGTGGAGCGAGTACTACCGAAGCGAGCTAGAGAGCGACGCAGTCGGACACAGGCGGGTAAAGATCTTTTTGTCATCCCCAAATGCAAAATATGACGGGTCTTTGTGAGCGCGTCAGACGCCATTAATAACAAGTACGAAGAGGTAGGACCCCCGTCGCATGCCAGACGTAACAGAGAAGAGGGCGGTGCCTAATATCCAGACAAAGTAAGTGCGCCCAGAGGGATAACTGTTCCGAGCATCCTAAATTATGGTAGTCAGAGTTCGCTTCATTACTTTCCTCGGCCTAATGAAGAAGGAAAGAGCAGTAACCAGTCAAAATAACGTCGTTTGGCCTTTGGCACGACTTCCCACTGGATACACATAAAAAAACACTGTTGCAGGAAACATCTGACACTCCTTGTCTTTATGGACAATAGGACTTTAGCCCGCAGTGCTCATCCCAAATATGGTACTTGATCAATCCAGACCAATTTAGTCAATGGAAAGCTGTACGCGGACGTGACGTACATCGTACTGAACGTTCTTATAGTAGTAAACAACGTATATCTGCTCTTTCTTTTCGAACAAGATATGTAACTAGAAGAGACCTGGAGAGTGATGAGCGACAATCAAATAATAGTGGTAAAATATTGAAATTGTCAATTACTTGTGGCTACACGTTTAGAGATTTTTCCTGCGTTCATGACAAAATGCCAGTTGCCATACAATCACGATGAACTTGCACTAATGTAAGAGCAAAGCTCATATTTGCTTGAAGCAGTCTTTTTCGAACTAATGGCTCTCATAGCTGACCGCGAGGCAGTTTCCACGTCCCTCTTTCAGTTTTTTGCCTTTCGTTCGAAAACGGTCCAATTTTTTGCTTCTTTGCGCTGCAGCTCGGACCAAATTACTCGAGTTTTTTTTTATTTTACAACTCCCGTTCTGTTCTTCGGACTCAAACGGTTCAACTTTTATCGCTCCAAAGTCCTCTAATGAGGTTTTCATCCACCGCCAAGCGTCGTTAAGCGGAGGACCTTCTGGAGAAACCAATTGACTTCCCGGTAGATACACCTACTTTTGCTCCTTCTCTTCTCCAGTCGCTCGTTCGCTCCCAAACAAACCCGAACTTCCCTCCCGTTGCTTAGGAACTGATTGCGGTTACTGTTATTTACAGAACAAAAAGGAGCAAGAGTGTATTCTTTCGTACTGCTGTCATGTTCGCAGAGCCCGCGGCTGTGACAGCAAATAACTTCATGCGTCCGTCGTAACGTTTTGGCCTCAGGAAGGATTGACCGTTTCAGCGGTTTTGAGCTAACCTCCGCTTTTTCTTCACAAACGCCGCATTTTTAAGGCCAACTTCTGAACGATACTAAGCCCGCGATTTAGTTAAGGACGTCTTCAGGGGCAATGAGCGCGAGTTTTTTTAGTTGGATCGTGGAAAGAGTGGAACAACCGAACGCTAAGAAGGAAAATACTCCAACTCCACAGATGAACTGAAAACGCGATCAACTTCCAGTGAAACCCCTAAATAGTGCTTTACTGACATCTTCAACCTAAAATCTTTTAACGAGTTTTTATAGTAGTGCTCAACAGAATCCGCTTCACTGCATTTTTACGTTTTTGGGTGTATTTACTCCTCATTACTCTCGAAAAATTTCAATAGAAGTGAGCTAAGGAGATCGAAATTCCCAAATCTCTAACCCGACGATATCATAAAATTCTTATTTATGGGAAAATTACGAGAGGATCAATAAATAACAAATCTTACCGACTCTTTACCGCAGTTTTTTCTTGTAAATTCCGCTCAAATGATGTTAGCATTTTCGGAAAATTTATGGCGATAGTCCAATAAACTATTTACACGATGAATGTTTAATAACTCTAATAAGATGATTAGCGGTACCCTGGAAACTCCGAAATTCAAACACCGCCGTTTCACTCACTACCATTTCTCAGTTTCTGACCGATGATTCCAAAATAGAAACACACGATTCTTAAAAAAAAAGTCTCTCCACTATTTTTCAAAATTACCTATGAACTGCCTGCGAGTAGTCGTGGCACGAGTTGTTAAATAAAGTTATGTTTTACCCAGTTGAATACACTCAGCGTGAATTAAACTGGATTAGTAACTAAAGGCATGAGAACCGCGGAATACAGTCGTACACGTAAGGGGTTGAGGGAAGTAGTGAGATGCGTCGCACCTGATATTTATTCAAAACTTGGATTATCCTTAGCAGCTCTCACCTTCGACTATTTTCACGCGATACATCTTGGGGCTTTGGTGGGTTCGTTTGGGGCCACGAGCTCCGAACCTGAGTTCATTGCAAGTAACTATTCCTCTGTGGGGGACTAAAGCTGCCAAAACCAACCTCTTCTGTATCCGTGAGTGGCGCAAGCAACGTATCAAAATGCCCGAGATCCCCTTGAGAGCGCTGTTTATAGGAAATTGCTTTTCCGGCCTCCTTTTATTATTGAATTATTCAAAATGCGTAGCAATGTTGACGTTTGAATCCGCGTCATTCGGGATAAAATAGATGGATTTCATTAATTAACATGTTACTGATTTGATGATGGTGGACTTTATTCGTTATAAACCAATACCATTAACACTTTGTTTGATGGAACGCAGCTCATTCTTATCTTTAAACATCAGATTAGTGAGTACTCGTGCAACTCCGTGTAAATCACAACCTTTCCCAACATCTACCGCTAACTCCAGCGCTAGATAAAAGGTGATTAGTCGTAGAAGAACGCCTTCTTCAAATGAACCTCACTCCAACGTCCTTTTTCCAACGGTTATTTACAAAACGAACGTTATGTACGTGTTGAGAGACGAGCTTTCAGTTCGTTTCTGATCGACTGAAGTAACTCATAAGGGAATTAATTCCTTCTAGAGGCTCATTGAAGAAGCTCGTGCACTGTAAATGGTATCGTCATCTTTAAAATGTAATATCCCTTTAGAAATCTAAACAAAGGTCGAGCAACTTCGTTTTTTTATCTCTGTTCATTGCCACAAACGCGAAGTGGATTCTTTATAACGCGTCAAGCTGAGACAGAGAACAGCACTTCATACTCACGAGGCGTGACTCGGAACAAGACGAAGTGGTGTACGGAGCGACTCCTGAGTCCATAGAGACGGTTAAGGAGAAATAATAGGTCCGTCTGCCTTCATTTCAAGAGAACACGGCTTCAGAAACTCGTGATCAACTTTGCGATCATCATCGTTTATAAGTTTCATGAGTGGCGATTCTATAAATATACTGCAGAATGGCGTGATTCCTTCCGAGTGTAGTTCTCAACGAGCACATTCGCAATATTCCCACGTCTGATTCCAAGTCATGTCGAAGAAGGGGCAGTAAGTAGAAACTGCTTCTGCGATTCATAAACGTAGTTTCATCAATTTGGCCTAAAAGATATATCACTCCAATGCAATTTCTCTTCCTCCAGTACAGCAGCTGAGTGACTGAGAGGCGCCATTAGGCATCGACTCCAATAGCAAAGCCTTCACAGCCGTGCTTCGTGATGCGGTTCGCGCCAGGAATCCACCAAGTTGAACGCCAGTCGTGGATGTACCGTAAAACCACTGGAACAATCACCACTTTGCACTCCACTCCATTTTGCAGTGCAAGCGTTGCTCATCTAATTCCCTTTGTCTTATTAGTTTCCAACTGTTTTACCTATCGAAACAAGAGAAGGGCTCATTTCTATTCTTACTTGGCGAATGTCTGCTGGAAAGTCCAACTATCGACACGTTTTTTGGCCACCGCTCACCTCACAGAGCGAATGAAGTAGGCAGATCATGTTTGGTGGTAGCGATCAGAGCAAAAAATACCTTTAGTGAGTGGAGAAATCAACTGTGTTCCTGGTGACGAGTGGGAGTGACGCTGCCTGAGGCTGGAGTATCAGTTTTTGAGTAACTCTATCGACAAAAATAGAGCGAAGTATACCCTATGCCCATCCTTTTTGGGATGTTACGTTAGGACGCACGAGAGAGGGAGCTTGAGGATCGAAATAAAAATGAAACTCGATGAGCGGAGCGTGAGGAGTACTGTATTATACGTGCGGAATTGAGTTGGTGTATAAATGGGCGACACTGGGAAGTACTCGGAACGCGTGAACCTGCGTGGGAAACTGTATCGGAAGGAAAAGGGCGAGCTGTTACAGGGACGAGAGTTGATAGCGGAGTGTGTGTCCACTGGGAGAAGAGTATCTCTGGGAAGAGTGGTGTGAATTGGAGAAGGAAGTAAATCGAGGGTAAGTACAGAAGGGGAAATCCGTTGTCGTTGGAAGTTAACCCGAACTTAATCCCTTTGTCGGAGGAGAAACTGACAACTGAAGGGGCAGTTCACGGACTTCCCCGGGGCATCACATGAAAAGGGCTGAAACCGTTGGGTTGGGCAGGCGCACCAGGTAAAGGAATCAGCCTATCAGCATGTGGTGAACACTGTGAATAGAACTTCTATGAGAACACAGCGCCAGAATGTCAGTGAGAGCTTTGGTGATTCCAGAATGAGGAATTCAATGTCTTACATATTATGAATTATAAATTGTATTATTACATGTATAGACCGATTTCATATTAATTGAGTACGTTCGAAGGAAAGAATGTATTTAATTAGGAGCGAAGAGAATACCAGCTATAAATATTCGTTATTGGAAGAACGAAACGTGCACCTCCAATCATTTCCCATCGTTTGCCTCTAAGAAACCTGGCGATGCCGAGATAATCACAGCTTATGAACTGCCCACATGAACAATTATCTTGCATTGAACACCGGACCTTTCTCCCCGGCACATCCGTTTCTCCTCATCTTCGCATCTACGAGTATTTTCCCTTCGAACGGATGTTTCGCATTTCACGAAATATGAGTCATCAATAACAAGTATGGCGCTGACGCGGGGCCGACACGTACTCGCTGGATGTTGGGCTCGAAAAAACCGCCGAAAGTTACGTTTCTTCGAATTTGATTTTCATCGCCGCCGGTTCGGGGCGATAATAAGATGCCGCGATTGTGAGCCTCTCGTTTTAATCGCGGGGTTCGCCGGACGAGCCGTTGTTAATATTCTGTTCACTCTTCGGAGAAACAATTTCGTTTCTTTTCTTCCTGGATGATGTGAGGCTCCACACTAAGTCATGACTATCCGGCAGCCTCTCGAAAGCGAATCCAGCGCAGTTGTCTAGACGAAGAGGAATTTCTAGGTCTACCCTTCATAAACCTTCCTGATATTTAATTCGACCAGAATCCTAGCCCTTAATCTCATCGTTCCCTACCTTCAGAAGAATCGTTACCGATTGTGGTTAGCGGCTGGTAACACGTCTTCCATCAACATCCAGCAAACGAGCATTTTCCCAAAACACGGCTATCCAGTTCTTTAAAACAGGCTGACCGAGTTGAGTGCTCCTGGAGTGATGGCACCTCATCCCACTAACCTTGCTTACTATGAACAATAATATCTGGTGCGATGCGTCACATAACTTGCGTGCATAATACTTAACGTCCTACTTGGAAACTGGTATTGCCTAAGGATCTGGTATTTTTGGGCAACTTGAAGGCTTGAAGTTCAGAATTTCGTTATCTTTTCAAAGGAGGTAACTTCGTGGTCAAATGAAATGGGCGTATAAGAAACGAACCGTGCTAAGATAATGTAACTCTGGAATGATGATGACTAAGAAAGAGAATTGTCGCTTACCTGGAGATAAGGGCTGGAGGCCGATAGAAGGACGCGGTGAGCTTTGAGGCGCTTGTTTTGGCAACAAAGCGTTACGTCTACGAAGGCTTCCGAATCGAGCATGTGACGAAGGTAACCGAGAAGCCCGAACTGGTGCTGCCTCCACCGCACGTGCATCGCCATTCTGAAAAAGACGGTAATTTTGCAAAATTGTTTTCTTCGGTTAGAAAGTACATCTAAGTACTAGATACATTAAAGCGCCCTCCCCTCAATCAAAAAGCCGGTATGAGCAGAGCGAGTTGTAGTATGTAAGTAATTTATTGTGTGGAAATATACGGCTGATGTAACTCTCTCCAAGGATTCTGATCTGGGGGGGGGGGGGGGCTGGATGTTCTAGAAAGTAGGGGAAATCCTAAACATCTATGGACCGTGCCAAATCTGGTGAAAAGGTGCTGCGCCGATGCATAGCCATGGCTCCCCCCAACAGGTGGCTGGCTCTACAGGACGCTGGGTTAAAGGAGAAACCCGATCCCGTTAAGGATCCCCTCCCATATGAGGTCTTCTAGATATCGCAGTGACCCAGGGGTTGTTAGAAGTAGGGTTTTCCAGCCCCTGTTGTCTTTTTACTGATGAGACGGAGACAGGTTGGAGCGAGAGGCTGGTACTGGGCACTGCCTTCGCACAGCCCATATATCAGATCGGGAATGCACTTGATACGTTACTGGCATGTCGTATGAGGAAGCAATGATTCAGTAGTGATAAAGAACTAGTATTCCAAACTGGACGTGTTTTTACACATCACAAATACATACGAGGCACAACCAACCATTGAACGTCTGAAAGACTAGCAGAGCTCAGGTCTTCAGATACACACAATCACTGCTATGAGTACACCTGCATGAGAAATATTTTTCGGAGCATATAATTACATTCGTTCAGCCTCATTTCAAACAAAGCAAACCAGAAAAAACCCCACGGCTTCCAGCAATCTTGTTGCAGCACTGACTTCTGTGTGGGGAACCCGGTAGTAATCACGACCGCATATTACTGAAGAGTCGAATTTTTTGCGGTGTGCACATTCAAAGGGAAAGAGGTAGGGCAATGGCATTTCAGTATAGTTTTTATAAACTATTCGAGAAAGGATTTGCAGGCTGTCAATATTTGACAATCAAATAATTAAAATAAAAAGTAGTCATTTCTACAGAAAAGTAAGTAGAGGGATGCTAAACTGACCCGTGGAAGCACTTGAGGAATACAGAAGTAAAGTCGGAGTGCTAAACAGTGATCCCACGGGAGACTTTAACGGTTGTAAAGAGCAAGTCGCGAATTAAGGCCCGAACACCATCAACAAAGTTACTCGAATAATTTACCATAATTTACGAAATCGATAATTCACGTTTCGGCCAACATATCAAAGGTTTGAGTTAATAATGACCTGTTTCGTCATTCGCGCACCTGCTCAGCGAAGAGTTTTGAGATCGATCGCGGCGCTCCTCCAGTTAAGTGGGTACCACTAACTTAACTACTTAGAGAACAATTGTAGCGTGCTCCAGGATCTTGATAAGAGTCGCCGGGCCTTTCATACAATGTTCCGCTCGGTTAATCGAGGAAGAGAGCTATAAACCGGTAACAACGCTCAACGGGCTTGGACAAGTCTTATCTAAATGTTGTTGGCTTCTGAGTCCATTAAGTGAACAAATGGGCGCTTTCTTTGCGAAGAGAAAAAATTGCTCCTCCGTTTTTTCGTCTGTAGGGCTACCTCTCGAGCGGTGGGCTCGTCTGTGTTGACGATGATAATTGCAGGCTTGGAACGACGGTGGGAGATCAAACTTCCAGCTGGATAGAAAGGTATTCATCAGGGCCCAACACTCCCATTGCCGTGAAATGCTGCGCTTCGAAACGGCGGGAAGGGCCTCCAGGTCAGGTCAGGTTCAAGTTCACTACTAGTTGTTCCCGGATAAAGCTGCCGTGGGGACTATACAGCAGCCCATATCAAATATTGGTCGCATTTCTGCTGACAGAGTACCTCTAACTTCCCAATGACCCGAACAACTAGATCGTTAGTTTGAACTGAGTCGCCTCCCAGTTTCTTGTTTGTGGTTAATGCCGTCAATATTGCGTTGCCAGTAAAGGAAGTTATTGTTACTGCACGTTATGCGATAACAGCAGGCACAGGCTTGTCCTCAGATCGTCTCAGAAGTGCACGAAAATATTTTTCTTTCTACCCCGAAGTCACAAATACACGTATAGTAGAATAGAGAATGTCAAAGAGGCACGCTGAAGCAAACACCCCTCCCTCTCTTCCTTCTCACACTGCTCAAGCTCAACCGTTCATTCTACTTCGATGTTTTCACCTCAGCAATACCAGAAAGGAGGTCGTTTCATTCGTTCTTGGTAACGCAAGTTCTGTCATTTCTTTACAATGGATGACGTGACATCCTTCATGAAAAGCACTAATTAATAAATCCTATTCTGTTACAGAGGCACCATTTAAGGTCGTCGACGCCCAGGGCATGTGAATGCTTGAGCTTCTTGATGATGGCACACAGGCAACATCACCTCTCTCTCTCTCTCTCTCTCTCTCTCTTTCTCTCTCTTTCTCTCTCTTTCTCTCTCTCTCTCTCTCTCTCTCTCTCTCTCTCTCTCTCTCTCACTCTCTCTCTCACTCTCTCACTCTCTCTCTCTCTCTCTCTCTCTCTCTCTCTCTCTCTCTCTCTCTCTCTCTCTCTCTCTCTCACTCCCTTTCTTTCCTTTATCAAGCGGGTAATGGTTGGCTGAAGCCATCTCCTGGCAATGCATCGCCGGACTCGATGCACATGACACTCCAGTCAAGGCTGGTGCTTCTATCTGGCCGCCTTAAGAACACTTTAGCCTTAATCTTTTTACCCACCATAAGAGCACCACTGCTTCACAATCGTTTCGATGACCTCCTAACCTTTGCAGTGAGAAGTCCCAGAGACTTCTTTTATCTGTAGTAACCTCGTCGTGTGGGAGTGAGCATTCTGAACAGAGGCATCCAATCCATGATCGGCAGCCCATTAGTTTTGACTGATACGAAGCTACCGTTCATTAAGCAGATAACACCACATTACTACATTGCTGACGTGACAATTGGCGTGAAGCCCGGGGGGTGAATTATAGAGCGGCATTGAAGCGTCCACGGTTATCGAAAGATTGAAAGAAATTGATAGCTCGTTAACATCGCATTAGCCATCACTGGTCATTCATGAATGCAACTCATTACATAACACTTCGAGGCAGCTAGAAACGCGACGGCTCTCACGTAAGCCAACAACGAAGAAAAAAAGGGACGCTGAAAGCAAGTACTTTGCCATCCTGCGTAAATTGTCTTCTTCTTAAGGGAAAAGTTCTTTGTCAGATCAACTACTCGCCGTAGCGAGGCGTCGATTAATTTTGCAAATGACTGTGTTCCCGCGAGCGAGGAGATTGCTTTACGTGACGAGTGTCAGCCCTAACTGGCTATTGGGGAACGAAGATGGGCAAAGGATCGTGAACTGCCTTCTGATCTGATGTTGTCTTTTAACCGCGACGGACTGGATGATGCAAAGTTCTTCAGCAGTTTTCAGAGTGGGGAAATACGTTGAATTGAGTGTGGGAACACGACGTTTGCTGTGTTTGTCAGAATAATATAAGTTCTACCGACCCAAATTGCCTACCAGTCTCGACCTGCCATCCCACGCACAAACTACCATCTTTCGTTTTGCAGATCTTTCTGTACAAGATTGTTTGGTATTTGTCAACCTGTCTTCATGAATATCGTTCAGTTTACCTGAAAATAAGAGTAGGGAACTTAACAACACCCTACTGCGTGGCTGTCCCATCCGACATGAAGAAAACAGGCAATTATTCATGCTTTCCATCTGGTCCAGATATGCGTAGTTAACATATGCCTTACGCTGCACTATTCCTCCTCTTATCCCACATCTTTATCATCTTCGACGACCAACTGCGAAAAGCTTAGGGAGACTCCTCTTTTGTGTCTTACTACACGTTCCCCTGCGAATACCTCCCTTACACTCGCCATGGGGAAAGGAGACGAAGAAATATGTGAACATTGATGAGCACCCAAGTCACGCATCACACAACTCTCCTGAGCTCCAAATAAACGTACGAGCGATAAACTGGTAGAGCTTAACTACCACTACTTATAGCGTTGCTCCTACTTATCGGGGGACTAAGATAACCACGTAATATATGGCAATACCAGCGCGGTTTTTGAAAGAAGTTTCATATCCATCGTTCTGGAGTAATGCAGTAAACACTGTGAAAAAAGTTGAAACGACAAGAGTTTGAATCCCGGGTTATCTTATAGCCATTATGGTATTGGTAGCACAACATACTATCACGGCTTACGTGAGAAAGACCTACTATATGAGCGAAAACTGTACTAAACCAAAATTTTTGTCAATTTCATGGGACTGTTATAACAGTTTAGAACTTTTTACGCGAAAAAAACCCTAATGAAAAGCGTTAGGGCCGTTTCTGAGAAGAAATAAATTAGGTCTTATGATAACTATGTTTAGTTTATGGCAGCCCACTCATACCCTCTTTTTGGTGTCGCATGTTTATTTTTAGGCTAAATATCGAAGCACTTGGACTCAGGAGATATGGTAAAGAAAGTACAATGTTATAGTGGTACAATCAATGCTGCAATTGAGCGATCTATCTGGTTAGCTCGAGGTCTTCTCTCAACTTCACAGCCACCAGCAGGCACCATTCTGTAGGAAAAAACCCTGCTAATTATTACACAATGGTTTATTATTCTCATGAACAGCTTGACCAAGTATTACTGCTTCGAGACCCATTCCATTCGATTCAGCATCGAAAAATACTAGTAAACCATACGAAACATGACCTGACTACAACGGAACTATGTAAACTATATATTCCCCCGGCGCCAGGCGCCTGTAAACATCTGTAGGCATTATGATCCGATGTAGGGGTGTGCGGAGGAAGTGCCGGCCTCATTGGCCCTAACCTTCCTTCGCCTTGTCAAGCAAAAAGAGCCGGGGAAATTGGGACGGGGACTACAGTGAACCCGCGGCAATTGACACGGCGTTGCAAAGGGAGCGGGCGTCGCGAGTCAAACGGGCGGGTGGTTTAGATGATACCGAAGGGTGGGAGGGAGTACTAACGACGAAACTTGAATTCCGCTGTAGTTCCCGCGAGTTCTTTCAATTAGTAGACTCTTATAATTACTGCAATTTCTCTACACGCAGTTGTACACGTCTAATACTCATCCATTTGACCCAGTATGTAAAAATACCTTGAAAACGATACGAAACACGGAATATTTGCGATTATACTGCGTTTTGTTAATTTTTTCAACTGTTTTTTGTCCATAACAACCATGGGCTTCGTCCGATCGGATTGTAAAAAAATTTTCGTGACCGAAAACATATAATGATTATTCAGACATAACATTATTCAGAATGAATAATAAACCAAAACTAATTTTGCACCAACGAAAGCTCCCCTAAACTACGAACTGCCCACCGATCGTCACCCTAACAACAGTAAATTAGTTTCGTTGGGCTGAAAATGCATAGCAATGTCCGCACCGTGTTGAATTTCGAGGAAAATTGGATGTGCATTGTTCTATTTGACCAGGCAGTGCTCAGTCAGAAGAAGATGGAGCTTGCAGATCCGGAGCCAGTATCTCGCTGAGACGGAGAGTGAAGACATGGAGGACAGACCACCCCTGACCTCCCAAAGTAGTGTGTGGTATGGGAGGATGTCTGCAAGAGTCTCGTGATTGTGAAGAGGGGAAGAAAGAACAACTGCCACCGTAAAGAGGTGGAAGAGCCAACCTGATGCAGTCTGCTAAACGCTGAGTAAATTCATAGGGTCACTAAAAGCACACAGTCCTTCCTACGTCAAAAAACCAAACGTTTCGTCGAGTTCAGAAAAATGTTGTTCGCTGGGTAGGAACAGACCTTTGATCATACGCAGATTGAGTTGAATGGAAAACTGTAATGGATGCTGCAATGCCCAATGAGTGTACTACAATATATTTATAAACTGTTCCCCAGGAGCTCGCTTGATAGTTGAGGAAGATATCCACTTGGCCAAAGACACGGATGTGCTCACTGCGTTCACACACCTAAACCAAAAACCTTAATTCAATATCCTTACAAAACGAGTATTTGTAATCCGTACATCTAATTCTTAAAGAAATTAATTAATTTTTTAAATGACGTTTCAAAAGATTTTGCAGAAGTCATTTAAACTTTCGTAAAGGCGATCCACGGCGCTGTCGAATGATCAACAATCAATAGCAGGGGGGTTGTCATCTCGAGATATTAACGGAACGCCTTATAATGACTGTCTCCTCAATTATTTCGTACAGTTAGCGAGTAATGACGGGAATTCCCCATCATCATGAGTCGTAAAAACTTGTCGCAGAGACATCACTCAGTTTATTTCTTTGTAACCTTTCCTTGAAGGGTCGTCCAAACAGACCCGCACTGGACGTGGCTACAAATCTGGCTGCTCAGCCTGAATTGCAGAGAGCTGTAAAAATGTTCTGGCCATACTTTCACCCAGGCTTCGCGGGATCATCCCAAACAACGATCTCAGTGAGAGCTTACATAATGCTCCAGCGCCCAGTGCTCACTCGCCTGCAGTATGAAATCGCCAGCATGAGATGGGTTGAAAAAGTCACAATTCTCCGTGATAAGATACCCATAGTAGCAAGCAGACCACTAAGCTTCTGACTCGGTGCTTCCAGAACCTTACGTACGTAACTTCCAACAATACTGTCGACTCCTTTCACCGCTCGGTCCTGGTCGCATGCTGCGGTTTGCGTGAGACTCGCTAAAAATCTACCATCCAAAACCTTTCGTGCGTTTAAACTTATTCAACACCTGCTGTTCCTAGCGATAATTTGCTATCGGATGAAGAGCCGAAGGAGGTTGAAGACAGGTAGCGACGTTTCGTTAGTCGCCGGATTTAGCAAAAAGCGCAGAGGCGTTTTTATGTAAATGAGAGGTCATCGCAGGGGCAGTTTGACCCAACGCCAGCGAGTAGTTGACACCGGCCACTGTTGCTGTCAACCGCCCTCTCCATAGCCTGGTTATATCTTACTAGTCTCGTTGTTGAAACCAGAAAAGTTGTTTTACACGTTTCCCCTTGTTGTTCTTCGCACACAAATGAATCGCATTTACAGCCGCACAGTTTCAATTCAGTTTTCAAAGTTTGCCATATCTCTTTCCGCGAAAAATACGCAACGAAACACTGTCTCCTCTTATAATCACTGCTCTTCAACGTTATTATAGGAACCATTTGACCGCTAAATGGGTATCAAGTGGTGAGCTCAACCACGCGATAAGATGCTGTAACTACTTGTGGCTGTGCGCAGAAACTAAGTGCCCTACGGTGCCCAGTCCCTAACGACATCTCGATTACATACAGTTTGTGACGTACTTGAGGAGTTCTTGACAATTACCCGCGTACAGAACACGAGTGAAAGTCGTGTCCGGGCCCAAAACAAACGAACAAATCAAATACACTCAATTATACTTACTTGACGAAAATAAATAAAACAATGCCTCTCAGGAGAGTACTGGGAAATGAAATTATAAACCAAATAGGACCCACTTGAATTTAATCAGGAAAAACTCGAAATGAAATGAACTCCTTTTAGATTGAAACAAATAACCTATGCTCGAATTGTATTAAATGACAATAAAGGGACAATGGGGAAAATGAAACACCAAGCTCTGATCGCTTACCTTACTTCACACAATCTAAAGGGGAATTTAAACACTGGCTCAAAAAAGGGGAATATTCGTCAGCGATGTCGGTAGCCGTTATGATACTAAAATGCGGCTCCTCCGCTAATATAAACAGCAGCGAACTGCACAGGTGGTGACAACAGTGTTGCCACCCTCAACAGTCCGCCGCAAACCATTACAAGTTATACCAGTGTTTTGCTCTTTGTTTCGGATTGAGTTCCAACGCTGAAGGAAAGCTCAAATAAATACCGAAGAATACTGATATGTTCTGTCAATAATATCATTTGATAACATCAGTTGTCGTAGAACTCCAGTGAATATATGACTTCACTTCGCCGAAAAAGGTTCTTAATTCTTCCCTGTGCCCCGCTCATCATATGCTCCAAGCCTTTCAAAGCTGATTCTACGCAAGGTCATTAAGGCTCGTACATATCTGTGGCCCCGTTCTCGTCCAACTTATTTGGACAACTTGACGTCACATCCTTTGAACCCATGAAGGGGGTGGGGGATAGAGAGAAACTGACTTATACGTAAATATGGAAGAGGAAACTTTGTGAGCTGAGATCTCATGGTTCCTTTGTCACTGAGATAGTTCTTATCATGGAAATACGTACAGTAAGTGATAAAGTGACGTTTAGCGATTATTTTCTAGCGGTAGCGTAGTTCGTTTTGCTGCTCAGTCGGCTCTTTTGTTCCCCGTGTAGGTCATATGCAGAGGTATCCACTGAATAGTGACTATACCAGTAGCCCTTTGTAGACGTAGCGCAATATCGTACATCGGGTAGTTTACCTTTCTACCTGCTCTCAGATACCTATTTTAGTATCTTACCAAAACCCATCGAAGTAGTAAAAATTACCTTACACCTGACCACTTTAGAGCTAGTTCGGAGCTTACAATGCTAAAATCCAAAATAAGTTTGTGTAGCTGTTCCCATGGAGAGAAAGATCACTATAAAAATCTGTTTTATATGAAGCGCCCCATGAAGCACCCACTGCAGGAACGCAGATCAAATTCTTCAGTCACCTAACAGTGTTGGTGTGCTCTTCTAACAGGTCAAGTTTGACCAGTCACTACTTCCCCGCTCGAGACAAAACCTCCACTTAATGGGCGTGACACATGTCTTCCTCTTGCCTATACCGTTAGTGTATCCATGACCCGGGGCCCATACTGAAGTCGTCACTCTAGGTCACTGAGAATTTCGTCCATATTGATAGTTTAGCACAGGAAGAGTTTTGTTGAGAAATTGACTCCAATACATCCTCCGAAGTTTTCGTTTAACCTATTAAGTTTAAATTTCATAAGAGTAATTCCACGTACACAGGTCTGTTATTTATTACAATGATTATTCCTGAATGCTTATTAGAGAGTTATATCAGTCGTAAGTCATGGAGATGGCGGTATCGCTATCGTGCAAGAGCCTGGGCACTTGCTCAGCGTCCAACAAACCCAGGACTGTGGAGGTACGGCAGGTTGTCATTTAGCCAGTCACCGGGTTTCAAAGAGATAGATCAACTGTAGCTAAGTGGGAGTAGCAAGCCCAAATGTGTTTATCGAACGGGGAATTGTACGATAAGATCCTTGCTGTAACGCTGTTTTTAACTGGCTTGTCAATGTTTAACCTCGTGGATCTTCCGAAGGAAATGTATACTAGGTCGTAAATGCGTGCGTTCATCACTGTTTGAAACGAGTTAAGAGCGTGACGTCATTGGCGAAGAAGGACATTCAGTCCATACAGCAAAAATTCAGAGAAATGGAGTTAACATGTCACTCTTCCGGTGCTCCCTTCTCCCTACACATCACTTTTCTTCTTACCGTAGCACTCTCGCCAAAAGCCCAACTGACCCTCCACGTGCCGTAGCAAGTTAGGGAAGCTACGTGCTACCGTTTGTCACAAGTTCCCCTCAACTAAAGACTCGGCGTCTGAGGGGAACGGGCGAAGTTATGCAAATGGAAGGAATCAATTATGAAGTTTGTGTTGCGTAATGCGACGTAGACATGAATGTCTCAGAAGTGATTTGAAGTTATTAGCGCACTTGTCAGAATGCGGCTTGGGCCCCGGGGGAGTTTTTTCCCCTCTTTTCATCGAGGCGAACCGTTGAGCCCCATTACCAGGCCGATGATATTCATCAAACCCCTAATTGCATCAACAACCGCGATCTTTGACTGGTCGACTCTGAAATCGCGGCCGCTTCTTTCATTTTTCTTCGGGTTAAAAGCTAAATTGGACGGCACCCGTTCGCAATCTGGAAGAGGAGCAGCTTCTGAAGCTTCTTACGATCCGACGGTCGGAGGTTGAAACGGGTCCGGGACTCTTCGGGTAATTGGATTTTGGGAAGAGCGAGGCATCCGAGCGAAGCAATCCGCAAGTCTTGAAGAGACCGGAGGGCTCCAATTTCAACGGCGACGGCTGAGACGAGCTTCGGAAGAACGAGTGATGTCCTGCTCAATGAGTTTTCGTGTGGAGCTGGTGAGTTGTTCGGTTAATCGTGGGTTCGAAGTAATCACGGGATAGTTATGCAAATTGCATTCATTCGTCGTTCCACAAATCTTCGAGTCTACAGACTTCGGTCCAGCTTCCCCATCGACAAAATCAGGGTTTAATATTAGTAGCTGTGCAGTGTAACATTCCTCATCGCCCTGCAAGTTCGAGGGTACTTTGGGACGCATCTGTACCATGGTTCAACTCATTCCTGCAGTAACACTTAATAAAGCAAAATGTAGTAACTCGTTGACTGAAAAAGTCCTATTCGTTTGATTAAAATCGTGGTGACCAAATTTTAATGTACGAAGCATGTATTTCGGCTCACATCTCCGTTTAATGGTGTTGTTGGGCGCTCGAATGGGAGAGCTTGACACTGAGAAATAAATGGACGTGGTGAGTGAGAGTGAGAGCTGTCTTACACTTGACAGAATAGCGATATCTGTTTCTTATGAGTATATAAACGCGCACAAGAGACTTTTAATACACGTGAACTGGTGGCTTGGGGAACTAAGTGGAGGGAGAGAGAGAGAAACGAAAAAGGTTGGGAGAACTGGGAAGACGACTATCGTTCGCGAGTGCTGATGGATGACTGACTTAGGGAGGAGCTGGGTGTTGTGGAGAGAAATCTAATATTGAGGGGTCGTAAAAGATAGTTGTGAAAGTCCAGAAAAAGGCGAAATCCATTGTCAATTGGAAATAACTGAGGAGCGGAACTTCCACTGGTACAAACAAAAGGGTTGAGATAGAAAGGTGTTTGGGGATACAATGACTTTCCGTTAGGGCCAGTTCGGACAATTCGAAGGTCAAAGACCCAGCTAATTCGGCCTGCTAGACTACACACTGTCTGTGGATTAACCTCGGGCGGAATTTACTGTATAAAAACGTTTAACGTTACGGTAAGTGGAACATTTATGATGAACAATAGATAGATACTGACTAGGTGATTATTAACACTAAGCGCGATTGAAATCCGTCACCTCGTTACCATAAAAATACGATTTCGGCTTTTTATTTTACTTGATAGTCCACTCAAATGTGTTCTTTGGAATCAGTAGACCTAGAAACGCCGTTGATCTGAAAAAAACTCGAAGTTTCTTTCTTTCCAACTTTCCTTCTTACATAGTACAGCTAAGGAAAGTACAAAAATTGAGTACAACCTAACAAAAGTTGCTCTATTATGTCACCCAAAAGCTCTCCGCCCCACTTGTTTCATCGCACACTCACCTTGAATAACACAAAACAGCCTTCCTCTTGTATACGGGCGACTGGCTTCCATTCCACACACTGGCGACTTGTTGGCTCAAAGTCAGGCTACACAGACCACAAAGATACACGAACAGTTCTCCGCTTTACGCCAATGCGTCCGACTTTCAAAAGGTTCATTAGCAGCCTTGGTGATGGCAGTTTAGGTTGTCAACACAATATCAAAATGGTGGGCGTGTGACATGTGATTTCCAAATACATAACGAAATGAAATTTGTATCACGTTTTTATTTATATATATTTAATATATTGTTAGAATTAATAAGACGCGTGTAATAATAAATTAAATAATTATATTTCGATGGAGCATGTACATTGAATACAGGGAACAGCTGGATATCTCGAAGGTCGGATTAGGCGCATGACGTATTTGTCTTGTAAAATGTTGAGTTTTGTTTCTTACGGTCCTTTCGTGTGCCACTTTTGGTTTCTTGGCTCAAATTTATTTTCAACTCTGGCCGTAAAAAGCTTTTATTGCGCGGACGCGGCTTCTCATTATCTCAGGAAATATTGTTGAAGAACTCGCGATAAAACGCGTAATAAACGGCTGCTCGGGCTATGCGCAAGGTTATTAAGGATGTGTGTATAAGGGGTGTTATAGCGCTCAAGTATGGTTTGTCGTGACCAGGACCTGGACCTGAACTTGGGTCAGACTGGAGGAAGAGCCTTCGTAAGACGGCTCATAGGCTCGCTTTAATGGAATCACCCGGGAGTACCGAGAGAGGTGAAGCAGAACCAACCTTGATAAACGAACCCTTACGTCATAAATCCCATTGGAATTGTAGGGATACAGTATCCAGCCTCCTGAGGTCAGGGCAGTTCTCCAGCTAATCGTCCCTCCAAAGCTCCGACCGACCCTTCGGCCCAAAAGGTTGCCTCTCTTTCTCTCTCACTCTCCTCTCCCCTCCCCCCCTCCCCCCAACAGCAGCACTTTGAGTTGTCTGCGCGCCGCTAAACTGTTACGGTTCAGTGAAAGGATACGGGCCCGGTAAATGGTATTTATAGCCCATTTTCTGTCGGTGTTCCGCCTCTTCCGAACCTTATGAATGGGACCTCGGAAACTCGCCTACTCCTCCGAACTCACCCCGTTGCCCTCGCATTAATGACTGCTGCTCTTTGCCGCTCATCGACCCCTTAGTTGGTAAAGTTTGCACCAAAGTTGCAAAAATTGAAAGAGATTGGTGAAAATCTGGGGGAATACAATCGAAATTTGTCGAGAAATTAAGCAACAGCTGTTATAAACCTGAGAACTTTGGGGTATCAAGCAAAACTAATGGAAAAGTGAGCAAAAATATTTTGGGAATAGTTGGAAAGTCAAGTAAAGTAGTTGGGAGATCGGGTAAATTACTATGGAAAATGAGTGGGAAGCTGAGTGAAACAATGAGGCAAATAATTCAGAAACTTGACTAGTTCAGGAACTAGTCGGGATATTGACTTTATATTGATTGCTTCTGGTATAGAGTTAAACATTTGGGAAACACATCATAAATCGTTGGTAAATGGTATGTAAGGAGGAGCGAAGTTCAACTTGATTATCAATTGCCAATCACCTAATGGGGTAATAAGTTGTAAACAGTTTTGCGTTGATCTTTCGCGTGTTAGAACATTAAAGGGACACGTGATTTCTCTGGCGTTTCGAGCGTCAAATTGGCAATGCATCACATTGGAAACACATTAAAGTGTTGAGAACCAAATAAAAATCGTCGCAAATAGCAGGACTTCCCATCAAACTGTTTGAAATGCAAATCGTAGGGGCTAGGAGTTAATCTCGTTTTGAATGTAGGAAATAGCATGAAATCGAGTGACTAGTAAAAATTGGATATTACATATGAGAATTGGTTCCATCAAATCGAAATGTTAAAGGTTTTGGCTGACATACTGAGCATTGCCTACCACAGGAAGCGAAGGACACCGGACTTGCTCGTATCGTTTCTTAAGAGGCAGTACTGATTGTGGCGAATGTTATCCCAATCCACCTTTTGACAGCCGAGCAGAAAGAGGACAAACGGACTGCGGCCACCGGAAGAAAAGAAATCCCCTTGGGAGGTGGGAAGGTGAGCGAAACATAGCCCAGAAGGGTCGATGGACCAGGCACCTTATTCATGCACGTGGCCAAACACCCAGCACTGCAGGCTGCAAGGGCAATGGTAGATGACGCATCCCATGCAATCATCGTCGTGCCAAAGGTGAGTAAACCGGCGGCGTAGGGTGAAAGACACAAAGACGTTTAATTCTGAGGTGTATTGCTCAATTTGCCGGAGCAGTGCTCAGCCGAAAGAGGATGTTTTGGTTCGTGAATTTGTATCAATTTCCTATTTCGGATGTACCGCTCGATTCTTTCTCGCCCTGGCGTATCATTAACGAAAATAACGAATAGAAACTTGGTGTAGCTCCAATGAATTCCAACGGCAGTTACTTTGGAACTGAAGAGGACAAACTACTTTTTATTTGGAAAAAACAAATTAATTAGCGAGTTACTAAATACGGAATTTGAAGGGGTTTTCTCGCAGCGCAGCGGTACGTGAGACGGTTATTAGAAACGAGTATCCTCTCAAATGAGGAGCGGTTCAGCCTTTTTTCTTTTCGTGACATCAGTTTTCTCTCCGCAATCAGCGCGGCATTAATTTATAGGTGGAATTGTGTCCGAGTTGCTTTTAAGAAATGAGGCGACCAGTCAGAACAGGACGAGCTCATTCGATGAATGTTGGTCAACGTCCTCTTCATTCAAAAGACGAATAACCAGGTCTTTAGTTGCTCCTGTGGGCGGACACTCTTTATTGGCGCCTCGAGGTCAGCTCAGCAGTTTGACACCTGCGGAAGCTGGTTTTTTGGGACCTGAAACGACTTTTACGTAGGCAAGTCCCCCATTGGCGTCGTTCTTCGTTCTGTCGACTCTAACATACTATTCTAAAAGTGCGGGGAGTAACGCAATTCATGACTCATTCCTAAAAGAGAGAAAATCACAAGATGAACGAGTCGTTGGATTCTCTGACAAACAATTACAGCTACCTCAAGCTCTGTTCCCATTGTTTCCTCAGAACAGCATTATTCATCCTAATCCACTAGAGTCACTCACCCTGGCTGAGTATTCCTGCACCCTTCATCTAGTACTAGGCCGACAACAAAGTAAATTGATTTTTAAAATTACAATTTTCATTTCAAATTCTTCGGTATCTTCCCGACTCAGAATCCCACATACTACGTTGTCCCTGATGGTGCTTCACCTCACAGACAAAACAAAGCTCCAGTTAAACACGAGTTCCCAACCCCCTGGCAGATAAGTAAACCAGCGTGTTTAGTGCGGAGAGAAAGAAATGAACGCAAAGTCTAGAATTCTCATTAAACTGTTTTTACAACACGGAACATTTACAAACTCGCGTGAAGTCAGTAGACGAAACGTATCGATCGATGTAACTCGTTTATCTGTCTGAGTTGGAGTCAGGATATGGACTATCTGAATGAGAAGAATCGATAGGGTCAGGGTTGGTTAGGGTCAGTTAATACATTTCTATTTAGGATTAGGGAGGGCCAGTGCACAGAGTGCACGCTCTGTAAAACTGCACGAACCAGACCAGAAGGGAAAACTCCAACAGTGGAGCGTAATTCCTGGTAGAACGTCCATTCAGTTTAGGCAATCATGGGAAAACTCCAAGCTATAAGAAGAGAGTGCAGAGTACCTAGCCCGACGAACTGTGTGCCTTACCTCTACCCCTACCCTATTAGAGACAAACAAAAATAAACAATTTAGGCAGAAACTCCGTCTCAGTCAACCAAAACCTGGCTCCACCACGCGGTCCAGCCTGGACATGCCAAAAGGCATGACTGATGCCAGGAGGGCCTGCTGTTCCCAGGCACGCTGGAAGGCGGGTCGCTGCTAAGGCTAAAGTGTCAAAGAGAAAGGATAAGAGGAGACCGGAATTACTGGATGAGGATGGACAAGAAAAGAAATAAATGGTAAGGTTATCGAAGTGCAGATGGGTTGCTATAGGCCACAACGGAGGCCCATGCGCAACCGTCTCCCCACTGGTACGGAACAGCCGCAGGTTATGGCTGGTTACCAATTGGAAACCAATTTTGGCACGTTCTAAGCCATGCAGGCTACAAACCTAGAGTAATTTCTATATCGTGTGCAGTCTTCCGGACGCCGCCCCTTCAGCAACTGCGCTAGTGGAGGACCACGTGGTCTTGCCTTCCACCTTTATACCAGTGCCAGAGTGCGAGTCCGGTTCCCTGAGGCAAGAGGAGGGCAGTTCCTCTCCAGCAAGGCGGATGTCCGCGGTCCCATGTCTTCACGCAAGCGTGGGCGAACCGGCGGAAGAGCCTCATGGTGCTCCCCCACTAGACGAGGCTACGACGAGTGAGACCGCAAGCACAGCGCCCCTCGAAGGACAACGAGCCGGTAGGCCAAGCCAGGCCTGGCTCGTTTCTCCATTGGGTCTTCCAGTGATTCTGAAAGGTCCGGCAGCGTTTGAGTTGCAATACATTGATGAGAGAGTAGTAAATTTCCATTTTACAAAAAGCCGTGTATAACTTCCAATTTGTTTAACCTTCTACTGAGGCACCACAGGAACAGGCCTTAAAATGCAAAATACCTCCAGACCTGCTCTGAAAAGTAACAATCTCTTCGTAATATATATTCCCACTTTAAAGGATCCCCGTTCACAAAGTGCTGTAGCGTAGATGTGTACGAAGTTTACTTATTCAACAACTCAAAGTATTTTCTTTTACCGTGAACTTGCTGTACTGCGAAGTGTCGCTAAGCAGAGTTTAGATTATTGGTGGGTTTCGAGGGGAGGTATTTCGTTTTTGATAGGGTGGTAGTGCGCAGCTTTAGCTGAAGGAAAAGCCGCAGGTTCTCATTCGACGGAAAACTACTTTGTGTCGCAGCATCTTCGTGGCGAGTAACTGCCGCAGGACAATGGACGTGTATCTTCCACATCAGGGTCGAAAAAAAATCGAGATCCCTTTGTTACGCCCTGAATTGTGGAACCGGCAACACATTTGGTTCGAATGAACCCAATTAGTTTGGCGGAACACTCAACTTCGAGGAGGGAGGAAGAAGACTGGTACGTAAAAGGAAACGCGAAGTTGAGTGCAGCAGAGAAGTAAAGTGAGGCTGCCCCAAGGAGGAACAATACCTTTTTTGAAATGCTAAACTCCTCCTCGCTCCAGTATATATTATAACAAGACCCGAAATGCAAATCCTTCGGCTTTAGGGCTCGGAGTGGGGCTCAAAAAGACGAGATCTATTTGAATAAAGTGGTCGTGATTTCCTGAGCAGCGCCTTCCCGCCAGCGACCGCACAGAATTCCCCCTGTACGCACCAGACTAACAAATTAGGGCTTGGAGGGGTATTTTGTGACGGAAGAACGGCCCTAATTGCAGGTTAAAGAGAAGGGTATGCTAAACGGAGATGGGAGCTGTCATTAACAACACATTGTCATCAATAGACCAAAACTTCTGCACAGGTACTGAAGTGATTGCCCGTCGACCTACCAGTCGATTAGAGCCAATGTGCTCTGTGTGTGAGGAGATATTGTAGGGTCCCCCCCCCCCCCAGGGACAGCATTCGCTCACGTATCAGCGCCCCTGAGCTGGCGCCTAGTCTCCAAAGTCTGTCAGTGCTTTTCACAATTTCGCTATCAATGGATTGTGTAACGAAGTGAAACTGAAACAATCGAATTCCAGTTTCGCCTAGTCAACTACCTTCTGTACCTTTTCGTACTTTTATTTGCACCCCGATAGGACAATTGACGTGGAGTTTAGGTTTTCGTATGTACTTAACGCCCCAGCATGGAGCTCATTCAGCTGCCATATTCGCTAACTGTTCCGGGCTAGCTCAGAGGAACAAGCTCTTCCTTAAGAAGGGTCTATTGGAGAGAAGTTTTTTAAATCTCGCAATTTCGCTTTTCTACAAATTTTATTAGGGCGGACTAATGAAATGAGAACTAGTTTCCACGACTTCTCGTTCAAGTCATTGTGCGACAGGGTAAGAGGCTCGACATCGGTTCCTGTCTGTACTGCCTGCGACTCAGCTCGTTCACAATCTATTCTTCCATTGCTTTGTAGGGCAGAGCAGCAGCCTGAAGAGGAGTCATTAGTCGCTCCAGAACTGACTCGCCCCAGAAGAAAAGGGCGAACCCCGAGAAACGCTTCGCAATATTTCTCCGGCCAATAAATAAGCGGAATTTAAAGATCAACCGGGACGTTCTCTTGACTTCTCGAACGGGTTTGACAAGAATGGATCGCTTAATTTCTCAAAAGACGGCAGATAAAACGTCGGCCCTTACTTAGCCTGTTCAGTATGCCGCGCGGAGGCCGCCAGTAAACGTCCCTATTATCGTCATATAATGAGGGTCATAGACTCTTCGACAAGAAACTAACGTCCTCCGGGTGGATAAGGGATCTTGCTACAGTCTCGCAGTATTTTCTCCTTGTTGGAAGTCAGTGTTGCAAGTCACCCTTCCGATACTTCCACGTCAATTTAACTTGAGCCACCTGCGGCACAAATCGCTCCTTTGTACTTTGGCTAATGCCATCGTTGGCTGAATGGGGTAATTATGGAAACACCTGCTCAATCAACAGGGCGTTTTCTTCAATTACGAACAGCCCTGCTGGCCCCAACTTCCATCGGTAAATCAGGCTTTGCCTATTTCTGCTCAATTCGTCTCAGATTCAGTCATAGGCAGAAGCTCACACCTTATTCGTCACATTACCTAAGCTTACGGTTTCAATCCCATTGATCATTATAAATGGGGCAGGAGGACGCTCTGAAAACTGCGTCATGACGTTTGGGCGGGATACTCATGAATTCGAGGACACACCTGCAATACATAATTCAACAACTCGTACTGGGTACTACAGGCTAAAAGTCGAGTACACAATCTTACGATCATGGCTTCTCTCACACCCCATCGGAGCAGGCAATGATGCCAGCTGAGCGGATTACCCCTCTGGCTCTTAATCTCTCCTCCCTTAAGCCCTGTCGTGCTCTGCTTACCGTCAACAAATAGTAAAGGTACTCTGCACTCTGCCTAAGTGGAATGCTAACTTGGCTGGGTTGGAGCTGTACCAGGAAGTTCATTAAAAGTTGTACGGAACGTATTGCAATTGGGTACAAGAGATGAAGCACCTCCCCAACCTCTCTTTTTGGAGAGTTGAGTAACATTCGTGGGAACTTCACTGATCCCTTTAGAGACGCCCTGCCATAGGAAAATTCTAAATGTGCAACATTAGAATTGGCGTGAGCATTTGGCTACTGTGTAACAATCTCGACATTTACTTCTGGCACTCCAATCCAGAATCATGCAGCTCTCTCTGACTATACCTGTTCTCATCCCACGTTGTCGACTCACCTCTTTTTCTGTCGATCTTCTCCACGTTTTACGAGGGCAAACTCTTTTTACCAGAGCTTGTCGTTCCGCAGCTTCCCTCTTTTACCTTGTAGCGTGGTCAATCGACTTCGATTTTCAGTTCTTAATCTCCTTGGGAAAAGACGTTTGACCCATTCTTGCGCACAGTGTTTCGTTAGAGATTACTTCAGACCATCATCACACTGCAAAAATCTACCTTAAGCAGCTTTCCACAGAAACCAGCACCATTCCGGTTACATACAACTAGGTAACCCTCCACATCTCGCAGCCACTTGAGTTTTGTACTAAATAGACGAAGCTGTTCAACATCCAGCGAGAAATTTAAAGCTTGATCAGTAAAGTGTTGAGTTTTCGCAGCACAAGTGATCAAAGTGCAGGCGAGCATACGACGGCGAGTCGAGTGCAGTCGATTCGACTTCTTCGATAGTCCGAGGTTCATCAACGCGCTTGTTTTTGCGCTCTCCCTCGTCCTTTCCGAGGGAAAAGCGGTAGATAATTTTTTACTCATCCAACTGGTTTCGCGTTAGGATTTTTCTCGTGACGAAAGAAGGAGAAATAATTGTTACTGTTAGAGGAGGATTCGAACCTTCCACGGCTTTCACGTTGATTAAGAAACATGTTATAAAGTGGTGAAGAGAAAGGAGAGGGCAGAGACTCGTGATTGACTAGCGGTATATTCCGAGTAAGGGGTAGGAAGGTGGCTATCACATACGAGTTTAACTCCTCTTCACTAGTCAACGCGTGAAGAGCACAACTCCCCGTTTTATAGCTTTGCCAGGAGTTTCCCTTCGTTGTTAGCAGTAAACTTTTAATTAAATATTTTTTAATGGCAGAAATGCTTCATGGCGACATAGCGCACTTCCGTTCCATGCAAAAGTGATGTTAATTAACGTACTTGATGAGTTTTCTCTTATCAATTCTTTGCAATTACATCCAGCAGTTGGCCAGGTGTTGAAAGAAGGTTGAGTTGGAGTAGATCGACTAGGAAAGTGCTCCCAAATGTCATGGAGCCATACGGGCCACTGCCATACGGATTGGTACATGTTAGACTGCTAATAAACCATCAAGCGGTGCAGGTGCTGTTTGAGCCCAGAAACTTCATGGTATCGCTGAAGAGAGAGAGAGAGACTACACTGAAGATAGTGAAGCATGTGTATGTTGAATAGCCTAATTGAGGAGCAGGCGGTAAGAGTGTCAGTAATAAAGAGTTGGAAAACATTTGGCTTGTGAAGCAAAATAGAAAGAGTAGCGGTTCGAAGGGGTGCTTGTGCTAATGGTACTGGTTTGGCGGAGGATGGGGGGCCCTAGAGGGAAAGGGTATCCGAAAAAGGTAGGACTAGGAATGATTAACGATACGGCCAAACAATTAGTACCTCAACCTGTGGCGTAAATATTAATACCTTGTAAGAATGACAAACTGGAACCAGAATTGTTGGTTTAGGAAATTCGAACAGGTAGACTAACGAATAGGAATATGTACCACACATGTGATAAAATTATAAGCGTTACCAAGAAAAGTGAAGCGAACAGATGAAGATGTAAGAGCTAATAAAATAAAACGCTGCAAATTATTGCACAACGGTTTATTATTCGGTCCGCTTGACCTAGTATTACTGCTCCGAGACCCAACCCATTCGATTCAGCTTCGAAAAATACTAGTGAACCATACGAAACATGACTTGACTACAATGGAACTACGTAAACTGAATATTCCCCGGCGCCAGGCGCCCGTAAACGTCTGTAGGCATTTATGATCCGATGTACGGGAGTGCGGAGGAAGTGCCAGCCGCATCGGCTCTACCCTTCCTCCGCCCCGTAGGGCAAAAAGAGTCGGAGATATTGAAAACGGGGACTTCCAGCGAACCCTCGGATCTTTTCTCATGAGACGGGAGGGAGGGAGTACAAACGATGTAGTTCCCGCGATTTCGTTCAATTAGTTGACTCTAATAATTGCTGTAATTTCCCTATACGCAGTTATACACGTCTGATACTCATTCCATTCGACCCACGATGTAAAAATACCTTCAAAACAATACGAAACACGGCTTATTTGCGATTATACTGCGTTTTGTTAATTTTTTTAACCATTTTTTGTCCATAACAACCATGGGCTTCGTTCGGTCGGATTGCCAAGATGGCGGGCACAACTAGATACCAAATGGGAGTTTGGTGCGAAAGAACGATTTTTTCAGAACACGTTAAAGGCACAAAACAGCCCAGACGGCGGTCAGCAGACAGGTGACAGGGGACAGGGGACGGCGGACGGGGGACGTGGACGGACATTGCAGATTTGGGATCCCCATGTCTTGAAACGTGAAGTATCAAATTTTGAGGAGGGGGGGGGTGTACAAAATTTTTGAGACCGAAAACATAGGTTTATTATTCAGAATGAATAATTAACCAAAAGTGAGGACTGTGTTTTAAAATGGCTTTGTGGGAATTAAGTGGGCCGGTAGTGAGTGTGGGTGAGGACGAGACTCTGTAATTACATGACTCAAGGGAAGACAGGAGCTGTGAGAGGGTTCACTAATGAGCTGTTCACGTCAGCAGTAATGTTCACTCATAGTCTGCTGGGACAAGCTGTGTTAGTCAAGAGTGAACTCCTAACCAAAACAAAAACAGGAATCGTCGAAGAGGTTTTTGGAAATCAACGATCCCAAGCAAGTTACCATTGGGGTAATATGTCCTATAAAGGTTGGAACGAATTGTGAGTATATTTTCTACAAGAAAAAAAACTGGGCATAGCGACTACGACGTTCAAATAAATTACTTGGTGATGGAAAGCTATGACATTCTTTTCTTAAAATAACTAATAGAGACCAACTGGTGGCATGGACCTACACAGTCGAGGCATGTCCGAATTCCACAAGGGCGACAATGAGGCGCTGTGGAATTTATCTAACACCCATGACGTCACAAGAGTTCAGAGATCGAAAGACGACACCTACACTTCCCGTGTAGAGGATTTTGAGAAATAGAGAGTTGAACAGGATGAGAGAGTATCTCTATGTATAAATGACAAACAGTCGCTGGTTGAATCTGTCCTCTGATGCCATCTTGTGCATGGAGGGCAGTCGATTTGTAAGGTTCTTAAAATATCAAAATTAGGCCAGTAACCACAATAAGTCTTGCATCGAGCTTGTGTCATTGCGCCAGCCTCCCTCACCCCCCCCCCCCCCCACCATCAATACTTAGGCTATATCCACCATGACACCGGTTTAGAAATTTCATAGTCGAGCAGCTCTGGGCACCAGCTACTACTGCTCACCCAACAAAAAACTTTTTTTTTTTTTTCTTTTGCAGAACGAGGCCTAAACAATCCCATCCACAGCCCCGAAGCAGCAACATCCGTTTGACCTATGAATGGCAGAGTTCTCTGTCGTCTCCTGCAAGCGGGTTTGGCCTGTCTGTAGCAGGCAAAGTTTGCATGCTTCACACTGGCCTTGATATCCTGCTAATGGTGCACCACATAACGCGTCTCAATATGAAACTGCATGAGGCGGTAACCTTCCTGCCTATGCCTTTTCTTCGCCCTGGGGTGACCTTGAAGATTAACCTCCTTGTCTCTGGAATCCACCCTTCTGTCCCTCTCAGGGAAAGCCAAGGGCGCTCATGGGCCATCAGACCACCGTTTTAATTGCCTCCGAGACGGTGTGATAGGCTCAAGCCATCCCCAATGCTCGTTACATCTCTACTGCTACTGATCCGCCGATCTGCACGGGTGAAGGAGCTCTCGACCACCGTCGGTTGAAGATGTGGGTCTGCCGTACCGGTAGATCTGGATGCGAGACGATTGACTGGCACAGACGCTTCGAAATACCGTTGTGATTGCCGACGTAGTAAGAAACAGACGCTCGTTTAAACTTCCGCTAAAATCCAATGACTCCTACACACCGTAGATCTCCTTTCAGCTCTCTTTCACGTTCCCTCGCCAATGAACGAGTTTGTTTTCTTCGGGTCCAAAGACCTGTTTCTCAAAAAACGAAAATCGTTTCTCGTTCTCCCGAAAAGACAAGATCCGCTGTCTCTCGTCGTCCCAATTGAAGAAGGCAAAAGTTGTGAGAGGAGAACTGAAGAGCGAAAAAAAGAATCAGCGAGAAACTTCAGATCCCGATAAAATAATGACGCGAGGCCGATTCGCTGGAATTAAATGAGCGGACTGACCAGTTGGAGATGGGGCTTTTAGTGGGGCAGTCGGGAAGGATTTTTTGTCGTTGTTGGTTATCCGCAAACGCATTTCAAAGTCGTGACACAAAAACGGCGATCCGCTTTATAACTGGATGCTGATTGACATTTCACGGAGAGATTCAGAATTTGGGCGAAAGAGAGTGGAATGAGAATGGCTGTTTTCACAAGCACTGGCGAATAAAGGTGAAGTATGACACCCTGACATTCCTGACTGTGCGATGCCCAGGCGTTTCCTGGAAGGGCTTAGGCAGGGATGTCTTCACAACAAATTATTAATAGGAAAGGCAGGAATAAGCCCGAAAATTGTCGTTCGATTGCTCAGCTTGCTGGAGAGGGAGGGGGCATTTAAGCAATTGTTGTGGAGCCTGCAACTTTAGAATGTGGCTAAAGAAAGTTGCGAGATGCGTCTAATCAAATAGTTATATGAGAATCTTTTAAAGTGCTGTCAAGCGGTTTGCGGGCAATCAGGCAATGGCACATCAGATGTCCCTCGCCCCTTTCGGGGGTTTACTTTGTTGCCAAATGAAGCGCAATTAGTTGAACAAGGGACTGCGGTAACCAGTTCTCGTCGTGCTACAGTTGTTGGACAAGAGTGAACTTGCTTTGAATATTTCCCACGAGTCACCTAGCGGTCTGCCACAGACCAACGGGGGGAAGCAAACAGAACAGAAGAGAAAGTGAAGTAAAGAAGTAATTAGTGAATTTGTCCTCAGAGAGCTAAGGAAGGAAAGACGTATAGCGCTGCCTTATAGAGAGGAAAAGACCTGCTTCTGGTTCAGGGCCCTCCCCTATCCTATTACCATTGATTAAAAGACAGGGCAAATGCATTATGCGCATTCTCGACCCTTTGGAACGAGAGCATAATGGTTTCAAAGGCCTCCAAGAGGTTCCATATAGGTTTCTCCTCGATGAAATGCGCCGGTAATGAACTCGGCGTAGCCTGCCGCTTACCTTTTTATCGATATCGACGACGACAGGTTCAAGTGGCGCCGGCAACAACCTGGTTTTTGAACTAATGATGCGGAATCGACGAGCCAAATTAATTGAGCTGAGTTACAGCTGCTTCTTACTGCATGGAACATTTGCTGCTGGACATGGTAGCAACTCTGAACATTTCGATGTGCTCGGCCTACTCTTAGCTAGTTGATAACCTTAACCCCTGAGAACTATTCCCAAATGACTGCCCCAAATCATCAGAAGTCGTGGATTTTGGGATTTAGTGAGTCTAGCAGTGTAGGGTTCCACATTTTGAGGCTGTGATACACGTGGTGGTAAGATGAGACCAACTCTAAGATGAACTGCGTCTTCCGCTATTGTATTTTTGCTTTCCTTACGTTACAAAGTTAGACGAAAAATCATGCAACCCTTGAGCTGCCCAGGTATGAAGAGGCATTGCACTGCCTGCTCACTCATTGCTCAACGAGTACGGGGAGCAGATGCTGATTTGAAAAGGGGGCCTGGTAGAAACACACGGCATCGTGAGGTCAGGGGACTTTTTGCTCGTCAGGTAGCGGAATCCCACCTTCCTAGTCGGCCCACTGCGGTCGCGCCTCCATTTCTTTAGACGCCACACGTTCATGGAGTGCCCATGCAGCACAGGTGCCTTGAACAGCGCCTCCCAAGTCCTACATGACTGTACCCTACACTGGAAATGCACCGGCACCATAGAGGGTTGAGTTGTAACTAGCTCTAGCTGTAAGTTGATAAAAGTCGCCGGTTGTTTCGTCTGTTAGGTATTCTATATACCCTGCGTAACACGCCGATTGTTCCAATCCAACCTTGCTCGTTGGGACAGATAACTAGATTAGATACACCATGAACCTGCCGCTCTAAAGACGTAATTGTTGTTAACGCAAACCCAGTAGTTAGTAAACTCGAGTGTTTCTTTTTTCCCCCCGAGGGCATGCGGGACAAGTCCCTTTGTCACTGCGGCCACGTGTAGGCCTATTGTGACTCTAGCCCTTCCTTAGTAAAAGGCGTCGTACATACCCGTCCCCTTTATGAAGCCAAGTATGTCCTTCACCCCAGCTTCCGCTATGATATGGGGCTCAATAATCCCCTGGGCAAAGTATCCAAAGCGTTTCAATGCTACGGCAGGGCACTCACATAGGATGTGCTCTGCCGTCTCGTCCTCCTCACCACAGAGTCTGCATTCCACCGCCTCTGAGATGCCCATCTTGTTGAGGTGATACCTGAGTGGGCAGTGTCCGGTGAGGAAGCTAATCAAGACCCTCAAGTCCCTCCTAGAGAGTGTCAGCATCGCCTTTGCCCATTGACCAGAAGGCGTAACAAGCCTTTTTGATTGTCTAAGTCATGGCTGGCGATGCCAATGGGCGCTATTTTCCTGTGTCTCCCATTGAGCCACCAAACGGTTCAGGTGACTTTTGGTCATACCTACGTGAGGTTCAGGCCCAATGGGTAGGGCTTCTGTGCCCTTCTTTGCAAGGTGGTCAGCCTTTTCATTGCCCTCATGCCCCTTGTGAGCCGGCACCCAGATGAGGGAAAGCCTATTGTGGGCGCCGAGCTGCTTGAGAGCATGAAGGCATTCCCATGCGAGCCTGGACCTAAAACTATAGGCCGCGATGGCCTTTAATGCGGCCTGGCTGTGCGAGAACATGTAGATCTGCTTGCCCTTGAGTCCCTTAGACAGGATCTCTTCCGCGCAGATCTTTATAGCTAGGATTTCCGCGTGAAATATCGTGGCGTACTCCCCCAGCGGCTTAGCCAGACTGTAGTTGGGCCCAACAATGCCCAGTCCAGCTCTGCCTCCCATGACTGAACCATCGGTGTACCACCTCGGTCTGGAACGTCTCCTGCTCCCATCGTTCCCGCGAGTGGATACTTACCCTGAATGGCAGCCGAAAGTTCTTTCGTTCTGACATAACGTCAGTAGCAAGGACCACAGCCTCTTCCAGTTTGAACTGTCTAGTTGTTCTTTGGAGGTTTACCTTAACCCTGGTGGAGATGTTCCTTGTCCCGCGAGTGGATACTTACCCTGAATGGCAGCCGAAAGTTCTTTCGTTCTGACATAACGTCAGTAGCAAGGACCACAGCCTCTTCCAGTTTGAACTGTCTAGTTGTTCTTTGGAGGCTTACCTTAACCCTGGTGGAGATGTTCCCTGTCTGCAAAAGCCTTACTGCTCCCAGGTAAGCAGTCCTCTGAATATGTATATGGAGAGGTGAGATGTCTAAAAGGACTTTCATTGTAGCAATAGGGCACGTATTCATTGCCCCTGCAATAGCTAGGCATGCCTGTCGCTGCAGTTTTTGGAGTTTCCCTTGAGCTGCTAGCCGGCATGTTACCTTCCACCACACCGTGGAGGCGTAGGTGACGTGGGGTCTTATTATCCCCTTATAGAGCCACTCCATCATTTTTGGAGTTATGCCCCATGATTCGTCTGTTAGGTATTCTATATACCCTGCATAACACGCCGATTGTTCCAATCCAACCTTGCTCGTTGGGACAAATAACTAGATTAGATACACCATGAACCTGCCGCTCTAAAGACGTAATTGTTGTTAACGCAAACCCAGTAGTTAGTAAACTCGAGTGTTGGTGTACATGTGTATTAAAATGACATGAACTCACCCCTATATCTGCCAAGAGCTCTTCCACAATGACCACCTGAAACAAAAACAGTGATTTTGTTAATTAGGTACAATAAGTAATTGTACAAATGTCACCTTTTACAAATTGAAACTTTTTATAATTTCTAACTACTTTTGTAAATACGTTATTCTACAAACTTCCCCAAATAAACGGCCTGCAAGAGCCCGGGAAGAGGTACATAGAACCCCTTATTCTGTAACGCGTTATGACGTAATGTCAGTGGGACCGTTCTACCTCTTGCTTTGTCCACTTCGTCCTGAGCCTTGCTATACCCATCTCATGCTAAACCTTGAGCGAGCAACGGGATCTTCTGTGCTCCCGTGTGTTACCTCTGTCTCGTTGTTACTAATATGTTGTCCTCTAAACTGGGAGTATTTAGCCTTAAGATTTTCCGGTGTAGCAGTTTCCTTTCTTCAGAAAGAGTGCTTACTCCTTCAAGAAGTGAGGGGGTTTCCTCGAGGAATTGAAGTACTAGCTCTAACAAAAGTGGCCAAGTTGGTCCCTCAGCTACAGATATTGCGGTCCTTACAACTTAAGGGATTCCCTTCCATGGAACGATAAGCTGGACCGGCGCCAGTGCCCGCCAGATTCAACAGCATGACTAATTTAATTCGTTCAAGTTCTCCAACTATTCCTGAGACCCCCAGCACACCATTGAATCCTTCCATGTTCCTTCATCGTCACGAGTTCAAGGTTCCTTCAGGTTAAGACCAGCTCCAGCCGCCAAATGCCACCATCCTGGCTTTAGTGGAGAAACTTCAGGGCCAGCTCAGCATCGAGGTACATAATGAGCTCATGAGCCACCTTTTCGCAGTCGTGCACAATACGAGGTCTTACGTTTGAATTTGTAGAGTTACTTATCACTGACTGCCAGGGTGTTTCCCCATTTTCAGCTACACGTTTAGCTCTAGTTTCCGGAATCATCTATGTCTACCCAGTTCGCAGCGCTAGGTCTTCATCACTTTGGTACCTTCAATGGACTGTGGAACTCAAGCTTGTAAAAAAGATGCACCCCAACAGTTGAGTCCCCAAATTCCTGTATGAAGGAGGGTTCCATTTGCGTGTCGCTAGCGTTAAGGCCTGAATCCTGAAAGACCTGGGTCTGATCCAGCCCTCCGATACCGTTCTGTCCCGGGGAATTCATTCATCAAAAATCACGCTCTCAGACTCAAATAACGTTCGAGATGTACAGGACTTTTTTTTCTTCTGAAGTAGCAGAGAATTATGGTTCTCCTGAAGAAGAGAGGAAGTACTGCGAACTCGAACAGGCAATTACAGGTTCTGTGGACTACGCACACCAAAAGGAAGCGGGATTCTTAAGAAGAAGGCCAAACGTGCCTTCGGAAACGGATATTTCGCATTGGTAAATCTTCCTCTCGCGGAAAAATTATAGCGGCCATTAAGGGACTAAAATGTCAGCGGGGCCGTAAAAGCGATCGCCCCTGAGTCCGAGTCGAGGAGCGAGCAGTGAGTTAGATGCCTCTTCCAGGCACAATCACCGTCATAACAAGTCATAAAAACCGCATTAAATCCCATTTCCCGTCTTCGTTTTCGATTCAATTTCACCATACCTTAATAAGTACGGAGGAACGCTTCAGGATCGAAGTGAGTACTAGGTTGAGATCTGACCATCTAAAGGTGTCGCGGACCTAATGAGAGTTGCTTCATGGGACTTCTCAAAATCCTTCGCAAAACGTACTTCTTGCTTTCTTCCTTCCACAGTCGTGGAGGATTTATCGTTGTGCAGGTTGTGGTTAATCTCTTCAAGGCGGTTGATGGTCTCGCTTGTGCACAACACCAGATCAGGTTTGCACGCCTTGACCTTAATGAGGAAAACTGAGCCAGTGACGGGCGAAGAATCATCTATTTTCCTACAGCTGGGTACTACAGCCACAACGCTATTTCGCCGCAGTACTCAACTTTCCCTCCTACTTCGTATAACTTGGGACGTTGCAAATCTTAAGATAGTGTAAAAATTGGAAGCTAAGAAATGTATTATATTCCTACAATCGTATTTTTTATGTCTGATGACTGCTCTTCAGACGACATACTTGTTCTCTTCCAATTGCGAGTTTTCCGTACCATTTACTGTCTTTCAGAATCTACTACTGTCTCACTAGTCAAGAGGACTGTGAGAGAACACGCCAGAAAGACTGTCAGACGGTCTGGAATGCTGCAGGAGTAAGACACTCCAAACGTTTTGTCTCAGAGGAAACACATGAGATAAGACAGAACCTTCTGAGGATGGAGAGGAAGGACTTAACGCAGATTGTTGAGATCATTACTGGGCACTGCAGAATGAACTGCATGATGAGTATGTTATGGGTATAGTCGACACCCCTCGGTGCAGGTGGTGTGGCACGGATGAGGAGACTTCCTACGATGTCCTGGCCCAGTGCCGGAGACTTGAGAGGGAGCGACTTTTGTTCTTTGGCACCACTTCTCGCAGGATAGATACCAACGAAAACTCTTTCAGGAACTACCTGGCATTCCTCACGAGGCCTGTAAGACAGTAGGACTGGCACAATAGGTAATCCGGCCGCGGTACACATCCCAAATTGCGGGACAGTCAGAAGACTATATATACTGTCTTTCATTTTCTGGGATTAATACACCAAGGATTTCCTCGCCTCCATCCAACAATATTCGAGCGGTGAAAAAGCACTGAAACTGTTATCTGGCTGACAGTGGGAGAGGCTCGATTAGGCAAGGCCGTGAAAATCTTAAAGAATAATGGCCCTCGCACATTGCGTCTCGGAAAGCCGAATGACTTTTTAAAGCAGACTTCACTTGATTAGCGCAAAACGAAAAGTATGACAGCAAAGGGGTGTCTGAAGAGATCTGAAAGCCAAGATTTTGATAGCAGTTAGCGCCTAAGTGATGCTTGCACAGCTTAAGTGCATAACACAACTGTTCGCGAGTACGTAACTTATATGCACGATCAAGTGGCCTTACTTTATATAGTACATAAAATATAATGAAGTGTGGCCCATCAGGATTGCATCCAACGAGGCCTAACTGTGGCTGGGCGTCACAGTGTACTCTGTCGCCACACTGTGCTCACCCTGCAGTTGGGGGTCCAGAATTCCACTGCCGTACTCCCTGCGTGTTCGTATGAGCCGGACTAAAAGGGACGCAACTTACACTTCTTCCACATACATGACACACTGGGAACCCCCAACCTTGAGCTGGGCAGAACACACCCTCTGCAGGAAGGGGGACAGAATTCTCCTGCCGTATCCTCTGTGTGGCCGTAAAAGCCAGCCTTAAAGGGGCTTAAAGCTCACGACACTGACATACACAACATATACCCGATACAAAATGCACTGCAACGGCTCACGTGGCCGAACACATTGACTTAAAACACTCATAATGAACGAAAGACAGTCCTGGAAGTAGCTCACTAACACCTATGAGCGATCCCCTATATAGGTTCCTTCGGAATGAGGAGGAGAAAAACCAGGTTTGAGCGTTCCTGGGGCGGCTAATAGCGTGTGTCCTGCTCACCACATCACCAGTGGCCGAGGGCTGACTCTGAGCAGCAGCTGAAAAATCCCTCATGCGTCTTAGTCCTGGTGGGTGGCAGGACTGGCAGCTGCGGCGCATGTGGGGGCCTCCTTGCACTATTAGCGACGGTTGTTGGGAGGGCAAACGAACTTAGCAGCATTGACTGCTACAAAGCTAGCCTTTAACCATTTTGCAGAGTTCGCGAAGAAGGTGATGGCTAAGAAACGTGGTCATAGTTGATCTATCCTTTTGAAACTTGCCACTCTAGTACATAGTTAGATGAGGTGGGAAACCAGATTATGAACTCCTCCCAGATGGTTCGGGATTCCTCAGGTGGTCACCTCCGCGCGGTCACACACGGGCAACAGCTCTCTACCGGGAGAATGGCTAACGACCAAATACCTGCCATACCTCCGCAGGTCTGAGTTTGGTGGATGCTGCAGGGGCCAGCCTTTCGCATATTAGCGAAACCGCAACTTCCATGACTGATATAACCCTCGTCGAGGGTTTAGGTGCAGTCATCAAATAAGGAAACAGACCTGTGTGCTTCACATGCATCTTCCGCATGTCTGAACGAAAAAAGAGGAAATTGCAGCGAAATTTTTCTTGAACTTTGGAGAAGTAGAGCGAACATTGTTAGGAAATAGAAAACATGTTGTTGGGGAATCGAGCGAAGATGGGAAGTTAAGATGAATTTGTGGAATAACTGACATCAGAGGTGTCCCATATTGCAGCGTCGCCAATATAACGAGTGTTTTAGTCTCACGGAAGGATTAAGAAAGTATTACATGATGCTAAGCCCTGAATCAGTTGATTGTGTCGTCTTGACATCTGTCATCCAATCAGTTCGATGACCAAAGGGAAGAAGGGTGTTGTGAAGGGGAAACAGGGGTGGGGGAAGATAAATGGTAAGCAATGTTTAACAACAACTCTTGTCGCTGAAGAGGGTGCTGACGTCATGCTGAGTGGGGGGAGGTGGACGTCCCTGTTCATCCCTTATCAATTAACAAGGTCAGTTACTAATACGCCATACACTCCTTTTTATACTACTCACTTCTTCTTCAGGCCTCCCAAAAAAATTTAAACCTTCCCCCCCCCCATCCCGCCCACTACAGATAATAAGCAAATTGTGTGAAATGCGCTTCAGATACGTCCTTGGCGTCTGGGCTGTTTCTGTCAATCCCCTGCAGAAAATGCACGCCTAATCGATCGAAACCAGTGTCGAGTTACTTGCGCGGCTCGATACAATAACTCGATATAATTCTCAGCTAACCCCGCGAATTATGAAGCCGGTCCCCGGAGTTGCCTCAGCTAATGAACCACAAGTAGCTTCTCGTTACATTCCAATTGAAACCCACTCTGTTATTACGAAGCATTAATCAAACCAGCAAACGCTCCGACGGCCCCTTTACTCGTTTTATCTTTTCGGGTTAATTCGAAGTCCGCTCCGAAGGAATCAGGAATAATGGTACCGATTTCGTCCAATCGAAGACCCCTCGACGCGCCAACAATTAGGCGTCATAGGTCAATTTCTCGTCTATACGGACTGCCGTAATTTGAGTTGTTGTTTATTTGGTGGATTAGGGAACGGGTTCAAAGATGCCCAACGATAATTTGGAAATGGTACCTACCCAGTGGCTTTCACCAAAATTTCTCGAATACTGACCCAGTCTTCGCCCCTTTAATGTGATTATATAGCGGGTAAAGCCGCCGCTGCTCCGTAATCTTCAAAATGGTGAAAGGACCATCCTTCCATCTCATCGTCGATGATGGTAATAACGTAATTTGATTAGCATCAGATGAAACACCACTTATTAGCGCGAAAGTCACTAACTATTGTAACAAAAGTTATAATTAAATAACTATAACTGATTATAAAATACCGCTTTATGTTGCGTTATTAGCTCTTCAATCAAAATATTTTACCGGTTTCCCGCCCATCTCCACCAACTAACACGATACCAACTAAATATTCATTAATTTCACGAGAGCAACTCAATTACAAAAAACGCTGCAACTTATTACACAACAGTTTGTCATTATCGTGCACAGCTAGGCGCTGTACCACAAATCCAAGGCCCGCAGGTGCATTCGATTCAGCATCTATGCATCTAAAAAGACTAGTAAACCGTACGAAACACGACCGGAACAACGAAAATTGACATTTTCTAGGAGAATTAATGAGTGTTAGGAGTGAGGCGGGGGGTAGTGTGGGAGATGAGCGCAAGCCAGGGAGGAAGATACGCTATGCTGTCCCGCGAGTTCCTTCAATTAGCAAAAGCGAGTACTGCGATTCCATCCAGACGCAGTCCTACACCTCTGAGGCCCCTCCTGTTTACTCATCATCAAAAAACCCTGCAAATTATTACACAACGGTTTATTATTCTCATGAACAGCTTGACCTAGTATTACTGCTCCGAGACCCATTCCATTCGATTCAGCATCGAAAAATACTAGTAAACCACATGAAACACGATCTGACTACAATGGAACTACGTAAACTAAATATTCCCCCGGCGCACGGGCCCGTAAACGTCTGTAGGCATTTATGATCCGATGTAGTGGTGTGCGGAGGAAGTTCCGGCCTCATCAGCCCTAACCTTCATCCGCCCCATCGGGCAAAAAGAGCCATAGAAATTGGGACGGAGACTTCCAGCGAACCCTCGGCAGTTGGCACGACATTGCGGGTCGAGTGGCATTGCAAGGCGAGCCAGCGGGTGGTTTTGATGAGACGGGAGGGAGGAGTACAAACGACGAAACGTTGAATTCCGCTGTAGTTCCCGCAAGTTCTTTCAATTAGTTGACTTTGGCTCACTATAATTACTGTAATTTCCCTATACGCAGTTGTACACGTCTGATACTCATTCCATTCAACCCAGGATGTAAAAATACTTTGAAAACGATACGAAACATGGCGTATTTGCGATTATACTGCGTTTTCTTAATTTTTTTAGCCATTTTTTGTCCATAACAACCATGGGCTTCGTCCGATCGGATTGTCGAGATCAGATATTGCGTATAGTGTCTCTAGATTGTTAGATTATCCGGATGAGCACCAATTTTGTGGTTTTGTGATAAACAGCATTAACACCTGCGTACGGTTTGGGATACGCGCCCTAACAGGATAACGTTCGAACCAGTCTCTTGAATGTCGCGGTGACAAAGGTGCCACGGAAGGAACCGAAAGAAAAGAACCGGGATTGGGAATAAGATAATACTACAGAGTGCACAGAAAAAACAGGTCGGGGGACGATCGCAAAAATTGGGAATAATAATAATAGGGTAGCAACAACAACCACAACGACAATAATGAAAGTGAATAAGGACGGCAATTCATAACGAGGTAAACAGTTTGATATCGCGGCTGTGAGTGCGTTCCATTTGTTAAAATATGCGGCGGATACAACAGATTTCTTAGACCACGTTAAAGGCACAAAACGGCCCGGACGGCGGACGGTGGACGGCTGACGGGGGACGGACATTGCATATTTGGAATCTCCATGTCTTGAAACGTAAAGTATCAAATTTTGAGGAGGGGGTGTAAAAAATTTTTCGTCGCCGAAAACATAGGGTTATTATTCATTCTGAATAATAAACCAAAATACCTAGAAAACTGTTCGAAACGTGACCGATTTGCATTAAAAATATTTCGGTTTTGAATAGTTTTTTTAAACCCTTTTTTTGCCTATAACAAATGTTCAGCAGGCCTTATTAGCTGGGTTTTTTACCTCCCAAATGTCTGCACATGCCCTAACGGGATTCACTAGGCTTAATGGAAAGTCATTGTTTCCCGGAGCATCGACCCCCTTTGTTTACCTATGGAAAGCCCACCTCTTCAATCACTTACGATCCACAATTTTCTGGGCTTTCCAACAACTATCCTTTTCCAGACCCCCCCCCTCCCACCTTCTTTATTTTTCTCTTTTCAACAGACAGCTCATCCCAAGGCCACCAGTCATCCATCAGTAGACTCATCAGCACTCGACAAACAGTTGTCTTCCCAGTTCTCCCGATTCATTCGTTTCTCAAGACTCGCGCCACTCACAACTTAACACTCTCTCTGTCTCTCCACTTAGTTTCCCAGGCCACCAGTTCACATGTATTTAGAATCCCCTTGTTCGCGTTTACATACTCGTCCTCACCTGACCTCGCGATTCTTTCGAGTGTAATGCAGTCTTCACTCACGCTCACCACGTTCATTTATTTTTCAGTTTTCAAGCTCCCCCGTTCGTCGCCCAACAACCAACAACAACCATTTTCTTTTGATCGGATTGCCGACTAGACGGGCACAACTAGATACCAAATGGGATTATTGTAAGATAGAACTTTTTTTAGACGTTGAACTCAAAATCCTCATTATTCTCATACAGTTGGAGTATCGGCCCAGGAAGTGAGGTTCTCTGATCAGACTTCAAGCACCTGACTCCGGAAGGAACTGATAAATTAAATAACACCTCTGAGAACGATTGAAACCGTTGGAGTTGTTATCCCAAAAAGTTATTAAAAATGGTAAGACCCACACTATATTTAAAACAAAATCGCGTAGACAGTTTTTGGTGCCTACAAAAAATTACGAATGAAATTATAAAGATCTGATTCGAGGCATCACGCAACTTTACTCAAGCCCACGTACTCGCCTTCGCTCCACCAAACCGATGTGATTTTAACTCAGTTTATGCGAACTTCACTCGGCGTTCTATAGCGAGAAACGTTTACTGCTTGTAGATCCGGAGTTTATTGGGTAGGAACTATTTATGAACCCTACGAAATAGAAAGGAAAGTTGTCTAATAGTAGTTATGATATTTGAGGATATGGCCTGTGTGTATGAAGAAACGTGAAAAAGAAGGGATTGAACAAATCATCTCACACTGGAATGGTCTCCAGAGCACAACACAAGTCGTCAAGATAAGGGTACGAGCAAAAACCGGTCAAGATGATACGGAAAGATGCCAAAAGATCTACCCATTCCACAACTTTCATTACAACCTGCGTCACCCTCACGATACATTTCCTCTTAAATGATGTTATCAACGCCATTGTCGCAGACTGTAGTCGATGCTTTCGGGTTACGGCCACCAATTGCAACGTAAATCGGCCTTTTTCGGCTTTTCGAGTGTCCCATTCCATTTTCGACGAGTTCCGATAACTCAGGATCCGGTTATGAGAGAAAAAGAAAAAAGAGAGGCCGTGAAGGTTTTATGCTAAGTAGGATTTGATGGGGTTTAGTGCGCACTGTCGACCATTGACTGGATCTTGGAGGCTACTGCTGTTGGGTAAAATATCGGTCAGAAAGTGAAGAGTCGCGTCAGGCCGCTTTCCAGTTCATCTTTTGAGGATTTACGAGAAGGGGAGTTTTGTTAGTATTTTATGGAGCTTTTGTTTCATCGCGGTTTCCACTTTCACCAGTCAACTTCGTCTACCAGGACGTTCTTCTCGACCCATGAACTTGTGAAGGCGATATCCTCGTTCATCTGCGACGGTGATAAAAAGCCCTCCTGAAAGGATCAGCTAGAACCACTGATGTTTATTCTCTTCGAGAGTTTACATTTAAGTTAGTTTTCTAGAGACGGAAAGACCTCACATTAACCCAACCAGGCAGTTCTGCTACAAGAGTCAGTCAACCCTACACCCAACCCATATCCAACTACTAACGTGTGGATCCTTGTTATCCACCCGTTCGTCAAAACACTTGATCTCTCGTTCTTTAGCTCCATCTAGTGGAAAACCGTCCAGAATCGAATAATCGCAACCTTCGTAGATAAAGCTTTCGACTTGACTCCATCATCAGGATTCTGACCAAAGCGTCATTTCTAGTCTTCTGGGGGAGAAGAGTCAAAAGCTCAACTTTTTGTTAATGTTTCCAAGTATAGTCTTCCTTTTTCAATATTACGAGCTTCTTTTATATTTGCTCGATGCAGGTTGTTGTTAAACTTCAACAAATATATAAATAAATTGACGGCTTTCAATATATATGTACATGTACTAAATGACAAGCTGTCGTACCAGCCAAGGTCTGCGTTTGGTGGTCTGTTATGAGCGTTAAGTAACAAGTATTTTGATAAGGAAACAGACCTGGGGTGCGAACACAACGAACGCCTTACAAGGTTGAAAATAAGGGAGTAAACACTCGGAAGTTGTTGCGCTTTTGTTCTAACAATAATGTTCAAATTGCACGCCTTCATTTCTCTTTCGCCCGTGTAATGGTTTATTTATGTTCGTATTTTCTGGAAATGAACCGCAAATCGAGTTTATATATACGCAGGCTGTGTATAAAGGCATAAAACGTTAACTGAGCGAACAAAAGAGCGTCTTCCCCAGCATCGTCTTGTGACAACACCTTCGTAACGTATTTCATTTCCACTGCGTGGTGGAGGGCGACAGGCCGGCTAGCAATTCAGGGGAAGCTTCAACAACAGCAGCGACAGGCGTGTCTTGCTATTACAGGGGCAATGTGTACTTGCTCTACTGCTGCAATGGACCTGAACCTTCTGGACCTTCTGAACATCTCACCTCTTCATATACATATTCAGAGGAATGCATACCTGGGAGCGGTAAGGCTTTTGCAGACAGGAAATATCTCCACCAGGGCCAAGGCAAGCCTCCAAAGAATAACTAGACAGTTCAAGCTAGAAGAGGCAGCAGTCCTTGCTACTGACGTTATGCCAGAGTGGAAGAACTTTCAGTTGCCCCATTCAGTGTTAGCGTCCACTCCTGGGAACAATGGGAGGATACGTTCTGGACTGAGGTGGGCGCCCTGCAGTGGTATACCGATGGTTCAGTTATGAGAGGCAGAGCTAGACTGGGCATTATAGAGCCCAATTACAGTCTTGCTAAGCCGCTGAGATAGCACGCCACGATATTTCACGCGGAAACCCTAGCTATAAAGATCTGCACAGAAGAGATCCTGACCAAAGGACTGAACAGCAAGCGGATCTACATATTTTCCGACAGCCAGGCCGCCTTAAAGGCTGTTGCTGTTTACACCTTTAGGTCTAGGCTAGAATGCCTTGGCCTAGGCATGGGAATGCCTTCATGCGCTCAAGCAGCTCGGTGCCCATAATAGGCTCTCCCTTATTTGGGTGCCAGTTCACAGAGGGCATGAGGGCAACGAAAAGGCTGAATGCCTTGCGAAAAGGGGAACGTAATCCCTACCCACTATGCCTGAACCCTACGTAGGTATGACGAAAAGCCACCTGAATCGTCTGGTGGTTCGATGGGAGGTACAGGAACAGCGGCCATTGGCACCGCCAGCCATGATTAAGACAAGCAAAAAGGCTTGTCCTGTATAAGGGCGAAGGCGATGCTGATACCATCCAGACAGGATCTGAGAGTTCTGATTAGCTTCCTCACCAGACACTGCCCACTCAGGTATCACCTCAACAAGATCTTTTACTAAGAAAGGGTCACAATAGGCCCATGCGTGGCCGTAGTGACAAAGGGACTTAGTATTTCATTTCCGTATTATGGAAGTCGTACTTTTCGTAAAAAGAGAGGCTGTGTGTAAAGTGAGAGATGGTGCATGTAGCGGGCACTTTCTCGTTGCTGACCGTTGGAATATTTCGGCATACTTAGGGCCATTTTCGCTAATCGTGATAAATCTGATCACGGCTAGATAAGTAAATCAAGGCTAGCCTGTTTCGTCCCACCACTTTAATCGAGATAACTGTGGAATACGGTTGGATATTACGTGGTTTGAAGGCTAATGAGGCCACAGTACGGTCAGGTAATTGGGCGTTCAACATCTCGTCCCGTAAACAAGTACTGTGTAAATGTAAACGACTCCATAGCTGTACATCCGGTAGATGCCCAACCCATATAATAATTGTCAGAAACCAAAATGGCCGCATCATCTGCCTAAGTTGAAATTGGTGAGGATCACGAAGTGCAAATGCACGTACTTTAACTGCAAGGGCTGCACGAAACAGCCGAATTAGTTCAGGAGAATGCTTTCGTCGGAGAGGAAAAATTAAAAGCGGTACAAGGAGAGCTGAGCAAGAAAGAATAAAAACTGAAATTGTGAGGTTACGACTTTTACACGCTCACGCTCTAAGGACAGAAGGAGTGTTATTATTTAACATTAGCTGCCTATCTGCTTTTAAATTCACCCAGTTGAGTCATTGGCGTTTAGTTTTTGTAACACGGCGATACGACGTCTTGAGTTTTTACTTTACTTGGCACTACAAAGTAGAATCGGCTGAAAAAACTTATTTCAGTTCTCTTCAGATCTTAACAGTTCCCCACTGAGTCCGAAAAGAGCTATTTGGGAAAGAGGTCTGTGTGTGTGTGCCTGTGAACGATTTTTAGAGAAAACGTCCGTACTAAATCAGCTCAAACTTGATATCTAGCCCGCTAGCTACCATGGGACGCCGAAATAAGGGTATGAGAAAAATGCACTGGAAGTTAACAGTAGTTATCATCGTGATCAAAACACCACTTTTTTTTCTCAACAACGGCTTAGACGATTTTGATTAAATTTCTTATATTAATAGCTCTCAATATGGCAATTATACTGTAAAATTCCCATTTGTGGAAACATTACGAGAGCAGCACAATAAATTACCACAATTTTAAGTGGAAATCGATTTTAGCACGGTTTTGTCCTTATAAACTCCTCTAAAACGTTACTAGAATGTTTAAAAATTGGTGTAGTAGTCCGATCCAATGCCTATAGGGTGAGTGTTTAAAAACAGTCATAAGATATATGGGGGTCACTCAAGAAATTCCGGAATTTCAGCTTACTGCCAGTTCTAAACGTTTTTACCCAATAACTCTGCAAAAGTGATTAGTATCCTCTTCAAAAAAAAATGGTGTATACAGCCTCATTAATTCTCTGTGTACCAATTGTTCAATAATGGTCCGGGAATGAGTACGAGCAGCACAATAAATTCCGGAACTGTAAGCGCTACCGCTTCCTGCTGCCATGAAGTGTTGTTTGACAAAGTTCAAATGAACTGAATGATAAATGAATTGAGTAAGTAGTGTTGGGTGCACGAAAGGGGGAGTTGGGGATTGCAATAAAACTGGAACTCAGTGAGCGGGAGGAGGACTGTATTATACGTGCTTGCGGAATTGAGTAGAATTAGAATCGAGGTGAGATGGAGTACAACTGGGAGACAAGGGCAGTACTCGGAACGCGTGAACTGGCGCGGGCAACCGTGTGAGAAAGTGAGAAGTTACTGGTATGTTAGTTGGAAGCAGAATGAATTTGGAAGAGCTCTGTCATCGATAAGAAAATGAATTTGGGAGAAAGAAATAAAGAAAGGGGAAAACCTAGAAAAGGGGGCTGGGGGCCCGCAGCTAAGGGATTCCCGCAGGTGAGGGGAAGGTATTGAAACGGTTGGAGACAATTAGGCGGACGGAGACAATGACGCGGGGGAAGTCCGAGGTCAAAGACTCTGACAACTTCGACGCTTTGCGTCGAACAAGTAGAAATAGCCATGTACAAAGTGAATTGACGTAGAGCTAAGGAAAGTTGTGTGTTGCAACGCACAAGGTATTTTCTAAAAGAACTTATGAATTTTACAGGAACAACAATTTCTTTTGGATCTACTTAATACTTTTGTTCGCAGCAGCATAAAACCTCATGCTGCTCTCGTTTCCATCTGGGGCGCTGGGTGAGACGACGTTAACCTTATATATTCAATTATCACCGTAGTCGAAAAGCAACTGCAATATCTGGCCACGTGTAGACAGCATCTTCGTTTATTATTATTATTCAAAAACGTATGTATATTATTCACAAAATAATAATGGGGATACTAAAAGAAGGGAATCATCGAAGGAGCACGGTAATGGAGAAAAGATATAAGGGTACGATAAAGAAAAATAAGACCTAACCAGAACTAACCACCCCGTTTTTGCGGAGTGGGGCGGTTAGTTACGGTTAACCGAGTCTAAACAGGAAAAATACGGTTGTTGAAAATGGCCCTACACTGCTAACCATAATTATGTTTGTACAGGACAAGAGCACTCGCTCCAGGCGTCTCGAAAGGTCCCTACATGTTTCTGCAAGTTGTTGTGATCACGGTCTTGAGGTTTCTGATGTTGGAACAAGCGATTTTCGTCCGATTTCACTACAATCGAGTGGTGTTCGTGTTATTGTTTAAATAAATAAAATAAAGGGAAAATAAATAAAAAATGGTCCCGTCGCCCGCACGACTGACCTTTTTTTCCTTTTCCGTAACGAAGAGACTTGAGCCTTTTTTTTTTGTTTCGACTTCACCTCTCGGGTCAAAACGACTTAAAATCTTTCCCTTCAGAAACACGCAAACAACTCCAAATCGGGAGCTCCCGCATAGTGTAACCGCTCATCGCCGTCTTATCGGGGTTCAAATCTTCGCGACTGAGGGGCACGCATTCGGATTTGCATACTTTCACCGAGAAACTGAATGGTTTCAAAAGGGAGAAAAAAACGGCTTTCTGGAGCATCCTAGGCTCCCAAGCATCCGAGCTCGTCGCCTGAGGTCGCGTCGAATTGTCAGTTTCGGAACAAATATTCGCGTCAGGGTGGAGTAATATTTCGAGCGCTGGACCCATGAAAAGGGTAAATAGTATAAACTTCTGAGTTAACATTTCAAAATCATTCTCTTATTTTTACGCTACGAGTAAACCTACAGCGTTCTACTATTCATTCTCATGTTCCCCAGGTACTATGATTATAACAGATATAATATAACCACGTAACAACATAACTGCAATTACCGTTTACCACAATGCCGTACCACTGTCTATAGATCATCATTCATCTCACAAAGCATATCATATTACAATGGACTCTCATCAGAACTAAAACAACTAAAAAGTCATACAACTTTCAAGAAACGTGTGAGAGAATCTTTGCTATCCCTTAACTAAATTCCTCTAAACTCTCTAAAATCATGACACGACAGGCTATTTAAATTATGTGAATTATGGTATATCTGAATTTTGTTCGAGAAGAAAATAATAGTAAAAAAAATAATAAAATAAAATAAAAATGAATAAATTAAAAAAAAAATCAAATAATGAAACGAAGATGTCGTTGTTGTAGTAGAAAACTAGCTAATAAGAAGAAGAAACGAAAACTGTTGACGCATTTGTATTTATCATGTTAAATTTTACAATTTCTGGTTAGGTGTAAGAATAGGCGAGTACGACCAAATCTCGCCAGATGTATTATAAAGCCATCATTCATTCATTCATTCATTCATTCATTCATTCATTCATTCATTCATTCATTCATTCATTCATTCATTCATTCATTCATTCATTCATTCATTCATTCATTCATTCATTCATTCATTCATTCATTCATTCATTCATCCATTCATTCATTCATTCATTCATTCATTCATTCATTCATTCATTCTCTCTCTCTCTCTCTCTCTCTCTCTCTCTCTCTCTCTCTCTCTCTCTCTCTCTCTCTCTCTCTTTTCGCTTCGCTTTACGGTGGAATCTGAACAAGCACAAGCATGTCACGGCACACTATTATCGGGCTGGTTGAAGATGCGAGAGTGCAAGCGGCTGTAAGTGGCCACCTTAATTTTTAAAGACTTGACGACTCGCCAGCCTGCTTACTTGTTCATCAATTTCCAGTTCATCCCCCGGGATAACCATAAACCGAAACAAGAACAAACTGCTGGTCATTTCTAGGCACAGAGCTGCGATGCTTGCAAGATCCTTCAAGGTGCACGGGTCAAAGCTATACATTGTGAATTTTTTAGCGAATATTAATTAGATTTCGTAACGATATAGTAGGGTACCATGCATGTCCTTCTCTCTCGTACCACTTCATACCTTTTTTTTCGTTTTTGAGATTAATTGTTCCTAAATGTGACATCGTTTAAAAATGCAGTATTTTATTACGCGTCTGCATTTAGTAAATTATTACGTGTTGTGTTAGTGTGTGTAAATTATTATGTTCCGCTGCAATAAGCATTCAGGCTAAGAAATTCACCGTGAGAAGGGCAAGAATGTCCTAACACTCTACCTTCGCCATGTGAGCATGTAAATAGCGCATAATTGTGTGTGTTCAAATGAACGGTCCGATGAACGTGTCAATGGGTGGACTAGCTGTGTCGGTCTATTTGATGATAGGTGAGCGAAAGGTTAATAGTGCTAGGTTGAATGTAACTTATTTTGTGTGGACGTTTTAGTTGCGTTGCTTTATTACTTACAGGATGTTACCGAAAGGTTCGGAGTTGTGAGTTTAGTGAAGAGTAAACGCGAATATATTTTTGTATACGTAATGGTTGAAGATCGAAAATGCAAACAGTTAGGGATTATTGTGAAAACACCATCCTGGAGAGAGCCTCATGGCTCTAATTCCCGAGGTGATTAAATCTCTCACCTCTCTCATCTCCCTCCCTCCCTCCCACCATCTCTCACACACCTCTCTCCCCTCTACAATCAAAGGAACAATCTATACGCATTGTTTTGAGCAGGAAAAACTTGAAAGAATCTCGGAGACGGGTTTAGTTGATCACGAACTTGTAATTTGAAGAGTTAGTATATCACAAAATTTGAAGACTTAAATGAACTTCAACAGGATATGATTTGAGTATATAAGTGTAAACAATGAGGGCTCTGAAGGCGTGAAACTGGTTGTATGAGGAAGGAAGGAGGAATCTGAGTTAGATGTCGATGAGAGGTGAAACAAGGGTCCATTAAGTGACAGTATCACGAGAGGTGTTAGATGACTGTGTTGGGAGAACTGGAGATGACCGACTTTTGCGAGACTTCGTAGGAGAACAAATTTGGAAGGAGCTGTCTGTTGTGGAGAGGAATGTGAAAAGAGAGGAGGAAATGATATTTTGGAATGTCCAGACGAAGGCGAAAACAGTCGTCAATTGGAAATAACGGAAGAGATGGAATTTCCATAGATAACAAAAAGGGGTTGAGGACGAAGGACTTTGGGGAAACAATGACTTTGCCATTAAGGGCCTAGGAGTCCCGTTAGGGCAGATGTGGGAATTCCGAAGTAAAAAAAAAACATACTGATTTGACGTTTAGCGCCGAACACCCACATACAGTAAAAAACCTACACTGTGCCACTGCAATATTAACATACAGTTGACACAGACGTGCTCTCAACATGGGGCGTGAGTACAGTTCTGTGTTTTAACCACCAGTAGTGATGATTGCACGCACAGAGCCCGTTCATCATTTGATGCGGAAAGGAGATATTTCAACGTAGACTAAACCCTTAGTTTGCAAGAAGAAAGACATGAGTAAGTTGAACCTGTAGCAGCACACGTGGAACAAAGAGTTGAGTAGCGTTAAGTATCATAAAGTTTTGGAATTGAGAGGTAATATAGAACATCACCCTGCTGGAGCAGGAGTTGTGAAGTGTATCGTAAGAGGACCAGTAATAAGCATCAGCAGCAAATGCGCATAATTCATTCTTCTTCTAGAAGCGCAGGAATAGAGAATAAAACAGCATAGTATCCGAATGTTACAACTAGCAGTCACTGGGTTGAGGATTTATAAGAAACAATTCTTTACAGGTTTTGAACTCATATCCAGGGCAATCCAAATCTAAACCACTGCACGACCAAAGTGTCTCTACATCTACGCCCAAAGTAAAGCTTTCACTGATTTTAGGACCATTCGACGAACGCGAAATTAGGGATGGAATTATGTTAAATATTCAAGCTGTCGAGAAACGGCGCTCATAAAGTTGGAAAGAAGGATTCATTTGAGAGAAAGGCGAGTATTTAAGCCTTGTAAGTCTCTGTCGGTCCTTAATGCGCTCCATGAGACGACTGCCGATAAGAAAACGTCCGGCATCGAAGAAAAATTCACGCACGTAGCTCAATCGACAGCTGTCCATAAACCTCTTCGAAGGACGCCGTCTCGCGAGCAACTGAAATATCGTATGACAGGGAAACCCATCTGACCAGGTTCTGTCAATCACTTCACCGCGGTTTTTTGTTGTCCGGCTGTATCTTTTCTCCATTAGAAATTCGTCTCCGTGTTTCCTTTTTCTCTGTGTTTGATCTTTTCTACTTTTTTTTTTTTATTTCGAGTTCTTACTTGTCTACTCATCTTCACACCTCGTTTGATCGATTCCGCTCATTTCAAAGCGCCTTCCTCCGCTGGGAAATGGGTTTCTGGGAAGGTTTTCCGGCGAGGTTTCGGTTCGCCATTTTCCAACGAACATTTTTAAACTCCTTAGAGCACAATTAACCGTAAAAAAACTCTCGTAAAATATAAAATAATTTTCCCAAAATTCTAGCGGAGGTACTCTTTATTTGCACGCATCAGCTAGGCTTGACAGCCCATCCAACGACCGTGTTGGGATTGTGATAACTGCCGTCAGAGGCACGGAGAGGGGCTACTCCTACGGTCCCCAAGCAATGACGCCTGCTTCTTGGCAGACACATCAGTTTGGCCATCACGCTTCTCTGGTATGAATCACGCAGCGTGCTCTCGTTCCAATACCCCCTGCTAAGCTGCTACATTCTTCACCACAGTAAAATACTGACACCGGATTAGAGACTTCATCCTTTTCTGGCTCAGCAGGTCAGCTGTAGTGCAGACAGTTTGGACATGCAGCCTTAGCAATTCGATGCAGGTACGCCATAAATGATTCATGTTCCTCGAGGAACTGGGTAAGGTAGTAAACAACCTCACGAACCATGTGCTGGTCCCACTCTTAGCAGCTCCTCGAGTCCCAAGCTGTCTTGATCTGGTCCAAGTTCTCAGCCGCATCATTCCAGTCCAGTTTTAATTCTGATTTTCAACATTAGGTTATTGAGACGCCGCAAGAGTAACTGTCTCCTGACTATTACTCACCAGTAATGCCCTAGTACTGCCGTACTGCACATAGTTGGTTCTGGGAACCTGATTGATTTAGAGCCCTCACCTTCGAAGACCCTTCCGCACCTTCGTAGATCTCCTTCGTCCTTTATAATTGAGAGGGTACGAAGTTGTGGCGAGACCTGAGAGGAGGTCGGCGGTAAAATAATGACAGGTTTCCCGCCGGGTAGCCGGTAACCCGAGATACGAATCGCTTTAGCCCGTTTGTGACTGGGGAAGGAAGGACTAGAAAGATTGAAGGAGAGATGGAGAGGGAGCAGGACGTCGAAACCTTCATTATCCTCTGCCCGGCATCTTAAATCAATTAAATTATTTTCACGACCGTTCCCTCAAAATGGCGGATTAAAAGGTTACGCCGTCAGAGGCTAATCATTTGCGAGTGATAAATGTGAAGGAGATACGAACGAAGTATTAAGAGTTGGCCGGTAACAAGACGTTCTAAGAGTATATCTCAAATTCTAGAGCTTCAGTTTCATTTCCGTTGAATCCAGCCATTTGCGGCATCGGCCTCTCTGATTTTCGGAAGCTCGCTCTACTTAAAATACAGGGTGCGGGTAGTTAAAGCACCTGATGAAACGTTCTGGTGATGGCAGGATGTGAAAGTGATGGTTTCCGCGGATGTCCTGTTGTAAAACCTGCCAAAAGCCCTTCCATGCGTTCCTCTATCTCTACTGCAAGTCCTAGAGCCGTGGATGATCACATAGCGGCATCCCTAAAAGACCCAGACCATCTTCAAGCTGACAACGAATTTCCCAGAGTACCCCTGGCGCGGCCTTATAGCAACAACAAAAGAAAATTAAATCGAACAACCACATTATTTGTTAGTGGAAGTCGTTCAGGAGATGATTGAGAAGCGACAATGACAGTATGCAAAGCTTTCACGCCATCCTAACTTTGGATACCTCTCCAAGGCCTTGAACCCTTTATCTCGCCCAACGACAGCAGCTCTTGGCAAGTTAGTGCGATATCATCTAGCCTCTAAAGACAGAAAATTGAAAAAATGCCGTTTTCAGAGCAGTTACAGTGAACTGCAGAATATTTATTTCAGCGGTGAATCTCGTGACATGGTTTTGTACTCATGAATTTACTCAGTAACAACTCAATTTCCATTCCGAACAAAGGTGTCGTGCACACTCAGGGCGTCTTACGAGTCCGTCAAACGGTTTCAAATTGAGGTCTACTGGATGGAGGCAGCTCACAAAGGGGATCTTCCAAGGTGCCTTCGTCTCAGATGACTAACTGAAGTTCGCCAATGACCTCAGGAACATAATAGCGCTGTTACTTGAAGAAGGAAAGGTGAGCACGGCGACGGTGGTAAAATGATGAACCGTTGTGTTGTCACATCTTTTTTGTGTGGCTCTCCTCTTGCGCTGTTACGAGCGACCTTTTGCCCTTTAATAACTTACTCCTTCGACGGTTCGCCGGAGGAGCAGAAGGAGCACTCTTGCAGAGCCGGATGGCCTTCTTCACGAAGGCAGTCAAGTCAGAATCTTGAGCACTTATCAATCAATTTCGCCATTTTGACCTTCACATCAGCCGGTCGGTTGATGTTTGCAGGTGCCGAATGACTTGCCTAAATTTAGCAAAAACTCGAAACCCCATTTTGATTCGTACGTTGAAAAATGAGTTGTAATTAGGGCACCTTAGTAGCTTCGTCATTAAGTAAGGTGTTGCCGTGTTCAGTCCAACATCGCTTTGACACAGTTGCAGTCGACAGAAGATATTAACTTTGTTTGAGAATGACTGCTTGCAATATTCTGAGGACTTGAGAATGTTTGGGTTGGCGATCCACTTGATGGAGGAACTTACTGATGTGTTTGTGCGTCATTAATAATACCAGTCTTTTCAATAAATTTCCTAAGCACTCTGTGTTTACAATAGGCATCCTGACTTGTTTAACCTGACGGTCTCCATCACCAGGTTATAGGTCTCGCAAGAACATGGGTGTATGAAACGTTCTTACGCACGTTCGTTTCGGTAAAATGTGCTGCCTTAAAAGTTTCTTTTGAACTGTTAGGAAAACGATTTGTTTGGGTGAATGTTGTGAAGAAGCAAGTGTTATTGAGTTTTCTTTTCGGTTTACCTTCCAGCAGGATTGATCAAAAGCACACCAGCATAGATTTTCTCTACTTTCCACGCTAAAAGGAGATTGGCGGAGGAGGTTAGTGGCCACAAGGCTCCACTCCACTCGAAGTCCGAAGAAGAGAAGAGCTGATATAATATGTTTGTATTGCTGACAACGGCCGTTACTTGCTATTCAAACGATCGAGGGCCTTCAAGTGCTGGAAGAATCGTGATTTTGTGGTCGAGTCACGGTCTATCGAAGAAAAAATCGGGTGAACCGCAGGGCAGCAGACTACACCGCAGTTATTGAACCTGGGCCCCTGGGGGAATAAGCTCACGACGTGGGACGTGCGTCTCGTTTTCTTTCGCTCGTTCGTTCCGCTGCTCCTCGAGAGGAAAATTGTTCGGAAACCAGTTGAGGGACAAGCGGTTTTATTTGGACTCTGTTCGGAAGCTTCTTGTCAACTCAAAATTAGGGGCCCGCGCTTCAACGTCAAAACCCTGGACGATAGAAACGCTATTTTCTGATGAAAAGACGAAACTTCGGGACATCTTTGGTCCTGAACGCAAATGACCGGTCACATAACTCTCTTCACTCCCAAACGCATTCATCGATTTTCATAGCTTTAATTTGCGATGTTTTCAACTGTTAAATGTGATACGCTAAAATGCGAATTTGCCAAATCAGTATGAAATAAAATAGATGAACAAACAGATGCTAAATTTAAGACTAAAGTTACAATTTAGACGCAAAGTGACAATTTGGACGATTACAGTTCAAAATCACACAAAAAACTGTCAAAATCGATGTAAGAATTTAAGGGAAAAGGTTCCCATTCGGATATTGAAACGAATCGTACTGCTACCATCCAAAGACCAGTAGGAAAAGTTATCGCGTTAAGGAAAAAAAATGCCAAAAAGGCGATATGTCATGGATGTTTCAAATACGCCATTATTGCATCGTTTCTCGAAAACAACTACAATCTCAAACAAAGTACAATCCACTTGTCGCCTTTTACTTTCCGATACAAGGGAAGCATAATAATCGTGACAAAAATAATTGGGGTTTACTTTCTTTACGTTTTGAGGCCTACTGAGTCTAAAAACCCTGCAAATTATAACACAATGGTTTATTATTCTCATGAACAGCTTGACCTAGTATTAGTGCTCCCCCATCCCTTTTGATTCAGCATCGAATACTATTAAACCATGCGAAACATGTCCTGGCTACAATGGAACTACGGAAACAAAACGTCTGATGATATTGCCGCGTCGGGTCGGGGAAAGCGAACCCGTTGGGAGGCGAAAGGGGAGTTGAGCCGCCCGCCCCGGCCGGCAGCGTTGGGAGGCGAGGACGAGGCCGATTGTTTTTTATTGAGACGGGCGGGAGGGAGGGAGTTCAAACGACGAAACGCTGTAGCTCCCGCGTTGTACTGCCTTTCGTTAATTTTTTTAACCTTTTTTTGCCCATTACAACCACGGGCTTCGTCCTATCGGATTGCCGAGATGGCAGGCACAACTAGATGCCAAATCGGATTTTTGTGCGAAACAACGAATTTTTTAGACCACGTTAAAGGCACAAAACGGCCCGGATGGCGGACGGACATTGCAAATTTGGAATCCCCACGTCTTGAAACGTAAAGTATCAAATTTTGAGGGGGGTTGTAAAACATTTTTCGTGACTGAAAACATAGGGTTATTATTCAGAATGAATAATAAACCAAAAAACCTAATTTCCGCGCGTGGTCCGTGTTTGTCTCGTTCGGCTGAACCGATTGAGCTGGTTCTTTTTTTGTTTTGTTCGTTATTTTTTGTAGACACCAATATAAGGTTATGGGCGATTTCGGTAGAAGGGTTAGGTGACACAAATGTACCAAAAACTAGGGGTTTTCGCCTTTTCCTCGAAAACGGCTCTAACGATTTTCATCAAACTCTCAGAATGTTTTTGAATAGTTAATACCTATATATTGTTCTCAATAAATGTGCAATAAGTCCATTGAGCGAATATAAAAAGTAAAATGTGTCGAAAATAACGTTTTTTCGAACATTTCCGTAAATTCTGGGGTAACTACTTCACCAGATGTGATAGATTTTTTTTTTTTTCCTTGAACGGTGAATGCAGGCGGTATACCCTCACTGCAGCCACAAACGGGCCTATTGTAAGGGAGTCCATGATCCTCAGATCATGGCCCCCCTGCACCACCTTCAGGCCCCACGGCACTGGTCTCATTTGGTGTGACGTCACCTATGCGCCCCCACCACCCCCGCACAAAGCGGAGGATATCCGCAAGTTCTGCATTTACCACCTCTTCAGGTTGAAGAAAGGACGTCCCAAACACACAACGGCGCGATGCTACGAGTCCATGCTCTGTCGTCTCTAGCCCTACCTCGCACTTGCCAATATTTGCAAGGTGGTACCTCAGCGGACAGTGACCTGTGAACAGCCCACATATGATCCTCATATCCTTCCTCCCCAGTGCAAGCACCTCCTTGGACCTCTCGCTGGAGAGCCGGATGAAGAGTTTTGACTGTCTAAGGCCAGGCAGCCCCTGCCAATGGCCAGCCCTGCACCTATCCTCCCATTAGTCAACCTCTCTACGTAGGTGGCTCCTGGTAGTCTCAACAAAGGGCTCAGGGCCAATAGGGATCTGCGCTGATCCCTTCTTAGCCAACCTATCAGCCCATTCGTTTCCCTCTATACCCTGATGCCCTTGCACCCAACACAGTGTCCTCGGCCTGGGCCTTCAGTCCAGTCAGACACTCCCACTCCTGCCGTGATGTAAGACAGTATGAGGCTAAGGCCTTAAGAGTGGCCTGACTGTCTACCATGATGTAGATTCTCTGCCGCTTCAGTCCCCTCTGCAGCAGCCATCTCTGCCGGAACAACCCGGCCAGCAACCCCAATGGGATCGCTGCTCTGATCCTCGGCCCAAAGATGCAAGGCCACCCTGCACCGGCCATCAGTGTAGTATACCAGGGCCCCAGCTTCGAAGGCGGGAACTCCCCCTTCCCACCTGGATCGCTCATGAATGAGAATCCGAAAGGGTAGCACGAAGTTAAACCTCGCGAGCATTGAGTCTACCACATGCAGTTCGGGCCCCTCCACCTTCACCTTGTCAAGGATCAAGTGGCAGGAACTCCTCCTCCCTCGCATGATCAGACCCAACTCCAACATACGCACAGCCTGGAGGAACGCCATCCTTTTAACATGTATGTGGAGTGGAGCTAAATCTAGCAAGACCTCCAGTGCAGCCGTAGGGCATGTATTCATACAGCCTGTAATGGCCAGACACGCCCTAGTGTATGGCCCAAGTGAGCTTCCCATCAAGAAAAATTAAAATGTGTCGAAAATACCGTGTTTTCGAACATTTCCGTAAATTCTGGGGTAACCGCTTCACCAGATGTGATAAATCCTAATGGAGTGTCTTTTAGTCACCCATATCAACATTTCGTTCTCTATAATTATTTCTGTATATATATGTTGAACGGAGACATAAGCCAAGTTAACTCAGAAAAGGAGATTTGTCGAATATTAATTTATCCGTATTCCAATTTTCTCAAAAACGGCTCTAACGATTTCGATCAAACTAACGGAGTACTCTCAGCTAACTAGTCCCTACATTTTGTTCTAGATAAATGTTCCTGTAGAAATGCGTTGAATGAAGATATAGTACCCGCATATTTAGCTGGTGTTCCAACTTACGTGAGTGGCGGAAAGTTGTGTGTTGCTACGCATCGCTCGTTCTCGTTTGAAAAAAATAATTACCCTATTACTTTATCAGATATCGTGACGTTTGAAAAAATCGACGACTCGTATAATTAAAAGTATTCCCTAAAAATATCGTCTCATAATAATTGTGTACTATTGTTGAAAGACGAAAAACCCCATCGTTACAAGAAAAAGCCGACTTGTACGTTGGAGTATGTCGAAGCACGAAAGAGAGCGCTGGTGTAAGAAGCTTTAAACCTTTTGCTCCCAATATGGGATAAACGATGGTAAAAACGGGGTTGAAACGCATATTGGTGTCTAAAAAACAAATAAGATACTAAGTTATTAAATATTATTAAAAAAATTAATTACCAAACGGTTTTAAAGCAGTTTTTTTCTTGTAAACATCGTCAGAAAATTATTGACTTGATTGAAAGTTGTTTATGTTATGTCTTTAAACGCGATTAAGAGAAAACGACGGAAGCAAATCAGCTCAAAGGTTACCTTGGAACGCCAAAATAAGAGTATGACTAAAAACCGTTCAAAACTAGCTACAGTTATCGTATATTGTTTTTATCAAAAACGGCTTTTGTATTGACTGCTTCAAACGACTCACCATAAAACTCCTATCTGTGGGAAAATGACGAGAGAAGCACAATAAATTACCAAACATTTCGCTAGTAAAATCGATTTTAGCGCAGATTTCTCTTCAAGTGTTATTACAATCTTCAGAAAGATTCAAGTGGAAGTCCAATTAAGTACTTTATGATGAGTCTTTAATAACGCTCATAAGATGTACAGGACCTACTTCAGAAATTCTGGAAGTTTAACCGCTGTCATTTCATTTATTACCATTTCTCACCGTTTTTATCCGATTATTCTGGGACGGAGATTATTATTCGTTTGAAAAAAGTTGGCTTTATAGTCTCATTATTTCTTTGCCATTATTCCAATAATGGCCTCAGCATGATTAGAAGCACTACAATAAATTCTGGTAACCGCAACCACTTTCTATCGCCGTGAAATTGTGTTTTACCCAGTTCAAATGAATATTGTGAAAAATAAATTGAATTAGTTGCAAAACCAGTGAATTGACGCGCAGCGAAGGAAAGTTGCGTGACCAGATATTTCTTCTTAAAAAAATACTTGGGCGACATCTTTGACGAATCGTTGGACGGAACCTAGATCGCGGCAACCAAAACAGGATAATTTGATAATGTGACTGTGATATATAGGCGGTATCGTTGTCTCACAAGTCGTCAATCGTTTACCAATCGTTCGTATCGGGGGTTTGCGGTCGTGGTTTCCCACGGAGTCGAAGATTTTAGCGCTTTTCGAGATAGGAATATGCGGTTTGTCGCGAAGGAGCTGACGACAATCGACGTCGCCGAGAACGGAACTCGACATCGACTCTTCAAACCGCTTAACATTTTAATGAATAACGGCCGACTATTGTACGAGCTTTTCGCTGCGTGATTCATTGAAAGAATACACTCCAGATAATAGTGTGGTTGAGCTTTTTATTATTCACGGACAACCGCTGATAAGATTTTCAAGTTGCCGTTGCAGTCATCGATATTTAGATGCGAGTCAGTAGCAATTAAGGAAGCTCTTCGTGACGCCTCCCTAGATCCCTCGTGGTAGTGAGGGACAGTCGCAGTGTTAATGAAACTATCGAATTACAAACTCACCTCCAACTTCAACCATATTTTGAAGGATGCAATAAACGTGGACCACCTCATGTCCCCAATTTGCCAATGCATTAAATTCGTATGCACCAGAACCCACGCAGGAATAAGAGGCAACGTAATTGCAGATTCCATGGCTAACCTCGGTAGGGTACAAGGGGATGTATAGGAGGCGGCCATTCCAAACACTGACCTTTACATACAGGCTCAAAGAAGGTTGAAGCATCACTGCCAAGTACTTTAGAACACTGCTCAGATTAGTATTCAGTACTGTAAGGAAAATCCTCATTACGGTAATGGTTCCATCTGGGAGACCTTGATAGGTCAATCCGAGTAATTGCACGCCGTTCAAACCGTGGGTTATGTGACGCTTATCTCGTCGAATCGGGCACAAAGAATCCACCGCATCCAACTGTGGTGACGGGGATGAAACTGAACCGTTTTTCTATTTATGATGCGCGCATGTTACTCAGCAGCGAGAGCGAGTATGTTGGATGTTGCCAGGAGACACTTCGTCAATCACTTCCTGTAAATGGTTCTATCTGTATCATGCCCTGTGCACCTAGTGACGTGTGCGTTCGTCTACACAAATAATTTAATAAAAATTTGATGTACTGACGTAAATTCAATACTTCATGGCTGTTGCTGTCGACTGATGCCAAGTGAAGGAGAAATAAAATGTAATCAAGTTTCGTCTACCTGACTATGCGCCTTTTTAGCAACCTATACTCGCATTTCGTCCCCCATAACTACTTCCTTGCCTATACAATGAACTGAGGTATACGTCGGAATATGGTACGTCCGGATAGATTGACAAACTTTCTTCAAAGTCGGCTCTTTGATCTCGATCAAACTTACGGCGTGCTCTCAGATAACTAGTAACTACATTGTGTAAAAGAATATACAGCGCACGCTCGTGTAACTTTCGGACACACGGATTTCCTGGGGTTGTAGCAACGTGTGCGTTAACCACCAGATATTTTATCAATTATTCATTATTTTCAATTCTTTCGCACGGTTTTTATTTTTCCTACCTCCACTAAGTAAAAAGGGATGTTACGTAATCGGCTAGAACTATTTCTGTGGAGTATTCTACAGATCTTAACGTTTTGAGGGTTACAGAATCCTTAAAACTGTTTGGGAATATGTGAATTGAGAGTATCAAGTCGACTTAAATGGTATAGTTAGCCGGCAGCTTACTCTGGGACGCCAATAAAGGTGGGATAGCCATCAAAACACCAATTTTTGTTCCCAAAAATGTTTCCTATGAATAGCACTAAATGACACGAAAGTACCTTGGGAAAATGGCTAGAGCAGCACAATAAATTGTCAATAATTTTGAAGAATTTTGGCAGCATTTCCATGAACTTTGAGTGTGTCGTGCAACTTTTTGTTTTTTCGATGTGATAAGGATGCCGTCGTTTTGAACGCCAATTCCATTCTGCCATCCTTCACAATGTCCTCGGACCCCAGGGAGTCGCTTAATCCTAGAGAAAATGTTAAATTGTTATCTTAAATAAATGCAAGATTGAACGGCCAAAATGTGCTTGCTTGGGTGCTCTTTTCCTGTGTTTTCTGTCTCAGTAATCATAAAAAATGTTCTGACGAACACTCCAATAACCTTTGTTTGCGTTTGTCACGAGGATTATTTATGCCCCGGCGAAATTCGATCATACTCTTTTGTACTTTTCCCATGATCGGTCGTTCGCCTACCTGAATTGGGTTTCTTAATGGTTGGATCATTTCAAAGCTAGCGAACAGTTTGACATTTTGGGATCGACAAGCACCGGCCGAATTACCTGTGAAATTTCGTTAATTTGTGAGCCCGTTGACTCGTTTCAAATTCTGTAATTTGGGCGCTTACTTGAATTTTATTCTAAATTTGGTGCGAGTTGTTGACGCGTTGTCGTAGCGATGTTTCGAATTACGTACGAACGTTAATAACGTGAACTGAGTAACGAAGCTCAGGCGAGCCCGTCGCGAACACGACTGAAGGAAGGCGAAGCCCCACGGCGTCTTCTGGAGAGGGGACCCCTCTTGAGGAACCCGGGGTTCTGGAAGAGGGGCCCAGCCCCGGGACCCACGAACGGGTTCCGAGTCCGGCCCCGTTGAGTACCTCAGGTCTCTTTCCTTCGGCTCTGGTCCTCTCGTCGAATAACGCCATTTTTTTTTTCTTCATTTAAAGAAAAAATAAACGAGTTTTGAGGGAAAAGTCGTACACAAAGTGGTGAAAGCCGACGGAATCGAGTGAATGTTAATCGGCGATAAGACGTTGTTGTGGATTTCCAAGACCATGACAGTTGAGACTCGCGGATCCAACCCACCCACATTTGAGACTCTTCAATGGATAAAGAATCGCTTTCTGGGTCAGCATCACAGTTCTTTCTAGCAACTTCCAGGCGCAGGAGCATAGACCTTCTGATGAGCGGCGCGTCAAAATCATCCCCGAACTTGCCTAGGCCCATTTCTTTGTTCTCTCTGTACCGGAACGAACCAAACTCTTTCATTCAGCTGAGGTATGTCAGGGGCATTTGTGCTGACTGGGCACCTCAAATGTCCCGAATCGCTCGAAACTTCGCTGTCGTCGGTTACCTTGACGAACAGTTGAACACAGCTTTGAGTTCAATCGACGGTGGTTGCTTCGAGGAAAGCAGGACAAATGTCGAGAAGCTCCTCGTCTATCAAGATCGCGTTCACATCTACGTAGAAAAGGTCAATGTTTACCCAGCATCCCAGCAGCGGAAATCTACTCAACACAATTCTGAATGCAATGCCTCAATCCCCCAACCTTCCTCAACATCGAAATCTTCCCGCGTGTCTGTCCCCAAACGACCTCTCAAACAACGAGTACGGGGAAAAGCTCTGGTGATGACAGATCTCCACCGCCAGATCCACATCCCTGCCCTATCTTCGGCAAACATGATGGGGTAAGAAAGTGCCCACGTTTCCTCAACTCTTCAATGAGTTTCCCAGCCAGGATGCTCGAAGAACCTACATGGAGGTGCACAACCTGTGTACGAATTGTCGGGCAACTTCACACACTTTCAAAAGCTGCCAATCAACGAACACGTGTGAGTGTTATGAACACAGACATCACATGAGGCAGGACGCCACGCTTGTTTCCAAGAGTGCGATCAATCAGTGCACGGTAGCCACAGCATCTCCGCTTAGAACTACCCCTTCTGGAACATCTGAGGGCAAGTCTATTGAGGAGGATGGAAATTCCGACTCCCCCTACTGATACAATCTTCTTTCGCCATGAGATGAACCGATTCCCTAAACCCTGGATGTCGCAGCTGTGCTGAACGAAGACGTTCGACCCACAGAAGATGTGTGCGCCGGAGACATTGAGTTTATTTGTATTAGTAATTCACTACTCACACCACAAACATGGGCATCCTTTTGGAACTTTAATCAAAATTCTCTCTTTTCTCCCCCCCCCCCCCATTACTCACAACAATACTGTTACCCCACGCCAGCAACTCAATGGTAAGATCATTCAGAAGCACCAGAAGGCTTAAAAAGCAACGGTTCGGTATGTACTACGGTTTAAGCTGGATGAACATAAGGAAGGAGCTTTGTGACTAAGTTGGATGTCTGACGTCCATTCTAGTGACACAAGGAATGTGAAAGCATTGCTACAAGTCCCAGAACACCAAACGACAAAATATATGGAAGATCACTTCTCATTCAGAGAACTAGAGTGGAGAGTGGAGGGAGCTTCCCCCACTCTGGGCAGAACTCTGTATAGACCTCTCAACTGAACTAACAGCTTGCCACGGTTTGCCACTTGCTGACATGTATGAGTTATTTCTCAACATCCGCTAGGATAAAGTGGGATGAGCTAGACCACTGGACATGGGGACAATGCACGGCTCCACTTCTTTTCTCTCAAAGACTCTCCATCCTGCACGTCTTGTGCTGAGGAAACAAGAAACCACGTGCCGCTTCCACTGTAGTTCCTAAACCAGTGAGCGGCTGTGGTTGGAAGTACAGCCAAACCTTCGAGCGTCGACTGCTACTAAGCAAGCGTATAACCGGTTCGCTCAATTGACGAAGAAGGTTATGACAAAAATGAGTCCGAAAAACTCTAGTCATTTTCCTCCACATGAATTTTATGACACTGTCCACGTGAATAATTCAGTCAAAGCCGTTTGAGCATTATTTGTTGAAAATCATCGATAACCCGACTCAGCTTTCAACTTCTGATCGAACCTAAACATCCAGATTAAATTTAACACAAACGGTGCGTACAGCTTTCGTACAAGTACGCAACCACTAGGAACATTTTATGTCTTTTATTTTTGTTTTTATGCAATGATAACTACGTTTGATTGTGCTCGTTGATGGTTTCGATATAATGGCCGCGTGAATTGCAATTGACATCATCACTTAGTCACTGAGGTTATTAAAACGTGTGATGTTACCAAGCGTTAGATTTTGTAACAGACATTACCAAGCGTACTCCTAACCCCAAACAAATATTTCGTGACGCTTCTCCGTTACATCTCAGACGTTACATATCCCGCGTTACACTTTCGAGTTTATGTACTAAAGTAAAGACAAAATGTCAAAACGTGGTCGCAGTTGAAACTTGCCACCTAACTAAGTCGTTAGACCAAATAGGAATCCAGATTAAGCACTTCCCCCAGATGATGCGGATTTCTCTGTGCGGTGACGCGCCCCTGCTTTTTACTTTCACGTTACCGATGGCTCACATAACAACCCATTTATTTGTTTGTTTTTTATCTGAAGATACATCACCATTATTTACCGACAAGAAAATCAAGGGTTGAAAAACATTGTAGCTATTATATTCTAGCTGCATCTAGAATACGAGTTGACAGCATGAGAAGTACTGATAATGTTTACTGTACCCTAGGAGCATGAGAGCATCCACATTTCCCTTTTTCTGAAGGTAAAACTAAAACAAAAGACGGCGCTGTAGAACTGCCACCAGCCCCTCGACGGGTCTAACAGGGCAAAGTGTGAAACAGAGTAGTCAGTGTTATCTTAGACAGTCCGCCAGCTCTAATAAAGGGCCTGGGAATGACTACACGGTGAAACTATCTAAAGAGTTTTATCGCAGATTACTTTTAGTTAACTGTTAACTACATATTGTTACATATAAGCGTTTCTTGAGACAAACGTTGAGCGCTCATACACGTATATATATGGACAATATGCCGCCAAATTTACATAGTTCTGTGGAATGACAGATGCGCTGTAACAGATGTAAATGGAAATGAGAATCTCCCGACGAAAGATTTTTCGGTAATTCCAGTTAATAGAGTTCGTAGAAGCAATACTAAGTTCCGTCAAAACAAGATCAACACAACTCCTGTTGTGGTCCTGTAGATGATTCGAGGAAGAGCGAATATCTAATCAAAACGTCGCCCATCAAACAAACATTAAAAAAACACTCCTCGCCTAAAAATTCGTTGCCTCCTACTGCAAAGAATCCCTCATCTGGGCTGGTCCTGGTAAAACTGGACAATCCGTTATCTCCGTAGACGTCGAGGTCGAGAGACTCTAACCTCAACGCGGAATGCCAAAAAAGAAAACACGTACAGAGCAGACTGACAAGAGTAGAGATTTATCGAATGAAGCGAGTCGTGACGGGATCTTGGTGCACGCTCGAGGTCAACTCTAATTTAGTTGCTTCTTAATGAGCAGCTTTTTTTTCTCAAATTCCAGTCTTACTACTCGTGGGCACCTGTGCCGGTTGTGAGAGGAGTCAATGTCAACTTTCGTAGAGATAGCAGTCCCAAGAAGGACGTTCAAACGAGGCGGAACATCTCAATGGTTTAATTGAAACTGGTAGAACTCATTAAGGTATAACTAACGCCTAATCGCTTTCGTCAACAACGCGAATGTGAGCGTAAGTCTGTACGGGAGTTAACCAGCAGCCTTTTACCTTCTTGCTGTGCGTGGGAACACTCGAGGGCCTGAACTGTCTCTGTCCTAATGAAACATGGAAAGACTTCTGCACCGTCTGTGGCCTTCCAGAACTTCCAAAATATCTCATGATGTCAATAGTGGCGCACAGAGGGCATCGTGTTTAATGTTTCCTAAACGTAAGGCAGAGGTTGCACCAATCCTCGGATGATTGCCTTCGTCCTGGTCTCCTGATCGGCTATGTGATTATTCAAGCGTTACGGGGATGTGACAGGCATAGAGATTGGATGTTGGAACCACTCGTAAAAATGGGTAGTGCAAAGAGTAACGCCCCACAAGAAGTAGCGTTTGATTTCATGGGATGCGGGGCACAAGAGACTTTGCAAACGGGTGTGCGCCGTGGGGGTAACAAGCTTCTAGATCACAAATTTGTGGGCCTTGTCATGTGTTGCTAACCGCGTTACCATGAAAAGGAACGGCCTGGTCTCTTTGATGATATCGTTTCGAAGTTATAATGTAAAGACGATCGATAAAGGGTTTCTTCTTCGGCGAACTATGATTTCAGCTACATCCGTCCGTGAAAATTGATCTTCTCAGGCTGCCTCCATAACGCAAAACCTACAGAACAGGCTCCTTGGGTGCAGCTAATTGAAAACTGGTTACTTTTCATGGACTCAAAGAGCGTTCAGTGTGGTCATAAAGATGAAACTAACAGAGTTTGGGAAGTTTGAAATGAGCAACCGCCGATGGTCTCAAAGAGCATCCTGCATTTCAGGCGTTGAACTATGAGGTAAAGTGTGGTCAGTGCTATGTAAACCTGAAAAAATGATGTCTCTAGAATATCACCCAGCCAGGAAGTGGCTGTCGTTTGGTTCGTTTCAGACCAGGATGATCAACGTGATTCTCAGACCCCATCAAACCTACTGAGTTCGGTAGGTATACGACAGAAACCTCAGATAATGCCGCAACTAAACCTCTCCTACCCCCTCCAGAAAGTATATTGGCTATAGAAGACATCCACGGAAGAAGTTACTGGCTACCTCGCGCCATCCATGGAGGTAGCTGGTTATCGTTGAACAACTGGCCAGAATTTGGAGAGCTAACGTCGTTGCCGATATTCCAAATCAGCCTGAAGTTCCTGTGTTTGGTTTTGATTTAAGTCTTGACTGACTTTATTCGTGGACTGTATTTGCGGTATGATTTTAAAGGGGGTCGAAATTAGAAGCAGTTTATTCCTAAATTGGCACATAGGATGTAGGATTGACTCACCAAACTGGCGCCTGCGCTGCCTCGTTCCCTGAGCCAGCGTGAAGTCGTATTTCCGTATGCAACAATAGCCGCACTAATCCCACTATCCAGAATGACGTGCATGGAGACTATTGTTGCGAGCACCAAAAAAAACTTAAATCTGGTTATGTCCTTTTTGTAAATGAGAGCGAAACGATCCTGGAACGCACTTCGACAGCAGGTACATTTGAATATAAAATAAAAAAAATTCGCCAGAGCGCGCTAGTGGCAATCATTCTTCCAGTGCCATTTGAATCAACATAACTGTCGTTGCCAATACAATATTTACAATTATACAGTCTAGAAGATCAAATAACTATCGAGAAGATCAAATGTGACAGGACGGATCTTCGCACAGCGGCGTCAGAAGCTTGTCGGGGGGGGGTTCGCAGAATTGAACAGATCCTTCGGATGGGTGTGTTAGTGGATGTTCCACTACACACCCGCCTGTAGCTCATTCACATCTCAACTATCGGGCTTCCTACCTCCCATTTCTAAAACCTTAGTTCACGCACCTTCGCACTTCTCCAATTTTTATTCAGTTCCCTTTGGAGTACTGCCGTTCTTACCACAGTGAGGTTTGAAATTTACGCTTCCTCGAAATTTACGTAAAAACTCTGCAAATTATTACACGACAGTTTATTATTCTCATGAACAGCTTGGTTGGTCTCACACCCCCGAAACCCATCCCATTTGATTCAGCATCGAAAAATACCAGGGGTATAGTTTACTGGGGGAACAACGAGGGAGAAGTAGTCGCTCCTTTTTGCTTATTGTCAAGTGGACTGTAATATAATGAAAATAGACCCACAGGCAAAGTGTACCCCAAATATTGTGTTGGGTTTACTCCCAGAGAGTACAAACGACGAAACGTTGACTTCCGCTGTAGTTCCCGCGATTTCGTTCAATTAGTTGACTCTAATAATTACTGTAATTTCCCTATACGCAGTTTTATACGTCTGATACGCATTCCATTCGACCCACGATGTAAAAAATACCTTGAAAACGATACGAAACACGGCTTATTTGCGATTATACTGCGTTTTGTTAATTTTTTTAACCTTTTTTGTCCATAACAACCGTGGGCTTCGTTCGATCGGATTGCCGAAATGGCGGGCACAACTAGATACCAAATGGGATTTTTGTGCGAAAGAATGGATTTTTTAGACCACGTTAAAGGTACAAAACGGCCCGGACGGTGGCGGGGGCCGGGGGACGGTGGACGGACATAGCAGATTTGGAATCCCCATGTCTTGAAACGTGACCGAAAACATAGGGTTATTATTCAGAATGGATAATAAACCAAAAGCTACTAGACACAGATTACCTAAAATCAAATTTTGGAGTTTGCCTAGGAAATATTATGCAGTTGTCTTGTACTTCTGGTTTATCATTCGTTCTGAATAAAACCCTATGTTTTCTGTCAGGAAAATCTTTTTACAACCCCCCCCCCCCTCAAAATTTTATACTTTTCAAGACATGACCAAATCTGCTTCCAAATGTCCGCCAGCTGTCTGGACCGCTTTGGGTGGATGTGGTCTAAAAAATTCGTTCTCTCACAAAAATCCCATTTGGTATCGAGTTGTGCCCGCCTGCTCGGCAATCTGATCGGACGAAGCCCACGGTTGTTATGGGCAGAAAACGCCCATGCCCGTGCCGTCTCATCGAAACCACCCGCCCACTCGACTCGCAATGTCGTGCCATTTGCCTGCTGGTGCTTACGGGTGCCTGGAATATTTAGTTTTCATCATTAAGTTTAGTCAGGTCATGTTACATACGGTTTACTGGTATTTTTCGATGCTGAATCGAACGGGATGGGTCTCGCAGCTGTGAGACTCCGTCAAGAGAATAATAAACCATTGCGTAATAATTTGCAGGGTTTTTATAACAATTTCGTTGACACACGCCAGTTTAGTAAAATCAAAGCCTTTTCAAAAACATATGTATAAAAAAGTATACAATTTGAATTATGACGTGACATTTTATTTTACTAAGTGAGGTGAAATTTGTCGCTGAATCTCATTTAAAGGTCAATTTTATGCGAAGAATGTTTATATCTTAGTCTATAATTGTTGAAGTGGCCACCCGACAGAGCGATACAAGTCTGTGGGCACAAGTGGGCTTTCATTTGTTTGTTTGATTATATTTTATGCCAATAAAGTTTCTTTGAATATTTCTTAAACCAGGTAGAGGCCGAAGACGCCAAAAGAGGTCTTTCAATTATCAGTACGAACGGCTCAAAATATTTCAATTAAACTTCTACCGTGTTTTTAACTAGTCATTTCTTACAATTTGTTCTAAATAATAAAAGGAATGTAAATAAATGTTATTAGTCAACTGCGGCTGACTTTGAAGTAATAATTAAACTGTCCAGCGGATGATTACCGCACCGTCCTTGCCCTTTGCGTATTCACTACGAGCTCACTCATCAGTTAAGCAATTGTTGTCGGCCGACGAGGTCTAGATACATGTTGATTGTACGGCAGAATAAACAGGGTTTTCCTGAACTGGTTATGATCGCATATTTACAAGTGGGCGTTCACTTACCTTCGGCAGAGACGTTAATGAGAGCGAGATAAAAAAGAAGGCGTTGCCCAACAGAGCGGTATTTAGAATATCATTCACGTCAGGAGAAATTAGAAATGTCAGCGTAGGCAGAATAATAAAACCTTAGCTCTGACACTTTTTGCGATTGAAAAGCGAATGAATTACTTAATTTGAGTCTTAGTTAATCAAATGCATAGTTCAAGCCGTTGTACAAAGCGAAACCGAAACCCGCTAGTCGTCTGAGCTGGAAATCTATTGTCGCAGACCTTAGCTGATGACTTTGCGTCAGGTGAGAATTTATGCAAATGGTTTGAAACGGCGGATACGTCATTAATCAGCGGGCAAGTGAGGCGTGGACGTGAATAGGGCGGTTGTGGAAATGGATAGCGGTGGAACAATGGAGCAAGAGCCAAGGCGACTGTTGTTCGTTTGTGACACGTGAAACCTCCGCTCAATTAGGAGCGGAATATGATTTATTCCTGCAACAGTGAAGTGAGCACGCGAGACTGTGCACAACAGCGAATGAGCTCAGCGCTCTCGAGTATTTTATGAAACGACGAATGTCGACGTTGTGAACCAAACTGAACGCAATTGAAACTGCTCGGGTTAGCGAGGATTCCGTTTAGGGCTTCTAACTGAATCCCAGGTTCACTACAGAGGCGATTGAACCCGATTTCTCGAGAAGCAAACTTACAGTCAATCAGAAGAAATTACTGGCCCAATCCCAGAGAGCTGTGGATCACCAAGGATCACAAGACAGCGTCTGGTAAACCACTTCAAGTGATCGCTGGCGAGACGAAGCAGCGGTGTACAAATGGCTAACGAGATGGGAATCTTCGTCAAAGGAGCGTCTCAGGTGAAAATCAGTCAAGCTAGATCATTCGACGAGCCAGTTCCTTACGGGACACAGAAGGTTCTACGCGGGGCTCCACTTCTATTCTCTCAAAGGCTCTCCACCCTACTCGTCTTGAGCCTTCAGTGCAAAGGAAAAAATAAACCACGTGCTGCTTCACAGGAATCCCTACAACGGTAAGCGACGATTGTTGAATGAGAAGTCAAACCTTCAAGACGCCATTGCTACTAAAGCTCTCTATTCGGCAGGTCTGGGTTCAGTGGATGCCGAGCGTGTGCCCAGGCTCTTACACAAAGCGAAACAGACGCAGCATCACTTTCTACTGATTTAACGCTCTTATAAGTGATAAAGAACAGTAATTTTAATAAGGAAACAGACCTGAAATTGGAGTTGTTTTAGATCACCACGATCAATGGTTTTGGAGGACTACGAAAGGATGGGGACCCCAATGAGATTTCCTTGTATGTGTACAGTTCGCGTCGTTGCATTTATACAAGAGCATCTGCCTTTCTCAATTCTGATGAATGTGAATGAACATCGAAACTGATACCAGGCCGTTAATGGAAAACTATTTCTGGACGGAGATGTTGGACCAGATGATGTTAATGATGCTATGCTAAGTACCAATGGGTCGTGGGGTTCCCCAAGAAGCGGAGGATTTGGAATGCTGCAACTTTCAAGTTACTGATCGTTCTATCCCGCGTAGTGAACTCAGTTTCATCTCCGGACGACACCACAAAACCGCCATTTTCGCAGAAATGTTCAAGCTGCACTCGCAAATACATCATTCGGCGCCAGTTTCCGAAATGACCTTTTTCCTCGGGTTTCGAGAAACAGAAGGAGGAACGTGGGAAAAATGCCACAGGAGCGACGATACGGTTAGCAATCGATCATCTTCCTTCGAAAGGATCAGGAGCGGGAAACAAGTTTGTTTTGTGGCCTCGGCAACTTGGCGAAGACAGATGGTCGGAACGAGGATGATGGGTGATCAAACGGCTCCGAGAGCTAATGCAAGAAAAAGGCTCGTCCAGAAAATATCGGAGCAAGTTCGAGGGGAAGAGATGTTTCTTGTTTTGGTCGCGATCGTGTTAACCCCCTTTAACTTGGTCGAACGAGAAGATCTGCCCCCCCCCCTACCCTCCCTTCCCATCAACAACCCCACACTTCTCCACTCTACCGTATCATGTTCGTATGTGTGGAGTGTATCTCCCCATGACACTAATCGCCGTCCGGATGGTGATTCGAAAAAAACTGAGAGCAAATGAGCGACTTAGTCTGGAAAGGAAATGGAGTTGATCCTAACGAGGGAATGATCCATCAAACTACAGTTCACAGTTATGGATAAGAAAAAGAAGCAGGACGAGAGGTTGCGAAGAAACCGATGAAAAATATCTTGGAAAAGTAAAAGTAATTTCTCTGATCCACCTGATTTGACACTGTTCTGTGCGCCGCGCGCTTTTTATTTCTTATATAAAGTTATCAAACGAAACTGGACTGGGAGTCATTCCGGGCTCAGTGTGGTCAGCTGTTCCAAAAAGACCAACACCTCTACCAAAGCAGACTATTTTAGATTTATAGTTCATCCGTTCAAGAAAAAGCATGAGGATTCCAAATTTGCAACGTCCGTCCACCGTCCGGGCCATATTGTGCCTTTGAAGGTCTACAAAAATCCGCTGATCAGGTTAATGCGAGCATGTTCAGATACAACTGCCTCCTTGGCTCCCGTTGTCGCTCCTGCCACTACTCGTGCTTGCAATCCCAGACCAAGGGTTTTGAAATCTACGTATGAATCTTGTGTGGTCAGAACGCTGCAGCGTTTGTTGAGTGCAATTCGCCCATTAGCGAGGTACTTCGTACCGTGCTGAAGGATTCGAACAGTGTTTAACCTATTCACAGCCCACTCGTGGCTCCTTGAGGGCAGTTGCTCGCTGACGGATGTTACAAAGTCCTTTTCTAGTAGAATGCAAGACCTACTCTAGTTTGTGTTCGTCGCAGTTAAAGGGAAACCCCCCGTTTGCAGTACTTACTGAAATGAGCCATGATGCACCAGGCGAACATCACCTGGTGACCATAATGTGCCCTGGTATTTCCTAGCGTTGCATCGTTGCCAGGCGATTTGCAGGTGCTAAGCACTCTCTAACTTCTTAAAACTTGGGTTGTACGGTTGGATGGGTTGTTCAATACATTACCAAAACTGTGGAAAATAAATAACGGTAAGAGATAAGTGCCAGTTTGCAGCACTCTCACAGCTCTACAATGCAGTTGTTAATTCCACAATTGTGTGCAGTAGAATGGAGAACCAGCTGGGGCGACGGTTCTGCTTCCAGTGACTCCATGTTCCTCAGCTGTATTCGAGAGCGACTATCTCTGCCTTTTCAACGCGAGGGTGAGGCGCTACTTACTGCTCTACTTGGTAACTTGGGAATCACCTGGTGTAGGACGATCTGCACCAATAACTTGAGTGTAGGTTCCCTTAATGTAGTAAGAATTGAGCAGAGAGGAGTCGAGGTAACTACTAAGGTGTGTACGAAATGAGGTCCGAGTTTCGTCGCGTGAAAGAGGTAATGAAACGTTCCAGAGCTTCCAGAATTAAAAAATTGCCATTAAGGGATTTTGGTAGCTGAAGTGAAGCGTTTAAAAGGGTTTAACAAATATCGCTGAGACGCCATTTTGAAGTCATGTTAACGTGGGGTCTTCATTCGTTTGATTTATCGCTCAGTTAGGTTATTATTCCTTTGAATGCTCTTCACGAGATCGGATTGAGATTGTCCAAATGTCTTCCAGTGCAGCGCCAACGCCTCTGTAGCGTTTGCAAGAGATAAGATGTCGCGGATATTTGTCGTTCGCATCCAACTATTGCCCACTGCAGGCTCTCAGTATCTAAAGATCTGGCAGCGAGCAGATAATGAGACCGTGGAAGGCACACGTTATTGATTGTCCCTATTCGAGAGGGACACTCGTAAAAATGACGAAGTGGTTAAGTAAAGCTGCGGAAGGTCTGCGACCGACTTCTCCGGGCCGCGCCTAGTTTTAACAACCAGGCGAGATCGATCCTCATCCTCATCGCTGGAACCTCGGACTTGATTTTAGACGCCTACGCCTTGCAAAGAGCTTTAAACTGACGACGGAGCCGGATCGGGTTCACCCCTGTTTTATAGCTCCAGTCTGCTCTGGCTCTGGTGAGTCGTCGCTCTCTCAGATTTCCCTCAACGTCATATTACTACTTCAACAACCGCAAAAATCCTCTCTTTAAACGAGTAGACGAACGTGTGAATCGCAAACCACTTAGTCATCGCCTCCTTTTCTTTCCCCACAAAACCATTATCCGAAACGCGATTTTAGGATTAAAATCGGGCGGTCCTGCTACCAATCCTGATTGTTGTTTGGCTCACTTAGCTTATCGATTGTGCTGTTGAAGGATAGAGGTGACAGAGAGAGAGAATGACCAATAGTACCGCCTGACTCCCATTGTAGGCACCCTGGCGATTGTAGTCTAATGGCTAAAGACGAAGGTTCATAATCTGACGAAAGTTGGGCTATTGGATCGGAGCTCGCGATCGCTGTAATTTTTGCCTGAGTCAGCGGCTCTACAAACATTTCCACCCACCCCCCACCAACCTCGTAACACAACGGACAACTCTAATGAAGCCTAGTCCTTCAAGTGACACTGGAAGGCTGACTTCCCGAAGACGCTCAAGGTCACATTCACGGCCCTTGGGTGTCTCACTCAGGTTCTGGCAACTTCCAGTCCCTGTGAGAGCACGGGGGAGTTACTGGTATGTACAGCACTTGGTTAAACAGGACGCCGGGCTCGGTTAGAAAACCCCATCTTTCTCTTCTTCGTTCTGAAGTCGCTATTTTTATCAATTACCACGTCCCAAACTGACAGGAGGTAGAGCGTTTGTATGTTTCGTCCAGGGCTGGAATGTCAATACTACGCTAGTTTTGGACGGCCCCTTACTTCGGCAAATTAAATTTCTGAATCTAAAAATACTTAGAAAACGATACCAAATTCGTTTTCCAAGTAGGCGGGCACGTTTTCCAAAATAATGCCAAAAGGCGGGCACAACTAGAAACCAAATAGGAAGGCCCGCAACGGCCCAGACGACGGATGGACATTGCGGCTTTGTAATGCCGGTGTTGGCGTGATGAAGGCAGATGTATTAAAACGAAAACATAACAGCTATTGCCTGTATATGAAGGTCGTTCCTACTTGGGCTATCGGCCTCTAGTGCCAATTAAGGCTCAAAAATATTATCGGGAGTGTTGTATGTTGAAAGCAGCGATCCCTGGCGTCTGTGAGGTCGACGATGAAATGGCAGCAACTGTTAATAGGGGCAGGACTCTGTTGAGCGCTATTACACCGTCTTCAATTTGTGGTCGTGTGATACAAGAGCTCGACTTAGAAAAAAAACCCCTGCAAATTATTACACAACGGTTTATTATTCTCATGAACAGCTTAACATAGTATTAGTGCTCCGAGACCCATTCCATTAGATTCAGCATCGAAACATACTCGTGAACCATACGAAACATGACCTGACTATAATGGAACTACAGAAACTAAATATTTCCTCGGCGCCAGGCGCCCGTAAACGTCTGTGGGCATTTATGATTCGATGTAGGGGTGTGCAGAGGAAGTGGCCCTAACCTTCCACCGGACAAAAAGAGTCGGGGAAATTGGGACGGGGACTTCCAGCAAACCCTCGGCAATTGACACGACGTTGCGAGTCGAACGGGCGGTAGGTGGTTTTGATGAGACGGGAAGGAGGGAGGAAGTACTAACGACGAATTGTTGACTTCCGCTGTAGTTCCCGCGGACATTGCAAATTTGGAATGCCCATGTCTTGAAACGTAAAGTATCAAATTTTGAGGGGGGGTTGAAAAAATGTTTCGTGACCAAAAAGACGGTTATTATTCAGAAAGAATAATAAACCAAAACGTAGATTGCGTTCATTCGCGTTTCTAAATGGATTAACTGTCGTGGTGTTGGTACATATTAGCAAAACCCTCGAAAAAGGTTAAACGCCTGAACTCAAAATCATTCAAACCACCGTTTGAATACCGGGCAGACTTGCAAGAAGCCTCCTGACACGTCCGTCGTGCGTGAGTGTATAACCAGCAACAGGTCTCCTGGACCTCCTGCCCTAACCGTAACCTTCTGACCTTCATTTCATTGCATTTCATCACTTTCTACTTTCCGCTACCCAAAGGCAAAGGAAAGTATAGTAATCGTGTCAAAAAAAAAGTTGGGTTTTCTTCAGACCTTTACGTTTTGTGGCCAACTGAGTCTAAAAAACCTAATTTCAGCGCGTGGTCCGTGTGTCTGTAGTTCAATTTGCGGGAGAACGGCTGAACCGATTGAGCCGGTTCTTCTTTTGTTTTGTTTGTTATTTTTTGTAGACACCAAAACAAGGTTATGGACGATTTCGGCCGATGGAAAGGGGGGGGACGAAAATATACCAAAAATTAGGGTTTTTCGCATTTTTCTTGAAAACGGCTCAATCTATTTTATTAAACTTTCAAATTATCTTCTACTGATCAATACCTAACTTTTCTTATGTATACATATCTCCATGAAAATACGGTGAACGGAGATATAGGCCTATGAAGCAAAAATAGGTTTTTTACGCTTTTTGGCAAAACGGCTTCAACGATTTTCACCAAACTCTCAGAATGTTTTTGAATAGTTAATACCTACATATTTTTCTCAATAGATGTTCCTTCGACAGTCCATTGAACAGAGATCAAAATCAAAATGTGTCGAAAATAACGTTTTTTCGAACATTTCCGTAAATTCCGAGGTAACTGCTTCACCAGATTTGATCAATCTTTCAGAGTGTCTTTTAGTTACACCTACCTACATTTCGTTCTATATAATTATTTCTGTATATATCTGTTGAACGGAGTTGTAAGCCAAGTTACCTCAGAAAAGGAGATTTGTCGAATATTAATTTATCGGTATTCCAATTTTCTCAAAAACGGCTCTCACGATTTCGATCAAACTTTCGGAGTACTCTCAGCCAACTAGTCCCTACATTTTGTTCTCCATAAATGTTCCTGTAAAAATGCGTTGAACGAAGATATACCGCCCGCGTATGTAAGTGTTGTTCGAAATTACGGGGGTGGCAGAAAGTTGTGTGTTGCTACGCACCGCTCGTTGGATGTTGGATCTCCACTCTAATCGATTGAGTAATAGTTGTACATGGATTCGTCTCAATGCAGTCTACAGTGACGCACGAGAGACTGTATACGTCAACATTGTCCTAGGTCGAAATTTACTTATATTAATAACCGTTAGTCTTAGGTAGATACTAGGCAATACTCTCAAGTATATAACAGGATAGTATCCAATGCCTCACAGTACTACCCAGTCTTACTGCACAAGATTTGTCTTGAAAATGGTTGTAAAATACGCCTAAAGTTTGGCAAAAAACTCATCCACACAGCATGTTCAAACATAGTTATACACCGAGCTGAACTGGGTAATGGGGAGGAACGGAGAGAAATGCATAGTTAGAAGAAGGCTTGGGGCATTGCCTCATCACGTCACTACAGTCGATCCTGTACATGTTCCCAACCTCTGACGCACGCATATTTTACGGGGGGCGTAATAAATTGTTGGATAAGCCATTTCGCGCAGTGGTTCCTATCAAATTCTTTCGAAGCTGGGGCCCTGGTATGCTACACTGATGGCTCGGGGCAGGCATCTTTGGGCCGAGAATCAGAGCGGCGATCCCATTGGGGTCGCTGGCCAATGTGTTCTAGGCAGAGGTAACAGTCTGTGTGCAGCGGCTGCTGCAGAGTGGACTGAAGCGGCAGAGAATCTACATCATGGTGGACAGTCTGGCCACTCTCAAGGCCTTAGCCTCATACCGTCTTACATCGCGGCATGTGTGGGAATGTCTGACTGTACTGAAGGCCCTGGCAGAGGACAACAGTGTAACACTGCGTTAGGTGCCGGGGCATCAGGGTATAGAGCGAAACGAATGGGCAGATAGGTTAGCTAAGAAGGGATCAGCGCAGATCCCTATTGGCCCTGAGCCCTTTGTTGGGACTACCAGGAGCCACCTACGTAGGGAGATTGACAAATGGGAGGATAAGTGCAGGGTTGGCGATTGGCCGGGGCTGCCCGGCCTTAGACAGTCAAAACTCTTCATCTGGCTCTCCAGAAGAAGGGTCCAAGGAGGTGCTTGCACTGGCGGATATGAGGATCATATGTGGGCTGTTCACAGGTCACTGTCCACTGAGGTACCAGGACCATGGACGCCCTTACAATAGGCCCATTTATGGGTGCAGTGAGGGTATCACCTGCATCCACCGTTTCAAGGAAAAAAAAAGATATAGTGCGCGTTTATGTAGCATGTCGTCGATTTTTTTATGAAGAGAATCAATTGGAAAGAAACGAAATGGGTAAAAGCAAAGAATAAGGAGCGCTCCCTCTGAAAAGGCAATATATCGATATATCACGACCGAGGTCAGGTTATCGATATGCCTGACATCGTAGGCTCTGGCGCCATGTTTGAAATTAGAAATAACGACAGCTGTACGATTATGCCAATTATTTAATTTTCATTATGTAATACCCCGTTATATAATTATTTTAAATGTACAAAGACTATGAAAAAATATCTGGTGCGTAGCAACACACAACTTTCCGCCACCCCTTTAAGTTCGAACACCACCTACATAGGCGGGCGCTATATTTTCGTTCAACGCATTTTTACTGGAACATTTACGGAGTACGAAGTGTAGGGACTAGTTAGCTGAGAGTTCTCCGAAAGTTTGATCAAAATCGTTAGAGCCGTTTTTGAGAAAATTGGAATACCGATAAATTAATATTCGACAAATCTCCTTTTCTGAGTTAACTTGGCTTACATCTCCGTTCAACATATATATACAGAAATAATTATATGGAACGAAATGTGGCTATGGGTGACTTAAAGACACTCCATTAGAATCTATCACATCTGGTGAAAAAGTTACCCTGGAATTCACGGAAATGTTAGAAAAAACGTTATTTTCGACACATTTTGATTTTTATCTCCGTTCAATGGACCGTCACAGGAACATTTATTGAATAGAATATGTAGGTATTAACTATTTGAAAACATCCTGTGAGTTTGGTGGAAATCGCTGAAGCCGTTTTGCCAAAAAGCGTAAAAACCCTATTTTTGCTTCAGGGGCCCATATCTCTGCTCACCGTATTTTCATGGAGATATGTATGGAGAAGAAAAGTTAGGTATTGATTAGGAGAAGATAATTTGAAAGTTTAATCAAAATCGTTAGAGCCGTTTTCGAGAAAAAAGCAAAAAACCCTAGTTTTTGGTACATTTTTGTCCCCCACCCCCCTTCCCATCGGCCCAAATCGTCCATAACCTTATTTTGGCGTGTACAAAAAATAACAAACAAAACAAAAGAAGAACCGGCTCAATCGGTTCAGCCGTTCTCCCGCAAATCGAACTACAGACACACACACACACACACACACACACACACACACATACACACGCACGGACCTCTCTCCGAAATTAGGTTTTTTAGACTCAGTAGGGTCTGAAACGTAAAGATCTGAAGAAAACCCAAATTTTTTTTTTTGGTCGATTAGTATACTTTCCTTCTCTTCGGGTAGCGGAAAGTAATACTTTCCTTCCCTTCGGGTAGCGGAAAGTAATAGTGAACTCAATGAAATTAAGAATGGGTATATGAAATATATATGAGATAACTAACGGACGCTTATCGATACATGCAGTCGTAGCGTTATCAAGTGGTCGGTCTATATTCTTTGTTTCACCCACGAAATGTCCCGCAATCAGCAATGGTAAGACGGGAAATGAACACAAGGTGAATAGACAACTATTTAGTCCAAACCTCCACTCATCAAGTCTTCAAATCACTGCAGTGCAGTGTACTGCAGCGTGAGACGTTTCTTCGAAATGTGAATTGTCGTGTTTAACCACAGGACTAGAATCACTTCAGGGCAGTCAGGGCATTTGGACTTCTATTTTCCTTTTTGTAGGAGGCAGTTCGGTATTTGGATGTTACGGTGGTTACCAAGCTGTCGTTTGGTTGCTAACTCGGCCAAAAATCACAGCGATTCCGAGACCCGACTCTAGACCCTAATTTCCTTGGAATATGAGTCGTCGTCTTTAACCACCAGACTACTGTTACCAAGAATGCCTTCTAAAGAAGTCAGGCGGAAGGCTGTCCAGATAAAATCACTAAATTAAATTTCTCTGAATAACCCCAAGGGATCGTCACGTCCTACACCCTTTTAAAGTAACAGAATGCAATGCCACTCCTTCAAAGTCTTATAACACCTTTGAATGGGTTCCATTGCAAGAATATGAGCCAGCTCTCCGTTTTAAATGCACGTCACGACCTTTAAAAATGTATTTGGAACAATCTCATTCGGGCGACCCAGATTTTCCAAGGAATCAAAATGTCTCGATCCAATTCAAGTGCGTTCAAGTCTCGACGATATTTACCACCTTTTTTTAAGCCCGCTCGATTATTCAAATCAATACAACTCGTTAACTGTCATGTTCCCATGAGGAGCATAAAAGTTTATAACTTGTCGTAAACTCGTATTCACTCTGAGATGGGAGATGAGGATGTAATATAACGCAGATTATCTTCGGTTTCACGTCTTCTGCTAATCACGAACCGTTAACGAGTTCCCGGATAACATGATTGCTGATATAAAAAAAGAGGTATTTTCGTGTTCCGCTTTTTACGCTTCCAATAAGTTAATCCGGGTGATTATCTTTTGGAAAGTCGTCGTGAGAGCTTGGAAATAAAGTAGTTTAGACGGGCAGGTATTGGCGAACAACATTTTAGGCACGTCCTAAGGGCAGGTGTTAGATTGAGTAGAAGAAGAAACAAACTGAAGTGGGCACATTCTTACGTTATCATAAGGAAATGTGAAAGTCACATGAACAAATGTTGATCAGCTGTACAATATTCAGTTAGAGTCGTGTCTAAAGAGAATGTAAGGGCGTGACAAGGTCGACTGACTTAGCAAGAATAATCACCGAAATTACGTGAGTCTGACGACAGCTGTGAGATGCGTTGCAGGTCAAAGTGTTTGTGAAGCCTGACCTGAACTGTTGTGCTAATCGCATTGTTCAACACTGCTACTGTTGGGGGGGGGGGGATTCTCTCGCGACTGTGAACACCAAAACTGCGCATGCGCCATGCAAAGACCTCTCACCTCATAAATTATCTCGTAAATTAATCCTCTTTTTGTTAGGAAAATCCCCAACTTCAAAACGAAGGAGATTCGATAATGAGGATTTCTTAATAAGGCGTCCGTCCCGGTTATGAAGTGATTCATAAATCTCTGTCATTTGACAGGTTTTCTTTCCTCCAGCCGCTCAGTGTTTTTAACCTGAACTTGGGTCACCCATTTACGTCAATTAACTTCGCCTACTCGAAGGTTAACTTTGCGCTCTATGAAAAAAAGGGGTTGTTAAAGAAGAGAGAGTGGAAAAAACGAGAAATGTGCCCTGTAACCGCTCTAGTTGACGAAAGCTGAAGCAATTTAAGAAGAGAACGGAAAGGGTTAAAGGTTTAGTTTGCCTATAAATCAGAATCAAAGGCCGACGCGAAATTCTCGAAGAAAGCGAAGACCGTTCATCAAACTGTCGGAGGTTCCTGCCGTCTCGAGTATTGAGCTCAAGTCATTATCCTTTTGTCAAATAGAAAACAGTAAAAGAAGGCGATGCAATGAACGGTGTTGGTTTCAATACGAAGTGTTTACCTCCCCGATGCACCTTCTAATTTAATTAAGGAAATGAAATTATAACAACTCTCTTACGTCCTGTAGGGAAAGCTCAACTTCGCATTATATTGAGGAAGAGTTGCTCGTCGAGCGGCCACATACAATTTTTATATAACGGAATCCGCGGGCGTAACATGAAGGTCTAATATATAGTTTTGTTCGGCACCTAACGTCATCTACGTCAATAGTCCAGTGAATGCATGCATCATAATATGGAACGCTGTGAGAGTGAATCACGCCAAACGCTTTCTTTATCTCAGAACCCACACACGAGATTAGGCGTAGCACGAGGAGGACTTGAGGCAGATAGTGGGATCATCATGGAGCACTGTGGGATAATCATCGAAAGCGCTCGCCCGCAGTATCTCACCAGTCAGAGGAGACGGACTCACCAAACAGGCACGTTAACTGTTAGGAGTGTTAAGCAATGCGATTAACTCAACAGTTGACGTCAAACTTCACTAAGGCTTTGACCAGCAACGCATTTCACAGCTTTCCTCACCCCCACGTAATTTCGGTGACTATTCTTGCTATGGCAGTCGACCATTACATGCCCTTACATTCTCCTTGGACAGAACTCATAATAAAAAATATGTTTTAGGAAGTTGTGACAGAATCGAAAGTGAATCCTGCGGCTCTACAACGCTCATAAGCATGTGCTTGCCCCCACGGACCTTTAGTGTTGGCCATCACGCGGGAAGGAGCCGTGGTTGAGCTTGGATCCCCTTTGCCTATTGGAACCAGCCCTGCCTACTCCCAGCACCCAAGAGAAAATACCCATATGGAGGAGTTCTGGACGAAGCTTGACAACTGCCTCCAGAATTTCAGCCGAAACATTCCTCTAGATCAGAGTTCCCCAAACTTTTTCGTGTCGTAGACCCCTTGCCATGTTTTTCCGTGTTGGGTAGACACCCTACTTACCTGATATTGATTTCCTGTAAATTTCTAATTGTAGTAAAGTTTAGTGTTAAAAAGTTGAAGTAAAAACACCAGTTAATTTATACATTTATTAATTGAATTTAAATTAAAACTACTCAAAATAAAATTTTGTATCTGTTATGTAAAATATACGTAACATAAAATAAACTATAAATAAAATAACATAAGCAATAAGTCAATTTTTTAGTGAGAAGAATGAACCTGATGCTTTAATAATAAATTATCAACATTTGGGGTCAATTTTGTAAGGGTTAATCTTAAATCTCCTCGGCTAATGATATTCAGTCTGTTTCTTTTTTACTTTCCTTGGCTCTACGAAGTAGAAAGGAAAGTTATGTTACCGGCTGAAAAAAAAATTTTGAGTTTTCTTCAGATCTTTACGTTTCAGAACCTCCTGAGTCCGAAAAACACTATTTGGGGAAATGGTCTGTAAGTCTGTGAACGATTTTTAGAGAAAACCACCGTACCAAATCAGCTCAAACTTGATATCTTGCCCGCAAGTTACCATGGGACGCCAAAATAAGGGTTTGAACAAAATCCACCGAAAGTTAACTATAGTTATCATAGTGATCAAAACACCAAATTTTTTTTTCTCAAAAACGGCTCTAACGATTTTGATTAAATGTTTTATATTGGTAGCTCTCAATAAGGCAGTTATTGCTTAAAATTCCCATTGGTGGGAAAATGATGAGAGCAAAACAATAAATTATCAAAATTGCCGACAAAATCGATTTTAGCGCGGTTTTTAGAGAAAACGACCGTACCAAATCCCTTCAAACTTGATGTCTAGCCTACAGGTTACCATGGGACGCAAAAATAAGGGTATGGGCAAAATCCACCGAAAGTTAACTATAGTTATCATAGTGATCAAAACACCAAATTTTTTTAATCAAAAACGGCTCTAAGGATTTTGATTAAATTTTTTATATAGATAGCTCTTAATAAGATAATCATACCATGAAGTTCCCATTCGGGGGAAAATGACGAGAGCAGCACAATAAATTATCAAAATTTTCGACCAAAAGCGTTTTTAGCGCAGTTTTTTCCAATAATGGTCCTGCAATGAGTGCTAGCAGCACAATAAAATCTGGAACTGTAAGCGCTACCCCTTCCTGCTGCCGTAAAGCGTTGTTTGACCAAGTTCAAATTAACTGAGTGATAAATGAATTGATTAAATAGAATTAGCCATGTACAAAGTGGATTGACGTAGAGCTAAGGAAAGTTGTGTGTTGCAACGCACCAGATATTTTCGTTAGGAGATTGGTAACAGCGCTGACCCCCTTTTCTCGGGGTTGGCGGGACGGTTGAACATCCTTCTTCGTTTTCTTCGGGGCCCACTGACGCTGCCCTCTTACAGTATGATGCAAGTAAATAGGTACTATCAGTTTATGTGTTGAGATCCACTATCGTGGACCCCAATATTCATTTCATGGACCCCCAAATTTTTTTTCGCTGACGTAGACCCCTTGCAGGTTGTCATAGACCCCTAGGGGTCGATATAGACCACTTTGGGAATCACTGCTCTAGATTAATGTGGACACTTTTTTCATTGCTCAACCTGGCAATCTGGGCTCTGTTTCGTCTGAAGATGAGACTGTAAGTCCTTCTTATGTCACTTGCTCGAACCCCTAGGAATGCACTTACAAGCTTTCCGAGCTTCCTCGTGTCTGGATCATTTCGTGCTCTGAAGGTTTACAACTGCTAACGAATGGAAAGAAGCATCAGTCCATCGTTTACAGTTAATTCCTGTAAATCAGAGCATGTTACGTGTTTTTGTATTACGTCATTAATTACGTCCAGCGCAGACCCTTTGCTTTGTAGATCTCTGGTGCGCCGACTCATAAAAATTGCTAACTTATTTTAATGAAAATATAAGTACCCGCTTATCCTCGCGTTAAAAGGTTGCATTAGTCTACTTTTTCCTTCTTATTCAACTTAAATTAACTTAGAGTTCACTTCTGCGAAGAAATTAATTTGAGGACTTGAACTTAACTGCTTTCAAGCAACTTCTTTTCAGCTTCTCGTTTTATTAGACTTCAATGTAACCGGAGGTTGGTTTTTTCATTTTCATTTCATCGCCGGTTGTAACGCCTATGATGAATTGAAAGCTATTCAACATCAATTAAAATCCAATCTCGTTAGACGAGTACCGCTTTCTTCCAAGTCGCCCTATTTCATTCTAAAAAGCAAGGAGAGGAGGAAAATTTATCCTCGATTTTCTGTAGAGATGACATTTTCTGAACATCGCTACTGCCCTTCGTGTCCAGAACGTCCATCCGGGAACAAATGTGACCTTTCGCAAGGAGCATTAGAATACACTGGGAACCCGTTTGAATTAACCAGAAACTTCAGGAAGAGTCCTCCGGCCTGCTCATTTAGGCCTCTGAGGGGAGTTGAAAATCCAGAGGACGTTGCATTCATACAACGTGCGATTAGCATAATATTGTAACGCGTGGAGCGGCGGGACGTGTTTTGACTTAATTAGTAATAATTCAAGAAGTTTTGACACTCTCATTGTGCCCTTTTGAGCGCTATTTTTTCCAATTATTTTGAACTATTGGACGAGTCGGTATTTCAAACCTTACACTGCCACTCGTTAACGAACTCTGTTTACTGGCAGCAAAAGCAGCTGATCTAGATGCACACAACAGAAACTGGACGCAAATCGTCACTAACCTCACTCAATCGATCGTGGTATCAATTTTGGCGGCCCACGCTCCGGATTTTTATCCAGCAAACGTGGTGAGGAGCGTGTCTTTAAAGGCCTGTAGGTGTTGGTTGAAACCCACATCTCATCAATAATCATGCCTAGACAGTTGAAATGCTTCTCAACAGCTACCAAAATGAATTGACGATTAGCTATTCAGAGCTGGGTGACAATTTCCAGCACGTGATGGGTTCAGGTATCAATCTTGTGGATGCACGGATTAACGTCGTAGGTCGTCCACTTACAGTCGCATCCAAGGCCTCTGAGATGTCCTTGGGGAATGCAGTTCAAAGAGCTGAGCCGAGGACTGAGCTCTGTAGGCACCTAACCTCGAGCGTCCTTTGTACACGTTGTACATATTTTAATAAATTCAGACAGATAACAATTAATTAAAATAACAATATTCCGTTATGAAGACCAAACAAGAACTGAATTATATTTTAAAATGTAAACATCAACAATCTAACTAGGCAACAACTTTGCGGGTCACCTGATATTCATTACATTTACCCCCCCTCTTTTCGTTAAGTGGCTTGATCTTCGTTCTCTTCAAAAAAAGGAGCTAGCTGATCAATATGGACCACTCGTCTAGAACCGCGAGGTACAGCTATCCTAATCACAACGTCGGTTATAATCTTCAGAACCTTGCAAGGGCCTACCCAGGGTGATTGCAATTTAGGATTCAATCCTACTCTTCGTCGAGGCCAATAGTACCACACTCTATCACCTGGTTGAAACTTGGGGTTATCACTAGCTTTGGCGTCATAACGCCTTTTGTTGTTCACTGTAGCTTTTTGCATTTGCTTCTTAGCCAACTGGTGAACGGCTTGCAACTTTTGTTGTAGATCTTGTGCATAGCCTGGCCTTGTCGTCTCATTAGGAGTTGCTCCCTTAAGCGAGTTTACAGGTAGGGTTAGGGTTCTACCTAGATTTAATTCAGCTGGGGAGAAACCTGTTGACGCATGCTCCGATGCTCGATAGGCCAGCAAGATGCAAGGAAGCCAGCGATCCCAATCTCTCTGGTTGTCAGAAACAACTTTGGCCAAAAGGTTCCACAAAGTTCTGTTGAATCGCTCAACAAGACCGTTGCTTTGAGGGCGAAGAGGAGTTGTACGTGTTTTTCGAATGCAAAGCAAATCCATCACGCTTTGAAAAACAGCACCTTCAAAACATCTTCCTTGATCGGAGTGTACTTCGCGAGGAATGCCAAATCGTGAAACGACAGTCTCTACCAGTCCTCTAGCTACTGTATCTGCTGTAATGTCTTTGGTGGGGAAGGCTTCGGGCCACTTGGTGAAGTGGTCTACTGCAACGACGATATATCTATTGCCTTCATTGGTAACTGGAAGGGGACCTACAATGTCAACAGACAACCTTTCAAAAGGGGCACTTACAGTCTGCATTTGCATGGGAGCTCGTCTTTTCGTGCGTTTATCTCCTCGACGTCCACATACGTTGCACAAAGCACAAAACCTCTTCACTGTCCTTTGCAATCCTGGCCAGTAGAAATGTTTTCTAATTTCTGCCAGAGTTCTTCGGAATCCAAAATGACCGAAGTTGTGAGCAATCTCCAGTACCTCTTTCTGATCCTTTGCTGGGACAAGGATTAAGTTGGAAGCAGCATCTCCTTTATTATTCTCCCACTGTCGAACCAATACTCCATCCACAAGACGAAGACGATTGAATTGAGCCCACAGCGATTTAGTCATTTCATCAGTTTCTGTAACCTCGCTCCACGAAGGTCGTTCTCCCTTTTTTACCCAACCACGAACTTGTGAATGTACTGGGTCAGACAACTGTATTTCTTCCCAATTCTTGGCTGAGGGTTCCAGAACAACTCTATTGGCGTTTTCTGCTTCTAGTTGCTTCAATTCTTGTTTCGTGCAATGAGCACAGTTGGATGCCTCACATGGTCGTCTTGAAAGAGCGTCTGCGTTGAGGTGGTTTCTCCCAGATCGATGTTCGACTCGAAAATTGTATGGTGCCAATATTTGCAGCCAACGGGCCAGTTGCCCATCTGGATGTTTGAATGATCTCAACCACTGTAAGGCTGCGTGATCTGTTCTGACTATAAACTCAGCACCACTATCCAGGCCAAAAGAATGAAAATTGAGTGGCCTAATGGATAAGGCATCGGTCTTCTAAACCGAGGATTGTCGGTTCGAGTCCCACCAGGTTTACGATAAAGTCACAAGACACTCCATTCGCCTTTCCATGAACTGTTAAAGACGCACTAGATACCCGATATGTCACAATAGGTTGTGTATGTCGATAGGCTGGTTGTTTGGATAACAGCGGCCTCAGACTTTGATGAGGCTTCTTTGCCACGGTTGGTATGTGCCTCCTCAATCCAACCGAGCAGAGTTTCCCGACTGCGTGTTAACTGGACGAGGACAGTTTTTTGCCAAGTGACTGGATGAGGAGCATCGCCAACAGAGCAATCTCTTTGATTCACGGGATCTCTTCCAATGTTCATCCACTTCTGGTTCTACTCGAGCTGGCACTCTTCTGGTTTCATGGGTTCTAACTGATGAAGCTGCGAGTACTGCTGCTTCAAATCGCAAAGCAACATTCAAGGCGTCCTCTATGTTTCTTGGCCAGATCCCAAGAACTTTCTCTCGTACAGCCGAATCACGTAGACCAAGCATAAAATGGTACACAAGAATTTCTTCAGCAGCCCCACTTTGCAACGCTCCAGGCCAAGCCTGTCGGGCTAGACCCTTGAAAGCAGTGTGGTAAGCTACCACATCTTCCTCTACCTGCTGCTTTCTTGTGAGAAGTGCTGTCATGAAGCGCTGAGCATGTCGTTCGTTCCCATACCGTGCTTCTAATGCATGAGACAACACTGAGTATGAGCATGGCTGCGGGATGTCTAAGAGAACGTCGATGGCTGAGCCTGTAAGTGCAGTAGCTAACGCCACCACTTTTTCTTCTTCATCCCAATCATTTCTCAAGGAAACCAACTCAAACTGCATACGATAAGCGTCCCAATTAGTTGATCCATCGTATGGCTTTGGCTTCACGTTGGCTTTTAGCGTATTGTGAGAACCTCGCATCAACTCTCCCTTCTGATTGTGCACATTGGTTGCGTCTTGCCCGTTTTCCGTTCTTGTTGATGTGAACAGTTGTTCAAGTAAAGGTGAATTCTGTACTGTTTGTTGTATGTTATTGGTGATAACAGTGTTGTATGACTGTTTCATGGTTTCGCACAATGCTGTCCAGTCTCTCAACATCTGTGCTCGCATATCCCCCAAGCAAGCACTCCACTCGTCAAGCGCTTTCTCCATCAGTGTATTTCGCGTTGTCGTCATGAAGTCATCCTGAGATTCAATCCTGAGCGGATCGTTCTTGTTACTCGACGATGGCTTACTGATAGCAACTTCTTCGTTGCTTCTGTGACTAACCGTCGTCGTGGGGACTGAGATTTCCTCAGATGTAGTTCTCCACTGGCGAGTAGACATCGTTCGTTGGGGAACTGAAAGTCGTTTCCGCCTGGGCATCCCACCGCTGTCACCAATTTAATAAATTCAGACAGATAACAATTAATTAAAATAACAATATTCCGTTATGAAGACCAAACAAGAACTGAATTATATTTTAAAATGTAAACATCAACAATCTAACTAGGCAACAACTTTGCGGGTCACCTGATATTCATTACAATATTTCCACCGTGAGGAGTGAGTGGAGGGGAATTGGCGACCACAGTATAGTACGTACTCTTGTAAACTCTCATTCGATGTCAATTAAGACCCCTTTTACTTTTCCTCTGCCCCTTGAGGATGTCAACAATGCCCACACCATACTCGCTTCAACATCTGAGGTAAGAACTAACACCTGGTATGCACGTTTTTTAATACACGATTTTCTTCTTCTTCCCCTAGGCTTTTCGTCGTCGCTTCACAACCGTTACCAAAGACGTCAGTCCAATCTGGTTAATGTAGTCCACAGGTCCGTTACATCTTGTTTATTTCTGTTGCGCTCGTATTCTCACTGTTTATTCGATGGTGTAGCCGCAGACAAAAACGATGTTGGAACTATACCAGGTCACGACATGGAAGAGCCAACCTGCTCTCGTAGCTAACTACTTATCAACTTCTTTCAACTTTTTTCCCTTATTCCCTTCGAGCCTTTTAGTGAAGGGTTGAACGAGCGGTTGTCGGATGCTCAACTCGTGATCTGCCGCCGACCCAGAGATGCCTACATATTTATGACGCTCCACTTAAGGGCCTTTCCTCCGGGTCTTATCGGGGCTCCGGCGACCGACCTCCCCAGTTATCAGGGAAATTGGAAGCTTCCACGATTTATCTGATTTACTTAACGATTGCAGGGCCGTTCGAAGAGCAGCGCCCGAGACAAGGGCCCAGGGAAACGAGCAGTAAGTCGTGATAATAGGAATAAGGGAGAGGGATGAGGGGAGAGGGGATTTCATAGTTGTAAGACGTCCCTACCAAACAGCTCATTGTGAAAAGGGCGGGGGAAGGGAGATAATGAAAATTCGAGCGTTCAAGTATTTGAGTTGTAGCGAAATGTAAGTTGCAGGACTATGAGTGAATGCTGTAGGGAAGCTTAGCGTTAATTGTAGGAAATTCGAGTAATAACCGTTGGAAATCAAGGGAAAGAAAGCGTGATGCTTGGAAAGTTCAATTCGTGACGCCCAAATGAAATTTGTTAACCAATTTCACTTTTGAATAAACCAAATAATCACGGGACTCGGCGTGCGAGTAGCATTTTTAGGTCATCTGAGGAGACAGGAAAACTCGACACCACGATTCGAGAAAAGCGTCTTTCACAGAGTTTTCAACACCACAAATGGTGTTTACACGGCCTTCCGCCAGAAAACTGGGTGTCTCTGTAGATCTTCAGTCACAACTTTCACATTTCCGTACTTTGAACAGATTAGTTTCAGTTTTGTTTGGTTGACATCGGAGCTCGTTGTGCACAAGTACAATTTTCGTTTGTAGCTGAGTATCAAACTTCATAATTAAGACAACATAAGTATGACGTTTGTGGTCCGAATACAATTGGTAGTAGAACAGGAACCAAGGGGCCTGCAAAAACGCTAGTTTATCTAGGGGGGTTTTTCCATTGAACCCCCCCCCTCTCATCAATTGCCAGTGACACTCTCGGTGGTCGTGGGCAGAAGCCTCCAGTCAGGAGCCTTGGTGACGTTTATATTGGCAGTGGCTTGAACAGCCTAAAGACATGAATGGGCCCAGGTCCAGGAATTGCCAAGGCGTTCCTCCTGCATCTACACTCATGACTTCCAAGGATCAGGCTTCCTTATGGACACAGCTGCTCGTGACGTGAAAAGTGAGGAGTAGATAAAATTCCCTAAGTCATGAAGGCGTCCGTCTTCTCTTTTCTCTTCTTGGCGCCCGTTATCTAAAGAACTAACTACTAGGGTCTAACTGACTCTAAATACAATCGCGTGTCTGGTCCTTCGTCCGCCTTATTCAGCCAACACGTATACGACGTGAAGACCGAGAACCTTTGGCGGTGGGCGAGGGCACCGTGCTCTGAGGCCTCTCTCCAACACGCTCTTAAACATGAAGCCAAGGCTTCATGATCAATGACACTCCATCTGGCGGCACTGTGTCTGTGGCCCTGGGCAGATTCATCTCATGACTGCAGGTTGAGCAGTCTAAGAACCTGAATGGGTTGGCAGGCCCTGCCGCAGGAATTGTCAAGAGGCCTTCCTGCATCTTCGCTGTATTTACACATAAACTCTGAAGATTGGGTTTGCCCCCATCCATCACATGAAAAAAGAAGTCGGGTTGGAAGGGACATGAACTCCAATGTATCCAGTGGGCAGGCCTTCCCGCACCTCACGCCATTTTCTCACAGACCTGCCTCTACTTTCTTATGGACACTGTTCCCCTTCATCAGTGACATGATAAGCGAGGAATGGACATTTCCTCGCCACGTCTTTAGCAGACACTAAGGTAAGGTTGTCTTGACCAGTAGAGACAGTTGAGAGGGCTTCCCTTATTCTCTTTCTCTTCTCTTGTCCTCCAAAGAAGGAGAGTACGCGGCTCTCAACATATCTGTACACCTGGTCCTTCAGTTATCCGTAGACTTTTTCTTCACTATGCACCTCCAAACCCCCGAAGTGGTTATTCTCCGTATTGTAATTGTGAACGTAACCATGTATTCCAATTACGTCTGGAAGTTGCCGTTGCTGTACACACAAAAACCTTTACTGTCCCCAAAAATAAGCTGTTTTTCGGATATTCACGGGTGCGTTTGCAGTCCAATTGCAAGAAAATGATTGAACCGATTGAGCTCATTGCCCAGCGTTGTACATCCTTCTTTTAAGATAGTAAGTGAAGTTACGAGCAGTTACCGATCGACGGTAAGTCATGAAGGGGGGTGGGGAGATATATGAGCGTCCTTCGAATTTCTCACGAAAATGGCACGAACTTCCAAAATTCTTAGTAAATGTTCCTTTGACAGTCTTTTGAACGAAGACACGGCCGGGAGATGGGCCGTGTATTTTATCGTTTACAAATTTTCGACACTAGAAGCCTCACACAGTCCTGCAAAGCGTCTTCTGCACTAACTGACTCCAATTAAAGGCACCGGATGATTGTGGTCTAGTGGTTAAGACAATGGTTCATAATCCTCGACTTGAGTCGGGAATTGTGGATCGGAGCTCCATGCGATTGCTGTTGATTGCCTGAGTCAGCAGCTCTTCAAGAAGCATTTCCAAACTACCTAAGTACAATTGGTGCCCAACTATTGGTCGAACTTCTTCATTCCAAGAAGAAGAAGAGGCCCAGAGAGAAAATTTTTTTAAAAACAAAGAGAGAAGTAATGAGACGAATTCTCGGGTCCGGGATTCGACGCTGAGAAGGTTCCAGGGAAGGGAAATAAAATGGGCGGCGCCTACTACAATGTGAAAGAAAAGAATTTCCTTGTAGCCCCCTCGTTTCTCGAATCAAAGATCGGAATTTCTGGGGATTCGCTCAACTGTCATAAATTCGTTCCTTAAAAGAGTCCGCTCCAGGAGCAGCGGCTAAAGACGAGATTAGAGATGCACTGACTGACTCCTATTAAAGGCACCGGGCGATCGTGGTCTAGTGGTTAAGACGGAAATTAAGGATCGGAGCTCCATGCGATTGCTGTTAATTTTTGCCTGAGTCAGCAGCTCTTCAAGAAGCATCTCCAAACTACCTCAGTACACTTCTGTACCCGCATTTCTCAGTTTGGAAGGAAAATTGAGCCACGACAATAAAACCGAATATAAGATGTTCAATTTGTTTTCGATATTGTTTCTACTATTGGGGCATTAAGTTACTAACTAGTACGTACTTCATAAATGTTTCCGTACAAATGCGTCGAACGTGAATTCAGTTCCTTAAGGCAGCACACCGGATAAATTGCTTCATTGGAGTTTGCCGAGGAAGCTTCACAGGCTGATGCGCGACCAGACGAGGAGACGAGAAGGTTCTCATCACGACTTCTGTCCCTCCTGTCCCAACCCTCTTGATAGAACAGCTTTAAAACGAAACGTTTCAGTTTTTCTCAAGACGTCGGCATCATCTGAGACAAATTGATTTCTGCGAGAGAAAAAAAAACGGAAAGAAGGAAAAAAGCCGCGTCGATAGATACAAGGGATTAGTCACGCAGAAGGACTGAATTTTTGTCTCCGAGTAAGGAATAGTATCCAGGGCGAGCCGTTCCATCGCGGCGGCTCCTGCAGAGAGATTAGGTCGAACTTTGTGTGTCCGTGAAAGAATACGGAGGGAGTGACGGAGATGAATTTGAACTCATAAGGGCAGAAGATTGAAGTCATCAGAGCTCGAGCGTTGTTCTTGTCAAGCTATCGATCCTTCGTATCTTCTCGACTCTTTCCAAGGTATTTTGGAAAGCGATTTGACCACTTTCGAGATATTTCGCTGGTCGGAAAGATGCCGTGGAAGAGTTTCCAGATAGTGCTCCTTGTTTAGGTCGCAGGTTTGAGGTGCGGTAGCACGAGTAGCATGACAGTCAGTTCGACATAATACTAACCTAACGCTCAGGTTTCTCCGCAAGCCACGGATCTATCCTAAGCAGGTTTCCATAACATCTGAGGGTCTACGGTTACAGTCTCTCTTGCCTTCAGGAATCTTTCCTTAAAATATTGTTCCATTAGGTGGCTCCACGGGGGGAATAAAATCGCCATCCCACTGCTCGCCGATCAACAAGAAATCCCCTATGAGAGCATACGCTCGCGAAATGTATTGCGCACCTCCCATTATTTTTCCAAGAATCAGAATTTTATATTACTCTTCAGCTGGTTGGATGAAAGGTGAACCCTTGCCAAAGTTATAGAAGAGCTGAATTGTTATTGTGGCCAGTGTGTGAAGCGGTGTGCAAACAATTTTAAGAGTTCAAAAGACTGAGTTCAGACAGAAAGTGAGCACATAGACTCCTACCTTGACCATATCAAGTGTCGCAGGGTGCACGAAAAGAGCGTAGAGAAATCCGTAATAGATGTAGTGCGAATATGTAACCGTCCTGCTCTGGGTTGAGCTGAGTTTCTGGGAGGCCCGCATAACATTCCCGCCCCCATTCAGTCTCCCTAAAAAAAGGTTCGTGGAACAAGCAGGTGTTCCGAGTCTGATTGGATTGGCTTGAAGTCTCCACAGACACGTCTAGGCGTGCTTCCTTTCCCATAGAGTGGCTGAAGATGTAACGGAGGTTGGTCAAATCATCCTCGCGTGGTGGATCTACCCCTGCATACATATTACTAGCTCCTCCACTAGTGCTTGGTCGATTTGGTAATGCCAACTGCTGAGATTTGCCTCATTTCACCCCTAGATCACCTCTGAGACGAATATTCTGTAGGTGCTCTTGTCCCATGGACAAGACCCCACTATAGCTTATAAGGCTCGTCACTGCGAGGGGGGAAAAAGCAACGAATGCAATTTTGAACGAACCTTCCATTGTTCAGAAAGGTGTGCCCCACACTTCGTTAAGTACCTTTCGGCACCCCAAAACCACTTGCGACCATAAATTATAAAAATTTTCATTTCACCCAAAATCCATATTTTTCTTTTTGGGGGAGCTGATGTCGCGCTCATCTGCTGCCCGCTCTCGGGAATGAACCCAACACAACTGCAGCAACAACTTTGTGCATGCAACACCTTGCACTCTCAAGGTGGGGCATTGAAGCGTTAGTTGGCAGTGGCCAGTCTCCCTTCCGGCCTTCATCAGCCTGGTGCAGTCTTATTTACCGCTTTCCTTTTTGAACAATCAATCGGTTTTGTGGACAGTATTTTTCGAGGAGAAGTGTTGGAAAATCATCACGGCATTCCCATTGGGGAGTCCGTTCTGATTTGTAGTCGCAAGTGGTTTTGGGGCCCCGAGATTTACTTAAAGAAGGGGGGGGGGTCCCCACCTCACGGGTACGAGCCTTACAAGCTGCACGTTGTCGCAGTTGTGAAGCTTCATGACTAACGCTGCTTAGGGAACAGTCGCAAAACTTTATATTCCTTCTTCGGTATCCGTATCAATAGGTTCCATCTCCGTGTCAGTCGAATCAGATCTTCACTTCAGGAAAGTGCAAGTCCCCTACCATCTGAGACTAGCAAACCCTCATCCGATATGTAAAGAGGCGTAACAGTCTTCTGTCCGCTCACCGGTGAGAAGGATGGAAAACGAGACTGCCACACTCGTGAGTAGTGGGATGGCGTAAAGACCTCAGCTACTGACAAGTCACAGGTACAGAAGCCACAGAAGCCCGCCCTTTTACCTATGTACAGGCCGTTACTCAGCGTAATGCAATATCCAGAATTGCCAAGTGATGGTCTAGAGCGAAGTCTCAACTATACACAACCCTGGCCAAAGCAATGTGTCAAAAAGTGGTAGATTGGATTGTGCTGAGTAAAACAGGGCTAATGTGGTTTAAAATATCACCTTTTTAAGAGAAAGAACACATTTTTAGGAAGTAAGGGAAACATTTATATTTTTTATCACAGCAGCCTCATTTCGATTCACCCTGCAAGATGGGATCAATAGTCTCGGGGGTATTGTGTTACTGGCAGTCTCACTGAGTCTACTTATCTTACTTGCAAGCACCAGGATAGAACTTGAATCGCTGGTCGTGCTGGGTTTCCCCTGGCCCACAAATGGCCTCCTTGCTAAACCACTCCCCCCACCACCACACCTACTGGTTGTCGCACATTTTAACGCTTTCAATCCCCAGCACTACCAGCTCCAAGGGAAAAAGGTGAGAATATATATTTGCAATAATAATATGATAATGCGTGCTTCAAATCTTGAAGACATTTAGTAGGGTGAAAGCGATAGGTGCAGTCGTAGAGCTCTGCGGTGACGCCTACGTCGAGCCGTATTTATTCGTAGAGTTCGCCAAGACAAACCGGTATCAAGATATAGGAAACATCAGTGGGTTGGTTTCCAGAGGAAGCAACGTTATAGCCCGCCCAGGCCCCTGGCCCCTGGCTTTGGAGCGGATACCCGGCGGCAGCTTTGCCAGGCGATACAGATCATAACGTTCGTCTTTCTTAAGACATTTATCGGTGTCAAACTTATGTTTTTCGCAAAGGGTGGGCTTTTGCGAGATTAATTGACGCAGCCCGGTCCGTTCTTTACTCCTGGTCCACGCAGCGGCCGATTTGCATGGGAGACGGAGGAGAGTCAGAGATCCACTTATGTCGGATTAGTTGTTCATTTTTATTCATAGCCTCCTGCCTGGTACCAATAAACGACCGGCTGAAAGCTCCAGGGGGGAAGTAAACTTTGAACGGATTGTGGATCTTGAAACGGGACTTCGCTGCACATTTTATGAGTATAGCTAAGGTCTTCTTGGACGAGGATGAGACGATAAATCTTCCTTGAATCTGCTAAAGAACTGATGTTCCATACCAGTGGCATTTTTTAATGCTTTGATGAAATACATGGGATATTGTTAAGTATTGAAACTCAATCACACCACTGTTCACTACCTAATAGGGATTTGCACGAAGTTTAATGTAACTAAAGAGAGAGCGCCGCTTGTACAGGAAATGAGAATGCGGACAACATTTTTAGCGGACTGGCCTGAGGTTTTTGGCAACTCATGTGAGAGTGCGCTGGCATGGGAGTGATACTAAACACAAAGCTACCGGTCAAAACCCATTAAAAGGAGGATGGGCACGTGGTACCTCTGCCAACTCGTGCACTAAGTACTGTCCCTTCACCTGCCCGCCTTGATGAGGTTCACAGAACTGAGCCGGGCATAAGGGCGCCGAACGAAAAGCAAATGTTGCAGGACAGACTCAAAATCCGTTCATTGATTCATTGCTCTAACCTTCCTCACAACTTATGGACGAAGCCCCCAAACTGGGCCTTAATCAGCGTTTTCCTTCGACACTTGATTAGAGAATGAGAGACGTAAAAGAAAAACCCTGCAAATTATTACACAGCGGGTTATTATTCTCATGAACAGCTTGATCTAGTATTACTGCTCCGAGACCCATTCCTTTGATTCAGCATCGAAAAATACTAGTAAACCATACGAAACATGACCTGACTACAATGGAACTACAGAAACTAAATATTCCCCTAGCGCCAGGCGCCCGTAAACGTCTGTAGGCATTTATGATCCGATGTAATGGTGTGCAGAGGAAGTGGCCCTAACCTTCCTCTGCCCCATCAGGCAGAAAGAGTCGGAGAAATTGGGACGGGGACTTCCAGCAAACCCTCAGCAATTGACACGACGTTGCGAGGCGAGCGAGCGGGTGGTTTTTGATGAGACGGGAGGGAGGGAGTACAAACGACGAAACGTTGACTTCCACTCTAGTTCCCGCGAGTTCTTTCAATTAGTAGACTCTAATAATTACTGTAATTTCCCTATACGCAGTTGTACACGTCTGATACTCATTCCATACGACCTAGGATGTAAAAATTCCTTGAAAACGATACGAAACACAGCGTATTTGCTATTATACTGCGTTTTGTTAATTTTTTAAACCATTTTTTGTCCTTAACAACCATGGGCTTTGTCCGATCGGGTTGCCGAGATGGCGGGCACAACTAGATACCAAATGGGATTTTCGTACAAAAGAACAGATTTTTTAGACCACGTTAAAGGCACAAAACGGCCCGGACGGCGGATGGAGGACGGGGGACGGCGGATAAGGGATGACGGACGGACATTGTAGATTTGGAATCCCCATGTCTTTAAACGTAAAGTATCAAATTTTGAGGGGGGGTTCTAAAACATGTTTCGTGACCAAAAACATAGGGTTATTATTCAGAATGAATAATAAACCAAAAGCAACAGAGACACCTCGGGCTCAGCGATTTTAGAGGCATTTTAAGGATCCTTCAATACATGAATTGTAGTTGGTTCTCCGAAGCACAAATTTTGGAACGAATCGTTGACACCTGGCAAGATGGAAAATCAACAGGACCATCCTGGGCTAGTTTGCTCCCAGAGCTCACTCTGACCGAGGAAAGGAAAGTTTAAGATATTGACCGACCTTGGAGCAGCTTCCAGAAAAGCATTCGTCACCAAAAAAGAACGGATTGACAAGTCGTATCCCAGACAAAGGGCGCAACACCTTGCATTTGCAGGCGCTTGCGGTTTGTAGTTTGTCCTTGAGCAAGGCTGCGTTTGAAGTTTTCCGTTAACACTGCCATCGTCTTATCTGCCCTAAATCACGCAGTGGTCCTGAATAGCGCTGTATTTGAAGTGAATGTTGACCTTCTCAGCATTTAGAAAACGCTAGTGTTAACTGCGCGTCACGTAAATCAAATACTCCCGCTCCATTGTCAACTAATTGAAAGGAACAACAAACAGCAGCGAGTGGGGCAGTTAGAATAGCCAGTCGGACAAGAGCCCACTCGATAATCGCCGAGCTTATCGCTAGCCAGAGATAGACGCTTCTATCGTCAGCCCAACAGTAAACGCTTTGCAGTCGAGTCGTGAAGCTTTATAACGTTTCCAATGCGGAAACACGGTAACTTTGAGTCGAATTTGAAATAAGACTGGTGTTGAGAGGCGCTGATTGAACTGCAAGATGATTTAATTGCCGACACGCTGACGCTAACTTTCATCAAGAGTGCAATGCCGCAGAACCGAGGGCCCCAATCGACTCTTCCCATTTGGGCAACGCCCGCGTCTGATTGGAGGAGACGCTCTATGGACTCCGACTCCTCCACGAATTCCTCCCTCATCGGTTCGAGAGGCTGCAGTCTCCCTAAAATAATGATATTCACGATATTCATCACATTCTTCACGATCGGTATGGGGATCCTCCTCGCCGTCATTCTCTACGTGCAAAGTCTTCATCACAAAACTAAAGAAGACGACGGGACGCCCTCCAACAGCACGTTTTATTGGTTGTTGGACTTCAAATAACACGCGGAACTCAAATTGATGGTTCGGACAAAGAATGTCATATGATACAGTCTGCGCACACATCAAACCATCTCATAGGACGGTCCAAGGAAAGATGGCGAAGAGTGATAAACAACATCTACTGGGCATTTCAGTGCACTCAACGTTAAATACGTGTAATTTATGTACAATAAAGTAAGTCAATGGCACACGTTTCATTTTTCATGTTATTCACCAAATCTTCCTGCGTGTCATACATTTTCGAGGATGTCCCGAGAGCCGAAAGATGGAAAGCCCTCATTTGGGTTGATTTTCCTCTTTACGAAATACGACAGGAGCGTGTGTGGAAAAATGGACAATATTCTCAGGCGCAAAGAAATTTACTTGGCGGTAACAGGCCGCTGCTTCGCTATGTGAAGTGGCTCGCAGTAGAGTTGGTTGCCTGATCCCAGAAAAGTGCACTGTAGACTGACAACCCTCTCCAAGTGTTCAGGAACAGTCATTTGATAACCAAACAGACCTGTCGTAAGGGGATAATTTAAAATTGTTTTAAAGCTTTTGAAAAGTGTTAAAATTAAGTCACGCGTGTTTACTCTCCGTCACATTTGTGTTTCTGATGTGACGATCATTTTACAAAAAAAAAAAAACAACGTGCTTGTAAGAAATATACTCAAGAAATTAATTATTTAGATCTTCGTGTGAATTGTAGGAAAATAAGCCCCCTCGGGAAATGTATACATTCGATGTCCGTGCTCACAAAAACCGTCCGTTCGAAGGTCAAGAACGCCAAATGCAGACGGAATGTTTTAAATTTTGCCTGTTCGTCACTCTCGGGCACCTGAGTTTCCTTCGAAACTGTCTGCGCACGAGCTCTGCAACTTTTCCAAGGATTTCAAACAACTCGCTCGGATTTCAACGCCATTTACGCACTTTTTCGTTCTGGGCGTTCCAATAAAATGTGTAAATCACGGCGAAGGAACTCAATGAATCGCTGAGGTTTTGCCCCAACGGCTCTCGAGAGCGTAACAAAATCCGATGCGGTTCGTAAGTCGTCGTTTTACGAGCGGAGGATAGCGCGTTAGAAAATGTACCCCGTAAGGGAAAGACAAGAGCGACGCTATTCCTATGCACGGGGCTATGAGGGCTGGCGCAAGACTATAAACGTTATAAGGAAAGAGGCTTAAGACTCCTCCCGGCTGAGTAAATATCCATCGCCAGTTGGCGCGATCTTATTCTAGAAGTTTTGATAGTTCGGTTTTCTCCTTCGCTCGACGATTTTATCTTCGGCCGATATCTGCATGTTCCAGAGGCTCCTCGAGTTATGGCCGTCTCGTGAGACAAATTTACAGTCATCCGAGTGAAACGGCAAGAACTTGAGGGCGAGATGCCGCAGATTCGATAAGGAGACGTCTCGTAGGTACGTTCTAGAGGATTTCTTTCGTCCTTAATTCATTTTCAGGTTCTCGATCAAACGAGTCCAAAATCGAGTTAGTTGGAATTATTGTGGCAAACGACATTTCCTCAAGTTAATCGTGCGGGATCACGACAACCTAATAACTTAACTGTGGAAAAGTGCTGTTGTACAGTACATTTATGCTGCTTTAGTACACAGATTGCACGCAAGAATGATGTTAACTTGAGGACTTGTGACTTGCGGTCAGGGTAAAATTGCCACATGTGCGTGTATTATTGAGGTACTTGAACGACATGAGACAGTCGTAGAGGCAGAGGTGCAGGGAATAATGGGGTAATATGATCTTCTCCCCCTGGACATCTATGTCGAGGCAGAGGCGATGAAGGTGGCTTACGGAGTCACCAAGCTCGGTATAGCTAAGGTGCCACAGGCGACAAATGGACTCGGCGATAAATGGGCTATATTTAGGGACTTGGAGACTTTTAAGGAGCTCAGCATGATCACAGACGCAATTGTGCCATGTATGAGCTCGAAGGAAATATAATTTTCGGCCATTGGGAGGTCCATGGAACAGCGAGAGCCGCCAGTTTCGGCCTCCCAATGGCGTCAACATCTTTACAAATGGATCGAAAACCCCAGAGGGGACAGGATCCAGTGTGGCTCCGATAAGTGGCTCTGGAAGGAGTGGGACGTATATTGCCCTAGGCTCCACTCGACTATTATTGCCAGGGCATGGGGAGGGGTTAATGCATGAGAAAGGCTGTAGCAACAGAACTATCAATATACTGACCGATAGTCAAGCGTCGTGCAAGGCGCTAATGAACTACCGCACTACGTCACAACTGGTGCGAGAGTGCAGTATGTGGCTTAACTCCCTAGCAAGTGCGAACATAGTTAATGTGTATTGGATTCCAGGACACAAGGGGATCATTGGAAATGAGAGGGTGGACCATCTGGCCAGACGCGGTTCGTCTACGGTACCTATTGGGCCACCACCCCATTGTGGGATTTCTCTGTCACTAGTAAAAAGGACGGTCAGAGAACACGCCAGAAGACTGCATCAGACAATCTGGAACGCTGCAGGAGTAAGACGCTCCAAACGCTTTGTCTCAGAACAATCAAGTGAGTTAAGACACACCCTTCTGATGATGGAGAGGATGGACTTAAGGAAGGATTTAAGGCAGGTTGTTGGGATCATAACTGGGCACTGTAGAATGAACAAACACATGTATGTTATGGGTATAGTCGACACACCTCGATGCATGTGGTGTTGCACGGATGAGGAGACTCCCTACCATGTCCTGGCCCAGTGCCAGAGACTTGAGAGGGAGCGACTTTTGGTCTTCGGCACCACTTCTCCCAGGATGGATACCAACAGGGACTCTTTCAGGTGTGCTGACTGACTCCTATTAAAGGCAAGCGGTTGATCGTGGTCAAGTGGATAAGACAGTCGATTCATAATTCTCGACGACGTAAGTCGAGGATTGTGGATCGAATCTCCGGCGTGATTGCCGTAATTTTTGCCTGAGTCCGCAGCTCTTCAAAAAGCATCTCCAAACTTACTTCCTTTCGTAACAATTGGCGCCCAACTAGTGGTCGAATTTCTTCTTTCCAAGAAAAAGAAGAGGCCCAGAGAGAAAAATTAAAAAATTAAGAGAGAAAATAATGAGACGAGTTCTCGGGTTCGGGATTCGCTGACGCTGTGAAAGTTCCAGCGCGAAGGTAAAATGGGCGACGCGCCCACTACAATGCGAAAGAAAAAAGACTTTCCTTGTAGCCCTCTCGTTCCTCGAATCAAAGATCGGATTTTCCGGGGATTCGCTCAACTCTCGTAAATTCTTTCCTTAAAAGAGTCCGCTGCAGGAGCAGCGGTTAAAAGACGAGGGGGGAGATGTGCTGACTGACTCCTATTAAAGGCAAGCGGTTGATCGTGGTCAAGTGGATAAGACAGTCGATTCACAATTCTCGACGTAAGTCGAGGACTGTGGATCGAATCTCCGGCGCGATAGCCGTAATTTTTGCCTGAGTCAGCAGCTCTTCAAAAAGCATCTCCAAACGTCCTTCCTTTCGTAACACAGGAACTACCTGACTTTCCTCAGAAAGCTAGGCATTGACCTGTAAGACATTAGGACTGGCACAATAGGCCATCTGGCCGTGGTGCACATCCCACCACTGGGACAGTCAGAAGACTATATGTAATACACAGTCCCACTCAGCAGCGAGGTCGCCCAGATAGAGGTATCATATCGGCTTTTTCATCCCTCATCACTTCTCCCTTTGATCGAACCACCAGCTGTGGCGTCCTGCGGAGGACGAGCACACTATGAGTTAATCTGTGTAAGGTTACTCCCCAAATACTCTCTCGCAATGTACTGCAGACTGTTGAAGGTTTCGCCTAAACGTGCTCCAGAAGTGCTATTTTGCGTTCCGTATTCTACGACAGACGCTAAGAGATCTGCGCACAGCTATGTATTCTCAATCACGGAGGCGGAAGCAGACCTTGAGGCATTAGCTGACCCCCCAGAAATCTCATGATGCAACTCAACATCTGTAAGTACCTTGAACAAACAAGCTTCCCGGCTCCTCTTACAAGAGCTGTTGAAAGTTAACATGCACTCGAACATGAATGTCTCTCGAAAGTTTCCTCGTTCCGAACTGAAACAGTGAGAGCGTGCTTCTAAATGGCTCAATAAGAGCCAGTAACCTTCTCGTCTATCCCATTAAACGTGGCACGATCTTCGAGAGGTTTCCACGGGACTTGAAGTAAAATGGGAAGAAGCAAAAAAAGAAAAAAAAATGAAGGGTAGACGTCGAGGAGGACGAGCTCCCGTGGGAAGGGAGACGTGATGTATGTGAAACAGATCCATCGTGCGGTGGGGCCGCGGAATTACTCAAATTGACAAGAGACGGGAAGGAAGAAGGAGGATGGCTCTAGGAGCACAATAACTACCCATATCCTCCTGTCCTTTCGACATTGATGGCCGTTATTTATTATCCGAGATCCTCCTTCCGCCGGACCATCTTTCATCGCAATTAACTAGAAGAATTTACCAAGACTGCTCTCTAAATGAAATTGTGAGGCCGTAAGTCATTTCATATTACAAGAACGTGAGCGGTGATTCCTTCGGGATGGAGGGCTCCATAAATATTTCCGCTCCTTCCCCGTTAGATACCGGAGTTTCATCCCGCGGGAGGATGTCAGTTGACAACTTGTTTGGAAGGAGAGGGAGATGCCGAAGTGTACGTTGTGGTCAAAACAGTACAACTGAAGGACACAAAGTACGGCCTACGGACTACGTGGAAGTACCAGCCACAGATATTTTAGAGGCCCTTGAGTACGTAAACGCCATTTGAAAAAACTTTTCGGTTTCATTAATGAATTCTATAGCATTCGCACTTTGAATTAATCTTTTCGCGAATTGAATTAAACTTTCCACAAAATGAATTAAACCTTTCGCGAATTGATTTAAACTTTCCACAAAATGAATTGAACTTTCCGCAAATTGAATTAGACTTAGATACCCGAAAATTACCTAACTACCACGGTCCCGATTGATAGTCCAAACTCTGCCGACCCAGAGCCTGATACCTTCCTGTCGATTGGTCCACAATCCTTCTCGTCGCATGGTTCAGCATTCCTTCTCTGTGTTGTTTTCCCCGGACAACGGAAAACGTATTCCTTCTCTCATGCCTAGTTCACTATCTCAGTGCCTCCGTCTCCGTTGTTGGTAAAGTGTCCGATTTTTGTTCATTGGTAGAACGTTTTTTTAAAAATTAAAATGAGTTACAATGAGTCAAGTTCTTCGGATTATTTCCGTAACAGAAGAAATAATCGTAGACACGGTAGGCGATTTATAATAATTAGCGACAGTGATTCAAGTATTACTTCAGGTACTCGGAACAGGGTAAGAAGACGCCGAGGGAAATATGAGTCAATCTCAGTTGAAAAGCGCAAGATTTTCGTGAACCTTTTCGAAGAAGGGTTTTCTTTGAAGGATGCAGCATCAAGAGTTGGTGTGAAATTGAGTACAGGTAAAAGCATTATTACTAAGTATAAGCGAGATCAGTGTGCGGTTCTTGGACCCCAACAGCGTGGACACAAGTTGTTGCCTGATGTGCTACAGAAACTTGAGCACATAGTTGAATCTGACCCAACTATTACTCTCAAGAAAATGAAGGAGAACCTTCAGGAGCATAACATACACCTAAGTGAAACTTCTATAAGAACTGCATTACGTCATTTGAAAATTACACTTAAAAAACATCAATGGAACTTGATCGAATGAACTGTGTGTCAACGTTACAACAAATAAAACGCTACGCTGTAGGCTTCAACCAGTCTATTCCTGAAAACTGGGAAAAACTAATTTTTATGGAGTAGTCAGGGTTTAATCTACACATGAGGCGATCTCAAGCGCGTTCAACATCTGTAACAAGGGTAGTCACTGTTCCGACGGTAAGAGGACGCGACACTTCATTAGCCAGCCATACACGAGCAGATATTTGCGGCAGATTTGGTCGCCCGATCTCATCTGACAGATATCGCTAACGATCTGGAGTGACCGATGAGATCGGTCGTTGCCCCTTAACACGAAAAACTTATCGGCCGATCTTTCATGCCCGAGATCTGTCACCTGACCAGTGCCCGATGTCATCTGTTCGTTCGTGGGATGAAATCTGACAGATTCAGGTCTGTCACCGACGTTCGTCTGGCAGACTCGAGTTATCGGTCGAATCCGAAATATTTTCTAGATCGGTCACACATTCCGTAAGTTGATGCCATGGGGTTAGTGATTTTCGTAGTAAAAAAGCGTAAATTAGCGGCTTTTGCGGCGGGTATGTTTTTATTGCCCATAAAACGACTAAGCCAAAAAGACAAGTTTGGGAGAAGTCATGGGTTTCGGAAAGGAGAAAGTTCGGGCACATGAAGTTGTTAACGCACCTTAGGGAGAACAACCCGCGGGATTGTGAACATTTTGCTAGCTCATCTCCCCGGCTCCCGTAATTCAATTCATTTGGTTTTTTGTTAATAAAAAACTACAACTAAATTTGAAAATACTATCCCCCCCCCCATTCTGGGTAAATATGCCACTGGGGGTAGGTGCCAACCAGTAATAATGTATTTACGAATTTATTAGGTTGTGGGGAGATCGTTTTTTGTAGTTACGAAAATTGTAGTTTCACGAATGTTTGCTGTTACGAGTTTTGAATTACTTATGTGAAAACAGGGAAAACACTCGTGGACAACAGAACATCTTAACGTTAAGTGACTGCCCGATCCAATCGAACAGTTCTTTAAACCACAGACATCGCTTCCGAGAAGTCTGCAGGTTAAGGGGGACGCCCGACTACCATCTGCCAGATTTGAACTCTCGCAGATATCTCTGGTCGATTTTCACATCTTTCATCATTTTTTAACGCCCACTAATGCACAGATCTTTCCCACGGATATCGTTTAAAAACGCGATATCTGTCGCAGATATCTGCTCGTGTATGGCTGGCTATTGTTGCCCTGAACAATCTAGGAATCGTTCATTTCAAAATCGTTTCCACGGGGACAACAACTGCAGCTGTATTTTGTGATTTTTTGAGAGAGCTGAACTCGAAACTTCAAGATTCCGTTGCAGATGCATTGCTAATCATGGACAATGCACAGATACACAGATCTCTTGCAGTTCGTGAAATCGTTGCCTCTTCAGAAATGAATATAAAATTCTTGCCCCCCCCCACCCCACCCCCCACTTACCGATGTTAAACCCCGTGGAAAAAGCTTTTTCCAAAATAAAAAATCTCGCAAGAGGTCTTCTAGGCATCCAAAGAGAACACTAACTTCCAGACGTAATCACAGAAAGTGTTCAATCCATCACGCCACAAGATTGTGCAAACTACGTGATAGATATGTTTCGACTGCTCCCAGCTGCTGCTCTAGAACGACCTCTCCATTAACTGTTGCCTTTTGGTATTGATTTTTTGTTTGAATTTTGTATTAATTTTCTATTTTCTGTACCGTTTTGTATTTTCTGTACACCATTTGAGCTTACAATTGCACATTTTGTTGAAGGTGAAACTTTTTTTTTTTACTACAGATTTGGCTAAGGTCGAATTCATTTTGCGAAAAGTCTAATTCAATTCGCGAAAGGTTTTACTCAAAGAGCGAGTGATATATTTCACCCTACAGATCAACAACACGATACATCGGTCTAAAACTATATTTGGTAATGCACGTGATCAAAACTGCAATTCATTAACTATATAATTTACATATTGTAAATATTGTATTGCAGTAACGATAATGGGCCGTTTTCGTCAGTGTATAATAAACTGTAAAACAATGTCAACTAAAATCGATTAGTTATTCTCCGACAGATATTCTCGGCCTGCACCTTCCGATCCAGGCGGACATGAGGATGTCTTCAGGGGCTAAAATGACTCGGTCGTCCATAACTGGATTTCCCTTATTTGGACACCGGCTCATAGAGAGCACGAGGGCAATGAAAAGGCAGACTACCTTGTGAGAAGGGGGCTATCGGGCCCATGCATATGAGCGTCGAAAAATCACCTAAATCAGAGGTATTGAAAAAACACGCCCACTGGCATGGCCAGCAACGTTTAAGATAAGCGAAAAGACTCGTTGCGCCATCTTGTTGAAGGGCGAAGGCAATTCTTACGCTTAGACAAGAACTACGAGTCCTTTCAGGCTTCTACACCTCATTAGATGGGCCAATGAGGGGCAGATGAATGCAGGTTGAACAGCGGGGAGGACGAAACAGCAGAGCATATACTATGTGAGTGCCCTGTCTTCGCAGCCAGGCGCTTCAATCGTACTCAGCAGCGAAAACCGTACTCAAATTCATAAAAGGGGCTGCTATGTATGACGTCTTTTAAGTAAGGGATATCTTCACAGTAGGCCCAACAAGCCAAACAAAATCAGTTTAAAACTATTAATAGTTATTAAAGTTACCATTACCATTTGCCATTCTCGTCAGGATAAGACGAAGGGATAGTAAATTGTAAACTTATGTCCACAAAAATCTTAGTAGCTGTTTACTCCCCTTAGCCCTGTGGCGAAGGTTGTACTTAAAAAGAGCCATGCCAAAGCGCCGGCTGGGCCTTGTGGCGGAAACGGCTGGGATTTGGACCACCGCTTCTATTGCGCAGGTCTGCCCCTGGTCAGAGAGGTATCACTTTGAGGCCTTACCTCATCCAGTTACTGACAGGGTTCAGGAATTTCCGGAGCTACCTAAACAAAGTGGATAACGAAAAGAAATCCTCCTGCGGCTATTGCCGAATGGTCTCAGTGAATAGCGTGAAGCGTGTTTTCTTCGCCTAACCCAGGTGTATCCTAAGCGCCACCAATGCCTGCAGAAGGCAGCAGGTGAGCCCCTGCCATCCACTCTCGTGAGCAAGAGGCAGGAAAGTGAAGAGAATGCAGACTTAAGAACCGTGATTTGTCAAAAGAATGGATGAGTGAGCAGAGCAACTGCCTTCTCTAGAGAAACAAAAGAAAGCACAGCTACGGGTTAGGCGCTATGGCTCCGCCTTGAAGTTGGGAAGCAGAGGTAATGCCAGGGTGGAGTCAGCCATGGAGGGTTGAAGATAAACCTGTCCCCAGTAGCAAAGGAGTATTGCATTATCGACCGAAAACAATTTAATAGTCTGAGGAAGCCAAGCCAATATCCGTCAAGCTCAAGGAGGAACCATACACTGAGTTAAGAGGACAGCGATTGACTGCCTGCACCCAAGTACTCTCAAAGTGCCCGATGTCACGTTACACACTCGGTGACAAAAGTGAAGGCAGCTGCCACACGTCAAGGCTCTGTAACGCTCAGTTCATGTCCTGCACACTGGATGAGAAATACTTGGGGATGCAAGTCCCTAACCAGACCTTGTAAGCTTCAAAGTATGGCCCTTACGCTATTTGACGGAAAGAAGAATGGACTGAAGAACCCAGTATTCAATTTAAGACACATGAAGGGTACAGGGGAAAAAACGTCAATGTCCATTTTGAATCATGTAAAAAACAGAAATCAAACTTCACTATTTGATCAGGAATATGGTTAAAATAAAAAAGAAACTCTATCAACACTTTCTGCTCTTGTAAACATTGAATAATCATATTTTGACGAAATAAAGACTTTTTGGATGTGGACTATAACGGTTTTCCCGGGAATTTAATCTTGGGCGTCAATGGATGGGTCGTCCGAGTACTCCTCGTCGTCGTTTTCGTCTGGTTCTGCATCCGCTGACTTCAAATTTTCATAAAATTGTCTGGATTCTGGATTTTCCAGGAATCGTTTGAGGTGTTGCAGATCTTCGTATTTCCCAGGCTTCAGTAGGAGTGAACATGAGTATAATGACATCAGAGTATTAGGTGTGTTTTTCTGTTTATTACTTTCCTTGGCTCTACGAAGTAGAAAGGAAAGTTATGTAATCGGCGGAAAAAAAAATTTTGAGTTTTCTTCAGATCTTTACGTTTCAGACCCCCCTGAGTCCGAAAAACACTATTTGGAAAAATGGTCAGTGTGTATGTGTGTCTGTGAACGATTTTTAGAGAAAACGACTGTATCAAATCCACTCAAACTTGATATCTAGCCTGGAGGTTACCATGGAACGCCAAAATAAGGGTATGAACAAAATCCATGGAAAGTTAACTATAGTTATCATAGTGATCAAAACACAAAATATTTTTTTTCTCAAAAACAGCTCTAAAGATTTTGATTAAATTTTTTATATTGGTAGCTCCCAATATGGCAACTATACCATAAAATTCCCATTTATGGGAAAATAACGAGAGCAGCACAATAAATTATCGAAACTTTCGACGAAATCGATTTTAGCGCGGTTTTTAGAGAAAACAACCGTACCAAATCAGTTGAAACTTGATATCTCGCCCGCAGGTTACCATGGGACGCCTAAATAAGGGTATAAGCAAAATCCATCGAAAGTTAACTATAGTTATCATAGAGATCAAAACACAAAATATTTTTTTTCTCAAAAACGGCTTCAACGATTTTGATTACATTTTTAATAGTGATAGCTCTCAATAAGGGAATTAAACCTTATAATTCCCATTTGTGGGAAAATGACGAGAGCAGCACAATAAATTATCAAAATTTTCGAAGAAAAGCGTTTTTAGCGCAGTTTTTTCCTTATAAACTCCGCTGGAATTTTTGTAGAATGTTAAAAAAAATTTGAAATTGTAGTCCGATCCAATAACTAAAGGGTTAGTGTTTAAAAACGCTCATGAGATACATGGGGGAAATTCCAGAAATTCCTGAGTTTCAACTACCGCAGTTTCGCTTACTACCAGTTCTAAACATTTTTACCCAATAACTCTGCAAAAGTACTTACTATCCTTCTTCAAAAAATTTGTGTTGACAGCCTCATTAATTTTCTGTGTACCAATTGCTCAATAAAGGTCCTGCAATGAGTACGAGCAGCATAATAAAATCGGGAACTGTAAGCGCTGCCTCTTCCTGCAGCCGCAAAGTGTTGTTTCACCAAGTTCAAATTAACTGAGTGATAAATTGATTAAATAGAATTAGCCACGTACAAAGTGAATTGACGTAGAGCTAAGGAAAGTTGTGTGTTGCAACGCACCACATATTTCTGTTTATTTTTTCCCTTTTTTAGAGGGATTGTCGAAGGCATGGGAACGTAACGTTCGCTGTATGATATTTTGTGAGATATTAATCGTGGGTCATCTTTCGAAATCTTGAGAACTCCGATATTTTGCGTTGGCATTGAGCATTTTTCACGGTAAAACGCTGATAGATGTTCGTCCATGTTTGAAATTGGACTTCCGTGTTGCAGTTTACGACGATGAAAGGTGAAGGGTTCTCCCTACCCCCCTGCGCACGAGTCGCAGAATAAAACGAGTTGCCTTATTTCTGGTTTTACGTAGTTCGTGACGAAGTGATTAACCATAGAGCATACATCATCTGCACCCCTTTTAGCCACGGTCTCATCATACGTGTAAAATACCGATGTTTGATCAGATAGAATGTGCATGTTGAAACTTATGAAATTTAGTTGCCTCCTACAATACACGTCATTAGTCGTGAAGTTCGGTGTCGGCAAATTTTTTCGTAATCCATAACCACTTCAGCAACGTGCTCATTTTTCATTGCCAGCTTTTTGAATTTTCTCTTTAGTGTGTAGAATTTTTCACTTTTCTTAAGATGTAGTTCCTTTTCCAGATTTTTCTTTTTTAGTTCCATCGTTGCAGCAATTTTTGCAGTTAAGCGCTAGCAACTCCACCTTCATGGAGTCACACAAACTACAAGTGTCCTTTCTAGGATAGTGGAACGAAATATTGAATTTCGACTCAAAAATTTCGCGGAAAGATTCGTAAGAGACGAAGTTATCAGGGTTTTCGTCAATGTACATGCGATGGAGTTTACTGATAATCAAACTTTGAGGTAAATAAGTTTTTGAACTGTCTTTCAGTGAATAATGTGACTTGTGACCTTTGAGAGATTTGATGAAGGCCACAATTTTGCCGCGAGTTTCATGAGATATTTTATGGGGTCGACTGTTATGTTTTCCGCGACCATCTAATGGAACATTTCCCGTTGCAGCAAGAGCTTCTCTTAAATTCTGAACTCTTCCCGATGTTATCCCGTGAATAGCAATAAATGCCTCCAGACAAATTTGCAAATCGTGAGGAACTCCGTCTACAAACGTACGGACACGATACGAATATGACACAATGTTGAGTCTTGAGTTGTTGTCGTTTTGGTTTATTATTCATTCTGAATAATAACCCTATGTTTTCGGTCACGAAAAATGTTTTACAACCCCCCCTCAAAATTTGATACTTTACGTTTCAAGACTGGACAAATTTGCAATGTCCGTCCGCCGTCCGGGCCGTTTTATGCCTTTAACGTGGTCCAAAAAATTCGTTCTTTCGCACAAAAATCCAATTTGGTATCTAGTTGTGCCCGCCATCTCGGCAATCCGATCGGACGAAGCCCATGATTGTTATGGGCAAAAAACGGTTAAAAAAATTAACGAAACGCAGTACAATGCGGGAACTACAGCGGAAGTCAACGTTTCGTCGTTGGTACCCCCTCCCTCCCCGCCCATCGCAAGGAAACTACTCGCCTGCTGGTCTGACAACGCCACCCTCCACTCGCCTCCCCTTTCCCCGACCCGACGGGGCAAAATCATGAGACGTTTACGGGCGCTGAACTCACAAATAACGCAGTTGTCAAATTTTCTAGGAATAGACGAAGAGTGGCAAGTGCCCCATCTTATTAACATTTACACATATAAACGCTAAGTAAAAGTGGCTGATTTTCTGCTGATGTCGAAGTTTGAGGAAAATTGGAGACTCTAGCGTGTGGGCACTTTTGGTTTATTTTTCATTCTGAATAACAACACTATGTTGTAGGTAAGAAAACATTTTTTACAACCCTCCCTTAAAATTTTATACTTTACGTTTCAAGACATGGAGATTCCAAATCTGCAATGTCCGTCCGCCGTCCGGGCCATTTTGTGCCTTTTAACGTGCTCTAAAAAAATCCGTACTTTCACACAAAAAAACTATTTGGTATCTAGTTGTGCCCCCCATCTCGGCAATCCGATCGGACGAAGCTCGTGGTTTTTATGGGCAAAAAGTGGTTAACAAATTTAACAAAACGCAGTTTAATTGCAAATACGCCGTGTTTGGTATCGTTTTCAAGGTATTTCTACATCCTGGGTTGAATGGAATGAGTATCAGACGTGTACAACTGCGTATAGTGAAATTACAGTCATTATAGTGAGCCAAAGTCCACTAACTGAAAGAACTCGCGGGAACTACAGCGGAAGTCAACGTTTCATCGTTGCTACTCCCTCCCTCCCATCTCATAGAAAGTTCCATTGTAGTCAGGTCGTGTTCATGTTCATGTGGTTTACTAGTATTTTTCGATGCTGAATCGAATGGGATGGGTCTCGGAGCAGTAATACTAGGTCAAAATGTTCATGAGAATAATAAACCGTTGTGTAATAATTTGCATAGTTTTTCCTTGGTCGCCGCCGCATAACAGGTAAAACAGTGATTAATCCGCACAAGTACTTACTTTGCTCACCGTGATCACCCAACTCGTTGAAATCCTTAAGAATTCGCCTTCTTTCATCTTCTGGAACGACCTCATAACAACGAAAATGTTTGCAATGGCAGTTTGGTTCAGGTTCGTGGACAGACCGAAGTTTTTTTCATAACGTCCTTTAATCTACCACTTTTTTTCCTCTTCTTGCTGCTTTGTGGTACATTTCCAACTGCACTTTCAGAACTTGAACTTAAATCACTGCTCATAGTCACCTTGCTGAGGTAGAATGCAAAGAACCGAATAGGCTCTTCAACGCTCACCGTTTGACTTGTATGAGAATGATTGGAAACTTTGGCTTAGCGTGACACACTAATTGAGAAAAAGGAGAATGGACTGCTGAGGCCCATTGCCCAATGTACTCAGCAACTGAGGAAACTAACGCTCAACTCCTGGCGTTTAAGTTGACCTCAGGAAACTGTTGCCCTCAAAGTTTTCTTTTGCCGTAAAGCAGCAATGATAATGAGGTAGTTGAGGTACAGAAAATGTGACCGGTTCGTGTAAATGACATCACGTGGGTATCTGCGAGCCGCGCATGCGTCGATGCAGTTTGTTAGTCAGGTCGAACGATGCAGAAGTCACCTGGAGGGTAAATAGATGCGCCCCACGTTAAATATTCGGTTTCCGTTTTGGTTGACTGGGCCCAGGCGTACAGGACCAAAAGAGACGCTCCTTTCGGTAAAAGATACGACGAGCATCTCATCTTCTCTTCACCCGGACGGTCTCTTACGTTAAGGTCATGGAACTTGCCATATGTCACTCACCTCAGCTCGAGGAGCTTGCTCGGGATATTCATTAAGTCTGTTGCCTCGCCTTCCCATTTGCATGGGCTCATGCCCCTCGCTGCTGGGGACTCCGTCACAGTTCCCTCTTCTCTCGTCTTTTCATACTTATCACTCTCTCTCTCTCACTCTCTCTCACTCTCTCTCTCTCTCTCTCTCTCTCTCTCTCTCCCCTCTCTCCCCCTCACACACACACACAAACTCTTCTCGCTCATCTCGGGAATCTCTTCCTCTTCAACTTCAACCTGCGATCCCACGTCGCTCCATGGCCCGCTACACCTCCGCCTCGTGAATCCAACCAGACGGATCCTCAGGTCACGAGCCCGGCCTTGCTTCCCTTCCCCAGGCCCATCAACCGCTTCCCTAGCGAAAACTACCACCTTTCATCGCTTCCTCCGCCCCTTTATTTATTTGCCAGTCCCCACATGTGGATCGTTATCACTGGAAACTCCTCCAGCGCCAGTGACAAGTTACTTGGAGCAACAAGTTCCATTACACGTTTTTTTGTGGCTTTCCTTGGCCCTACGAAATATTAACCGAAGTTGTGTAATATAGGTTCTTTCGATCTTTACATTTCAAAATGTTCTGGTAGCAACGACACGATTTGAGAAACACACAGAGGGTGACAAACAAATCCTCCTAAATTGGACGTTTCTTCTCCAGACAACGTGGGATGCCAAAATAAGGCTATGGGGGTAATAATTTAGCAAGTAAACTGAAAACTAGGTTTAACTCAGCAAAAGGCATATACTTCACCAACTGCCATCAGCCCAATCGATTTAGGCATGTGTCTAAGAGTTGGTTCGGGAATGGCCCGTGGAGCTTCAACAATTAGGAAGTGACTGGGAGATAAATAGTCACATTCTGACCAGCGGGTTATTAACAAGTTACGAGTGTTAATGGATTCCCCGACATGAAATAGATTACTACTGGAACAACGAACTGAGCGCCAGTTTTTGTCTCAGGGCGTCAAACGCACGATTAGCCAGTGAATATTTTTGATGCAGCTCCAGCCTGGATTGAACTGTTTCATGAGACTGCCGCTTTTCCTTATCTGTTGGGTCGTCCCTCACCCACAGGTACAATTTCCAACATCCTTCTTAGCGCTCTCTGAAGAATTCTTCACTGACTACAGGGAATTCCACAGTTGAACCAGATCCTCCAGAACCCTGACCTGAAACAAGTCTCACTTCGACGGAACTTCGACGTCGTGAGAAAGTTAGCTCCTCGTTTTGACAAATCGCGTCTCCTTCAGATGCCACTAGGATGTGACCGCAGGATCGCGCCGAGACAAATTCGCCTCGTTTCAAGGTTTCCAAGAGGACGGAGGAGAATCTCAAGACTCTGCTCTCGTAAAAAGGGGCGTTAATATTCGGCTCGACTGTCGTCTGAGGCGCTCGTCCTCATATTTTCCGGAGAATTCGACGTATTTCGACTCTGGCGGCGATTCCTCTCTGAAGAGACTTGGCGGCATCAGTCAGCTGTCAGGGCCCCCAGGTCGGCGCTCTGGCAAAGGAGCCAGTGTTCCTAGTACTGCCTCGTTTCTCTGAGACAGATGTTACGTATCACGGATAAAAATGTGCCGCTTGAGGTTCACTTTCACGACGTACGAAAGTTTGATTGAAATTTTGCCTCGCGGATTTCTTCTCTCCGTGCGACGTCCATGACGCCACTAATAGACTCTGCACGAACTGATCACCTTATCGAGTTTCTCCTTTTAGGAGACTTGAAGTATTATTTATGATCAAACCTCGACAAGCACTCACACACATATACACCGACGGATATGTATGCTGAATTAAGCATCACGACCTGTTCAACTCTCTGGTCTGTTCAACTATCAAAATGCCAGTTCCTTAACACTCACAAGAGAGTTCTGACGAAAGTCATGGAGTTGGGGTATTGCTATCATGGAAGTGCCTAGGCACTCGCTCAGCATCTATCGAGCCAAGACCTGTGAGTACCAAGGTACAGTGAGTTGTCACTTAGCCAGTCTCCCAGTAGAGAGCTGTTGCCCATGTGTTACCACACAGAGGTATGACTGAAGGGAGTTCATACCATCTCAGAGGAGTTCTTAATCTGATTTCCCGACTGATCTAATTATTTACCCGAGTTTCAAAGAGTGGGACCAACTGTGGCCTCTTTTCTTGTCATAACCTTCTGCGCAAACTGGGCCAAAAGGTGGAAGGTTAGGATGCTCTTCAAACAACATCACTCACTGCTGTAGGGACTACAGTGGAGTAGCGCCTAGGTTCTCCCCACTGGACACGCAAGACATGCAGGATGGAGGGCCTTTGAAGGAATAGAAGTGGAGCCACACATTGAACTCGCCACATCCAGTAACAAACTGGCTCATCCTATGGTCTCCACTCACTTTTTCCTAACATTTTCACCTAGACCTAAAATACCTATTCACTGAAGCATTCCAAGCAATCACTGGCCAGTTACGCATTGACTAGGCTCTTGAGAGCATGGTGGATAAGTGGAACTTCCCCTGCTCAAGTCTATCGATCTCTTCACTGAACTGGGAACACATCCCTCTCATTCAGGGATTCAAGGATACCCATTCCGCTTGCCATTTATCCAATGCCCTCTTATCTAGCGCGGCAAGTTTTCGTTCAGTGGAGAGGTCCATACAGAGTTCAGCCCCGAGTAGGGGCTTCTACCTGAGTTTTCTCAGCTCGTCCACCATGCACTCTACAGCCCAGTCAGTGGGTACTGTCCAGAGATCATTTGGAGTACTGTAGTAGATGCTGTTTCGTACGCAGCTCTCTGGGATTGAACCACTCTCCTTTGGTTGACTATGAGTAGCTGTCTTGTAGGCCTTGGTGATCTACAGAGCTCTGATTGCAGCGCAGGATTGGGCCAGTGCCGTCCTTAGATCTGTGAGTTCGCTACTCCAGGCAATGTGGCAATAGCCAATCACGCTTAACCCATTCAATACGGCGGCCATATTGAGATCCCTATGCAGTATACTGCATAGTTTTTCATAAACGGCCGTCACTGACGGCACAACTTTCTCTACGTATGTGGCTTAGTTAATTTTTGTATGGGCTTGAAAAAATAGTTTCAAAATTCTAATGTGTCTAATTAGTGTATAAATTGACGAGCGCCCAGGGGCGCTCGCAGTCATAGCTAATGTGTAGGTAGGCTATCACGCAAAATACAAACAGCTATGACTGCAAGCGCCTCGAGGCGCTCGTCATTTTATACACGAATTGGGCCATTGGAATTTCGAAACAATTATTTCAAGCCAAAACTAATAAACTAATCCATAACGTACTTTCAGAAGGTAAGTTGTATTAAATAAGGTGTAATTATAAAGAGAGGAAAACAATTTTTTGTCAACTTTTTCAATAATTATTACAAAAAAGTTTTTATACAGTAAATAACATAGAAATCGTTCGTAAATGTTTACATAGGTAGTAAATAGTACTTGTAAACATTAAGCAATTAATTTCCATCAACGGTCATATTTTTGTGGAAATTTACAAAAACAATTTTCGATACATAAAGCTGGTGTATCAGGACAAACTTGACAGGATATGAAGAAGTTCCTCGTCAGTCATCAGTTTTCACTGCATTGGCTCACCAACTTTGGGTTGTTTGGTGCTGAAAAAATCATTATTACAATGATTATCATTATTAAAAAAATCAATACAAATTCATCATCGTAATTTTAATGTTAGTGAAACGTAAAAATATGCAAACCTTGAAGTTGAGGGTTGTGGCTCCTCACTCGCCCTCTTTTTTCCTCCTCGAGTACGAACCATCTGCTAAAAAATAGTTACATATTAGCTTATTATTAAGTAATAAGTTTAAATTATACGTCCAAATGTGAAGATAATGGAGTTTTACTTACCCTAATTTGGGAACGATGCAGTTTCTAAAGGAAACGTCAGATTCAGAAACGGCAAACTGCAGGATGTTCAGAATGTTGTTAGGAGTGACTGCCAGTAAATAACGGGCTTCCACAAGTGACTGGAACGGTCTGAAGCACATTTGAAACTGAAGAAAACCGAGCGTCTCGGGGCGCTCGCCGTCATCGGGTATAACATTGGAGAGCGCCCCAGGGCGCTCTCCGTATTGAATGGGTTAAGTAGATGGCCTTGTATGGGATGATTGGGTCACGGACCCCAAGTGGCCTGGCCAATTGCCCCCAATGAGGCAAACCTTGCGAGGGTAGTGCCATTGAGGTATTTGGCCGCAAAGCCACCTCTTACCTACGTTGAGTCCTAAGTACTTGACTTGCCTCTCAATAAGGAACCTGTGGCTGCCAAAACGGTTGGCTATTTAATTTTGCCTTAAAGAGGATGAGCAGGGTTTTTTCCTCAGCTACTGGCAGCTTGATATGGTGACAGTTTGGAGATGAGAACTGCTTAGCCAGTTCCTCCAGAGAAACATGGCAGATTTCATCAATGATGTCATGTGTGGACTTAGCTGTAGCACACCTGTATTGTCTGCCTTCGGCAAAACTGCTTCTAGAAACCGCCACAAGATCTCTAACGTTTAGCGTTAAGTAGAGAGAAGGCTGAGTTGACTGATTGTGTCGCCTCCTTTTTGAAGAGCCACGTCACGCTGCCAGATTTGAACTGAGAGGAGAATGGTGCCACCTATTGACAGTCATTAAATAAATTAGGAATCGGAGATGGTCTGCACACCCTTCCTGACACATTGCTTCCCGTCTTACCTAGCTCAGGGGATAAGTTGGGGTTTATGGTCGCCTGTCGTCCACAATACGATGCCTGCTCCCTTGCTGCCCTTTGGGCATCTGTATTAGAGCTAACTGCGACAGTAAAACTCCTTGAAAACGAGTTAACTTCGATACCACATGCACAGCTAGTCACATTGCATTGCAACTAAAACCAGCCTCTACATTCGCTTTTTCCGTGCAGGATTTGCAAAACTTGCTACAAGGGTTCTCAGACGTCACTCTTTCGATGGCATAGTGGAATGCCTTCTTTTCCCGAATGAAGGCTGTCCAGACTGTGGCTCTATTTATATTCTGCTTGAGGGGATTAAGTTAGTCAGTCCACGGGGGGGGGGGCTTTGATTGTTCTGTGCTTCTGTCGTCCAAGTACAGAAAGCCAGCAGAGCGCAGACCCCCCACATAGAGATAATAATGTCAGTGGCTCTGCCATGCGAAGCGGATGAATCACCCATTTCAGATTCAGACTTTGTACACACATTGGACTGAACAGAGAGTATGGAAATACCGCACCGATTATTCGAGGAAGTGGCCAGAAGACCCAGGAATCCATTCCACTGCATTGGCACACTGGTATTGCACCAAGTGTGGGATGGAAGTTTGTACAGTAATGACTAAATGGAATTAGAACAGTTTTATTCGCTATTACAGTTCGGAGATTTACCTCCACAAACAGGGAGGAACTGCTTGGGTGTTAGAGAGAAAATTTCATATGCAAGTAATAGTGTCCTGCTGTGCCCAGTGAGTAGTGGCAGGTTGAAGACTGAGAATACAACTTAGGCCATTAGTTGGACACCTAACGAGAAATATTCTTTGGATTTTACGGCTTACGAGCTGACATCTCATCAATGAAAAACACGGGCACTGACACAGGAAAAAAATTTTTTTAAACAAAATAAAAGCAGAATACAAACAAGCAAATTGGCGTACAAAAATAGTGCCGTTACAAGTACACTACAAGATAGGCACAACCGAGAATTAGACGCGTGCCCTTGGCAAATCTTTTGCGTTAACACCATGTTTCGTTTCTAAGCAACTTGGTTGTACAGGTGGCTGCACTGTTGATGAAATAGGCCCACAGATGAGTAAGTGCTTCGTTTAGTTAACATTCCAACTGATCACAAATCTCTTCTAGCTCTAGTTTCTTCAAGTAAACTTCGTTTTTCGCTTCAACAACGTCCGCGGCCAGCCCTTTGAATTGACTCAACTCTTCGTCCAGTCGCTCGTTTTCTTTTCGCATCCGAGACAATTGGCAGCAAAAACGAAGTCGCTATTACAGTTCGGAGATTTACCTCCACAAACAGGGAGGACCTGCTTGGGTGTTAGAGAGAAAATTCAACAGCGTTAACACCATGTTTCGTTTCTAAGCAACTTTTGGTTGTACAGGTGGCTGCACTGTTGATGAAATAGGCCCACAGATGAGTAAGTGCTTCGTTTAGTTAACATTCCAACTGATCACAAATCTCTTCTAGCTTTAGTTGCTTCAAGTAAACTTCGTTTTTCGCTTCAACAACGTCTGCGGGCAGCCCTTTGAATTGGCTCAACTCTTCGTCCAGCCGCTCATTTTCTTTTCGCATCTTAGACAATTGGCAGCAAAGAGTCACAATTTTTTGCTGCATTTCCGTCTGTAAGAAACCAGAAAAATCGCAATTAACAATAAATTTGAAGAGTGAGAGTGAATTTCATCGAAGTTTTGAACCAAAGCCTACTTGATCCAAGGAAGTGGACAGAAAAATACGTTCGTCCACATTCAAGGGGTTAACGTTCGCCACGCAAGTTGCTCTGGCCAAAGTCAGGTTCAAGAGGAGCTAAGAGTAACGTATAATTCAAAATAAAAAATAAACAATCAAACAATCACAATTCTTCTTCCTTTGAATAATATTGCCCAACGGTAGGCAGAGCCTGTATTGTTGGGCAAGAGTCGCTGAACGTTGATATGTAGGACTTACTTAAGTAATTTATAGTAGTTGTAATTTACAATTTATAGTAGTAGTATGTAGGGACCAGCATGATAACTTCTCCTGCGAATGACATGGTCGGTATCACAAAATAATGAAATTGATAAGGAATATTATTATTTGCCGAAGCTGCACCTGGTATCACTGAGTGTACACACTTCTAAAAAAACTCAAAATAACCTTTTCATATCCATGGGGCTGCGGGACGATTAGATGCGGATGTTTGTGGTAGAGAAGAAGAATGTTTTTTGCAAGGAGTTGCTTAATGCTCAATACTTGCGCTGAGTCGAAAAGCTGTTGGGTGGGGAAATGGCGGGCTTTGTGGTGAATAATGTTGAGGATCGATCGCTGTAGAACATTCAGTTTCTCCAGGTATGCCTCCAGTGCGCCGCCCCATACAATGATGCCATATTGGAGAATCGACTGAACGAGAGCCAGGTAAATAATTTTAAGAGTCTGAATGTCCATCACGAATGTCGCGAATCCGAAAGAATATCCTAGTGAATTTTCTAAGTTTGTTGTAGAGGAAGTCAGTGTGCAGTTGCCAGCTCAACTCTTCATCCATGATGATACCCAGGTATTTGTGCTGGCTCACTCGTTCTATAGGCATACACAAACAGGACCCATTGCATCTCTGCCCGCCGTCATGGATAGTGATTCTCATTCCCGAGAAAGATTCCTTATTTTTTATGCTGGACACAACCATGTACTTCGTTTTGCTCGTGTTAAGGGTTAGCATGTTGTCAGTGTACCATTCATTAATTTGATTTAAGACGCACTCCGCTCGCTCAAACAACTCACTCCACTCTGACCCCGACACAAGAACGACCGCATCATCCGCAAAGAGATAGACACTCGCAGGTATCTTCAACTTCAGAACCTGGTCGACCTGGAGCAAAAAGAGTAGGGGGCCCAAGGTGGAACCCTGGATCACGCCATAATTAATGGCGCTGCTTGAACTGCTGTCCCCATCCACTGCCACCACTTGTCTCCTGTCTGAAAGGAAATTGACAAACCAGTTGAGCGTGACTGCCTCTACCCCAACTTTGCGCAGATTTCCGATCAGCATTTCCCGGTCGATGGAATCAAACGCTTTTGCCAGGTCCAAGAATGCAACTATGGCATTTTTACCGTTCGCTCTTACCCCATGTAGCTCAGTTGTCAAGTAATAAAGAGCATCCCCCACTCCTCTACCTGGCCTGAATGCAAACTGGTTGCCATCCAGGAGACCATAGTTTTCTAGGATTTTTTCACCCACTTCTCCAATATTTTGGAGAAAGCACACAGCATTGAGATGGGTCTGAAGTTGCCCGGGTCCGCCTTGTCTCCTCCTTTATAGAGGGGTATGACTTTTGCGGTCTTGTAAGCATCAGGATAGACTCCACTCTTCAAACTCAGGTTACAGACGTGGAGCGGAGATTAAAGGAAAAAACTCCGTCACGATTTTTGTTGGGATATCATCTATACCAGGGGCGGAATTTCCTCGTATGCTAATTACAACAGAGTGAAGATCTTTCTCATTCATGAGTGGAAGCGTGAAGTTGGGCTTATTCCCTGGCCATAGTTTTGATGAGTCGAACGAATATTACGAAGGACGATTTCTAACAGACTTAGCCCTGCAGTTCTCAACGAGACCTCTGCCTACATCACAGAAATACGCATTCAGGATTTGGGAGGCTTCTTTTGCGGCTGCTTCCGGGGAAAGGTTTTTCTGTTTGGTGAGGTCATCCACAAAGGGGCAGGTTTTTTTTGTCGAGCTACGTGAGGCTACTGAGTTTATGAATTCCCACAGCTTTTTGGGGTGATTTTCTGTTTTCTGGGGCTCTTTTGCATAGTAATTCCTTTTGGCTTTTCTTGTTAGTTCGACTATGCAGTTCCTATGTTGCTTAAACTTGCGTTTTAATTCTGAATTGAACGGTTGCTTTCGGATTTGTTGTCCCATCTTATCTCTCGTTTGCATGGCTGTAATCAAACCTGTGGTAATCCAGGGGGTGAGTTTCCTGACATTTCGACGAGTCATCGGGGAGATAGCGGTGGACATTTCTATGGATTTTCGGATCGCATCTATCAAGATAGTGGCTGCCGAGTTAACGTCTTCCGTCTTGGAAAGCAATTTCCAGTCAACACACGCCAGGGATTTTTCCAGTTTTTTGTAATCTATTTCTTTCCTCAGTTTATTCGAAGAGATTGTCCTCTTCCTGGAAGATACATCCATAAAGAGCATGGAGGTATAGTGATCAGTAACGGTGGAGCAAACAACTGCCGGGATCAATCCACTGTAGCGAGAGCGAATAGCAATATCGTCGAGACAAGAAGACGCCGATTCAAATTCACGAGTTGGACAAGTTATTAGGTGTTCAAAGCCATTAAGATATTATTAAATTATTAAATTATTGACATTAAGATATCGTTGTAAACTCCGTCAGGCGTGGCCAGGAGATCAATGTTTATGTCTCCCACGACAATACAGTTACTCGCTGGGCCGATCTCCGTAGACAGGAAAATCTCTAGATCTGTCAAAAAATCCGACTGGGAACCACTGGGTGATCGATAAATAGCGAACACCGTAAGCAACTCACCGCTAAGCTCGAATTCGATCCGCAACACTGAAGCACTGCTCACTGTAATTTGCCGGGCAGACCCATGGGTATTCGTTTTGAGGTACACGATTACTCCATCGTTCCTGTTTCGGCAGAGATCGGTGTAAAAGACGTCGTAATCTGGGATGAGCTGCCAGTGAAGTCCCAGTTTCTTCATTAATTTTCATTAGTACGTTTTTCCGCCTAAACTTTCGTACCTATTGGCACATAATCGTTCGCTACGTAAACTGTACTGCATGCAGGACTCACAGCCCGGGTCGTCGTCTCTTCCTTTACTTTTGGTGGGTGTATTTTTATTAATAATTTGCACAGCTATCATTCACCAGTTTGTCTAAGCTGTTTTCAGTTTTCCACTTGCCTGTTTTTCCGTACAGTTCAAATTTGGGTTCTAGACGCCAATGACCATCCGCCATTTTTTGACCGATTGACAATACTTTCCTCACCTTTTTTTGAAGCAGAAAGTAAAAATTACGTACTTTTGGCGAATGACAGCGTTCAATCTCTACTTTGCCGTCTGGACTTAGTGGGGTTGGACCAACAACTTCTTCAAGTTCGTTACTCATCGCCTTGACTTCCTTATCGTACATTTTGATAGCCCTGAAACATGGAACATCACACAAGGTGCAAAAAACAAGTTTCAAATTGTTATTGGGTGTTACCCAGTGGGTTTAATAAACCTATTTAACGGAGGGAAGGGGACGTTTAGGCTCTAAGAAGAGAGGTTCCATGGTAGAATAACCCCCAGTTTATACAAGTGAGCAACATGCAGCCACGCTGTCAAGATGAATGCTGCTGGCACACCCAGCCAACGCATATTTCAGGGTGGCTCTCTGCACCCCAGCCCACCACGAATCACCTGGCGAACTCTGATATGATCTGCCACTATCTCACATGTTTCCAGTACCACCCGTCAACTGTCGGTCCTATCAAACATCAGATTACATGGTCGTTAAGTTTGACTAAGGGCTGTGTTCACCAAAACGCTGCTGATCACGATCCAACTGATCAGGGCTCGATAAGTAAATCAAGGCTAGCGATTACGCTGCGATTAAGCCATATCAAGAAGGCAGTGGACTAATGAGGTTACAGTAAAGTAAGGAAATTGGGCATCTGTTTGACATCCCGTCCCCTAAACAAGTGTCATGTAAACGTAAACGGCCGCGTAACCGTGTATCCCGTAGATGCCTAATGCTCAATAATCCGGATTTGGCCAAATTAAGGTAAAATCACCAGTAATTGACACTGCACCAATAGTTGACACTTAGACGAAGAAAATTGATTATTAAGAAAATAAAAGGAAGTCAATGATCGAGATAGTGTCTGAGATATAGTAGAGACATCTAGCGGCACCAATACAAACTAAAGTGGCATTATAAACAACATTGCCAGCATTCGGCTGATGACAAACGCACGCTTCGCGCCATATTTATTGCCATTTTCTTGTGCAGTTTGTTTAGAACAAGGCAAGAGATAAATGTTGGAAAGGTAAATATTATTTTACAATATTGTACATCTTATTCTAAACATATACTTATGTCAACTACTGAAAATAAAAAGTGTCAACTACTAAATATATTTGTTTTTACCAGGTGTCAATTACTAGCATAGTTCCTTGATTTTATTTTTAAAACAAAATAACATAAAAAGTTAGTTAGTTAAATTGTTATAATTCTTATCATGTTATAGAAGGGGAATATTTTACGCAACTATTACCAGTTAAATGTTCTCTCTAAGATAATTTCATATTAAACTATGTCAATAAACGGAATAATAAATCACTAAGGTGTCATCTACTGGGTATTTTACCTTATTGTTACCAATTATTGCCATACATGAAAGTGGCCGCATTAACCTCTGCCAAAGCTGAAACTGGTGAGGAGCTTAAAGTGAAAATACGCGTACTACAACTGCAAGAGCTGCAGGAAAAAGACAAATTAGTCTGGGAGAATGTTTTGTGCGTGTAGGTAAAGTCGGAATCGGTACAAGAAAATGAGAACTGAGCGAGAAATAATAAAAACCGAAATTATGAGGTTACAACTTTTACAAGCAATGAACTTTAATGAGGAAGGGAAAATTGTCGTGTTTAATAAAAGTTGTTTAATACACTAATGTGGTATTATTTAATATTTCCTACTTATCTGCTACTAAATCCACCCAGGTGAGCCATTTGCGTTTGGGTTTTCTAACACGGCATTATGACGTCTAGTTTTTTCAGAAACTGCTCAGCACACATTTTACGCAAACAACTTGTTTTCGACGATCGTAATACTTTTGTTCGCAACAGAATTTAAATTCATACTTCTACAAGTCGTCAGACCCCGCTCATAGCCATTTGAGGCACCGGGTGAGATGACGATAACCCAACAAATTAGATTATCATTGTAGTGGAATAGCAACTGAAATAACTGCGCACTAGTAAACAGTATCTTTGTTCATTATCATTTTTGGGTGCACGATAGGGGGAGCTGAGGATCGCAATAAAACTGAAACTCGGTGAGTGTGAGGAGGACTGTATTATACGTGCATGCGGAATTGAGTTGAATTAAAATTGAGGTGAGTACAAATGGGCGGCACAAGGGCAGTACTCGGAATGTTTGAACTGGCGTGGGCAACTGTATGAGAGAGTAAGAAGTTACTGGGGTGGTTGTTGGAAGCAGAATGATTTTGGAAGAGCTCTGTCGTCGATAGGAAAATGAAATTGGGAGAAAGAAATAAAGAAAGGGGGCTGGGGGGCCCACAGCTGAATGATTCCTGCAGGTGAGGGGCAGGTATTGAAATAGTTGGAGACAATTAGGCGGCCGGAGACAATGACGCGGGGAAGTCCGAGGTCAAAGACTCTGACAACTTCGACGCTTGTGACGAAAATAAACGAAAATTTTAGACAAAAAAAAAAAGGAAATAACTGTAGGGGTCGGATCCCACTCGAAACTAAAATAATAAAAGGGTAAACTTAAAGAAATCAACAGGAACGACTAAAGGTAAAATAAAATTTAATTTGGGGAAAATAAATAATAAATGACCTTTTGGTTTAAAATGAATCTAAAATAATAATTGTCCTTGTATACCTGCCTATGGCATGCCGAAACTAAATAAACAAAAAATAAACGACCAACTTCAGGAGCGTTGTCTTCTCTTCGCTCAACGGCCTGAAATTTCGGAAATGAGAAGTCTGAAGGCGAGACGCCGCGAGATCGGGACTTTCCGTAACGGGAGAAAAGGAGTACGAGGTATCAACGGTAATAATAAAAGGGACGAGAGGCTGACGAAGTCTTTTTGGCACAGGGACCTGATTTCTTGAAACCCTACACAACTTGCCACTTTCTCCGTGAGCAGCGCATCGGAAGCGCTGCAGCGTCGGTAGCTAATGATCCGGTTCAGCGGACGCTCACCCACCGAATTGCCGCTGCCCAAAGGCGTATTTCACGGCACACACCCTCTCCAGCGGTAAAGGTGGGAAGGTAGGGGTTTCAGTTTAGCAGGATACCACAGACCAGCATCTGCCTTGTGCATCCTGGAGTCTGCACGCACCGCTGTAACAGAAGTAACTGTAAATGGTCCATCGAACTTATGGTATAGCTTAGAAGCTGACTGATCTAGGGCTGAAGAAACGTTTATTGATGCACGAAGTACTTGGTCCCCCACCTGGAACCTATCTTGCCTACGACGCAGATTGTAGCAAGCGAGCTTGAGCTGTACTTGCCTGAAGAAGATGTTGCTCCACAAGGTGGTGGAGTTCTTCAAGTGTTCGCAAGAACTGTTTAGCCCATTCATCAAAGCGCTGGTGCTTACACTCTGGCCTTTATCTTCCTGGAGACTGGAGCGATGACAATTGTGTGGTCGTAACTCACGCCAAAGTTCAGGGAAGGCTGGTGAGAATTTAGTGGAGCTATGAACCACACTGTTCAAAGCAAATTGGAACTCTCCAACGTACGTGTCCCATAGTGTGTGACGTGTCTGATTAACATAGGCCCTAATTAACTGGCGGATGTTTCGATTCACTCTTTCGGTAGGGGTTGGCCTGGCAATGGTATAGCGGAGTGGGATGGTGTTGATGTCACAGGCCTTGGCTAACGATTTTACTGCTGAGCTCACGAAGTTAGGCGCATTGTCAGTAATCAGTACTGAAGGGCAACCAAAGCGATTCAGAACGTTCAATCGAAATTTAGGAGAATAACTGAAGAAGAGGTACTGCGTAATGGAATAAGCTCCACCCATTTGGTGAAGAGATCTTCAAATACTAATAGGTATTTGTTACCCGATGCGCTACGAGGTAACGGTCCCATAATATCGGCCGATACGGTATTCCAGGGAGTAGTTATAGCGAGGGAACATCATCCCTCTGGGTGTTGTGTTAAAAGGTTTAACCCGCTGGCAGATGTCACACCTGCGGATGTAATGCATGATGTCTCTGTACATCCCAGGCCAGTAATAAAGACGACCCACACGCCAATGAGTTTTAGCAATGCCCAAGTGTCCGGATTGTGGATCATTATGACACTCTGACAGGACGTTTAAACGATGATCCCTTGAACCACCAGCTTCCAATCCTCGCTGGGATCCTCGAGTTCACCTTTCAGGAAAGATTTACGGTGGTAAAACAATTGGCCACCATCCAATTTCCACTGGGTGATTCTCCGGGATGTCTTCACTCTGTAAACTTTCTGATTATACCAATCATCTTTTAAACTCCTGAACGTGGAAAGAGAGGAAGGACAAGAGGTAGAAGGTTCGATAGCGGGAGTGATTGCAGCAATGTTTACTGAACAGGGTATTCTGGAAAGAGCGTCTGCAACACAATTCAATTTACCCTTGCGATAATTTCTACCTTATAATTGTACGGCTGCAATCGAAGAGTCCACCGAGCCAGACGGCCAGTTGGATTTTTTTGTTCCAATAGCCATTTCAAGCAAGAATGGTCCGTCAAAACGGTAAATTCGCTGCCTTCTAGGTATTGCCGATTTTTTCAATGCCGTAAATTACGGCCAAACACTCCTTTTCAGTAACGGAGTAATTGCGCTCAGCTGCTGACAAAGTGCGAGAGGAATAAGAAATTACTCGTTCTACACCATCCCGAATTTGAACTAAAGCACAACCAATTCCAAGGTGGCTTGCATCACACTGTAAGATGAAGGGATCTGGAAGTCTGGTCTAGCCAATATTGGAGGGGAAGTTAGTGCCGATTTGAGTGACTAAAAGCATTAATTTGAGCCTCGTTCCAAGCCCAAATTTTTCTCTTCTTGCAGAGTAAGGAAGTTAATGGAGCCACAATAGTAGAAAAGTCAGGGATGAACCTGCGGTACCACCAACCCGCCATTCCTAGAAACCGACGAAGTTCAGTAAGATTAGATGGGGTTGGATATCTGGTCACCGCTTCCAGCTTCTCGGGATCTACACTGATGCCATTGGAGTTGATTACGTAGCCCAGATAACGAACTTCATCACAGCCGAAAATACATTTATTTGGATTAATTCTGAGGCCTGATTCTTTGAGTCGTCTGAATATCTCTCCAAGTAGCTTGGAATGTTGCTCGAAGTCGACGTACATAGCAGAATGTCATCGAGGAAGACGACGACTTGTGGATACATATCCATAAATATGGTGTCGGGCGTAGCGTTGAAATGTAGCCGGAGAATTTGTACATCCGAACGGCATAAAACGAAAACGGAATAGTCCACGTCCAGGAACTATGAAGGACGTGATATCACGGCTGGTTTCGTCCGCAAGTGGTACTTTGATGAAAAGCCTGCTTCCAAATCTAGCTTTGGACAGGTAAAACCGCTTGGCGAAGACTATCCAACAATACATTGATATTAGGCATTGCAAGCGTCCTTTAGTTATCGAGTTAACACGGCGGAAGTCAATGCAGAAACGATATGACTCTGTTCTTACGCACCATAACGACTGGTGATGCCCATGCCGCATGGCTTGGCTCAACTACTCCTGATTCAAGCATTTTGTCCAATTCCGCATGCATGGCCTCCAAAACTTTGGGAGAATAGTTATAAGCCCGTTGTTTAATAGGGCAAGCTGACCCAATATCGATTTTATGAGAAATTAGAGAAGTGATTCCTGGAGAATCTTGGAGGCTTGACAACCCTTGGGAAATAATCCCATTAAGAGTATCACGTTGGTCTTCAGACAGTTCTCTAATACCACAACAGGTTGGTGAAAGCGAATTATGGGATAAAGTGGAGTCTCGTGATGATACAAAACTGAAAACGTTATCTTTGTCGTCATTGAAGTGCCAGGTATTGTGAATTGCATCGGTGACAATCCCCATTGCTTTAATAAAATCCAAGCCCAAAATGATTGGAAACGACAAGGAACTTAGGTAATGAAATTCAAAATTGATTTCTTTGGAACCAATGTTCAACTTCAATGTGAAGGACTTGAGTATGGGTGCTTATGCGAGCCATTTGCCATAAGAGCCACTATATGACGAATTGGTGGCACGCTAGATAAAGTTTGATCGCAGTCGGTACACGAAATGCCTAATAATTCAAGACCTTTCTTGCCAATAAATGACAAGGTTGAACCAGTGTCATATAGAGCAGGTATCAAAATTTCTTTAGGTTGTGAAGAGTTCTCATGGTTCAAAATAAATGACAGCGGAAGTATCCATAAATCAGGGTGATAAGTAGCGGAATTTGACGGTAGCGAAAGAGACGATACGGTAGACGATAAGGCAACTTGTAGCGGAGGAAGAGTATCTTGCGGCAGTGAAGGAAGATCTAGGGAATCAGCGAAAGTCTTTGAGCAGGTAGGTGAAGTAAATAAATTGGGCGGAACACTAGAATTAGTAGACTCGGCGGGTCATATTGAGTAGCGGGAGACGATTGAACCCTCAAGAGCGACTCCCAAGTTGCTGTTTTCCGAATTGCAATTCCGAACAAGACCGTACAGTGACTCCAGCATACCCACATCGGTAACAGAATTTCTTTCTTGGTTCAGGGACACATCGTATAAACGTGTTGGTCACTACTACAGTTCCAGCAGACCAATTGTTTATTAGGTTGGGTGGGCCAGTTTGAGTAGTATCAGCGGTATGCGAAGTTACTTGGCTTTCCAAAAGTTTATCTGACGGGTTTGCGGCTGGATACTAGCTTTGCTTTGAGAACCGTGAGAAATTTGATACACAAAAGCCTTTTCAAAATTTTTGTTATGGGGTTTTGGGTTGGTAGAAGTATTGGAGTTATAATTGTTCTTAGAATCTGAATCTTTAGTTCGAGAAACATTTTGTGAGGTGCCTTTCAACAATTCTTCCCTACGACTTAGTTCGGTCACGAATTGAATTAAGTTTTGGTGAGAGGGAATCGTATTTGAAGTATATTGTTCCTCAAACGACCTTCTTGTTCTTGGATCCAGTTGATTCAACGCTAAATGCAATTTCACAAAATCTAGAACATCCACATTCTCAAGTTTGTCAAGGGAGTTCCAGTTGTTCCCGTGGACGTTCAAAACCGCTGAAAATCTGAATGTGTAGGATTTTGAAGTGGTTTAAATTCTAATATGTTGTTAACAAAATGTGAAGCTAGTCGGGACGTTTATTCTGATATCGAGCCTCTAACGCCGCTCGTGCTAATGGATAGCTTTCGCGTTTAGCGGAAAACTCGATATAACGGCCAAGGCATCTCCTTTTAAGCTTGAGCGCAGATATTGGAACTTCTTGATGTCGTTTCCGGCGAGTGAAGGTTCCTTGTGGACGAGAGAATCAAATAAGGAATGAAATTCCGTCCAATCTTCTACTTTCCCCGAAAAAGTGGGAAGTGAGATTCTAGGTAGATGTGAGGGCGAACTACTATTTTGAATTTGAGGAGACTCGGGAAGACTTGTAACGGACTTTGAAGCACTTAAATAGTTCGATCGCGCGACATTGATAAGTTCGACAACGTTACAATAAAATTGAGTGACGTCTAATCTCCATTTTTTTGAAATGTCCGGGACAGTAGTATTAAAGTCCCTTACCCTCTTAGTCAGATCCTCCAACTTCGATTCGATAAGATCTAACCGATTATATGATGCAGTAAAGCTAGAAAAATTTTTCCAGTAATCTTCCCAGATTTATCGTGTATTTGCTGAAGCGAAGCATAAAGAACTTCACGCTCATTGATTAGCTTAATTTGTTCGAGCCGCACAGACTCGTCCACCGTCGGACTGACTGGATCAGCAATACAAAAAGAACGTACGAGATAAAATAAAGGGAAACGAAATTCAACAAATGCCCCACGCTAGCGCCATTCTTATTTTGTGACGAAAATAAACGAAAATTTTAGACAAAAAAAAAAAGGAAATAACTGTAGGGCTGGATCCCACTGAAACTAAAATAATAAAAGGGTAAACTTAAAGAAATCAACAGGAACGACTAAAGGTAAAATAAAATTTAATTTGGGGAAAATAAATAATAAATGACCTTTTGGTTTAAAATGAATCTAAAATAATAATTGTCCTTGTATACCCGCCTATGGCATGCCGAAACTAAATAAACAAAAATATACGACCAACTTCAGGAGCGTTGTCTTCTCTCTTCGTTCGAACGGCCTGAAATTTCGAAAATGAGAAGTCTGAAGGCGGAGACGTCGCGGAGATCGGACTTCCGTGAACGGGAGAAAAAGGGAGCACGAGGTATCAACGGTAATAATAAAAGGGACGAGAGGCTGACGAAGTCTTTTTTGGCACAGGGACCTGATTTCTTGAAACCCTACACAACTTGCCACTTTCTCCGTGAGCAGCGATCGGAAGCGCAGCCGAAGCGTCGGTAGCGACGATCCGGTTCAGCGGACGTTCACCCACCGAATTGCCGCTGCTCCAAAGGCGTATTTCACGGCACACGCTTTGCGTCAAACAATCATTGTTCCAAAATATGCGTAAATTATTCACAATAATAGAAGCGAATACTCTGCAGAGCACGGTAATGGCGAACAAATATTAGAACATGATAAAGAAAGATAAGACCGGGTCTGACCAAACTGCCCAACTTTTGGGGGTTAAGGATTGATCAGGGCTAGAGCTTAGCTCAGTCTGGTGAAGACCGTTTTTGTGGCGGGAGCGGGTTAGGTGTTGTTTATCGACTCTAAACGGGATCAAAGCAGTTGGTGAAAACGGCCCTAATGGGCTGATCCAGGGTTCACAACTGAGAACAGCGAAGACTTGTTCGGACCAATTGTGACGACACCCCCTCCCATTAATGAGACATGCGTGAAAATTAAATCAAATGTAAGGTTGGCTCGGCGAAGCTGTTCCACACCTAACTCTTGAAGTGGACAAATGAAGGGGGGGGACACCGCAACCGCATTTGAGACTATGCGAACGCATTGGGGACTGTCTATTCGTTTCTGGAGGCCTTCCAACATACTTCTCGCTGTGTTCTACCCTCTTGGGATATACTACACTTTACTCGACCGAACCTTGTGAAATATAGACGATTATTGAAGGAAAGATTAATGTTATTGCATTACGCCCGAAGAACCTATCTCATTACATGTGCAGTATGCTGAAATAAAGTATGGTAAGAATGAATGTAGTGGAACGAGGAGACTAAATAAGCTTAGTTATGTATACATAATGGTTGAAGATTGTGAATGCAAGTGGTAGAGGATCGTGGTCTAATTGTACCCTAGGGGAATGGAAGGAGGGTATTTTGGTTATTCCCGTAGGAGACCTAGCTGTTGCTGTAGCTTTGTGGAACCTTGAAGACTTTCCTTCTGTGAAACTTCTTAGTCCCATGTGCATCCAGCAATTTTTTCCCCTTCCCAACTAGTTAGTTTTGAGCTGAAGCTTTGCAACTAGAGAAAGTCTCCACAATGACACAGAAAACAGTAAAAGCCAAGTGTTTTCCTTTTCATACTTCCTCAGGAGGCTCTTCCTGCCTATCACAAGCACACAGCTTCCAGTAGGAGGTTCTTTTTGAAACACTATGAGGCTCCAAAAACGCCGCAAGCACCTGAAAAGTTGGGTTATTTCTGCTTTGTATTGTATTCTTCAAAACATCTGGACATCACAGTTAGTGTGCACCGATTGGCAGTTGACGTTCCCACATAAACATCATCCTCAATCCATAGTTAAAGCTAGTCTGCCCGCACAACGCGTAGGGAAGAGAGAAAGGAAAAAGTCAGATGAAGGGGAAGGAAGCTGAAATCCCGAATTTATCTTAATTCCATTAAAAAGTTCAATTCAACAACACATTGCTGATTGTTGGCTATAGTAGTCACTGTCAAAAGTCGCATGTGTTCAAGGCTTTTAGATTTGATGTTGAATGACACGTTGGCACAATTCCAGTTGGACTAAATCTATAAATTCTAAAAGAGGACAGTTACTTTTTAATCATGTCCGTCCAACGCAGCACAGTCTGGTGCTCGTTTTTCAACGCTGCTAATTTCAAGGTTAATTTGGTGTGATCATTTATTTCTTCAAGTATCTCCAAAGTTTTTAAGGAGTGGGCTGCCAAAATATTGGCTCGATTAACTTCCGTGATCTTCAAGTCCTGTGAAACCAAAGATCCAATAAATTTCAACGCTAACTACATGATCAGTACTACGTGATGGACAAACGATCTGTGGGTTTTTTCACAGACTCCCCTGTTCTCTCACATTTAGTCCCCCACTGAACCAGTTTACACTCACAGCGTCTAGCGATCAAAGAATTCTAAGCAAAACCTTAAGTCACCTTGAAACTAAACAAAAGCACGCCACAACACCACCTTGCGCTGCCCCGGCACCCCTCCAGTTAGGCAAGGACAACAGTCGCATGCTTTAAAGGCTTAAGCCTTTGCTATATGTCCTTGAGTTTCAGCTTTCTCGTCTCATTTCGGTTCGGTGAAGAGTTGAGCGAGGCAAAAATCAACTCAATTGCTCGGAACCATCACTCAATGGTGCTCGCATGTCTAGCTGCAGGTCGCTGAGGAAAAGATCCAGCTCATCTTCTTAAAAGAAAACTTAAATAGTCAATACGATTTGGCGCTTCCAGGCCAGTCACGTACTTAGGAATCAATATAGGTGAGAGGTAGCATTCCATTTTACACCTCTAGTCCCTCAAAGTCCCTTGTGAAGTTTGCCTCATTAAGAGCAATTAGCAAGGCCACTTGGGTTGTGTATCACTGTGACACAATCAGCCCGTACAAGGCCATCTACTTTGGCGGGAACTCACTGACGTCAAAGGACGGTACCGGCCCAACCTAGAGCTGCGCTTCTGTAGATTACCAAGGCCTACAAGACAGCATCCTCGAACGAGCGTGCTAGATGAATTAGCATTAGATAAATGGTAAGGACACGCATGAGTCTTCAATGGGAAGTGACACGCATGAGTCCATGAACTTATTAGAAAAAAGTGGTGTTATGGGACACGGCATCTTCTCTCTCAAAGTCCTGCATGTCTTCCTCCAACAAGGAGAAAACAGAAACGATTTCCTCATCTGGTAAAGTTTTGACGACCTCATCAAGATAGTTTCACGCTCCTAAATATATCATCGATAAAACCATAAATATTACGTCATAGTCTCATATTATCATCATGCTGTATAATATAATTAGTCTCACCACAAGTTTGTCAGCGACTTCATCGAGTTTTTTCTGAGTTGTTTCACTGAAGTCAGAAAAACACAAGTCGACGCTCTCGAAAATTGACTTCAACGCCTGTTCTGTAAGCGACAACAAGAAATAATAGTTAACAAAGCACATTAAAGGCTGAGGCATCCAGTCCCTAAAGAATCAATGGTGGTGAGGCTTATAATGTCTGTGCCTCTCTTCTGGTAAATACTCAATGTACTCTCCCTGGTTACCCATTGTGCCAGGCACTAACCCCAATAGCCCCCATCAGGGTGCAGTGCTCGAAGTTTATGAACAAGACCAGGAAGCAAGAGACGTTTTCTAAAGAATAATCAAAGGTAAACACTAAAAACTCACCTCTATTCTTGAAGTGCTCAATAAGCTCCAACTGAGTTGCTTCGGAGTCACTATCATTCAACTGAGCGGTGGCCATCTAATAAGTCGCACACAAAACACATCAAGCTCGGCTCTCTGAAATGGAGAAATGAGTTGCCAGTATTCCATTGAGTGCTTCAATCCCGACTACTAACAACTGGGAGCCTCTTCTATGAACATCAACAAATGCAACGCCACACGAGGGAAAATTGTCAGTCGTGGCTGCCTACAGGTTAGTGAAACTTCAAATTGAACTAAGGAACCAAACTGCACAGTTAACTGAACATCCCTCGCATGTATATTCACGTCTGTTGCATTATGAGCACATCGCCTGTTCACGTTCCGGTACAGCGACTCAATTTCTCGCTACGATCTTGCGCAGTAAAGTTTACGATATCTTTTACGACGAAACCGCCCTTAACACTGTGTTCCTAATTATCGAATTATCAAACTTCCAATTATCTACGCGTAATGTCGCCACCCGAACATTGGAATTCAGCCAAAGCAACAATTACACAGTGTAATTAATGGGAACATTACGTACGTACTTACTTTCTCAACTACTGCTACTTCTCGAGTACTTCGATGGTCTACTGATCCGCACAAAGCTTAAGCTCAATTTCAACAACTTTCGATCCCGAATTTGAACAGAGCTTCACAACTCTCATAAAGCCAAAGGAAGTTGTGCGCGGGAGTGATAGAGATACAAGTGGGTATCGATATATCCCACCAAAACATCGATTTATACATCTTCTCGTGAAAATATTTGGATAGCTAACATCATTCTTTAGATTCCAGCCTTTTCTGTAATTATCAACGTTCAAAAAACTAATCCTACATATTTTATCGCAGTTTACACGAAATAAGTAAAATATTTCGTTCACTATAGAAGGTCAGAGCACCAGAGATACTTGTTAAGTAATCGATCCGTAGGCAGGGGACTGTTATGATTTTTGATGAAGGTCCGAGTGTACTGTTTCAGAACTTAATGGCGAACACCGTAAAAATGCACGGTAAAGATGACAGTATTGACATCGCTCAGCTGTTTGAAACTGTCCTCACAAAAATGCAATCAAAACCTTTATAGCTACTACTGAGAAGACAAAAATATCACTAGAATTATTAGTTGGTTTTATATCCCGTGTTGGCTGGCAAACAAAACATTGTGTTAGAGATCATATTCTCACATGATTTCTTCTAATAGCGTTATTTGCGTTGTTTGTTTCGTCGCAGGCAAACAAGCATTGTCCGGACCACAGGGTTGACGAGTACAGCTCAAGACAGACGGATTCATGAAAATGGCTCACGATAAGACGAAGTTTGACCAAATGTAAAGAAGCTCGCGAATTCGTGTACAAAATAATTGTCACCCCAAACGAAAACAGATATGTTTAATTATATACATAATTTATTTCAACTTTAAAACGACGGTGGAATGAGCTAGTCGGGGAACAGCTCAAAGTAGCAGCTCTGAACGCGCAGACAAATCGATTCACTCAAAACATGTTTCAATTTTGTTCCAGTTGATACTGCCATTCAAAGACTATGTAATCTGTGCATTACTTTATCCATGAGCTCCTTCCGTGCTGTAGATTGAATAGACATGAGTCTTTTCAAGATTTTTGTTGTAATAAATTAAATGAACAATTACTAAATAAACATCGATGATGCACTCTGACATGAAGTTGACCGATTACTTAATCAGTAATGTTGTATCGATTGCGCGGTGTGTGTTGCGGGATCCTAAAGGCCGAATCACAACTGAACAATTTGTGTGTGAACTAAAGAACATGGACCGACCGCTTGATAACGCTACGACTGCTAGTATCGATATGCGTCACTGTCGCAGTTGGTGGGGGAGAGCCTATGAGCGATGTCTGGCATATCGATAACCTGACCTCGGTCGTGATATATCGATATATTGCCTTACCAGAGGGAGCGGTCCATATTCTTTGCTTTTACCTAATTTGTTTTGAAACGAAAAATGCGAGTAAATACTTTAAACTCTGGGGTATAAATTATTCGTTATTCTCGCATACACACAGAATATTCTCAGGGACGTCGCCGTTCGGCAGGGAGAAAGAAAACTATCGATGGTTTCGTAACGTCAACATCGATGTCCTGTCGCGGTGATATCATATCAAATGGAAACAAGTCTTGAATGCCACGCTCTGCAATTTGAATCGGCGGCTGCGGGGTTAATCCAGTGATTTGATTCCCACTCCTCTGGATGTTGGCGAATTTGTAGCGAGGGATGGATTTGACCAACGTATTCGTTACCGTTGGAACTACTCAGTTCGATCTTCTCGTGAAAACAGTCACACAGCCGGCCAGCATTCAAGTAAGTCAGGTTTCAACTCAGTTGACGTTGGACGTGATTTCCGTGATTGCTGATCGTGAAGTGAAGGTCTTTTGACCTGGTTGGTCATACCATTTTGGGTATATACGTCAGTTCTTAGCCCCACTTCCAAAACCTGACTGGGCTGAACTTTGTTTTGTTTCACGACGAGGATCAATTTATTGGTGAAGTAGTCGCTGTATCTTGTTCGATACTACGGGTGGGTGGTGGGGGGTTTGTTGGCATTCCCGCTCAATAGAATGAGAGGAACTAGCACACACACACTTTCATAGTGAAGTAAAGAACTGATGATGAGAAACGCAGGCTTGCTTAATTTCACAGTGGCTGTTCTGACGCCACCCCTTGAACGACCTTGACAGGTGCCATCAGTTAGGAGTTATAACTCAAGCAGGTGACCAGCATGTCGTGGTTGTCATAGATTCCTTTACTAAGTGGCCAGAGGCGTTCCTTGCTAGAGGCATCCAGGACGAATTTGTTGCTAGGCTTAGTGGGCAATGTTATCTCCCAAAAAGCTGAGTCAAGCATGTCAAGCATGTCAAGAAGTGATTGAACTGCTTCAAATACTCTAAATATGCACGACCACACTTGACCAATGGCCGGGTAGAGCGATTCAAACATACCCTCTCGGACATGTAGGGAAAGATGGTGAATGAAAATCGAAACGACTTGGGGCCGATTGCTCCCTCATACTCTCCTTGCTTACCTGGGCCACAGAACATGCATCAACTTGGTTCTCACATGCAGCTCTGACCTTGGGATGGGAGCTTATTCTGCCTGGGAGCCCACCTGGAAACTCAACCATCAGCCAGGTCCAACCAGAAGAAAAGTGCAGTACATGCAGATGCGTTGATCGTATCCAACGGAAAAGGTGGGGGTGATGTTGGGGGCAATGAAGGGGCTCCTCATTGATAAGGAAGTCAGGTAAAATAGCTTCCGGACCATGTGGTTCATGAGTGCAGTTCACAGCAAAAGAGGTCACTGTAACAGTTGAGGCACTTTGACCAAATGTAAACAAACAATAGCGACGCGCAAAATCAAATAAATAAAAGAAAGTGAAAACCGTGCAAAATACAAAAAAAAGTCGCCCCAGATGTAAACAGATGCTTTAAATTAAAAATAGCTCTCACCTGTGTTTCTAGGCAACAGAAAGTTGAGGGGGGCAGGCTGTTTTTATGGCTTCCATGAAGGCTTCATTATTATTTGGCGAGTTGTTTTGCTTCCACCAAATATATTCAGCCAGGCCTCCTTACCCCCACAATGGCATTTTCCGCTTCATGGCTTCCCACGTACCCTCAATGTTGTTGGTGGGGGCTCCACTAGCAGGGTTCTTCAAACCCAAGAAGTTGTTAACTTCTGGAGATAAATACTTGGCAGAGATCAAACTGACACTACTAAAAATACGGAGAGGGTAGAGAGGAAGGCATGAAGCAGAGGTGGGACAATCCAGTCCCCAACTATTCAGTTGAATGAACAATGTGCGAACCCCTTGGAAGCAACTAAAGATTAAAAGACGTATTTGATTTAGGTTTATTCGGACTGTTTGATTTCACGGTTCATTTCGAAGGTAGAATGTGGTGGTTGGGGAACAGTTGTGAAGGAACCGAACCTTACAGCCCGGTCAAAGCCATACAGTTTTGGTTGTGGTTACGTTTGTTGGAATAATTGAAATGATCATTCTTGGTGTTGAGTTTGACAGACTCTTGGCCTTATCATTTCATATGTAACAACGTACTGAGTGAGTCGCAATAACACGTACCGTAACATTTTGCAGGCTTTGAAGAAGAAAGGATGTCGAAGGATCAAACTGCAAGTTGGCAGCGGAACTTACGTACCAACGATGAATGAAATAAACGGCGTAGAAATAACCGCGTATAGGTACAAAGACTCGATTAAAGACGACATGATTTGGGCCGACTTCGTAATCAGTCACGCGGGAGCTGGTAGTTGTCTGGAGGCCCTCGAACTTCAAAAGCCACTCCTTGTCGTCGTCAACACGAACCTGATGGACAATCATCAAATCGAAGTGGCTTCGAAACTGAAAGAGTGCGGTTATTTGTACTACACGACTTGCGACAAACTCGACGACGCTTTGATCGATTTAGATCTCAAGAGATTACGGGCCTACCCAAAGAGGGATCTTTTGAAATTTGCCACTGCCATTGACAACATCATGGGATTCAGATGAACGTTTTGATTTGGAATTTTGAAATGCTGCGACTGAGCTACTTGGAGCGACGATTCTACCTCTTCTATTCAAATATGTTTAAATCGTGAACGTAATTGTTATCGTATTCCTCCTATAGCTCTAAAATTCTGTAAAAAATTGTACGTGTTGAGGAATTATAGAAATATTATAAGAGTCTGCGAGTCTCGTTGGCAAAGCATTTTACGTTTGGCGTTGAAAGCTTTTAACTTACATTTGAATTATGTTTACAAGTACGAGTGTAGGACTCAGCGACGCTACTCTTAATTATTGGGGAGGAGAAAAAAAAATCGTTCCTGGGGATAAAAAAATTTATTCAGAAATTAAACGAAATATAAAAGCAACGTTTGACCGTGAAACCGGCCGACTACAAATGTGAATCCCGCGAAAACAAGGCGATCTCTAACAAATGTCTTACGCTTCCCAAGCTGTTCTATTTGGCTCCCATTTTCTGCGCCGCCGCTACCGCATTTTCATTGACAATTAACTGAAACTCTTGAAACCTCTGAGATATCCGCTGGTTCATTTTGAGAAACTTTTCTGTGCAGTTCAAAGCGCACTTTTCCTGGAAAACAGACGAAGACATGAAGGAACGGGGTCAAAACTGGCAAAATGTACTGATACGGTTGTATTGGTAGATCGTAGCGCTAACATATTTATGATATGGTTCATAGGTAAACGAAGACGCTAAATTGCAATATGAGATGAATTTATCAAAGGTTAACAAAATGTAGACAGTGTCGGCAATTGAGTCATCCTCAGTACAACCATCAACTGAACTGAACGTCTTACACTGAATGGGAACCCTTTGATGCTGACAGAGGATCCCAAAACCTCATTAGGAAGAAGCATGATTGAAACCAGTGCTCCTCCTTATTCCTCCAGTGTTCCTTAGACAGAAATAGACTAATTTTTAGAGATAGAGTCGAACATTGTGCCAAACATACGATTCTTAATTCTACAGGGAATGCGTCCCTCTACATCGATCATCTAAATTTTTGCAGTAAGGGACCGAAATTAAATGTAGTTGGGAATTTCGAAATTCTCAAAAGTAACGAAATGGGATTACGTGTAAATGAACAAATTCCAGATAGGTTCCTCTTAGTTTCATTCCAAGCCTTTCCCTCCTCCAGCCCACATCATAGTCAGTTGCCAGGGCGCTCTGGGGTAGACCTGCCTTACCCTTTATTATTGTTACAGCTACGATTGGAATGAAACAGTAGGCTCCACTCCTGGGAACGTGCCATCTGCAAAGTCGAAGTCACCCATGTATGATATGTATGCACGTAAATGGCTGAATATAATTGGAACACTAAGCTTTATTCTCAAGCTTCAGAGAAGATTCAACTCCACAGAAAGGGAACTGGGGTGGGAGCAAACACGAACCGTGAAAATCCAGTGTATGGAGAATTAGACCTATGAAGCGAAAATCTTTTTTTTTTCTTTTGAACTCATCATTTTCCAAAGTAACGGCTTCACTGGATTTGATCAACCCTAATTTATCGTTTTTCCAATTTTCACAAAAATGGCTATAACGATTGAAATCAAACTTAAGGGGTACTCTTAACTAAATAGTACCTACATTTTGTTCTCCATAAACGTTTCCATAGAATCACGTTGAACAGGGATACAGCGCCTATATATATAGCTGGCGTCGAATTAACAGGGGTTGTGGAAAGTTGTGTGTTGCTACACACCAGCTATTTCTAATTGAAAACGGCTTTCCACAACTTCTTGTATTCTACACTGATGTAATCACTGCCACTACAGTTAGGACTCACTAAACTGTGGGATCCATGTACAATTAAATCTGACAGCATCACGTCTGAGGAAAGTTGGGTTGTCTAGACCTATTGTTTATCTGGTTTGGGAAACATGCATCACCATTCGTTAGAGTAACACAATTTTAAACGCGACCTCAGTTACGAACAAACATTTTAAGAAACGCACTCACCTCCCCAGGCTTGACTGAGCGGGTAGTAAAGTCAGTGACGCAGTCCATAAAGCAAAGCTCTGAGAGTTTGTTGTAAGACGCCAGAAAGTCTTTAAACTGTAAAACATAGTATGAATTAGAGGCTCCACGACAACTGTAGCACATGTTCAACCAAACACTGCTTAAATATGAACGCGTCGTATGAACTCCTCAAACCCTCACCCTACTGTGTAGGAGAGAAAATGCTTGGAAGCTCAGAGGATTGGCCTTCGGAGTGGAAATTGAGCCAATCGTGGTATTCTGTCAGAACGACTGCAGGATTTCCACGTCCAAGCAAATAGGCAGCGGGTAAAAATCACAAGAATAAGGCGAAATGAACTGATGGTGGAAATTACCGATTTGATTTGTTCGCTGTTCACCTCTTTAGGGATAACTGACATCGCGGCGACTCGTTCGAACGAAGCACAAAATGGAATTTAAGTAAATACCTACGCACTCACGTTCAACTCATCGAATTCATTTGAAATGAGGGAAAATTCAGTCGTTATCACGAGATTCGTAGCTCACCGACAATGAAGATCCGACTGCACGGGTATCGGAAGATAAAACATTTCTGCTCTTAACAAATACCTTCTTTGTGGAAAGCGCCTTCTCCTTCGACTTGACGGAGAGTTACAGGTGCAGTACGAAATGTGGGGTACTTCACTAGAAGGAATTACGTCAGGTTGATCAAGTTCGTCAGGAATGTATATCCGTTCAACGGAACTTAGGTGGAACACTTATGAAGATAAATTTACGGGTATGAAGACAGTGCGAGTTTGATGTTAATCATTAAAGAACTTTACAAAAATGAAAACTCTCGTAGACATGAAACAAGGACACCAATTAACAAAGCATCACTATGCACCTTTTTTTTCCAAAGCTCGTAATAACTGGGATACCCAGACTACCTTACGCCAGGAGAGAAGGACTGCGAAGGAAAGTAGGATGTGCTGCAATAGAACGATCACCAGTTCTAGGGCTCTTCTTCTCTAGTTACTCATCTTTTTCGCACGCTGCAACCCTGACATTAGCTGCTTCTACCACTGCCATACGAAGATCCATCTTGTCATATTTGTACTTCTTGGCTTGCCAAGTTAGAACAAGATCCTGACTGCCATATCACTGCGGACTGGCTTCAGCCCTTCTCCAGACAAACCAGTGTTGACACACCCTCATAACTGTCTATCCCTCAGATGACAATGCACCACCAACCTGCTTTTGCCATCTCATGATGCTTGGCGAGGCCCACACGAGACACACCTGCATTCAGCGTCTCAAACTTGTTACCACAGACATGACAACGAGCATTGCCAACTGTTACCATTCTATCCTCCTATACACCTCATAGCTGTAGGCAATGACACCACACAAACAGCGTGAAAGTGATGGTAATCTTTTCCATCGATGGACCTCTAAAGTACACCCCACCCATGCCAAACAGTAGGGGGAGTCTAGACACTACCACCAACACAGCCTCCTGAGAAACTGTGTGGTACGAGCAAGCAATGCAGAGGGCTACCTCCTTGTCACAGCTACAGTATAAAATGCCCAGAGTATCAGACCACACCTCTGTTCCACATAATGGAGGATGGAGTGTGCAATGCTTACAACCACCTTGTGCTTCCCCACAGCCCTCAGACTGGAAAAGCAGTTGTTACTGTGGCAGCATGATCTGTTGCTTTTTACTTTCCGCTACCCGAAGGGAAGGAAAGTATAGTAATCGGCCCAAAAAAAAAAGTTGGGTATTCCAATTTTCTCAAAAACGGCTCCAACGATTTCGATAAAACTTTCGGAGTGCTCTCAGCTAACTAGTCCCTACATTTTGTTCCGTATAAATGTTCCTGTAAAAATGCGTTGAACGAAGATATAGCGCCCGCATGTGTAGGTGGTGTTCGAACTTAAAGGGGTGGCGGAAAGTAGTGTGTTGCTACGCACCAGATATTTGGATGTAGAAACCAAACAACTTTGTATCCACCATCGCGCATCATACCCCAATAGCAAACTGCTTGCTAAGTAGATTCATAATGTTAACATTCAACTCATGAGGGTCAAACAAGTCGCTCGGTGCTCAGCAAAATGTTTTATCATTCAACATATTCAAGCAATTAAGAAATCACAGTTGTTCATTATGACAGCTAATTTTGGTCTTTAAACAAAAGAATGCATAACAGATACATCACATTATGTTTCAAGCTTTCAAATATTTGGCGTGATGTTGAATGTGTTCCTTTATGAAGGTAGCGATGTAAAAGTAGCTGTGGTCGTATCCTTCACGTTTGTGAATCACGATCGGCACTAGAGCTTCTTGACAGGCTGTCAACAGGTTGTCCGGATGGAGTTGATTTTTCAAAAATTCGTCGTCCATACCCTGCAAATATGAGGCTACGTGTTGAATAATGTACGACATCCCTATTGCAGGTACAAAACTTATGATATAGAATGAATATGATTGAAAAGATTAGGTAGAGGCACGGGCAGAAATTGATTTCGATATAGTCATATTGATACTGTGAAAGAAGCAAACTACATAATGAGATTGGAAATGTTAACTCAAGCAAAAATTAAGGCGATCCCGAGCTGTGATCCTATACCTCGAATTTCCTCGGAATGTGAATCTTCGCCTTTCACCACTAGACTACAATGGGAGTCAGGCTGCACCCCCCCCCCCCAATTAGCCAGTGCTCCTAAAGCGGACAACTTCAATTAACAGATGTTTGAGAATTGGAGCGATCCCTGGGAAACACGATGAACGATTCGAAGAACGTTTTAGTGCAGAGTCAAGATTTCCATGTCAAACAGCTTCTGTCAGTGAGGATATGATATCTATCAGTGCAAGGTGCAAGAACTTACAAACCTGAAATTGACAACGTGAAGGGAAGTTGGTTCAACATCGTCCAGTCTTGGCAGACAGCCAACCGTCAAATGCACCTAAATATCGACTTGCGTCCTTGTTTCTCTTTTCCACCCCACAGTGTGTTGTAGTAACCCTCGGCAAACGATACATAAATGCCCTACGTACAAGGCGATGAACGTAGAAGAAGTGAGTGTGCTTTGTGAAGAAACACCAGCGCTGTTAGGAGTGCTAAGGAAATCCCTTTTGCTACTTGTGCAACTCCATATAAATTAGAGTCACGTTCGAGCTGTCATCGAGTACGCATCGCTCTGTCATAATTAGTAGTGTTTCATACGGTAAAAGACGCTTTCCGGGCCTGAAACTGTGTACACGTTTCTACATATAGTAAGTACAGCGGAACCATACATCACCAATCAAGCACTTTTAGCGATTTCTGATAGTTTTGATATCAAATCATCGAATTATTTTCCGATTGTTGGTCGGACGGACCGAGATTCGCTGTCCGACGGACGGTAGTTTGACCTTGGACAGGTCCGATTCCGCCCGATCGCCTCCGGTTTCCCCCGATCGCGTTATCTCCGGTTCGCTGGGCGGCCCCTCCACGCGTGTCCCCCGCCGTGTTGCCTCACTTATTTAGTTCATTTCGCACGTCTGTCTGATTCGCGAGCCAGTTGGCTGTCACGGCTTGTCGCTACGCTTATGTCAGGGCAGAAAAAATTCCTAGCTTTTTCAGAGGAAATATCATCTGTGCCCAACTCCGCCCGGCTGCGAGGAAACGTGAAAGATCATTAGAGAAGAAAGTCAGTCAAAAAGCAGCGAGAAATGAGTGACAGTAAAACCTACTGCAGGAACTGAGCAAACTGATAGATCAGAAAATTTCACTTTTACCATCAAAGGAGGAAATGAGTGACCTCATAGATAAAAAATGGTCAACCTGGCCTCGAAAGAGGACATAGAAACGATACGGAATGATATACGGTCTATTAATGTTCAAGTAAATGATCTTAAAAGGGATTACGAAAAAATTAACACGCAGCTTGAGACGCTAACCAGGGACCACAATACTCTATCTGATAGATTGGATGAACTGGACCGACGAGGAAGAAAAATAATCTAATAATTAGAGGAATTGAGACCAAAGGCCTGGTGCCCTCGGGGAAGACCTGGTGGTTTTTTAGAGACTCGCTTGGAGCACAGATACCCTGAATCTTTCTCTGTTCCTTTGCTAGCGGAAAAACGGAGAATAGGAGAAATATGATAATCGTGTCATTCTTGAGAGGCGAGGACAAGTGGAAAATCCTTCAACAGACTAAGAAATTGAAGGGTACCCCGGGATAAGTGTGGACCAGGACTATCCAGAGAAGGCGCCAAGCGGTCGAAGCTTTTGAAGTTGCGGAGCCTCGTCAGGCGGTCAGTAGCTTCGGACCGTGTCCGATTGGTGTTAAGCGGACTGGAGTGGCGCGGGTTCGAGTTCGATTGGGACGCCTCGGAGGGCTTGACGTGCGATAAAACTTCGGGTTTTGGCGGCTGTGCGACGTCACTGCGGATGAGCATAGAGCAGATCAACGGCGCACTGCGGGAGGTATCTAATGCTGGGCAAGGAAATGCAAGGGCAGATTGACTAGAGTCGACACTGTCAGGCGTTGGGAAGTCTTCATCGAGGGCCATTGGTGTCCTATCATACAATGTCAACGGTTTGGCTGGGAAGAAACTCATGCCTCAATTTTGGTCTTTGTGTGAAAAACTTCGACATTTTCTTTCTTTTGGAAACACATGTAATGGAAGATAGTTACCCGCAGTACGATAGTGTTTTTCCTAAGCACAGGCTGTTTAGGATTGGTGCCACGAAGCGTGCTACTTTTGGAAGGGCCAGTGGAGGAATTTTCTGTGGCATCTTAAAAATAAATGGCTCGACCGATTCGTGCATGTTGCGGTCCTCAGTCAGGCTATAGAGGTTGTGATCAGTATAAAAAAACAAGCCGATTACCATGCTCCCAACATACCTGAATCAAACAGTTGGTTAACAGACTTCACTACATTAGAAAATAGAATTATAGAAAATAACAACAAGGACTTCATCGTATGCGGAGACCTAAATGGCAGAATAGGTTCAACCAGGACTTGGAGGAGATCAGCACGAGTTGGAAGTCGGAAAGCTCGAACATACCAGATGCTCTATGGACGGAGTTGTGAACAAGAACGGCAAAGCTACTGGATTTCTTCGAGAATTATCACCTGATAGTTCTGAATGGTCGCTCTGAAGGGGATCGACAGGGTAGTTTTACTTATATAGCAGATCAGGTCGCTCCGTGATTGATTACTGCGCCGTCCACAAGCTCTCAGTGGATGTTATATCTGATTTTAAGGTGGAACCAGAGCATTTTTTCGGATCATCTTCCGATTTCCTCCAACTGACGGTTGAATGTACGGAAGAGGAGCCGACGAACTGACTCCTGCCCAGATTGAATTGGAAAGATGATTGCCTAGAGACATATAGATCAAGACTTAGCAGACTCGTTGAGGATGGTGAAGGGAGAGGGATGGCGTTGAAGGTGGGTCCTGACTGGTTATCTGATAGGATTAAAATAGCGGCAACTACAACACCCAGACCCCGTGCGAAGGAAAGAATATAAGCAGGCTTGGTTTGATATAGGCTGCGAGAAGGCCAGAAGACGAGTTTTACACTTCTAAAAATAAGCAAAGATGAGGACTCGAGTCTATCAAGGATACATATCTGAAGGCCAAAAAGGAATATGAAAGCATGTGTGCTGATAAAGCGAGAGCTTATTCAAATACTGTCATCCAAGAACTTAAGGCCTGTTGTAATGCACAAGCTTTCTGGAAACTTATTAAAAATTTCGCAAAACGTGAATCTCGGGTAGTCGGGAATGTAAGTTTGGCGGAATGGATGGCTCACTTCCGCACCTTGTTAAACCCGGACTGTAGGTGGGAGCCTATTCTGTACGCTGAGCCTATGATAAAATGCCCCATTCAAGACGCCGAGTTTTCATTGGCAGACCTGAAGTGTGTTCTGTCTACTATGAAAAATAATAAAGCTCCAGGTGAGGATCGTATACCGTCCGAGTTTTACAAGAACGCCCCGGAAAACTTTCTGACTCTGCTCCTGAGTCTCTTCAACGAAATGTTCAAGAACGGTAATTGCCCACAAAACTACTTAACTCCATCATATTCCCCTGTTGAAGAAGGGTAATCCGGATGAGGTGGCAAACTATCGAGGATTGTCGTTCATTAACAGTAGTTCAAAATATACTCTGGTCTACTGTTGAGGCGGATCAGTGATTATGTGGAAAGGGGAGAAAATTCTTAATGAGAATCAAATGGGCTTCAGGAAAGGTTACTCAACGGTTGCCTGTATCTTCGTACTAACAAATATAGTAAACCTACAACTGAGTAAACAGGAGACACAAGTTGTACACATTTTTTGTAGACTTCAAGTCGTGCTTCGATACAGTGAATAGAGAAGCACTTTTCTACAAATTTCATTCGCTTGGCTTTTCAACGAGGGTTGTCAGGCGCTAAGGAGCCTATACCGTAATACAAGGGCGGCGGTCTGGGTCGGTAGTGGACAGGACTACTGATGGTTTTGAGGTGGAGAGCGGCCTAAAGCAAGGATGTTTAATCAGCCCGATTGCTTTCTCGATATTCTTGAACGACTTAGCTGAGGAGGTGCCCTGTGGAATACAGATAAAGGAGACTAAAATTGGGATGATTGCTTACGCCGATGATTTGGTTTTGCTTGCTGCAAGCCCGGTTGATTTGCGGAGGAATATCAGGGCGCTGCAATCATATTGTGAAAAATGGAGTCTTGTGGTTAATCTGGAGAAGTCGAAGGTGATGGTTTTTCGGCGCGGGGGAAAGCTTGCTGCGGGGGAGAGTTGGAGTTATCAGGCTCGGCAGATTGAGGTGGTTAACAACTACAAATATCTTGGTATCACACTGACCCCACAACTCATACCAACAACATTTCAACCAGAAGACCCTAGCAGCGAAACATGCCATCCACGCAGCGTGGAGTAGGATCCTCTCCGACCCAAAAGTACCTTTAAGAGCTAGACTGGATGTATTTATGGCAGTGGTACGATCCATACTATGTTACGGCGCCCAAGTGTGGGGATATAGTACCCCGCAAAAAGTGGAAAGCGTTCTGATGTATTTCGTGAGGAAGCTGTTTTGGCTCCCAGAACGAACCCCGCATTATATTATTTACCTGGAAACTGGATTGACCTCTCGCCCTACACTGTCTCAAACTTCACTTGCAGTACTTAAAAAAGATATCTGCAATGAATGAGAAAAGATTCCCGCGGATAGTGGCACAGGAAATGGCGGACAAGGACGTGGCCTTCGCAAGGCATGTAAGAGAGCTAAAAGCAAGTACAGGGTGACCCACGAAGATGACTCTGTGTACCTTGATAACGAGTCCATAGCTCTCTTCTCACGAAATTGGAAACCAGCCTCAAGCAGTCGTGGATGGAAAGAGCGGCAAATTCATCGCACTACACTTGGTATAGATGCCTGAATCACGGCGTAAAATGTGCGGATATGTCAGCGGATCGGGAGGTGGGGCAGGTGCGCTGGATCATCAAATTGAGAGCTGAGCTTCTCAATCTCAATTACCAGCCATGCATTGAAGAGAGAGATACAGCTGTGTGCGTTGTGCAACATGCAAGCGAAGGAGGATGTGTACCACTTCGTTGCTGTCTGTCAATTTTGAAGGAGTTTCGGAAAAAGTGCTTGGGATGCTGCACGCTGTCTGAAGCAGACTTCATCAACCTGCTGAATGACTGCGAAAGATGGTCAAGCCTAACTCTCTACTCCAAGATGGCATGGAGGTACAGGAGTGAACTGGTGCGTGAGTTCAATTATAATTAATCGTTAAATATATATAAAATTAAAATTCAATAAGCTGTACGAATGTTACCAGTGATTTGCTGTCTTCTTTGTTTGTTATTAAACGTTAAATTAATAAATTAATCGTTAAATTTATAAAATAATCGTTAAATATAAGTTACATGTTCCCAACCCCTCTGATGTCAACTAATAAAAAGCTGTGTAAGCACCCTTCAGGTGCTAACTGCTGAATGTGCACGGGCGAATGTTTAAATAGAGGTGTAAGAGCCAGGGCTATTCAGTTCTCTTCAGCCCTGTCTCCTTGCTTGTACTCAGTGTCTTTGTAAATAAAGTTCAGTTTCTTTTTTAAAAAGTCGAACTTCCCCCCTTCAAACTTAACTGGCGCAGTCGATAGAGGACCACTCCGGATAGAACCACCGCGAACGTACTCGCCATTCTACAACGAAGCGGAACCTTACGATCACCCAACAAAGACACGCAAGAGAACAGCACCGTCTGAAGAGGCTCCTCGCAGTACCGTGTTATGCTACGAACAAGCACCCTGTGAGTAAATTTCAGAAATTTAAAATTTCACATTCTTGCCCCACCAGCGCAATTTGATCAGTCCGAAAACTTAAGGACAACAATTTTTGGTAAACGCCGTCTGCGTTACCAAAACCTTTCTACAAGCAACCTGCTTTAATAAGAAGAAACTTTTCTTCGCAACAGTGCGAGCTTCCCGGTAAACTCTCTCCTTCTCAATATTTCGCTGCCGCACTCGTATCTGTTTTTCTCCGACTGACCCTCGCCCGCATATCGAGGAGATCACATTCAACTTCTTTCATCATTTTATTATCGCTACTTGATTCTTTGCTTCGCTTTCATCCAACTGGAGCCCGCTTCGTCGTAATCTCGCCGTCCGAACACCAGCGCAGATTCGTAGAAAGGCCTTCAAGGATCTTCCGACACTTCCTTACCAACTAACTACTAACTAGTTTAACTTTTAAGTCTTACTTGATTTATATTTCTTAACTGTTTGTACTTAATAATCAACCTTATCCACAGCACACAATTCATAAAATTCCGGAATACAATTTTCACACACTGCACACACGACCGCCAAAATTCCGAAAACTTTGAAGCAGTACGTGCACGACCGTTTAGGGAAGTACAAAACCCATCTCCCCGTCGTACACGAAAACCCAATTATGGAGCACGCTGCCTCTGCTAACCCAACCAATGAACAAACCACAAACGACAACATAATAATCATTAACCATCAACAAACACAAATACAGCAATTGCAAGAGATGGTTCAACAGTTACTCGTGAACCAAGTTGTCACTAACAACCCTCCCGCCAGACAAAACTATAACTCCGAGTCTGACAACAGGCGCGAATATCTGCACCTAATCCCACCATTCACAGGAGAACCTGAAACTTTACACGAATTTCTTCAGGTAACCCAAAACTCTACATGAAAAATTCTTTAATACCCGAGAACCCGATAGTTTCCAAAATTATACTCTAATTATGGCAATAAAAGCCAAAATATTACCACCAGCCTCCACACAAATATTCTCTAGCAGTCTGACGACTTACAATCAAATCAAAGAAGCACTCCTCAACGCCTACTCTGATCGCAGAGACGATATCACTTTAGTGATGGAATTAATCAGCATCAGACAGTGGAAGGAGAAACCCGTTTAGATTTCACGACAGGATCTTAAAACTACTCAACCTCACCATCGCTTACGTACAAAATCACGAGACACAAAACGCGAAATCCTTATTGAAAAATATAAAAGTTTGCGCTCAGAAGTTTCCTACAACAATTGAAGGACCCTCTGGGTAGTAACCTAAGGACAAGGCAACCACCCGACTTAAACACAGCCTTGTCATGGCTAACAAATGACTACCAATTGCTGTCAAATAGTAAACCCAAAACCCAAACAACCTTCAAACCTACGACAAACAACAAACCAACGAGTAACTTCCGACCACAAACCAACTACAATAACTTCAGGCCACAAAACTCTTTCCGTGCTAACTACAACCTCCAAATAAACACCCCAGAACCCTCTCAACAAACGCGCAATCAGACATTCACGCCAAAATTCACGGCAAATACGACCGCCAGACCAGACTCTACGTTCCAAAAGGGGACTAGTTCAAGGAGCGTAGTCCCAATGTCTTGGCGTTCTGCCAACCCAAATTTTCATTTCACCCTGGACAATAATGACCAGCCTAGTGAAGGAGACCCCACGAACGAACATTGCGAAAACGAACTAGACGAACAAGACACTCACTCTGAGACGGACGATTCTTTTTTAGGAGAGAAACTGCCTTCAACACCCCCAGATTCGAATTAATGAATCTGGAACGTAAAACAATCAGCGAACTACCATACGTTGAAATCCTAAGTTAAATTTAAAATTATTAATAGATACCGGCAGCACGAAGAGCTACGTAAACCCGAACGTAGCCGAAACCTTATTCCCCAAAAACCTAAGGAAGGAACCATTTGTGGTTAAAACCGCACATGGATCATCCGAGGCAAGTACACCACCACCGTACCCTGCGGCGAATTTCGCAACCGCAACCTGAACATGAAATTCAACGTTTTTCAAGTTCCACGCTGCGTTTGATTGCCTCTTAGGTTTGGACAACCTCAAAATCCTCAAGGCCGATATCGACCTGAGAAATAATCTTCTAAAAACCCCAAAAATAAATATCCCATTAAATATTTAGACTCCAAATTTGCGAACCTCAATCTGATCGAAGCAAGATCCCTGCAGCAAGTCAGGCTCAGAGTAAAAAACGTGAGAACGGAGACGCCATCATCCCGTATAAAAATAGGAAAAATCAGAAATTCCTGAGTGTTTGGTGCGCGTAACCGACCACGAAACCCACGTCAGAGTCCTGAACTCCAGCAACGCAGCAGAAAAACTTGTACAGATCAGACCAGTCCCCGTAGAACCAGTCGACGAACTAGTCAACAAACAAATTGACGAACTAACTACTCAAAACTTAAACAATTATTTTACGGACGAAGATTTTACATTTCAAATTCGACCCATCAAAATTAAGACTTGACCACATGAACGCCGAAGAGAAACACGAAATCGTAAACTTAGTCACGAAATACGCCGACATCTTCCACAAAGACAAAGAACCCCTAACATTTACAAACAATATCAAACACCAAATCAAAACTACAGATGACAGACCAATTTTCACTAGAAACTACCGATTTCCAGAAATTTTCAGGAAAGAAGTAAATAACCAAATTCAGGAAATGTTAGACCAGGGAATCGTTAGACACAGTGAGAGCGGATACAATAGCCCCATTTGGATAGTCCCAAAAAAGGCCGATGCTAGTGGAAAGCCTAAATTCCGGATAGTAATCGACTATAGGAAGCTCAACGAGAAAACTATAGAAGACAAATATCCGCTTCCACAAATATCCGAACTTCTCGACAGACTTGGTCGAAGCCAGTATTTCAGCGTCATCGACTTAAAGTCTGGTTTCCATCAGATCGAGATGCACCCGGAAAGCATCGAAAAAACGGCATTCAGTACACCAAACTACCACCTGGAGTTTACCAGAATGCCGTTTGGCTTAAAAAATTCCCCCTCCACTTTCCAACGCATGATGGACTCAATCTTGCGCGGTATTGCAAATGAGTACTGTTGCGTGTACTTAGATGACATCATCATCTTTAGTACAACCTTGCCCGAGCACTTGTTGAAATTGGAAGAAATCTTTAAACGCCTGAGGAAAGCGAACCTAAACGTTCAGCTAGACAAGACCGAGTTGCTACGCAAAGAAATCGCGTGCCTGGGTCACGTCATATCAGCTAACGGAGTCCAACGAACCCGGACAAAATCCAAGCGATCCTCGATTCTCCCCTGCCCAAAACCAATACCGAAATAAATTTCTTTTAGGGCCTGGTAGGATATTATCGCAAATTTATTAAAGATTTCGCCGCCATAACAAAACCATTCACAAGGTGCCTCAAAAAGGGAAATAAAATCGACCTGTCAAACCCTGAGTATTTGAAATGTTTTGAAACCTGCAAAACGATCCTAACGAATAACCCCATTCTCCAATGCCCTGATTTTTCTAAACCGTTCCACCTGACGACAGACGCCAGTGGCATTGCCATCGGTGCCGTTTAAGCCAGTCCACCGATGGAGCGGACCTCCTATAGCCGCACGCTAGTCGCTTACGTTAAATGATACGGAGCGTCGACTCTCAACCATTGAAAGAGAACTGCTAGCCGTCGTGTGGGAGTACAATATTTCCGACCATACCTCTTCGGAAGGAAATTCCGCATTTTGCGACCATAAACCTCTCCAGTGGCTATGGTCCATCCGAGAACCAAGTTCGAAACTCTTCAAGTGGAGAACCAAACTGGCGGCGTACGATTTCGACATAGTTTACAAAAAGGGCTCACTAAATTCCAACGCCGACGCCCTCTCTAGAATAGAACTATTAAACAACAACGAAAACGTAGACGACCCCCTAGATGACAACGCAGCAATAGAAAAAGCACTGGACGAATTTTTCGCCTCATGCACCCCAAAAACCATGGAAAACATCACCAACCTACCAATAACGGATTTAGACAGAAACTGACTCAGTAACAGCAAACATCGACCGGACGAAAAACTCGAAATCAAAGACGATGAGACAAACACAGAAGTCACGGCCCATTCGATGAAATTGGTCACGCCATAGTCGCCATCCCCATCAAAGACGAAGCTGTAAATTCTTGTAATCACCAAATCATCATAAACACTGTCAAAATGCCAGTACCTAACCCTGTGACAGTAGAAACAATATTTGGCAACAAATCAAGAATAACAGTACACTTTTCAATCCCTAAATTCGAACAAGAACTCAAAGAATTCGTAAAGAATACGTCGTACCCAAAATTAAATGTGGACTCTTTATAACAGACGACATATACACAGACTTCACCCGCCTCATGACCAAACATTTCTCGTTCTCGGAAATCGTAATGACTAAGTATAAAAGGAAACTAATCGACGTCACTGACGAAACAGAACAGAAAGAATTAGTACTCAAATACCATGAAGGCATGACCAACCATAGAGGGATAGACGAGACACACGAACACATTAAAGCGGACACATTATTGGCCTAATATGAGGACCACGATCCAAATCTGCATTAACAACTGCGAGATTTGCACTCGATGCAAATACGATCGTAAACCACTAAAAGTCAAGTATAATTTGACGCCTACAACCTCACGCCCACTTGAAACACTCCACATAGACATACTAACGCTAGACGGATCTAAATTTCTAACCATTGTCGACTCGTTCTCTCGTTACGCCCAATCGTATCCCCTAAAGTCAGCCAACGCTACCGAAATTGTTAACAACCTGTTAAAATACTTCACCCACCATGGAGTACCTCTACACCTTGTCATGGATAACGGCACGGAATTCCAAAACTCCCCTTTTCAGAGAATTCTTGTTGTTGCACAAAATCAATGCTCATTTCACGGCCTCACAACACCCGGAGTCCAACGGATTAGTAGAGCGATTCCACTCGACTCTGATCGAGCATATAAGAATCCTGAAAGAAAGGAAAGAATTCCAAAAAGTAAACATTTCAACTAAAGTCACGCACGCTATTTTAGCGTATAACAATTCTATACATTCCGCATCGAAACTAACTCCGTTTGAACTCCTATTCGGCCACGCAAACAAGAATACGCTGTTAGACGTAGACATTGACCAAATAATATCAAACAATTACCTCACACTGCACAAAGAAAAAATGAAAATCTTGTACAACCAAACAAAAGAGAAAATGCACGCTGACAAAACGAAAGTAATAAACAAAAGAAACGAAGATAGAGAAGATACTCCCGCCATACCCACAGAAGTATACATTAAAACAGTACAAAAACAATCAAAGACCAAACCAAAAAACAAGAAAGAAACTATTAAAACGCTTAACAGAGAACTAAAACCGCACAAATAACCCCGCGACACCACAACACTAAAGAAAAGATCCACTTTAATAACATCCGCCGTCCAAAGAAATTTTCAGGTTCAGTCGCGAACGCTTGGGACGAATCATTACCCGAATCGGAAATCTTAACCAACAAATTCAGGCTTAAGTTGGCTAGAGCAGATCTCTTAACTTTAAAACACAACAATTGGCTGAACGACAATATAATTAGTTTCTACATGGAATTACTGGACCATAGAAGTAGGCAAAGCCAGAAACTTCCCTCCACCTTTTGCTTCAACACATTTCTGTACATATCTTTAATAACTGGAGGCCACCAACGAGTGAAGAACTACACTCGTAAATCTGATATCTTTGAAAAGGATATCGTCGTAATCCCCATATTCAAGTCCTCCCACTGAGACTAATAGTGATCAACATGAAAACGCGAGAAATAGAATATCTAGATTCCCTTGGGTTGGATGGCACCGACATATTAGAGAAAATTAAATACTACCTTAACGAAGAACACAAACACAAGGACTCCCCCTGGAAATCACTTCCTGGAAATGCTGCCAACGAACAGACATCCCACTCCAAAATAACAGCGACGATTGTGGAGTATTTATCTGCCAATACGCCAAAGCCCTAACCTCTTCTGACGAACTAACATTTGACCACAACGACATCCCAAACCTTAGGGAAACGATGTGTTTAGAAATCGTCGAAGCTTGCCTAAAATAGCTACAACCTCTGACAACTTGCATTCCATGTTTTACAGCACCGCCCTCGCCATCATCTGGGCCCAAATATCCTTGGGGATTAAAATCACGGACATATCGAACAACCTGGGAATAATACCGATCCACCTAGGACCAGCCAAGAAAATTGAGGACTACCATACCATCGCCCACTTTTACCAAACGAACGGACTAAAAACCCAACTAGAAACAATACGCTTGCATTTCGACGACATATTACATACCGTCAACTCAGATCCTGAAGTCGAGGAAGCCGTTCACGTTAAAATACAATTGATAAACCATCTACTTTCATTGGCGCAGGACAAGTTAAATGAATCCGTCCTGCCAAAACGACGAAGTCGCGGCCTGATCGACGGACTTGGTTCGACCATCAAATTTATCACTGGCAACCTCGATTCCACTGACAAAAAGAAATACGACTCCATTCTCAAACAAATCAAAACCAAACAACGAACCCTCTCTAAACAGATAGAACGACATTACACCATAAACTATTCACTCGCCAATCACTTAAACTCCACTATAGAGTCAATCAACAAAAACCACAAAACACTGACTCGAGAAATTGAACATCTTAGGGACGCCAGTTCATTCCACACCCACGTCCTTCAAGTTGAACGCGCACTAGACCACAATCAAATACTGCTACAATTACTCCTGGACCTAACACAAGACATAGACAACTCCGTTACATTTTGTAAGCTAGGAAAAATCCACCCAAGCATCATAAAACCAGAGACTTTACTGGACGCCCTACGTGAACTAAAAACCCACTACAATAACCGACTACCTGATTTTTACGGCAACGCCTTATTTGAATTACAGACACACATCAGAGTAAGGTGCTACATCGGAGAAAGTGAAATCGTATATTTCCTAGATATACCGATTACACACCCGGATAGTTTCGATTTAATATTTTTACAGCCCGTTCCCTCCGTTCTTTCGGGCACCTTCGTTACTGTATTGCCCTCCACTCAATATGTACTCAAATCAGGCACCACTCAAGAGACAAACTTCCTTAATGAAAAATGCGAGTACGGTCCAACCTACACCTTGTGTCCCAACAATTTCGATTTAACAAGTAACTTCACTTGCAGCGCGGCATCCTCATCGATGGCACAAACGATCATTGCGACACATTCAAATTAGAAATAACCGACAACCGAATAGAGTACTTGAAACAAGCAAAACAGTACATAGCCATTTTTCCTTCAGAAGACAGGCTCATGATAACAACAGGAAAAAAATTGAATTTAGAGATTTGGTAGGAATCTTCCTCTTTGAACCAGATTCTAGCCAAATCCAGTACCGAAACAGAACATTAATAATTCCATCCACAAACACAACGAGAAACCCTGTGGTAATCTACCACTCGAAACTAAAATGGGTATTTGAACATACACCAAAAGCCTCGATCAACCTCAAAACAATTAACTCTCTGACACTACCGGCTCAAACCATCACACCCATAGAAAACACTATCACCCAGTATGTGAGACCCAGTGTATGGACAATCTTACTGTATGGATTATTAATTACGTCAATCGCTTTCGTTTGTATTGAATGGCGTAAAACTGTTGAAATCAACTCACAGCCGAGCGTGTAAAATGTTGTAAACAAACATTACTAATATCATTGTAACTATCCGTTATAGCCTCTCAAAGGCTTACCCTGTAATGTAATCCGATAACTATCCTGTAATCTGACCAAAATTGTACCCCGTAATTTTATTCTCCGGGAGGGACGAGTTACATGTTCCCAACCCCTCTGATGTCAACTAATAAAAAGCTGTGTAAGCACCCTTCAGGTGCTAACTGCTGAATGTGCACGGGCGAATGTTTAAATAGAGGTGTAAGAGCCAGGGCTATTCAGTTCTCTTCAGCCCTGTCTCCTTGCTTGTACTCAGTGTCTTTGTAAATAAAGTTCAGTTTCTTTTTTAAAAAGTCGAACTTCCCCCCTTCAAACTTAACTTATATATAAAATTAAAATTAAATAAAGTGTACGAATGTTACTAGAGATTTGCTGTCTTTTTTGTCTGTTATTAATCGTTAAATTAATAAATTAATCGCTAAATTTATAAAATAATCGTTAAATATATATAAAATTAAAATTAAACTGTATGAATGTGACCAGTGATTCGTCGTCTTTGTTTTGTTTGTTATTAATAATTATTGTTATCAATTGTTGCTATGAAAACTGTATTACAAGTACCATAGATTTTATAAAGAAATTAGTTGAGAGTTATATGTCGTAAACTTTTCCAAGAGCAGCGAGATACTAATCAAGTGAGAGTGACCCCTGGCTGACGGCCTGATGGCCATGCCAGTCTCCAAACCTTTGTAAAGAGATTGTTTGTTAATAAGCTTACAGCATATTTTTTACATGTGTTAATCCTGTTAGAGAATTTTTTTCAATAAAGGTATTTACTACTACTACTACTACTACTATAAATTAGTGTAAACTGGTAACCCTTCAAGCAAGGACCCTTGCTGTCAAGCTTGTCTCTGGCAAGATAGCGGTGGGAAGTGGGCAGGGCTCTAAATGGTGCCGGTCCGTGTCAGCATCATTTCGTAAGGACTCAACTGGAAGCAGTACTGAATTCTGAACAAACTTCGAACGTCTGTCACACAGGTGCCCTTTCGACCTTTCTTTCTTTTGCATGAAAATGTCAAGTGGTGGTTGTTGGGAACCCATCTACAGTTTAACGTTTGCCAGAACAAAGCCCTACACAGCAGTGGTCTTGAGAAGAAAAGACAAATAATTCCACTAGAACGACCCAGGTGGGGAGGGAGAACCCTTAATTTGCTCCCCGACATACACAAGATTGCCCATATTCCCATTCCGCGCCCATTTAATTTTTAAATAAATGAAAAAAGTGCCATTTTTTGTCTGTTCGTCATGAAAATCATTTGATTGAGTTCAAGTAGATTTGTTAACACGATTTCTTGAATATGATATCTCGTAAATGGGCGCCCTTGGCCTCCACGGCATTTAGTGCCCGTTTTGCAGCATTTTCCATGGTTTTCTTCACAACATTTCGACCGGAATGGCAGCTATTTCTTGGCGGATGTTGGTTTTCAGCTCTTCTAGGGTCTTTGGTAAGCGTAAACCTTCGATTTCAAATAACCCCACAAGAAGATGTCTGAAGTTGCTTCAAAGAATTGATTGTAGCCCTTTCCAATCAACGTGGCTTATCGGTAGGCAACAATTGAATGTTGTAAGGAAACAAATGCTATCAACATGCGTTGTAAAGTGGATCGGGGAGTGCTGAGCTGCTGAGAACAGCGTTTTTGGGATGTTGTTGATGACTGCTCAACACTGGCTCGTACGGCTGCAATATTCTCATTTGATCGCCTTGGTCGCCATTTCCCTCTTTGGGGGGTCATTTTGCCTCTTTGGGTTAGCAAGAGCATCACCAGTTGTAAATCTTTCATACAAACGATAAATTGTTTTCTTGGAAGGCTTTTCACTAAAAGCATGTTTAGTTTTCATTATTGACTTGTTTTGTTGAATGTAAATTTCAACAATTTTAGAGCGTTTGCTGGAATGATGCTTCAAACACGGTGTGTCATTAGTCGATTTGACATTGCTGTCAAAAGTTACAGAGTTGCCAGATGGGCGCTTCGATATGTGCAACCTTGGTATTATGCATTACATGATGAGTTGAGTAGGATAATAGTACCTGATCGATCATTATGTCGCTTAGGGGTCCGCTAAATTTTTCAACCAAGCAAGTAGCATCATACTCCTTCCAAGCCTCTTTATCCTCTCCGAGGTAACCAGAAAACGCCTTCTGGCCCCATGGACATTGCGTTGGGTTGCAGATGGGAGAGAAAGCTGACACTGAGCGATATTTGCCGGGGTTCTTCAAATAGCAGATTAGAGCGCCATGACCGCCCATGCTGCAACACATCAAATCTGATTTTAAATACTTATAGTGCGGTGCTTGTGAGTATTACAGTTTATTATCGGCCTAACAACACTAATGATGAAGCTTTGGTAGTAACTACAATAGAACTAGAATCCACTATCAAACTATGGTCAAAACAGGTCCAATCGTAGCATTTCTAACCTTGGCTCAATACCACGGCCACCTATTCCCGTTTTCACATTTGACAAAACATCTGACTGTCATCATCCCTAGAGAGCATTGACGGTTATACCTGAGAAGAAAGGAAGTGGTTTGTGTCACTGTTAGGAATGAGAAGTCTTCGGATGAGCTGAATCTTCGAAAAATGATCAGAGACACAGGAGGGAGGGTCGTGGACAGCAGAGCTCACACAAAGCGTCCAACTTTGAATGGAGAAGGGCACAATGTCGAATCATTGATACAGTTACTTCCAGGTTATTCTTCAAACGCTACTATAAGGCACGGCAATTAGAGTGATGGGAAACATTTATTCTTCATCTTCCACGGACGAGATGATCCCCAGGATGTGGTTAGTCAGACACACGCGAGTGACGTGTAAGAAGCAAACAGTTTATCGTTCAACTTTGAAAGAATTGGAAAAGGGCCACCCCTCGTAACCTCAACAAGCTCTACGTCAAGAACACTGGCAGAACCCGTCAACCACAGATCTTACCTGTGCCCCATGATACTCTGACGGTCTGGGTCTGCGGGGAATTGAGAGTTGATGAGGGCTGGAAGCTCTTGAGTGATGTACGAGTACATGTTGTAGTTCGTTTTCCAAGGTTCCTGAGTGGCATCAACATAGAAACCAGCTCCAGAGCCAAAATCGTAGCTTTCATCTTCCCCAGGGATGTTACAACCTCCTAAAACGAAAGATGTTTTCATTTCGTCATCAATGAAGTTACACTATTTTTGAGGAATGGCACATTTTTTGCTGAAAACTTTCTTTTAAAAATCTTTACAACGAAATAATGCTATTTGCACTTCCCCTAAAATTGGCATGTTGTCAAGACACAGCATCTAGACCACACGTTCCAGCATGTTGCTTTGTAGCACCATGCAAGCAATCGGAACTCACCTAATTATTGTTATCAGAGCCTGGTGTGCCACATGGTACAAACAAATAGTTGGTGCAATTTTTCAAAAAGTCAAGTGATTCAGGCCACAGAGCTCTTGCACTTACTGGAGACCGAAGTTACTGAGGCGAGTCCCCCATTCACTTTCTTCTTGACCCCCCCCCCCCTACATCTCTCCGGCAGTTTTTTTTTTTTTTTAATATACCTCTAAGAGAAGCTTTTGTGATGGTCGACATGCATTCCTGCAGGCACAGGATCGTTTATGTCCCACAAACATCTGCACACTTTGTAAACTTCAATAAATTCATACTAACTTAGTTGTCCATGCTATTCCAATGTACTAAAAATACTGCAAATTATTGCACAACGGTTTATTATTCTCATGAACAGCTTCACCTAGTATTACTGCCCCGAGACCCATTCCATTCGATTCAGCATCAAAAAATACTAGTGAACCATACGAAACATGACCTGACTACAATGGAACTACGGAAACTAAATATTCCCCCGGCACCAGGCGCCTGTAAACGTCTGTAGGCATTATGATCCGATGTAGTGGTGTGTGGAGGAAGTGGCCCCAGCGTTCCTCTGCCCTGTCCCGCTAAAAGAGTCGGGTAAATTGGGACGGAGACTTCCAGCGAACCCTCGGCAATTGGCACGACGTTGCAAGGCGAGCGGGTGGGTGGTTTTGTTGAAACGGGAGGGAGGGAGTACTAACGACGAAACGTTGACTTCCGCTGTAGTTCCCGCGAGTTCTTTCAATTAGTTGACTCTAATAATTACTGTAATTTCCCTATCCGCAGTTGTACACGTCTGATACTCATTCCATTCGACCCAGGATGTAAAAATACCTTGAAAACGATACGAAACACGGCTTATTTGCGATTATACTATACGAAGTTTGTGCTTTCCTTGGGTAAGACTGACTTGAAAAGTGCGAGGTGCACCGCCTAAAGCCAGCCATTCAGTCAGTTACGAGGCTCCAGCATTAAAAATAAATGGGGGTGTATCCTAGCATGTTTTTCCTGTGTTTCCCACCGGGTCACCTGCTGATTTGCGTATTCGATGGCTCCTACGTGACACTCAGCCCCAATGAGTAGGGATTGTGCCTGCGTTTTCACTGCCCTTGTGTCTTCTATGAGCCAGCATCCAAGCCTATTATGAACACCGACTCGATTGAGCGCCTAAAGATATTCCCATGTCATCCAGGATCTGTTAGTGTAGGCCAAAATGGCAGCCTGGATATCAGAGAATATATAGATCTGTTTACCCTTGAGTTCTTTTGCCGAGAGATGCGAGCACTACATAGTTACAGGTAAACTGCAACTTGTCATTCTGCTCATTCATCGTTTCGTCTGCCGTCTTATCTACCCAAAATATTTCTTCCGAAGAAACTTGACAATTTCCCATACAGTTCGAGACTCACCCCCCAAAGTTCTGAAGATTTGCTTCCCTATCGCTCAATTGCAACTTTTTTTAAATTATAGAAGTTTTTCCTTTTATTTCGCCTTATTATTTTAATTTCCGTCATATTAGTTTACTTGTATGATCCCCTGAGAGGTTTTGTTTTAGATTCCATTGCGTATATTTTTGTTTTCTCTCGCCATAAAGTTTTTTGTTGTTGTTCAATATAAGGTGAAGTTCTTTTGCATATTTCATTTCGTTTCCTTTTGTGCGTTTGCTATTATTTATTCATTTTGTGGTCGTGGGTTCATCCCCACGTGAGTGGTGTTGGTCACGAACTTTCATACGGAAGAGCAGGTAAAAGGACATAATTGGGTGTTCATTTTGTCATGTAACTTGATCAACACTGTATTCAATCATTGATCATCACATTAACTTCAATTTTCAATATCGTGTCAATTATCGCAGTTAAATAAACACAATTACTTACGTGGACTGGTATCAGGCATAACGAGAATCACATTAGCTTCAGCAGCGTGCTGCTGAGCTCCAGCCTTCGTCATGAAATTTTGTTCAGTGCAGGTCAGACCTGACAGCCAATAAATCACTGGCAGTTTTCTTGATTCCGCTTCTTGAGGCAAATAAATGCCAAACTTCATCGTGCACTTTAAAACGGAACTGTAAAAGAAGATATGCATTACAAATGTAACAGTGACATTCACGAGAGATTCAATAGGGGCAGCAATTACACGCGATGGAGTCAAACAGGGCTGAACCGAAGGCAGTTTTAAAGCGTTTTAATATTACGAACAGTACATACACTGGATTAATACTGGCGCGCATAGAATACCTGTGGACATGAATCAAGAAGGCACTGTGGGGGAGCCACCCTCACGGCTGGAGCAGCGCACAAAATTGTGTGTGTGTGAAGTGGTGTCCAAAGTGCGACTTCTCCCTGAGATTTGGAAGTTCACGACTGCAATACGGAGCCACAAGCCATGTGCCATACTCGAAACTTTGCCAAACGACTATTTTTCGTTCATGTCCAGTTGGATGATGATTCTAAGACTGAGACATGACTTCTCAATTACGCGCTCACGAAAAAGGTTTCGTTTGTGACTGCAATATTTGTTTTTTGTCCCTAATAATTGTCAATATCTGCAAGGACATCATCCACTAAGGTTAGCGCACCCACCTGCACTTGAACAAACCTTACGAGCACAAATGCTAACAAAAAAAAGTACGAACCTCTCATGACTGAACACTTTCTGTTGACCTCCGAAGCTTTTGTTGCACGAAACTTGTTTGATCTCCATCTGCAAAAATGTCACCGCGACTGCAGAATTGAAACAGGTTTGTTTACGTCAATAATTTAACTATGGCTAAGTACATGGTGCAACATGGTGTACATTACTGTTGAACAATTTTTACTTTCCTTGGCCGAATCAGCTCTAACTTAATATCTAGCCCGCAGGTCACTAAAATACGGGGTTGAGCAAAATCCGCCCAAAAATATCTATAGTTATCATAATTATCAAAACTACGCTCTACGAAGTAGAAAGGAAAGTTATGTAATCGGCTGAAAAAAAAATTTTGAGTTTTCTCCAGATCTTTACATTTCAGACCCTCCTGAGTCCGAAAAACACTAATTGGGAAAATGGTCTGTGAGTTTGTGTGTGTATATGTGTCTGTGAACGATTTTTAGAGAAAACCTCCGTACCAAATCAGCTCAAACTTCATATCTCGCCTGCAGGTTACCATGGGACGCCAAAATAAGGGTATGAACAAAATCCACCGAAATTTAACTATAGTTATCATAGTGATCAAAACACCAAACATATTTTTTCTCAAAAACGGCTCTAACGATTTTGATTAAATTTTGTATATTGGTAGCTCCCAATGTGGCAACTATACCATTAAATTCTCATTCGTGGGAATATGACGAGAGCAGCACGATAAATTACCAACACTTTCGACGAAATCGCTTTTAGCGCGGTTTTTAGAGAAAACAACCGTACCAAATCAGCTGAAACATGATGTCTAGCCTACAGGTTACCATGGGACGCCAAAATACGGGTATGGACAAAATCCACCGAAATTTAACTATAGTTATCATAGTGATCAAAACACCAATTCGTGTTTACAGCCCATTAATTTTCTGTGTACCAATTGCTCAATAATGGTCCTGCAATGAGTACGAGCAGCACAATAAATTCTGGAACTGTAAGCGCTACCGCTTGCTGCTGTTGTGAAGTGTTGTTTGACCAAGTTCAAATTAACTGAGTGATGAATGAATTGATTAAATAGAATTAGCCATGTACAAAGTGAATTGACGTAGAGCTAAGGAAAGTTGTGTGTTGCAACGCACCAGACAGATATTTCTTCTCAAAAACGGGTCCACAGGTTCCGATTAAATTTCTAACATGGTCAGCCCTTAATATAGCAACTATACCATACAGGCCCCATCCGTCGAAAAATGATGAGGGCGGCATAATAAATTACCAAACTTTTCGACAAAGGGCGAAGATACTGCCCCGTAAACTTATTTTGGTGTCTACAAAAAATAACGAACAAAACAAAAAAAAGAACCAGCTCAATTGGTCCAGCTGCTCTCTTGCAAATCGAACTACAGACACACACACGGACCATGCGCCGAAACTAGGCTTTTTAGACACAGTAGGCCTCAAAACGTAAAGATCTGGAGAAAACTCAATTTTGTTTTTGTCACGATTACAATACTTTCCTTTCCCTTGGAGTAGCGGAAAGTAAAAAATCGTGTCTACAGGCCAATCAATTGCTCAATAATCGTCAGGGCATGATTACGTGCAGCACAATAAATTTTGAAACTGTACGCGTACTGCTTTCTGCCGCCATGAAGTGATCTGTTGTCTGTTAACAATAGTGACTATCCAATAAGTAATTATGTTCGAACGTTTACTACTACACTGAGGGCTAGTGATGAAGTAATACGAGTCTGAAAGGGGTCATTCGTTACGCGTTTGACATACCGCTTCGCTCACATCCGACATATTCGCCATTTCGATTACTTTTGGCGCCGTGGCTACTGGTCATTGAGTGCTATACTAATTATTAGATAAAGAAGCATATCGCTTCTTATTATCAGATTGATAGGAACCAACGGTAACTGATACCCGAGACGGAACTTCTTCATGACTCAGCTTTTAAGAAGCCAATACGACAGCGAAGTTGATACGACGATCCTGAATTATTAACACGCTCATCCTCTGATCTATACGTCCTCCAAAATGTTTAGAATTATTATGAACAATTTCACTGGTTTGATGAGCAGCGTAAAACGATAATTCTCAAATGTCTTTAGGGTGGCCTTGAACCGACAGAACATGTCACAAAAGCCAAATACGTACGTATGAATCGAGCGACTGTATTAAAAAACACGGCACGTCGACAAGAAACTTACCACTGCTTGTCTGTGGTACGAGGCGATGATTTCGATGCAATATTTGGGGAAAACAAGACGTTGGAAGATCTGAATGATCGAAGAGGATTCGCTCACTTCAGATAGAACATGAGAGCCGGCTGTTATCAACAACTTCTTGTTGTTGTTGTGGCCGTAGCCTGAAGACATTCAACATAACTAGAATTTTTTTATCACAGTGTAGTAATAATAATAATACTCCCATTTATTACGTCATAATCGAGCACTATAGCAATACGCCGAAAATGTAATGATACAAAATACTACTTTCGAGGGGAAATAAAAACAGTGCCGGGCTAATTCCCAATACAATGGCCAAGGGTACATTCGCGTGGAACTTCGGTTCGCGATTCGGAACGTTGAAGAGCGTCACTGATACTGATGCTAGTTACAACTTTCATCACTGGCAACTTTCTAGCGCTAGTATTATTCATTATTATTATATTATTCGTTCGAACCGTTGAACTATGAATTCATTCCGCGAATCCCACCCTTCGGTAAATTTCCGTTGTAACCGAAATATTGTCCTTCAGTTGTCGAGTTGCCGCCACCGCATGCGCCTTTTTACGATCTTTCTTGGTTACGTATCCAATTTTTTTCGCGCCCGTCCGGATTCTCCTGCTTTAGTGCTTTCCCCACTGCCCTCTTCGCGTTTATTTTTTGTGATATTATTCGGCTAGCCATGGATGGGCCAATTAATACCGATTTGATCCATCGATTGAGAGTGGAAGGCTTACGGAGTGTAGTGGATTGGTGTATGCGTGTCGGTTTTATCTCAGAGAAGTATGAATGTCCTGAATGTGGTGCGTGGATGAAATTGTCTCCAAAGGCTGGTTCCTTGGATGGTTTTGAATGGAGGTGTAGACAGGATGGCCACAACCCCAAACGGTCAATTCGTAAGGGATCGTAGTTCAGCCTGAGTAAGCTGAGTATGACTGACATCTTGCTTCTCACCCTTAATTGGGTAATGAGATTACCGGCAGAGATGAGTGCGCTAGATCGGAATGTTTACAAGAACACCGTGACCGACCTGGATGAGTTTCTGTCGGGAAGAAGCCTATCCCCCTCAAAGTTCAGATACGTAAATTGAGAGGTGAGTGGTATTTTTTGTTATTTTTGTGGTCATCAATGTTTGTTTTGTTGCATTACGCGAGTGATATTTATTATTTTTGTGGTCTTCAATGTATGTTGCATTAGGCGCGCACTTTTCACTTCACTTTCGCGCGTATTCTATTGTTTACATTCTTCCCGTTCCTTTCGCGCGCGTTGTTTACGTCCACTTATACGACAAAACTTTGCTCAACTCTTACTACTACTGTTACGCTCACCAGTATCAGTGACGCCAGTAAACCGTTCCGAATCGCGAACCGAAGTTCCACGCGAATGTACCCGAGGCCATTGTATTGGGAATTTACCATTTTGTGTACTACTTGGTGTTCCCTGGCATCATATTGTTGAATATGGCTGTGGACCTCTTCCTGGTGGTCCAAAATACAACTTCCACGGGCAGCAAGGTTCCTGAGATTAGTAAACAGTTGATTTGCACTGTTCTCTTCACCCTATACCACTCAAGATTCCTACAACCATAGAAAATATTTCCTTAATTCAGTATGAGTGTCCTCTTTGAGTCGAAGTCCACGCGTACATTTCAGAAGAGAAAATCCGTTTGTTGACTGTCCAGGACAAATGTTCTTGTATCTCCACACTTAGAAGGACAATTTTAGTGACGAGATGGGCATACAGTTTAGTTAATCTTCCTACAGTTCATTTGAAATTTGTTCCCATAATCTTTGCGTTTTCTGAACTCTCCAATAGAGCTTTGCCTAACAACCGCACTGTACCACCATTTGGGTACATATAAATATGCCTCAAAAGTGATTCATGTATTTCCTTAATTAATTTACGTAAATACTGAACATATCGTATTACCCTCTGCCTTATAGTGAGTTGTAGGAGATGTCTTCGGGTTCTCAATTTAGAGTACTCATAAAGATTGGAGGTAAAATCCCAGAATAGTGTACGCGGGTACTTTTGTCCGGTTCCTCGGTTCGCGATTCGGAACGTTTATTAGCGTCACTGATACTGGTGAACGTAACGGTAGCGGTAAGAGTTGAGCGAAGTTTTGTGGTAAAAGTGAATGTAAACAAAGCGCGCGAAAGAAACAGGAAGAATTGTAAACAACGGAAAGCGCGCAAAACTGAGCCAACGTGGACAAACAGTGCGCGCCTATTACAACAGACATTAATGACCACAACAATAATAAATATCACTCGCGTAGTGCAACGGAACACATTAACGACCACAAAAATAAAAAAAAATCTCACTCACCTCTCAATTTACGTATCCAAACTTTGCGGAGAATAGGTTCGTTTTATCGCCTCGAAGAAAGCGTTCGTGAGGTTGTCGCAACTTTCTAGCGCTAGTATTCTTCAAAAATATGACTTAAATCGTTCGACATCATTTCATCCATCCACCGCATTCAGGACACTCATACTTGTCAGAGATAAAACCGTAACTCATACACCAATCCACAACACTCCTCGGGCCTTTTTCTCTTAATTGATGAATCAAAGTCGTATTGATTCGCCTATCCATGGCTGGTCGAAAAACATCAAAAAAATAAACGCGAAGAGGGCAGTGGGGAAAGCACTAAAGCAGGAGAAGCCGGACGGGCGCGAAAAAAATTGGATACGTAACGAACGACGAAGGAGGAAGAACGCATACGGTGGAGGCAACTCGCCAACTGAAGGACGATATTTCGGTTATAACGGAAATTTGCCGAAGGGTGGGATTCGCGGAATGATTCCATAGTTCAAGGGTTAGTCGAACGATTTAAGTCATATTTTGAAGAATACTAGCGCTAGAAAGTTGCCAGGGATGAATGTTGTAACTAGCCCCAGTATCAGTGACGCTACTAAACGTTCCGAATCGCGAACCGAGGAACCGGACAAAAGTACCCCCGTACACTATTCTGGGATTCAACCAGATTGGAAATACTGCCAATGTACTGGATAGAACCCTCCTAATGCACTTAGGCTTACAGTGCTCTGTTCTTCGCCGTATACGCGATCGTCTTCAGTACCTGGTTCTATTCTTCAACAGCCACTTATATCATCGTAATACATAATTGTGTGCATGAAAAGAGAGGGGGGGGTGTCGGAGTCCCCTTTTCAAGGGCGTGTGTGGCCTTAAAAAGGGCCGACGAAATATTGTTGTGTGTGTAGGTCCTGTCTGCTGGTTGAGTGTGTGAGGCAAAGAACGGGTTTCTCGGGCGTCGTTGCGTAGGTCGAAGGGCTCAGTTGAGCAGTAGCTCCTCACGGCGAGGGACTCGGTTGAGTCGTCGCTCCTTCTCCTGCAGACGCGAGATGAGAGACTAAGTTGAGTCGGAGGGCTCGGTTGAGCGGTAGATCCTCACGGCGAGGGACGAGTTCCTCAGGCGTCGGAGCATAGGTCGAAGGGCTCGGTTGAGTTGGCACTCCTTCTCCTGCTGAGGGACTCGGTTGAGTCGAAGGCTCAGTCGAGCAGTGGCTCCTTGAGGTGAGGGACTCGTCGTCTCTGCTGGCGCAGTCTTCAAGTGTAGTCTCTGGCCAGTTGATGTTGGCTCCTCGAAGTCGGAAGAAGGAATGCATCTATGTCCTTGCAGGCAGGCCCTTATGTACGTTCTCTTGGGGGGTGTAGCCCTCTCTCATTGGCTACCTGCTATCCCCTCCAAGAGTCGTCTGTGGCTCGCGGCTAGCGCCCTCTGTCGGGATGACTTTCCTGGGAGGCGCCTTTTGTAGGTAATGGTGGCCAGCCGCCACAGGGGGGGATGTGTTTAGCTCTTACTTACAGGGCTACTCGCGCACACTTTCAGGCTTGAGGATGTGAGCTCAGCTGGAAAAACGAGGGGAAATGGGTGTACACAGATTTCCCGTGAAGGATCAATAAAACGAGAAGATAATAAGACAGTCGATTTCCTTCTCATCAAGTCACAGTTATCGTGCACAAGTTCAACGCATTGTTAACTTTAACAAAAACTTATAATCTCAACAGTAGCACAGTAGCGCAAGTTAACAAAAGGAAAAACATAAGGTAAAAAAAAGAAAGTATTTACGAGCAAAACTGAGTACAAAAAACCTAAATTTTAAATAACTCAAAAAACAACATTCTGCCACCTTTTAAATTCTTTGAACAGTCTTCAGTGCATTATTATATAATTTGATTATTTAGCTTCATCCAAAAACAAACTGTTGCCCCTCATTGGCAGCACTCGGGTCATTAAATCGTAATACACGAGGTATATAAATGAGGAATAATTCGACACGCTGTAGGTCTTTTCTGAATCCTCCACAATGTTAAGCACTGGGACCCATACAACTGGAAAACAGGGTAATATTTTGAATGGCAGCGAGACATAAAACAATGGTTGCTAGCTAGGGGGACAAAAGTGCTCAGTCAATGGTGAGAAGGGAGGGGTACCTGAACATAATGCTCCTCCTCTCGCTACCACCAGGAGGTGTCTGGCTGGGATGTAGCATGTGCTGTGATTGGTCTCGAATTCATTCAGGATCAGCTGCGGCAGTGTGTTATGGCGACTCCATCTTCAGCTGCTCTGCATGTTTTGGTTGAGGTGTGGGTGGAATGGGCTTCAGAGGGCATCCATGGAAGAGATTGCCGGCACTTTCACACGATTAGCGATGAGGTGTACAAGTGCTTGTGGTAACTAGTTTGAGTCGCTGAATCACATAGTACAGGTGGGTCGGCATACTCATAGGGGCACATCAAGCGTTGCAGTCTGTAAGCTGCTAGCTGGTGAGTTGTCATCTGATGGATGGGGAGTAGAGAGAGAGAGAGAGAGTCGCACTACCAGGTTGTCTCTGCAGAAGGACTGAGGCCTGAAATCGTTGAGAATGGTCTCGATCAGTCTGCAGTGATATTGGTTGTTCAAGTAGAACGTGGCACCCAGGATTTTGCGCTAACTTGACGAGACAAAAAGCACAAATACGACAAACTCCTCATATGGCAGTGTCAGAACTCATGGAGTAGATACAGGTGACATCAGCGTTGCCGCATTTACCATGTCCTGGTGCGGTATGTGGTGCAATTAAAGTGCAGAGGAAATGTGTGTATCAGAGCTGGTGGTCGTTGTATTGTATTAAATCCTCCATCCTTCTCCCCCATGAGCTGCGTACCGTAGTTTGGGTGCCCAGCCCATTTCCTTAATTAGTATTTATCTAGTTTCCTTTTATGGGGGCCTCTGTCCCATTTACAGTGAGCTTTGAAAAAAAAAAAAATAGATCAGTGACTATCGCAAAATGTGAAAATAATGGATCAGCCTTGTGATGGGATGAGAATAGTAAGTAGATCAACATTGCAACAATGCGCAATTGTTAAGATTAAGGGGGGGGGGGGAGAGACAGGCCTCCACAACACAATGCTACAGCAACACCCCTGGGAGTATCTGAGGGAGAGGGCGAACCTGAGCAATGAGCTAGACAGTCCGTTTCTCTCTCACATTTCTGCTTAACTCCTTCTCAGCTTCTTCTTCCTTCTAAGGTAAAGCCATGGCCACAACATTAAGGCGCCAGAGACTACAAAGTCCCTCCACAAGGCTGCACTTTGAGAGTGTCAGATCCTTCGTATGTGCCAAATATTGTGACATCTGTATTTCCATCGAAGCGCCCAAATACTTGAAATTCTAATTTTAGAGGGAGCTGGCGACTTGAAGCGTTCCCAACGAACTCCACTTTGTGCCCACACACACATTCCGATACAAGAAGACTATCATTTTGTCCTTAATAGTGAAATTCAGCAAGGCGCAGCCCAGAGTTAACATAGTGTGGGCTCTCAACTGAACAACAGCAGCTGTGGTGACTGAGATGCAAACGCAATCGAGGCATGCTACGACAAAGTGCATCTGTAGATCCACGCCTAAGTCACAACTCCAAAGCACCCCCATACATTGATAGACAAAATTCAGGGTGCAACCGAGCCAAAACATCTATGATGGTGTATGTAGGTTGGTGGGGGCAATTATCTATATTCACAGAACGTACTAAGACCAGCCGCTGAGTTACAATAGCTGCAAAAATCCATGCGCATCTGTGACAATAACCAGACCTGCTACATGCTGACACGTGAGGCATCTGTGAAGAAGACAATGCTTTCAGCGGAGCTACCGCACAAACAAAGAACTGACCTCAAAATGCCAGCGTTGATCTGGATGATGGTGGTTGCAAATGGTAACAGTCTCAGTCCACAAGGCTCCCGAGCTTGTAACACAAGAAACGAAGCTCTAGATGATTTTTTTTTTAAGAAATGAGGCAAATTGGCGCAAGAGTCTAGGATGAGGTTCACTTGCTTTTGTCAGTACTCCTGTTGTAAGGACATTCAGGCTTATTGCAGGGCATGCCTATAATTCCGTAATACCGCAGGTCTGTACAAGCGTCTATGAAGCCACGTTGACTCTGCATCAGTACCCATTGAACGAAATCAGTCCTGCAGTCGATTACTACGAATTCGGAACAAACCAATCACTGATTTTCATGATATCAGTAAAACATGATCGATGAACACATTAGGAACGAACTAAAGACCATACACAATGTCGTAACTTGAATAACTTCAAAACTTAAATTACAGACAGAAGAACAAGAACAAGATGGCAGCGCTAACGTCAGCTCCATCAAAACTACCAAACAAAAAGAACGCAACACTTCATCAAATACGATAAACAGCAATTATGTTGATCCCTCAGAGCGATCTTCTAATCGACAAAACACTCTTATTCAATAATTGCACAACAAATTCGATTTACCTTTAATTTGTGTTAACTACGTCGTACTCAAAACACTGCCGTTTGAATCAATAACTACGAGGGACAACGAGGAAGCAAAATGCGGCAAAGTCGACATTCAAAACTGCAACGTCGTCGCATATAAAATGGAACATCAAGTTAACAATACTTTCGTGTAAGTACTGGCTAGTACAAAAATTACTCGATTTTCTCTGGTTTTTGACATCACATTCACAAATTACGAAAAAAGCGTGATTTTCTTTCTTTGGATTATCTTAAAGTTGTCAGTAAAAAAACGAAAAAAAAGGATAAATAAATAAATAGCCGTCAGACGTGGAAAGTGGTGTTTGAGAGCTCATTAGGAGCTGGCAGTGGAGCTGTCATTGGGAGTTACAGCTTCGCTCATTTGTTTGGTCGGAGTGGTCGGCGTAGTTTTGCCGTAAGACGATCCTTTATCGATTTTAGTCAACTCGATCAGTTTGTAAAGCGTCACGAAACCTGAAAACAAGTTATTTCGGGTTAGTCGAATACGTGCCAGCTAGAGCTCTGAGTGGCTGTGGTCGTAGTTTAGAGGATTAGGGTTGAAGAAGCTAGTTCTGTTACTCAATTTAAACAAATTAATTCAGGGCTCAAAGGTACTGTGACTTGGTGTACAGTAGTAGAATTGAATGGGTAGAACACACGTCTAAAGAGTTGAAGATGTACAGGGTGCGGCGTAAAGGTCGGACGTTTTTGAAATGGCCAGTACTTCCCCCCTAATGGGTCGAACAACGTGGGGAAGGGACCATCGTAATCAGGAGGTCTTAGCATTTTTTTACCAGTTGAAGTCATGGACCTGTGGACAGTAGAGCACCGCGTTTTTGCTTACGACAGTTTCGTTCGTAATAACGAGTCCGTCACGGCAGTCCAGCGCGAGTTTCGTCGTCATTTTAATATCCACCGAAATCGGGCTGTTCCCTCTAGAAACACCATTCTTCGTTGGGTTGAAGGACTTCGCTCACGAGGTTCATTGATGAGGAACAGACCACCAGAAGCTCCAATATCGATTCGAACACCAGAGAACATTGAAAGTGTACGACAAGCACTAATTCGCAGCCCAAGTCGACCAGCTCGCCTGCATGCTGCTGAACTTCGCCTCAGTGATCGATAGGTTGGGCGTATTTTGCATCTAGAGTTGAGGTTTCACCCCTATAAGTTGTCCATTGTGCAACAATTACACCCAGGGGATTATGCACAACGAATGACCTTCGCCCGTGAGATGGAAGCACTTATTGAACAAAATTAGGATCTCATTTTGTTCATGAGCGATGAGGCTCACTTCCACCTCAATGGCATGGTGAATCAGCAAAATTGTCGTTATTGGGCTGATGAAAATCCCTGACAATCACACGAACAACCGCTGCATAGCCCACAAGTTACTGTTTGGTGCGCCATATCCCAAACTTACATCATCTACTTACTTCTTTGAAAACGACAATGGCATTGCTGTTACCGTCAACACAGAACGCTATGTCGAGATGATAACCGGCTTCTTCACACCTGAATTGAGACAAAAACGTATTGCAATCAGGCGTATGTCGTTCCAACAGGATGGGGCAACCGCTCACACAGCTAGGGCAACAATGAGTTCGCACAAAAATCCCATTTGCTACCTAGTTGTGCCCGCCATCTCGGCAATCCGATCGGACAAACCCCTTGGTTGTTATGGGCAAAAAACGGTTAAAAAAATTAACGTAACGCGGGAACTACAGCGGAAGTAAACGTTTCGTTGTTTGTACTCCCTCCCGTTTCAATAAAAAACCACCTGCCCAATGCCTCCCGCCTCGTGTCGCCTCGCAACGCCACCCGCTCGACTCGCAACGCCACCCGCTCGACTCGCAACGCCCCCCGATTGGGCGCCAAGGCCACTTCCTCCGGCTACTGACACGTACGGGCGCCGGGGGAATATTTAGTTTTCGTATTTCCATTGTAGCCAGGTCATGTTTCGTATGGTTTACTAGTATTCGATGCTGAATTGAGTGGGATGGGTCTCGGAGCAGTAATACTAGGTCAAGCTGTTCATGAGAATAATAAACCATTGTGTAATAATTTGCAGGGTTTTTTCTGTGGGGACACCTCAAAGCACGTGTTTACCAGCACAAGCCCCGAACATTGGAGGTATTGAAGGATGCTATTCGCGTGGCAATCGTCGCAGTTAAGAGAGCAACGTTGGAAAGAGTTTTCAGAAATTTCCAAGAAAGACTCCAGCAGTGTATCGCAAACGAGGGACGCCACTTGACTGATGTGATTTTCCACACATGAATTTCTAAAATGCTTTTAAATTGTTTATCTAAATATGTCAAAAATTTTTTGAGTAAAAATTACCGAAGTTATGATTTCTTCAAAAACGTCTGACCTTAATGCCGCACCCTGTACAAGACAAGCGCACAACTATTTCGCAGTGCACCCTCGTCACATTTTGGGGCAAAAATTAAAATTGTTTCGTTTACAAGTAGCTGGTGATAATCACGATGGCAATCGATAGCGTCAAGCAATCATTTCTAACCTCAACCAGCTCCGCAAATCATCAGCACCATCAGGACGATTTGGATGCGCGGGCATGTGGATGTTCAAACGCGTGCAGAGTCAGTGGATCATCTGCCACCTTGACTTACATCAAGAGCATTTGCTGGGCCAGAAGTTTAGACGCTGAAGAGACTGAAATCGTTTCCAACCTCAGCCAACTCCCTTCATTCAGCTCTCAACTGTTGCCATCATCAGTAAGCTCGTGCAGCAGCACAATACAAGAACTCACATACTTCAAAATTTGGACTCTTTTAGCCAATACGTCATCATTCACCAAGCTGCTCCGAATCCAATTTCATCAGGAGTTATTGAACGTCTGTGAGTGCTTAAGGAAGCCAGTCTGTTTCCTCAAATCAAAATAACTGTTCCTTAACCCATAAGAGAGTTTCATCAGTCAGTGGGAGCAGAGATACAAAACCTCTCCTTAGTGCACCTCCTTATCACAAAATAAGCAACACTACATCATAAACTTAGCCACCTTAACCTCTAAGGAAGTAATACATTTAATAAATACAATGCTTGTCACGAATTAGCTACTTACAGCCGAGGATGATGATGATTCCCAAAGAGATATATAAAGTGGAACCGGACGTTAAAAGGCAAATCAATCCATAGGAAATGGGCAATAAAGTCACTAGACCCCAGAAAACCATGTTGATCAAAGAATACGGTCTTCGCGGCAGTCGAACAGGAGGAACTGGACGTACGCCACTTGTTTTGAAAAAATCCCCAGTCTTGAGGAAACTATCCATCATTTTATCCTGAAAATACGGAAGACGTTATTAAGCGGTAACTAATCACGTAAAAGAGCGTCAATTATTGCTACGATGCGGCTCTACTACACTAAAAGTGTGATGGAACCATAACCTCTTACATGGGCAGAGCTAAGGCCGCCTAGACCCCCCAATCACTGTAGAGATTGAGATGTAAGAAAAGACCAGCGCATGGAAAGACGTGTCTTACACAACAGTATAAGAGAATCCAGAAAGACTGTAGAAAGCTATTTAAAAGGTGTAGAAGATGGATCCACAATCTTATCAAACTGTCCAGGGCAAAACAGGTTGACCAGTGAATGAAGAGGCGACTCAGCTCCAGCGGTTGTCTGTACCGCTGGAGTTTTCGGGAAGTGTTTAACCAGTTAACAGACTCAGACAAATGCGTCTTTCACAAAGCTCTACCCGAGCCATTCTCATAATACGTGCCTTTCTCGAAGCCCCCCCCCCCCCAGCTTTTCCCAGTCCATTACCTGCTACAGCACTGTACAAAACATTGTCGAGTGAAGGACGCAATACTCCTACTTAACTAAATACGCGACATAGAGAAGTTCTGGCGGGGGCAAAAATGTAATATTTGTTCGGAATATTGAGGCACGTTGTACATGTTACAAGCGCGACGCAAAGCTGTAAGGCAGCTAGTGCAGCCTGAACAACTCTTTCCATTAGGATTCCACTTTAATACCATAACACATTCTTCAGCTGTTACGACACATCTACCTGCCCAGGCTAACAAACAGACGCTCGGTTTTAGCCAAGTACACGCCGATGATCGACATTGAACAAACAATGAGGATACTTTGAGTTGACACGAGTTACAGGCATTGAATTGGTATACAGGCACAAGTCCTACAAGTATAAAATTAGTCCACAATTGGCTCAGCAGTTACAAGAGAAACTAAACTCATGAAATTGGAAAGTCACAATTAAATGCCTCAACAGCCCAGACATACTTGTTTGGAATCCAGAGTCCCGCAAGGGACAACCAAGAGGAAAAAAAACCGCACTCACTTTTCGTACGTAAAGATCCCTCAGCCACTGACTCGCTTTTTCTTCATCTTCAGGAACCTCTTCGACAGGGATCCTTTCAAAATACATGTGAGCGAGGACTGGCTTTCCCAGCAGCAAATTCATCACCGTTGGGGCGACTTTAGCTTTTCTGGAATTGAAAATTACTAGTCAAAAAACACCACTACGTTCTTACATTTATGTTCCGGGTAAAATCTGATTGGCCTGAAGTCTTCAGCATAAAGTGCGGGAGCGAGTGCCTATTGAGCTTTCCACACACCCAACACACGAATAAAGGTGTTTTCTGCAGCCTCATGGAGACTGACATAGAGCCGGCGTGGACGAGTGCTGATCTGCGCATAGTCAATCCGCCAAACGGACGCCAAAACCCATCAATTGCTCCGAACTCTCGCCCAATGGTGCCTGAGCACGGTTGGCTATTCAAATTTCCTTTGTACGTGCAGGTTTGTTTCCTTAGACACTGGGAGCTTGACAAGCTCGACCACTGGATGACGGTTCAAGAGGAGCACTCGATGGAGTTTCACCTCAATTTGCTGGATCGACTGTGCACAGGTTAGCAAGTCAGGTCATCCCCACAGACGTAGGGTAATCAGCCTCAGAGGGGCTCCTGAAAAGACCTTCGAGGAGCTGGACTGGGGACTGATCCCCGTGGGTACGACTCATGAGAGTTTGAAACGTAAAGATCCGCGAAAAACTGTTGAAACGTTACAAAAAATAAAAAAACAAGCGACTATTCTACATTCTTACACTGTAGAGCTAAGGAAAGTAAAACGTTAGCACTGAAATCGTACTCAAACTCATGATGAAAACTTACGGCTCGAAACAGAGCTGTATGTTGTAAATCGCAGGAACTTTCCCTCGAAGCTGAGGCAAACTCAGAATGAACCCTTTCGTCCTGGGCGTTAAATGATGTTTCAACAGCGGAAGGCCTTTCTCTTTAGCAAAGACCAAACTAGCTTTGTGCTTCTCTGGCGTGAACCTGGTGCCCTCAGCAAAGAGGAGAAGCTACAAAACGACAAATATTCTTATTAGGCTTATTATTTTTTAAGAACACTAATAAAATATTTCTATTATACTCAGGACAGTACTCCCGAAAATATACATTCAAGAAAATACAGATAGAATCGGGGCACAAAGCCTCACTGGTTTGCTGTTGGATTACAACACAATAGGTTCTGGTTAGATCCTAATGGTACCAGTACACTCTCACCAAGACAAGACGAGAGCAGGCGAGGGCAAGAGTATACACGGTGTGTTTGTCATGTCTCGGCCTCGCCTGCACTCGGTCTGGGAGCGGTTTTTTGCATGAGTCAAAGGGCCCGAGCGACCCCTCGGCGAGAGTGTACTTTGTAGCCTCGTTGTACAATCTCGTGGGTCCTCGTCACATAAAGCCTCACTGAACATCCTGGCGAGGCGCCTTGGCGAGAGTGTACTGGTACCATAAGACTCGAGGAAGAATTTTTTAGGATCTGTCTTGATTGTGAGCCTGATTGTAACACAAGAGCATCTCAACACAGGTAACACGAAACTATCGTTTTTCTTTATAATTATTGTTGACGCTCAAAGAGCAACGCTAGGGAGGATCTCGCCGGTCAACTATACAACTGAAACTTGTTGCTGCAATTAGGTCTCGTCTGTTTCTCGCAATCCGCGTCAATGCCATTCGTCTTCGAGCCTTCTGCAATTTCGCAGCCACGACGTATCACGTATTTGTAACTATTGAGCACTCCCCATTATTTCTAAATCAGTAAGTAGCCCTCAGCTCAAATAATTGCCAACACCTACTTACCGAATATACCTTCAACTCTCGTCAATTACTTGCGGAATTCAATTAAGCTTCCAGAGCCCCAATTTCCTTTCTTTACCGACGGAGTTATTTCAAATTTTAACTCTACGATCCAGTCTTCACTGTATACGGTCAGATCCTTCCTTTAATTTCTCCACAACCTACTAGTGCGCAGCAGCTTTATTAGTTTATTATATGTATAAGAGCAACTTTAATTTATTTATTTTAATAAGCGCGTTAATTTAATATTGTCCATATTTTCTTAATACATAATGCAGTCAATTGATTTTATTTGTTGCTATTTTTATCTAACTATCCGAACAATTATTCAGATTGACGACTATTCTCCAGCACACAACATTCTCTTGATTATGTGAATATCATTTTGGTCTGCAGGCTCCCTCACCCTCGTAGTTCCACCGTCCTGTCTGTGAATATCCTAAAAATTATAGCGATTTAACTTACAAAAATAGGATCGGGGTAGCTTGCAATTTCGGCAACTTGTCGCCCGATAACGTCTTTGTCCCGTTCCCAACTTCGCTCAAGAAAGACGCTTTCGCTGAATTTCCACGCCCATCCCATAGTGGGAACGTATTGAATGCTCTTTTTGGCATAAGCTTTGCAGTTCTGAAACAAAAACGTAAAAATACGCGCTACTCAATTGGGCAATCTACGGATACATTGGACAATATGAAAGTAGAAACAAATTATGTCCTGGCTAGAAGAAATAACATTGCAGACCGACCTTGATGATGATGATTTTAAATTAAATATTACCGGAACTGTATTTCTTCCCGAATTTAGACCCGATGATCCCAACGGATGGTGTGCAACCATTGCTGACCTCATTTTCAACCAAATTCCGATTCGAAGAGCTAATAGTTGCCTCAAAGCTCTGAAATGTCAGGCTCAGAAAGGAAGTGTGGTCCTCAAATTCAGTTTCGTGATTTATCACTTAGGCGTTTCGGTACTTATTACTTACTTAAGTTGGTGAAGGAGAAAGCTAAGTGGCTTATGGAACACGATTCTATTCTCATCTTAGTGCGCGTAAGCTTTCTGTAGCTATGAAAGAAAATTATTCTTTCAACCATTCTTGCACACTAGAATCGATTTGATGGTTGCAATCTTCATCCGCGCATAATTGTGACTCGCGTGAGAGGATCATGAAGGAGTTGGTCAGAATCCCCTATGCACTCAACCTATGCATGATTATGGCAGTGTAAGTTTCTCTAAGAAAGGAAAATTCTATTAGGGCACCATTCTCAGTACAGTATTGTACATCATATACGTTGCTGAGGTCGAAGATAGATAACCCAATATGGTGATGACGTATGCCTTTACTACACTGGCAGAGAGCCAATAACCTGTATCGAAATATTAGACGAAGCGGCGGCAGCCCGCAATAATTTCTGCTTGAATTTAGGTCTTCATATCTCCTCTCAGAGCATTATGAATCTTGCCTTCAACCCCAATCAATGCTGCCCTTCCTCACAAAAAGTAGGAAGGAAGGCCAACTTAATAAAATTCCGCGAATTCCTAAATGCACATGAGAGCGAAATAAGCGACCACATTACATATGACGCATTCATAGAGCTACTGTGGGGTGCCTGTAATCACACAGTTAAATTCTGTAAAGCCCAACAAATACTGGTGGAACCCCAAATAGTGCGCCGTGATCAAAAATAGAAGGAGAGCTTTCCTGGAGTACATGCAGAATCCCTGCTATCACACATTTAAAGTGGTACAACGGCACTCCACGATAGAGAGAAGAAGCTCCCAAGCTAAAAGGAATGCATTCAAAAACTTTTGCAACAACATAACATTGTGTCCATTCACCCGGAAATAACGGCTCCCCATAGGAGGTTCTATAACCTTAGGCGGTATAACTTTTGAGAGTGATCGACGTGTCAAGTTCCTAGGAGTCACACACACTCACGAGGAAACTAAACTGGAATACCCATGTTGCCATGTTGAAGAATTGACCTCAAAAACAGAACCCTACGTTAACATTCTAAGAGCCTTTACAAGCAACAACTGGGGCGCCGACCCCAAAAACTGCCTTAATTTTCTACAGAGCGACTATCGATTATGGATCAATCCTATGTGGTTCTGCTACCAAGACTACCCTCTCAAAAGTTCACAAAATTCAGAACAGAGCGTTAAGAATCTGCCTGGGAGTCTTGCCTTCAACCCCAATCAATGCTCTTCTGGCCGAGGCTGGCCTTACACAAGATGCTTTCCGACCGTAAAAACCCACAGTAAAAATAGAGAACTACTGAGGGAAATACGCACATTAGCAATATACAACCTTACTGAGCGGTATTGGGCAAAGAAGCACTCGCCCTTGCTCTGCGAAAGTTTCATGGATTTAAGCAATGAGTTCCACTGGTTATCAAGTTCTAGCATACCATACGTCTACTCCATCCCCTACGCCTTCTCCTTAGAATATGCTTGTTCATTGCAGACCTGTACATGGGTTTTAGACATGCAACCCGAAATATCTAGTGAGATACGTTCCGCTTGGTGCCATCCTTTCAATGTAACAACGAATGTAGAATGTAAGAGGAGTCTTCGAGATGTGGAATTCACAAGGGGCGAGTTTTCCAAGGCTCGCAGCTGTGTGGACATTGGTGGCCATCTACATATACTCACCCTCCCAGTCTTTACCTTTAAAACACCACAAAGAATCCAACCTTCCATGTAGGAATATTTTCGAACAGTGGCCAAATAGTATCCTCATTTACACCGATGGATCGCTTCAACACGATAAATCAGGTTGCGCCTTCTATGAATCCATAAATGAGGTAATTCGCGAAAACCAACAGAATTCGGGCGTTTTAGTAATAACTGACACCATGAGTACCTGGTATCAAAGTTATCACACTTCAAGGTTCCATCCCACACGACGAAAATAGAAGCAGATATGGACAACGACATACTGATCGCCAGGAACTGGGGGAAAAGGGTTGGTTGGGTAAAAAGCCATTCAAACGTACAAGGCAATGACGTTGCGGATATAGAAGCGAAACGTGCGTTCCGTACTTCCAGAGTCCCCTCCAGGTGGCCAAGGAACAGTAACGATAACTTTTGCTATGTTATACCAACCAAGTTTCTACATCTACAATCCCCTCACTATATCCACTGTGATTTTTACTGTTGTTTCCCACAGTCCTTGTGACATGAATAATTAGGGTGGAAGCGGTTTAAGTATCTCCTTTCCGTATGTGCCACTATCTGCCGAGAGACGCAAGCACCATGTCGTCGTGGGTAAACTGCAACCCGTCATTCTGCTCATTCATAGTTTGTCTGCCGTATTGCCCACCGAAAAATATTTCTTCCGAAGAAACTTCACCATTTTTCCGTACCAATTTTCCATTAAATCTCCATTGTTCCATTCCCTTAGCAAACCCACTTCTCATACTGGCCGGTTTATTGTTTCAGTTCGAGCCCCCCCCCCCCCCCCGAAGTTCTGAAGATTTTGCCGATCGCTTAATTGCCACGTTTTTTTAATTTTTGCTTAATTTAGAGAAGTTTTTCCTTTTATTTCGCCTTATTATTTTTAATTTCCGTCATTTAGTTTACTTGTACGATCCCCTGAGTGGTTTGATTTTAATTTCAATTGCGTATATTATTCTTTTCTCTCGCTATAAAGTTTTTTTTTGTTGTTCAATATAAGCTGAAGTTCTTTTGCATATTTCATTTCGTTTCCTTTTGGGCTCCTGCTATTATTTATTTATTTGTGGACGTGGGTTCATCCCCACGTGAGTGGTTTAGGTTTGAAATCGTATATCCTTTACCTCTGAGACCCGTTCTATTCGATTCAGCATCGAAAAATACCTAGGAAACGATACCAAACACGACATAAATGCCATAAAACCGCTAAAAGTTTAAATCTAGGCACGATGAGATCCTAAATAAAGCTCTTGTGAGACAGAACGGATTTTTAGACCATGTCAAGGGCAAAGAATGGACTGGGCAGCAGACAGACGTTGCAGATTTGGAACGTTTGGGATTCCCCGTGTCTTGAAACATTAAAGTGTCAAATGGGGGGGGGGGAGGTTGTAATTAATGTTTTTGATCAAAACATAGGCGTATTATTCAGAATAAAAATCAACAAAAACCTTCGTCAGTGACAAGTTTATTGTTCCTAACGCATCGTGATTTTAAAACGTAATGTTTACGTGTACGTATACACGTTCAAAAAAATTGGGAGAGCGAAAAGGACGGGAAGTGGCACGCCACGCAAAATTACGGACACGTTCCAACATTCTGCTATCAACCTACGATAACACTGAAGATCGAAGGCCAAATCTTTCTCTCCCTTTTTCCACGAATCACTAAAAATTCGTTTCATTCGTCACATCAATGAGTGTCTTTATTTAATCAAAGTCGACGATAATCTACGAGTTCGTAGAAAACGAAGCCAAATCGTGTCACATACTTGAATCGACAATAGGATCCTGATTAGAGCGTAACAATAAACCGAAGTGGCTCTCGAGCCAGCGAATTGCTGATAGCTGTGTAATAACAAAATGAGGTCGTCTCGATTTTAATAGATAACACGATCGGATGAGTTGAAGCTACCAATGAAACGGCAGGGTTACGATCGTTATTATTTGGCCTCAACAATCAGAACTATTTTATTGTTTCATAAAAGACGGGGTTTTCAACGATTGGCGATCTCGACAATCGAGGAGGCCCGCAACAAAGGACTGTTAAATGTCGATTGAAATAGCTGATTCCCTCCTCGTGTCTGGTAGCCTTGAATTTAGATGCTTGTCACTATGATCAGGTGTATAGTAGACGGTTTTCATTTTGTTCAACTTCTCAGATTAGTACTGCCCTGAATAGAGCAATTTGTACTCAGAGCTACTGAAAACCAACGCTCCTAACTCGTGGAAGTCTATCAGTCACTCCGTGACTCACGTTACTTGAATGGTTTGAAGCGATATAACATACCCAGACGACACTTGTCAAAGAACTCAATTGCTAAACAAACCAATCTGTATCCACCAACCACAGGTGTGGCGCATCACCCTGCTCCCGCAGTTAAATTCACTCTCATTATATCAAAAATCCCTCATCTCTGGGGAAATAACTAAAATATCAGGTCTACTTCCTAAACACTCATCTCAGTCTCAAGTCATGGAGGTTACAAAAACTACGTTGGACAAAATAGAAGATTGATAAATAAGAGCATCGAACGAGGCTATAAAACCTGGAAACTCACCTATTACTCGCCCAAAGGGAGGGATGTGTAATTTTGGTAGTTGCAAACGACTTGAGTGATTCACTGTAGCCGCTGCATTTTCCGATAAATTGGAACCTGGGTTTGGTGCGGATGATCTAATAGCGCTACATCGTTCTCCCAGAGCTGATAGGATTTCGGCTGTGGACTGAAACTTTTTTCGCACCTCCAAAATCTCAAAATATAACGTCTCGGAACTCTCGCTAAGGGCACCTACATCTGTTTTGAAGGCTGGCTCCACAGCTCTGAAATTACTCATTTCGTCTAAGATCGCATCAAACTGCTCGATATTGTTAGCTCGTACCATGAAAACATCGACCCTATCTGGCAATCCTTTAATTAAGTCGTAACAGTGCTGAACTCGGCGCCAAACTCGCTCTTTGTGATCAATAAGCTTGGCGAACACTCGGACTCTCAGACTAAGGCATTGTTGAGGTCAAGATGTATCTCAAGACGCCTAACGTGCACGATACGACTGTCACAATCACGTGACAGAATGAAGATTATTTTCCCAAACAATACAACAGCGCCAACTGTTGCTAGAAAATACAGGCGTTGAATGGTCTGGGTTTCTGGTGCCCACAAAGTCGCAATTCGAACTCACACTCAACTCGAACAACATAAAGGATTAAAAAAGTAATTCTGGTTCAACAAATTGGCGTAGGAGGACGGTTTTGCTATCGTGCAAGAACCCGGTATCAAACCTACAGTTGTCAAGGTATGGCAGGTTGTCATTCAACCAGTCTCCCGGTGGTTAGCTACAACTACGTTTCCAGTCAGAAAAATTTGTTTCCAACCCGCCCTTGAAAATGTGGCACTTAGCATTTCAAGGCACTGGGACTCTGAATCAGCGATGTACATCCGCCATCCAGGCCATATTATGCCTTCAATTCATTCATTCGCACGAAAATCCCATTTGGTGTCTAGTTGTGCGAGCCTGCTTAGTAATCCGATCGGATGAAACCCATTGAAAATGTACAAAAACGAAATTTAGGCAGTCTTATCGCAATTACGTCGTGTTACGTATAGTTTTCAAGGTATTTTTCGCTGCTGGGCCGAATGGAACGAATCTCACAGGAGTACGACTACATCTAGACTGGAAACAGTTAATACAGTGAATCAAAATCGACTACCTGAAAGAACTCGTGAGACGATACGTTTCACTCCCCCCCCCCTGCCATGGCTCAACCCACTTTCCCTAAAGATATTCACGGATAAGAAGGGAAAACTCACGCCCATTTGACGAGGGTTCTCATTTCGCTTGCCATTTATCCAATGCCCACTCATCTAGCGCGTTAAGTTGTCATTCAATGGTGCATGCGGCGTTTGGCCCAAAGCAGGGAATTCTCCACTATGGAGTGCTTCAGTTGATGCTGCTTTGTAGACCTAGGCGATCCACAGGAGCGCAGCTCTCTGGGATTGTGCCAATACTCTCATTTGATTGACTGTCAGTTCACTATTAACAAGACAATTGGGCAGTAGCCGACCACGCCTAAGTAAACGGCCTTGTACATGAGGATTGTGTCACGGTAATACTCCTTTGTGTGAAGCTGTGAAAGGGAATAATAAACCATTGGGTAATAACTTGCAGTGTCTCCTGATTTGCTTCAGTTTATAACTGCATCAAATGAACTGTTAAAGAACAGGTAGGAAACACTTCCATAGTGTGGTCAAAATCGGTTGATTTGTGAAAAATGTAAACGCTTTTTAAAAAAAGATGTTTCAAGCGGCATTTTCATCTCCAGTGATCAGGCTGTCTGAGACCTATTTACGAGTTTGATCTACAAAGTGCTACAAAACCTCTTTTCGCATGTGGCGTATTTGTCATTACAGTAGTTTTATACAATTTTGAAACCTAGTGTGATTATGAAAAGACACGTACGTTTAATCAAAATGTTTAGTTAGCTCGAAAAATCTGCCATATTCACGTATTTACAAACCGTCAGAGTGGTGTGTGACATAAACAGCGCGAGTGGTGCATCCACAACAGCTGCTACATTGTATAAAGTACTTCTACTTGGTGCCAATAAGAAATCAAATCATAACTCACCCCCAAAACGCGAACTCTTTCGCAGAATATCCATCCGACGAGCCAATCAACGTCAAACGTGTGGTTCAATAGAAGAAGGGCGTGTTCGTTTCCGAAATATTTTTTCAAATCATCTTGATCTATGTAGATTTCTACGTCCGTGCAAGACCACCATTCCGCCAAAAATACCAGTTCTGAAAGAAAATTGCTCAACATTGTGAGATGCACATATCGGTCGACATATTAATATTTAAATTAAACGACCAGTAGCATGGAAGGGGGGGGGTTCATTCAGAGAGTGTCAGGGCACAGACGTAGTTGGCAAGAGAGCGTGAATTTCCATTAGCACATTGTCGTCTGGCAGACAGGTCACACATTAGGACACCTGTGTTAACTACCAGTTTAATGAAACGAAATTCATGCCCTTCAGCTACTTGAGAGGATACGAATCGTGGCTGAGCCACCGTGATAGTGTTTCACAGATGCCCCTTCATTCCTCAGGACCATAACACTTTCAGTCCATTGCTTGTGCTTATCCTCGTGAGAAGACGTCAGTATTGCAACGCTAAGCTCTGGAAGCTGATCTGGGAGCACACAGACTGAGGAGCCCCAATCCTACTTCTGATCAGCACTCACCCTCACCCCCCAGCTACCTTCAAGTTCCCCCTTCTCATAGTCAACCGTAGAGTAACATTGCCCCGTATATAATTTGCCTTTTTCCTAGGCAGGGCTCATAGAGGGCACAAGGGCCAAACAGATTGCCTCGCGTAAAGGGTCACAGAATCCCCAGTGGGAAAAAACACACCCATCGGCACTGCCAGCCACGTTTAAGACAGATAAAAGGCTCATTACCCCTTGAAGACAACGCGTACACTCACTAAACAGGAACTAAAAGTCCTTCCTAGCTCCCTCACCGGGCACTGCCCACTTAGATACCACCTCAACAAGATAGGTGAATCAGAGGCAAGGAAGTTACCTACAATGCACATTGTGCGGCAGGCAAGGAGGATGAAACAGACAAAAAAAACAAAAACACCTTCGTCTAAAACAAAGCAAAGGCAAGAATTGTACTCACGTGAGTAGAGCGAGTAGCACACATAATAGTTGAGCTTTCTGAATACGTATTTGCTGACTGGTCTCACGAAGTAGTACAATACTGCAGACAATAGGTTGAGTATCACCCCAGACGTGAAAAAAGTAATTATCAAAAGCAGGTGGGACACGGGCGACCGCTTGATGTGCGCGAATACGGAAGACATATTTGTGCCTGAAACAAACAGAAACGCTCTTTAAGGAGCTAGACTCAATCAAGAGAACCAATTAACGATAGTTTGACTTCGAGATAGCCTTTCGGAAGGTCTGTGGTCAGCCAAAGGTCATCAGACGAGGGTTATATTACAATCTCACCCTCGCCAAGAGGCAAAATCAATAAAAACATTCATCTTCGAGAATCACACACTCGCACTTCTACTACCTAGGGATTGTAGTACAGGTTATTACAGTATTGTAGTGACGTACTAAGCAAACTTTCATGGATGAATGAGTGATAAGCTTCAGAACTGGGTAATGCTTTCTCCTATTGTACGAGTTCCTTCAGCTTGTGTCTCACCTTCCCAAACACTAGCGAATACGCACATGGAAAACCGTACAAGGACATCACGATGTTGTAAACATCAGTTCCACATAATTCTAGACATGAGATTATGTTCAGAAAGTACCGTGAATTGTGAATTTTGACAGTGTTCATTTATCTATTTTGTCCCCTTCGAAGTAATTCCCCTCAGACATATTTATACAACGTTTTTTCAACCTTCAAAGCACTTGAAAGAACGTTTTAAAATCACGCTCAGCTCCTCCTTCAACACTATCATTATCACCTCAATCGTGGCAGAGTCGTCCCTTCACGGGCCCCTCTGGTTTTGGGCAGCTCTGGGGGAGCAGTGTGGGGAAATTCGAACAACGATTTTGGCGTGAATTTCGCTAGGACCTGCTCGTACCAATGTGATCATGACACAAGCCAACCGATATGTTCTGGTCCTCAGCAGCTTCTCTAACGGTGATTCGTTGATTGGTCAATATTATTGGTTAACGTTGGGGCGAAAATTTCTGTGGCCATCCAACTTTGTGCTCTCTGCATTAAGGGCCCCTCTGCTCATTTGCCTTACAACAGCCAATAACTATTAGGACCCATCAGAACAGGCATCACCCCACCGACTATCCTCTGTTGAGCTGCTCATGAGACCAGTGCGGTTCTACATCCGTGCAGTTTACCTACGCTCGATCTGATTTCATAAAACGCAATCCATCAAACCTTTTCCGCGCGTCGCCACCCTGTGTGCTTCATCCCATTTTCCCCTCTATCATCTCTGCTACATATGACCACTTTCAACCAGTAAAATCATGCCAATTGTCTTCAGCACATCACATCGCCGTATTCACCGTATTTTTTCATCAACTCCTCATCAAGGGCCCCAACAAAAGTCAAATTCATTTATTTATTTCTTTGCTAGAGCTTTCCTTGTATATATATTTCCTCAAGAGAATTCCTTTTTTTAATATAAACATTTTTTTCCTTTTAATTTCGAATTACTTTCTTTATTGTTCTTTTCATTTTCCCTTCGTTCACTTTTTTTCACATATAATTTATCGGTACCGTGATCCTCCAAGCCAGCCCTATGTGCTAGGTGTTACTGCGAAACACAAAGTTTTAATTTCCTTACACCTGAACAATTATTTTTCATTGTCTGAATGAGCTTGTTTCATAGTAGAATGGGAAACAATAACAATACGTCAAGCTGTGACGAAACCACTCTAATCCCAAACCTCAGAAGACGCAGAGTATAATTAATAACATAGAGTACGTCTTAATAATTCTCTGAACCTCAGAGTTCTACGTCGCCACCACAAAACCACGCATAGTAGACAACCCCCACAGCCACTCAGCAAGATGTCATTATTAACTACCAACTCAATGATATAAGACACATCAGTAACCTCCAGTCTCTCAGCAGAAGATTGTAATGCAGGGATTATTGCCCTCCTGTTCGAATTAGCCTGTAACTGTAACTTGAAACTCATCAAGCGTCACAAAGTCATTTGAAACTAGAGATGAACACTTTTGAGTTGCCAAAGATTGTGCTGACCTAACAACAGCTCCAAAACCTCAAAGAGATGAGGTGAATAACATCAAGATTCCATAACTGACTGTGCAGTAATTCCAGAGATGAAGCCATATTCTTCTTAAATTGAACTCTTCGTCCATCATAATACATTATTATATAATGTGTAGCGTGAATAATTCGTAGTCCCGCCACTTTCATATTTCGCAGTTCTCGGCGCCACCCGTTCCAGTCTTCCGCCAGATGGCAGTAAATGCGTATGGGAAAATTATGTTTATTTCTCTTCCAGCCATTGTTTCCAATTAAGAGGTGGGACAGTTATTTTCTGTAAAATATATTCTTCAGAAGAAAAAAAAAAAAAAAAAAACACTGATAGGTCCAGAATTCGTTGATGAATTTGGAGACAAATTGTTGAATCCATCGTGTGCTGCTACCTGCAGGCGATTTGGGAGAACAGGCCCGGCACCACGTTTCGGAGTTCTATTGTTCTTTTTCCGCCGTCCAGCATTGACGTATCTACAGCTCATCAGTATTCCCGTCTCTTCCAAAATTTCACCCTTGTTGGGATCGAAAGAATATTTATTCACCAACTGCGTGGCTTCTGCCAAGATACCCACTCATCACGTACCGGTAGGTGGTACTAATATTCGTACACCTCTCAAGCTCTTCTCAAACCACATCTCGGAAACAGCATAATGAGGAGGTCCCTGTCTTTTGCTCAGTTTCAGGTCGGAGCTCAAAAGCGACCGACTGCTCCAAACCCGAAGAATACATCCAGTACTACGTTCCTTTCCCGTTCCATTTCATTGGATAAGTCCCTATCCTTGGGAAGTACTAGTTAGTAAACTTATAATATACTCCACGGTCGTTGGAAGTAGTGAGTACCCGCCTAATTTCAGAAATCTGTCGTACCTACCATGTATATCTGTGACAGAGATCTACCCTGAGTTGTGCGTACTTAAAGATAAAGTTAATCTTCTTTTGTTGTTGATTTCCTTAAATAAAGCGACACCTATCCTAATCAAGTTATTTTGTTGTTTTCCACTTACCTATATTATATTAACCCTTGATTTACCTTGGGTTCATCCCCACAAAATTTCAATTTGTTTATGTCGTCACAAATGACATGAATGAATAGGAACTTTCGTGTTTGGCAATTTAATTTTCGATTCAAGATCGTCCACGTTCTTAAATAAGATTTTATTTTACCGAAGAGCTCCAAACCGTTTCGTTTTAACATAGAGACGTTTAAGATTCATTCATGCAACTAATCAATGCATTTGGTTTCGAATTTGCAGAGCAATGCCTACATCCTTTCCTCAGCCCTACAGAGTAGGAAGAGAAGTAATGTAAGCGGCTGAATTAGTGTTTAAATTTGCCTTCAGATCTCAACGATTCTAAGGCTCCAGACTCTAGGAAACGCATTTGAGATAATGGGGTGTGTGTCTGTGAACGTCATTGACAGAAAACGACTGGTTCAATTCTGCTCAAATTTTTTTTTTTTTTTTTTTCCTTTCTACTTCGTAGAGCAAGGAAAGTAAAAATAATTGTTAAGGTGTAAGGAAATCAAAACTTTGTGTTTCGCAGTAACACCTTTACACACATGGGGCTGGCTTGGAGGATCACGGTAGAAATACCGATAAATTATATGTGAAAAAAAAGGAAATGAAGGGGAAGCCGAATGAGAAAAGAACAAAAAAGAAAATAATTCGAAATTGAAAGGATAAAGATATTTATATTAAAATAAGGAATTCTCTTGAGGAAATGTTTGATGGATCGCGTTTTATGGAATCAGATTGAACACAGGTAACCTGCACGGATGTAGAACCACACTGGTCGCATGAGCGGCTCAACAGGCGAAGGATGATGCCTGTTCTGGTGTGTGTGTGTTTTTGTTTTTTTTTAACCCGAGGGCGTGTGGGACAAGTCCCTTTGTCACTGTGGCCGCTTTTTTTATGTGGGCCTATTGTGACGCTGGCCCTTTCTTAGTAGAACGCGACGTAGATACCCGCCCCCCTTAGGAAGCCGAGCATGTCCTTCACCGCAGAGTCCGCTACGGTTTGGGGTTCAGTGGTCCCCTGACTGAAGTATTCAAAGCGTTTTGCTGCCAAGGAAGGGCATTCACATAGGATATGCTCTGCTGTCTCATCCTCCTTGCCGCAGAGTCTGCATTCCACCGCCTCTGAGATGCCCATCTTGTTGAGGTGATATCTGAGTAGGCAGTGCCCCGTGAGGAAGCTTATCAGTACTCTCAGATCTTGTCTAGAGAGTGTCAGCATCGCCTTCGCCCTTTGACAGGAAGGCGTGACAAGCCTTTTTGCCTGTCTTAGTCGTGGCTGGTGATGCCAATGGGCGCCATTTTCCTGTATCTCCCATCGAGCAACCAGACGGTTTAGGTGACTTTTCGTCAGACCCACGTGTGGTTAAGGCCCGATGGGTAGGGATTCTGTACCCCTTTTCGCAAGGCGGTCAGCCTTTTCATTGCCCTCATGCCCCCTGTGAGCCGGCACCCAAATGAGGGAGAGCCTGTTACGGGCGCCGAGTAGCTTGAGCGCATGGAGGCATTCCCATTCTTTATGGCTAGGATTTCCGCTTGAAATATTGTGGCGTACTCCCCCACTGGCTTTGCAAGACTGTAGTTGGGCCCTACAATGCCCAGTCCCGCTCGGCCTTCCTTAACTGAACCATCGGTATACCACTGCAGCGCGCCCACCTCCGTCCGGAATGTCGCCTTCTCTCACCGTTCCCGTGAGTGGACGCTGACGCTGAATGGCAGCCGAAAATTCTTCTGCTCTGGCATGAAGTCAGTAGCAAGGACTGCTGCCTCTTCTATCTTAAACTGTCTGGTTATTCTGTGGAGGCTTGCCTTAGCCCTGGTGAAAATTTTACCTGTCTGCAAAAGCGTTGCCGCTCCCAGGTAAGCGGTCCTCTGGATGTGTATATGTAGAGGTGAGATGTTCAGAAGGACTTCCATTGCAGCAGTAGGGCATGTACCCATGGCCTCTGTGATAGCAGGACACGCCTGCCGCTGCAGTTGTTGGAGTTTTCCTTGTACTGCCAGCCGGTGTGTCGCCTTCCACCACACCGTGGAGGCATACGTGACGCCAAATTTGATACTAGGCCCACAGGTCAATATGGGACACGAAAGTAAGGGGATGAGCAAAATAGGTCCAAAACTAACTATAGTTATCAAAACTACAAACCATTTCTTAAGATCAGCTTTAACTTTCATCTGTGGACAGTTTTGAATGATAACAGCACAATAACATGTTACTCAAAAGAAATGAAGAGAGCAGCTCAATAAGGTATAAACGATTTCGACAAAAATAATTGATTTTAATAGCTCTTCCCCCTCACACGGTCGCGCTTTCAAAAAATCGTTCCTATAGTCCAATGTGCTACCTATACGATGAAAGTTTAACACGTAAGACAATCAGAAGCAACCAGGTAAATTCTGGAATAGTAACTACTGTCGTTTCCAGAACAATAAATGCGAACCTTCACGTGAAAATCACTTTGACAGTCCCATAAATCACTTATACGATAGACGCTGAGTAAAGTTCGTAAATACGTAGAAGTAACGAAATAAATTCTGGAGCACTACCGGTTTCGTGCTATTTTTCTAACTGACGTCAACCGATAAACAACCCATTGCGGCATATCGAGTGGATGTCCATGAGCAGCCCCGTGTTCTAACAGGGGCTCATAAATTGTGCGAAAGACATATCGGACTACTTTCTAAAGCTATAAAATCATGCAATAAGCGCTCCTTCTGATTTCAGCGACGGAGTGCAGTTCAGGAATTACATCCAACAAAACGATGTTTCTAATGGAACTTAACACGCACACGAAATAGGAGATGAGGTGACCGGTACGAAGAGTATTTATAGATTGGGACCCTTGATGCATTGCAGAGACTACGTTTCATGTGCATTGTGTTTCGTTACGACAGACAACGATATTGACGGGTGTTAAGCGCATGGCGTTCAATTACTAGACTCGAACGTGAATTACTGGAAGGTAAGCGTTAATTACCGAATACGCGAACTCGTAACTAATGAGGGTTCGTGAGCATCAGCCAGAGACAGCACGAGGGCATCAATCACTGAGTTTTTCACTTGACACTTCAGCGCTCAAAACCTCGCACGAACTCTAAATAAGGACGTGGAACAATCTCAAAATTCTCTAACTAAAAATTTCTCAAAATACCACTAATAATTTTAACAGTAGACGACTGAGAGGAAACTAGCGGTTTACCTTTGAGATCCGAAGTTGTCTAACTCGTCAAGTGGCGACTAACAATTTGTCACATCCTTCGAATCAAGAAACGGCAACTACCGAAAACCAACTGACGAGCGAAACAAGTCGCCAAATGGAATTTCTCTGGATCCACGAAAGAAACCCCCCTCCAACGCGAAAAATGGCCTTCGACGCCAGGAAGTCGGACTGCACGGGTGACATAAGAAAAGGACGTCTCAGACTAATTATATTTCTTATCCTTACACAACCCCTTTCATCTGGGATCCAGTATAACAACCTGTAGTCGCTACAATACGCAATAACTCAAGCCCATTCGCAGTTTCATGCAGAAACATGAAATATTTAGCAGCGACTACATGTAATGACACGTTGACTATTAAATCAAAATAATAAAACATCAATCAACACCAAAAAAGCCCACATCACGTGAACATGACAAAACCTCACGTGCATCACAAAACTTTCCTTGGCCCCCCGTGCATTCAGCGATTCTCTCGACTCTAGCAACTAGTCAAATGTGTTTTTCATTCTGTTTATAATAACATTCATGTAGAAACTGGTGACGTTTAAGGCTCTAGAATTTATTGTGCTGCTTCTACTTGTTTTTTTTTTCTACAAGTTCGGACGCGATAATTCTGAAACAATGAACACTATTCTTCTAAAAAAATCACATAGACAGTCTCTTAATCATCACTGATCCCTCAATAATGTTAGTGGCACAAGCAGGAGTACAATAAATTCCAAATCCATAAGCGCCTCTCACTGTCATTAAGAACCTTGTTGTAAACACAATGAAAAACAGATTTGATTAGTTGCTAGAGTCAAGAGAAGTGCTGAATGCACGTGAGACCAAGGAAAGTTATGTGATGCGTCACATCATATGATTTTGATGTCCTGGCCTCCACCTTTGTCATCAATATTGGGGATTTAGGACTGAGACAGTTTGGGGAGCAGGGCAAGCCCCTGTAAGAGGCTTATGTTAACAGCTTTTGAAAACTGAATTAAACTGTTCATAATTTCTAAACTTTCCATTAACTCGTTCACAATTAAAATTATATGGCTTGCGACTACATGTGATCCTTCCATAAAATTAATCTTTTGCACTAAACACGATTGGAGGACTTTAAGTGAATGGAGCCCCCAACGCAATACATTGTCTGTGGAAAGGACCGTAAATACCTTCTCTGTGGCAGTCAATACCTTCCTTGTGAGCTGTCAAACTTAATTTGGCCTTTTCTGTGTTGCTTCAACCTTTTCTTCATTCATTAAAAAACAGAATAAACGATAAATTGTCTATATTTCCACAGAAATAATGAGCACAATTGTTATTAGTTAATTGTTATTGTAACAATTGTGCTCATTATTTCTGTGGAAATATAGACAGTTTATCGTTTATTCTGTTTTTTAATGAAATGGGTTTCCACAATTTCGTCGCGAGTGACTAGTTCATATTCTCTTTATTCAATATTTGGCACAGGCAGCAATCATTTTCGTCATGCTAGTATTAGTAGGGGCTTTTTCGGTTTTGTGAGGAACTTTGTTGTGGTGATGAGTGACAACGATTCAAATAGTTCAGGGAGTATGCTGATTCGAATGATCAAAGGAGCAACAGTCGAACTAGTATACAGTCATACTATGTTGATCGGAATGTTACCGATAGATTGGAAGGTATAACTAATATTGAAACAGCAAAATGATTTAAGTGACACAATATTCATGTGCTTGAAAGATGTATAAGTCACGAAAAGTTTAATTTAATTGCGCACAGATTTCTCCACATTTGCCCCAAGTTGAAAGAAAACTGGTCTGCAACCACTGGTCTTCCATAGACACTAGCTTGATGCCCTCCAGTGTTATTATCCTTCTAACTACTTACAATTATCCTTCTATATGACTCTTATCAACTGCTCGTATCAAGGTATTAGGGCACGGCTTGAAGAATATATTTCTCTTACTACCTCACCCCTCTAACTTGGTTAATACGCCCTATGCGCTAATGCAGGTTGTATTAAAAGCCTATAATTGTTTAAGTACGCACTAAGTCAACGGATAAAAGTTGTGGGTGTGTGGTAATGACCTGATTACTGGTTGCTAAATTGGACCCGAAATAATGAACAGTAACCTATTAAACACCTGTACCTATCTTGTTGTACCTATCTTGTTGGAGATAGAGCGCTACGGAACGCTGAGAACTGTGATACGGAGATCTATATACTGAGCAAATTGACTTGTTCATCGCTCACCTTGTAAAGGCCTCAGGACTGCAAATGCCGCTCATGACGAGGTGCGAATTTCCGGCTATTTGTCACGTTACGAAATAAAAACTGACGACAGACTGAAACGGGGGTCGACGATGCGAATCGATAGGAAACTTATGTCGAGTAAGCGGCGGGGAACCAGCTTATAAATAATACAACTCCCTGCGCGACAAGAGTTAAGAAGACAACAACGGTAATAATGAATGAGTGCTCGTTGCCCAACTACTAATTATTTTAAGAGTTAAACGCCGCGTTGTTGGAATTCAACAAAGTTTAGCCACCGTTTGTATTTTTTGCGCTAGCGCATATTAATGAGGAAAACAAAAACGAGAGACAAGTAAGCGTAATAACTTTACTGAGGATGAGAAGCGGAAGATACGATTTCTTATGGGAACATACTGAAGCACTGAGCAGGACCCTTGACTACCAACAACAGGAATGGAGCAATGTGGCAAGAATCAAGATAAGATCAACATAACAGAAACGTAGCAACACACAACTTTCCTTAGCTCTACGTCAATTCACTCGGGTACATGGCTAATTCTATTTAATCAATTCATTTATCACTCAGTTAATTTGAACTTGGTCAAACAACACTTTGCGACTGCAGGAAGCGGTAGCGCTTACAGTTCCAGATTTTATTATGCTGCTCGTCCTCATTACAGGACCTTTATTGAGCAATTGGTACACAGATAATTAATGAGGCTGTAATCATGAATTTTTTGACTTTTGCAGAGTTATTGGAAAATAACTATTAGAACTGGTAGTAAGCGAAACGGCAGTAGTTGAAATTCAGCAATTTCTGGAGTGAGCCCCATGTATCTCATGAGCGTTTTTAAACACTCACCCTTTAGGTATTGGATTGGACTACAATACCAATTTTTTTTTACATTCTACAAGAATTCTAGTGGAGTTTATAAGGAATAATTTGAACTTGGTCAAACAACGCTTTACGACAGCAGAAAGCGGTAGCGCTTACAGTTCCGGAATTTATTGTGCTGCTCGTACTCTTTGCAGGACCATTATTGAGAAACTGGTACACAGATAATTAATGAGGCTGTAAACACGATTTTTTAAAAAAAGGATAGTAATCACTTTTGCAGAGTTATTGGAAAATAACTATTAGAACTAGTAGTAAGCGAAACGGCAGTAGTTGAAATTCAGCAATTTCTGGAGTGAGCCCCATGTATCTCATGAGCGTTTTTAAACACTCACCCTTTAGGTATATGATTGGACTACAATACCAATTTTTTTAACATTCTACAAGAATTCCAGCGGAGTTTATAAGGAAAAAAACTGCGCGAAAAACGCTTTTGGTCGAAGATTTTGATAATTTATTGTGCTGCTCTCGTCATTTTCCCACGAATGAGAATTTTATAGTATCATTGCCTTATTGAGAGCTATCAATATAAAAAATTTAATTAAAATCGTTAGAGCCGTTTTTGAGAAAAAAAATATTTGGCGTTTTCATCACTATGATGACTATAGTTAACTTTCGGTGGATTTTGCCCATACCCTCACTATTGCGTCCCATGGTGACTCGTAGGCTAGACATCAAGTTTCAGCTGATTTTGTACAGTTGTTTTCTCTAAAAACCGCGCTAAAATCGATTTCGTCGAAAGTTTTGGTAATTTATTGTGCTGCTCTCGTCATTTTCCTACAAATGGGAATTTTATGGTATAATTGCCTTATTAAGAGCTATCAATATGAAAAAATTAATCAAAATCGTTAGAGCCGTTTTTGAGAAAAAAAATATTTGGTGTTTTGATCACTATGATAACTATAGTTTACTTTCGGTGGATTTTGTTCAAACCCTAATTTTGGCGTAACATGGGAGCCTGCGAGCGAGATATCAAGTTTGAGCTGATTTGGTACGATGGTTTTCTTTAAAAATCGTTCACAGACACACACACAGACATACACACCACAGACCACAGACCATTTTCCCAAATAGTGTTTTTCGGACTCAGGAGGGTCTGAAACGTAAAGATCTGAAGAAAACTCTAAATTTTTTTTCAGCCGATTACATAACTTTCCTTTCTACTTCGTAGAGCCAAGGAAAGTAAAAAATATCTGGTGCGTACTAACACACAACTTTCCTCCACCCCTTTAAGTTCGAACACCACCTACATAGGCTGGCGCTATATCTTCGTTCAACGCATTTTTTACAGGAACATTTATGGAGAACAAAATGTAGAGACTACTTAGCTGAGAGTACTCCGAGTGTTTGATCGAAATCTTTTGAGCCGTGTTTGAGAAAATTGGAATACCGATAAATTAATATTCGACAAATCTCCTTTTCTGAGTTAACTTGGCTTATATACCTGTTCAACATATATATACAGAAATAATTATAGAGAACGAAATGTTGGTATGGGTGACTAGAAGACACTCCATTAGGATTTATCACATCTGGTGAAAAAGTTACCCTGGAATTTACGGAAATGTTAGAAAAAACGTTATTTTTGACACATTTTGCTTTTTATCTCTGTTCAATGGACTGTCAGAGGAACATTTATTCAGAACAATATGTAGGTATCAACTATTTGAAAACATCTCTAAAGTTTGGTGATAATCGTTAAGGTCGTTTTGACAAAAAGCGTAAAACCTATTTTTGCTTCATGGGCCTATATCTCCGTTCACCGTAGTTTCATGGAGATATGTATGGAGAAGAAAAGTTAGACATTGATCAGTAGAAGATAATGTGAAAGTTTAATCAAAATCGTTAGAGCCGTTTTCGAGAAAAATGCGGAAACCCCTAGTTTTTGGTCCATTTTCGTCCCCCACCCCTCCTTCCCATCGGCCGAAATCGTTCATAACCTTATTTTGGTGTCTACAAAACAAAAAAAGAACCAGGTCAATCCGATCAGCCGTTCTCCCGCAAATCGAACTACAGACACACACATACACACACCTATACACACACACACACGGACCACGCGCCGAAATTAGGTTTTTTAGACTCAGTAGGGTCTGAAACGTAAAGATCTGAAGAAAACTCTAAATTTTTTTTTCAGCCGATTACATAACTTTCCTTTCTACTTCGTAGAGCCAAGGAAAGTAAAAATAAGGGTTTGAGTAAAATCAACCCAATACTAACTATATCTATTGAAATATTTATTTTTTCAAAAATGGCTATTACGATTGTGATTGTGAATGAAACGGATGGAACGACGGTGGATTTTGCTGGCGGTGCCACGTCGTATATTTCTTCGTTTGATGTGGTTGCAAGTAGTGCGATTTCTTCCTGTGAATGATTGTTCTTTGTCTTTCAGTGTAAGCTCTCCCTCACAAAACTTCCCGTAAATCAATGGAGTGTACACTCGCCTTACACTTAGAAAGGAGCTGCAAGAAGCCTATTTCAGAGGTCAAACTTAACCATCTTAACCAACTCATCACCTTGTGGTGGCCGGGAAAGGTGCGATCGACAGATTAAATGACAGTTTTATCGATTGATAATAAAATACACGCTCCAATGGACTGAAGTAATCACACTTTTAGGAAATTGCTTCGCGTATCTCGTCACTCAATTGAAAAAGCCCTTCACTCTGCTGAGTAGTTGAGAAGCCTACGATCGATGTCAAGTACACCTCAGGTGACATAGAACAAGTCCAGAAAGTAAATCTTAGTTTGGAGGAGTCTCGACACGATGCGTTTCGTCGCAGCTGAGCTCACAAATTCCATGAAGTGGGCCCAATATCTGGGCACCTTTCCGTACCGCCTTCAAAACGGAAAACTAGTTTTAGCAAAACGTCGTTTGATACTGTTTTTCGTCAACTTACTAAACGCCAATTGCACCGTCCCGTTCTTCCTAAACTTCGCCATCCACCGAATTTCAGAAACTCAAGTCACCGCCCGATTGACCTCGTATGCCCAAGTTACTATCGTGACAGCCCTCTTGAACACCACTCTCTGCCTCTCCATCGTCTCCAGGAAGAACATTCAGTCCATAGTTGATGACTTCTTTCGAATTGAACGCAGTCTGATGAAAATCGACTTGATAGCAAGGCCTCATAAAAGGAGCAAATGTTTGGATTGGAGCGTGACGTTGATAGTTATAGTCGGAGCATTTCACTTAGGTCTCCCAGACTCATCAGTTACTGAGGTCGTCTTCGCTTACAGCCAGTTATTGATGGTCCACAGCATCGGATCTTTAGTTGCTGGTTTGATGTCCATCTCTGACCACATCTTCACTCTGTTGAACGCCACTGCCCACGTGAATTCAACGTTTTCTCGCATAGAAACCCTGTCAGCTCTCCACTCGCAGACTGTGGCAGTCTCCAGGAAAATAAACGTCGCGTTTTCTTATTATTTGTCCTTGTTGTTGGTAGCAGCGTTCTTTTTTGTAACATCGAATCTGTATAACGTGGTTGACATGAATGCGAACTCCACTTCCTATCCTGTCATGTTCATAAAAATCGTGTGGATTATTGTTTACACAGTTTTGCCGGGTCACGTGATCAACACATTCCAGTCAACCACCGACGAGGTGAAGATTATATGATATTACTACACTGAATTGAATCTCTCTTCATCGATACTAATAAAATCTTTGTTTTTGAAGGCGGCCAGATTCAGAAGAACTCTCTGTCACCATTTCAGCACTGGACCCCAAACAATGTCACTGGTAAGGCATAGTTTTACCACTATGGACTATATATATAGCTCAAAGTTGCCTTAGATCAAGCAAGTGAATCTACCTTTTTTCTTTTTTTTTAACCCGAGGGCGTGTGGGACAAGTCCCGAATATGGGCCTATTGTGACGCTGGCCCTTTCTTAGTAGGAGTCGTGCATACCCGCCCCACTTAGGAAGCCGAGTATGTTCTTCACCGCAGAGTCCGCTATGGTTTGGGGTTCAGTGGTCCCCTGACCGAAGTATTCAAAGCGTTTTGCTGCCAAAGCAGGGCATTCACAAAGGATTTGCTCTGCTGTCTCATCCTCCTCGCTGCAGAGTCTGCATTCCACCGCCTCTGAGATGCCCATCTTGTTGAGGTGATATCTGAGTGGGCAGTGCCCAGTGAGGAAGCTTATCAGTACTCTCAGATCTTGTCTAGAGAGTGTCAGCATCGCCTTCGCCCTTTGACAGGAAGGCGTGACAAGCCTTTTCGCCTGTCTTAGTCGTGGCTGGCGATGCCAATGGGCGCCATTTTCCTGTATCTCCCATCGAGCAACCAGACGGTTCAGGTGACTTTTCGTCAGACCCACGTGTGGTTAAGGCCCGATGGGTAGGGATTCTGTACCCCTTTTCGCAAGGCGGTCAGTCTTTTCATTGCCCTCATGCCCCCTGTGAGCCGGCACCCAAATAAGGGAGAGCCTGTTACGGGCGCCGAGCTGCTTGAGCGCATGGAGGCATTCCCATGCCAGCTTAGACCTAAAACTATAGGCTGCAATGGCCTTTAAGGCGGCCTGGCTGTCTGAGAAAATGTAGATGCGCTTGCCCTTGAGCCCTTTGTTGTTCAGGATCTCTTGGGTTTTGCCCATTGTTCGTGGCTGCTTATTCAAGTAGCATGCTGACCTTATTCACAGCTGGCCGCAGACATGCCCCTGGGGACAATGCCGTGGCCGTTCCACTGTCAACAACCCGTGGTCGCGCCTGGTAGTGTGGGCATGCTCCTGGGAAGATAACCCAGAACCAGGTCTTCGTTCTTTTAGACAGGATGCTTTTCCCAGACGTGAACGCCTCCCCACAATACCACCACTGGCAGTTGTCTATTAAGGCGGTCATAGAGGATGTGGAGAGGAGAGGTAGGAGAATGAGGCCGAGGGCCCTCCCTTAACTCACTCTCGCTTTTGCCATTGAAAGAGCTTAGACGAAGGCAGTGAATCCATTGGCAAGCCCGCGGACCTCTCCTTCTCAGCATCAGCATCAGAGCATCAGTTAGCCTCCTTAGGAGGAAACTAGGACCGGCTTTTAAAAAAAATCATAAATAGACTTTATTTGTGTAAAACACTATTAACCTTCCGTTAGTCGCGCCCTCTTTCCTCCCACCTATAGTCGCACTGCACGTGTGAGGTGCGTTCTCAATTTTTACCCGTAAACAAAACTCTTAAGCGCCTGGGTTCATTAAAAGCCCATGTATCAAGTAGGAAACAACAAAATATACATAAATAATAAACTGTATTGCATTTGAAAATGTAAAAATTGGTAATTGACTAAGAATAGGTAGGTAACTTCCAAACAGGACGAAAATTCAGTCTAATTTGCACTAATATTATGAGATCTCACAACGTCCATACTGAAAAAAAAAGCAATAGCTAACGACTTAGATTAAACTGTACCATAATGGAAAAATTAAGATGTCACAATCTTAGTGAGGTAACCTTTCAGGAACTGTCTTGGTCTACATCCATTACCTGATCATCACTTTGACTAGCGTGACAGTCATTGGAAATTAGAATTACGTGGCCTAAGCACAAGTACTTCCCGCAACTAGCACAAGAATATTTGGTGTTTTTTCTCTCCTTGTTGAGGTGACAGGGGTCACACAATTTTCTTTTTTTTTACTTGAGTCTTCCTGGGGTAGTATTGGTGCGATGCGATGTAAGGCCTGCATCGTTACCTCCGCCAATCTGAAGTGTAGGGCCATGGTTAGATTCTTCTCTTCGTTGTTTCGTCGAACCATTTCCTCCATAATCAAACTTTTGGCTAACTCACGCAAAAACCCTGCAAATTATTACACAATGGTTTATTATTCTCATGAACAGCTTGACCTAGTATTAGTGCTCCCCCATCCCATTCGACTCAGCATCGAATACTAGTAAACCATACGAAACATGTCCTGGCTACAATGGAACTACGGAAACAAGACGTCTGATGATTTTGCCCCGTCGGGGAAATTGGAATGGGGGCGCTCAAAGCGAACCTGTTCTGAGGCGAAAGGGGAGTTGAGTGGCGGCGTCGTTGACCTCAAGCGTGGTTGCTATTTTAATGATACAGGCGGGGAGGGAGGGAGTTCCAACGACAAAACGCTGTAGCTCCCGCGTTGTACTGTGTTTGGTTAATTTTTTTAACCGTTTTTTGCCCATTACAACCACGGGCTTCGTCCGATCGGATTGCCGAGATGGCGGGCACAACTAGATACCAAATCGGATTTTTGGGCGAAAGAACGAATTTTTTAGACCACGTTAAAGGTACAAAACGTCCCAGACGGCGGACGGACATTGCAAATTTGGAATCTCCAAGTCTTGAAACGTAAAGTATCAAATTTTGAGGGGGGTTGTCAAAAACTTTTCGTGACCGAAAACATAGGGTTATTATTCAGAATGAATAATAAACCAAAAGCACTTCTGCTGTCAATGGAATAGCCGTTTCCAGTGTATATTACCTGCGCATTTATTCCAGCCACGTTGAGAGCAGAAAAAAAATTACCATTGGCCAACGACGAACATTTCTAGCCACATTATAGGCTGCACACAACTTGTCAACCGTGTCGACACCACCTTTAGTCTCATTATAAAATGTGATGATTTCCGGTTTTTGCAAAACTCCAGTCTCAGCATCAATTGCATCGTCGAAGTGAAGGCTGGATATGAGAATAACATTTTTGTTTTTGCGAGGAACATACGATACCAAGCGTTCCTTCTTTCCTGAAACCAAATACACTGGAATTTTCACGTCTTCTTGACACATTTTTGAACTCAGCTGGTATCTGCCATTTATTTTTCTTCAAGGTGCCAACGAGTGAAACTTTTTTACCAGCCAGTTCACTCATCAGGGGGACATCACTGAACCAGTTGTCGATGGTAAGGTTGCGGCCAGTATTTACTATTGGAGTTACCATTCTCCGGAGAACGTCAGCTCATTGATTACTGACACAATATGGCCCCTCTGGTTGTTTGCCAGCATAAATTTCCATGTGATAAGTGTAGTACATTTTTGAGTCAGCAAGCGCAAATATTTTAACACCATATTTCGCTGGTTTGGATGGGATGTACTGACGAAAACTGAAACATTAGAACCAAAGTGACACGTATAGTCGCGCTGGACCTATAAGGCGAATCTTTGTTTTGAAACTCCTAATTTTTATATAAAGTAAAATGAACTCATTCATATACACACAAGGGAATAAAACATAAAATGAAGAAGAAAAAAATTGAAACTCACACATTTGCAAAACTTACATGAATAGTCCCGTTGCACCTGTGAGGTGATTTGGTCTGCACCGCCTCTGATGTGGTAGGGAGCGCGGCTGCGGGTTTACTGACCTCTAGAGTGATGGAAGTTAGGAGGCTAGGCTAGAGGGAGGGGCACCAAACCACTGCCTATGATGGTGGCACCAAAAAAAAAGATAAACATGCACCTGTGAGGTGCGCGCGACTAACGGAAGGTTAAGTACGCTAATACAGCTATATACGAACAATCCGACACAGGTAGAATTAGACTAACCATTGGTAGCCACAACTTTTGAACTATAACAAATAATAAATAGATTATAAATTAATAATATAATAGAGTAGTTTTCAGGGTAGAGTCAGATGTTAGGAGTAAGTACTGGCAGTGAGCATGTTCATGGAGGTGAATTGAATCAGTCAGGTCCATCAGGGATTATCATTTGAACTGAATGCCTTTTACGTTTCAAACGCCGTTTTGACCTGACGATCTCATTTGGATGGTGTAGCATTCGTCAGACGAGGTTGTTATATGATGACCTTAGTACATCTTTGACTGTCGGTAAGCCCAAGTCAGAGTGGAGGATTCATATTTCGTATTGCCATATGGGTCTGATTGTAGACAAGTAAATTTGTCGTTTAGTTTTTAGAGAGAGGTGTTTGCCGTTGAGAAGAAACTTGAGTTGACAAATGCGGTTTCGTATTGTGGTTACAGTTGCCGTGATATGCATGCCCCACGTTAGTATGCTATCGAGCACAACCCCGATGTGGAAGAAAAAGATATCAGGGCACCAGACAAGGTCGAGGGAACAATGACCGAAGTCGTGGCCGTTCAGGCCTATTTCCCATCTCCTCAGAGTTATTTGGAGTCGGCTTTGGCTTCTTTAATAGGGGTTTCGGGATCTACCAGTCGCCTCCACAAAGTCGAGGATATTTTTTCCACTCGTTCTCTCTCAAACTAGTGTTATTCAGTATTCTCTCTCCTAGTTTATTGAGTCTAGTACCAAAGCATACTGGGAATTTCCTAAGAAAGTGATCTACCGTTTCAATTTCTCCACACGGGCACCTAGTGTTGATGTTGCAATTGATCCTGTTGAGAATCTTACCTACCGTGTAGTGCCCAGATAACATCCCAGTGATTCTTAAACTCACTACCCAATTGGTTCGTTGTAGGTTATAACTAGTTATGCCCATAATTTTGGCATGCTGGTACCCTTCATGATTGTTTATTTCGTCCCTGACATTCTTCCACATTTTCTCATTTATTTTCACTTTCAGTTGTTGCATTGTGATACGCGAGAGCGGTTCTGGTCCACAAATGTGTCCCATGGCTCCTGCCTTAGCTAGTTCATTCGCTTTCTCATTCCCCATATATCCTCTATGCCCGGTTATCCATTTTAGAGCAACCCCAAGGTATCTTACGTTGGATACCTGGTTTACTATTTCATCGTTGATGGTTATTGCAGGGATGTGTACGGCCTTTCTGTACGTGAAGTTTAACAGAGGGGTCAATACCGATATTCTATTGATTCGTCCATTCTTCGAGTTGGAAAACGTAATCCTGTAGGAAGCCATGCGCGATTTCAGGTGATGAATGACGGACCAGGATGGTCTGGTCATCGGTGTAGAGAGTGATAGTAGCATGAGGGGACTTGGGAACATCATGGGTGTACAGGGTATTCAACAATTGGCCGAGAATGCTTCCCTGGGGTACTCCAGCCAGTATATTGCGGGATTTCAATATAGATGACGAGCGTTATACTGAGAAGGTTCTGTTTGAAATATACGAGGCCCAGAGCCTGTAGAGCGTGTCAGGGAGAGTCCTCTTAAGTTTAACCAGGGGTGCCATGCCCTGTCAAAGGCCTTTTCGACGCCCAGGAAGTGACTCCACCCTAGGATGGAGGCCAAAAAAGGACTGCTTGGCACCCTCTTCCTCTGATGTTTTCCTGGATCCATTTCCTACCTGCCTCGTTTACTCTCAATACTATTGAACACACATAGTAGTTGATGTGTTGCCCGTCATGTGATATAAGTTCTTTACGCAATATTTTGCGTTAATATTAGCACATTGAGGGGGCATTGCACAACCCCTCTCATTTCACTAGTGAACCATCAACTTGAACCATAAATTATATTTGCAGACTGACATGGCGTACAAACTGCAAATTGACAAACTTCACTTCACATTACACGGCTTCGTCGACATTCATCCGTCGCTGTTGCTTAAGGTGAGTAGAATACATACAAATAACGGTGGTACTAAAGTAGGTAGCAATGGAGTGTCTAGACTGTGACGTCAGAGGCTTCTGGATTCATTAGGGCACAGTAACAAGTACAAATAGAAGTGTGACACCCATTCGCAACATACATAATTGACCTCCCTAAAATAATAATAATGATACCTCCCTATAATTGTCCTTCCTCCTAATAGTAGCTTCTAAGGGAGTAAGAAAACTCTGCCCTTCAGCCCTGGCATGTGGCTCAGCTACATGCCCCCCTAAAATGCTTCCTTCTCGCAGTTTACCTCATTTTCCGACGTTCTGCTTCAAAAGCCACAAAACAATTGAAAATCTTCAGGTTGAGGTGGAAGTAGACCCTCATCTGTCTCTTATAATAACGTGAGTGCGTGAAGGCGAGTGACCCGAACATGTGGCTGGGAAGGGCTGCGAAATCAAGGCTCTTTGGTGGAAGGGTTTTTATATTGAAAATGGGAGAACTCAAATGATTAAATATTGATGCACCGTCGGGATCCTGGATCTCGTACGGTTGATAGTTGGTGGGATTGGTAATGGAACTGACGAATGGTGGCACAATTGTATCCCTACACCCTGACGTCGAGGAATGGTTTGATGTGTGTGGGAGGCATCATGGTAGAGGACCACAGGGGCGTGCCCTGATGAGTCAGTACATCCCAGGGAGCCCTTTTCAGAGAGTTGGAAAGAAATGGTAACTCCTACATCCAGACTGTCGTCGATTACTTCACAATGTGGCTTGAAGCTATACCAAACTCAGATCAGAATGGGGGTTTTGTTGTTTGGGGGAAACTTTTGGAGTAACTAGTTACCAGGCTTGACAATATGTTACTGGTATGGAGAGAGCTGTTAGGGCTTGGTGGTCTATAGTGTGAAAATAATGAAAATCATTTAGGTGCAATGACCAATTGAATCTTGTACCTCAATTCAACGCTTCATTTTAGGTTTCCAATCTGATCCGAATCTTGCAAAGCTACAAGCAAATGTCGAAGAGAGTTTAACAGTAGCCATGTTTTTTAGCCTTTACCTCGGTAGCAGTGCGAGCTAACAAGTCTAACTAATCACCAAAAACAACGTCCGATCCATTGGTTTAAATATTTTGGAACTTATCGTAGAGAATGCGCTCTAAATTTCTTAAGATGTACCGCACCAGAAATTTCAAAGTGTTTATTACAATCGAATCAATGTAACTGAACATACTCGCAAAAATAACGTCTCTTTCGTTAAAGTTGGTGCAATCAGTTGTGACTCCTGCACAAACGAGCAGGTAGTTTATGTGAACATCTAGAGGTGTGGCGGGGGGTGGGGGGAGGTTTATGCTCTTAATAACTTATTTCAATTTAATTCTTTCAGATCCTGTCGTCGACTGTCACGTTACTCATACTGATAGTGGACTAAGAGAAACGTCAATACTTTTGATGAACAAATCGTGAATTGAAGTTACACGGAATAAATAACAGTTCACTTCAGAAATATTTGTATTTTTAACCCTTCGTTTTCCCTTTTGGTTTATTATTCATTCTGACTAATAACCCTATGTTTTCAGTCTGGAACATTTTTTACGACCCCCCCCCCCTCATAATTTGAGACATTACGTTTCAAGACGTCGGGATTCTAAATCTGCCAATGTCCGTCCGCCGTCCGGGCCGTTTTGTGCATTTAACGTGGTCTAAAAAAATGCATTCTTTTGCCGAAAAATCCCATTTGGTATCTAGTTGTGCCCGCCTGCTCGGCAATCCGATCGGACGAAACCCGTGGTTGTTATGGGCACAAAACGGTTCAAACAATTAACAAAAACTCAATTTTGACAGTTTAATCGCAAATACGCCGTGTTTGGTATAGTTTTCAAGGTAGTTTTAGATCCTTGGCCGAATGGAATGAGTATCAGACGTGTAGAACTGCGTATAGTGAAATTACCGTAATTATAGTGAGCCAAAGTCTACTAATTGAAAGAACTCGCGGGACAATAACCTCAGCGAAAGTAATTGTATCGTTTGTTCTCTATATCTCTCTCTCTCTCTCTCTCTCTCTCTCTCCCCCCCCCCCCCCCGACAAGACACATCATAACCACCCGCCCGGTCGACTCGCAAGTCGTGCACATTGCCTATAGGAGCTTACGGGCGCCTGGAATATTTAGTTATCGTCGTTCCGTCGTAGTCAGGTCATGTTGTACACGATTTACTGGTATTTTTCGATGCTGAATCGAATGGAATGGGTCTCGGAGGTATGAGACTCCGCCATGCTGTCCAAGACAATAATAAACCGTTGTGTAATCATTTGCAGGGGTTTTCAAAGGCAAAAACTCCGAAGGAAAAATTTTATTCTCGATCAGTAAAGTAGCGCTTGTTGGACATACTAGACATCCATAGAAAACGGTAGATCGTCTATGAAAATGTAGATTGTGGTTGCCAGCTAGTAGGAGGTTAAACGTTTTTACAGAAAGCGATCATAAAATGGCTAGTCCACGGGAATGATATGTAACTGTACCCGGACTGGACTAACCGAACTCTTCGATTTAGCGAAGGCTCGTCCGGAGCATTTGAGCTAACTAGGCACCTGAAAGGCAAAAGTTAGTTCGTTACCGAGCAGTTTTCTCAGCATTCATTACCCCCATGGCTGGTTCCCATGATTAATTATGTTGTTTTCAATTACCAAAAGAGAGCGATTACTATTAAAGAGAGTCATTTTAATTTTCTATCTTTCTTAGAAGTTGCGAATAATATGGGTGCTTCAAAAAAATGTATACACACTTTGAGAGAAAATAGCGAAGGTCCAGGGCGGAAGATGACGCGAAAAGCACTGGTTTCCGCCTCGCGCGGCTCGTCGGAAGAAGCTAGGAGTGGCGGGGGAAGACGATGGGCAAGAGGAAACTTGCCGCTGGATGCCGAGCTTGCCGTCTCGCAACGAGGCCCAAACAGTTGGAATTTGTAATATCAACATGTGGGACGTACGTTTGAGTTTTGAAGAACGTAAGCAGGTTATTAAGTGGTACTGGAAGTTTGAGAATGTAAATGAAGTTCAAAGACAGTGGAGAAGGGAGTATGATACAGAACCACCTTCAAGATTAACAATTACACGCATACGAGACAAATTCGAAGTTCATGGAACAGTGTGTGATGTGCAAGTGATGGGTCATCAACGGCAGTCTTGAAACTGTTTCAACGCTCTCCTAACAAATTTTCAAGGCAAGGGGCACGTGAAAGTGATGTAAGTGCTAGCAGCGTGCTACGCATTCTGAAGAGAGGCAAGTATCGTGTTTACATTCCAAGGCTGGTGCAACAGCTAAATGACGACGATCCAGATCGAAGGTTGCAATTTTGTGAACCGATTCAGGAGATGGTGATACGTGAACCGGGATTTATGGGTAGCATCATTTGGTCGGATGAAGCCCAATTCAAACTTAATGGAACTGTCAATAGGCACAATTGTGTTTACTGGTGTGAAGAAAATCCTCACATTACAATTGAAAAAGCTGTAAATTTGCCTGGTGTAAATGTGTGGTGCGGTTTGTCTTCAAGGGGACTCATTGGACCTTTTCGATTTGAAGGCACTGTAACTGGTATTAATTACCTAACAATGCTTGCTGATTCCACACTTCCTGCCATTCGTGCATTATGCGGTAATGATGATTTTTATTTTCAACAAGATGGTGCTCCGCCGCACTATCACAGGGCCGTACGAGCTTACCTGGATCAAAATTTGTCGGGCCAGTGGATAGGACGCAAGGGGCCAATCGAGTTTCCAGCACGCTCTCCAGACCTTACACCACTGGATTTCTTCTTGTGGGGCACAGTAAAAGATGAGGTGTACAAACGTAAACCACGTAACCTAGACATTCTTTGGAATGAGATTCAAGCAGTGTGTAGAGAAATCTCATTGGACGTTTTGATACGATGTACAGAATCTGTGGTGACTCGTACTCAGAATTGTATTGATGCTGCAGGTCACCAATTTGAGCAGTATTAACATTTGTTGTTCATGTTTCATTTACATTGGACTTTCAGCTTTCTATTTTCCTGAAATTTAACTTTGTAGAACGGTAAATAAATTTTCTATGGAAGTTCAAAGTGTGTGTGATTTTTGTGAAGCACCTATTTACTATTTACGGATCCGACCATTTTATTTCCGCATCCCTTGATTTCCTTGACAATCCTGTCTGTGGGCATTCATTACCTTTGAAAGTCCTTGAATTGAATTGCATTGAATTGAAAACCTTTGAAAGGTTTGGCAATTTGGAGAGGTTAAGCGGGTCCTTGGTTCAAGGCACTATCTGGTGGAGCTGGATGCTGGGCGTCTCATAAAGAGCCATATCGACCAGTTAGTGCCTACAAGGGTCCAAAGACCTGCTCGTTTGGACGGCAAAGCATCAGCTACTCCTCAGAGGTCGGTGGCGTTTGGTGTGCCTGTTTTGGGGCAGCCATCAGATGAGAATCGTCCGGCGGCAGCTCCTTCCCAGCAGAGGGTGGAGACACCAATCCAGCAACAGCCTCCACCTCCAGAGTTGCGGAGGTTGAAGAGAACCAAGCGGCCTCCAGATTATCTCAGAGAGTATATCACACGATGAAGTTTTGTTATATAGTATGTTGTTTTTTTCATTATTCAAGCATGTTTTTACTTTCCTTGGCTCTAGGAAGTAGAAAGGAAAGTTATGTAATCGGCTGAAAAAAAAATTTTGAGTTCTCTTCAGATCTTTACGTTTCAGACCCCCCTGAGTCCGAAAAACACTATTTGGGAAAATGGTCTGTGTGTCTGTGAACGATTTTTAGAGAAAACCACCGTACCAAATCAGCTCAAACTTGATATCTCGCTGGCAGGTTACTATGGGATGCCAAAATAAGGGTATGAACAAAATCCACCGAAAGTTAACTATAGTTATCATAGTGATCAAAACACAAATTTTTTTCTCAAAAACGGTTCTAACGATTTTGATTACACAATGTATATTGATAGCTCTCAATAAGGTAATTATACCATAAAGTTCCCATTCGTGGGAAAATGACGAAAGCAGCACAATAAATTATCAAAATTTTCGACGAAAAGCGTTTTAGCGCAGTTTTTTCCTTATAAACTCCGCTGGAATTTTAGTAGAATGTTAAAAAAAATCAGTATTGTAGTCCAATCTAATACCTAAAGGGTGAGTGTTTAAAAACGCTAATGAGATACATGGGGCTCACTCCAGAAATTCCTGAATTTCAACTACTGCCGTTTCGCTTACTACCAGTTCTAAAAGTGTTTACCCAATAACTCTGCAAAAGTCAAAAAATTCATGATTACAGCCTCATTAATTATCTGTGTACCAATTGCTCAATAATGGTCCTGAAATTAGTACGAGCAGCACAATAAAATCTGGAACTGTAAGCGCTACCGCTTCCTGCTGCTGTGAAGTGTTGTTTGACCAAGTTCAAATTAACTGAGTGATAAATGAATTGATTAAATAGAATTAGCCATGTGCAAAATGAATTGTTGTAGAGCTAAGGAAAGTTGTGTGTTGCAACGCACCAGATATTTTCTTTCTGCTGGTGGGGGAGAACTGTTATATATTTAGTTCTAGTTGTTGTTAGTGTGGTTATGTTGGTACTATTGTTAGGCCTCACCAGTTCTTCTTCTAGGAAAATATAGTTCGATTCCAGATATCGTGTGTCCCGTGTCTCCCTGCTACAAACCTACTTCCAAAAATACAATACCACGTATGCCCCCTTGGAGTGAAGGTGACCTATTATCCCCTCCTCATTTTCCAAAAACGCGTCGCCCTGCTGCCTGCTCGCATTCGCCCCCACCCAGTTCCCTGTTTGTGGTGAAAAACTTCCTCGAGTGAAATTGCGAATAAAATACCTTGTCAAAATTGCTGCACCCAGTCGATATCATACTTACTTCCCTCCTCACTTACTGTGATATCTTACACATTGTACCGCCTGACTCCCTTTAAAGGCAAGTGGTTGATTGTGGTCTAGTAATCACTGAGCACAACATTGAAACTCCTCATTTACAAAGCCATCATCAGACCCACGATAACATACGCGTGTCCTGTCTGGCACACAGCGGCATCCACTAACATACACAAGCTACAAATAACACAGAACAAATGCCTCCGGATCGCCACAAACAGCCCTTTCCGCACAAACACATCACGACTACACGAACTCCTCAACATGGAACACATATCAGATCACATCACACGCATCACACAATCATACACAGATAAACTTGCCTCACGCCCCAACCCACTAGTAAGAAACCTTAACACCCTTAGGAGACCTCAATGGAGGAGCGCAAGTCGAAGGCGGCGGATCTGAGCCGCTCTTGTAAATAATTGTAAATATTGTACATATTGTCAAACTGTGTGAATGGTCGAACGTATTTAAATGGGTGAATGATGTATGATTGTGTGTAAATGTATATTGTAAGCAAAACTAACTTAAGATTCTAGGTTTTCGCCTTTAAAGTTTCCTAGCTATAGTGTTATGTTAAATGTATAATAATTAATGACTGTGACCCATATACCCCTTATGTTTACGCAAGAGAGGCAGCCATATGCCGATATTGTTAATTATCTAAAATATGTGATTTTATTATTATTATTATTAAATGTAAATTTTATGACAATAAACTATTTGGATTTGGATCGTGGTCTAGTGGTTAAGACAGTTGATTCATAATTCTCGACGTAAGTCGAGGAATGTGGATCGAGTCTCCGGCGCGATTGCTGTAATTTTTGCCTGAGTCAGCGGATCCCCAAAAAACGTCTCCAACCCCCCCCCCCCTCGTAACAATATAACTACGAAAATTCAAGTGATCAAACCCAATATTAGTCAGCACTAGCAGTAATGTCACATCCCTGCTGTCATCTTCCATTTCATCATATTACTGGAAGTAGTGCTGACTGGTATTCAAAAAACCCAATTAGAGTATTGAAGAATCATATTGGTTGAAGAATTGTGGGCAACGTACGTAAGTCCACAGACTGTTATGGAACTAAAAAGCCATAAACAGACAGAATTAGAAACTAATGTAAAATTGCATTTGTGGAGGGGGATGGTTGGAGGATGATTGACAGGTTGAACGACAGTTTTATCGATTGACTCCGTGGGATTGATGTAATGACACTTTTGCGGAATAGCTTCGCACATTTCAGCGCCACAAGCCCGTTCTGTATTGGAAAACGCGCCCTTTACTCTGCTAACCCTTCGATAGATGTTGAGCGAACCTCGGGTACCTTAGAACAACGCTTTTCATTTGGTAATTCTCAATTTGAAGGGGTCGCAGCACGATGCGTTTCGTCGCAGACGAGATCACGAATTCCATGAAGTGGGCCCGATACTTGGGAACCTTTCCGTACCACCTCGAAAACGGAAAACTGGTTTTAGAGAAACGTCGTTTGATATTGTTTTTCGTCAACTTACTAAACGTCAACGGCACTGCCCCTTACTTTTGGAAATTCGTTATCCGCCCATTGGTAGAAGGTCAAGTCTACGCTCGATTGACCTTGTACTCAGAAGTGATAATCATGACAGCCCTCTTGAACACCACTCTCTGCCTCTCCATCGTCTGCAGGAAGGGCATCCAGTCCATATTCGAAGACTTCTTGCGAATTGAACGCAGTCTGATGAAAATCAACTTGATGGCAAGGCCTCATAAAAGGAGCAAATGTATAGATTGGAGTGTGATGATGATAGTTGTAGCTGGAGCATTCCACTTAGGTTTCCTACAATCATCAATCAGTATGTGGTTCTTCGAATACAGCCAGATATTGATGATATATAGCATCGGATCTCTAGTGGCAGGTTTGATGTCCATCTCCGACCACATCTTCACTCTACTGAACGCCACCGCCCACACGGGGTCAACGTTTTCTCGCACTGAGACCCTGTTAACTCTCCACTCACAAACTGTAGCAGTCTCCAGGAAAATTAACCACGTGTTTTCTTATTATTTGTCTTTTTTGTTTCTAGCGGCGATCTTTATCGTAACCACAAGCGTGTATAACATATTTCACTTGAAGGCGATGCACAATTTTCTTCCTTCCATTTTCATGAAAATCGTGTGGATTACAGTTCACACAGTTTTGCCAGCTCACCTGATCTACACGTTCCAGTCAACCACCGACGAGGTGAGGATTATATGATATTACTCCACTGAATTGAGTAGCTTTTCTTCTTAAACTCGAAACTAATCAACTCTGTTTTTGAAGGCCGCCAGATTCAGACGAACTCTCTGTTACCACTTCAGCGCTGGACCCCAAACAATGTCACTGGTAAGAAATAGTTTTAGCACTATGGACTGTATATAGCTTTATGTTGCCCTGGTTTCAAGTTAATCGACCTGTGTCGCCACACCACTTTATTAACCAATTCTCTATAAAACGTATATTCACTGCGTAGAAGTAGGAAGCTCGAGGAAGGTTGAGAGAACTTTCCCTCACCCCTGAGGCCAAGGGCAGAGCGAAGGGCTCACAAATCTTCCCTCCCACCTTGAACTGGAGGGGGTAAAAACGAATCCCATAAAACTGCCGAGGCAGAAAGAATTTCATTTCTTCATTCAGCGCCCCTGCTTAGCTAGGAACAAATTAGAGCTACTCACCTCTACGCACCAGTGTCACTTAAAGTAAAGATTCAATTTGTTCATCTCCTCCCTATGAAAGTCTAGGTAGCGAGCTGTGGATTCTGCTTCACCTGAGATGCTGTGCGGAAACTCAATTGAGCCTATCATGTGCCATTATCCCAGGGATCGTCGTTGCCCTTCTGTGTGCAAACCACATGCCACCATTGACAGGATAGCGCGCCCTAAAAATGGTTGTCTTTCAATGGGCTGGCCCTGCCGGGTAACATCTCATGATGCGCGTACCAAGTTATGCTTCCGAGACAGTTTGTAGTGCATGAAGGGCGTTGGATGCTAGTACCTCCAACGTTACACCTTATCTTGGCATATGGGTGGTGCATGTTGAAGTAAGCACAGAATAGGTGCGCTGTTCAGCGTGTGGGGACACCCAGCCGAACCTTTGGGATATCGTTTTTGCACACAAGGGTGGGGGGGGGAAGCTAAGCACGTCCACATGGAGTCAGAACACAACCTAACTGTAACATTCAAAACGATAAAATACGCGTTCCTCACAGCAGTTGGCAAAACTAGAGGAAACGCCTCTCAATCGCATTATCCCACAGATACCACCTATGCTTCGTAATTCCTCCAGACCCTGGTTTCTATCAACGGATTGGTAGCCATTATTGAAAGGTTCAAGGTAATTTAAAGGGTATTAAAGCAATTGGGTTATGTCCGCCAGTAGGTAAATTATTAAAGTTAACGTATCTGTTAGGTGAGTCCGTCTTCTCTGGCTGGTGAGTTGCTGTGGGCAAGCGCTTTCGATGTAAAGACATCATCGTCTGGCCGTTAAGCCAGTACTGGAGTCAGTCAGTTGGTCTCCCCGACCCTTCCCCGACGCTCCATCAACCCGTTTACCTTACCTCCTGACTGACTCCAGTACTGACTTAACGGCCAGACGATGATGTCTTTACATCGAAAGCGCTTGCCCACAGCAACTCACCAGCCAGAGAAGTCGGACTCACCTAACAGATACGTTAACTTTAATAATTTACCTACGGGCGGACATAACCCAATTGCTTTAATACCTGACACAGCCAGTCCGGCTAAGGTACTACTAACAAGACTGACCAACAAGACGCTACAACTACACAAAACAATCGCTAACATAGGCTACAACAAACAATGCCTCACTCACAACATAACACCAAAATACGCACTCATACAGATCAACAGACAGTCATACTCTGCACAAAAAACAAAACACTTAGCTCAAAAACTTTGGATTAGGATAGAAATACGGACGTTATACATTAAAAAAGACAAACTTAATAGGGAAATATACAAAATACACTTAGAATCAGCCAACATAATGACGGAAAATAACTTACACGACATATTCATAGATTTCCTAGACTACCTACGTACAAAGACGAATACAATCATGACTAACAAATACAAGAATATGGACAAAAAACTCGACAAACTCAAGAAAAAACTAGACCCTATCTCGAAACCTACTACAACATTTCAAAGTAGAACAGTTAACTTGACGGACGTAAAATTCACTGACAACGAATCGCAACTATTAGAAAGAGGACTCAAACATAACTTACCTTCAACTGACTTACAAAAAGAAATTGAAACGAACATCTTGGACGCTGAGACAGCCATACAATACCTACCAATTGAAAACCAAGAACGCATACGCCACAAAACAGCGGACAAAATCGAACAAACCATCAAAGAATACAGAAAGAACAGGACGGACCACAAAGAATACAAACAGCTAAACAAATTATTAAACCAAACTCAACAAAAATAATTTAATTTTGACAAAAGCAGACCAAGGAAACGTTATTGTTATACTAGAAAAACAGAACTACATAAACAAGATGGCTGACTTCATCAACCAAACACAATGCACAAAACTGAAAAAAGACCCTACGGACTCGTATCAAACACAAATACGTAATGCACTTAGAAACCATACTAACAAACCAAAAGAACAGCATTATAAATACATAAACATGAACCCAAAACCACCACTACTCAAAGGACAACGAAAAATTCATAAAAAGGATACACCCATCAGACCAGTCATAAACTTCACATCTGCACCAGCATATAAACTCTCAAAATATTTGTCCACAATGCTAAAAAGTACCATTACATTACCAAACAGATATACGATACGTAACACAGAAGAACTCACCACTAGATTAAAAGACGTAACTATAACTCCAAACACTAGATTGGTATCATTTGATATAAAAAACTTATATCCCTCGATACCAATAAAAGAAACCATTGACATACTACAAACCAAACTAAGGCAAATAGACACAACAACCACTAGAAACGTTACCAACCGCACCAAACTGACACTCGGACAAAACTACTTTCAATTTAAGAATAGCATATACAAGCCAAAAGATGGATTAGGTATGGGAAACCCTACTTCGTTCATATTAACAGAAATATTTCTACAACATTACGAAGAAACTCACATCCAGACCTTAATGATAAAACACGATATCAAACACTACGCCAGATATGTAGATGATATCATCTGCATATTAGGCCGTGATAACACTGACGATATACTAAAGGACTTAAACAATATCCACCATAACATCCAATATGACATGGACAAAGAACAAAATAAAACCCTTAATTACTTGGACCTGAAAATCACACGGATGGACAACGAACTACAATACGACATTTTCAGAAAACCCACTGCTACCGACACGACCATACACTTTACATCAAACCACCCACAACAACATAAACTAACTGCATTTAGACACATGATACGGAGACTAAAAACTATCCCACTACCCGCACAAAATTACAAAAAAGAACTTGATGCAATCAATACTATCGCAGAAAATAACGGTTACTCCAAAAAAACAATAAACAAATTATTAAGACAATATGAATCCAAAACACACGACTCAAAAACACAAAATACACAGACTTTAACAAGACGCTGCACATTCACGTACACAGGACCAAAAATATACGGAATAACTAATATCCTCTGAAAGGAAGGTATACAAATCGCATTACGTACGGACAACACACTTAGAACCAAACTAACTGCAAAGACTGAAAAGACAGACCCACTCGACCAAAGTGGGGTATATAAAATAACTTGCACTTGTACAAACGCATACATAGGACAGACAGGACGAAAAATACGGACCAGATACTCAGAACACATTAAATCTCTTAGTAGGAACAAAGACGATTCAAACTTTGCTAACCATCTCAAAACAACTGGACATGAACCTACCAAAATACAGGACTGTACCACCTTACTACACAAACAATACAAAGGACGAAAACTGGACATATTAGAAAACATGGAAATATATAAACAAAAAAACTTCAATGGACAGATCATTAATGAACAACTCAACACAAAATGCGACACCATATTCACACCACTCAAAATACTACACAAACGAAAACAACCAACCGACGGATTTACAGACCACCCTACACAAAAAAGACGGAAATTCCACAATTGACAGATCATTCAAGACGTTCCATTCACCTTTAGGGGTTTTCCCCCTGAGGTACATGACCTCCTCTCCCCGACGCACCATCAACCCGTTTACCTTCCTTTCGTATATAAAGACCACGACCAACTGACTGACTCCAGTACTGACTTAACGGCCAGACGATGATGTCTTTACATCGAAAGCGCTTGCCCACAGCAACTCACCAGCCAGAGAAGACGGACTCACCTAACAGATACGTTAACTTTAATAATTTACCTACTGGCGGACATAACCCAATTCCTGGCCCTATTCATTTATAGGCGCAGCATGCAATTACCTCTCAGCGATCACTCTTCTGGGCCCACTATTTGTCAATGGGATTCCAAAACTTCATCTTACCATTTTGTCACACCTAGTCAGCAATTTTCTTAGTGGCATACTTGTACACAGTGCTATGGACGTTTATCTCTTCATTCCTTTCGACGGGATCCTTTTGCCAGACCTGAAGCCTTAAGCATTTTTGAAAGGCTGGTCGCAGTACCGCCATTGGTAGTCGTCTTTCATGGTGGAAGGAGAACGAGGTCGAGGTCCATAAAGTTAGACTAATACGAATCATGTATCCTCTAAGCCCGCCTGACCTGACCAATACACGATTGAACGCCTTCAGGCCAACACACGCAGGCCGTTTTCTCAAATGTTGTTTTCCCGACTCAGAAGCGTTTGAAATGTTAAGATCTGGAGTACTATCACTAATTTACAGCGGTCTACGTACCTGTTCTTTCTACTTCGCGGGGCTGTAGTAAATAAATATGCGCAGGCCCATTCTATTACATTACCTGAGCATTTTCCTCCCAACCCTCACTGTCCAGCCTTTTCTGTATCATTTTGGTAGACCCTTGCCGAACATTGTGCGCAGTTCTATACAAGGGGTGACAGATAAGTCCTTAATAGCGGTATCCAACTTTTCAGTAAGTTCAATGTCACATCTTGGTCTGCTATGCGTCCTCACTCTTACCAAATCACATTCCCTCGACTCATCCCAAAGGAATATCTCCACTTGGACGCCGGAACTTTACCTTTGGGTGAATGGGAACTACTATTCAACCCTTAATACGTTTATTTAGTATTCAGGACGTACCTCGAACCTTGTCTTTGAGTGACAGGGGTGATCCATAGCGCACTTTCCTGCCTCATAAGTACTAGCCCAGTCAGTGTATTGCTCCACCAGTTACTCTGCAACGCACGTTGAAGCGCTCGTTTCGCTCCCAGCCCTTGAAACGCTTCATTTAATGACGTTTTTGCTCGCTGCTCGATTCCCCAGTCCCACTTCAAGCACGTCCGTTGAATGCACCCTTCTGATTGCCTAATAAGTTAATATATAAAAGCTCACGCATCAGCATTTTAAAAATATCTGGTACGTAGCAACACACAACTTTCCGCCACCCCCGTAAGTTCAAACGCCACCTACATATGCGGGTGCTATATCTTCGTTCAACGCATTTCTACAGAAACATTTATAAAGAACAAAATGAAGGGACTAATTAGCTGAGAGTACTCCGTAAGTTTAATCGAAATCGTTTGAGCCGTTATTGAGAAAATTGGAAAACCAATAAATTAATATTCGAAAAATCTCCTTTTCTGAGTTAACTTGGCTTATATCTCCGTTCAACATAGGAATACAGAAATAATTACAAAGAACGAAATGTGGGTATGGGTGACTAAAAGACACTCCATTAGAATTTATCACATCTGGTGAAGAAGCTACCCTGGAATTTACGGAAACGTTCGAAAAAACGTTATTTTCGACACATTTTGATTTTTATCTCTGTTCAATGGACTGTCAGAGCAACATTTATCGAGAACAATATGTAGGTATTAACTATTTGAAAACACCATGTGAGTTTGGTGAAAATCGCTGAAGTCGTTTTGCCAAAAAGCGTAAAAAACCTATTTTTGCTTCATAGGCCTATATCTCCGTTCACCGTATTTTCATGGAGATATGTATGGAGAAGAAAAGTTAGGTATTGATAAGTAGAAGATAATTTGAAAGTTTAATCAAAATCGTTAGAGCCGTTTTCGAGAAAAATGCGAAAAACCCTAGTTTTTGGTACATTTTCGTCCCCCACCCCCCCTTCCCATCGGCCGAAATCGTCCATAACCTTATTTTGGTGTCTACAAAAAATAACGAACAAAACAAAAAAAGAACCAGCTCAATCGGATCAGCCGTTCTCCCGCAAATCGAACTACAGACACAGGTCTGTTTCTTTATTTGGTGACTGTACCTAAACCCTCGACGAGGATTATATCAGTCATAGAAGTTGCGGTTTCGCTAATATGCAAGAGGCCGGCCCCTGCAGCATCCACCGAACTCAGACCTGTGGAGGTACGGCAGGTATTTGGTCTTAGCCAGTCTCACCGTAGAGAGCTGTTGCCCGTGTGTTACCGCGCGGAGGTTGACCACCTGAGGAATCCCGTACCATCTGGGAGTATTTCATAATCTGGTTTCCTACCTGATCTTACTTTTTACTTGGGTGGCAAGTTTCAAAAGGACAGATCAACTATAACCACGTTTCTTAGCCATCACCTTCTTTGCGAACTTTGCAAAATGGTCATAGGCTTCCTTTGTAGCAGTCAATGCTGCTAAGTTCGTTTGCCCTACCAACAACCGTCGCTCACTGTTGTAGAAACTACAGTGGAGCAGCACATGGTTTCTTGTTTCCTCCGCACTGGAGGCACAAGACGTGCATAATGGAGAGTCTTTCAGGGAAAAGAAGTGGAGCCGCGCATTGAAGTCACCATGTCCCGTGAGGAACTGACTCGTCCAGTGGTCTGGCTCAACCCATTTTCTAGAAAGACGTTCACGGATGTTGGGGAAGAACTCATACGTATCACGTCCTTTTGACGAGGATTCCCATCTCGCTTGCCATTTCTCTAGAGCCCATTCGTCGCAGGCTGAGGGCAGCGCCCCGCCTACGCCTCTGCCCAAAAACAAGGGCAAAAGTAAAAATAAAAACAAAAATAAAAAGCCTCCACCGCTTGCCAAACTCCCCCCTAAAAACCCACGACAAAACGTGGTAGTGGTTAGGCATACATGTAAGGAAGGTGAGGCTGGTCCCTCCAACCCTGATACAATGGAAGCACTGATGCGGGGTGTCCCTGCTCCGGACCTCCAAGCTCTAAGCGTCCGAGTGCTAGACATCCGCACCGCAGTAGGAGGTGGCGCCGTCATTGTGACGGAAACGCCAGAAATGGCCAAGGCGCTCACGAGCCACATTTCAACAAAAAAGGAGTTGAAGCTCCAAGCGTCAGCCCCCCTGGGTCGTTTCCCACGCCTGCTATTGTGCGACGTGCGGACTGATCTTCAAAAAGAGGACTTGGCCCAACAAGTTGTTGAGCACAACCCTGCGTTAGGCTTGCAGCCGCAGGATGTCAGGCCCCTCTTCACCAAACAGCGTGGAAGGCAGAAGGATTGGGTGATTGAGGTATCACCCAGCCTATACAAAAACCAGAGGGGCAAGGCACCTCCAAATAGCCTGGCAGCGGTGCGCCATACGAAAGTACCAAGCCCCCACCAGTGCTACAAATGCCAGCGCTATGGCCACCTGGCAGTGGCCTGTACAAGACCTGTTGTGTGCGCCTGGTGCGCCTTGCCACATCTGAGTAGGGAATGCAAGCGTGATGCCCTCTCAAGTGTGCCAATTGCGTCGAACGCAAAATCCAACAGGTCTCACACTCTACACGAGACGCACGCTGTACCATTCGTCAGCGAGCGATTGCCCTCCAGGAGTCACGAGTAGATTATGAATAGGTCAAAAACAGTTCGAATCCTTCAGCACAACACAAATAAGAGTTGCCCAGTTATGGCTGAGTTGCTGCAAAATGCACTCAAGAAACGCTGCAGTGTCCTCGCCATACAGGAACCATACATAGGATCCAAAACCCTTGGTCTGGGATCGCAGGCACGAGTGGTGACTGGAGCAAGAACGGGAGCCAAGGCAGCAGTAGCCTGCACCGACCCGTCCATTGACATGCTCGCACTCACCCACCTGAACAGCCAGCACTTGGCCGCTGTGCTCATACGAGCCGGTGGCTTTGAGCTGGTTGTAATATCATTTTACAGGCAATTTGGCGCACCAGTTGCCAACAGCCTTGAACCACTCGAGCGGGCTCTAGCAGGCCTATCAGGACGACCCTGCGTAGTCTGTGCTGATGCAAACGCCAGATCACCATTGTGGGGATCCCCAACCCTGGACAGGGCGGGCGAGGCGTATATAGAGCTGCTCACCAGGTACAACTTGGTTGTTGCCAACGACCCCATGACTGAGGCGACCTATGATGGTCCAGGAGGAAGGTCGTGTATAGACGTCACAGCCGTGTCTCACACCCTGCTACTCAAATTGCAAGGTTGGCGAGTCGTACCAGGTGCAACGCAGAGCGATCACATGGTTATTGACTTTGCCATCACGGATGACAACATCCTCTGCAAAGACATGCGTGAAAAGCGATTCCGCACAAAAAATGCTGACTGGCCACAATTCTGTAGGGTACTGGAAGGTGAACTGCGTGCCGCAGACACCGACCTAATAGCGCAAGCATCCACACCTGAAGAGGTGGACAGCAAAGTGGACACATTTACCACAGCACTGCACTCTGCTGGGCTCTCTGTACTTGGCCAACAGAAGCACAGGGCGATCAAAGTCCCATGGTGGACTGAGGAACTTAATCCCCTCAAGCAAAGTGCAAATAGAGCCAGAAGGATGTACCAAAACACTCGTGACCCTGATGCCAGAGCAACACTCCGAACTGCCTTCATCCAAGAGAAGAAGGCCTTCCACCGCGCCATCAAACGAGCCAAACGGCAAGGCTGGCGAAATTTTGTGGTAGCGGAGAGCTCTGAGAACCCTGAACTACAGACACACACACACACACACACACACACACACACACACACACACACACACACACACACACACACACACACACACACACACACACACACACACACACACCCCCACACACACGGACCACGCGCCGAAATTAGGTTTTTTAGACTCAGTAGGCCTCAAAACTTAAAGATCTGAAGAAAACCCGAATTTTTTTTTTTTGATCCGATTACTATACTTTCCTTCCCTTCGGGTAGCGGAAAGTAAAAAGCATCGTACATCAACGTGATTAGTAAATAACATTTTCAGACTTCAATGGCGTACAAACTGAAAATTGACGAACTTCGCTTCACTCTCCATGAGTACGTCGACATTCATCCTTCTCTGTTACTTAAGGTGAGTGGTTACTATAATGTTGATGATATTACACAATAAGGGCGTGTAAAACTGCTAGATAGATTAATACCTTTTAACAATAGACGTACAAGAATTATGGGTTGTGAATAAAATGATTGACAGATGTATGTAGCGGGAGTGTGCACAATAACGAACGAATGTAATTGAAACATGGAGTCTTATTTTCAATTTACCACCACAAACGGGGATCTAGGTAGGAGCAAACGTAAGCACGAGCGACTGATGACAAATTGACGAGACAACAGCTGCTGACACGAGCAAATTGTGAAGTTTAAGGTGCCTTGCCAGCACAAATTCCCCGAAGACTTTCGCTAAATCGAAGAGTTCGGTTTCTACCGGGACATCACTCCGCTGTTCATGGCGTGGCTGTCCTGAGATACTCGTGAACACTGCGGTTTCCTGCTGTGTGCGACAAACCCAACAAAACTCCACTGGCTATCTTTCTTGCACGGACAATTTGCAGTTGGACCGGGACGAACCAAACTCATCCATTCAGCGGAGGCTCGTCCGGGGCATTTGTGCTGACTGGGCTCCTCAAATGCCCCCCCCCCCCGCCGATTCATTCGAAACTTTGCTGCCGTCAGTTATAACCGAGCGGTTCCCTCGTCGCCCGCAGATCACAGCTGCTCGATAACTTCTCACCAAAACGTCTTTTTACTTTCCTTGGCTCTACAAAGTAGAAAGAAAAGTTATGTAATCGGCTGAAAAAAAAAAATTTGAGTTTTCAGATCTTAACGTTTCAGACCAGCGATTTTTAGAGAAAACGACCGTAACAAATCAGCTCAAACTTGATATCTAGCCCGCAGGTTACCATGAGACGCCAAAATAAGAGTAAAACACCAAATATTTTTACTCAAAAACTGCTTTAACGATTTTGATTACATGTTTTAAATTGATAGCTCTCAATAACACAATTATACCATAAAATTCCCATTCGTGGGAAAATGACGAGAGCAGCACAATAAATTATCAAAATTTTCGACGAAAAGCGTTTTTAGCGTGGGGTTTTCCTTATAAACTCCGCTGAAATGTTACTAGAATGTTGAAACAAATTGGTGTAGTACTCCAATCCAATACCTATAGGGTGAGTGTTTAAAAACGCTCATAAGATACATGGGGTTCACTCCAGAAATGCCTGAATTTCAACTACCGCCGTTTCGCTTACGACCAGCTCTAATATTTGTTACACAATAACTCTGCAAAAATAATTACTATCCTTCTTCAAAAAATCACAGCTACATTAATTTTCTGTGTACCAATTGCTCAATAATGGTACGGGAATGAGTATGAGCAGCCCAATAAATTCCGGAACTGTAAGCGCTACCGCTTCCTGCTGTTGTGAAGTGTTGTTTGACCAAGTTCAAATGAACTGAGTGATGAATGAATTGATTAAGTAGAAAAATCCGCGTAGAAAGTGAATTGAGGTAGAGCTAAGGAAAGTTGTGTGTTGCCTTGGACCATATATTTTAAAACTACCCCCATGTGGAACAGCTGACTTGAGCACAGAGCACCACTGTCTCTCCCTAGTCAACTCTGAATGCAAACTCTGGCAACTGCAAAAATATGTTTTTTTTTCTCATTTAAACAAATTCTAATTAGCTTGGGCCCCTCCACTTCACAAAATGCCTTGGTGAGCCAGAACAGGCAGGTTTGTTTCCTTATTTGATGATTGTACCTAAACCCTCGACGAGGGTTATATCGGTCATGGAAGTTGCGGTTTCGCTAATATGCAAGAGGCCGGCCCCTGCAGCATCCACCGAACTCAGACCTGTGGAGGTACGGCAGGTATTTGGTCGTTAGCCAGTCTCACCGTAGAGAGCTGTTGCCCGTGTGTTACTGCGCGGAGGTGACCACCTGAGGAATCCCGTACCATCTGGGAGGAGTTCTTAATCTGGTTCCCTACCTGATCTTACTGTTTACTTGGGTGGCAAGTTTCAAAAGGACAGATCAACTATGACCACGTTTCTTAGCCATTACCTTCTTTGCGAACTTTGCAAAATGGTTATAGGCTTCCTTTGTAGCAGTCAATGCTGCTAAGTTCGTTTGCCCTCCCAACAACCGTCGCTCACTGTTGTATAAACTACAGTGAAGCAGCACATGGTTTCTTGTTTCCTCCACACTGGAGGCACAAGACGTGCATAATGGAGAGTCTTTCAGAGAAAAGAAGTGGAGCCGCGCATTGAAGTCACCATGTCCCGTGAGGAACTGGCTCGTCCAGTGGTCTGGCTCAACCCATTTTCTTGAAAGACGTTCACAGATGTTGGGGAAGAACTCATACGTATCACGTCCCTTTGACGAGGATTCCCATTTCACTTGCCATTTCTCTAGCACCCATTCGTCAATGGCGTCAAGTTTCTGTTCTGTGGTGAGATCCGCACGGAGTTCAGCCCAAAGCGGGGGAAGCTGCCGTTTCACTCTCCACTTGTCAACCATGCACTCAACAGCCAAATCAACTGGTAACTGACCAGTGATCACGGAGTGCTTCCGTTGATACAGTCTTGTAGGCCTTGGTGATCCACAGGAGCGCAGCTCTCTGGGATTGGGCCAATACTCTCTTTTGATTGACTGTTAGTTTGCTACCCCAGACCACGGGTCAGTAGCCAATCACCCCTAAATAGATGGCCTTATACATGAGGATAGTGTCGTGGTAACACACACCCCAAGTGGCCTTAGTAATGGCACGCAGTGAGGCAAACCTTGCAATGGTAGTGCCTTTAAGGGACTGGAGGTGTTGGTTGAAACCCCACCTCTCACCTATATTCACTCCTAAATACTTGACGTGCTTTTCAAGAAGGAGCCTGTGGCTGCCAAAGCGTATTGTGGGTGGATTATTCACTTTCCCCTTCAAGAGGATTAGCTGGGTTTTTTCCTCAGCCACCTGCATCTTGACATGCTCGCACCATTGGTTGACAGTGCGGAGCACGTGTTGGGTTTTGTCTTCAATTTGGCGGACTGACTCTGCAAAGATCAGCACAGTCAAGTCATCCACATAAGCGTACGGCTCGCAGTCAGTCTCCATGAGTTTCCTGAGAAGACCTTCGAAGAAGGCATTCCAGAGTGCTGGTCCAAGGACCGAGCCCTGTGGGCACCCCTTCTCAATCTTTCTCCGGACGGAGACATGCCTGCTTTCGATCGTAGCAGTTCTGTCTGTCAGGTAACTTCTGACGAGCGAGTAGAGGTTGCGGGGGATTCCCCTACCTTTAAGCTCATTAAGGAGCGCTGGCCACCAAAGGTTGTCAAACGCTCCTCTGATGTCAATCAGAACTGCTACGATGTACTTAGCCGGTGCCAGCAGGGAAACACGCCGAATCTCGACAATGGCATCCTGCGTGGACCTTCCTTTGGTACACCCATATTGCCTGCCTGTGATGTTGCGGCCAAAGACTCCTTCGAGGGACTGCAACATCAAGATCTCTAGTGTTTTGCGTAATATGGAAAGAAGGCTGAGTGGTCTCCATGATCGCGGGTCTGACTGATTGCGGTCGCCTCCCTTTTGAAGATTGACAACACGCGCAGACTTCCACTGAGTGGGAAACTGTCCGACCTGCAGACAGTCATTAAATAAATTAAGGAGGCCGCTGGAGATTGTTCGCTCAGCCTTCCTTAGCATATTGCTTTCTATTTTATCTGGCCCAGGAGATTTGTTGGGCTTTAAGGTCGCAAGGGCCCTGCCGAGGTCACCTGTTGTCCACAATGGGATGTCAGGCTCGTTCGGAGGGTCCATGATCAGCTACCTTGCTGCCCTCCGGGCTTCAGTGTCTCGAGCTACTTGGTCATCTGGAAACGCCTTCTCAAGGAGGGTTTCCAGTGAACTTTCGATGCTGCAGGCCCAGCCTGACTCATTGTGCATCGCAGCTAAGACCTGCTCTACGTTTGCTTTTCCTATGGAGGCCTTGTGATCAGGCACACGAGAGCCAATTAACACTAAATAAACGCCAACCCCCGGGAACAAAACACAGCCCATAACCATCCCATTGTAATTTTACGTTATTGAGCCAAAATTTCAGCCCCCAGGGATGTCAGGGTTCAAAAACCTCTCACAAACAAACAAAATGCTCTATGTTGTTATAGATATTGACAATCTTTTCCTCTGTCGGGCAGCACTCGTTAAATTATTGTAATTTAATTCTTTCAGATCCTGTCGTCGACTGTCACGTTGCTTATAATTATAGTGGACTAAGAGAACCACTTCTTCATACAAACCCTGAACTTTAGTCATTACGAAATAAATAGATCACTTGTGGAGTTTTTTTGTGTTTGTAACCCTTCGTCTACATGTTGTAAAAGTATTTTTAACTATTTTTGCGGCATACACTAAATCACTGTTTCATGTGAACTCGATGCACGCGCATATTCTGCGCCATTGGAAAGATTGAACGTCTTAGGAAAAACTCTCAAAGCATACTACTTTACAATTGTTGTTGTATAGGCAATACTTACGTGGAGTTTAGGACAATTTAGATTATAAGTAGGTTTGTTTGAATCATTAGAAAACGGGACGTGAGTAATTCTGTCCAAGGGGTTTCCTATAGCACCTTATCAGGAAGCCTCAACCCACCGCTTACTACCCCTCTAGGGAAGGAAAAAGAGTGATCGGATGTTCCGCGATAAAACACCTTCCAGAACAGGTACGATCCGAGCAACTCTCGAGAGGTGATTCCTTGAAGAAGGCCAGCAAGGTCAATACGCTGCAACCCTGTCGTTGTTTGCCTTCACTCCACAAGCTTCTGACATGAACATCTGTCCGGTCACATTTGCACTTTTTAGCTTGCTGTCGAGCATAAGATCCTTACTTCCTGATACTAACTGGATGTCCATTACACAACTTTGCATGATTTTCGTTGATGGAAAACTGATAAGTGATTTTTTAATGGTTTTTCAGCGCTGAGTTCGAATCCGTTGAAGTTTTCTCACTATCACGTCTAGATCTTTTGCAATTCTCTTATTAGGTACTGCAGAGAGATATTTTGCTTGGGTACAAACTAGTGGCAACCCTGAGTCATGGCGGTGGTTCTGTGATTCACATGCTTCAACTCTGTTCTTCACATTTTTCCTTCGTCCTAGTTGACCTTTGTTCAACCAGTTTTGTCAAGTGCTCTCGACTTTTGTAGTGGACGCGAGTATTTTTTTAGTGTTTAACAATGAATGTGAACCAGAGGCGTAAGTGCGTGAACAATCCTAATTACTTTCCTTGGCTCTACAAAGTAGAAAGGAAAGTTATGTAATCGGCTGAAAAAAAAATTTTGAGTTCTCTTCAGATCTTTACGTTTCAGACCCTCCTGAGTCCGACAAACACTATTTGGGAAAATGGTCTGTGTGTCTGTGAACGATTTTTAGAGAAAACCATCGTACCAAATCAGCTCAAACTTGATATCTAGCCCGCAGGTCATCATGGGACGCCAAAATAAGGGTTTGAACAAAATCCACCGAAAGTTAACTATAGTCATCATAGTGATCAAAACACAATTTTTTTTCTCAAAAACGGCTCTAACGATTTTGATTAAATTTTTTATATTGATAGCTCTTAATATGATGATTTTACCATAAAATTCCCATTCGTGGGAAAATGACGAGAGCAGCACAATAAATTATCAAAATTTTCGACGAAAAGCGTTTTTGTCGTGGTTTTTTTCCTTTTAAACTCCGCTGGAATTTTTGTAGAATGTTAAAAAAAAGGTATTGTAGTCCAATCCAATACCTAAAGGGTGAGTGTTTAAAAACGCTCATGAGATACATGGGGCTCACTCCAGAAATTCCTGAATTTCAACTACTGCCGTTTCGCTTACTACCAGCTCTAAACGTTTTTACCCAATAACTCTGCAAAAGTAATTACTATCCTTCTTCAAAAAATCACAGCTACATTAATTTTCTGTGTACCAATTGCTCAATAATGGTCCTGCAATGAGTACGAGCAGCACAATAAATTCCGGAACTGTAAGCGCTACCGCTTCCTGCTGCCGTAAAGCGTTGTTTGGCAAGTTCAAATTAACTGAGTGATAAAGGAATTGATTAAATCGAATTGGCCATGTACAAAGTGAATTGACGTAGAGCTAAGAAAAGTTGTGTGTTGCAACGCACCAGATATTTTTTGCTTCATCTGCGGTTCTTTCATGACTGAAAAACAGAAACAGGTGATTACTCCTTCCATGATGAAAGCCTACCAGGCCTATTTTGGGATGAAGCTAGGCGATCAGAACAAACCGCGGGCTCCTCATCTGGTGTGTCGCACTTGTGTTGAACAAATGAGATCTTGGACCAAAGGTAAGAGGAATTCAATGCCTTTCCCCATTCCCATGATATGGAGAGAACCTCAAAATCATGTCAACAACTGCTATTTTTGCAAGACGAATACCTCTTTCGAATACTATTCTCGACCACCCAGTCACAATACGTTGGCGACGAGGATCCAGAATTTGTCAGCTCTTCGACACAGTGAGTCAAAAATCGAAGGACGCAAGTGATACGCGGTCTCTCGTTTCAAACGCCGCTAGCATCATTTTGAATTGCACGCAGCGCAAATAACGACACATTTTCGCAGGCATTTACTTATATTCGCATATTTTTGAGATCCTTCTCGGATAAATCCAGCTAATTGAACGTTGCAAACTCCGTCATCCAGCATTTCCTACAATCCCAGACGCATCGTACGCAGTTTATTAGTATTTTGAAATTTTGCTATCACTTCCAACTCAATGGATCAAAGATGATTTCAAGAATTTCGCTCAGTCGTCAAGACTGTCAAAGTCGCATTGGACAACTAAACGTACTCCAATCCCTCAACACCTTTTGAAGCCTATGACGCCAATAAAGAAAGATTTGCTTCATATTTGGAACGATTCGATAATTAATGTTGATTTAACTATTAAAATGTCACAACTGTTTTGTGCATGGATTGGCTCTGCACACTACAATACACTACTTAGCCGCATTGTTGGGTTCGGATAAGCCAATAAAGGAAATTCAGTATGACAATCTAGTCAAATGTTTTCAAAATATGTTGTCATCTCCTGTCTCCACTGTTGTCACCCAACATTACTAATAAATGTCACTCAGCACCTTCACAATCTATCTCTGAGTTTGTCGCAGCCCTGAAGGGAAAATTAAAGGATTGTGGTTTCTATGTAACGTGTACATGTCAATCAGTCATTTCTATAGCAGACACTTTTCTACGCGCCCAATTCATAAGAGTGCTGCAAGGCAACTGGATTCGTGAGCAGCTCTTGCAGCAATCCTCTTTCAACAATTTCGATGAATTGCCGAAGAGAGCAACAGCATTGGAAACATCCTGCTACCATTTGTCTAAACTTCCACATCGTACCAGCGTATACATCAAACCAAATAAATTTCCCAAAGAATAGATCACGTAAGATGTCGTGATCTAACCAACGTCACTCGGTATGTCCAGGTTCACATCAGCGATCACAGTCACGCAATAGGATACCAGTCGACTACAACTTGTTGAGTGTTGATGGACTTAGTCTCACATGCGATAGATCAAACTTTAAGTCACGAGACTGCAGAATTGACTGCAACACAGTGAAATGCAATTCTTGTCACAAAATTGGTTGCGTAATTAAGGTCTGCATCACCACTCTTCTTCAAAGACAAACGCGACACTGCTCACTCAGAATGAAGAAAATTCTGACTCAGAATATGGTATTGGTCATATCCACTACACCGAAGACGTGTGAAGTAGGGCCAAACTCAGATGAATACTTCGTTACAGTAATTTTAAATAAAAAGAAGTATTTCTAAATTAATTGGGGGAGAATAATATGAACCCATTACACACCTGATGGTTACACAGTTACGCTTTTCTCCCACGTCACACATGTGTCTCTCTCAGTTTCAGTTGAGTTGCCATGATCTATCTGTTTTCGTTTTATTAAATCTTATCCAATTATCAAATTATGCGTAAATCAATCTTTCAAGACTATTCTCGACCACCCAGTCACAGTACAGAAATTGACAGGAAAAGCTCGCCAGACTTTGTTGAGCGGTTTTGCCAAAGGCCGTTAACCGTCTTAAATAATTTTGTGAAAAAGATTGCGCTGCTCTAAACCCTACTCCAGATATGATTAGGCGAATTAACAGAAGATATTGTGGCGGCTGGCCACCCATTACCTACAAAAGGCGCCTCACAGGAAAGCCATCCCGACAGAGGGCGCTAGCCGCAAGCCACAAACCACTCCTGGAGGGAATAGCAGGCGGCCAACCAGAGAAGACGGCTCCCTCCAAGAGTACGTATATAAGGGCCTGCCTGCACGGACAAACGGCATTCATTCTTTCACTGATCTCTTCTTCCAACAACAACCAGCCACAATCAGCGGGGACGACGAGTCCGCCCTCTCGCGTCTGAAGAAGAAGGAGCGACGACTCAACCGAGTCCCTCGCCGTGAGGAGCTACTGCTCAACCGAGCCCTTCAAACTACGCTTCCACGCATGAGGAACTCGTTCTTCTCCTCACACTCTCTCAACCGGCAGACAGGACCTACAAACACAACAACAAATTTCGTTGGCCCTTTTTAAGGCCACACACGCCCTTGAAAAGGGGACCCCTGACTGATATAAAAAAGATTCCGGTGTTTGGAGGAGCCTCCAAGAACATTCCATTTCTGTTATGAGCCTGAAAGGTCACCAACCCCCTTCGCAACAGTAAATTGTCATCGTTGCTGGTGGCGGAGTGTGAAAGGACTACAAGTAGGTTGACAGGCTGAGTGACAGTTTGATTGACGTTAAACATTCAAAAGTAATCAGACCTTTTGCGAAATTGTCACATTTCATCACCGTTAGATGGTTCTGAGTGGTGGAGGACCCTTAGAATGTGAGAAGTGACAGGTTCCTTAGAATAAGTCAATATTCAAGTTTTAATAAAGGTTTCAGTTTGAAGAAGTCGCAGCACGATGAGGTTCGTCGCTGATGAGATCTTGAATTCTACGAAGTGGACCAAATACTTGGGAACCTTTCCGTACCACCTCAAAAACGGAAAATTAGTTTTAGCGAAGCGTTATTTGCTACTGTTCTTCTTTAGTTTACTGAACATTAACGCGGCCATTCCTTACTGGCTGAAAATCGTCGTCGACTCATTGCCAGCATGGGAAGTGAACGCTCGATTGACTGGATACACCCAAATTAGCATCATGTCTGTCCTCTTGAACACCACTATCTGCCTCTCCATCTTCTCCAGGAAGAACATTCAGTCGATAATTGATGACTTCTTTCGTATTGAACGCAGCCTGAGGAAAATCGACTTGATGGCAAGGCCTCATAAAAGGAGCAAATCTATAGATTGGAGCGTGATGACGATAGTTACGGTCGGTGCATTTCACTTTGGTTTCCCAGACGCATCAATCGGTTATATATTCTGTGCTTACAGCCAGATATTGATGATATACAGCGTCGGATCTCTAGTGGCAGGTTTGATGTCCATCTCCGACCATATCTTCACTCTACTGAACGCCACCGCCCACGTGGGCTCGACGTTTTCTCGCACGGACACTCTGTCAGTTCTTCACTCGCAAACTGTCGCAGTCTCGAGGAAAATTAACCACGTGTTTTTTTATTATTTGTCGTTGTTGTTCATAGCGGCGTTCTTTTTCATAACAAGATTCCTTTACGACATCGCTCACCTGGACCTGAAGCCGCACTCTCTTCCTTTATTCTTCACTAAAGTCGAGTGGATCGCGGCTTTCATATTTTTGCCAGTGCATGTGGCCAAAACGTTTCAGTCGACAAGCGATGAGGTAAGATTTACATGCAGATTATGAAACTGGATTGAATTGCCCTTCATTTCAGATCGAAAATAAACTAATCAACCCTCTGTTTATCAACTCTATGTTACCACTTCAGCGCTAGATCCTCGACATTATCATTGGTAAGGAGTAGTTCAATCTCTACACCTTCACGATCAATTATTTTTACCCTGACATCACCATAACTTCAACTGTTCAAATAGTTTGTGTTTCATATTCAATTTGGTTCATACTATTTGAATTGCAGTCGTCAAATTCGAGTTGGTTTCTTATCATTTCATCATTAACATTAAGAGTTTACGGATAACTCCCTCGAGGTTGAACTCACTTGCACACAGCGATGTTTAGAGCGGTAAGGCTTTGGCACACCAGTACTATTTCTGTCAGGGCAAAGGCAAGCCTCCAAGGGACTGTGACTATTGTGATGGGTGGTCGAGAACGTTACTTAATTGATGTATTCCACGCATATACGTAATGTTTGTTTATTGAATACAGATATGAATAACGAAAACGCAAGTGACATGGCGGTTGGTCGGGACTGGAATGCTTGAATAGAAGTGGGGGAAGTTGGAACATGACAGGTTACACAGGAACAGTTCACAATATTCTCCCCCACTTAATTTAGCAGTTTACACATAATCTTTTAGATAATTTGGAGGACGACGTTGACGAGACGATCTGCGAGGGTCTGGTGGTCTCTGATGGTTTGGGTCCAGTTCTGTTGGTGCCTGTTGGTGGGGATTACCCCTAGGTGTTTCCTGTTGATTGCCACCTGGTAGAGACAATGGCGTCGGGTGTGTGTCCATTAGTGGCACTTCATCCGCTGGCATGTGTAGGTCTGGAACACCTTGTCTTGGAGCTGGGTCTGGTTGAGGTGTAAACGTGACCTGTTTCTTCTGGACCATTGTTGAGATAATCTGGTCGATGTGTCGTTTCAAACTTCGGCCTGAGTCCAATTCAACAATGTAATGGTACTGACCGAGTTTTTGTTTCACAGTACCAAATTGCCAGATATCGTGGTTATTTTGGTGCATCCTTGTCTGGATTCTCTCTCCCACTTGAAACGAACGGACATGACAGCTGCTGCGACTTGTTGGCATACATGCTTTTGTATTAGGCAGGAGAGCGTCGAGACGTATTCTAATCTTTCTTTTCAAGTGGATTTCTGCGGGTGATTAGCCTGAAGCCAATGGTGTGGCACGGTAGCGAAAAAGAATCCTTTGTAACTTTGTCACTATTGATGTGGGGTCATCCGCTGTGGCTTTTAATCTTCTTTTCAAGGTTTGTATATTCCTTTCAGCGAGGCCATTGGTTGATGGGTGACCTGGCGCTATGAATTTCTAGAAGATTCCTCTTTCTTTACAGTGCCTTTGGAATTCTTCACTTTTGAAGATGGCAGCGTTATCTGATACTAGGACAGATGGGTAGCCATGGACAGAGAAAATATTTTCTAGAAGAGTGATGGTTGATGATGATGAAGGTGTCTCCTTGAGTATACGTACTTCTGCCCACTTGGACTTAGCGTCAACACACATTAAGAAGTAGTGGTCGTCCAAAGGGCCAGCATAATCAATATGCACCCTCTCCCAGTTATCGTCAGGCAGATCCCATGGATGAATTGAGGCTTTCTGTGGGTTGTGGCGGACTTGAGCACAGGATTCACAGCTTCTAACGAGCTGTTCTATGTCTTTGTCCAACCCTTCCCAATATACATATCTTCTGGAGAGCTGTTTCGTCTTGGTAATTCCCAAGTGTGAGGCATGCAGTTCTTTCAGGATTGGGTGTTGTAGAGACTTTGGAATGACCAAGCGGTCCATTCTGAAGAGCATCCCATTAAAGGTAGTGAATGGTTCATCCCGTCTACTGTTTCTGAGGCTGGTTGTAAGAGCTTGTAGGTTTGTATCTTTGGCAGTTTCTTCAGCAACGGTTTCTGCGGTTTGGCTGCATTGGAGATTTGAAGTAGAGTTTCAGCATATAGCGCATTGACTTCCTCATTCATCCCTGTTTCAGGTGTTCTGACTGTGGGCTTGGAGCTCGAGAGAGACAGTTCACATTCTCGTTGTCTTTTCCCTTTTTGCAGCGTACTTTGAAGTCCAATCCACTTAGAAAGGAGGCATAGCGTAAAAGGCGAGCAGAAGTCATCTGAGGTAATGCACGATGTGGATGAAAAATGCGTGACAGTGGTTCATTGTCAGTGACGAGAGTGAAGTTTCTTCCATAAACATAGTTGTAGAAGTGGGTGGCAGCATAGATGATAGCTAATGCTTCTGTATCAAGTTGACTGTAGTTGCATTCCGCTTGTGTCAGAGCACGAGAGGCGTAAGCAATTGGTCTTTCGTGGCCTTCCACTTCATGACTGAGTACAGCTGCGATACCTGTTGGGCTGGCATCTGTTGTGAGAATCAAGGGTTTAGCTGGATCAAACGAAGTTAGTACTCTTTCACTGCACAACTCTGACTTTAGGTTTATGAATGCGGCTTCAGTGGAGGCTGACCACTTCACAATTCAAAATAGAGGCAGCAGCCCTTGCTACAGACATTATGCCGGAGTGGAACAATTTTCAGCTGACATTCAGCATCTGCATCCACTTTTGAGAATGGTGGGAGAGAGAGTGCCACTTCCAACTAAGGTGAGCACAGTTGTATGGTAGAGTGACAGTTCTGCGGTGAGCAGCAAGGCTGGTCTGGTCTTAGCATCCTGGGACCTAAGTTCTGTTGCAGGAATAGCTGACGATACGGATGACCTCATAAACCATAGTCGCGACGTGGTAGAATGAAAATTGGCCATAAATGAGGAATTTGCGTCATTAATCGAAAACAAGACTTGGACGATTTGCGACCATCCAGCGAATCGCAAAACCATTACTAGCCGATTGATCCAGTAAACTAAGTATACCCCAGACAATACGGTAGAGCGTAGAAAGGCCAGATTGGTACCGAGAGGTTTCAAACAACGCCTTGGGGTTCTCCCATGTGATCAGCCTCAGCACCATCTGTATGATGTTAGCACTAGCTGTTGATAACATGAATGTCCATCAACTAGACGTGGTAACGGCCATTGTCAACGTCAAAGATACATGGGGCTTTAGGAGACTGAGAAAGCAGTACAATATGGTGCCTGCTGGTTCCCCATCAACGTATCCCTATAAATCGTTCTTAACTAATAGTGCCTCAACTTGAATCTTCCAGGTATCGAAGTTGTCACAACGGATAAAGTACGAAGATTTTCACAGCTATTAAGAAATGCGCAACACGTATGAAACTAATTCCACACCAACCTGGGCCCATAGCCTTTTAAGCAGAAGCTTAAACCCAGTTGGTGAAATGGATAAAAACGGATCGGGAACGAAATTATATTAAGAGAACAAACATGAACGACATGTTATAGGGCGGAGGGGAACGAACGAACAAGCGACGACGATTAACACATGAACGCCACTAAGTCAGATGAGGGCTTATTGGAGAAGCAGCTAAAGTCAGCAGAGTGACGCTCTAACAAGTTCAGCCTTGCCAAGCCACTGGGAGAGTATGCCACAACGTATCAAGCAGAAATTCTGGCCATGAAGATCTGTGCACAAGAGATCCTGACAAAAGGACTCAAGGGTAAGAGGATCTTTATATTCTCGGACAGCCAGGCTACCTTAAAGGCCATTTCAACCTACACCTTCAGATACAGAATGCTGATTGGCATAATTATTATCACCCATGTGTCATGTTGTTTATCCGTTACTACAGATTTTTTCCCCTTGGATTCCCAATTTATTCTTTCAGTTGCTTTTGACGAATAAAGCTATAGTCTGGCGAATCATTCACTTTATTCTACTACAATTTATACGTCAAAGGTATGCATGTAAATTGGAAGAGTTTACCACAGGGTTCAAACGCTGTATATGGGCGGTCCTGCTCCGGAAAGGGTACCTGATGGTAGGCACTTATAAGGTCAATGGTACTGAACACTGAATATCCTGAAACTTCATTGACTATGTCACTGATCTTCTGTAAGGGATATGCATCGAGCTGAGTGAAGCGATTGATGGTGCGTGAATAGTCTATGGTCTAGTCCAGTGGTTCCCAACCTGGGGGCGATCGCCCCCCGGTGGGCGATTTGGGTTCTAAGGGGGGCGATAAATTTGTGGGGGGCGATCAGTATGAAAAGTCAGAAAAAATAAACTAACTCTTCTGTAGAGTAGAATCTTAAGTGTCGCAGAAACATGGTAGCGTTTTAAAAACAAATTCACTCGTTTTAAAGAAAATTATGGGCAAAAAAAAATTAAGTGGTATACTGCATGAAACCTTTCAACTAGTAATTAATGGCGTAAGTGAGATAAAAGCCAGTGCCCTGCATGACCGTCTCTTCCGACAACTGTGCCACCGAAATGATGAGGAATTTGAGTGGTTGCTCCTTCACACGGCCGTGAGGTGGCTTTCAAAAGGAAACTGTTTGCGGCGATTTTTTGAATTGTTCGAAACAGTGACTGAATTTCTCGATTCTTGTGACCCTGAATTGAGTCAAGCGTTGAGACTTCGCAAATTCGAGATTGCATATCTGACTGATAATTTCGAAAAACTCAATGAGGTCAACATGAAGCTGCAAGGAAATAAGATGAATCTTATCAAAGCAAAAGGCATTATCAGTTCGTTCATTGCTAAGTTTGCCAAGAAATCAAGATTTGAAGACATTGCCAATCTTAAAATTCCAGATTGGGTTTTTGATCCATTTTCGTTTGACGCGGTGGACACCCTTGAACATATTTTGCAGACAGAGTTTTTGGACCTGAAATATGACTGTGAGGCAAAGATGATTTTTAAGCAGCATGGTTACGAGTTAGCCTGGGTAAAACTCATGGAATCTTATCCAAAACTGTGGGAAATGGTTGAATCCCTCTCATTTCCATCCACATATTTAGTGGAAAAAGGATTCAGCTCTGTCGTCCAGCTCCTCACAAAACAAAGGAACAAATTGGATGTTTGCAGCAAAGGAGACCTGCGCCTTCACCTGACCAACATACAGCCGGATATTCAGGCTTTGACTGCAGTCCACCAAGCACAAGGGAGCCATTAAAACGGTAAATTAATTAATTGAAATAATAATAATTGTATATAATAATAAATCATTTAACATAATAATTCAGTCTATTATTTTTACAACAACACGTTTCTTACATTTAAATAAGGGTATACCGTACTAAGAGAAGGGGGGCGACAGGGGTGAGTCGTCTTCCACTAAGGGGCGATACCTCATAAAAGGTTGAGAACCACTGGTCTAGTCGTTTATGGTTCCCTCCCCCAGCAACAAGCACTTGCGCCCGCCAAGGAGAGATACTATCTTCAATGATCCCCTCTTCTATAAGTTGTTTGATCTCACCCTCAATAAATTTGGCATCTTCTCTCGAATGGACCTGGGATTTTACTGAGATCGGGTGACAGTCCCTAGTGAGGTTTGTAAAGAGTTGCGCTGGCACTACATCAGCAGCTGCAACACACACACATAGTTGAGTCTTTTGGCCGCCGAAATCAAACAGAACACTGGAATGCTGCAGCAACAGATTCCACCCTACAATCTGGTCAAAGCAGAGATCCGGCATGACCGAGAGCTCCACTGCTGGGTAGGAGTGACCAAGCATCGTGATATTGGCCCTACACTTACCGATGATGTCTGCGACTCTAAGACGCTAATCCTACCCTGTTGAATGTTTTATTGATTACCAAGCCAAAGTCCTTAGCAGCCTTCTCATATATGATACTAATATACTACCATCAACTAGAACTGACGGTTTAACCTTGGATACCCCAGCTGAACAAATTAAGAGCGTGGTCACAGCTGAGGTGGACAGTCACTTCTCGGCCTTCCAGTATTATTTGAGCGACAAACACCCTTCCAGTGCCCAATCTTGTCGCAGTTCCGGCGCCTGTCTTTCAACGCTGGGCAGGAGGAGCGAGGGTTCTTTGACTTTCCACAGAAATAGCGTTGTTTACCACTCAACGCATCGTGTCATCCAACGCTTGAGTTGGAGGTGAGACAGCGCTCACAGATGGACTAGGCTTGTCGTAAGCCTGGGCGTGGGCAGCTGCGAGTTCTAAGGCCCGTGCTTGAAGATGTGCTTCATCCAAAGTCGACGTCCTATTCTCAAGCAGCCGTTGATGTGTAGTTTTGTTGAGAAGTCCGCGAATGAATGGGTCTCGAATGCTCTCATCGTGGTATGTCTCAGCCATTACCGCTCTGTACAATCCTGCTCATTAATTTGAGGGAATTCATATATTGATAGACAGACTCATTAGGTTGTTGGCTCCGGCTGGAAAGTACGTGGCACACGACAATCTTGTTTGGTGGCTTCTCAAAAATCTCACGAAGAATTTCTATTGCACCATTGTAAGTCTGTGACTGACTTACGTATTCGAAGATTCCCAAGGAGATGTAGTTTGTGAGGATGCACAACTTTTCTTCCTCAGTAATGTCCGTCGATCGAAGAAAGTTCTAGAAACGTCGATACCAGTGGCGCCAGAGTGATGGTGCGGAAGGGGCATCTGGCTCTAGGTCCAACACTGGAGGTCGCAGCACACGATCCATCGAATGGCTTTTGCTCAGCCGGTTCTCGTTATCTCACAGAAATATTTTTGGTTGGCTCCCGATTACGAAAACCGCGTTCTACAACACACCGGCGACGACTCATCAAAATAATAAATCTTCAATATTCTTCGAAATCAGGTGAAATCAATCCTTCTCTACTCTCTTCAATATCTCTATCTTCGTTCATTCGAAATGGATCAAGCTCAATTCCAAGCACTCATGAAAGCTTTCAATACCCAACAAAGCGCACTCATTAATGCAATTTCACAAACCCTCGGTGGTCAATCTCAGCGGAGTGGTCAACAACCCCAAAATCCTGTGAATCCACAAGTTCTTATACCTCCGTTTGAGAATTTCAATTCTTCAAAAGAAAATTTCAAAATGTACAGAGCTCGTTTTGAAAACTACTTAACAATGAAAGGCGTTTTTCAAGACAAAACGTTGTGCGCCCAAATGCTCCTGAACTCAATAGGTTGCAGTAATTACCAACTTATCGTTTCTTTGGTTGCACCACAACAGCCCATCGAAAAATCGTACGCCGATCTTGTCCTTGTACTCGAAACCCATTTGTGCCCCAAAAGGAATATTATGGTTGCTCAACACCGTTTTCTTTCATTGTATCAACAGGACAACCAGTCTATCGCTGATTATATTGCTGTTTTGCGGTCGCGCTTGAGGCTTCTAAAATTGATAGCCGTGAAATTTCTAATCGTCAACCAACTTCCTCAGTATCCCTTGGTGGAAACGACGTTAACAAAATTAACCATCATAGATCTCGTTCTCAAAACCGATCTACCAGCTACGACAATCGAAACAATTCTCGTTCAAATAACTCGCATCAAAATGCGCACACATCATTCCGCAATGCACGTTCAAAATCCCGATCTAAACTCAACTACAAGCACCTCGGGCTCGACAATCGTTGCCTTCGCTGTTCTATGCAACACCTTACCAAAGATTGTAGTGCTGATCGATCAAAACTCTAATGTAATTCTTGTAGACGAAAGGGCCATGTTTCATCAGTTTGTATCTCCACCCTTATGAAACAGAACACCAAGAAAACATCGGACACTCAGACCACAAATTTTATCGACTTAAACTCATTCCACGATTTGAATGCCAATAATCAAGTTGTTGATATTTTTGAAGAAACCAGTCGCCCGGTGGACGCAAATAAATATTTTGTTGAGGTGCTCATGGAAGGTAAGCCTCAAACCTTCGAGGTTGATTCCGGTGCTGGTCTGACTCTTCTCCCAGAACCCGATTTTCAAAAACTAAACTTTAATAAGGAAGTGCTCAGGCCGACTCATGTTCAATTCCGCTCCTACACATCAGGAATTTTCAAACCTCTTGGTGTCGCGGAAGTGACAGTCCAATATCGCAATCAAAAGTCAACAGAATTGCTGTTTGTTGTACCAGCTCAATTTTCCCCACTTTTGGGAAGAACCTGGATTCGACGTCTAAAAATTAGCCTCGAGGATATTGACGAACAAAATTATTCTACCTTGCTGAATGTTAACTCAGTTGATGTCGTCACAGATATCATACGTGATTTTGCTGACATATTTGAGCCTAAAGTCGGTTGTGTACCCGGCTTCACATGCTCCCTCGATTTGAGACCTAACTCAAAACCAAATATTCATCAAAGAGCGACCAGTTCCATACGCTCTCTTGGAAAAGGTCCGGGAAATATTATGGGTGAACTAAAGAACATGGACCGAGATAACGCTACGACTGCATGTATCGATAGGTCGCTTGACCGATCGCTAGTATCGATATGCGTCACGGAAGGGATTCCGAGAAGCTCGGAGACTGCAATGAACTCTGAGAAAGAATAATAACCGTAGAAGTTGAGCGCAAAGGCGTTCAGTCATGATGGCTGCCACCAGAGCGCACCAATTTCCTTTCCTGCTTTACATCGTATCAAATATGCTAGACCTGTTTTTGTGCCCGCTCTCGAATGTACGCTCCGTTTTATTATTCAATTAGACAATGTTCATCAGTTCTCCAATTACAGTTTTTAAAGTGTTACCTACTTGAGTTTTTCATTCAACATATAGTGCCTCGAACATAACAATTTATTTAATAGTTCGTTCGTTTCATTTTTTTGGTTTTAATACGATTCAATTTTTTTAGATTCTTTCGTTTCATTCTCATTTTGGTTTTTTTCGTAGATTTTTGGTTACATTTTGATATAATATTTAGCGTGCGTGTTTTCATATTAAAATTCAGTTTTTTTCTAGATACTTTCGTTTTTTTTTGTTTATTTTAATATTACGATTCAGTTCTTTTCGACCTTTTTTCGGGGATTAATTTTGATATTTTTCGATGCTGAATCGAACGGGATGGGTCTCGGAGCATTAATACTAGGTCAAGCTGTTTATCCGAATAATAAACCGTTGTGTAATCATTTGCAGGGTTTTTTCAAAAGTTTTGAGAGAAAAATTTCATGTTTTTGATCAATACAACTATAGTTAGTTCAGGACAGATGTGAGACCCGCTATTTTGGCGTCTCTTGCCTGCTAACAATACTATATTACTAAAAAATAACTGAAATACACTAGAACGATATTTTCAGACTGCGATAGCGTACAAACTGAAAATCGACACGCTCCACTTCACTCTCAATGGGTACGTCGATATTCGCCCTACTCTGGTACTTAAGGTGAGCAGTTGATATTCTAGAAGTACCGTTATTATGATATGAATCCAACAGAGAACGCTGGACGAGTGTACAAAGACATACATCATCCCACAACGTGACTACACAGACCTAAGAAACACTCTCTTGTTGTACATTGCAGCTACAAGTGATCTGTTTCCGAATCACTATGCTTCTCAATCCTCATAGGAGAGTGACATAAGCTACAGCAGACAATTTATCTTGATAGTATGGTGTAAAGCTCTCGTACAAAATTAGGGTCTCAACCTTGATTTCCCAGCAATTTTGTTCGCTTTACTCTAATCGTGGTAGACAGAGGGAGCAACAATAAAAAATGTAGACAACCAGCAATAATGTAGACATGTACTGTGGAAGCGTTTGGTGACGAACTCGAAGATTAAAAGACAAATTAATAAATGAAATAGCACTTTCGGTAATATAGAAGAAATAATAGAAAATTATAATCCTTTTCTACTTGTTGTACTGGGATAGGACGCACTGGCGGTGATCTCAGGCGATCAGTATAGTTCGGCGTGCAGTAGAAGAGAAAAAGGGTCGAAGCAGGTAGCTGGGTAGCGTGGATATCCTGTCGGTGTTCCAGTCAGAAAGATACTAACTAGCTCCGGGGATATATGAATTGGGTAGGTAAAACAAAAAGGAGTTGGAGATAAGATGGCAGTAATTGGTCGCCGAACATATGGTTCACAGAACTTCCTAGAATATTACTTTAGAGCTCCATTCAGCACGCGTCTTGCAGACTGAAAAGGACGAGGGCGACTTCTACCTCAACCAACGGCTGCTGAAGCATGGATTCTTCACAGGCTAATTGTAGAAGATGATAATGAGAAAGTCACCCTATCTTCTGCAATAGCAATGCTTGGAATATGTTAGAGTATAAAGCAGTCCCAAAACGTATAGCGATAAAGATATTAGTTTGTCAGCATTAAAAAAAAAAAGGCGGTTCGCACTGAGGCCAGAGACAGGTAGCGTCACTTGTCATTAATGTTTGTATAGTCACCAGTTCACACAAGCGACTGACAGAGACACGAGACTGAAGTCATCAAGACAGTGCTCATTGTTAAAAAATGTCTGGATTTCTTGGCGAAGACTGCAAACTGCTAAAAGCATATTGAATAGATCAGACAGCACCTTCTGATGTACAATGTATTCTAGTTAAATATTATCCATAAGTAATAAGTTTTTTAGATTACATTTGTAACATGAGCCTTCTTCTTCGTCGTTTTATGTATTTATATAGAGGACACTATGGCACAGGGAGTTCCACTCACTCAATTACTTTGGCTCTTTCAGATTCTGTCATGGGCCATTGCGTTACTTCTAATTATAGATGACTGAGGGATGGTAACAGCTCCGACGCACTCATCATGTACTCTATTATTGTTAATATGAAATAAATATCAGTTTTTGATTGTGATACCTCAAGTTTCTCTCAAATCAACGAATCTTCGCAAAATACTGCTAAAAAGAGGTTCCTCGTATACATTGTGCACATATTTATTTATCAAAGTAAACGTTCTTTAACACTGATAAGAGAATTATAGCTCAGGCACTCGCTCAGTATCCACCGAACCCATACCTGTACAGGTTTTTTACTTTCCTTAAATGTACCGAAAACTAGGGTTTTTCGTCTTTTTCTCAAAAACGGCTGTAACAATTTTGTTTAAATTTTCCAATTATCTTCTACTAATTAATACAAAACTTTTCTTTTCCATACATATCCCCATGAAAATACGGTGAACGGAGATGTAGGCCTGTGAAGCAAAAATAGGTTTTTTATGCTTTGTGGCAAAACGACTCCAATGATTTCCACCAAACTCTTAGGATGTGTTCGAATAGGTAATATCTACCAAAGTCGTTGATGTTAGAACTTTTTCTCGGTCGGCAGTTTGGGATGCTGATGACCCTGATTTCGAGAAACGTGGCGTACTGTATGCTTCGGGTTCGATATTCGCAGCAAATCCGACAGAAACTGGCGATGTGAGAAGTCGAGTAAAGATAGGTGGCACAGGCAGCTTGGAGGTAATGAAAGACTTGATGAGAACGGATGAAAGTAAGAGTCGGAGTAAGAGGTCGAGTTAGGATTGCGAGCGATAATCGCTGAGATCATCAGATCACGAAACAAAATGAAAAAAAAAAGAAGAAAATAAGAAAATAGAAGAGAAGGAGGCTCACTTCGCCTCTTCAACGACTAAGTGACGCCTCTCAGAGTCGTCAACAGTAGGTGTACACCGAAGTAGCATTCCACATTGCTTCTGGAAAAGGTTTGGTTGTTGCCGGCTTGCCTGATAAAGTCTTTTCGTGGTAAAAATGGTCATGCGTGATTTTTCAACGTTCGTTTCAAGTCGCCACTGGCCTGCCCATACTTGTATGTTATTATGGTGGAGCTGCAGTTTTGCAAATGCCTCCACGCCAGATATGTCGCGGGAAACTATCCCACAGTCGTCAGCAAACGTTTCAGTGCTGGCATCATGGGAAGTTGGAGGTACGGCAGGTTATCGTTTGGCCAGTCTCCCAGTAGAAAACTGTTGTCAGTGCCCATAAGTAACCATGCAGAGGACACTGCAACCCGAGGAAACCGTTCCACCTGGGAGGAGTTCTTAATCTGGTTTCAAAACTGATCTAAATATACACTTGGGTGGCAAGTTTGAAAGAGAGGCAGAGAGACCAATTGTGGCCACGTTTCTTTGTCAACTTTCTTAACATTAACTTCATCATTTCGACCAGGCAAGTGTTTAAATGAACCAGGATTCAGTTTTTTGAATTGCAGCAAGTAGGGCGTTCATATCAGTTACGTTTGATAAGAAAGGAGGTTAGTTTACTTTGAGGGGTTTGGATAAGTTGCGAGCACTCACCTCAATGACATACTATCGAGAGAATGAAACAGGGTGAAGGTGTTAGTAGTTACAAATTAAACCTGTCATCGATTTTTATTACAAATACGAACGTAATAATCCAAAATATAAACAAAATAAAGTTTCAGTCACAATAGTTTTTGAGAGTGAGGCGAGGAACGACATTCATCGACTGCAATTCCTGGAATAACAATTTGCAAGCGTAGGGTATCCTTATCGTGGACACAGAGCCGCTGCTTTTGCAGCCATGGCACCTGGAACATAAAAGGAGAGTCGTTGCCTGTTCATTCGTGTGAGATGGCATCGAAAGCTAGCTTCTTGCGGTTAACTGTGAGAGGTACAACTTCATATACCACCACTGACACAATTGCCCTAATTGAGCTGTAACCCTGAATTAACACGTTCACTGCGTATCACGCGGCTCCCGAGTGAGGGGGTGTGGGTCTCCCAGGCGGGTCACACAGCTCCCGCGTAAGGGCTCCCTTCCATAGTTCTGGTTGTATCCAACGTCAGCCTGCAGGTAGAAACCCTTTCTGGTAACGACGAACTCAATTTGTATCCACTCTCCACTCTGGACAGGCCGTAGGAAGTTAGACGAAGTATTTAACCAAATTCGGGGTTTGGAAGTTGGCGTGCGTGTGTGCTCCATCATATTTTGACCAAATCGACTTGAAAATGTAAGTATGATCATCTCGAATTACACATTATATTTACTACTTTTTAGTTTTTACTGCTTTTTTCACATTTATTGCGATTAATATCCATCACTCCGCCAATTAATTTTATTATCATTGTTTATTTTCACAGGTAAAACTGAGCACTGTTTACGACTTCTACTGTTTTTCCACTCGTTTTCGGATTTTTACTGTGTGCTCCTTCATATCTACCAAGAAAAGGTAAGATCTCTTTGCTTATTTAGGTGTAACGAGTTTTGTTATCTATCCCATGCTAAGAATAATTTTTGTTTTATTCATGTTACAAATATTTTTTGTACATTCTTGATTTTTTAATTGTGTGCTTCATAACTTGTTTTACTTTGTATCACAGATGCCTGGCGAACAACCAAGTTCATCTCATTCTACCCCCAAAAGAAGCCGACTGTCACAAGAAAGAAAAGTGTACACGCATGAGCAAATTCAACAATTCTTTGTAATTGCAATCAAATTATATTTTTGAAAAATTGTAATTCTCACTTTTTATTGAATACAATTCCGATGCAATGGTTTAAATTGAGTTTTGGCAATAAATACATGAATAACAGCTGACATGAATACAGTCACGCGGGAGGTGTGTGACCAGCATGCCAATAGAAAAACACCTCGATCTCAACTTGCAGCCCGCAAGTTGAGATCGAGTGTGACCAGCCCGGTCACACGGCTCCCGTGTGACCGACATAATCGCCATAAATATGCATTTATCGAGGAATATCGGCAAAAATGTTGAGTAACATTAATCCAATACCTATATAAGGAGTTGTATGCAACGAAAAAAAAATCAGCACGGGGGGTCAACCCAATGATGGTTGATACGCAGTGAACGCGTTAATATCATCGTTCTTAAAGCAATTAAATTAACGAGAACACGTTTCCTTCAGAGGATCCAAGGGTGGCACACCAACCCTCAGTAGGCCTCCTGAATCCCCACATAACCCAGCCTAGAGAGATGACAGAGGCATAATGAATGTCAGGCTTTCACCATTCATCACTCCACTGATATTTCTTCTAAGATGGAAAAGTGCACATGCCTGGGAACATTAGTACAGCTCACTAAGGTACAGGTCTGTTTCCTTACCAATGTACCTGTGGAGGTTTGACCCTGCTGTCACCACCTGTGTGTCAGCAAGTAGAGGTTGGTTTGAGTTTTGGTTATTAACAGAGTGTTGCCCATGTTTTATAAGGAGGTATGACCCTGGGAAATCCGTACCATTTGGGAGGAGTTCTCAATCCAGTTTCCCATCTAATCTTACTGTTTACTTGGGTGGGGAGTTTCAAGGGGGGAGACTGTGGCCACGCCTTCTTCCTAAATTGAGCATAACAGTTATAAGCTTGCTTAGTGGCAGTCAAAGCTGGAAGGTTCGGCTGCTCTTCCAACAACCATCACTCACTCTTATGGAGGACAGGGTTCCTTGATTCCTCCGTGCTGGAGGCACTAGATGTGCAGGATGGAGGGTTTTTGAGAGAAGCGAAGCCACGCATTGCCATGTCCTGTGAGTAACTGACTCGTCCAGTGGTCTGGCACAACCCACTTTTTTCCAAGATGTTCACGGGCATTGGGAAAAACTCTTCACACCCCTTTTTCACTCTCCACTTAACTACCGTGCACTCTACAGCCAAATCAACTTGGAGCCGCTTCAGTGATGATACCTAATTGCAGCTCTCTGGATTGGGCCAGCACTCTCTTTTGATTGACTGTAAGGTGCTACCTCTGTCAATGGGACATCACATGGTCTCGTGCATGAGGATTAACTTGCAGGGGTCAGCAGACAAGTGTATGGCTCACAGTCAGTCTCCATGAGGCTCCTGAGAAGACCTTCGAAGAAAGCGTTGCGTCAAACACTCCTCTAATATCAATGATAACTGCTGACGTGCTTAGCCAGTGCTTCTAGGGAAGTGTTGCGGATTTCAACAATAACGTCCAGCATGGACTTTCCTTTAGTACACCCCCTGTGAGATTGCTGCCAATAACTCCTTCAAGGGTCTGCAATATCAAGATCTCTAACGTTTTGTCTGACTCGGAAAGAAGGCTGAGTGATCTCCAGCACTCCGTGCTAAGGTACAGTAAGGCCATGAGAGCTGGACACGACAGCTTGATTCGCTTTCTACACTTCTCAAAAATGGAGATTCAGATCAGATTAATTACGAACAGAATGTAGAACAGACACGAAAAATCATTGTGTACTAGGCTTAAGCCACTGGGCATTAGCCATCAATCGATGCAATTGTCTCATTGGTTCTCAGAAACTCAGCTAGTGTCAAGAAGACCAAAATACATGACCAGCTTTCTTGTCCACGCCATAATAATTGCAACTACTGTGAAATTCAATTTATCGTAAGAGGTTTCTTAAATATCTTTTCAAGGACAAAGTTTTCTATTTCCACAGTCTTCTTTCATCCTTGACACGGCTATAAGTCCTGCCTAAGTGAAAGGTCGATTCTGACCTCTCATTTACATGCACAATGCCCTAAGTTACCGAGTTTCCACCACATTCTGTTTGAGGCTTAATTAATCATGTACTTACCAACCAGAGTACGCAAGTCTACCGCACAGATTGCAGACATCCACATCGAAGGCGTCACTGGATATCATGAGCCTTTCAATGAGCATCATGCTGCAACAGAACGAGGCGCAGGAGCGTCATATAAATTATGAACAGCTAATAACAGTGAATAACACGCAAATCTTTAGACAGGGAGCTAAATTCAACTTCCAGTTGTCTAATGCGATATTCCGATTCTTGACATTATTACTGTAAAGGATTGGACGGGGAATCCCTTGCAATGTCAGATCAATATACGCAACCACTAGCCCCAAATTATTGGCTAAACTTAGCTCGGACTTGAAAAGGCAAAAGGGCTTACCAGCGTTTTCAGTCTCATTCTCGGGGGCCCCCTTCTTCAACGCAACGAACAGCGGTGGTCGGCAGTCTCCTATTACCCCAAGCCAGAGCAGCGAAAATGCCCAACGGTTGGGCAAATAATTAGGAGCAGAATGCGATTGTTTGTTGGCGGTTAAAGCGAACGTCGGAGCGAAAAAAAAACGTATTAACCACTTGCAACGCAGTGTGTAGCAAACTGAGGAAAAAGAAGGTGAGCGATTCGAGTCTCCGAGACCTAGTTCATCTTTACGATCACTGGCGATAAGGGGCAATCGAGGCCGAACGATTCACCGACAAAAGAACAGGAAATAAGTTCCCCACGACATCTATTTCCCTTCTTACTAGGTTTTTCCAGGTACATTGCAAAGCATACGGCAGTGGCCCAGAACTTAGGTACATAGGACTAGGGACTTTGTATCTTCCCCCCCCCCCCGTCCAGTGTTGTGACGTAAACCGACTATTCCACTGGTGTTTGCCAGTAGATTGTTTCCAAACACAGCAGCATCCTCAACACGCTGCAAGAGGAGCCAGGGAACTAGCAGCTGCCAGACTTTACTCGCTAATTGGAAATTCACCCAGAAACGCAGCCTGTTATCCCCTGTGATACTGAGGTAGAGCACTTTTGGTACTTACTGAAAGGTAAGTACCAAATTGTAACGTTCAATGTGGTGGGGAGGAGAAGTTTCCTTTGATCCACACGATGTACATAAGATTTATTAACAAAAGCGCTTGCCCATAGTATCTCACCAGCCAGAGGAGACGGACTCACCTAACAGGTACGTTAACCTTACCAGTCACTTACTTGACTATTCTTGACTAAGAGGTCAACCTGAAGAAACTAACCGGTAATATTCATATCTGTTTCTCACAATTGGTTTGTAGCGACACGAGAAACAACAGGCCATTACCTTGCTCCATAGCTGATGAGGCAATCTCTTTCCATCTCACCCACACGTAAACCACCTTCTCGGCTTTTTCCTTCAGTGGGTTGCCGCGTAAGGACAGCACGAGGACCTCTGCTACGAGCGTGCATCTTGTCTTGCACCATGTGCTTCAATTTTTGGTAGTACACCTGAAAATAAATTATACATTTCAAACGTTAAAGGTCAACACGAAATGTACTACATCATAGTGAGGAAGAGTGACATGTTAAGGTGTATTTGCGATTTATAATACACATTCTTAGCCAATTGACATCAGGATTTTTAGTACCTAGTTGTGCCTACCTACTCGGCAACCCAATCGGCGGAAGCCCTTATGGGGCCAATTATAGGCCAAAAATGGTTAAACATATCAGGTGCGTAGCAACACACTACTTTCTGCCACCCCCGTAAGTTCGAACGCCACCTACATAGGCGGGCGCTATATCTTCGTTCAACTCATTTCTACAGAAACATTTATGCAGAACTAAATGTAGGGACTATTTAGCTGAGAGTACTCCGTAAGTTTAATCGAAATCGTTGGAGCCATTTTTCAGAAAATTGGAATACCGATAAATTAATATTCGTCAAATCTCCTTTTCTAAGTTAACTTGGCTTATATCTCCGTTCAACATATATATACAGAAATAATTATGGAGAACCAAATGTGGGTAAGGGGGACTAAAAGACACTACAACGATTGATCGAATTTGGTGAAGCAGTTACTCCAGAATTTACGGAAATGTTCGAAAAAACGTTATTTTCGACACATTTTCATTTTTATCTCTGTTCAATGGACTGACAGAAGAACATTTATTGAAAACAATATGTAGGTATTAACTATTTGAAAACATCCTGTGAGTTTAGTGAAAATCGCTGAAGTCGTTTTGCCAAAAAGCGTAAAAAACCTATTTTTGCTTCATAGGCCTATATCTCGGTTTACCGTATTTTCATGGAGATATGTATGGAGAAGAAAAGTTAGGTATTGATTAGTAAAAGATTATTTGAAAGTTTAATCAAAATCGTTAGAGCCGTTTTTGAGAAAAACGCGAACAACCTTAGTTTTTGGTACATTTTCGTCCCCCCCCCCCCCTCATACCGGCCGAAATCGTCCACAACCTTATTTTGGTGTCTACGCCACCAGCTCAATCAGACCAGCCGTTCTCCCGCAAATCGAACTACAGACGAAAACCCAAATTTTTTTTTTTTACCCGATTACTATACTTTCCTTCCCGTCGGGTAGCGGAAAGTAAAAATTAACAAGAACTCAATTTTGACAGTTTCATCGTAATTACGTCGTGTTTTGGTGAGTCTCAGAGGTATTCCCCACAAAGAAAAGCCACTTAGAATTTGAAGAAAACTAAACTTACCGGACCAGAATAAATATAAGCTTCCAAAGGCTCCCCAGTGATTCCTGAATAGAAAAAATCTTTTCCTTGAAAATTGAAGCCGTGTTTGATCAGTTCTTCACAAACGTCCTGAACTTTGGCTCCGCCAAAGGCTGAAAATGAAGTGTCAGCTTCAATTTGAGCGAGGATATAACCTTTCGACATTTAAGAGCAAATAATTATACACTTTAAAGCAGACAGATGGTACGAACTAGACTGCCTGTATGAAGTGTGTCGGCACACCTTATTACTTTAATGTTTTAGTATCATTTTAATAATTTTCAATTTACTGGAAGATCGCGTTGGTTTTTTGTTTAAATTCTTACTCTACTGGGAAGTCGTCCGCGCTAAAATCTGAGTTTTGACTAGTCTGGCAGTTGGTCAAACAGTGCTTATACCTCATCCCAATGATTCACCTTTTAATTTTGAAAGAATTCAATTTCCCATTAAGTTATCTTTTGCCGTAGCAATTAATAAATCACAGGGGCGAACATTTAAACACGTAGGAATCGATTTACGTCAAGACTGCTTTTCACACGGCCAACTATATGTCGCGCTGCCAAGATCGGGTTGGCGGGAAAATCAGTATGTTCTTCTACCACCACAAAAAAATAAAACTAAAAATATCATTTACGCTGAAGTACTTTAAAACATATTATTTTTAAAATTTCTTATTCACGATCATAATAACAAAAACCCTGCAAATTATTACACAACGGTTTATTATTTGGATAATCAGCTTGACCTAGCATTAATGCTCCGAGACCATTCGATTCAGGATTGAAAAATATCATAATGAAACCCAAAAAAAGGTCGAAAAGAACTGAATCGTAATATTAAAATAAATAAAAAAATAAACGAAAGTATCTAGAAAAAACTTAATTTTAATATGAAAACATGCACGCTAAATACTAATATCAAAATTTAACCAAAAATCTATGAAAAAACCAAAATGAGAATGAAACCAAAGAATCTAAAAAAATTGAATCGTATTAAAGCCAAAACGTCGGGGAAATAGGAACGGGGGCGCTCGAAGCGAAAGGCGAAAGGGGAGTTGTGGCGAAAGGGGAGTTTAGCCGCCCGCCCGCCCACGAGGCGAGGACGCCACCGGTTGTTTTTTATTCAGACGGGAGAGACGCTGTAGCTCCCGCGTTGTACTGCGTTTCGTTAATTTTTTTAACCGTTTTTTGCCCATTACAACCACGGGCTTCGTCCGATCGGATTGCCGAGATGGCGGGCACAACTAGTTACCAAATCGGATCTTTGGGCGAAAGAACAAATTTTTTAGACCACGTTAAAGGCACAAAACGGCCCGGACGGCGGACGGACATTGCAAATTTGGAATCTCCATGCCTTGAAACGTAAAGTATCAAATTTTGAGGGGGGGTTGTAAAAAATTTTTCGTGACCGAAAACATAGGGTTATTATTCAGAATAAATAATAAACCAAAAAACCAACGTGAGCAATCAAAAGATAATCGCGATAGTATTTCCGACAACCACGCGGGCACAGCTAGTATATTCTAAAGGCTGAAAAGGACGTTATTGTCACTTGGAGAGCCCCTAAACTGCCGTAACAGTAGGCTTTTCCTTACTTATTTTTGTCATTATTTTGAGTTAAGACGTCAGACACTCCCCACATCTATTAAGCACTCGCCACAACACGCACCTCTTCTCTTACCTACTTTTGCCAGAATAACGTTGTACCGCCCAAGGAACGGCGCTATCGAGACGAAGAGCTGAGCATCAACATTCTCCCCCTAGAGAGAAGGCTTCGCTATCGTTTCTCCTCCTTGCCTTAAACCATATCACCGGCACGAGGAGTGATAGTTAGATAAGGTACCAGCTTGAGAACCGAATTCGAGGTGGCGAGTAGCCCAAATACGGAGTTAGCCGAATCGAGAGTGCTTGCTCAGCAGAGGACGATCGCTGAGCCTTCCACCGAAATCCCGAGCTCTCTCTGGATTTCCGTCCCCCGAGGAAGGTTGCCCTTCACTAACCCGAATACAATTTTTCTAGTCTCCGCAGTTATTCTTTTTCCTAGTCTCCCAGCATTCTCTTCCTTCTCAATCACCACCTATCTTTTCGCACCTCTTAGTTTTTCCTTTCTTTACTACGGGAGTGTGAAGGTAAACCAAACCCCCCTCGTAACATTGGTGGCAGCGATATGCGAACAAGTTCACGCTCCTTCATTCCAAGAAAAAGAAGAGAGCCTGAGAGAAAAAATTAAAAAATTAAGAGAGAAAATAATGAGACGAGTTCTCGGGTCCGAGATTCGCTGACGCTGTGAAAGTTCCAGCGGAGAGAAAAATGGTGACGCGCCTACTACAATGTGAATGGAAAAAACCCTGCAAATTATTACACAACGGTTTATTATTCGGATAATCAGCTTGACCTAGCATTAATGCTCCGAGATCCATCCTGTTCGATTCAGCATCGAAAAATATCATAATGAAACCCAAAAAAAGGTCGAAAAGAACTGAATCGTAATATTAAAATAAACAAAAAAACGAAAGTATCTAGAAAAAACTGAATTTTAATATGAAAACATGCACGCTAAATATTAATATCAAAATGTAACCAAAATTCTATGAAAAAAAAACAAAATGAGAATGAAACGAAAGAATCTAAAAAAATTGAATCGTATTAAAACCAGAATGTCGGGGAAATTGGAACGGGGGCGCTCGAAGCGAACCCGGGGGGAGTCAAGCGGGAGGCGCGCTGCTCGCTCGCCTCGAGAGCGGTTGGTTTTTTAAAGAGACGGGCGGGGCGGAGGGAATTCAAACGACGAAACGCTTGTAGCTCCCGCGTTGTACTGCGTTTCGTTAATTTTTTTAACCGTTTTCTGCCCATTACAACCACGGGCTTCGTCCGATCGGATTGCCGAGATGGCGGGCACAACTAGATACCAAATCGGATTTTTGGGCGAAAGAACGAATTTTGTATACCACGTTAAAGGCACAAAACGGCCCGGACGGCGGACGGGGGACGGCGGACGGACATTGCAAATTTGGAATCTCCATGTCTTGAAACGTAAAGTATCAAATTTTGAGGGGGGGTTGTAAAAAATTTTTCGTGACCGAAAACATAGGGTTATTATTCAGAATGAATAATAAACCAAAAGTAAGCGCCCTTTCCTTGTCGCCCTCTCGTTCCCCCGAATCTTTGATCGGATTTTCCGGGGATTCGCTCAACTCTCAAAAATCCGTGCATTAAAAGTCGTCCGCTCCAGGAGCAGCGGCTAACAGTGAGAAGAGGAGATGTACCGCCTGACTCCCTTTAAAGGCAACCGGTTGATCGTGGTCTAGTGGATAAGACAGTTGATTCATAATTCTCGACGAAGATCGAGGATTGTGGATCGAGCTCCGGCGCGATTGCTGTAATTTTTGCCTGAGTCAGCGGATCCCCAAAACGTCTCCAAACCCCCCTCGTAACAACGTCTATGTACGTCATGAACTCACCTGTGCCATAGTTGAACTTTCCTTCTAGAAGTCCAGCTTTTCCGGCTAAAAGCTCGATAAGTTTGCCGACTGTCATACGAGAAGGAAATCCGTGAGGGTTCATGATCATATCGGGACAAATCCCGTAGTCGTTGAAAGGCATGTCCTCTTGTTCGACTATCAGACCTGTGGAGGTAAGACACGAGGCTTAGGCTCATAAAATGGTGTTTTGAGGGTGTTAAAAATCTACTGACAGAAATGGCTTAACAAATAAATCGGATGAATAGCAATTCGTAATTACGGGTCTGGTGGTAGGTCTGCACAAATCCAACCTCAGTTAACGTACCTGTTAGGTGAGTCCGTCGCCACTGGCTGATGAGATACTGTGGGCAAGCGATTAAGATGTAAAGATATCATCGTCTGGCCGTTAAGTCAGTACTCACGGCCAGACGAGGATGTTTTAACATCGAAAGCGCTCACCAGCCAGAGGAGACGGACTCATCTAACAGATATGTTAACTTTAGTAATTTACCTGCTGGCGGAACTAACCCAATTACTGTAATACCCAACCTCATCTGTTAGAGAAGAGTCAACTGAGAGTCGGTTGATTACTAAATTAAATTATACATAAGGGGTCCCTTCCATATGGTTAATATTTTCCACATACCTGTGACGCCTTTTTGACCGTGCCTGCTGCTGAACTTATCACCTATTTCAGGTCGTCTGGTTTGTCTTAAGAGAAGTTTAATTAAGAAGGCTTCTTCGTTGTTCGACGAAATCATTACTTTTTCTACAACGCTATCAACGCTACCTTTATAAGGCACCGGGACCTGAAACACGTACATTTGCGGTTTAGAGCGTAATACGTCCCTTATTTCATTTCAACTGCCTGGTCTCTGTTTATATGGACGAGTGAACCCTCTAAACAACGTATAGAAGTCAGATTAATAAAAAAACGAGTGGTCATTGAGAAATGCTGATCCCCGGGGTTTCACATTCGATAGAACCTCACAGGCATTCGTTTTTTTTCAGCCTCCTTTGCATTCCAGTGGAAACTCACTTTTCTCCAGAATTATCATCCAAATCTCTGGCAAGCATCGAGCAATCGACACACCACCAAAAACTCGCCCCCTTCTTAACACTTTATTCTACTTTCTCGAGGCTCCTAAGGCCTGCCTCTTCCTATTGGACTAGTGATACCACAATGGTTGCTGAATTGGCTGTAAAACAGAGGGCGGCACCAACGTCAGTCTCCTCAGAAACCTCTGGAGTTGTGGGGAGAGCGCTGGTTGAAAATGTAGAGAAGGTAGGGAAGTAGACTCAAGATGAGGAGTAGATGAAGGCAACAAGTTAGTTAGCTGTGTCAATAATTTGTAAACGGTGGGGGGAGGGGGGAGGGATCACTATGGTGAGAATTTGGGCGAGGAGGTGGAGGTCAACCTGAGCAAGGAGACAGGGAGCATCAACATGGCCTGAGATGAGACTATGGGGCAGCAGGAGACAATGCCCAGAAGAGCGACTGGTAATCAATGTAGGATTCGCATCATGTCGGGAAGAAAGGCAAAAAAGAGACAGGTAAAGGGTGAGTTGTTGATAGAGTAGTTGTGGAGCACAGGAGTATCGGAGTGGTGGAAGGATTTTATCGCACATTTTGCTAGTTTGAGAGATACACCAGCTCTGGAGTTGAGGCGATCCTCCAGGAAGGCACAGTCAGCATCAGGAGACCTTGAAATTGTCGTCGCAGATGAGGAAATTGATCCAGCTCAAGGCTGAGTGGACGTTGTTAATAACAAGAGTAAAAAGAAGGGGGCCAAGGTGGCAGCCCTGGCAGACACTGGACTAATCAACAAATGGTGCTAATAGGGCACCACCTGACCTCACCACCAGCCTGTACCCAGCTAGATAGTTGCTAATTCGTTCCAATAAAGCCGAAAACATCAAGCATCTCGAAGACACTGAGAATGGTAGGGTGGAGGGAACAGTGAAAGCCCTCGGAGAAGTCATCACGAGTCAACCTGCAAGCCCATATCTATGGCCGGTAGAGCGTACTTCTGAACAGACATTAGGTTGATGGCTATGAAGTGGCTTTTATGTTTAGTATGTCACCCAATGGTCATCTGTCTGAGAAAGCGCTCTCAGTTCTGCTTTTCCTATATTTGTACAACTCTCTTCCCTCAAGCGAACTAAGATTTTTGTACCTTATAAAACTATTCCTTCTCAATCTGGTGACAAACTGGGAGCTGGGCACTGAACAGAAACGATAGCAAAGCCTATTCTCTAGGGGAAGAACATAGCAGCTCATAATTAGCATAGCGGAAAAGACAGTGGTATTCTACTTGGCAATGTGTAGCATGTCCAACAATTTTTCAGTTTTCAGCAACGCCCACACTATAAGAATAATTCCTGAGTGTGCCAAAGTCCGACAAGCGTCCAGTATTGGCTAAGACCCCGATCCCAAAACGATGGCCCATTTCGAACATTCATCTTTTTAATTGATTATACGATTAATTGAAAAGAAAGTAGAAGTTCTTACCTCTTTGTGATCAACGTCAGCATTTGACTTCCCAGGAGTGGCGATCGACGAACTAGCTGCACTGCCGCTGATAACTGGCATCGTTTTGTTGACCAAAATCTGAGCAAAACCAAAAGGCTGGATTGAGAACATGCGAAAGAGGTAAAAATAGAGGTGGTACGCGAATATAGAAAGCGTAGTGCTGTTGATTACAGTTCAGAAAGGTAGATTAAAAAGGTAGATTAAAAGAACTCAGAAGGCAAAAACGACGTAAAGGTGTGAAAAACGCTGATACAGCGGATTGCAGGCTGGTGAAGCGGAAGCTGAAGAAAACTCAAGATTGAAGCTGATTGGAGCAGTGTTGCTTTCTGCAGAAAGTCAAACCTAGTCAAGGAGGTATAGCGGTTTGGTAAGGAGTTCTTTGGCTAGGTTTGAGTTGGATAGCTCAGGCAGTGGTTCGTGTCGCAATGAACAGAAATTTGAGTACTGATAAAATCTTTTACTCCGCCTCTCAACACAGCCGGCAAAGAATAGAACCCCCTGAGCAAATAGAGATGGAATCAGAGGCTTGAGATCACTGCACCATAGCAGCTGGTCACCCTCACATTAGGCTTAGCTAACTGGCACTTTGCCCTGCAATTCACTCTGAATACATCAGCACCCAGTTCCATTCCCCATTTTAGACCGTTGTTGAGAAACAGAAACCAGTCAGTGGGGGAAGAGGTGAAGAAACCTCCACACAAGATGTTTCTCAATTCAAGAATAATACAAGCAGGGTGATTCCTGTGCGCTCTTGACTAAACAGCAACTATCCTCACCGCAAGCTACAACTTGATTCTCCTTAAATTACCTGTCTGTCTTTGACTATTTCTCCTGGAGCAGCTATTCCATCTGTGTCCAACGGTTGGTGCTTGTAAGGAGGCGTGAGTGTTTCAGCATCGAGCATCGGTGGCATGATGCGATCAAACGTTTGATTAGCGTATTGTTTCAGAGTACATTTCGCGTTTCTGTACACCAAACACCTCCCGTAGCCTGAAAATCAAATATGAAGATTTAACGACGTATTTTCACCCTTAATCTTCTTCACTTATTGTAACGAAAAATTATAAGAAAAAATTAATAATGAGTAAAAGTTATTGACTTAGTATAACCAACCATCAAGTTAAGTCACATGAACCCTGAGGAAACAAAATTGTCTCTTCTGAAAAACATAACTCAATGGGCTATTTATCACACAATACAGCACCAAGTGGCACGTATTATTTGAAGACTACGCAGAGTTGGCGGGTCGGTAACGCCAACATGGAGCAAACCATGAAATGTTCAATGGAAGGGCAAGATGGACAGTCTGAATAGTTAAGAATGGTGACTGTCCTCGAGTTAAGACATTGAGCATCAGATGGGAGCTTCGCTTAGTGCTGATGAGTACTTTAAAACATGCAATGAGCCCAGCCAAGTCGACAGAAGTGTTGATGCCTCTAGAGAGACAAAAGAGCAGGCGATGCACGGGAAAGTTTCGGTTGGGAAACAGAACCTAAAGAAACCACTGTGAATGGAGTTAGTGGAGTAAGGAACTAAGAAATAGAGCTGGCTGAGCAGTTTTGTGTTACCAGCTTTAACCCCACATACATATGCGCCCCACGAGAGCGAATCGTGCTCTGAAATCCTCACACCAAACACTAATCCTAGTTCACAGCAATCATACTATTGTACTGATGGGGGTTTGGAGATGTTTGGTGTCGCTGACTCAGACACAAATTACAGCAATCGCAAGGAGCCGATCCAATAAACCGACATTCGACAGGATTATGAGCCATCGTCTTAACTAGTAGAAAACGATCGCGAGGGTTCCTTTTAATAAGAGTCAGTCAGTACTTTATTTGCACTAACTGGTGCTATCTACGTATGCGCCCTTCGGGGTACTTGAGGCATAAGGCATCCAATGCGAGGAATGATCAATTATCCAATTTAGATGTAAGGAGAGTTAAGCTTTGGACAGGAATCCCCACAACGCAAGTAGTGTTAGTGTGTCTCTTCTGAACGTGTTGTAATAAAATATTTAATAGACATTACCTCTGTCAATCGAAGCCTTGTTCAAAATCAACGCATCCTCGATGTCATAACCCGAGTAGCTCATCACAGCCACAGTAGCATTTTGACCAGCAGGCAGTTTGTCAAAGTTGATGAGATCAAGAGCATGGCTCTTCACCATCGGAGCATGAGGATACACTACATTATACATCAAAGTGTCTATCCGTTTTTGTTGGTTATAACCAATCGTTCCTGCAACACGGGATCATATATGTTCAAAATCAATAAAGTTATACATTAATCACATCAGAAAAAATAAACATCTAATCGTACAGCTTTACTCTGACTTAGTTGCCTATTTGAGACACTGTGGGGTTTCTAAACACTGTCCACTGGACTGACAACGAAAGTTCTTATCAGTTTGCCTTTGCCACTGTTGCAAGGAATAGGCATCTGCAAGCAAACCCCACGACACGTTATAACCGGACTGTCCTGACGATGCTAAAATGATACCTAAAAGAGGACCATCGGAAATAAGACCTCCCCCAACTCATTCCGTTGCCTTGAGTACCTCCGTCAATGAACTACAGGATTTCCCCCTGCGTCTCTTTTGTCTTTGTTTGGATATGAAATAATAGATCCTACATATCTCCTATTATACATCTCATAGCCAAAGAGAAAGGAAGGAGCGAACTGCAGTGCCTGGCATGTGTCAGAACTTGGACCATACTCCCAAGGGTGTGCTGTAACGAACTTTGAACGATGGTGCTCCTTATTGCTGCAATCAAACAGCCTCCTCTCTCCCCCCTGTTCAGGCAAGCGAAGATGGCGGCAGTCTTGGCCCGTATTGTGCGTATCGTTTATTTGTTTTTCATCAAAGCGGCCGAAGAATTATAATAATTATTTGTATAAATTTCATTGTCGACTCTGAGGTAAGCACCACTCCCACAAAAATTCAATTTTTAAAGCGCAACCCAATGATCGCCAAAAGACTACTGTTTCTTCACCCCACTCTCCCCCTCTCATTGTGAATCTTAACAGGAGCCACCTTGCCTAGGGCAACCACCTCTACAGCGCTACGTACCAGGTGAGATCAAGAAGTTTAAAAAAGTTACCACATTTACATCACTACTGTCGACAAAAACGTACTTTTACTTTTATTTACTATTAATTTTTAAGTAGAAATTTATTCTTTTCTTTTTGTTGTTATTTTGTCAAAGGTAGTCACACCAATCTTACTGTGCGTTTTTGGATAAAGTTAAATTTTTTGCGTGTTAATTTCCCACAAGGACTCTGTTGTGGTACCATTTCTATTTCCTTTGAGACCCATTCCTCCTCCGTGAGTTGGTCGAGGACCGTATAAATTTAATTATTCAACCTTACCCTTTTAATTTATTTTGTCGTTACAACTTGTTCGTTCAAGTTGCTTTGAGTACAACAGTACCACACATTCGGGTTTTTATTGTGTCGCTGAGGACTCAATTAAGAGAAATTTGACAGAGCACACGTTAGGATCCATGAAGGAAGACCGCGAGGAGGCGGCGGGCTGCGAGTTCATACTTGGGTACATGGAAAGCGATGCAGCCATTAGGTAGGACCGTGTTTGAAGGCGTACAAACAAGTCCAACTGCTCATTTCATCTTTTCCTAAAGTTAGACACTACCAAGGTGTTAAGGTGCTACGATGGGAATTTCGTGACCTCAACACATAGGGCTGGCTTGGAGGACCACGGTAAAATACCGAGAAATTATTAGCGAAACAAATGGTGTAAGAAGGGAAAGAACCAAAGAGGGAAAAAAACAATGAGGAAAATAATTCGAAATTAAAGAGGTTTGTATTAAAATAAGAAATTCTGCTAAGAAAATGAAAATACAAAGAAGGCTCGAGCAAAGAAATGAATAAATGAATTTGATTTTCGTTGGGGCCCTTGATGAGGTGGTTGAAAATACGGTGAATGTGGCGACGTGATGTGTGGAAGAAAATTGGAACGATCTTACCGATGTTCGGAAGTAACGGAGATGATGAAGGGAAGAGATGAGACAAAAGTGAAGCGACACGTAAAAAAGGTGTTTGATGGATCGCGTCTTAAAGAGTTGGATGGAACGCGGTTGTACTGCAGTAGATGTGGAAAACGCACTGATCGCATGAGCAGCTCAGTAGGCGGAGGAAAGTTGGTGGGGTGATGCCAGTTTTGGTGTGTCTTGATGGGATTAGATGAGCAAAGTTTTCAGGGCCACGTTTGTTTGCTGCTCCTTTCTGTTGTTGGTCAAAGGAGCAGCGGAGCCAGTAATCAGGAGATCGCAGAGTTCGAGGGCCTCAGAAATTTTCGCCCCAATATTAAACACAAGGTGTAAACAGGGACAGAGAGAGAGTTATTTAAACACATTGGGGCTGTGAAAGAAGTGCAGATTTGAGGCTGGAAGGTGTTTTGCGACTGTGAAATGAGAGGACTTTACTTTTTCCAACGAAATGCGAACGAATGTTGAAATATGCAGTTAATTAACGCGAAGTAAACTGTAAATAAGAATGAATAGTTTTAACACGCAGAGTTTTGTATCACTCACCCATAGCTTGCTTCCCCATAGCACACTGATAAGTATTTCTAGGGCTCTGGTTATGATGAGGGTATGGAACAAGAGCGGCGCAGACTCCCAACAGAGTGAAATCCGCAATTTCTAAGTGGGTAGTTTTATCGTTTACTTCCTTTTCGTTGAGAGCAACCATACTGTCGTTCTCTTCGTTCACATCCAAATACTCGATCAAACCTGAAACATTTGAGGAAAATTATAACAACACGTCAAGGAGCAGGACCCAAAATGAGCTGCAACCGAAATGTGTGAATCATCCAGCACTCTTCCCTGGCTGCAAGTGTGCTGTAGGAAAATGCTTTCAATATAATGCCAGAAAGACTGTTTATAATATGTTCGAGACCGACAGCAATGTTTACTCTTTCACTTTTTGTTGTATTAATTTAAGTAGACCTTTGTCACTGTCCGTGTCTCACAGCCGGTCATCGTCGCCATTGGCTCAAGTTGATTCGCACTTTGTTGGTTACGAAAGGTGAACATCAAGACCGAAGAACAAGGCTTCCCCTCCCCCTCCAAGAAAGCAGGTGCCGAAATGCTGTGCAGACACCACCATTACCTTGTTTGCGATCAAACTGACAACTCCAGTCTATTTTTTACACGCGTAGCCGAACGTTTTCGCCGACTCCATTTCATTTTCCCAAAATCGCCTTTGGATCTTCGGTTTCGGTTTGGATACGTTTATCCCTGGACTACCTGGAACGACCCCGGACTCCAACGAAAGCCCAGACCAAGGCGCGTCAACGCTGTGCTGTTCTCGTCACCATCTCAGCTTCCACGAAAAGAAGCTCTCCACTCAAATTCCTTTTCAAGCTAAGTCTTTATTTTTAAGGGCCCTTTAGGTAGGATATCTTTATTTTAACCTCATTTATACAATTTCAATAAATCTTTCCTCTGTTACGCTTGAAGTTCAGATCTCGCATTTTGTCTCATTTCACTCTGCTCCTGGTAAATGAAATACTGATTCTAAGTTAAGTTTTCTTTGAACTCGACCGTTTAGAGGCCAGGGAAGAGACATTCTGATCCCAGTGGTAACAGACATAATAGTCAGAAGGGCTTCTCTTTTTTTCCTTTCTATTTTCCTTCTCTCGTGTTTTTTTCTTCTGGTGTAATCTCCATCCTCGCCAGCTCTTCAGCCCTGCAAGTTGGAACTTCACACCTTATCGCCTGAAACTCTCCCAGCTCTCGACCCCTCTCAATAAGAGGCCCTAAGGTTGAGATTCAGAACTGCAAAGACCACTATAGGGAGCAAGACGTTCGCAACCAACCTTAGCGTTTTAGCAAAGATTCTTAAACCAGAGCTTGTCACTGCCAAAGCTTCTGACAACGAATTGTGCATGTTGGGACTTTGCACTCTACGGCGACAACTACTTCTTACAAGGAAGGTCAAATCCACCCATTTTTGTGGGACAGAATATTTTGATTCCCCTTCCATTTTATAACCATCTATTTTTCCGCTCCAGTAAAAGTGTTTTGTTTTGCTTTGATTTCATTCGCCTTTTTCGCTGCCATTATATTTAGAGTTCTAATTGGTGTCTCAGTCAGGCAACACGGGGGTTAAAAGGTGCTTTGATTATTAGGGTGACGAAGGCGGACACCAATATTTCGCTCGAACAATCATCATTGGTATTAACCAACCACGTACATTCCACACTCACAGCTCACTGGGTTCTCAACAGAAGGGAGGATCTCCTTGAGAGGTGAAAATGGGGCGTACAAGGAGCTCCTGCACACGCTTCTCACAATGGCCCCACAGTGCCTTGGTATACAAGGGCTTGATGAGATCAACCAGTGCACCCCTCAGGGACTCCAAAGGGGAAAATCCATTGTTGACTTCAAAAATAACCTTTGAGGCTTTTGTTCCCAGGGAAACCAATTGAACGGGTAGTTGAAATACCATTTCAGAGGCTTTTGGTCAGAAATGCTCCAAGGGAAAGCCCGAAATCAGGATTTCACGTTAGGGCCAACAGCCACGAACTAATTCAGCCTGAGCTGAGCTGAACACTCCTGTTGTGGTCATTACGACTCCCGGACACTATCATAAAACGTTTTGTAAATTTGGGTAGCGAGTTTTTCTCGTCGATCGGAGACATAGAACGTCGAGTTTATGAGTGATCAAATATAGCGTTAGTTGGTGCCAACATCGTGGATTGATATGCTTCAATTTATATTTGAGAATAACATAAGAGACATTAACTGTTACTGTTTAAGTGGTATATATAAGATTATGACAAAAAGAACGCTCATTTAGAGGAGATTTATATTTAACTACTTCAATACGAACAGCACACAGAACAAAAGTACAATTATGGAGGTGTTGGTCATGTGACGCTTCATATCCCTAGGGGCAGCAAAGGTTGACACTAACAGTATACACTGTGGAGTCCAAACTTTGGTCGGGAATTTGCTGCAAAGGGCGAGGGAGTGGGGAACGCCGCCTCAAACGTTGGAAAGACGCAGGAGGGCAGTCGCAGGAGAATTGGGAAGCCGTCGCTGAAGCTGCTAGCGAATCGCCGCGTCAACCCTTTCCAGGCAGAAATAAGGACCACAGGCTTACTATTTTTTTAATTCTGGGCACCCCTTTGGATCCCGGAGGCAGGTGCGGAACCATATAAATTACAACACCATCATGATATTGATTTAACCATTAATAATTTAAATTAAATTTATTCGTCCGGCTTGAGGAAGTTTTTTTGTGTGAGCCTAAAGGAGGTCCCCCACCCTATGAGAGTCTTTTTGGTTTATTATTCATTCTGAATAATAACCCTATGTTTTCGGTCACGAAAAATTTTTTACAACCCCCCCTCAAAATTTGATACTTTACGTTTCATGACATGGAGATTCCAAATTTGCAATGTCCGTCCGCCGTCCCCTGTCCCCCGTCCGCCGTCCGGGCCGTTTTGTGCCTTTAACGTGGTCTAAAAAATTCGTTCTTTCGCCCAAAAATCCGATTTGGTATCTAGTTGTGCCCGCCATCTCCGCAATCCGATCGGACGAAGCCCGTGGTTGTAATGGGCAAAAAACGGTTAAAAAATTAACGAAACGCAGTATAACGCGGTACGTCTTTGAAGTCCCTCGCCCCCGCCCATCAACAGCGATCGTCACTGGTCCGGCAACACCGCCGCCCCCCACCCCTTTCCACTCGACTCACCCCGTTCGCCCAATTAGCCCCGGCGTTTTTTTTTTTTTTGTCTTCCTAGAAGCGCTCGTGTTTCGTATATAACCTTTGGCACTACGATTTGTCTCTTTATCGTCCGATTGCCTTGTTCTCGTCTTCACCTCCACGAATGACTCTTTCTCTCCGTCTCAACGGTAGCAAAATATCTGTTATCTTCGATTGAACTTTTCATTATTCGCTTATTTTTGGTTTATTTATTATTAGTTCGTTCGTTTCATTTTTTTGGTTTTAATACGATTCAATTTTTTTAGATTCTTTCGTTTCATTCTCATTTTGTTTTTTTTTCATAGATTTTTGGTTACATTTTGATATTAGTATTTAGCGTGCATGTTTTCATATTAAAATTCAGTTTTTTCTAGATACTTTCGTTTTTTTAAATATATTTTAATATTACGATTCAGTTTTTTTCGGTCTTTTTGTGGGTTTCATTTTGATATTAGTATTTACCGGCCGTGCTCATTGCTTTTGTTTATTTGCCTAAGTAACGCCAGCAAACTAATTCACAGAAACAAACTATACACGCATTCCTACACACCGGGTACACGTTAATGCAGTTTTATTGAAACACCAAATCAATCTTAGTATCTACTTACAAGCGCCTTTATTTCCATTCAGTACTCAATTGCACATTTAAATTCGCGTTTCACTTTTTGAGCAGTAGGTAACATGGATCCATGTAATTTTGACATTTCTCATTGTGAGAATTCAAGTTTGATTGTGATTGACATCCCTGTTCCTGACCACAAACCTACCAAGAACGTGAAAAAGCGTATTAATCGTAAGAAACATTTGGCCGATGATAAAATTCGAAAGCAACATGCACGACAAAATGTACTTACACGCATTAACGAAGCTAAGAAACGGAGAGAAACAAGGGAAAGCAAGGGCGTCACAGGCTTACAAAGAGAGGTGGTAAGGAAAACGATTTCTCGTCAGGATCCTGAGACCCGTGCCTGTGAGGCCCAAAAAAGGAAAGATGCAAGGGGAAAGTGTGGGGCTGAAGGATTGGAAAAAGACAGGAAGAGAAAAACAATTTCTCGTCTGAATCCTGAGACCCGTGCCAATGAGGCCATAAAAAGGAAAGATGCCAGTGAAAAGCATGGGGCTGAAGGATTGGAAAAAGACAGGTTGAGAAAAACAATTTCTCGTCTGAATCCTGAGACCCGTGCCAATGAGGCCATAAAAAGGAAAGATGCCAGTGAAAAGCATGGGGCTGAAGGATTGGAAAAAGACAGGTTGAGAAAAACAATTTCTCGTCTGAATCCTGAGACCCGTGCCAGTGAGGCTCAAAAACGGAAAAATGCCAGTGAAAAGCGTGGGGCTGAAGGATTGGAAAAAGACAGGTTGAGAAAAACAATTTCTCGTCTGAATCCTGAGACCCGTGCCAGTGAGGCTCAAAAACGGAAAAATGCCAGTGAAAAGCGTGGGGCTGAAGGATTGGAAAAAGACAGGTCGAGAAAAACAATTTCTCGTCTGAATCCTGAGACCCGTGCCAGTGAGGCTCAAAAACGGAAAGATGCCAGTGAAAAGCGTGGGGCTGAAGGATTGGAAAAAGACAGGAAGAGAAAAACAATTTCTCGTCTGAATCCTGAGACCCGTGCCAGTGAGGCTCAAAAACGGAAAAATGCCAGTGAAAAGCGTGGGGCTGAAGGATTGCAAAAGGACATGGTAAGGAAAAAGATTTCTCGTCAGGATCCCGAGACCCGCGCCAATGAGGCCCAAAAAAGGAAACATGCCAGGGGAAAGGCTGGATCCAAAGGCCTCCTAGGGGATCGGGAAAGAAAAGCCAATGCAAGATCCTGCGCGGAAGTTAAACTGAGTGAAAGACAAAGAGATCGTATTCGAAAAACAAATGAGAGAAATAATGAAATGGTGCGTCATAGACAGGAGTTCTTAAAATATTTAGAACACAATATACAGAGTGGGCGGGATGTGGCATCGTCTAAACTTCAACAGTGGTATATGAATTCAAAACTAATTGGACCTGACAAAGTTTGCACATGCTGCCAGAACCTGTTCTTTCCACATTCAATGCGCAAATTATCTGGTGTAGCAGTATCGAAGCACATCAATGATCTTGAACAACTTGAAAGCTTCCTATCTAGAGTTCGAACATCCCAATCTAATATGGTTTGTTCTACTTGCTCCAAGTACATTAATAAAGCTAAAACGCCTAACACCTTGGCCGATAAGAACTTGACTTTTCCGGAGATACCAGACAGTGTTGTAAAACTATCACCGCTGGAGCTTCGCATGGTGTCCCCTTGCATTCCTTTTATGCAAATTAAATCATTAATGCCAAACATTTTAAATGGCCAACAATGCATCAAGGGCAGCGTAGTGAACGTATCAGTAGATGTTAATGAGATGATAGATATTCTCCCAAGACATTTTGACAACATGAGTACTATCCAATTAAAATTGAAGAGACACATGGATCATAAATCGCATTATATGTTTGAAACAATAAGACCTCAACACATTTGTGACGCGCTCAATTACCTCGTTACAACTCCGTTGTACCTCAAACACAATATAAAAATTGATGATTCTTTCTTATCCAATGCTAATCAACAAACGAATGTTAACTTCATTGTTGATGACGAGGATCGTTACAATTGCGTTACAACTGGGGTTATTGTATCTGATGATATACCAGAAGATGAATTGGAGAACTTAAATGTCAATGACGTGATGGATAACGATGTTTTGATTGTGGATCGAAGAGATCAAACCCCTGATTCGAATTTGCAAACTATAGCCCCTGGGCAAGGTAAACAGCCAGTACCTTGGCACATTCTGCCAGAGCTTGAAGAATTGTGCTTTCCACGGATTTTTGCTGGAGAAAAATTTGATGCTAAACAGGTTTTAAGCTACGCTCAAAGAATCAAATTTGAAGCTCGTCACAGAGATAGAAGGTCTTGCACGCCAGAGCGCCTATTTTTTATGGCAAAGAAGAAAATTGAGATGAGCGTTTTATCAACTGCCAACGTTTGCTTGAGAAAATGTAAGAAAGATGGGCGCACTTACAGGGCAAAGGACGTATCCAAATCAAATTTCATTTTAGATGCTATTCGCCACAACGAAGGCTATAGATTTCTTAAACAGATCAGAGCGTCCCCTGCATATTGGGAAGACAAAAAAAAAAACGTGCTAGCCATGGTAAGACAATTGGGCAAACCAACGATTTTCTTGACATTCTCTGCTGCTGAACTCCACTGTCCTGAACTTTTGGTCATTCTGTATCGCATCCAATACGATAAAGTAATATCCATTAGAGAAGCCATTGAATTGGAGGATTTCACCAAAACCAAACTTGTCAAAGAGGATCCAGTTACTTGTGTGAGATATTTTGAACAAAAGGCTAAAAACCTCATGAAAGTATTGGAGGACAAAGCAGGCCCTTTCGAGGAGCATCACGTGATTGATAGTTACGAAAGAAGAGAATTTCAAGCGCGAGGCTCAGTGCACACACATAACCTGCTTTACGTAAATAACCCTCCACAATACGACCCTCACGATAATTCTAAAGTCACGGAATGCGTGACATTCATCGACAGATTTATTACTTGCAGATACGATCCCAAAAATCCTTTGATGTCCGTCCAGAGGCATCGGCACACATTCACTTGCCACAAAGGTAACAAAAATAAGAAACGTTGCCGTTTCAATTACCCGTTGCCAGTCATGCCGCGAACCATAATTCTTGAGCCCCTTGAAAAACAAGAAATTACAGCAAAAATGATAAGCGATTTAAAAAGAATACGGAATCTAATGACGAAATTCTTTGATCAAAATACAATCATGACGTGGGAAGAGATTCTGGATAAACTTAATCTAACTGAGGGAGAGTACATCGCAGCGATTAAAAGCTCATTGAAAAATACACAAGTTTTTTTGAAGAGGTCCAGTTTGGAAGTTTCTATAAATGCCTATAACCCCGTAATACTCAACTTAAATCGGTACAACATGGACATTCAGTTTATTTTAAATGCTTATAGTTGTGCATCTTACGTGGTGAATTATATAAGCAAAGCGGAGGGTGGCATTTCAAAACTCCTTAGACAAGCTGATAAGGACATGAGTGATGGAAATTTATCGGTAAGAGAGAGGTTGCGTAAAATAGGCAATGTGTTTATTAACGGTAGCGTCATGTCAGCTCAAGAAGCTTGTTACCACGTACTTTCTCTTCCTTTCTCTTTAATGAGTCGATCGTGCGTTTTTATCAATACTTCCCCTCCTGATGAGAGAGTGAGAATTTTAAAAACTGAGAAAGATTTACAAGAAATAGATGCTGATTCAGAAGATATTTTTATGGCTAACGTTATTGAGAAATATGCCAAAAGGCCAATGCGTTTGGTAAACACCTGCCTAGCTGATTTTGCGTGCAACATTCCGCCCAAACAGAAACATGACCTTGACATGAAGAACGAAGATGAGCAAATCCCTCTCAGACGTAATTACAACACCAAGATTCTTAGGTTTCGAGCGTACAAACAAGAGCAAGATCCTGCCAACTATTACAGAGAGCAAGTTCTTCTCTTTTTGCCTTGGCGTAATGAACAGTCTGATGTTATTCAAAAAGATTCTAAACTTATATACTCTCAGAATTCAGCGATAATTTCAAACAATAAAGATAAGTATTTCAGTAACGTTACAACCGAAATACTCGAAAATGCGGTAGATTTAGTGAACAATGAAGATCAAGAATCACAACCGCATGAAAGTGAAGATGATGAGTCGATGTTTTCTGTAGACATGTTCGCTCAAGGAGGAATTGAAGATCCTAAAAAAGACGGTTCGAAATACACTTACAAGCCGATCGCTTTACCAACCAGGGATGAAATATTTTCGAGCATGCTAATTCTTAATGAAAAGCAAAGAGATATAGTAATGCACGTCTTACATTGTTTCAAGACAAACTTGCTCCCAATTAGAGTATTTTTATCAGGATCAGCAGGTGTTGGAAAGAGCACTGTAATCAAAACTATCAATCAGCTCTTAACTTATCATTTTTTCCATCAACCAGAAAGCGAAAAAATCGATAATCCCGTTTACGTTCTTATAACAGCTCCATCGGGTAAAGCAGCTTTCTTGATTGGAGGCATCACGCTTCATGCAGCCTTTGCGCTCCCCGTGTCACAGTACGGAGGACGCATGCCAGACTTGTCAGAGGACATAGCAAACACAATACGTTGCAATTTATGCCGATTGAAATTGCTTATCATCGATGAGGTGTCAATGTGTGGAAGCCTCATGTTCCACAGAATCGACACACGCTTAAGGCAGATCACCGGACGTGACAAGTCTTTTGGCGGTATTTCCGTTCTGCTTGTTGGGGATTTAAACCAATTACCTCCCGTTCAAGATAGCCCAATTTTCAAACCAACCAAAGGAAGCGGTTTAACAATGTTCGCTGGCACCTCAGTGTGGGACGAGTTTCAGTTTTTTGAACTGACAAAAATAATGCGTCAGAAAGAAGAACAGTCCTTTATAACAGCACTAAACAATTTAGCCGTTGGAAAAATGACTCGCGAAGACATTCTGACAATAAAACAACGGGAAGTAGAGCCAGAACAAGTTCCTGAAAATGCCATCAGACTTTTCTACAAAAATATTGACGTTGACAATTTTAATGAACAAAAAATTATGTTACACAAAAATTCCCCAATTGAGTGCACAGCTATTGATCGCATCATGATTAAAAAGTGTTCACCTGAACAGAAAATTAAATTTATGGAAATTATGAAAAACAAAAAAAGAACAGACACAGGAGGTCTACCATATAAGTTGATTTTGAAAATAGGGATAAAGTACATGCTCATTTCTAATATTGATGTTGCTGATGGGTTAGTAAATGGGGCATGCGGAATTCTTGAACGAATAACGCCGCATTTAGAGCCCCGATATCTCTGGTTTAACTTCGGAGATCAAAGAGTGGGAAACATTCAAAGACAGAAATTGTCTCAGATCGCTGTCAATTTCGGTATAACCGATACAAATTGGGTTCCCATAGTTCGAAATACAGTACAAATAAGTCTTTCCAAGAAAATTGGTTATCAATCGTCGAGAACTCAATTTCCTATTGTTCCTGCAGAAGCTTTAACAATTCATAAAGCTCAAGGACAAACTTATGATAGCGTATGCCTGGACTTTAATAAAATTAGAGGAATTCAGCGCTCAATGTTGTACGTAGGATTGAGTAGGGTTCGACAGCTTAGGGATCTGTACATCGTGGGCATATTCAAGCCACCTAGACACCCCCCTGATTCAGATCCTGTACTCGTGGCTTTAAGTGAGTTGAGACAAAACAAAACTCTAAAACTCTCGTACTCGAAACTATTCACTGGAGACGTAGTCAAAATTATCTATCATAACTGCAGGTCACTTAAAACTAATCTCAAGTATATTCAGTGTGACCCTTGGTATTCACAAGGAGATTTTATCATTTTATCAGAGACAAATCTTTATGAAAGTGACCACTGTTGTTTACAAAATTACTTCATACTGTTTCAAAGCAACGTCTCTGCAGACAAATCAATTAGAGGACAAGGAATTCTCGTTCTGTGCAAAGAAGAATTGAAGCCTCATTCAGAATTGACGTTCAGCAACACATTTTATTCCAATGCAGGCCATTTCGCAATCGTTATTGTTGCTTTCCATAATGTTCGCATAGTTTCTGGATACAAATCCCCAAGATTTCCAATATCGTTGTTCAAGGAAATTATCTCTCCACTCCTTCATAATTTGAAGCTTACCAACAACATTGTAGTTTTGGGGGACTTCAACATTGATGCGTTCTCAGAACAATGTGGGTTAGAAACCTACATGAACGCGATAGGTTTCAATCGTGGATTAAAAGCTGGGATCTCTACCACTGATTTCAACACTCAAATTGACACTATTTGGGTAAAAAACGTTCACCACTTCAATTCTGGCACTTATGAATCCGCATTTTCGGATCACAAACCCATTTTTATTGGGCTTACTAGTCAGCAACATACGCTCATTGCTTCAACCAATTCATCCTTTTCAACTGCCGAGGTTCAATCATGTTTAAACTCAGATGAAATTGAAGTTTCCCGACGTCCAACGTACAACTACCTCCACACACTACCTCTGGCTAATCCGATTTTTGAGTCTCCAGGTCCAAAGGATAATTCAATAGTTTCCGATGTACATACCAAAAGCACAATTGCTGTCTCTAATGACTATGTACATTCGTTGAGCGAGCCTAAACAATTTGTGGAACCTGACTTCATTTGGCATCGTGACTTTAAGTTGACTGATTCAATTACTCACGAAATTCTTGCAGGTGAAATGCTGGGGGATGACACAATCAACTGTCTGTTACATGTTATAAAGCGAAATTCACGTTTTCAATCACAAGATGTACTTTACTATCAGGCACCTCACCGTTATACCACAGTCTCTCCAAACGAAGATGACATCCAAATTTTGTTTCAAGGGGCACGTCAACATTGGATTACTATTTTCTACGAAGCAGCTTCCAAAACCCTTAAGGTTTACGATAGTCTGAATGGGGGTCAACTCGATAACATTCAAAAACATGTCGTCCAAACGTTATACCCTCATATCAACATATACACTGATATTGAGTTCGTGAAGGTAGCACAACCACAAAGAGATGGCATTCAATGTGGAGTTTTCGCTTGTGTTTACGCAGTCACTCTTGCTCTTCACTGCGATCCTCGACATTTAATGTTCACCTACGATGGTTCTGCCACCAAACTGCGACAGCATTTACTCCATATACTACAGTCTGATTCTTTATATCACTTCCCTACTGGTATTACAAATTAGACAAGAACAAAAAATATGTATAACACTACCTATGGCCACCTGATAGGTTCAACTCATTCTGCACCACTGCCACTTTTAAAGATAGAACCTTATGATGACTTTTTAGCTTACAACATTTATAGGCGTTGATACATATTTGACATGCAAACACGTTTCCATATTATTTATTTTGGTAGGATTTATTATTTCTTGTAAACCGAATAGGACTACCTTATCTGCTTTCAAGATCCTATCCTATTTCCTATTCATAATGCCTTTGCATTAATAGAACTCACATATTTTACACTTTATTTTATTACACTTTTGTTTTCCAGTCGTGTTTCGTATCGTGTACTGGTACTTTTCGATGCCCATTCGAATGAGATGTGTCTCGGAAGTGCTCTTCAAACATGGTCGTTTGCATTTAAGTTGTCCTTTTACGGATTGCTGATATACCCAATTATATATGGTGGATATGATCTAAAAGCAATAAGGTGGTGAACCCCCGGAGGTGGGGTAACGAGACCTAGAGAGTACCTCCATGGTTCAGACAATTACTATTAACATTAATATGTTAATTACTATTACATTAACATTGAATTACATACATAAAATAATGGTAATATTGAAGGATTTCAAAGTTCAAATTCAACGAATTGTCTGTTCCATAAGGTGGCGTGGAAAACTTTCTATCTACAAATTACGTTTTGATAAATTTCAATTAATTACTAAACATAGCAACACATGAGTTGTCTACTTTTGTTTTCCAGTCGTGTTTCGTATCGTGTACTGGTACTTTTCGATGCCCATTCGAATGATATGTGTCTCGGAAGTGCTCTTGAAAAATGGTCGTTTGCATTTAAGTTGTCCTTTTACAGATTACTGAGATACCCAATTATATATTCTTGATAGCTCGTCGTGGAATTGAAAAGGATAGGTCCCAATTATGATGTTCAAGCTGACAATGAACCATTGTTTAATCATTTGCGACGTTCCTCGAAGTTTCTATTTTATTTAAGTTTATAAATAATCGTTTATTTAATTGTAGTTTCAACTGTGTCGTGGAGAGTATTTTTTATTATTGGTTGCAATTTCAACAAATCTGTGATACGAGCTCCACGCGGTTCCTGTTTTAAAATGTCCAGAAGTAACGGGCGGCTTTGGCCCTAGCCGATTACGCACCTGTCCGAATTTCCTGGAAATAGCCGAAAGTGGCGTCGCATTTTTTTTACTGCGAAACGGTTAGTTGTGGCGAGACAGAAAGGGAGGGGGGAGGAGAGACAAGTCGGCTGGTCCATCTTTTCGTAACTCAAGAGACTTCCAAATAACGCACCTGTCCGAATTTCCTAGGAATAAACCGAAAAGGAGGGGAGACAAGCTGGCTGCTCCCACGTCGCATTTTTACTGCGAAACGGTTAGCTGTGGCGAGACAGTAGGGGGGGGGGGGGACAAGTCGGCTGGTCCGTCGTTTCGGAACTCAAGAGACTACCAAATAACGCAGTTGTCAAAATTTTCTAGGAATAGACGAAGAGTGGCAAGTGCGGCCACATGAACCCCGTCTTATCAACATTTACACATATAAACGGCGTTTATTAAACGCTACGTAAAAGTGGCCGATTTTCTGCTGATGTCGAAGTTTGAGGAAAATTGGAGACTCTAGCGCGTGGGCACTTTTGGTATATTTTTCATTCTGTTGTAGGTAAGAAAACATTTTTTACAACCCCCCCGTCAAAATGTGATACTTTACGTTTCAAGACATGGGGATTCCAAATCTTCAATGTCCATCCTTGTTTTTTGCCTTTTAACTTGGTCTAAAAAATTCGTTCTTTCGCACAAGAAAACCATTTGGTATCTAGTTGTGTCCCCCATCTCAGCAATCCGATCGGACGAACCTCGTGGTTTTTATTGGTAAAAAGTTGTTAAAAAATTTAACAAAACGCAGTTTAATTGCAAATACGCCGTGTTTGGTATCGTTTTCAAGGTATTTATACATCCTGGGTCGAATGGAATGAGTATCAGACGTGTACAACTGCGTATAGTGAAATTACAGTCATTATAGTGAGCCAAAGTCCACTAACTGAAATAACTCGCAGGAACTACAGCGGAAGTCAACGTTTCGTCGTTTGTACTCCCTCCCTCCGGTCTCATAAAAAGTTCCATTGTAGTCAGGTCATGTTTCGTATGGTTTACTAGTATTTTTCGATGCTGAACGAATGGGATGGGTCTCGGAGCAGTAATACTAGGTCAAGCTGTTCATGAGAATAATAAACCATTGTGTAATAATTTGCAGAGTTTTTACAGGGTGGTAACGAAAATAAAAAATAAAAGAAATTAGAACCCCACGATACATTACTTTGACACAATAAATCGTTACCGTCATTCAAGAAGTCTTGAAAATTCCTCATCCCTCTTTTCAATTGCTCGATATGTTCTTGCTTCACCAAAGGTAAGGATTTTTCAACAATTATGTACGGCCTGCAAACAAAAGTGAACCATGAATTGGACATCGGTATGCCTTCAATAGTCACTGCATCAAAGACCCTTCCAGGCTCTCATGGAGTAGCCCAAGGAGCGAGAAGGCGGAGAGGTCCCTCGACCCTCCGTGTTCGTCCTTGCCTCACTCTGATTTCGCAAAGCAGCCCAAACCAATCTTTGATTACTGTAATAAAGGTCGGCCATTAAGATACACATTAAGCTACCAGTTGTTACTTCAAGACTTTGTCAACTGTTCAATACTTACAGGACCTTTCTGTGCCTGACTGCTAACAACCTAGTCATGCTTTGTTTATTCTCGTTATAGCCCATGAATGACTTGCTGCCATCAATACCAGCAAAAGCAGCAGTTACTAGTAGCAAAGTAATTTCATTGGTTTCTGTATTGGGAACAGACCCATGAGCTTCGTTCCACAACCAAAATCGTTCAATCATCGCACAAAACAGACTTTGCAACAATTTAAACATTTTTAAAATATGAACGACATTACCTGCACAAACGACCAGCATCTGAGCTAATGTAGACAGATTTATGTTTATGATGCGGGTAAATGGAGACGAATCCGTTGATTCTCCCACAGCGTCTCAAAAGTCGGAATATTTTGATGAAGTAGCGATAGTTGGAAGTGATTCCTAGAATGTTACCTGTAAATTCAACATTCCTTAAGAGTCCAATTCGACGAAACGATCAAATCGAAGAAAACAAGCGAACGTGACGTACCATTCAAGACAACAGCGAACGTCCCGGGGAAATGGATTTCTTCGCCTCCTAAAAGGTTGATACTCTCGACACCTATGTTGTGAGCGATCTGTATTATTGGGGCCTCTTCGACTTCGGTTGTTATGTGAGTCATGAGAGCCAGATTTTTAACGAGTCCGCAAGCCTAAAAACGATTTGAAGAAGTTACGTACAATGATATATATAGCAGATGGTGCATTATAACGACAGTGTTGGGGGCATGTTGTGGCTCAACAAGTTACACATGCACTTGCATGGGTTATCATGAGGATGACAGTGCCTTAAAGCAGATAGGAAGGCCTAATGAGGAGGAGGTATGTGAAGCAATAAAATTGACGAATCAAGTCCTAATATTAAAACACTAAAGAAATAACGTCAGTACTGAAAAAACCACGAGATCCAGCTGCATAGTCTGGGACTATTGAAATAAACACGAGTTTTTTTTTAAGAAGGATAGTAATCACTTTTGCAGAGTTATTGGGTCAATAACTGTTAGAACTGGTAGTAAGCGAAACAGCGGTAGTTAAAATTCAGGAATTTTTGGAGTGAGCCCCATGTATCTCATGAGCGGTTTTAAACACCTCACCCTCCGGGTATTGAATTGGACTACAATACCAATTTTCTTTAATATTCTACCAACATTCCAGCGGAGTTTATAAGAAAACCCCGCGCTAAAAACGCTTTTGATAGTTTATTGTGCTGCTCCCGTCATTTTCCCACGAATGAGAATTTTATAGTATCATTGACTTATTGAGAGCTATCTATATCAAAAATGTAATTAAAATCGTTAGAGCCGTTTTTGAGAAAAAAAAAATTTGGTGTTTTGATCACTATGATAACTATAGTTAACTTTCGGTGGATTTTGCCCATGTCCTTATTTTTGCGTCCCATGGTAACCTGTAGGCTAGACATCAAGTTTCAGCTGATTTGGTACAGTTGTTTTCTCTAAAAACTGCGCTAAAATCGATTTCGTCTAAAGTTTTGGTAATTTATTGTGGTGCTCTCGTCATTTTCCCACGAATGAGAATTTCATGGTATAATTGCCTTATTGAGAGCAATCAATATAAACAATTTAATCAAAATCGTTAGAGCCGTTTTTGAGAAAAAAAATATTTGGTGTTTTGATCACAATAATAACTATAGTTAAATTTCGGTGGATTTTGTTCATACCCTTATTTTGGCGTCCCATGATGACCTGCAGGCGAGATATGAAGTTTGAGCTGATTTGGTACGATGGTTTTCTGTAAAAATCGTTCACAGACACACACACACAGACCATTTTCCCAAATAGTGTTTTTCGGACTCAGGAGGGTCTGAAACGTAAAGATCTGAAGAAAACTCAAAATTTTTTTTTCAGCCGATTGCATAACTTTCCTTTCTACTTCGTAGAGCCAAGGAAAGTAAAAAGGTGTTAGGCAGCGAACACATATCCAAATAGATAGTTAAATGCGACTGAAGGTGCTAGTTTCTCACTAACGACGAAGCTTGAGAATATTTGTTGTGTGGGCAGCAATCCTCAGGGCCTAGTAGGTTAACCTGGCATTATGGCAACCAATAAAAGCTGCCCCTCTCGACAGCTTCTTCCTTATTGCTTCAATCTATAAGTGTTTCAAAGTCAAACAAGGCTTCACACTTCGATCAACTCAGAAAAGCTGCATTTACATCTACTCAAATACTCCTAACTGTTACCAACTTAAGTAAACACAAAGGATGAAACTATTGGATGGGGAGGGGATCAGAAGCAGGAAACAGCCCATACTCGCTGTATTTCCTTTAGATCCCTTAATATTCAGAGCCCTGCTTCAGTGTAACCTTGGGAACGCTCAAAATGAAGCAGACATGTGACATCTCAGATCTCTCCGCGGAAATATGCAGCACTGAATGTACCGACCAACCAACATCCCCTCAACCCCTTCCTAGGTAACAGATTCAAATAGTCACAGCTGAGGTGCCTGATCTGTTGAAATAATAAGTCACTTATTTCATTCTTCAGAGGTGATGTTCGTGCATTGAGAAATGGACCCCAGAATTTGAACAGAACATACTTCAGTTCAAAATTGTACAGAGTCCCCACCGCTAACTTGTCTGGTTCACTGGTTTTTGATTGTCTCCTAGTCTTATCTTTTAAATCCATTAAAACTGCAATATTACATTTTTTACCAAAAATTAATTATTTTTAAAAATCTCACTTCTCCTTCGGGGGTATCAGATGGGCACAACATTCCCCACTGAGACGGCTGCAACGAACGAGGCCCAGAGACCTTCCGAGATTTTTCAAACTGCGAATTGACTCTTGTCATCATTCCCAAAGCAGAAATGTACGAGAGTCGAGACAACACTTGAGTAACTCCGTGACGCTCCATTTTAAAACGCTTGATAGTCCAATTTCCCTGAGAACAACAACAACTTCAATTTCGAATATCTGGCTGTCACGGTCCGACAAAGTACCATTTAATAGAGTACGTACAGTGGAAATGGCGTGAACCAATGCATTCGTGATGAGGTCTTGACGCATGTGTTTGACAATGTCGAATTGAGCAGCTTTGATTTTGGGAATGTTCTTGTCGGCAATCATTTTAAGCTGCAAACATAAGAATTATTAGCTCAAGTGATTCACAGTACGCCTGAATCAAATAAAAGGTCGTGTTGTGCACAGCAAGTAGAAAGTTACTGAACTTTAACTCGTCCATGCATAATTTAGTTCTTTAAGTAAGTGAATTTCCATTCCCCCCCCCCTCCAACAACAGCGGGCTATCATGAAACTCATGGTCCAAGGGATGTGACACAAGTGAATTTTTTTTAATAACATTTAAAATCTGACCACTGGACAGGAATGTTCCTCAGGAGGTGTAGCTACTTCAATGCACAGCTTCACACACTTTCTCTCTTAAAAACCACAACTCGCAACATACTTCACAACTCAGCAACCACCAGTAGGGCCATTCTCCCACCAGATCCCAGTATTCATACGAGAAGAAGCATACAAAAGCACATAGGGCTTTCACTACGCAATACAGCACTCAAGCCAGTTTCTTTTATTCGTGGCAGCAAGCATCCACCGCGCTACAATCCCAGCAACCTGACTATACCATATTGTGAAGAGCACGTTCGGGACACAAGATTTCAAACTAAATAAAATTAATGAACCAATGCTCGAACAAACACAAAAGATCGTCTCTCATTCAGACGGGGATAAACAGCTCAATTTAGGAGGTATGCCTTTAGGAGGTCCTGGCTTAAACAGGAAAGGTACGGAGGTATGAAACCCCTTTTATATATATATATATATAAGTTATATGTAACATAACTGCTGAATTATATATTATGTGCTGATCAAGCAGAAGTCAGTTTTTAAAAAGTGAAACAGTGAAATCAATCATATAATTTTTTTTTTTTTAACTGAATACGGCTTACAAAAAAAATTTAAAATAAATTAATAAGGAGACTTCTCACTTGTTGGTGTAACGAAATTGATGATATAGGGCTTGATTACAAAAAAAAGCAAATGAGAGAAAATATGTGGCGGAACCCTACCTTGTGCTCGCTCTGGCTTAGAGCGAGACAGTAATTCAGTGCACACTGGTAATTATTGGTTTGTTTTCGGAGCAGAAAGTCCTCTACTTCTTCCGAAGCTCGAAATGGCGAAAACTTCACAAGATTGATAAACTTAGCTCCAGCTTCTTCGGCTGTGGCCACCATCCGACGTCCTTCTCCTCCATGCTAGCTCTGCAGGCTCGGTGGTTCCCACTCTTCTCAGTCGCTGAGGCTCGGTGGGGACGCCTCTCCGCTTCCCGCACTTCTTTTGTGTCGCAGAAAAAAATGTGTCCCCACAATATAGACAGTTACAGGGGGGGTTAATATAGTAAGCGGCATCGCACTAGGTGAGTTGGGAAGTAGTACGATAGAAGCCGAATGCGATTGGAACAGAGTTCTATTCTGAATTACGTTTGGAGAAGTTTTACCACCACAGACAGGGAACTGAGTGGGAGCGAACGCGAGCACGGGCGACGAGGGAACTGGCTCTGTTACAACTGACGGCAGCGAAGTCTCGAGCGAATGGGGCATTTGAGGTGCCCAGTCAGCATAAATGCTACGGACGAGCCTCCGCTGAATCGATGGGTTTGGTTCGTCCCGTTACAAGACAGTAAAATGGTGTGGAAGAGCTGGAAATTTATAACATGAATCCTCACTGAAACTGATTTCATCCAAGCAGGCAGAGCAAGAAAGGGACTGAGGCAAAAAGAGACGCACCATGATGCACCAGAACGTGTACAAGAGGCCTGAACAAGCTTGCACAACGAAATGAACTATTCAGTCAAGACTCCTCACTACCACCTGCCAAAACCACATCTCGTTGTAGGTAACTAGGAGGTTCCTTATCTCTTCAATGGATATTAACCCTGAGGTAGTACCATACTTCTATATACCCTTACGTTAAGGTCAACATCAACATTCACGATATCAACCACAACCAGTCAGGGTAGCACGAAGGAGACTGAGACGACCATGGCAAAAAGCACACTGGAGGGCACTGCTCCGTAAAGGGCTAGAAATCCCCAATCATAAATTTTCTGTGTTTACAGCATAAATAGAACGAAAAATGTCACACTCAAAGCTACAAAAAGAAAATTGCTGATTAGAGATTTACTTCAGAATTAAATCGTTTAAACGCATCTTCAAACATGAGTGATAGCAAAGAGCCAGCCAATTCCAGCCTTTTGTTGCCGTAATAGTCTTTATCGTCGATGAGAGTGGGGTTGTTTTGTGCCAACATAACCCGCCTGACCATCAGAGCTGTGTACACCGCTTTTTGCTTGAAATTGAAATCTTCGACCTGAAATAAACGAAAAACTTTATTACGAATTTTCTAGTCAGCGTTAAAAACCAAGTGTTGAACTGGTACAATGTTCGCATGGAATATTTGTCAGTTCTTCAAGCCCAGGTCGAGCTCCTTGAGAACAAGCACTGCTTGAGAAGTTGAGTAACAGAAGAAAAAGAATACGTGCGTAGACTGTACTTCAAAATAAAGTATACTAGTGTCAGAGCTGCTGTGAAATATGGTCAAAAGAAAATAGTAGAAACGAGGATAAAAGCGGCGTTAGCTTCTACTGACTAAGCGCATAAACTCTGCAAAATCCGCAGATTCCAGTACCGAGATGTCATGGTTATAGGTAGGTAGGTTGAATGAAGGTATGGCCATAATGCTACCCCGAAGAATGGCTGCTCTGCTACTTGGCGTGTGGACGAACACACAGTTTGTACGATGACAAAAGTGACTCATTTTCACAACAGCTGGATAGAGTGGCATACAAGTTTTGGGGAAGATTGTTGTTTAATCTATCTGCAGAGGACTGCGTGCTGCAGATTTCCATCTTATGAATATATCAGACGATCCTATAGAGATGAAGCATCTTGTCGCTCAAACCAAACGGTTGGCCAGCAAATCCAAGGAAACGGCAGAGCAACAGGAGTTGATTTGACAGGATCTGTCACAGAGGCTTCGCGAACCTTATAACGAGCAATAACACTTGAAATGTTTTCGGAAGAGAAGAATGTTGCTGTCTCTTAGAGGAAAGAATCTGGATCAAATCCAAGGGCGGGTGCAGATTAATAAGGTTTCAATCATTGCTCCAACACGTTAATGAGTAAGTCAGCCTAGCCTGCCGACTGAGAAACCTTTTCTCCCCAATGCTTCAGTTGAGAAATGGTTTTGTGAGTTTCGGTCATCATTTTGAGATAAAGAGACCAGTGCCAGTCCACTTTTAGCGTGTGACACCATAAGTGTTGTTTAAGGACATAGGCTGAGTTGCAAGCAGAATTGTTTCTGGTTAGAGCTCTTAAGTGCATGGGTGAAGTGCACGATTATTCATCAAGCCCAAAAATAGATTACCAAACTAGAGAATAAATAATTACTTACAGGAACGTGAGCCAAAATTACAGTTGTCAATAAGTCTCGAGCTTCGTCAACTGGAGGTTTGGGTTTCCCACTCATAAATCGCTTCTGCTTGGTTCGTTTGCCAATGTAACTGAAATTGACAATTTAGTGAATTGTTTGTAAATTCCATTAATTATTATTCATATTAATTAAATTGTATGCTATCCAAACAACAAACAAGAGTTTACAGTTTGAGAGGGCCATATACAATTTTTTTTGCAGGAGAGTAGGTGTGGCAGCATTGTATTGACTGCCTCTGGGTTTGTGGCGTCCAGTAGGAGACCAAGTTTCCTCAGATAGATAGCTAAATTAGTTTATTCAATATAACTAAGAAAAGAATGAATAGATAAACCTTCTAATGAGAAACTAACTGTATGGCATCCCAAAACTATCTGCCAGAATAGAAGAAAAAGAAAATTCGCTCGCTATTAAGAAATACTTAGGGTAAGGATAGCAGTTAAATTCTCGCACCAGCATTGAGCAGTAGTGCCAACGCAGGCGACAGAACTTCACAAGTGCAGAATCCCGCCATTCAGAATATCTATGGCTTCATAGATTCAAAGTCTGAACGCAACACATGTGTACTGAAAAAGTCTTCATTCGTTAATGGCGATTGTATGAACTACTCATGCAATCTCAAAGTGCTCCTCACACCTTCCTGAGTCGAATGGCTTGGCATTCAGGTACGACTCGGCCCAGATTTTAAATACTTGCCTGGCAACATTCAAAGGAGCCCTAGCGCCACTGACGAGATTGGCACAACTGGCACTGTGACAGAACATAAACCACTCTGAAGGCTCAGCCCCGTCACCAGCAGCAAACCTCTTCACTTCCACAAAGGCCAATAACATATTATCTGTGGCGATCCCCAACTAATACAGGTCGACTGAGCCAATCACTGCCACCGCTACTCTGCGGGGAAGTCGAGAATCATTTTATGAGGTGCTGGTTGAGTGTGAATGCCCAAATGGGCAGCAATTTAGGCTCAAGGTGAATACCTTACTCCCACGGGGGAAGCTGAAGGAAACGCCTCACACAGGATGGTGGTACACCCTCCTTAGCAGCTACTCCTGGAAGTCCCAGATTGGCGGATCGTATCAAAGTATAGCAGGGACTATGGCCTTGAACACATTGACCTTGGCAGACAACAGAACCCCTGGATTTGAAATAAGAGCCCCCTAAGCATAGTTCATGGCAGCCTTAGCAAATCAGGATTTATTCTTTATAGTCTTACTGAAAGAAATTATGCATGATAATCTCATGCCTGGGTAAACAAACAAACCCACCTAATGCACTGTTGAACAAAATAGTTCAACTATGAAATTAGCTTTGTCAAATACACGTTGCAACCGTCGGTTCTCAAGCAGCTACCAAGGTGTTCACCAAGTGTTTTCTGTGCGATAATGCCACCTCTGCCACCAAGTGCTTTCTTCACTGTCCTTTGCGTTTTTTCGACAAGCCACAAATACGTACATTTTGGCTGGTTTGATTTATCAATTGAGAAAGCAAAGGGAGCATAATGTTCTACAGTGGTGTATGACTGTGGATTTGATCCCTGACAAGTATTTATGTCCTGAATGCCATTCAGGGCGTGTGTGGGGCAAGAAAACATTCAACGGTACCTACTTGAGAATAAATTTTCTAAGGCAAAACAAATTATTGCCAAATAGCAATATGTTACCTTCCTGAATACCTTCCGTTTTGGTGGCCATCAGAACTGCCTACCCCCACCCCCACCCCAAGGTTGGAAGCCTAGAAACAAAGGTTGGCGATTTCACTTTCTGTTATTTACTCGATTTCGTGTGTTTGTTTATATTTGATGAAATAGTCTTAACTGTTGTGTGAACTTACATTGTGAACCTTTCTTCTGCCATAAACTATGAACCCTATAGCGTGGACAATGCTTTTTTACTGATAAAACCTTTTGATTTGTTGTGCTTCCGGCAGAAGAGTGATATATATCAAATCAAGGTTCCTCAGTACCAAAGGGAATGGTACTACTATCACCTGTTGGATACCACAGCAAGTGATACAGGACAATAATCCAAATTAAGTTATGAACATTATTATTTACAATGAACATGTTCAACGACAGGAAATGTACATCACATATGGCGCCCCTCGTTATTTAAGCATCTTCTACACAAAAGTCACTTTAAGCAATTACAATTAAATGCAAGATATAAGAAATAACTCACTGCAATGCGTGGTTTTGAGTGTGGACTCCCGCAGTATAACATTCTTCGATCGACGGCGCAAAATTATCCAACAAATGAGGCTCTATGCCAATCATTTGCATGATTTGCTGATCTGAACAAATTCCCATCGCTTTGAAAACTATAACTACGGGTATTTCCTGCCAAATACATTTCAGAGTGACGCGTTAATACATTAGAACTCACACATGTAAAACAGAAAAAATACGATGTACTTACATCTTGAAGGGAATTGTGTTTGAGATAGTATTTCCCTTTTTTTATTGTTACCAGAGTTCTCGACTTTTTATCGTGTGTACTGCTAGTCACTTGACACTGAACGTTGCCTTTCCTGTCATCCTCTACAATCATTCGGTTACGAGAGAGCTGCTCTTGAATCAAGATGACCTAGAATGACAATATTTCCGTAAAAACGTTCTAGATGAGAACATAGGGTCTCGCATGATATCAAAACGTAGCAACTGCATTACATTATGAAACTAGAATTAAATAATTAATTAAAGTTAGCGCTGTGTTCACGATACGGAACTTAGTCTAACGAGCCCACCCAAGCTTTCGATATTATTTATAAATAGTCCGCGAGTAAAGTGAATCTAAGCAAGAAGCGCCACACTCCTGATCCAACGCTCATAGTTGTCGAGCTTATCTGCAACCATTTCACTGTAGTGCCAAGACCTAACTGCGGCCTTCCCTTTTTCATTATGCTGAGTTCCTTCGTCGCCTTTTGTCGTCGAACCGCATTTCCTCAGCTTTTTTGCTCATATAAATATTTTTCTCATAAACATATGAAGTGTGCTTGCAGACTCGCCTACAATATGCGAAATAACTGCTAATTCATTAACACATTCATACCAGATTAATTACATTCGGGCAAAATAAATTACTTTCACTCCAAATAAATAACTCACCCTCACAGTCACACGCCATTCATACCAGCTGGTTGAGGTGGGTGAAAAACCCCAGCCAGCCTCGAGCCCACCCTCCTACGAACCTCCTCTCGACTCGACATGCAGAGTGTTGGACAGTGGAGGTCCTGAGACGGCCCCTAATAATTAACAGAAAGGCAAAACAACTCACGGTAACATGTAAATCAATATAATATAAACCAATTCGGAAACAACTTAAAAAATAAAATCACTGAGCCCCAGCCTAATCCTATCACTGCCTCCCCGAACTGACCGGGGCCACCCACTCACCCGCTGTCACTCATCCATCCATCCTTCCATACCATACCTTGAAACACAGACACATGCTCTTAGATGATAAGAGGGGTGAGTACTTAATATTCCTCCCCCTCTTAGTCTAAGGCCTTTACACAATATACATACAAAAACTTAATACTTCAGAAAACCACACAAAACTATCGCATGACAATTCAAATAGTAAGAAAAGCTAAAAACAACATACAGTACATTTAACATTTACAACTCTCCATTAACGTCACGTTGGGCGAGTTGGTGTTTTCGAAACTTGTCTCTGAATACCTCTGTTTTTAATTTTAATTTAATTTTTTTCAAACAATTCCCTATATTTATTGTACAAACGTGCTCCTTGAACGGCAAACGTTCTAAACACGTTCTAGGCAACGGAATCTGCAACAAATCTCCCACATTCCTTGTGATCTTTGAATGCACATCTCGCATATAGACAAAACTCCTACTCAGGTATTCTGGTTTCCTGAATTTCAATAAGAGAGCGAGAGAGAGATAAATAGTTAAAGAGGGGAATAAAAGGCTGCAAATTCGGGACATCTTAATCGACTCTACAACGTTGTAGCCCGTACTTTCGTACTTTAATTCGTTCTGCAATTGCTCAATACTCAGAGATTTTCACCTTCGTTCGACTGCTGCTTCGTTGGACCTGCGTTCGTCAAATCCCGGTCAGAACTTTCCGTTTAGTTTGATTGCGAAGAACTTATCAATTTATAGAGACTATATCTTTCTTTAATATATCTATTATTTTGTTTTGGATTGAGGAACAAGGCTCAATTAACATCCCTTGAACCCTTTCTCATTCAGTACACGCTGTATTAATGTGTTTATAATATGTGCATGTTAGTGCCCAATCGCTCCTAGATAAAATATAAAAACACCTTATGGCTAAGATCAGTCTCGTCCAACAATAAATAAAAACTTCTGACACGACTGAGGCTATAGCTTCTCTTCTTGACCAATTACACAAACTACAATAAAAGCGAGCTAATTGTGAGAAACTGACTGAAAAATCCTCGCAAGAATCCCACTGTTCTAATGCCATCAATCTACTGATTATGGAAAACCTACCATTGGATGGAACAGGTGGAACTACCACACATTCAGACAATTATAACAGTTGAAGTGCTGCTTGTTGTTTACGCCAAATGGTAAACAACATACAGCTGAGGAGATCTGCCTTCTTAGGTCTACGTCCACCTCTACAACTTGCTTCAAGCCCCTTTATCTCGTCGAATGACTCAACCCATAATTCAGTCGCGAGTTAGTCTACCTTTTGAAACATTTGTTTTTTTTTCTTCCTATTTTTTTCACGTACAATACGCAAGGCTACGTTCCGCCATCTACACTATACCGCGTTACACTCTTCGACCTCTACGTATCGAATTCAGCCTTGTTGCTAGAATGAAAATTCTAAATCTTCGGCCAAATACTTCCCCGTCAAGCCAGCCATCTACCCCCCTTGCTTTACTACACAAGGAAACGTTTAGAGGTCAGTCCGTTACAATCTTCAACCACCACATCCACTCGCCTACCAATTTCAAATCTGGATACAAACAGCTTATTCACATATTTCTACCATATGCTTCCACTGCCATTTGCATATCTATAGTTTTCGATACAATTAAACCTACTCACGAACTTGTCTGTCTTACCTAATTCGACCTTCTACTAACTTAAGAAAGGCACTAGGATGACTAGGAGCTTATAAAGTTCCTCCTTCCTATTTCACGCCTGGACAAAATTACCTTTTCAGTTCCTCGGACCACAAAGTAACCACCTGGGTCGTGAGGACACTCGTTCATTTTCGCCATTTCAAACTCAGATTTGTTAGACAGGACACAATTGGAGCTCCGTAGCATTATTGGCATTCTGAAATTAAAACACAAAACTACCTGTAGCAAAAACTGCAAATTACAATAGAATATTTAGATAAATACGCAAGATGAGATATTATTGGACATAATAGTGTGTACGCCGTTGTTAATTCATTCGCGTTTTGTACACTACGGCCTGTGCCCAGTTCGCCCTCTGGAATTCTTTGACATAGTTAGCGCTTCATCAGTACATCAAAACAAGTACCTTGCAAGGCGGAGTTCGCTAATAACCCCACGGAAGAGAATATGCAAACGACAACAATTTATGTGACGTTGCCCAAGACGTTATTTCTTATGTTTTTCGCGTTCATAAATTCAATACTGTACAGCAAATAATTTCTTAAACATAACGCACATTGCGCAAAATACCTTCACGATTCAATAACAACCCAACAGTGTTAACTTGAATTCTGCTGCTGTTGCCAGAGAGTGCAATGTTGTATTACAAATCTATAGGAAACCAATTTGGAATTACCGCTGTACTTCAAGGAGCTCAGAGCAATGTTCGACCGAGAGCGTATGTCGTCGGGATTGTCGCTTGGTTGCTAGAAATTCCACGTGACAACACAAGACTGAGCAGATCAGCCTAATAATCTAGCGATCAATGTTCAGTTGTGCCATCACTTGACACACGCTCCCGTAATGTATACAAAACCATTTGCCTTCAGCTCAGGTGGGCTATACTCCTGTGCCACAAAGTTACTGAACCTTCAATCATTCGTTTATCGTGGCTGTAATTGGAACTGTTTCTCAAATTAGTCAGCCCCCCCCCTCCACTCTTACTACAGCAGATCCTCTCTTCTCTTCAACGTCGCAAGGGATCTTTCACTGTCGTTTCCACACATCCAGAATAATAGGCATAGGATTGTTGAGGCAGCTGTATTGTTTTTTAATACGTAAATCGTTATGGAGAAATCGTTAATAAATTCTATTTTTAATAATGACGGTTTAAAAGATCAAAACTAATCAGCAAATAAATATGCTGGGGGTAGCCCAGCAAATCACAAACAAAAAAATGGTTAAATACAGCAGAACAGGGGACACCATATGTCAACGCCGAAGCGTTTCGTTGTTATTTTATCTTGTCAAATCTTTCTTGTTCACGTAATAAGCCTCAGTCGACGTTGTAAGTTTTTGTGTGTGCTTTGTGCTCGATAAGCCGCTGATCTGCAGTTCACCTCAACTTGGATCCTGCTGAGACTCACTGTCTCTCCCACCAGACACTTCGAGTTGAAGGCTCCTAGTGACTCGGATTATAGCCAGTATTGTTCTCTGCGCAGTCATCAACATCTCTTCTGGCCACATCTCCAATTTTAATTGTAAAAACCCAAACTGCGGCCATCAGCATCCTCCTGTTTGAATTTGTGTGAGGATCGTGTACGGGAATCAGCATCCCAAATCCACGGCACAACTGAATCCGTCTACATCATTCTTCTAAATTTCACTCTCCAAGTGGCGTATCTGGTAGCACCGTTCCATACCGCTTGTTGTCTTCTGGCTTCAGACCAAGTTTTTGGCTTCGTCCGATAAATCGTCATACGTCACGTCAAAATGGTTAGAAATTCAATTTACTTTAATCACAGAAGAACTTTTAAACGACACAATACCATAAAGCGTATTCCATGAAAACTACGATTAAGTTCAAGTATTTTAGAAGGAGCTCCTTGTTTCACCTTGTAATAATTTTATCAATTTACCTTGAGATTAAAAAGACAATATACAAATTAAACCTACTCTTGTTGCCTTGGATGTTTGGTATTGACAATATGCGAAAACCATATCTCTGATAGATAACACCATAATTACTGATACACCCTGGTACTTTCAATAAGCTGTTCTTCACTAATACTCTCATATTCAGCCAGTTACACAACTTTCCTTTCTACAACGTGGATCCACGAAAAGTAAAGATGGAAAGCCGAAGCTCAGGTTAAGGCCCACACTAACAATAAACACGTTTCAGAAATCATGACAAGATTCACATAACATTTCAGTTGTTGAATATGTAAAGCAGTCAAGTATTTCAAAACAACGTCTTTTTTTCAATAATCAAAACTCTTAATTATTAACACCTACCTTCCAACGATAAGGTTGCTACGAGCGACTCTCGTATTTCCCCTGGTATACTCAATGTCGACAGTAATTGGCGCTGAATAAGTTAAATCCCGCAAACGGCATTCGTGGGGGGTTGTGGATCGGGTTATGTTGAAACCTTCCTCAATATCAGGCATACCCACGTAAATATTTAAATACCTGCAAAATACGCCGAGTGGTCAACCAAAAACAAAAAATAATACACAAGAACGTTGAGATAAATATTTACAAAGTAGGATGACTTCCTCACATTCATAATACGATACACAAAATAAATAAAGTGGTTATTCACTGACAGGTCAGATTAATCAATGATTGAAATTGGTGGGCTAACAAGCGGAAGTTTCAATTCTAACTTTCTTACTTCAGATAAAAATTTGGATCAGCATCACTCAAAACCCTCTCATTTGCTTTGACGATTTTTTTAATCTCAACGCCGATGAAATAGTTGAACGAATCAATGTGCTGTTTGACTAAACCTTTGACGCTCAAAAAAGCGGGGACCAAAAGCCATTTGTCCTGAAACCAAGCACAACGTCGTATTACATTTGAGGATGATTTGCATAACTATATTTTGTTAACGCATTAAAAAGTCGAACTTCTAACTTCAATTACGTGATGGCAGTCAGGAGGCGCTTTTTCACGAACTTCGCCCATTTCGGTGGAGAGCTTCTAGAGACTGGTCAATCCTGTAAAAAGTATCTAATTTAAAATGGAAGGAGGATCTCATAGAAATAAGAGACTCAACACTGTACATGCAGAAGAGAGTGTACTGTTGTCCTTATTTAGGGCACTTTTTATGCTTCCCACTAAGGTTTTACAATGCAGGAAATCAACATCACTGTGATTCCTGTTGACATCAAGCAGTTGAAAGAACCAACATGGAATGAGAGTACTGTGTAGCTGACTAGGACATTTTCAATCAGTATTTAACGCTACAAGTCTGGCACTGGTTAAGGTTCACACAGAAAACTTTAGTTCTTAACACGTTTGCTCCTGGTTCTGGGTTATCTTCCCAGGAGCATGCCCATGCTACCAGGCGCGACCACGGTTTGTGGATAGCAGAACGGCCACGGCATTGTCCCCAGGGGCATGTCTGCGGCCAGCTGTGAATAAGGTCAGCATGCTGACTGAATAAGCAGCCGCGAACAATGGGCAAAACCCAAGAGATCGCAGAAGAGATCCTGAACAAAGGGCTCAAGGGCAAGCGGATCTACATTTTCTCAGACAGCCAGGCCTTAAAGGCCATCGCAGCCTATAGTTTTAGGTCTAAGCTGGCATGGGAATGCTTCCATGCGCTCAAGCAGCTCGGCGCCCGTAACAGGCTCTCCCTCATGTGGGTACCGGCTCACAGGGGGCATTAGGGCAATGAAAAGGCTGACCGCCTTGCGAAAAGGGGTACAGAAACCCTACCCATTGGGCCTGAACCACACGTGGGTCTGACGAAAAGTCACCTGAACCGTCTGGTTGCTCAATGGGAGATACAGGAAAATGGCGCCCATTGGCATCGCCAGCCACGACTAAGACAGGCGAAAAGGCTTGTCACGCCTTCCTGTCAAAGGGCAAAGGCGATGCTGACACTCTCCAGACAAGATCTGAGAGTACTGATAAGCTTTCTCACGGGGCACTGCCCACTCAGATATCACCTCAACAAGATGGGCATCTCAGAGGCGGTGGAATGCAGACTCTACGGTGAGGAGGACGAGACAGCAGAGCATATCCTATGTGAATGCTCTGCCTTGGCAGCAAACCGCTTTGAATACTTCGGTCAGGGGACCACTGAACCCCAAACCGTAGCGGACTCTGCGGTGAAGGACATACTCGGCTTCCTAAGGGGGGCAGGTATGTACGACGCCTTCTACTAAGAAAGTACAATAGGCCCATATGCGGCTGCAGTGACAAAGGGACTTGTCCCACACGCCCTCGGGTCAAAAAAAAAACACGTTTGCTGCTCAAAATATGCCCAGTGTATTTGGGTGTCCTCCTTATCATTATTACCACACACCAGGTGTGTGAGGGGCTCTGTGTAAGTAAAACGGTCTCCCTTATTTACCAGACTGGTCAGTCGGTTCGCTTTTTTTTTAGGGCAAGAAGGTTCAAACGTCACTGAGCCAAAGTCAGAGATTGCTTGGGGCCTCCTAAGGCGTAAAAACAGCTATCCAAAGTGCTTTAGCGATTTATCTCCGATGTTTTTTGCGCCAGTTCTTTTACTTTATTTTTGGTCATCACAGCGTTTCTCAAGGCCTCGTCGCTGTAAGTCCTAACTTCTGAACCTCTTCACAATATTATTGTTCCACGTTCATTTATATTTATCCCAGCCGCCTTCATCATGTTCTTTTTCCAATTTTTCTACATATTTCATGACATTTGTACGATCAATATGGAGCTCTAGATTATAGATGTCTGACGAACCCACCTCTTTGTTAAAGATAAAAGAAACAACTAGTCCTACAACAGGTTGAAGTTTAATGCAAAGTGCTCCTAGCACACCTGGCGCATGTCCAGCTTAGTGACTGAGAGGAACCAGCTTAGCTCAGTCGCCCGACAAAAAACATGAGTTTACCGCGACAAGTTCACTTTGAGATATTGAAGCGTTTGTACCTAACGCGAGAATATAGATTATCATTCCTGCATTGCCCTTCAGGGTTTAATACGGAAATGATATCCGTGTTAACAAGATCCAGCTCTAAACAAATTCGTTAAAACGACAAGATAATCGCATGATGGTTGTATGCTTTACAGAGAACACACCAACTTTTGAGAATTAAAAATAATTACAATACCACAGGTCTCCGACTAGCTCACGCAACAATTTTTGCTCGATTCAAACTAAATTTTTTAGGGCATCAGTAAATAACGAAAGAGACGCACAAACCGATGAAAAATAAATTCACATCGAAGAAGTTCGGAACGTGTTTACTTGCGGTCCCTTTCCAAATGATATCACTTATCAGGTCAAATCCGAACGAATAACCTTCTTGTACATGACGTTCGGCGAGTAGGCTCCGGTGTCACTGTTATTTAATGAACCAGAAGATTCCGGAACCCATTCCAGGGGGCAAAGCCGGATCTCTACATTTCTGGGGGATGGGAAAAGTACTCGTGGCCACGACTTTCAGTCACTGCTCCCTCGGAACCAGTTTTGGTAAAAGCAAAGAATATGGACCGCTCCCTCTGGTAAGGCAATATATCGATATATCACGACCGAGGTCAGGTTATCGATATGCCAGACATCGCTCATAAGCTCTCCCCCACCAACTGCGCCGGTGACCCATATCGATACTTGCAGTCGTAGCGTTCAAGCGAACTATCGATACATGCAGTCGTAGCGTTATCAAGCGGTCGGTACATGTTCTTTAGTTCACCCCCAGTTTTCGCACATCAGAAGTAGAAACTAGTCAAACAACCGTCTGCTAACGTTTTTCCGCACATTTAGAGTCTCTCTCCACAAGCACTGCCACATCCTCATTTGCTCTCACACAGTGATGTTGATAGTACTGACCACCCACATTTGACTCATCTTCATAAATGTCAAGGATGGTTCTGAGTTTTGGAATCGTGTCTACTAAATATACTTGGTGTGAGTGTAATTCGATCTCACGTTGCACTGCAAAGCAAATTGATTGAAAAGACCTTCTCTACGATTTTAAAACGAAAAACTTAGCAACTTGCTTTATCTCCACACGTGGATCCGAGTGAGTGCTCGGGCGCTTGCACCATAGTAAAACTGTACTCTCTTTGACATTTGACTCCATGACATATACCGATTTTAGGAGTGTTACAGAACAGTCATTTTGATAAGGAAACATACCTATGCATATAAAATGCATAGAGAGAACCGAATGAATCACAGAACCGAATCACAGGAAACAACCAACACCGCCACTGACCCCATTTTGTTGTGAGCGAGTTCAAAGCTTGGAGAACCAACTTAGACAAAACTTGCAGTGGAGGCTTTGAGCCCATACCTGAATTACCTTGAGTATGGATCTTCCCGTTTAACCAATGTTGAATTTGTAACTACAGTAAGTTCAGGAACATAATGCATGCCTTGGCAATTGAAAAAGAAGACAAAAAAGCATTATGAAATAGCAAATATGTGTCAATGTTATACTGGCGTAGCTTACTTCACTTTCCTTGTCCAAATGTTAGTTGAGTAATGTGATCAGCCAAAAGATGCACATAAAATCATTTTTTCTTCGTTTCCTTTATTATTTTTTCAAGATGCGAAATGGGGTAAAATTCAATTTGTATTTTACTAATTTCTATCTAAGTTTCATATTCTATAAGCATCACTTCAAAAGTACAGTAAACAGACTTAAGAAAAAAATTGTTTTTTATCTGTGTCTTCTGCAGTTGGAGGATAGATCACAAGGTCTCACCTCACTCATCCTATTACTGTGGTTGAGGGAGGGGGGCCCACATTACTAAGTTCAATTTAATCTTGGGGTACTCCAGCATGTCTCTCTCCCTTGCACAGAGTCAAAACGCTTTTTTCGGGTCTAAAGAGATCTGAGGAATCTCAGGAGATCCCCCTGCTGTGTTGTCATAAGAGTCCCCACCACTACTCGGATTGCTGTGATAGTTGAGTCTCCTTTGTAAAGCCATGCTTACGAGTCTATAGGTCTTTACCCCTGATGGCATTTACAAGATATGTCAGTAGATCTCCTCCTGTCACTGTCCATCAGTGTGAAGCAAAAGAGTCAATGAGGCAATATCGAGCTTAGATTCTCTTCTCCAATTTAAATGAGGACTACTTGGCCCTCTCCCAACACCATGGGATACCGTGAACCACCACTTGAAGCCACGCATTGCAAACACCAATACCGCCTACACTTCTACTTTGGGAACCAAACGATTGCAAGCAGAACAGTTCAATAGCGGCTCCAGGAGCAGAAACACAACTATGGAGCAGCTCCTGTATTGATAACTGGTTCCTGCCGGTACTCCGTAGTTCCTGCAGGAAGGTTATGACCTTGCGAGGCGTGGGCTTTCGGACAGTAGCAAAATCTTTGTTTTGTTGAGGGTGTCATGTGAGTTAAGAATTTGGCGTCAATACTGTGTGCAAAGTTGTGAATCGCGATGGACGACACGAGTGTGGTTGACGGCCTCAACCAAGAAGAAGTGTGCAAAAAAATTCACCCCAAAAAATATTTGAAAGATCATTTGCTTCAAGGTGTCAGACCTAAAGACAGTCGTAAGCTCTTCTCTTACCGCCCAGTCGTCGGTAACATTCGTTTGCTCAAAAATTGCTGCGGATCCTCCATCGTCAAAGTGGGCAACACAACTGTCGTGTGCGGCATCAAACACGACGTGACGAGCCCGTCGAAACGCTTTCACAACAAAGGCCTCGTCGACATTTACTGCAAACTGTCCGACCATTGCAACGTCAATCAGTCGCACAAAAATCGAGTCGTACAATTGAGACAGTGCACCAACCTGTTGCTCAAACTCTTCATCGGCCTGAAAGTCATCGATTTGGAGTCCTTATGCATCGCCAAAGGGGAACTGGTTTGGTTTTTGAAAGCGGACATCGTTTGTTTAGACTACGACGGAGCGTTTTGGGATGCCGCGACAATGGCGTTGTATCTCGCGTTGAAGTCCCTCAAACTGCCTCTTGTAGAGTACAGCTCTGAACATCAAAGGTTTGTCCTCAGGGAAAACCAATTCGTTGATTTGCCTGTTGGCGAATATCCGCTTTCCACGTCTTTCGGTGTATTTCAGGAGTTCATATTTGCAGATCCGTCGTTAGAAGAAGAACTATTGTGCTCATCTTTTATTGTCGTCGTCGTCCAAGACGACGATGTCAAAATGACCCAAAAAAGAGGAGGAACTGCTGTGAGTGATGAAAAACTGATGGAGTGCATCAATGTGGCTTGTTCTCGCTACAAAATTATGAAAGATGTCATTCGAACTATATTATCCAGTTGATATGATGATAAAATAAAGTTTTAATTGATTCAAGTTACACGTAAAAATAAAAAAAGATTCGCGGTTTTACTTCCTCATATTAGTTTACCTTTGCAACATCGAGAACACGTATCAGAATAGCGTTAACGTAATGTGAGCATAAGAAAGGACAAAAGTAGTATGACACCATGTGAATATACTGACAGTATGGCTAGCAGAGAATAAGATTATCACAATTATGTTGTGTCAGGTTGTGAGGAGCGTGTTGGGGAAGGGTCCTTGAAGTCAGGCCTTCCCGCGGGACTGGTACTTACTACTTGAAGGGTAGAAGGGGGAATTTTGGTTTACCAAATTCTTTTTAGTGGCGGATATAGAACTGTTTGTTTAGATCAAAACTTCTGGATCGATAGCTCGAGCCATTCTGGTGACACCACAAGTTCCTATTATATTTCCGAATTCCTCAAAATGTTGACTGCATTTTCTGTTTTCTGAAGCCAATCCATGAAAATGGACTCGCCAGAGGGGATGCCCAAAAACGTTTTATTACGAATTAGTTCCTTGGGAAGGTGGAACAATGTAGTAGAAGCTGGTTAAACAAATTGAAGGCACTGCTCACTGATAGTCGCCATCAGCAAATCACATTACGTGTGGAACGGTTCCCTCAAAACATGTAGAGGACACTTGGACTTCAAGCCTACCCTATCAATCTGGTTCATGATGTGTAACAAACCCCCTGATTGTGCCACAATACTGGCCATATATCTTATAATTATCTGCTATCTATTCATTACTTGATGAGGCAAAATAAGAACATTGTTTGATTTGCATTCTGCTAGGGAAAAAGGGGGGAAACTACCCTGTAGCACCAAACTATCTGTAATAACTGGGGGTAAGAAAGGAAACGGTGTTGTTCTACCTACTATCTATCTGCATTACTCGTTTGTATTAAATTATGCAGTGATGATGCTGGCACGAACACAGTATCAAGGACTAATGAGCTGTAAATTGTAGTACAGACTAAATTGGCTCAAAAAAGGTCATGAGAATGAATCCACAGGAAAGAAAACTTGCGTTCAACGTTGATTTACATGATGATGTATCTTCTTTATTGCTTGAAATATATAGTGCTGCTAAGTTCAGTTGAATCGTAATTTCCATTCGTGTTGAACGTCTAGAGTCTACATTGAATAAGTAATTCGACAAAAATGAATTCGTAAAACGTAATGGGCACCGGCTATTTGACAGAACCGATCAAATATCACAGGTTATGTTGTCGATGTTTGCTGGTACTTACTTATGTGCAAAGTTTCGAAACCCCCTCACAATCGTGCACTACGCAAGTTTAATTAGGATAGGATATAGTTTACTCAAAAGCATAGAACCTCAACTGTGATCGAGAAGGCTAAGGCTCCGATGAGCTGTTTGCTTTGACATTCGTTTCCATGACAACTCTTGAGCGGGTCAGTTTGAAACTTGATTCTTCTGCATCGAGCCGGGAAACCGATATATTGCTCAAATTTGCGTTTCGGATGTGCGAAGTTTCGTGCCGTTTGAAGTGCGTTGGGTGCTGGACGTTGGTTCAAAACCAACATTTTGAGGTAAGGCATGTGATTAATTGCGAGGTTTTGACAAATTCATAAACTGCAGTTCTCTGTACTGTTTATGTTACATTTGTTCGCAATGCCATAGTGATAGCTTCTCCGCGTTCAGTTACTCCTATTTCTAGTTCTGGTTCCAACTAAGTTACGTCCTTCCGAAGGTAATAAATTGCGTATCAGAGTTTGGCTTTTATTTATGGTATGAATCAAATCATTTGGCTGAAAACGTCAAATCAACTGTGGGAAGTTCGCTTTCTCTCATGTAGTAATCAAATGTGCTGATGTTCTAACCACCATAAGCCTCAGGAATTCCTAACTTAACGATCCTCTTGGATCATGTAGCAGGCCTCGTTCTCGTATATAACTTGAATTCTATTGTTGTGATTATATTGTGACCTCCCTATTTGTTTATTCCTAGGAATGAGTTTCCCCACTCGAAAATTTAAGCCTAAAATCTCCCGTGTCCGCTCGAGTCACAGCGCTGTCAACCAACCAGTTAAAATCATGAGGTGTCCTCCAGTGCACGAACCATCTGCAGTCGTTCTCGAGGATGTGGCCGTGAGAACTGTCAGTGCTCCCTCGTACAGGCCAAAGAAAACCTTCAAAAAAGCTTCGAAAAAGATCAGGTACTTATCGTTAGATTTTGACGTGTACCCTAGTAGATGAACAGTGTGGATTTTGTTATAAAAAGTTATGTACGTGGCAATAAATTAGGCTGTAAAGGGGTTGAACTGTTCATCATTAAATACGAATGAAATGGATCAGAAACCACTACTTCAAGTTTGTTTTGCGCATTGTTTCATACCTAATCAGATTGCCGACTTGAATGACACTGACTCAACAATGTGGCAGAAGTGAGAGCTAGGCAAACCATTGTCTGCCTAACTAAATGTAAATGTGGTCGCACTTGCGGGGGATCTCTTAGTCCCCCCATTGTCTGGCCCCTCTTGTGTTTGTATAATATGGTTAGTAACAATGAGTCTGCTCTATTCCTTCCTTCCCCTTCATGTTCTTCCTGGCGCTGTTTCCTTGGTCTCATATCACTAAGTCCATACCATGGTGCATGTGTCAGTCTAGGTTGGCCTCACTGTCGCTAGATTCTTCACGTGTGCTTACATAGGTCAATAGTTACTGCTGACCACCCTGGCTGTAGGGCTCTTCACGTTAAAGATCAGAGATGCAAAAGACTTTTTAGTACTGCCTCTGCCTCTGGCCTAACACCTTTTCTGGCCATTTACTATTTCACGCATCTGCACCAAATGTGATGCCTGATGAATGTATTTAATCTTATCAAGCTCTTCCTCAGTTGCTTCTCTGATAAGAAACAGAATATAGGGACCTTTCTCCATCTTACTGCTTTCAGAGCCCTGTAGTTGGTATCAGCAGGAAGGCATATCTGTAGCCAGAGGGTCTGAATACATTGTGCAACATCAAACTGTATTAAGCATGAAACACAACTGTTAGAGGTTGTCTACGATGATCAAGTTGCAGTTGTAATTAGAACCACACCTGACTTGACACCAATGCCACCAGCCATCAATACCATAATTAATAGAGGGGTTCTGTTGACAGGTCCAACAACACAAATTGTTCTTCTACTCATTATTTACTTGTATCATCTCAAATTGATAATAATGTTTTGGCCTGTTACTTTCAGTCCGCCGAAGGGTAAACCAGCAAAAACATCAGTGAGCAGATCAAAATCGCATGTTGATGAAGGTCTGTCAGAGCCCTGCGTATTATCTGGCAACGTGAGTATGAAACTTTGTCACCGATGAGAAATAGCATGATCATGAGACTCTTGTGTAAAACATTGTGATCTGTTGTATGTTGACAAATATGCTCGATCTATATGGGTAGGGTTTCCTGACTCCTCTATTTGTGTGTTCAAGTTGAGTAGATGTTTGAATTGAGTGGTTGTTTTTTAGAGAGTTTTTAGAGGAAGAGGCGTAGAGGTTGTAGAGACATTTCCTTGTCAATTAAGGGCAAGGAAATAGAAAGTAGGATGTCTAAGTTCTATTGCATAGTGGTGATAGTAGTTGAGGGATCCTGCTCTGCTGCTCTGACCCAGGCTGGGACTTTACGCTACCACCAATGTGAATTCGACTGTCGAAATTATATCAAATCTTTACATTTTCGAGCCTACTGAATTGAAAACCCTAATTTTGGAGCAAGGCATGTTCGTAGTAAATTGAACAACCATCAAACTATAGCCTGGACAGCGGACAGACATTGCAGATTAGGAATCCACATGCCTTAAGACGAAAAAGTGATAAATTTTGAGGGGATCTTCACATTGTGAATAGCGTTCTTTTCTACACGTGAAAAACTACTAGAGTCACTGAATCAGTACAGCTGTTTCCTTGTAGTCATGAGGCCATGTCAGGTGTCAAGCAATCTGAAAGCAGATTACAGGAACCTCAGTATCCGATCATGGAGTCTGGGTGACTGAAACTTTGTTTGAGTGATTTTTCGAAGTCCCTTTGGCCCATAATCAGTTTCATGGCATCCCCTACTTAAAAATGAAGTTTGCAACTTGTTTTAAGAAAATATAATCCCAATATTAATGGGGGAAGGGAGTGATAGGGGGGAAACAATTGTAAGGTTTACATCAGGCGGACAGTTTGCCATATACTGGTGGCAATCTAGAAAACTACCACTTTGGCCTTAGTTGAGACTGGTGGGTGGCGCCCAAGAGCAGCCTCATACCCTCTCAGTTCTACTCCTAGGTCCCATGGAGCTGTTGTTCCCAGTTGCAACATCCTCACCATTCTCACACAAAACATAAGACAACCTTTAGGTTCATCCCTGCAACCTCTTCTAGGTGCAGTCTGGGGTACGCTGTAGCCAGCCCCTCACGTGTACACAGTACATGCTCCGCTGATTCCAACTCTGCCTCTTAGAATCTACAACTCTGACTTACCAACCTTGGCCTAGTTACAGTGTCCCTGTGCCCTTAGTAGAGAGTGTCCCATGATCCCCCAAATACCATCCATAAACTTTCTTACTCCAGAAAATTGACCTCTCTTGCATCTCTCTATCTCTCTCTCTCTGCTGTTGGCTAGCCAATGCCCAGCCCTGTACTTCTCCCACTTGCCAACCTTCTTATTAAAGGGCTCAGGCCTCACTGGGATCACTACAGATCCATCTCTCACCAGTTTGCCGTCCTACTCATCCAGTTCAATTCCTGTGTGACGTAGCACCCAATACAACTTTAAAGCGTTCTTCTTTGCCAGGATCTTCAGACCAGCCAGGCATTCCCAAACCAACCCTGACTAAATAGTATAAAGGCAGGTTGCCAGAACCATTTTTAAATTAAGATTGAACTGTACACAAATTTTTTATTTTCAAAGAACTAATATATATCTTTTACCTCTCTTTAGTTTTTGGAAGAGATGAAAGCAGGGCTCGATGAAATGGGCGAGAAGTTGAAAAAGGTGGAAAAGGAGTTGACACGGAAGAACCTTTCTCCCACGACACCAGAGAAGAAGAATGAAGTAAACAGGGTTGAATCTCGACCAAAACATCCGAAATCTTCTCCAGAGTATAACCCCATAGACTTCACTGACATGGACTTCAATGTTATCGGCCCTGGGGATGTTGAAGATTCGTATGAAGACGAGACGAGTGGGGATTCGAAAAAAATGGGTTCCGCGAAAAGTGAAGTTATTGGTGTATCGAATGAAACGATCGAAAGTGTCATATCTAAAATCCGGGACGATATTCGAAATTGGAAGATCAGCAAGGGTATAAGTGGTTATTCAAACGAAGAGAATGGTCCAGAGCATTTGGCAGTCTCCAATGACAACGGTGCGTATTTACTTTTAGTGCACATAACTTTGTCTGAGGTCTATTTGATGCAGTGTATCAGGGCAGATCCGTCTTTGATCGAAACACCACAAAAAATCTCACTCTCAAGAGTGCTGGAGCATTTACTTGATTTGGTCTGTCCATTAGGATCTGTGAAGCTGAGCTCCTTCTCTAACCATAAAACCAATGTGCTTTGCCTGCCTCCTTCAAAAAGTGATGCAAGATCACAGCACCTCAGCGATCCCCCAGGGACTCATGTCCTCTCACCCTGAAACTGAACTAAAAACATGACAGTCAACCTCCAAAAAGTGTATACTTTCACGTCACAAGCATACAAACAGATACTTTCTTCTGACAGGGCTTGTCAGAAACAGAGCCTCAATATTAAGATTGTACACACTACGAGAGAGAAATACTCAGCAATGTTACTTGACGAATACAAAAGGGGTTTCTCAGCCTCGTGCCGTGTGTGGTATTTTTGTGCCATCATCCTCCGTACAGTGCCAAAGGATTTCCAAGCTGGTGTGAATCCCAAGGGGCAGAATGAGGCCAGCTGCTTTAACATGTCTGTTTCTCAACACCTATAAGAGAGTTGTATCTATCGAAATTCATAGAGGGCAGCATCCACCGAATCCAGACCTGTTTAGGTACAGCAGGTTGTCACTTAGCCAGTCTATCGATGGTTGCCCGTGTGTTACCACTCAGAGGTTTGAAGGTCCCTGGGAACTCCATACCATCTAAGAGTTCTTATTCGGGATTTATGCTTGATCTAACCATATACTGCAAACTGGGGCGAAAGGGAAAGTAGCCAGGTCTATAGGATTTGACTGTGGAATAAGTGGTACGGCTAGTGGATATCTCATCAACCCCTTGCATTTGCTTGAAATGGTTCATTCAAAATCATATCCTGTGTACTTAGCATGTGCAGCTTCGCATACATTTAGTTAATTAGTTATTCCTCGAACGTACAGATTTCAATTGTAAATTTACTAATTCTGCTTTGACAGAACATTCCATATCCTGGCTGGTGGCCTTAGAGGGGAAAAGGTCTCTCTTTAGAGTCTGGCGTCATCGAGTTTCCTTAGGGGGTTTAACAATTAAATTTAGCAGTCAGTTCAAGTGGTTCCAGATTACAAACTATCTCGACAATGACAGTGACAAGGGGTACTCATCTCCAGCTTTATTTTTGGATAAGTCACATTTATGAACTTCAGTGAAGGAAATAAATCCTTCCAATCTGCACCTTGAAAATGTGCTTAATTAGTCAACATGCAACTCTCCTGCCATTTTCGAGGGTACAAGGTTTTCTTCTCCCGATCCAATGGGCATCCAACCCACACGAATTGTAGATCAATTGAAAATCAATTTAGTGATTTTTATAAACATATGCTGTCAGTATATTGATATTTTCATAACGTTAGGCAAATATTTGCATTTTTAGGTGAAATTGTCGTCAGAGAAGAAGCTGAAAGAGAAACGCCGTATGAATCCAACAGGTATGTACAAAACGATAGTTACACCATTCTTATAAGTAAATTCAGGATTTACAAGGGTCTGAAGTCGTCTTTATGGTAGCAGGGCGTTATATTATGTATGTGTTCTACAAAAGTTAGTTTATTTAACTGAATGAAAAACAGGTTTTATTAGTTACTGAAGTTACAAAAATCGCAGGATGCTTGTGAGGAGGCTAAGGGAAGTTGCGTGGTGCGTCGTCAAATCAGATATTTTATTGAGGGTATGGTGAAGATTGAGAATATTTTTCAATCAAACCGTTTGAGAGGTCCTTTTCCAGAATGTTCGAGACCAAATCACTATTAAGGATTTTCATGCTATTCCTACTCATTGACTGCCTTCCTCCACTTCACTTTACGCCAGCCCCGTAAATAATCAGTTCTATAGTTATATCGGGTACGGTAGTTCGCGTTTTGTGCTGTATTTAAGAAATTTAAGATTATGCAGCTAAGAATTCCGTCGTCGATTTTGGGTATTTTTCTTCGTGAAGCGATTGAATTTGAGAGAAATGAACAAAGAAATATGGTACTTCGAGAATGTCTTCACAGGAATTTTGCTGGTTCATGTTACAACAGAACTCGAGAACGTTTAATGATACGATATTTAGTACGTTTTAAGATTTTCGTTGACGAATGAGGCAGCAGTAGGTGTGAATCAATGTCCGCATACTTCGATTTACGAACTCCTTTAAGACGGCCCTTTCCTGAACGCTCGAGACACTATTAAGGATTTCAGTGCTATTCCTACTCATTGACTAACTTCCTCCGCTTCACCTTACGATAGCCCCATACTCATTCGTACGTAAATAATCAGTTCTATAGTTATATTGGGTACGGTAGCTCGCGTTATGTGCTGTTTTAGCAATTTAAGATTACGCAGCTAAGAATTCTATCGTCGATTTTGGGTATTTATCTTCGTGAATCGGTTGAAAGTGGATCTCTGATAATGTATCACAGGTATTAATTGAAAAAAATTATTAAAGACAAGAAACAAACATTTCAGTCACAAGTGAAAAATCATGAGCATTTCGTTTTTTCTTTTAATAAAAGATAAATTCAACATGTTGTCATGCTTCAATCAACATGTGTTTCAGCCAGGATTCAAAAAAGAATAATTTAGTGTAGACGCGTACTTCAACATCCCCCCAAATTAGAAATGTTTGAACCCCAATTTTTCCCAACATTGACGACCCCTAGCTTCTCTCGGAGTAGGCGGAATCTAACACTTCCAAGAGGCTTCGTGAGTATATCGGCGAGTTGGTCCACTGAGTCCACCTTCTCAATATCCAGTTCCCCATTTGTCACTTGCTCTCTGACGAAAAAATGACGAATGTGAATATGCTTGGTTCGACGGTGAAACTGTGGATTATGAGCGAGGTTGATGGCCGATTCATTATCCACTCGTAGCACAGGTCGACCTTCCACGTGGTGCATGTCTTTCAACACTCGTTTCAACCAGATAGCTTCCTTGGCACCTTCACTGGCTGCAACTATTTCAGCACCTGTGGTTGAAATCATAACCGAACATAGACGCTGGCTCAGCCATGAAATCGCAGCATGTGACATCAGCGCAACAACGCCTGTTGTTGAGCAGCGTGTAGTGACGTCGCCTCCATGATCGGAATCACTGTAACAGACCAAAGATTTATCTCCAACAGTATATTTCAAACCGAAACTCATCGATCCCTTCAAGTAACGAAAAATGCGTTATACTTGCACTCAATTCTTCCACGTGGGGTTTTCCAATGTCCTTGACACGACACTGACAGCAAACGCAATGTCTGGGCGAGTCCCTATCATCAATTACATAAGAGCTCCTACAGCTTGCCGATAGGGAAAAAAGGTTTCTGTATCTTGTCTTTCCCCTTCTATTGTTGCGTTACCTGGTTTTGAATTGCATGTGATAATTTCTTCCTCATCCTTTACCATTGGTGTGGCAGCTGTGCGGCAATTCTCCATACCGAATTTTTCAAGCAACTTTCTACAGTAAGAGCTTTGACTTACAGTAACCACACCATCACTCTGCTCAATCTCAAATCCAAGGAAGAAAGATGCTGGTTTCGTCGTTATTTTAAACTCTCGTTTCAAATCATTCACAAATATATTCAAATCCTCTTCCAATTTTGACGCTACTAACCCATCATCCACATACAATACCACCATGATTTTTGTGAATTTTGATTGTTTGAACCCAATTTTGAACAAATATGCTGCAAATTTCTGATTCCAGCAACGTGGAGCTTGTTTCAGCCCATACAGACTTCGATTCAATTTACATACTCGCTTAGTACCATCACAGTAACCTTCAGGTTGCTTTACGTAAATTTCTTCTTTCAAATCACAATACAAGAATGCTGTTGAGACATCAAACTGCAACAAGTGCAAATTTTGACTAGCTGCTACACTAAGCGAAGTCTTTACAGTACTTGCTCTAGCAACTGGTGAAAAAGTTTGTTCATAATCGACGCCTTGTTTTTGTGAGAAACCGCGTACTACTAACCTTGCTTTGAAACGTTCAGCCGTACCATCTGGGTTCATTTTAACTTTGTATACCCATTTGGTTGGTATGGCTCTCTTTCCGGCAGGTAGTTCAGTAAGTGACCAAGTATTATTGGCATTTAACGAATCAATTTTTCCCAACATTGACGACCCCTAGCTTCTCTCGGAGTAGGCGGAATCTAACACTTCCAAGAGGCTTCGTGAGTATATCGGCGAGTTGGTCCACTGAGTTCACCTTCTCAATATCCAGTTCTCCATTTGTCACTTGCTCTCTGACGAAAAAATGACGAATGTGAATATGCTTGGTTCGAAAATGTTTGTTTCTTGTCTTTAATAATTTTTTTCAATTGGTTATGGGACCAGTTTACGTGAATAGTAAACAAGGAACAATTATTGAACAGTGATAGTGATTGAAGTGAACATTGACAATGGATTTAGCAAAGGTGAAAGTGGGCGACCTAAACGGGAACGTGAATTGGACAATTTGGAAATTCAAAATGACTACGTTATTGCAAGGTCTGCCAAATGCATTCGAAGTTGTTGAAGGAACCTTGCCTCGCCATTGCATGAAGCGACTGTTACGGAGCTGGCTGCCTACGAAACGGAAAAGCAAAACTTTGCCACTGCGAACAGTACAGCGATGATTGTCATAATGAATAATCTCGGCGATGAAAACATCCAGAAAATAATGCTTTTTTCAAAAGGATACGACGCATGGCAAGAGCTTCACCGACTCTTTGACGGGACTGCTGATGATAAGTCTTTTGAGTTATGTTCGCAATTTTTTAGTTATAAGCGTGACGAAAATGATGACATGCCCACGTTGTTGTCTAAACTTAAAAATTTGTGGAATCAACTCAAACAAGAAGTGAAACTTAGTAACAACAACTGTACATTTAGACTTCCTGATGTGTTTCTCATGTGCAAAATACTTGAAACTTTGCCAAACGACTATTTTTCATTCAAGTCCAGTTGGATGATGATGTCTAAGACTGAGAGAACAATTGGAAACTTGACTTCTCAATTATGCGCTCACGAAAGAGCTCTGAACTCAAAAAATGAAGAGCAACATGATGAAGATGTGTTGACAACTAGAACCAATAATATTTTCAATAACAATAACAATACTTCGCTCAAAAAAATTATTTGTAATTATTGTGGAAAGAATAACCATAAGATTCAAGTTTGCAGATACTGGATAGCTGATGGAAGACCACCAAGACCTGCAAAATGGAGTGGGCAACATCCGTCTTCCTCAAAATCTTCTATGTGTAAGCCATTCAAACCGAAAAACAAGACGTTCACTTCAAACGTAAATGACATTACGTTGAGTGCAGAAACATTCGAGGTAGTTTCCTGTCTGAGTAAGTCAAATTCATGGTATGTGGACAGTGGTGCTACGAGGCATATAACTCATACCAAAGAATTTTTCACTTCATTTGAAAATTTTTCAGTTGAGCATAATGTGAGAACAGCCAACGGTAACGCTGTGAAGGCCGTAGGTAAGGGTAGCATTGTAATGGAGGCTATAGTAAATGGCTTCCAGCGGAAAATAACGTTGTCTGACGTCTGGTTTGTTCCAGATATAATGAAAAATCTTTTTTCCACTCTGTCTGCGCAAGACAAAGTTGCTAACAGTAAATTCGTTTCTTATACTGAAAGTTGTGAATTGTTAGTGAGAAAAATGAGATCATTTTGAAGGGAAAACGGTCTCGGAATACAGGGTTATATGAACTTGATGTCAAAAATCTGATACCCGAAAACTTTTTGAATGTCTGTTCAGTTGACAGGATGAACCTAGTCCAAATCTATCATGAAAGACTGGCACATCAGAACATGAAACACGTAAAGAAAGTTGTGAAAGCTGAGCTTGGATTCGAGATCAAAGATGATGGTAAGCTTTGTGAAGCATGCGTATATGGCAAAGCTCACAGGCGTAAGTTTGGAACTCGACCAAAAACAACCACCCCAGGTGAGATCGTTTCATATGACGTAGTAGGACCATTCTTGCAGTCAATTGGTTCACATAGGTATTATGTTTGTTTTAAAGATACCTACACTAAATATCGTACCATTTACTTCATGAAACGAAAATGTGAAGTATTTGAAAAATTAAAACAATTTATTTTTGAAACAAAAGTATTAGGCCACGTTATCAAAGAAATTTTGAGTGACAATGGTGGTGAATTTGATTGTGGAGAAGTGAGGGCTTTGTTACACAAAAATGGTATAAAGCAGAGGCTCACAATGCCGTACACTCCTGAACAAAACGGGTGCTGTGAACGCGACCATAGAACAATAGTTGAAGCAGCTAGAACCCTGATGCATGCTCATGAGAATATACCACAGGGTTTGTGGGCTGAAATGATAAATACCGCTACGTATATTATCAACAGAAGTGGTGTTTCTGGAGTTGAGGGAATATCTCCTTATGAATTGTGGGTCAGAAAAAAGCCCGATATAAAAAATCTGCGGATTATAAGGTGTACATGTTACGCCCACATTCCAAAGAAATTTAGAGGAAAGATGAGCAAGAAAGCCGAAAAATGCATTTTGATAGGCTATGATGAAAATGATGGATGTAGAATTTGGTCTCCTGGAAGGATAAAGTTGTTGAGATCTAGGGACGTAACGTTTGATGAACGACCGTTGAAAGAGATGGAAAATCCAGATAAAAATGATCAAAATGGATCAGAAGAATCTGTTGTTGATTTTCGTCATTTTTCAGAAATTAAAGAAGACAAAAATCCTGCTAGCCAAGAAATACGACCAGCCACATCAGAAGAACCAGAAGAGGGGGGACACGACACTTGGTATGATCAAAATAATGAAAGTTTTGATCGAGTACTAAGAGATCGTGAAACTCTTAGGCCACCCGAAAGGTATGGTTTTGACGCATTAATTATGTTTGGCGAAAATGAAATTCTAAAATTAGACGAACCAAAGAGTTATTGGGAAGCTGTGCATAGTAAAAACCAAGAAAATTGGAAAAGTGCAATGCAAAATGAAATTGATTCGTTAAATGCCAATAATACTTGGTCACTTACTGAACTACCTGCCGGAAAGAGAGCCATACCAACCAAATGGGTATACAAAGTTAAAATGAACACAGATGGTACGGTTGAACATTTCAAAGCATTGTTAGTAGTACGCGGTTAACTGGGCCCATAACCAATTGAAAAAAATTATTAAAGACAAGAAACAAACATTTCAGTCACAAGTGAAAAATCATGAGCATTTCGTTTTTTCTTTTAATAAAAGATAAATTCAACATGTTGTCATGCTTCAATCAACATGTGTTTCAGCCAGGATTCAAAAAAGAATAATTTAGTGTAGATGCGTACTTCAACAGTATTTCGTTGGTTCATAGTGCTGCTGTATTTGAGAACAGCTTAGTACCTTTTTAGCCAACCAACCAGGCGGCGTTAGGTATAAACATCAACAAGGTCTGAACATTCTTCGACAAACAGACTGAATCACTATTATGGATTCGCTCTATTCCTACTCATTGACTAATTTCCTCTATGGTGCTCCGTATATATTTTTACTTTCTTTGGCCCTACGAAGTAGAAAGTAAAGTTATGTATTCAGATAGAAAGAAAAATTTCAGTTCTCTTCAGCTCTTACGTTTCAGACCTGATTTGGGGAAATGGTCTGTATGTGTGCACCTGTGCACGCGATTGAGTGAAAACGGCTGAACCAAATCAGCTGTTGATATCTAGCCCTCAGGTCACCAAGGGACTCCGAAAGAAAGGTATGAGCGAAATTCATCAAAAACTAACTATAGTCATTATAGTGATCAAAACACTAAAATTGTTTCCCTCAATAACGGCTATAACGATTTTAATTACATTTCTCTTATATACTGCTTCAAATGATATTAAAATACTATAAAATGACGAGAGCCGTTTCACTTAATACTCATTTCGAAAAGTTTTTGTCCGATATCTCTAAAATACAAATCGTATTTACAGTCTCATTAATCCTCTTAATACGAATTGTTCAATAATGGTCAGCGCCTGAGCACGAGCAATTAAGTACACAATCCGGCTGAAATCTGAATTTACACAGCGTTCCAACATTTTCTCCCCAAGGGGTCGAAACCATCCCTGAATCTGGGTTTTTGGGGTGGGTTTGCATTGTCGAATTGCATTTCGAATGTCGAAATCGACAAATTTTGCTTGTTGAGCTCAGCTACAAGAATTTATTGACTCGTCGTCGTACCATAAAAGTGATGAAGTGAGTAGAGGATGTTGAGAATTGAGAGGAGCGTGGAGCGTATTTCCCAACTCAACGCCCTTCAGATGAAATCTCCTCGAGATAGGACAATAAGGAAGGGCGAAGGGCTTTTGTGCGACGCCTCGTGAATACTCAGGAAGAGATTTGAGGAACAGAGCTTCAAAGGTAAGCGGGTTAAATGGGAAAACCAGCTGCTCCAGGTGCCACGTGAAGATTAAACCTGTGGCGTGAATATTTCGTCATAAGAATCTAAATTGATGGTTCTGGTTAGAACTCTAGGCGACAATGAGATGAGCTGACGAGCGCATTGTCTCATCCTGTCGTTAAGGACCGCAAAGTTATTGCTATTCGCTCATCTGCAACGGGACTTACTTTTAATTACCTCAACCCCAAGGATAAAGGAAATCGTACCGTCAACGGGAAAAAATCGATTTTTCGTCCGATCTCTATTTTAGACAGAATATCCGAATGTTGGGTTCGTGTAGTGGATTCCTCGTTCAGGTTTGGTTGAGTGGTCCGAGTCAAAGGCTTGTTGAGCAGGTGAGTTGAGTGGAAGGTTACGAGAACTCCACCTGCTTAGTCTGGCAAAGGGTGCCTCTGGTGTTGGCATTCCTGTAGATGAGATCGCAGATTATCTGCGCTGCATTTTTGTGAGAGGATCTTAACCTTTTTGTGAGCATAGCGTTTTGATGCCCAGCTGCTACAAAAAAAAGTAAAACTAATAAGACAGTTGGAATGCCTTTGTGCCCAGAGATTTTTTTAAACCTGATTTGAAGACAAGTATATAAAGAGAATGTATCAAGTATTTTTTCTAAAAATCATCCTTTATTGGCAGCGTTTAGTTTATAGATCACTACCCCCGCGCCCTCTGTCCGTATTTCGCTGCTGTTATCAATGACATTCAATGGACGTTTGTGTGGCCGATTTTCGTGATCGACAGCTCTGATGACGTCATCCACCATTTCAACTTTAAAGTCACGGTGGAGGTAATTTGTTATCCGTAGCGCACCACGGAGCAGTCACTATGCTCTTGAGTGCTTTGTTCTCCACAGTTAGCACAATTTTCACGTTGCTTGTTTTAGTGTATCTCCATAGGCGTAGGCCCATACGGCTTTAACCCCTGTTAAAGGGGGGGGGGGGTCCTTGACTCTATCTTTGTTATTGCGGACAGGGTGCTGGGAATTCCTCCTCAATAGGTAGTTCATTTTCTTTAATTTCAAATTGCGTTGTGATTTTTCACTCACTGCTTCCATTTGAGTTTAGCATCTAAAGTACTTGGCTGTACTTCCGTATGGAATGACGTGGGAATTCAGTTAACCAGGGTCGTGTTTACTTTCTGATGCGTGAAATGACTGAGTGTCATTAAGTTTGATTCTCCATGTCTCCCCTCCATTTATGAACACAATTAACCGACTTCTCTCAGTATTTCATCCAATTTGGCGCTGTTCACTAGCTTCAACAGAGGACTTAGGGATGGCTTGCCCCCTTCACAATCCCACAATGCTGTGACGTGAGGCAAGTAGGTTTTTTTGGTAGGTTTTCCTTCGAGCAACTTCGTGCCAGGTAGATTCAAATGTGTGAGCAACCTTACAATAACCCAAATAGATTTAGATAATATCTGAACTTGCTTCTTTAGAATACGAAGCTGCTGCTTAATTATGAATCTATTCGTATGATGTTCAATAGCGAGTCCCAGGGATCAGGGATGAGAGCAGTTATGATCAATGGGCTATAGCCAGCTAGTGCCGCTTTTATGGATCTTAGTTGAGCCTGTTTTCTGATTCAAGAACCTCCGGCGGTTCAGGCGCCCTCTCGTGTCCTGTAATTCAGACGGCTCTTTTTATATTGAGTCTTTTCAATACCTTCGTCTGGTTTTGGTTGAGCAATTCGCGAGAGTTGTGCAATCAACGATGTCCTTACGGACCCTCTGAATTATGTTTCGCAACGAGCCCGTTCGACCCTTCGAAAAACCCGCGTTCTTATATTTCTTCTCGACCTTATTTCTCTTCGGCCGAAAATCCTCAATAGAGAGACGAAATAAATGTGCTCTGCTGTTCGTTGTATAGAAGGGTTTTGTGAGTCTAATTCAACCTATAGCTTCGAAATACCGAGCCATGTCCAACATCCTTTGTTTGAATTTATATTTTCCGAGTTGATCTAAAAGTATAATACTCAGATATTCAAGTATAGTTCATAGATGTAGTAAACTAACTAGAGCTGAATACCGCTATACCTAAGGCTTGTTTGGCTAAGGATTCTGAAAATTCTGAACGAGGAGATTGATTCAGAACCATATGCTTTGTCTTCTGATTATTTGAGTGAGTCTCCATGTGGGCATAGGTCGAATTATCAGGTCTAAAACAATCTGGGTGAACTGCTCCTGGACCGTTCTGAACTTTAAAATTAGCAGCTGTCTGCCTGCTGTAGACGAGTTCTGAGTGTAAATAACCATCTCAAAGAGGAATTGGTTAGTTTCTGAACCGTCCTTGACTCTATCAAACAGGCTTATAAATATACTTTCTTAGAGGTCTGTTCTTCTAAGAGTCGGAGCGGGCGTTCGTGTACAAGTTCAGAATCTCATCATCCAGTCTTGTAATTCTGTCTATACCCTTGAGTCCGACATACGAGCACTTTAGCACTCACTAATCATCACAACTAACGAACGAAGCACTAATTTATTCCCATGCCAGGGAGCCCTATGGGAATGTAAAGCGTCCCACGTGCGTTGAACTGTTTTTAGAAGCATCGAGCCGAACACAGTCCTTCAAATCTTCACATTTTCGAGCCTACCGAATCGAAAAACCTAATTTTAGCGCGAGGTATGTGTGTAGTAAATTGAATAATCACATAATCATCAAAATATGGCCTGGACAGGGGACGGACTTTGCAGATTTGGAATCGCCCACGCCTAGAAATGTAAAGTGAACAATTTTGTTTTTAAGTGGGTGGGGGGGGGGGCGTAAAAAATGTTTCTGGCCGAAAACATGGGTGTATTCATTCAGAATGAAGTATATGCGATAAAGTAGTCTGTGTGTCAATGAGCGTGATTTAAAGAAACTACTCAAACAAATTTGATACCTAGCCTGCAGATATCATAGGAGGATGCCAAAGTAAGGCTGAGAACAAATCGGTTCAAAATTAACTATAGTTATCATAGTGATCATAACCAAAAAAAAAAAATGTTTTCTCGTAACGAGCTCTAACAGTTTTGATTAAATTTTGTGTGAGCGGTTGCTTACAACTGAGTTTCACCTGTAGGAAAATGAGAGCTTCACAATAAATGATCAAAACTTCCAATGAAAGTCCAGGATTTCCTTATTTACCTCGTTTGTGAGACACTTGCGTTTTTTAAAATATCTGGTGCGTAGCAACACACAACTTTCCGCCACCTCCGTAAGTTCCAACACCAGCTACATATGCGGGTGCTATATCTTCGTTCAACGCATTTCTACCGAAAAATTTATGGAGAACTAAATGTACGGAATAGTTAGCTCAGAGTACTGCATAAGTTTGATCGAAATCGTTAGAGCCGTTTTTGAGAAAATTGGAATACCGATAAATTAATATTCGACAAATCTCCTTTTCTGAGTTAACATGGCTTATATCTCCGTTCAACATATATATACAGAAATAATTATAGAGAACGAAATGTTGGTTTGGATGACTATAAGTCACTGTAGTAGCATTTATCACATCTGGTGAGGAAGTTACCCTGAAATGTACGGAAATGTTCGAAAAAACGTTATTTTCGACCCATTTTGATTTTTATCTCTGTTCAATGGACTGTCAGAGGAACATTTATTGAGAACAATATGTAGGTATTAACTATTTGAAAACATCCTGTGAGTTTCGTGAAAATCGCTGAAGCCGTTTTGCCAAAAAGCGTAAAAAACCTATTTTTGCTTCATGGGCCTATATCTCCGTTCACCGTATTTTCATGGAGATATGTATAGAGAAGAAAAGTTAGGTATTAATCAGTAGAACATAATTTGAAAGTTTAATCAAAATCGTTAGAGCCGTTTTGAGAAAAATGCGAAAAACCCCAGTTTTTGGTACATTTTCGTCCCCCCCCCTCCTTCCCATTGGCCGAAATCGTCCATAACCTTATTTTGGTGTCTACAAAAAATAACGAACAAAACAAAAAAAGAACCAGCTCAATCGGATCAACCGTTCTCCCGCAAATCGAACTACAGACACACACACGGACCATGCGCCGAAATTAGGTTTTTTAGACTCAGTAGGCCTCAAAACGTAAAGATCTGAAGAAAACCCGAATTTTTTTTTTTTTTGAGTCGATTACTATACTTTCCTCCCCTTCGGGTAGCGGAACGTAAAATCAGAGTGGTGGTCCAATAAGCTGTACGGTGCGAGTGCGATAATGCTCTCAACACAATTAGGAGTTACCTAAGGCTAATAAATATTAACCTCCCCACAAAAATCACGTTGACTGTAATCGCTTATGCGTTGGGGTTTCAATGATGGTCTTGGTGTAAGTACGAGCAACCTAGTAAATTCCGAAACGTTAACACCTATCAGTTTCTCATCATAGAACGTCAAGTTCTAACGTACATAAACTGAGTCAAAAGTGAATTAGTTGTTAGAGCGGTAGAAATCATTGTGAGGGCTGTGGAAAGTTGTGTGATGCGCCGTACCAGATGTTTGTTTCTTCGATTTCGTTTTAGAGTCTGAGGACTTTCCAAATTCGTCACGTTGTACCTATGAAATCTGTTGGACGGAGATACATGAGGGGGGGATTCATAACCAACAACTTATTCGCTGTAAACTGACCACTTGGCTTCTGTTAAGTGAGAACGAAGAATTGTGGTACTGGTGGATTTCGGTTGAAGCAGCCCAACTCTTCTCTCTCGAGCTATTCGTCTCCAGGCACTCGTATCCTGGGGTTTCGTTTAACTATCGTGCTTAGTCAATGAATATCAGCGAGATATGCCACTTGGGGGCCTTCACTTCGTCATTGGTCGATTACTTTTTTTTTTTTTCAAGGAGCGAGATTTTTGTTCGTGAGAAGCCGGTTGGTTGTGTCTCACCCTTTTGCGGTACAGATGAGACCGAACCGGTTGAATTGGTCCTCGCGATATCTTCCCACGTCCAAGCTCGACTTGTAGTTGCGACTTGACGTTACTCAAGAAGGCTACGCTGCAATAATATTTTTTTCTCGCACTTATTAGCATTTGCGTGCTGAACAACAGCCCATAAACGAAATGAAGGGGTTTGACCTTCCCGTCGGTGCAGTTTAAACTGCGCAGAAACAGTCCTAGAATAGAGTCGTTTCAACATGTTCCAACTAAACCTAAACGTAATAATATAAACTTTCTGAGCCGCTTTTGTGAAGTATTTATTGAAGAAATGTTAGACTTGCGGATCGCCAGCATTTTCGTACTTCCGTTCTGTAATATGTGTTCGTCGTAGAAGATTGTACTAGTCTTTGGTTATTATGAGATTTAAATCGTCGACACGTTCGGAGCATTACTTATTCCTTTGTAGGAGTGTGGAAGTTCATAACTCTTCCTAGTTGTTAGATAAGGACGACTTATCTCTCTCCCCTCTTCCGAGGTGTACCCTTCACGTAAGCTGAAAGTGTACTCGGTGGAAAGCCTCCAGCAATATAAAAGTTAACAGGCCCGGGAAAAACGCTGAATTTCACATGAGACTGAGGACAGCTGTGTGATGTGTCGATTGTTTGTAGACGGGAAGAACACAGGTTCGAACCAGAGTCGCTGCTCCTTTACATCCTCGGCTCTTCTTCTTTATTTATCAATTCGACTACGAATATTGGTGATCATATAACATTACTTACAAAATTAAAAATAGTTGCTATAACAAATATAAATATATAAGTATTGCACAAAATTATAAGTTTTTGACCATATTCGCGAACATTTCTCTGTCTCTAGCCACCTCTAAGAGGTTCCCAATATTACTAAAGTTAACGTACCTGTTAGGTGAGTCCGTCTCCTCTGGCTGGTGAGTTACTGTGGGCAAGCGCTTTCGATGTAAAGACATCATCGTCTGGCCGTTAAGTCAGTACTGGAGTCAGTCGGTTAGTCGTGGTCTTTATATACAAGGAGAGAAGTGAAAGGTGTGATGGAGCGTCGGTGAAGGGACGGGGAAGGAGGTCATGTACCTCAGGGTGAATACCCCCTAGAGATAAATGGGACGTGTTGGATGGATGGTCTGTCAATTGTGGAATTTACGTCTTTTTTGTGTAGGGTGGTCTGTAAATCTGTCAGTTGGTTGTTTTCGTTTGTGTAGTGTTTTGAGTGGTGTGAATATGGTGTCGCATTTTGTGTTGATTTGTTCATTTATGATTTGTCCATTGAAGTTTTTTTGTTTATAAATTTCCATGTTTTCTAATATGTTCAGTTTTCGTCCTTTGTATTGTTTGTGTAGTAAGATGGTGCAGTCCTGTATTTTGGTGGGTTCATGTCCAGTTGTTTTGAGGTGGTTGGCAAAGTTTGAATCGTCTTTGTTCCTACTAAGAGATTTAATGTGTTCTGAGTATCTGGTCCGTATTTTTCGTCCTGTCTGCGACACCATATTCACACCACTCAAAACACTACACAAACGAAAACAACCAACTGACGGATTTACAGACCACCCTACACAAAAAAGACGTAAATTCCACAATTGACAGACCATCCATCCAACACGTCCCATTTATCTCTAGGGGGTATTCACCCTGAGGTACATGACCTCCTTCCCCGTCCCTTCACCGACGCTCCATCACACCTTTCACTTCTCTCCTTGTATATAAAGACCACGACTAACCGACTGACTCCAGTACTGACTTAACGGCCAGACGATGATGTCTTTACATCGAAAGCGCTTGCCCACAGTAACTCACCAGCCAGAGGAGACGGACTCACCTAACAGGTACGTTAACTTTAGTAATTTGCCTACTGGCGGACATAACCCAATTTCTTTAATTCCCAATATTACTTATTCCAGTCCAATGCCGAATGTTGCGTAGCCACGATAGTTGCTTCCGGCCGATGCCTCTTCTGCCTTCAATTTTTCCTTGTATAGTTAACTGCACTAGTTCGTATTTCTTATTTCGCATAATGTGGCCCAAGTAGGCCGTTTTTCTCTTCTTTACAGTTGCTAGCAATTCTCGCTCACATTGCATTCTTCTTAAAACTTCCTCGTTGGCCACACGATCCATGGTATTTTAAGTATTCTTCGAAAGAGCCATAATTCAAATGAGTTCGAGTTTGGTAAGGTCCGCTATTTTCAAAGTCCAACTTTCCATAGCGTATAACAGAGTTGACCAAACATAACACTTCAAAAAGCGCATTTTTGTTCTCATATTGAGCTCATGACTGTTAAATATCTTTCTATACTTCAGAAAAGTATTACGTGCTATTTCGATACGGCACTTCACTTCCTTTGAACAATCCCAGCTGTCATTAATATGACATCCGAGGTATTTAAAACTTTGTACTCTTTCAATAGGAGAGTTATTAACTAATAAATTTGTATTGACATATGTATTTTTTCTGCTTACTATCATATACTTGGGTTTTTCCCTATTGATTCGCAAGCCAAACTCTTCGCTGCATTCATTAACTTTGTTTATCAATTCTTGTAAACCGTTTAAGCTGTCGGCAATAAGAGTGGTGTCGTCTGCATATCTTATATTGTTGATACGTACTCCGTTTACTTTAATACCTTGATTACTGTCATTTATCGAATCTTGAAATATTCTTTCCGAATATATATTGAATAACAAGGGTGATAAAATACACCCCTGTCTGACTCCTCGTGAGATAGATACCTCGTCAGTTATACAACCATCATGGGCAGTTTGTTGCCAGTACAAATTTTTTATGCAACGAATTTCTTTGTCGTCTATTCCCATAGACTCAAGAATTTCTATTAGCTTATCATGTTTAACCATATCAAAAGCTTTCTCATAATCGATAAAGCATAAGAATACACCTTTTTGAACGTCTTTACAGTTCTGGACTAATACTTGAATACTAACCAATGCCTCTCGGGTTCCAAGTCCTTCCCTAAAGCCGAATTGCGATTTACCCACTACCTCTTCGCCTTTTCTGTATATTCTGGCATGTATAATTTTAAAAAACATCTTTAGCACGTGAGGCATCAAACTGATAAGTCTGTATTCATTGCAGTATTTTGCATTTTTCTTCTTAGGCAAAGGTATAAAGGTTGATCTTAACCAGTCTTCAGGATATTCGCCTGTACCGTAAACGTGGCTAAAAGTGTTATGTTTGTATCGTCAATCAGTTTTATGACCTCAGACGGCACCTCATCTGGTCCCGTTGCTTTATTATGCTTCATTTGATTGAATCGCCTTTTTTATTTCATCGTTAGTTATATAATTGCCAGTAGGACTTAATGGGAAACAGATATTGTAGCTAGACCTATTGTTATCAGCAAAAAACTTTTCAATATACGTCGCCCAAATTTGCTTTTTTCCATTTATGTCGAAAATTATTTCGTTGTTCTCATTGACAAGAATTGGTTTTTTGTGATAAACATTCGCAGTTTGTTTTAGTTTTTTGTGTAGATTAAAGTCATCGTGCAATTCCTGCAGTCTTTCCATCTCTTGACATTCGCTGTTTACCCAATCTACTTTAGCAATGCGAATTTTCCGTCTAAGTTCTCTGTTCGTCTCCCAATAAAGATCATGATTTTTGCTCTTAAACTCACTACGTCTTTTTAACAGCTGCAATATTTCTTCTGTCATCCATTGCCTCTTGCTTTCTCTTTTATACATTCCAAGCGTTTCTTTCGCTGTGGAGTTAAGTGCTTTCTTGAGTTCTTCCCATAAATTTTTGGGGGCTGCTGAAATAACATTTATGCGCTGGTTAATTTTTTCCCCCAGCAAGCATTTCGTGTCATTATGCTTTAATTGTTCCATATTGAGTTTTACTTTTAAATTCTTTTTTCGGATGATAGCGAGTCTAATACAAATTTTTCCCAACAAGAGATTATGACCTCGGCTCTTATTTTTGGTAAATTCTGTCGTCCTCCGAATATCGTGCCGGCGAAAAGGCTGCGCGAGGAAAGAGACTGAAAAATGAACATTTGAAAGGAGGGAAAAGGAGACATTTTTACGACGCAAGCCTCAGAAGCAGAGTTGAATAACCGTTCAAAGGGTTGAAGGGGGGAAAAAGGAGGCGGAAAAGTTCTTGGATCCCACAAAGGGCTTGAGAGTAGAGAATAAGAAAAGAAGGGAGGAACGGATCTGTATATGAATAGCTAATATACAAAAGGGGTCTAAGATGTTCCACGTGGCACTTTTTTTTTTTCAAACATCTGCTGTGCCCCAGAAATTATTGGGTTACAATCGAGCAGGAAACACCTTTGCGTCACGTGGTACTAGAAGCATCTGATGGCAAATGGTTGACCTCGTTAGTCCCGTTGAGCGGGAAATGAACGATGAAACGTTGTACCCGTTTTTTCGGTTTGATTCTTCTATAAAAACTCACAAGTCAATCAAGTTTTGCGTGTGTCGATCGGCCCTCATTTACACTGAAGGGAAATTGATGAATTTCAGTAACGACAGACCAACATCGATGTTATTAAAAACTGTTTTTTTGTTGTTGCGTGTTGTAAATAATTTTTATTCGATGTATACGAAAAGTATTGCAAATCGACAGAAAAAGTTGAGTTCTGACGTCAGATCAAACGTCAGTTTTACCGCTTCTGGCGTTAGAGAAACATCATTTACGACGCATCTCACTATTACCCTTTGCAGCTCTCCTCAGCCCAACGTACATTCAGCCATTTTTATTGCTCTACCAAGTAGATTCCAAATCTGCCTACTCGGCAATCTGATTGTATGAGCAACAAATGGTTTAAAAAATTTGCGAAGAGGACGGTTCTCTGATGTGCGTCTAGACTGAAAACTGTGAAACTCGTGGGACAGTATAGCGAAAGTTATCGTTTCTCCTCCAGCCTGCACTCATTTCCGGGCTGCCTCCCGTATCAGTTCGGCTCATCACGTTGTCCTGATTGCCTAGCGTCAATGTCAGGTCGTTTACGAGTATTTTTACTTTCCTTGGCTCTACAAAGTAGAAAGGAAAGTTATGTAATCGGCTGAAAAAAAAATTTTAAGTTTTCTTCAGATCTTTACGTTTCAGACCCTACTGAGTCCGAAAAACACTATTTAGGAGAATAGTCTGTGTCTGCGTGTGTGTCTGTGAACGATTTTTAGAGAGAACCGCCGTACCAAATCCACTCAACAATGGAACGCCAAAATAAGGGTTTGAACAAAATCCAAGTTAACTATAGTTATCATAGTGATCCAAACACCAATTTTTTCTCTCAAAAACGGCTCTAACGATCTTGATTAAATTGTTTACATTGATAGCTCTTAATAAGGAAATTATACCATAAAATTCCCATTTGTGGGAAAATGACGAGAGCAGCACAATAAATTATCAAAATTTCCGACGAAAAGAGTTTTTAGCGCGGTTTTTTCTTTAGAAACTCCGCTGGAATGTTAAGGTTAATTGGTATTGCAATCCAATACCTAAAGGGTGAGTGTTTAAAAACGCTCTTGAGATACATGGGGGCACTCCAGAAATTCCTGAATTTCAATTACGGCCGTTTCGCTTACTACCAGTTCTAAACGTTTTTACCCAATAACCCCGCAAAAGTGATTACTGTCCTTCTTAAAAAAATTCGTATATACAGCGTCATTAATTTTCTGTGTATCAATTGCTCAATAATGGTCCTGCAATGAGTAGGAGCAGCACAATAAACGCCAGAACTGTAGGCGCTACCGCTTCCCGCTGCTGTGAAGTGTTGTTTGACCAAGTTCAAAGGAACTGAGAGATAAATGAATTGATTAAATAGAATTAGCCGTGTAAAAAGTGAATTGACGTAGAACTAAGGAAAGTTGTGTGTTGCAACGCACCAGATATTTCCTTGTTGAGCTGCAGGTTGAATAATTAGTTCCCAATCGTGTTCACAGAGATTCGCATGTACTCATCCTTTTCTCAGTTCCTATTTTGCAGGGCCAAGGAAAGTAAAAGGTAACCACGTTCAGGAATATATTGCGTTGCTGTTGTTATTCACCCACGAATGACATTTTTGAGATTATTTGACTGTTCATTTGTTTTGCATCTATTAACACAAAAAATATGATCAGAATCGTTGAAGTCGTTTTTGGGAGAAAACAAATTATTGGTGTTTTGATCACTATGATAACTATAGTTAACTTTCGGTGGATTTTGTTCAAACCCTTATTTTGGCGTTCCATGGTAACCTGCGGGCGAGATATCAAGTTTGAGTGGATTTGGTACGATGGTTCTCTCTAAAAATCGTTCACAGACCCACACGCAGACACAGACTATTTTCCCAAATAATGTATAAGTATGTTTTTCGGACTCAGGAGGGTCTAAAACGTGAAGATCTGAAGAAAACTTAAAATTTGTTGTTGGATCTTTCTCGAAAACGTACTGTGGCGTCTCCTAGCTGATAACACTTTTTTAGTGACTGTTCTTTCTCATTCGTGTTCTCTCACACACATTTCATGTTTTTATAGCCTACTACTTCGCAATTTAAATAAATGTACTCTCCTTGATCTAAAGAATATTGAAAAAGTATTATAACCAGCCGGAAAAAGTTGGGTTTTCGTTTGATCTTTAAATGCTGAAGCTCTCTGCATCACATCGAGGCTTTTATGTATAAGGAAACTGAAATTACTTGTCGACGGCAGCAATGCCTTGAAACATCAATGCACGCACTCAATCAGATGACTGGTTGAAGGATTGATAGCCGGAGGGGCAAGTTATGGAGTCAAGTCAAGGAACCGATTTTGCTATTGATTTTAATTGAATATAAAGGTTTGTCGTTAGAACGTGCTGAGGAAAGTCATTAAGTTAGTTGGATCGTGAGGGGTTTTATATAGAAAGATAAATGGAATCCGGTTTATTGCTAGAGAGAAGGAGACTAGACATCAACAAAGGATGTTTCGGTTAAAAGGAAATAGGTCTTCTTAATGTATACTGATTGTCTAGAGCGGTCTTTCCTTTACTGGGAATATTTATTCATCGTTGCCTTCTTCCTCCCTGTAATAAAGTCCATCGCGTGGGAGACAAAAGACGAAGTGCTATTAGAGCAATCTTATTAATATTCCTGGCTTGATGTTCTGTCGGGAGACGGTTGATTGAAATGAGTTGAGTCCCCTTCCGCATGAACTGATTACTTTTATGTAGTGCTGGACGATTCCATTGATTGCCTTCGGAGGCAGAACGAGCCTTTGGTTTCCTAAGCTTAAAGTGAATCAGTAGGAAATGTGGAATCATCTGGGTCGCGGTTGAGCTTTTAATCAGATTGGCCAGAGGCCACGTGTAGCGGCATTAGAGCTACCTCTCTATAGTGTTTTAATGTGGTTTCTGTGGCGCCTTGTAGCCAATACAGGAGTGGCCAGCGCTCCTTAATGAACTCAAAGGTAGGGGAATCCCCCGCAACCTGTACTCGCTCGTCAGAAGTTACCTGACAGACAGAACTGCTACGATCGAAAGTAGGCATGTCTCCGTCCGGAGAAAGATTGAGAAGGGGTGCCCACAGGGCTCGGTCCTAGGACCAGCACTCTGGAATGCCTTCTTCGAAGGTCTTCTCAGGAAACTCATGGAGACTGACTGCGAGCCGTACGCCTATGTGGATGACTTGACTGTGCTGATCTTTGCAGAGTCAGTCCGCCAAATTGAAGAAAAAACCCACCACGTGCTCGGCACTGTCAACCAATGGTGCGAGCATGTCAAGATGCAGGTGGCTGAGGAAAAAACCCAGCTAATCCTCTTGAAGGGGAAAGTGAATAATCCACCCAGAATACGCTTTGGCGGCCACAGGCTCCTTCTTGAAAAGCACGTCAAGTATTTAGGGGTGAATATAGGTGAGAGGTGGGGTTTCAACCAACACCTCCAGTCCCTTAAAGGCACTACCATTGCAAGGTTTGCCTCACTGCGTGCCATTACTAAGGCCACTTGGGGTGTGTGTTACCACGACACTATCCTCATGTGTAAGGCCATATATCTAGGTGTGATTGGCTACTGCCCTGTTGTCTGGGGTAGCAAACTAACAGTCAATCAAAAGAGAGTATTGGCCCAATCCCAGAGAGCCGCGCTCCTGTGGATCACCAAGGCCTACAAGACTGTATCAACGGAAGCACTCCAGGTGATCACTGGTCAGTTACCAGTTGATTTGGCTGTTGAGTGCATGATTGACAAGTGGAGAGTGAAACGGGAGCTTCCCCGCTTTGGGCTGAACTCCGTGCGGATCTCACCACAGAACAGAAACTTGCCGCCATCGATGAATGGGCTCTAGAGAAATGGCAAGCGAGATGGGAATCCTCGTCAAAGGGACGTGATACGTATGAGTTCTTCCCCAACATCCGTGAACGTCTTTCTAGAAAATGGGTTGAGCCAGACCACTGGACGAGCCAGTTCCTCACGGGACATGGTGACTTCAATGCGCGGCTCCACTTCTTTTCTCTGAAAGACTCTCCATTATGCACGTCTTGTGCCTCCAGTGCGGAGGAAACAAGAAACCATGTGCTGCTCCACTGTAGTTTCTACAACAGTGAGCGACGGTTGTTGAGAGGGCAAACGAACTTAGCAGCTTTGACTGCTACAAAGGAAGCCTATAACCATTTTGCAAAGTTCGCAAAGAAGGTAATGGCTAAGAAACGTGGTTATAGTTGATCAGTCCTTTTGATACTTGCCACCCAAGTAAACAGTAAGATCAGGTAGGGAACCAGATTAAGAACTACTCCCAGATGGTACGGGATTCCTCAGGTGGTCACCTCCGCGCGGTAACACACGGGCAACAGCTCTCTACGGTGAGACTGGCTAACGACCACATACCTGCCGTACCTCCACAGGTCTGAGTTCGGTGGATGCTGCAGGGGCCGGCCTCTTGCATATTAGCGAAACCGCAACTTCTATGACTGATATAACCCTCGTCGAGGGTTTAGGTACAGTCATGAAATAAAGAAACAGATCTGTCTGTGAACGATTTTTAGAGAAAACCACTGAACCAAATCAGCTCAAACTTCATATCTCGCCCGCAGGTCATCATGGGACGCCAAAATAAGGGTATGAACAAAATCCACCGAAATTTAACTATAGTTATCATAGTGATCAAAACACCAAATATTTTTTTTCTCAAAAACGGCTCTAACGATCTTGATTAAATTTTTTATATTGATAGCTCCCAATATGGCAATCACACCTTGAAATTCCCATTCGTGGGAAAATGACGAGAGCAGCACAATAAATAATCAAAATCTTCGACGAAAAGCGTTTTTAGCGCAGTTTTTTCCTTATCAACTCCGCTGGGATGTTAGTAGAATATTAAAGAAAATTTGTATTGTAGTCCAATCCAATACCTAAAGTGTGAGTGTTTAAAAACGCTCATGAGGTACATGGGGCTCACTCCAGAAATTCCTGAATTTCAACTACCGCCGTTTCGCTTACTGCCAGTTCTAACAGTTATTACCCATTAACTCTGCAAAAGTGATTATTATCCCTCTTCAAAAAATTCGTGTACAGCCTCATTAATTTTCTGTGTACCAATTGCTCAATAATGGTCCTATAATGAGTATGAGCAGCACAATAAATTCCGGAACTGTAAGCGCTACCGCTTCCTGCTGTTGTGACGTGTTGTTTGACCAAGTTCAAAGAAATTGAGTGATAAATGAATTGAGTAAGTAGAATTAGCCATGTACAAAGTGAATTGTTGCAGAGCTAAGGAAAGTTGTGTGTTGCAACGCACCAGATATTTCTAATTGTTCAGACATGAATTGTTTTTAGCAGCGTAGAACATAGCACCCGGGATTATTGAGCTCTAAACCTGAATGATGCTAGAATGCAAAGTATAAAATTCATCTTTTAAAATCATAGCGTGTGAGATGAAATAACCGTACCTGAAGTTTGTTTTTCAGCCAATTGCATTACTTCGTAGGGTTAATGAAAATAGAAGAGCTAAATAAGATTTTGACGTTTTTAAACAGCCAAATGAGAAAACTGCAGGAGTTAGCGTTAATTTCATAGAAAGAGGATTAAAGTGCAAGCCGCAAAATAAAGTAATTCTGATTTTCTAGATCTGTAGACATGTGTAACTGATATATTTGGTTGAATTCCTGCATTTCTGTAAAGTGAAAAATACAGCTACACCTGAAAGTGTCGATATCCGTTATTTTTGAAGTGATGTATTGGGATATCGATGCGAGGGACAGCGTTATTTAGCATTAGTAGACATTGACAGTTCGTCTATCGATAGCCATCCCTAGCTCTTGACTCTGCGCTCATCTACCTCTTACAACTGTTGAAAGGTAGTAGTGATGTGAGAGGAAACGCGTTACTGAAGCGTAGTCTGAGCGACCTTGGCGGTTGGCAGAGTTGAAAGAATGAAGAGCTTTCTCGTGCAGCGAGCCCAGTGGAGGGGAGTCTGGCTCTAGAACCGATTTACGACGACAGGGACAACGACCGGTTTACGTCATCCAGCTCCAGCTCAGTTCCCTAGACCCTTTATGTAACCACGCGCTTGAGCCCAAGCTTGGAGCCGAGCCGGCTCTCTGAGGTCTCCGGTTTGACAAGGTCTGGTCTGGTCTCATCAATTGTCTTCGAAGAAAAGGGACCTCCACACACGTCAGGTCTCTTAAACTCGGCGCCCCGAACTTCCACGAAGGTAGAGGACAATGAGGCGTCTGGAGAGTTGCAGTGGAAAAGGAAGTATCACGCCACGTCCAAAACCTGGCGTTTGCGTGTAGATCGAGAAAATATGATCTACCAGCACCAATATGGTAGATTTGGCGTCATACTTTAAACTACTCGTATGTTAGTTATGTGATGAGATACGTTCTTTTGGATTATCTTCATATCCTTACATTTCAAAGTCTTGCAAACATGCTATTCGAAAAAGTGGTGTGTTGGTGAGTTCTATCGAGAGATAGTGACTGTAACTAATCAGCTAAAATGTGATGTTCGGCGTGCAGATGAAAGTATGATCATCACATGATCTATATAATAGTTATCATCGTGATCAGAATGTGTTATCTAAAAAACGAAAGGTCATGATATAAGTTGCTGACAACCCAGTGAATTCCAGACTGCTGAGCATAACGAGTTAGTGTGTAAAGCGTTAAGTTCCAACAGGAACGGAAAAACATTGCTCAATGTACCTGAGGACGAGGAAAGTTTTAAAATTTGTATTTTATATCGGACATATATTTTTTGGTTCTATAGCGGTGCCAAAATGCGTATAGCACGTTATTTTAGAGGAGTGTGGACAGACCTGGGAGTGTTTATCACATTAAAATCGGGTTAAACTGGAGATAACCAGCGGCATTTCTGTTCCATCTCTTTCTCCATGTTCCCCATGTTCATGAGAGTTGTCTTTTCGTGTCTGCTGACATCGTCCACCTCTATTCCAGGTTCGCCTTTGAAGCTCTCTTTGGTTTGGGGTCAACTTCTAGGCTCTACATGGTCTTCTTCGTCTTTGCAGTAAAGGCACCCCATTCCTCACCCATGAGGTCCTAGGGTGCTATTGCAGACTGCTAGTGACCAAGAGTACTGTAGGGTCATGAAAACCACATCTATGTATTCGATTGTTGAACTGCAGGAGTTGTCATATAGATCCAAATAATCATTCGAAACTACTATTAAACTTTATTGATGAGATATAAACCAAGATACGATCGTTCTTCTGGTTTACATGTAAACGTTTCCATTAAAAGGTAGCGTATTTTAGACAGTTTCCTGTAGCGCCTTTAATCCATCCGAGCCTACCAGACCCGCCGTACTACTCTGCGTTGTGTCGACGTATCTGATTATATACAGGCGCTATTGATTCTAGAATGGAGAATTTTCAAATCATTTTCTGCGTGTACTTACGTACTTATGCCGGTTTAACGCAACACAGATAGTAAGTCATATAGGAAAAATAAACAACTGTTACCAATACAGTGTGTTGAACCGGTGAAATGAACACCAAAACCTTGACGATTGATCCTGATAGCCTCTACGGTTAACGGTTACATTTGTGCTAAACAGTGAAGGGCCATTTGGTTTTTAATATGCAACCAAAGCCACAGCCGAAAATTTTTCAGCACTTGTCTATCAGTATCACCAAATAGACCTTTCAATACTTTTATCGTCAACTGGCTCTTTGAGTGCAGATCGTTTCTGTTACTCCCATCGTCCCAGGCTTGACGGTCTAGAGCGCATTTGTGAGTGAATGAGGGGGAGATCAAGTGGAACCTACTTTGAGGTTCTAGTGCATCATTTGTGTTGCCCGATATATTCATTTATTGAGCCTTGACTACTTCAAACGTTCTTTGTGCGAATCTCGATTTATTTGACGTAATAGTGCTCTCGAGCCTTTAGGACGTTATTACATTGAATGGCCTTTGTGTACGTTTGGGGTAATTTACTCTTGTCTGACATTCTTGCCTTGAGACCATTAACACTGTTTAGTGAACTCGTAGCCACTAGAGTAGTCTAACATTCAATTCCCCAGCACTTGGCTTCCTAAATCCTTTCGAGTACCGAAAGCGATTTGACATAGTCCAACACTTTCCTTGACTTTCTTTTGCCAACTCGAATCTGGAATCTGTTAGATGCACATTGTTAATTTACTTTTCACTCCTGAGGCATGAACAAATTGAGCGTTGAAGTAGAGAGGACATTTATTTCATTGCAGCTCTTCCAACATTGAAAACGTTCTCAACGTTTTAAATAACAGAAACCCTGTCACATCAATCAGGAGCTTTACAGTGCAGCCAGGAGAAGCAGACGCTATGACCTCTCTGGAACTGTTTCCCATTTGAATGTTAGCTGAACACGTCACACTATACTGAAGCAGGTGGTGCGTTCTGCCAGGAAATACATTAGCCGATTAAAGGACCTTGCACCTAACCCAAAGAACCAGCCTGCATGGTTACTCATTCTATTCGATCACCGGTCGAATCGCTCGTCTGTGGAAATGTGATGGACCCGCTCAGAGGCGTCCTCAGTTGAGCATTCATTGCCCAACCACGTATTTCAATTAATCAACCCTCTGCGCTTCCGCAGGCGTCTGTAGGTGAATTAGCTCGCAAAATACTGCCTTTCGCTGCTCTCCTTCTCAATTGACGTTTCGTTAACTCTGGTCACCTGATCATTTATTTACTCCCTTGAATGGCAGACAGCTAGTGGCTTCCTTCTGGAAATAAGAGCTGTTGAAACCTGTCCTGTTTAGACTGATTGGAAATTTCCAATGGAAAAGCGCCATTCTCTCCAGTTAATTAACCGCAAAGCGTCAATTTCGAGCGATTCATCTGTCCCCGATGGGTTGGAATCGGGTAACAATTACGATATTGCTATTGGGACGTTAGCTGTATTTGGGCCGAATACAGCTCAAGTAACAGGGAATCGTGCGACAATTTATTGATGCCTTTGCAGTTTGAAGAGCAGGCTGCTACTCGAATTGCTAATTGACTTTTCAACAAATGTCGAAGTTACAGATCGCCAACTTGTTATTTGTCGATGAAAGGGCGTTTGATTGTTGTGTTGTTTGACCTGAACAAATGACAGTGGCTTCTAACAGTCACTCGTGTTGTCTAATGTACGACATGCAGCTAGATCGAACGGCAATCTACCTTTACTACTTGTTACTTCGTAAGAACGTAGTACTAACGTAATTGCACCGTAGACACTCTCTCATTATTGCAATTTACATTTCTACAAAAGACATGCGTGGTGCTACAAAAGTTTTCCTACTGATGCTTCTTTCGTTTCAAGTTCTAGAGATAAGGTTTGGTGAAGGTCTGAAGGAGATAGGCCACGCGTGGGCTCTACTGTGCAGTCTGCATTCAGGAACCACTCTTTCCTCTGGCCTAACCTCCTCTCATTTCTAAGATCAGCTTACATTTTAACTTATGAAAAGGTTCGTAGGATGGTTGATGCTACCTCGTTTTTATCTGTAGACCAATAGGTTCTAACAAGCTCAGATTGACACGTATTTGGAAGTGGTGTACCAGAAAATTTTTGTTGAGCCGGGATTGACAGTAAAAAATCAACATAAAACCTCCTGGTAGTGCTTAACGTTCTCGGATTTTTTTATAGTTTATAGTGTCACTCTCGTTATTTTTGTACAAAAATTCTGTAGAACTATTGTGTCTTTTGGAATTGTCCGCACAATAATTGTAATCAAAATTGTGGAGCTGTTGATGAGAAAATAAAGTGTTGTGTGCTCTTTGATAACTGTAGTTAGCTATGGGATGATTTTATCCCAAACCCTCACTTTCGCATCTGATGTTGCTTGACCTCCAGGATTTCGTCGTTCACAGACCACTTACTCAAATCGTATTTTTCAGACTCAGGAGCTTTAAAAACGTAAAGATTTGAAGGGAACTCAAAATACTAAAGTTAACGTACCTGTTAGGTGAGTCCGTCTCCTCTGGCTTGTGAGTTACTGTGGGCAAGCGCTTTCGATGTAAAGACATCATCGTCTGGCCGTTAAGTCAGTACTGGAGTCAGTCAGTTGGTCGTGGTCTTTATATACAAAGAGAAAGGTGAAAGGGGTGATGGAGCGTCGGGGAAGGGGCGGGGAGAGGAGGTCATGTAGCTCAGGGGGAAACCCCCTAGAGATAAATGGAACGTGTTGGATGGTCTGTCAATTGTGGAATCTAAGTCTTTTATGTGTAGGGTGGTCTGTAAATCCGTCAGTTGGTTGTTTTCGTTTGTGTAGTGTTTTGAGTGGTGTGAATATGGTGTCGCATTTTGTGTTGATTTGTTCATTTATGATCTGTCCATTGAAGTTTTTGTTTATAAATTTCCATGTTTTCTAATATGTTCAGTTTTCGTCCTTTGTATTGTTTGTGTAGTAAGGTGGTACAGTCCTGTATTTTGGTGGGTTCATGTCCAGTTGTTTTGAGGTGGTTGGCAAAGTTTGAATCGTCTTTGTTCCTACTAAGAGATTTAATGTGTTCTGAGTATCTGGTCCGTATTTTTCGTCCTGTCTGTCCTATGTATGCGTTTTTACAAGTACAAGTTATTTTATACACCCCACTTTGGTCGAGTGGGTCTGTATTTTCAGTCTTTGCAGTTAGTTTGGTTCTAAGTGTGTTGTCCGTACGTAATGCAATTTGTATACCTTCCTTTCGGAGGATATTAGTTATTCCGTATATTTGTGGTCCTGTGTACGTGAATGTGCAGCGTCTTGTTAAAGTCTGTGTATTTTCTGTTTTTGAGTCGTTTGTTTTGGAGTCATATTGTCTTAGTAATTTGTTTATTGTTTTTTTTAGAGTAACCGTTATTTTCTGCGATAGTATTTATAATATCAAGTTCTTTTTTGTAATTTTGTTCGGATAGTGGGATCGTTGTTAATCTCCGTATCATGTGTCTGAACTCAAAATGTTTTGCTGATTACGTCACTTTCCTTACTCTTCGGGTTTCGTGAAGAAAAAACGAAGTAAATTGTATTCTTATGGAAAACTGGGTGATAGAATACGAAAATATATACCCAATTGAGTGTAATAATTTAATTTATTGATAGTTAATTACGTCTATGTGCTCCGTGTAAAATTCAACATTCGCGCAATATGAAACTGGAAGGCAACGTCAATAGCCCTTGGCAGGTCCTACAGGATTAATTCAATTTTCAAAAGTCTAATCTCGGGTTGAGTTGAATGACGATAACGAAAAAAAGACGACGAATTGGATTTGATCATCAAACCACTGTCATTACACGCGCACCCTCATTTCAGTCTTCGTGAAGAGACATTTGTGAGAAGAGGGAGCTGTAGAAAGTTCTGGACGAGGGTTGAACGACTTGGCAAACACCGGAGGCTGAAGTGACTCTCCAAACTACTGGAGAAGAGGATATTAGGTTCGGAGTTGGGGGGAGAGCGAAACACTTCAACGGCACTCAAGTATCAAAATAAAACAATTGAACTATAAGTTGAGTGACCTAAATAAGAACCCGAGGGAAAGTTGAAGGGGAAATAACGCGCTACTAAATAAGTCGAAGGAGTTTGGTGAATCTCGTCAACAAAGGGGATATATTTTAATGATGAGACTTTTTATGTTTGCATTCGAAATAAAACTAGTGGGTGCCCCAAGTTGATGAGCAAAAGAGTCACTCGACGTTCCCCTTTTCCACGTAAGTTCAACGGTGCGCCACGTTTACAAGTTACATCATCGCATTTCTACAGACGCGTTTACCGAGCACTAAAAATACGGATGGGCGCTCCTTTCAAAATTTCGTCAAAATCGGTTTTCTGAAAATTCGAAAAGGAAACTTGAAACGTCAGTAGAGTCTCCATTTCGCTTCCCTCATCTCAACCGGTCAGGAAATTGTACTAGTCCACCTGAAAACTTGTTTTCATCCGACATTCACGTTTATAGGTATCGTGAACTGGAAAACACTAGTTTAAGAGCTTAGAAGTGTGATAAGTTTGTGTGAGGGATTCAACGTGTACCCAAAATCCTATAGCTTTAACCAATTGTCGTTGAAAAAGGAGCTGCTGCAATTATAACAAAAGGAACTGAGTGCGATTTTTCGAAAACATTTACACCAAGATGTGTTTTATGGCCATTTCGCATCAACGCTTTGGGGCTTTGAGCCTATTTGTAGTCCACAATTGAAACCAGACACAAGAAGTTGTCGGCCCTTGTATTGCCAGCCACAAGATACGATTCATCCCAAAAACTTGCGATTCGAATCCTTAATTTCCAGAGTTGTAATCTGGCACCTCAAACGCCGTGCCACCCTTTTCTTAGCATTTCCACTGTGATTGATGTTACAAATCCTTCGACCCCCCTATCACGCGTGGTTCCCATATTTGAACCGAACAACTTGTGGGATCGTTTTTGATTGGAGTCCTTTGTTTTCCATTACGAAATCGTTTGACGCCAACTCAGTCCAACTTGGCAGGGCGGCATCAGTGACAGCACCATTGCATTCTTCAATTTGCACGTTTCTTCGTTAATTTTTCCTCATTATCGCTGGCGTCACCTCCCGGAAGATCATTTGCATCGACGATTTACTGCGTTTCTAATTAGATATGACGAAGGACGAGTTTAAAATCCCTCGACGTCGAACGATCACAATTATCTGTAATCTCACGCAGCCAATTTAGAAAGAGCTCGGTAAACGCCGTCGTATGACTAAACGCTGCAAAACGGGGAATCATTGAGTTTAATTGGCTGAGATTTGTTATTCCTATGGAAAACAAAACAAGCGTCCTTCCGGCAACGCCATAAAATAAGTGCTAAATCATCGGATTCGACGTCACACAGCCATCACACATCTTTTCTGTCCAGTGTGCCTCCAGTTGCAATCTGACTTTTTCAAGCGTTCGCGCCAATAGTTAAAGTGTCTCATCAGAACGGCGGAATTCATATTGATCTCCTGAAACGCTCAAATGCATAGGAGAATGAATAGCTTGATCAGAATGGAGCTCCGTTTCCATAATGATCTGATATCAATAGCTAAACTAGACCCGATCGAGCTCGTTTGTCTAATGTTCCAATCTCTGGTCAAATGTCTAAATTAAAATGAACATGAATTCATGAAGTGTCGTACGCGACAAACGAGGAGTGAGCTTTTTACTTTCCTTGGCTCTACAAAGTAGAAAGGAAAGTTGTGTAATCAACTGAAAAAAAAAAATTTTGAGTTCTCTTCAGATCTTTACGTTTCAGACCCCCCTGAGTCCGAAAAACACTATTTGGGAAAATGGTCTGTGTGTCTGTGAACGATTTTTAGAGAAAATCACCGTACCAATCCACTCAAACTTGATATCTCGCCTGCAGGTTACCAAGGGACGCCAAAATAAGGGTATGAACAAAATCCACCGAAAGTTAACTATAGTTATCATAGTGATCAAAGCACCAACGATTTTGATTCAATTTTTTATATTGATAGCTCTCAATAAGGCAATGATAGCATAAAATTCACATTCGTGGGAAAATGACGAGAGCAGCACAATAAATTATCAAAATTTTTGACCAAAAGCGTTTTTAGCGCAGTTTTTTCCTTAGAAAACTCCGCTGGAATTCTTGTAGAATGTAAAAAAAAAAAAAAATTGGTATTGTAGTCCAATCCAATACCTAAAGGGTGAGTGTGTAAAAACGCTCATGAGTTACATGGGGGGAGAAATTCCTGAATTTCAACTACTGCCGTTTCGCTTACTACCAGTTATAAACATTTTTACCCAATAACTCTCCAAAAGTAATTACTATCCTTCTTCAAAAAATTTATGTTTACAGCCTCATTAATTATCTGTGTACCGATTGCTCAATATTGGTCCTGCAATGAGTACGAGTAGCACAATAAAATCTGGAACTGTAAGCGCTACCGCTTCCTGCTGCCGTAAAGGAATTTAATTTAGCCAAGTTCAAATTAACTGAGTGATAAATGAATTGATTAAATAGAATTAGCCATGTACAAAGTGAATTGTTGTGTTGCAACGCACCTGATATTTTAAATAGGAGAATGCAGCACCCGCTCCAGAACTTTTCTTCGATCTGCTCTAGTGGAGTTTACCAATATATTGTTCTCCATAATTAATTAGACATAAGTAATTCTAATTAATTAATACCTTAACTTGGTATCCCATAAGCATTTCATCGCAATATGCATCAGAACGTCGTTTAACGAAAATATCGTGCTTATATAACGTACTTGCTACATTTAATGCAACATAAATTACTTCGCTGTGTTGGTTTAAAATTCAACTATGGTGCAGATAGTTCTTGGCTCACTTGGTTTGGCATTTGAAGGCGATGACTAGGCGCCATTTTCGTGACTAAGCTACTTTTAAACGTAATTGGTAGTTTGCTTATTTCCTTTACTCAATTGTTATGTTTCTATAGCATTTTATACGATTCTCTCTAAAGTATACTTGTCTCTAAGTGTGGGCTCAATATATAACTGTTTCAACGGAAATGATTTCGGAAAATGAACGGTTTCGTACAACTGTGTTGAATGACTTTCTTGTCGAAGTGTTTCGAGGTAAAAGGAAACGATTTATTTCAGTTGCAAAACGTCTTCAACTAACAGTTTAGCTGCGAGCATCAGGGAACTGTTTCTTTCTCGGTTTCACTTCTGTATAAGCCTTTTCGTTTAATTATACCCATTCGTATCTTCCTCAGCCCCCTGAAAATTACGTAATTCGAGGACAAAAGCGTTTTGAGCAAAATTCATCAAAAAATTTGGTTTCTGTGTGTGGTATGAGGGCGATTGAGAGAGAACCCTAGAATGACATCAACGTCAAATGCCACTTTTCTGTGAATCACAGCTTCCCCTCTCCCCCTACTAAATACACCTCTAACCCTCCCCTTCACGATTCCACTATCAGATAATCCAGTTGCCATCTAGAAATCGAACAGTGTGCGTATAAATTGGCTCTGGGATCCAAAGGACCCCGTGTTGTAGTTAACGTGTGATCTTTTGTGCTTTCGTCGGCAGTCGCGTTTCTCACTCATTTTTTGTAGTTTTGTTTTTGTTTTTTTGTGAATAGCATGGCATCAAAACCTTTGTTAACCCTGAAGACATCCATCGTGTGTTACTAGAGCTAGAAGAGGAAGATTTTGGCGGTAATGCAAGTTCAGACGAGGAGGAAGACGTCGTAAATCGCCATAAATCGTGATACTGGCAAACCTGAGATCATTATGACATACAATAAAACCAAGGGTGGGACTGATTCATTTGATCAGTTGTGCCACACATACACCACAGCTAGGAAGACTCGGCGATGGCCAATGCGTTTTTTCTTTGGAATGCTTGATCAGGCAGGAGTCAATGCCGCAGTTCTTCATGGAATGATCAACTGGGACAACAAGATTCCTCGAAAAAATGTTCTATACGAACTGGTCATTACATTGATCAAACCATGGTTGGAAAGTAAGTAACATCAACTGTACCAACGTCTCTGGAATTTACGATTCGGCAGATTTTGGGAGGAACCCCTGACATTGCTTCAACTTCCAATGAAAAAACGATGCTTGATAAGAAACAGCGATGTGCTTTCTGTAGGAGGGAAGAAGACAAAAAAACCAAAAGATTGTGTCAAGGATGTAAAAGACCAATGTGCGATGCACATCGTTCAGCGAAATGCTGTGAATGTAGCGAATATTGAAAATTCTCGTGCTCGGACATTTTTCACGATTTTGACGATCCGTTTTTTGATTTTGATTCAGAAAGTATTTGACTTTTTAAATATTAATCTCTTGGTTTTTTGAGAAGCATATAGAATTTAGTTTTTTTCAAATAATGTAAGGAAATAAAAAAGTTTTGAACGTATTCGAAGTTTCCATGTGTTTACTGTTAATAAAAAAATAAAACATTTCACCAATTTTTGTTTTGTTTTGTTCCTTTTCTTTAATCCCATAGAGCTGAAAAAGCAAACTTAGTTGGTCGAAATAACAACTAGAAAAATAAAAATAAATAATAATAGTCAGATTAAGGTGAATGAACAAGGTTGTCATTCTAGCGTTAAGCTCAACGTAAGACGCCGAGTTAAAGGTGCGCGGAGTGGAGTAAGTAACATGAGCTGCACCAGACATTCCGAAACAGTAAACATAAGCCTTCGCAGAAGAATATTGTTGCTGGTCTCAATCGCCACCAATATAGTACCTATTCGCTCTTCGTCGACACATTAAATTCCGGAACGTTAAGCACTACCAGTTTGTGTATACCAGATTCCTATAAGCTGGTTGAAACCCAGATTAGATCGACGAGCGATGAGTAAGTCGCTGAATATAGATATTACGGGAAACGCAGACACGCATGAGATTTCGTATCTTTTTTGCGGTTCGGTTATCCCATTCATCGTCAGGTTGGATGATGCTCCCCGATGAGATTTTCTTTCTTGACAAGCTGCTGGTTGGTGCCGCGGCTGCGCGAGCGGTAAAAGTGGGAATTGGAAGCTCCGTGAGGAACCGGTAGTGTGGCCGTGGATGGTCGTGGTGGTAGGGGGATGGACTGATGGGCTGGCAAGAGGGAGGCCACGTCACAGGCGAGAAACCAACGAGTTCAAGGCTGACTGACGTCATCGGGCGTGGCAACTGTCCCGACCTACGGCTCCCCCGCTGCGCATCTTCGCCGCAGCTCCGGTTTTTTTGCTTCTTCATTTTTTGTTATCCACAACTTGTTCGATTCATCATCGAGTGGGGATGTTAACGTCTGGGATGAATATTTGGCAAGAGAGATCTCACACACACACACCTTTCTATCGCCCGCTAATCAAATACAATCAGACACGAAATACCGCTGCCCGTTGAGATCATTAACATGATTTTAGAACAGTTTCATTCATAATTTATTTGGAAAATATGATAAATCAGTTAGAGCGCTCACTTACCTGAAGACAAGGACCTTTCTTAAACGCGTTCCCATAAAAGCTTCAACCTAAATTTGAACAACGAAGAAATAGGTGTTGAACTGATCAGGCTCATCTTGCCATACTCCTGTTGGGTCCCCGTAAATATTTTAACCCAAATTCGCTTCTAACATAATGTGACAGAACCAGGTTGTACAGCTCGTCGTTTGACCATAGCAGCCATTTTGCTGTGGTTTATGTTCTTTTACTGTGTGTAGGCGTATGGAGGAATACTGTCAATTCTGTACCTTAACTAGTTTATGACGTGATCCAGTTGTAATCCCAAGCATCATAGAGGGTCGAAGGATGACCTCTTTTTTTTTTAATCATACCTCCTTCACATATTGGGCTGTCAGGCCAGTCAACTGAGTCAAATAAACTGGGCACAACATATTCACAATCTAAACTTTGACCATTTGCCCTGTAGTCAGGGATGAACCAAAACATTAATATGAAACATATTTAGAATCAGGAGAGGAATGTCTAGATGGACGTTTTTCAGATTTTCGATATTCGGCCTTGTTCAAAATTGGCCACATAATATAACGTTAACCGTTTTCCCTGAAGTCGTGGATGGACCAAAACATGAATATGCAACATACAAGGCCAACGGTCAAAGGTTATATTATGTGGCCAATTTTGAACTAGGCCGAATATCGAAAATCTGAAAAACACCCATCTAGACATTCATGATTCTAAATATGTTTCATATTTATGTTTTGGTCCATCCACGACTTCAGGGCAAACGGTTAAACGTTATATTATGTGGTCAATTTTTAACTAGGGCAAATTTAAAAAGAAAAAAAAACCCCAGTTAGATATTACTCTCCTGATTGTTTTGTGTCAACCGCTGCGACCATCCCTGACTTCAGGGCAAATGGTCAACGTTTCGATTGTGAATATGTAGCTAACTTCAGCCCAGTTCAAATGAAGGGTACAGGGAAAAAACCATCTTTGTCATTTTTTTTCGAAAATGAGATATTTATATCATTGGATTCAGAATGAGCAGATCTTTGTAATGGTAGATCGAAACAGGCGAAACCCTACCTTTGTCAGAGAGTACAGCCGCCTGTAAGTTTAAGTGTGCAGGGAAAAACCATCTTTGTCAACCGGTACTGGGAAAGAACCATTTTTGTCATCGGTTTCTGCGACAGGTGGCAGTGCTGTCAATGACGTGTACGTGTACTACAAGAGACAATTGTCTATGTATTCCTTCAACGTCCATGTTCTCTCAACTGGCCAGTCGGTCTTTTATACGTACCATGAAGCGATAGCAATAAAAGGCGCGAATGAAGTCGCTTCATTTCTTTTTCACTTCATAAACAGTTACCTAATCGATGAAGTTGAACAACTCCATATTTTTTGTGACTCAGCTGGCAGCCAAAATAAAAATTATACACTCTTCCGCTTCATTAATTACCTCGCTAAATGTAGAATTCATGGGCTGAAATTCATAAAAATAACGTTTCCTGTTCGCGGCCACTCCTACATGAAATTTGATAAGGATGTAGGGCTGTGGAACCTACAAACTCGAATGGAGACACCTAAAGAATTTCGAGAAATGGTGGCTAACTCTAGGACTAAGCCATCCCCTTTCCATGTTGTGAATGTTAATAAGGAACTGGTTTTTGATTGGAAAACCTTCCTGGATGAAAATTACTACGTAAAGAAGTGCCTTTCAAGATCCAAGAACTGAAGGAAGTGATCTACATACAATGGCCAAGTTGTCAGCAGCGTTACTGGAAAACCATTGGGGACCGATCCGAATTTGAGACTAGGGGAATTCCACCTACCCTGCCTTTCTTACGAAGGTAATTCGAAATAATTATTATTTCGAACTTGCTTAAATTGCTCAAATTGCCTTACCTTTCTTCTTATTTTAGTATGACATACTCGTAGATGGTTTTTTCACTGTCCCGATCGAGTTTTCTTCAAGTAAACTCAATTTTGTACCAATAAAAATATAATTAAAAATTTGAAATTTCGTAAACTTACTCCTTACATCTCAACCGTCATTTTACCATTACATAGTTGGTGATTTGGCATAGTTTAAAATGTTTTATTTGGTTTTGAACTTTAAAACCCGTTTTTCTTGAAATCAAAAAATTGTGGCAAAGATGGTTTTTTTCCTGTACCCTTCAAATAACTGTCACTGTTGCAGAAACTACAACGGAGCTTACATAATACACTGCAATCTTGCAGACTCTCGAGTTTTACAGAAAAAAAATGAAGCTACTCGGAGGTAGGGATCTAGCTCATCCTACGGTCAGGCTTAACCCCTGACAGAACACGTTGGCAAATAGTTCATACGTATCACGCTCTTGTCAGCGAGAATCCCCTTCTTCCTAGTCATTTAGGTTAAGTTTCATAGTATTTGTATTCCAAACTGCTGGGTGATATTCGATATTACTAACCCCTCTTACCATACAAATTATCGCGTTCTCGTAGGATGGAGATGTAGTTAAATATTGGTATAGTGCGCCCGTATGTTCCAATATTTAGATGGCCTACCATTGAGCCTTAAATGGCACAACAAACATCTCTCTCTCTCTCTCTCTCTCTCTCTCTCTCTCTCCCTCTCCACCCCTCCCTGCTATAGACGATTGTCCAAACATAAATGAACGCGATGCTCCCTATTTTCACTATTAATCGCGAATGTTTTCTCCGCCATGGTTTTTCTTATTTCAACGCTCAACTGTGCTTGTGCATGTGGAATAGACTTCGAAGTCTTCCCTCGTTCACCGGCTGTCACCCGGTGGATACGTGTCGTTCCCCTAATCCCTTCGCTTTAGTATGTGTCCGAGCGTCTCCCTTCATTTTCATTCCGTATCTCCGTTCTGGAAAACGGAAAAGAAGGGCATCAAAATGCGCCGCACTGTCGGCAATAAACCAGAACCGAGGAGGGCGATGGCGACAGCGGAAAGCGTTTTCCTCACTGTGACGAAGACATGCTTCCCGACTGCTCTGCGCCAAAACACTCACGTACACACTCCCTTTATATAACGGACACGCCCTACGTTTCCATCAACGGCCTCAGTCTCAACGACGCAACCCTTTCTCGTTTATTCCGTCAAAATTTACGTCGCGGTATTCAATCCCCCGGAACGCCGTGGAATTAATGACACCTTCCTCAGCTTCAGCAATAAGGCTGTACAGACTTCATTCCCCTCAAGGGTATTTTAACGCTAATGAATCCTTTAGTTACCACTTGAGATACCTCATATTTTATTTAAAGCGAATTCTTGCAGCCCAAACTTTCGATACTTTGTACATCATGTGAATAATTCGTCAGTCCAGAGACTCAGAACACGAATAGCGAGTTGATGTAAGTGATATAAAAATCGTAAGATGCATTGTGGACTCCTGGTGTAATTAACCAAAATCCCGTGTTATACGGTATGATTCAATGAAGTAACGGTTCCACGTACGCTAGCTTCCTTAAAAGTCCTTTAAAAACTCTGTGTATGAGGTGGAAGGAAGAGTTACGAGAGGAGAAGCTCCTCTGCAGAGGCGATGGTGTAATAAGACGGTTACATGAAGAATTCGAAAGGGAAGTAGAAGGGTCGGAGGTTCAATAGGATAGGAAATAGTGTGAAAGAGAGAGAACCTCCCCTGGAGATGAGGAGGTAAGGTAAAAATTGATGCCCAGCCGAAGAAAAGAAAATGCTTTTGCTCTGCTCGAGCAGAGGAGTGAAGTAACACGTAGCAGTTGAAGAGAAGAGGGTTGATAATTGTGCGTATGGCGTTACGCTGTTATCCACGACGACGATGGTTCTGGGTTAAGTATTTATGCTTCTCCTCCCACGTCCGTTCCTCCCTAGTTTATCATTCCTTTTGGTAGTGGTAAAAAGTGAGGTTAGCGATCCGGTGGCGTACGCGCGTCCTTATTATGCTCTTAATGCAGCAACCGTCCACGATATCCTGTTGTCTCTATAGGGGGAAGAAATAATGCCCTATGTAGTAATCATTGTCGTCACTTGAGGTGAATATTACCCGCAAGTGCGCTGTGACAACTACTCAAGAGAATGTACGTGTTCATATGTAAATCAATGATCACTTAAGGAAACTGCTCGACTCAAGCAGTCGAAAATGAAAGTCTGAATTTAATAGTTTACGTTACTTTTTATTTTCCATTACCGGAAGGATATCCGTAAAAGTCTGTGCTGTAATCCGGTGAAAGAGGTTTTTCAACTTTTCGGAAAAATGACCGTAACCGCTTTTATCAAACCCACAGGATGTCTTCAAGTATAATTATATATCGCCCTCCATAATTGTTTATCTGAAACCATTAAACGGCAATATCACCCAAAATGTGTTAAAAAAATTTTTTTTAAAGCATTCGAATTTTCTACACCAAATGCGTGACTGAATTTAATCAATCTGAAGGAGTGTCACTTGAAAAGTCTAGGCTCACATTTTGTTCTCCTAAGTACCTCCTAACATATAGGTTATGTACTATAATATCACCCATTGTATAATTATTATTGCTGACTCGATCCTCGTCAACCCATTCTCATATTTCCTGCTAACCTAGCAATCCCTGTCCTATGAAACCTCTCCTTCGAGCTGGTCTCTTCAGTCTCTTCCCGTACTTCTGCCCGCTTATTCTGAACGTTGTGTGGTCCGTGTAAATAAAAGTGTTTTTTAAAAACTAATTTCTCGGGGTTGAACTCCTAACTGGCGCAGTCAGTATGACGCGATTCGTGACCGACTTCTTAGACAGAATATCGACGAAATCGGCGAAACGCGCAACTTACATACACCACCATCGACCAGGGGCACATTTCAACGGGAAGACTCCTCTCAGCTGATACAAGGCATCATCCTGTGAGTAACTTGAATTCGAATATTTGCAAATCGAATTAGACCGTTTATCCAAATTCTACGGACCCCGAATTCTAAATTTCGCTGGAAAAGATTTATTCGAAATCCAATCACACATCAAAGTTCATTGTTTCGTTGGCAGATAGTTTACTTTTTAGACATTCCTATAGTCGATCCACGAACCTTCATAGAACCCATACCTACCACATTCTAGTTAAATTACGTTACTATCATTTCCACAGTTCGACATTTTCTCATAACGCATAATGAAGTCCTAGCACTTCGCGATGCCTGCCCGTTGGGACACTATTTCCACCTATGCCCAATCCAAAAAATCTTTGAGACTGACTATTCGTGTGAAACGCAATTTTTACTGCACCATTCAACCGAGCAGTGTGAGTACACTCGGCTAGACGCACTTACGATGTGAGAGTACTACCAGAAATTAACCAATACCTCCTAAACTTCCCACACCACGACACACTTGACATAACCACCGAACTTGGTAGAGAAACCATCACTCTCCAAGGAATATACCTACTCAATCAAGGAACACAACACATAACATACCACAACAGAACACTATTTGCGACCCATCGAAGCATAACGGGCACACCACTAATAGTCACCAACACCACCTACAACCACATCCTCCACAAACGCCCTAATACTCACATTCGCCTATTCGACCTCGATCTCTCATCAGTACGGATCGAGGATACAAAACCTATCAACGAATTTTCGAATTATGAAATGGTTAAACCAAGCTTCTGGAAAATACTCCTGTACATATTGATAACCTCTTTACTAACATTCAACTTCATAAAATATTAAACCCATGTTAGCGGACAGGGAACCAGCATAGCATGACCCTGCACGCAATTTGTAAGTATTGTTGTTCTTTTTGTAATTCCGATAATTTTCTATAATGTCAAGCACCCTGCATGTGCATACCCACCATTTCATGTTCATACAACGAATCAAACTCATCTCAATCATTGTAACCCCTTTTCTCAACCTCTGTTAATTTCACCCAAAATTTCGTTCTCTGGTGGTGGGGGCGGGGGGGCGGACGAGTTATGTACTATAGTATCACCCATTGTATAATTATTATTGCTGACTCGATCCTCGTCAACCCATTATCATATTTCCTGCTAACCTAGCAACCCCTGTCCTATGAAACCTCTCCTTCGAGCTGGTCTCTTCAGTCTCTTCCCGCTTATTCTGAACGTTGTGTGGTCCGTGTAAATAAAAGGGTTGAACTCCTAACTTATTCTATCTGTTGTAGAAAGAAGATTCCCATAATTACAATAAAGAACAAATGTGGCTAGTGCCTTAATCATTTTCTTTACCAGCTCTGTTGACTCGCTCTCGTGCTCCTGTCCCTACCCAATGTGACCTATTAATTGCTTCTTTTCCTAATACTAACCATTTTTATTATGAACTTTGTGCTCTAATCATTGTACTTTAGCCCTTAGTTTAGAGTCCTCGTTCCCTACTTCAAATTCTCTAAACCGTCATGCCGTACGGAAGAACCTTCAATAAAGTCGCGTTTGAAGGCATTGTTGATCATTCATTGTGCTACTCATAAACAAAACACAGGGTTTTTATTGAGAATGAATAATAAACCAAAAGTACTCGAAACGTTAGGGTTATTTTTGTGGGGAAAAACGACAGCAAAACAAACAATGAGGTTAATGAGTTGTAAGAAAAAGGACATTGATGAGGCCACCTCCAACGACCAAAGTTGACACAATGGTGGAAAATTAAATAAGAAAACTTGGTAGACTAAGGGCTCCTTCTCAGGGAACGACTGCGGACAATGAGGGCTGTGTCGGTCGAAGGTATAAAAAAGGTCCACCTGTACAGAAAGGCACAAAAGCCGTTCCTCAAGTTCTTGCCGCCCGAGAAAATGTAAAACCACAAGTTGGTTGGCGCATTAATTCAGTAAATACACTTCGTTTGAGTGAAGTCATTTTATTTTTGTTGTTCCATTTTTTGTTGAACTCAGGTTAATTCGTATTATGTTCAAGTCTAAACTCAGTTCTTTTTACATACCGTTGCATTTCTCACATTATACCTTCCTACGCCACCATATTATTACACGACAGACTTAATTTTGTGACGGTTTCATGTCGTTTGAGTCCAGCAATAAAGGCAACTTGAAGTGGCGTTCTTCACCTGTATCGGTTGGTGGTCCCGATTCTGCACCTCCTGAGCATTCACGATCGCCAGAAATATAGATCCTATTGGTTGGTGAGATTGGGGGGGGGGGTCGTGTGGGTGTCTGTAACGCAAGGCCAAATCAGATAGAATATTTTATTTACATACTTATTCTGCGTGCTCCTCATCGCGGGACTCAAAAATAACTGTCGTTGGTACGTTCATCGAAAAATCAATTTTTTTTCTAATAAAGATTCTAACGACTTTGAACGGGGCATGGCCATCACTAGTGAAGATAGTGGCGAGAGAATATGCTAAGACAATGATTAGACTGCGTGGAACGCTGCGGGAGTGGGGCACTCCTAACGCTTTATCTCAGGAGCATCACGCGAGATAAGACCTTGCCTTGTGATGACGGAGAGGAAGGACTTACGAGAGATAGTGGGAGTCATCACGGGCCACCCCATAATGAACAAAAACGAGTATTTTAGGGTATAATCGACACCCCTCGGTGCAGGTAGTGTGGAGGAAATGAGGAGGCCCCCCACCATCGCCTGACCCAGTGCCAGAGACTTGATAGGAAGCGATGTTTGGTCGTTGGTATACGTTAAAGAATCCAGGACATACCTTCCATTCCTTAGGAAGCTAGGCATGGACCTGTGAGACATTAGAATTGACAATAGGTCTTTATGCTGCGGTGCTAATCCCAACCAGTAAGGAACTGTCAAGAGTTATTAAAAAAAAAAAAAAAAAAAAAAAACTCACAAGGCTTTCTTGGTACTTTCTGAGACGGATCTTGTTTTGCGCCTTCCTCACCCAAAGCTCCGCTGTGGTTCGTTCAGAAGGAGCCAGAAGTCTTCGAAGTTTTCTTACTTAATTTTACACCATCGCGTCGACTTTGGTCGGTTCGATGCACTCATAAATCATGTTCACATGAGAGTTAGCTTTCTTTAAAATATATGGTGCGTTGCAACACACAACTTTCCTTAGCTCTACGTCAATTCACTTTTGCACATGGCTTTTTCTACTTAATCAATTCATTTATCACTCAGTTCATTTGAACTTGGCCAAACAACACTTCACAGCAGCAGGAAGCAGTAGCGCGTACAGTGCCGTAATTTATTGCGCTGCTCGTACTCATTCCAGGATTATTATTGAGCGATTAGTACACATATAATCAATGGGGCTGTAAACACAAATTTTTTGAAGAAAGATAGTAATTACTTTTGCAAAGTTATTGGGTAAAAACTTTTAGAACTGGTATTAAGCGAAACGGCGGTAGTTGAAACTCAGGAATTTCTGGAGTGAGCCCCATGTATCTCATGAGCGTTTTTAAACACTCACCCTATAGATATTGGATTGGACTACTATAACAAATTTTTAAAAACATTCTACTAACATTCCAGCGGACTTTATAAGGAAAAAACCGCGCTAAAAAACCTTTTCGTCGAAAATTTTGATAATTTATTGTGCTGCTCTCGTCATTTTCCCACGAATGGAAATTTGATGGTATAATTGGCTTATTGAGAGCTATCAATATAAAAAATGTAATCAAAATCGTTAGAGCTGTTTTTGAGAAAAAAAATTTGGTGTTTTGATCACTATGATAACTATTGTTAACTTTCGATGGATTTTGTCCATACCCTTATTTTGGCGTCCCATGGTAACCTGCAGGAGAGATATCAAGTTTGGGTGGATTTGGTACGGTTGTTTTCTTTAAAACCCGCGCTAAAATCGATTTCGTCGAAAGTTTTGGTAATTTATTGTGCTGCTCTCGTCATTTTCCCACGAATGAGAATTTTATGGTATAGTTAGAAATTAAGCATTATTGGGAGTTATCAATATAAAAAATTTGATCAAAATCATTACAGCCGTTTTTGACAAAGAAAATTTGGTGTTTTGATCACTCTGAATTTTCGACTATAGTTAACTTAGGGTGGATTTTGTTGATACCCTTATTTTGGCGTCCCATGGTAACCTGCGGGCGAGATATTAAGTTTGAGTGGATTTGGTACGGTGGTTCTCTCTAAAAATCGTTCACAGACACATAGACCATTTTCCCAAATAGTGTTTTTCGGACTCAGGGGGGTCTAAAACGTAAAGATCTGAAGAAAACTCAAAGTTTTTTGTTCAGCCGATTACATAACTTTCCTTTTTACTTTGTAGAGCCAAGGAAAGTAAAAAAGCAAGTCGGTACCCCGATGAGCAATAACGCGTTAAGCGCGTGCTAATGATGATAAAATAATTATGAATTCCAGAATATAACAAAGAATACAAATATTTCACAAAAAACAAAATCCTGTTGACTGCCCCATAAATTACTTTTACGTAATTACTCAATAAAGTTCGTGACGTAAGTAGGACAACACGATAAATTCCAGGATTTCAAGTCCTACTACATTCTAGATTTAGAGTTGAGTTCTTCCATGGCCTTATAAACTGAGCGCTGAACAGATTGGATTTTACTGGAGCGATAAAAATAGCTGAGTACGAGGTACTGATGAGCAATGCACGATCCTTGTCCATTACGGATTTTCGGTAGTTCCTCGCTACAATATTTCCGTTAAAGGGATTTCGCTTCAGTAAGTTGGTGTAGACAAGGTTTCCATCCAAATACAGACGCGTTTCACAAGGTCTCCAAACCCCTAGATATATATCGGCAAAGTATCATCCCGTTGAGTGCATCGATCACGTCCATCGGAATCACCGCTTCTTGAGAGAAATTCTTATCTTTTTTTCTGAAAAGATAAGAGAAAAGTTCCGATAGGATAGGGATGTCCTTTTCGTTTACAGAGGGCGTAGTTTTATCGCTCTCTGTGATAAACGTTTATCGCTCAGTGAAATAAGGCCTTTGTACTTTTCCTTCCTCCTCCCGGTAACTGATTATGGTTCGATCTCCTCCCACGATTTGTTTAATGTTGTAAAAGTTATCTGAAGACGTGACCCGAATGCTCGGCAAAGAGTACCCGGTCGTTCTTCCGACTTCTTTCCGAATGCACTCGCAATTAGAACCTCCTGCAAACGTGCATTTTTAAAAATTGACTTCGTCCGAAGGATAAGGAAAGTGTCTTAATAAGAAAATAAAAAAAGTGCGTCACTCAACATTCTTTAACCCCCGTAAATTCGGCGATTCGCTACATATACGGGCCTTGTATCTTCGGTACTTTGTTAGATGAACGTACTCCTTGTCTCATCAAACTGATTTGGCCGTTTTTGAGAAAATGGTAAAAACGAACATCTAATGTTCGGCAAGTCTCATTTTCCGACGAATTGTGGCGTATATTTGTGTTCGACTGATGATCAGAGAGACAGATGCGGGGAACATAATGTGAGTTAGAGTTAGAATACTCTTCACCAGATTGATCTAATTCAGAGTGGCATTTGCTGTGTAGTATTCGAAAACGTCGTTTTTTTCTAATTTTCGCTCAACGAGGTTTCAGAGGAATGTGTATTGACTATTCGACGACAGATCTGTTTCCTTATCAATATGACTGGAGGGAGAGAGTTATATCAGTCTATCTGAGTCTCTATCTTACTGCTGTACGACGCTCTGTGAGTTTGATCTTAGAACCGTTTTTCCAATAAATCAAATCCTCCTTTTGTTTCTTTCGTTTATAACTTCTCAGAACGTATTTTTCAGGGAACTAAGTTTGGTATTGATCAGTAGAAGTAACTTAGGAAATTGAATCATTAACGTTGCTGTAGTTAGTGCTGCAAAATCCGTTATTTTTGAAACTTTCACGACATTTGGTTTTTCTGGTCTTGTTTTTTATTTTTTGCAGTCGCGAAACTAATGTTATAACTAGGAATTGGCTATGCGATGGGGAGGAGGGGGATATAACGAGCGGTGCGTAGCAACACACAACTTTCCGCCACCCCCATAAGTTCGAACACCACCTACATATGCGGGTGCTATATCTTCGGTCAACGCATTTCTACGGAAACATTTATAGAGAACAAAATGTAGGGACTAGTTAGCTGAGAGTACTCCGTAAGTTTGATCGAAATCGTTAGAGCCGTTTTTGAGACAATTGGAATACCGATAAACTAATATTCGACAAATCTCCTTTTCTAAGTTAACTTGGCTTATATCTCCGTTCAACATATATATACAGAAATCATTACGAAGAACGAAATGTGGGTATGGGTGACTAAATGACACTCTGAACGAATGATCGAATTTGGTGAAGCAGTTACTCCAGAATTTACGGAAATGTTCGAAAAAACGTTATTTTCGACACATTTTCATTTTTATCTTTGCTCAATGGACGGTCAGAGGAACATTTATTGAGAACAATATGTAGGTATTAGCTATTCGAAAACACCCTGAGAGTTTGGTGAAAATCGTTGAAGTCTTTTAGCCAAATAGCGTAAAAAACCTATTTTTGCTTCATAGGCCTACATCTCCGTTCAACGTATTTTCATGGAGATATGTACACAGAAGAAAAGTTAGGTATTGATTGGTAGAAGATAATTTGAAAGTTTAATCAAAATCGTTAGATCCGTTTTCGAGAAAAATGCGAAAAACCCTAGTTTTTGGTACATTTTCGTCCCCACTCCCCCTTTCCATCGGCCAAAATCGTCCATAACCTTATTTTGGTGTCTACAAAAAATTACAAACAAAACAAAAAAAGAACCAGCTCAATCGGATCGGCCGTTCTCCCGCAAATCGAACTACAGACACACACAAACGGACCACGCGACGAAATTAGGTTTTTTAGACTCAGTAGGCCTCAAAACGTAAAGATCTGAAGTAAACCCAGATATTTTTTTTACACGATTACTATACTTTCCTTCCCTTCGGGTAGCGGAAAGTAAAAATTGAGGTTCTATCGTTTTTGGGTGAAACTGTTCAAGTATTAAAGTGATTGGGTTAATTCCGCCAGTTAGTAAATTATTAAAGTTGGCGTAATTGTTTGGTGGGCTCGTGTTCTCTGGGTGGTGAGATGCTGTGCGCGAGCGCTTTCGATGTACTCATGTACTGACAGACTTGACGGCCAGACGATGATGTCGTTACATAATTTTCAAGCACATTCTACTAATCAGTGCCCAAAGTTTGTCTTAATACATTTTCCACTTTAATTGGCAAACCAGAAACCAAGTTAGATCAACCTGTGGGGGACCTCGTCTAGAGACTTGTATCAACAATTTGTTCCTCGGAATACCTGTTCATAGAGTGTACAAACTCATTGCTAGGTCCCCCCCACTTGAGCAGCTTTGTATAGTCGCTTGTCTGTTTTCATTCGTCTCTTCCCGTTATCTATCCCCTTGTCTCAGGTTTTCTGGCGCTTCACTGTTGCAGCCATTTGCCGTCAGTTTCGTAACGTAACACCTGTAGAGTAGGGAAATAATACGCTTAATAATAATTCCATTATTCAATATCCGAGTTTGATATTTTCTTTTATGAGATCCCGTTTAGTGGCATCACTCAAGAACGTCATCCAGTTTTCTTTGTCACTAAAAAACCTCTAGTAGGATACCGTAACACTTTAGACTTTAGTCATTTTTATACGCGTAAGGCTTGTGTGGATACTGGCACAATTGCCATCTGTTACTTTCGAAATGGATGGGGTACGGAAGAAGGGAAGGTGTAAAGCCTGTCCATAAGGAAACGTAATGGGACTAGGGATATTGGAACCTGGGCTCTTACTTCCAGTCAAAATCAATTTAGTTTCGTAAGACGTTCCGTTTTCGAGAGAAATAGGTCACTAGGAAATGAAATCAGCTAATGAAGGCAATTGAAATTCGCATCTCAAGTGTGGCCTTGGAGAAGATTGCAGCCCTGCGCGCCTTTCTCGTAGTGCTATTATTTGCTTTTGCTCTCTCATTCGTTCACAATTTCCGTCCGAGTCCGTTGAAAATAATTATAACCTTCAGGGGCAATTATGTAACGAGCACCCGGTTTTGTTACTCGCAACATCCCACGCCTGAGGGTTTGAAGGTGCAGCGATGCCGCGGGTCCAGCTGCCTGGTTTTTCGCGTGCTGCTACATCTCGTGCCGACGACAAAGTTGAGCCGAATTAATTTAATTGCGCCGTCCGTACAGTAATAATTTGTCACTGCGAGTTGCGATTGGGCGGTTTCCTCTTTCTGCGACTGACGGCGTTTAATGGAACGCTGAACGCGTGGAAACGTTTCGTCACCTGCACCTGGTGGTTTTTAGTAGAAACCGAATTAAGGAGAGAATTTGGGACTCAGGCGTTTCCTTCACTCCAGGTGACGGTCCGTGTGCAACTGCATCAGGTTTTATTCTGTACTCTTTTGACTTTCCATTCTTGCTCTCTTCGTGCGATTGCGATAGAGCAATAATCGTGTCAGTATTGTTCTACATTAAAACGTCATTTGCCGCAGCTTTGCATTGTAGGCCTCATGTGCTCACAAACCTTTATGAATTTATGAATGCTGTTGCGAAAGACTCGCCCTCGGGCACGACAGCGATCATGTCAACATATAGCAACACCGTGATGCTGGTTGTACCATTGAAAGTTACCCTGACACGCCCCTTTCCAAGGAATCTTGAAGTAACTCACTAGAACGTTATACCAGATTGGAAGGATTTATAGCTGCCATTCTACATCTGCATCCGCTGAAAGAAAGCTGTTGCTAACTAAGGGCGCGCTTTTATGGTACAGTGATGGCCCTGGGGGGGGGGGGGGCACAAATGGTCTAGTTATCGTAGGACCCAAGTTCTGATTTGGTAGGGGATTACGTCACGATATGTCAAGCAGAAATTATAGCCATAAAGATCTGCGCACAAGAGATCCTGGCAAAAGAGTAAACGGATATACTATTATCTATTCTTAGACAGCCAGGCCTACGTCTCGGCCTACAACCTCAGATCCAGGCTGGCATGGGAATAGGCTTTCACCTATAAGAATATCAGCTCTTAGAGGTCACAAGGGCAATGAAAAGGAGACTCCTTTGTGAAAAGAACCTCAGAATTCCTACTCATCGGTCCTGATCCTCACATAGGAATCACGAAACGTCACCATCGGCAAGTGACCTAGTGGGAGACAGGAAAAACAAGCCACGACTAAGACAGGCGAAAAGGCTGAATTGTGCTTCCCTGTTCAATAGCGACGGCAACGGATACACTCACCTTACGGGAACTGAGCCCAATTTGGTTTCTCATTTAGCTTAAATATCACCAGATTGTGTTGTGCGGCGAGAAGAGCGAAAGGGTGAAGTACTAGCAGCCAGGTGCCTCAAACATTTTTCTCAGGCATTCATTGAACCCCAAACCACAGCAGTTTGCATACTCAGCCTCTTAGACGGGGCTGGTATGTGCTACCCCTTTTATTAGGTAAGGGACATTGGCACAATAGGCTCAAATATGTGGCCGCAGAGACAGAGGAACAGTGTGCCTTCGGGTCAAAAAAACTCACTTGAAGCAGTGACTGGAAAGCTGGTTCCCTTCAGGTCCCTTTAAGGTGGAATCTAATATGCTGAGGGTGGCTGAGCAGACCGTGTTTTTCTTAATTAAATCAATGCCACACCCATGTAGAGATAATCCAGAATTCTCTCATGTATGAGCAAGAATTAGAATCATCTATCTATCAGCCACTTCATTAATGTTATAGCCATATTCAATTGTATTGTTTTGTTTCAGGTGAGTCCTAGGCTTGTTTTCTGTTTCCACAAATGTAATCCATTCAATTCAAGTATTTATCTTTTCTGCTATAAGATAGAACCACCATCAATCCCAATGTGTTCCGATTGAAGAATAGTAGACGACACTGACTGACTGTTCGCCATAATATACATTTGTTCCCATGTCACACCCCAGAGTATGCGTTCCACTCATACTGTCACCCTACAAACTTCCGCCTGGACCAAGTTTCTAGTGACCATACCCTAAAATGTGTTCGTTTTTCTTGGGAGAAATGGTTTCGAATCTTTTAAACAACTTTTTCAAGTTTTGATCAGAAATGTACAGTCTCCTGTACGCCGTGGTGTCGGTTATTTTGATGCGTGCGTAACGAATTTGTGATTGCCTTCGATCGGGTATTTTGCGGTGTTACGACGCTGCTCTAACGGAAGACAATTGGCAGGAACTTCGCGCCCACACGGTTTCGAGGCTCGTTGCTGTGAACTTCTTCAGATGGGAAGTTCCAATGGTAGGATGAAGTGTGGGAGGCTGCGTCACGAGCTGGGAGGCTATTTTGGGACCTACGTCGCCTCGAGAGGCTGAATAGTAGTTTAACCTTTTCGGATCGCGACGAGACGACTGATTAACGCGGGAGGCGGAGAAGGGCAACACGTTCTGTGTCAAATCTAACAAAAGACAACCTTCGAGAGAACGTTGACCTGCTGCGAGAAACGGGAAACTGTGAACTGTGGGACTGGTGTGTACGTAAACCTCCTTGGTTCCTTCGGATTGGGAAATGAGAAGCCGAAAGCAGAAATGCACGCAAATGCCCTAGCTGTCGTGTGGATTGGCAAGTGGTAGTATGATTTTTGATAATGATGGACATCAAGGAAGTGACTGGAATTAGTCCCATGCACCTCTACTGCACTGGGGTGACTAGGGATCGTATGGCGGTTAAGGAAAAGGGTTTCTTTATAATCTTTGACTGCACACAAATTATAGCTCTCAGGAGCGCCTACTCCTGTGGCTGACCTTCCTTGTTCAAGTGTGGTTGAAGCAATGCTGAGCCCTCACTAAAGGGCAAGCATGAGGAGCTACAGAAAGCACAATACGCCAACATGCTTCAGCGCTTGACCCCTCCGTCCCAGCCCATAACACTACCTTGTACCCAGCTGCAATCAGCGATAAAGAACTCTAAGTCAGAGGTTTGTTTCAAACTTAACGCCTCCTCACCAAAATTCACGGAAGAACGCCAACAAATTAGCAGACAAAAGGGCTGCGTGATCCTTGGCGTCACATGAGTTATCTTCGGAAGGTAAATTAAGCGGTCTGTTTCACTCGAGTTGTTTAACCTAAACTTGAACACGGTCCGAGGGTTTCTTCGCCAGTCCTCTATGAGAAAGCCAGGGCCGGAACTCGTCTTACAACTGTCGACCGTTCCGGAAGGGCAGCCGGCCAGAGCCCTTGAGAGAGAAGGGCATTAAGAAAACCGGATGCAGGCTCTAAACAACTCCTTGTGTTTCTGAGTCACCCTTTGGACGACGGTTTTCCCTCGTTTAAGGTTCTACGCTCGAAGGTCGTCTCGCAAGACAAGTCAACCCGGCAGATGTTGAAACTTTCAACGAACGCTGAAATGACACAATTTTCCGTGTAGCGGAAGCACTTTATTCAGGCATTTAGTGGTAGTTTAGTTAAAAAAACTCCTACTGAGGGATCACATCAGTGTACATACAGGGAGAGCAAAGTTCAACGAGCTCCTTCTGAGCAGAGATCTCTTCAATCAAAGACGTAAAGTGCGGAGCACCTGCTCACCAACACTCAGAAATCAGTACTTCGCTATTTACAATCTGACAACCGTTCGAGCAGCTGATATTTCTGATTCTACAGGCGCATCGTTAGCTCTTGAGATTGTTATGGCGTTTTGAAGCCCTGCGCCGCATACCAAATACCGTCTGCTTAATTTATCGCTCATCGCCCGTTCAACATTAACAACCCCGTCAACGTACGACACAAAGCGCTAACACTCGTTTGATGGCTAATTCTGTTCTGACTGCCTCAAGTTGCATCAACATCGCCGTCTCGTTTTTATCTGCGCGTCGTAAAATTCCTCTCTCGGTATTGAAAACCTTAAACAATCCTTTAAGTTTTACGATGTTGGTAATGCCGCGTCGCTCTCAGGTGATTTGATGCCCCATTAACTTGAGATTGTCTTGAAAATTCACCATCTATCGATTTATGCAAGTTTCATAAACGCAGATTGGCGCCTGACACATGTTTTCGTAAAGCGGAATCAAGAGACTTGAATGACAGGCTTGATTCGATTGTGGGTCTTCACTATTTTTTGGTAGCGAGGAGAGGGCCTCCATTTACAAAAGATGTGAGTTTTCTTGCTTTCCTCAAAAAACAGTTAGTAATGCAGTGTTTAAAAGCGAAAATCTTTCATTTTATGCGTTTTTGGTTAATTATTCATTCTGAATAATAACCCTATATTTCGGTCACGAAACATTTTTTACAACTCCCCCTCAAAATTTGATACTTTACGTTTCAAGACATGGAGATTCCAAATTTGCAATGTCCATCAGCCGTCCGGGCCGTTTTGTGCCTTTAACGTGGCCTAAAAAATTCGTTCTTTCGCACAAAACCCCATTTGGTATGTAGTTGTGCCCGCCATCTCGGCAATCCGATCGGACGAAGCCCATGATTGTTATGGGCAAAAAACGGTTAAAAAAATTAATGAAACGCGGGAACTACAGCGGAAGTCAACGATTCGTCGTTTGTACTCCCTCCCTCCCCGCCCATCTCATTAAAAAACCACCCGCTCTCGCTCGCTCGCTCGCCTCCCAACGATGCCGCTCAACTCCCCTTTGGACTCACGAAGGGTTCGCTCCAAGCGCCCCCGTTCCAATTTCCCCGACCCGACGGGGCAAAATCATCAGACGTTTTGTTTCTGTAGTTCTATTGTAGTCAGGTCATGTTTCGTATGGTTTACTAGTATTCGATGCTGAATCGAATGGGATGGGGGAGCAGTAATACTTGGTCAAGCTGTTCATGAGAATAATAAACCATTGTGTAATAATTTGCAGGGTTTATGTTTTACAAACTCAGCAGGGTTTCATTCGAATTGTGGCGGGAAGACACTCATTGTGGCACTTAAAAAGGCTTAGGAATACGAACGAACCACGTCTTATCTGATTTATTAAATATCTGGTGCGTAGCAACACACAACTTTCCACTACCCCTGTGAATTTGACGACCTGTTACATAAATGATCGCTATATCGTCGTTCAACGCATTTCTACAGGCACGTTTATGCAGAATAAAGTGTAGGTAATAGTCGGTTGAGAGCACTCTGTAAGTTCTCGTAATCGTTAGAGCCGTTTTTGAGGAAACCGATAAATTATAATTCGAGAAATCTCGTTTTCCAAGGTATCGTGGCGTATATCACCGCTCACACATACAGTTACAGAAATAATCACGGAATACCAAATGTGGGTACAGGTTGCCAAAAGACACTCCGTGAGTTAGCTCAGTTTGACTCTACCTCGCGCCTCCTAGACCCATCTTATCCGACGCAGCATCCTAAAATACCTAGGAAATGGTACCAAGCACGATGTAATTGCGATAAAACTGCCAACATTTTTCAGCTAATTTAAAAAAATGATTTTAAATGGGTTTCGTCAGATCGTGCAGGTAGACACAACTAGATCCCCATTTTTTGTCCCAAGCCTTTTTGTACGAAACAACAGATTGTTTAGATCAAATATGGGCGCTGAACAGATTTGGAATTCCCATGCCCTGAAACGTAAAGGGGTCTGAATGAAAGAGTGAGAGGGGGGGGTTTGAGTTTAATTTTCTTATCCAATTTTTGTTAGGCCGAGTGCCAAACGCCCTGTATACCCCGTGTTTCGTGAAAATAAGTAAAGGTGTCCCTTAGGATGTCCAGGACGTCCTTTCGTTTGTTTGAGCGTCTGCAGTTAGCTCCGAGCTGCTCTTTCCAGCGGGAGGATCCCCCCGACGGGGGCTCTGCCTTCGAGAAGTTGAGTCACTTGGAGGTTTCACCAAACGCTCACGTTTGTCGTTTAAAACAATCATCAATGATCACTAATCTGAGACTATGCAATATAACGGGTTTCGCCATCGTGGTGTACGATTAAAACATTATAACAAACCGCGAATTCTTCATAACGGAGTCGTACCGGTTCAAAGTTGACTCGGAGCGTTCGCGGTTACCGCTCGCCAAACAAAGACCGTTTTGCGAACGGGACACAGCCTATAACTTAATAATACGTGTTTTATGACTGCTTTTCACTAAGTTTTGAATTGTTTAGCTAATTTTGGTTACTTGAAACGCACGAAAGGCGGGCAAGAATGTCCAGTGTTCAAAGAAACGAGAATGTTATGCTTTTATTTCGATAGTTCGTAATGAAATGATTCTGGCGCAATGATACGTCATCTGAGCATTCGAACGAGCACTGAATTTGTTAGAGGACGAATCCATCCTCGACGGGGGTTTTGTTGAAAGATGAATTTCGTCCAGCTTGAACTCCTTCGTTATTTTTTGGGTCTGCTTCAGTCCTCGACAATAACGGCTGCTAATACCAACCGAAATGCTCTACCACAGCTTATTTTTGTAGAATTAAGGAATAGGACAAGCGGATAAAATACACATTTGTCTTCATTGTTGAGGCAATACGCTTACACGCCACATGAGGTTTCCTCACTTAAAAATAAATATCTGTTGCGACTCATCACAAAACTTTCTTTATTGCAATCATTCACTCTAGAAACTAATCAAATTTGTTTTTCATTTAGATAATAACAATGTAGGAACTAGTGGCGCTTAAGGTTCCAGAATTTATTGAGTAGCTGTTACCTCAACCTTTACTGAGTTACCATCGGTGTGCAAGAGGTTCTTAAGACTGTCAACACGCTTTTGGTTTATTATTTATTCTGCATAATACACCTGTTTTCAGTCAGAAAATTGTTTTGGCAAAAAAGAAGATTAGGTGTTTTGATCACTATAATAACTATAGTTAGTTTTGAGCCGATTTTGCTCGTGCCGTTATTTAACGTTCCGTAGTAACTTGAGCTAAATATGGCATTTCAGTGGATTAGTTTCAGATGAATTCCCCCAATCGTGTTCACAGACACACAGAACATTTTGGCAAATAGTGTTTTTACTTTCCTTGCTCTACGAAGTAGAAAGGAAAGTTATGTAATCGGCTGAAAAAAAAAATTTGAGTTCTCTTCAGATCTTTACGTTTCAGACCCTCCTGAGTCCGAAAAACACTATTTGGGAAAATGTTCTGTGTGTATGTGTGTCTGTATACGATTTTTAGAGAAAACCACCGTATCAAATCAGTTCAAACTTGATATCTCGCCCGCACGTCATCATGGGACGCCAAAATAAGGGTATGAACAAAATTCCCCGAAAGTTAACTATAGTTATCATAGTGATCAAAACAACAAATTTTTTTTTTCTCAAAAACCGCTCTAACGATTTTGATTACATTTTTAATATTGGTAGCTCTTAACATGATAATTATACCATAAAATTCCCATTTGTGGGAAAATGACGAGAGCAGCACAATAAATTATCAAAATTTTCGACGAAATTGATTTTAGCGCGGTTTCTAGAGAAAACAACCGTACCAAATCAGCTGAAACTTGATGTCTAGCCTACAGGTTACCATGAGACGCAAAAATAAGGGTATGGGCAAAATCCACCGAAATTTAACTATAGTTATCATTGTGATCAAAACACCAAATTTTTTTTCTCAAAAACCGCTCTAACGATTTTGATTAAATTTTTTATATAGATAGCTCTTAATAAGATATTATACCATAAAATTCACATTTGTGGGAAAATGTTGGCTACATTGGGTCTTGCCGACGTACGCCCAACATCTTGGAACCATATGATCGACGCCATTGCTTTTCTGTTCAATTCACTTTTCGTATCGCCCTTCAGGCAATTTTACTTTTGTTCCTGTGTTTTGATAAATGAACGTTTTTAAATTTCAATCCGAGTGTTTGCGTAATTTCATTGCCGCTTTAAAAACTCTAACAGGTTATGGGCCCAGGCATATAACGCAAGTTAACGCAGTTGAAAGCGAAATTCGTGAGATCGGGTCGGCACGAGAAAGAACGCGAGTGCATCAGCGCCATTTAGTCGCGAGAATCATTCCAACGACAAAAAGCGTGTCTTTCTGGGAAATCGTGTGTGATCTCATCGAAAAGTGAGAAACCAATTCGTGAGTGTTTCGGACATTAACACGCTGCGTAACTAAGTGAAAAATCGTCTGTGTTCCGGACTATAACGCGCGACACGATTAGCGCTTTGAGTCATCGGTACTTCGGACGATAACTCGTGATTGAAACAAAAACAATGAGTTCAAGTGGTGTGGTACGCATTGAGGCATTGGGGCGTGAAAATTATGACACCTGGAAAATGCAAATGCGCGCCATTTTGGTGAAAAACGACGCTTGGGTTTACGTCAGTGGCGCCACCGTCAAGCCTGAACCAGCAGCCGGTAACGCGAACGCAGCCGATATTGCAGATTGGGTAACCAAGGATGAAAAGGCCATGTCTGACCTGATCCTGTCAATCGGCCCCAGTCAACTGAAATTGATCAAAACCTGCAGAACATCGCGCGAGATTTGGCAGAAACTCGAGGAAACGTTCCAGTCGAAAGGGCCAGCTCGTAAGGCCACGTTGCTGAAGAGTCTAACTCTTCAAAAGATGAGCGAAGGTGACGATGTACGCGAACATCTGAGCAACTATTTTGACTGTGTCGACAAGTTGGCTGACATGGACGTGAACGTCGATCCAAGCCTACTCGCAATTTTGATGCTGTACAGTCTGCCGCCTAGTTTCGAAAATTTCAGGATCGCTATTGAGAGCCGTGACGACTTGCCAACGCCTGAGAACCTTCGTGTGAAAATCGTTGAGGAGAGTGATGCACGAAACTCATTTTCCTCATCGACGTCGGATCAAGGCGCTATGTTTGCTAAACGAAAGAGCCCGTCGAAGAAAAGCAACAGGACCAAATGGAAGAGCAGCAACTCCAGGGGCAGGAGTGAGCCTGAAAGCGGTCCTTTTTCCTTTCAAGTGCGGAAATGTGGCATCAAAGGCCATAAGGCAGCAGACTGTAAGGTCAAAGTCAACAAGAGCAAGTCGGGCGATCTTTCAGTGCTGGCAGTCGAAGAACGCGACTCGTGTCATATCGCCACCAGCGAAATGAGGAACCAATGGTGCCTTGATAGCGGGTGTACGAGTCACCTGTGCGGTGACGAGTCAACGTTCGTGACGATGGAGCGAGGAGAAGCAGGCAAGCTGAAACTGGCGAGCGCCTCAACCACGGAGATAAAGGCAAAAGGAACCGTGCGACTCACAGCAAGCCTGGAAGGAAGCCCGTGCAACATTACCCTCAAGAACACCATGCTGGTCCCAGAAGCCCACACTAACCTATTGTCCGTTTCCAAGTTCGCAGACCATGGTTACAAGGTCGTTTTTGGAAAGGACAAGGCTCAGATCATAGATCAGAATGGGAAAATTAGGCTGGTCGCGAAACGTAGGGACAACCTCTATTTCGTCGAGAACATCGCCCCAGAGGGATGCAACATCGCCTCGAAGGTGGACAGCGGAGGAACAACGGCTCAGCTCTGGCATCGTCGGATGGGCCATGTCAACTTCCGTGACCTTGCGGCAGCGGTGAAGAACGGCCACATCCGTGGCATAGATCTGGACGACGAAATCGAGGACTTGACCTGTGACGTGTGCGCGAGAGGAAAAATGACCCGCCAATCTTTTCCTAAGGAATCCGACCGGTACTATGGAAAGCTGGAGCTTGTCCATACCGACGTTTGTGGCCCCATGCGAGTCGCGTCAAACGCTGGGTCCAGGTACATCATCACGTTCACAGATGATTGCACGAGGTGGACAGTGGTCAGATTCCTGAAGGCGAAGAGTGAGGCTTTGTCAGCATTCCAGGAATACAAGGCTTCGGCTGAGAAGATGCACGGATTGAAAATAAAATATCTACAATCCGACAATGGACGTGAATATTTCAACCAGGCATTCGACGAGTACCTGAAGTCCGAGGGCATCCAGTGAAGGCTCACCACTCCGTACACCCCGGAGCAGAATGGCGTTGCTGAGCGGAAAAATCGGACCCTCGTCGAGGCAGCCCGATGTTTACTCCTGCAGTCCGGATTACCGTCGAACTTCTGGGCCGAGGCGATAAACACTGCCAACTACCTGAGGAACAGATGTCCCACGAAGAAGCTGGAGGGGAAGACTCCTTTTGAGCTTGGAAACACCGGGACTCCAGCTGTGCACTATCTTCGGGACTTCGGGTGCAAGGTGTTTTGCCTCGATAGAACGCCAAACAAGAACAAATTCAGCCCACGTTCGAGAGAGGGATTCTCGTCGGATATTCGGAGCAGTCGAAGGGCTATCGAGTGTGGATTCGAAAACCAGGAAAACCGAGGTCACGAGAGACATCACCTTCAGAGAGGATTTGAGAGTACCTGAATGTGAGATCGAGGAATTTCTTCCTCCTCCAACAGTTCGGGGAAGATCTCTCGAAATCAACGGAGGACTTGATCGAGGTGGAATTTGAGTTGAGACCAGTCGATGTGGCGAAGAGATCCCAACCGAGTCAGGAGAGACAAAACGACGTGAACGAGCCCTTCAGAGGCTTTTCACCCGTTGATCGTCATTCACCAGAGCTCGATGATCGTCTTGTCGAGCCACGTGAAATCGATGGAACGCCTGTGGCGAAAACGCGGGTGTGGCCGCCCCGATTCGAGGAACGGGAAGACCCGGCCGACCTCGAAACCGTATGCCATCCAGGAAGAGGAAGAAGTTAACGTGGCAGAAATTTCCGTGTCCGTGGCAATTTCTGGGCCCGATGCTGACGAGTGGATCGACTCGATGACTGATGAGATAGTCTCTGTAATCAAGCACGATACGTTGAGAGCTGTAAAACGTCCCATCGACAAGCGAGTGATAGGCAGCAGATTTGTGCTCAGAAATAAGCATAATCCCGACGGCAGTGTCAGTAGGCGAAAGTCTCGACTGGTCGCTCAAGGTTTCGCACAGAGGCCGGAATCGAATTCCATGACACGTTCGCACCTGTAGCTCGACTCAGTACCATCAGGACGGCAGTTGCAGCAGCTGTCAAACATGACTTCAAAATCCGACAACTGGACGTGAAAACAGCCTACCTGAATGGAAAAGTGGAGGAAGAAATCTACATGAAGGCTCCAAAACACTTCGAGAAGATTTTGGCTCACTTGATCCAGGACGAGAAGATCGAAAAAGTTGTGCGAAAGAAGGCTGAAGTGATGCTGAAGGCACTGAAGGCTGGACAGGACACCGTGTTCTTGGTGGACAAAGCTCTGTATGGGCTGCGACAAGCTGGACGCGCCTGGCATCATTGTTTGGACACCGAGATGAAGGGACTGAAGGCTACGCGCTCGGAAGCAGATCCGTGCATGTATTTCCTTGGACCGGTGGAGAACAGGACATTTGTCATCATCTATGTCGACGATATTTTGATACTTTCACGCGACGATGCCGAGATCAACAAGGTGAGAGATGCCCTAAATTCGAAATTCGAGGTCAAGGATCTGGGAGATGTGCGACACTGCTTGGGACTTGAATTCGAGAGAAGCAATGAGAAGGTCAAGATCAGCCAAACAGGTTACATTGAGGAAGTGCTGGAGCGATTTGGGATGGCTGAATGTAAGCCAGTTTCCACGCCAATTGAGCCACGGACAAAACTGGAAAGGGTGGACGTGAAGAACGGCGAAAAAACTAGCTGACGTCCTTACCGACAGTTGGTTGGCGCCTGATGTATTTGGCTGTTGAACGAGGCCGGACATCGCTTTCGCAGTCAGTCATCTCTCTCAGTTCAACGACTGCTATGGTCAACAGCATTGGCAGGCTGCGAAACGAGTGCTTCGCTACCTGGCCAAGACACGTGACCTGGGCCTCATCTACTCCAAATCTGCAGATCCCCCTGAGATGTTCGTTGATGCCGACTGGGCGAACTGTGTAATCGATCGTAGATCCTATACAGGCTACGCGTTCATCGTGAGTGGAGCTGCTGTGAGCTGGGAGTGCAGAAAGCAGCAAACTGTGGCCTTATCGTCGACCGAGGCTGAGTACATGGCCTTGTCAGACGCTACGAGAGAGGCCATCCAGAAGAAAAGACTCCTGAAAGAGTTCGGCATCAGCCTGGACACGGTTGTAATACGGAACGACAACTTAGGAGCCCAGAAATTGACGACGAACGAGATGTACCACTCACGGACCAAGCACATCGACGTGAGACATCACCTGATCCGAGATCACGTCGAGAAGAAAACTATCCGAGTCGAGTATGCCCCAACGGACGAGATGCCCGCTGACATGCTCACGAAAGGTTTGCCAAGAGTCAAACACGAGAAGTGCGCAAAGAACCTTGGTTTGACCTCACAGAAGCCTGGATGACTCCAAGGATAAGCTGTTGGTCGAGGGGAAGTGTTGGCTACATTGGGTCTTGCCGACGTACGCCCAACATCTTGGAACCATATGATCGACGCCATTGCTTTTCTGTTCAATTCACTTTTCGTATCGCCCTTCAGGCAATTTTACTTTTGTTCCTGTGTTTTGATAAATGAACGTTTTTAAATTTCAATCCGAGTGTTTGCGTAATTTCATTGCCGCTTTAAAAACTCTAACAGAAAATGAGGAGAGCAGCACAATAAATTATCAAAATTTTCGACGAAAAGCGTTTTTGCCGTGGTTTTTTCCTTTTAAACTCCGCTGGAATGTTAGTAGAATGTTAAAGAAAATTGGTACTGTAGTCCAATCCAATATGTATAGGGTGAGTATTTAAAAACGCTCATGAGATACATGGGGCTCACTCCAGAAATTCCTGAATTTCAACTACCGCCGTTTTGGTTAATACCAGTTCTAACAATTATTACCCAATAACCCTACAAAAGCGATTACTATCCTCCTTCAAAAAATCAGTGTTTACAGCCTCATTAATTTTGTGGGTACCATTTGCTCAATAATGGTCCTGGAATGAGTACGAGCAGCACAAGAAATTCTTTAACTGTAATCGCTGCCGCTTCATGCTGCCGTAAAGCGTTGTTTGACCAAGTTCAAGGGACTGAGTGATAAATGAATTGATTGAATAGAATTAGCCATGTGCAAAGTGAATTGTTGTAGAGCTAAGGAAAGTTGTGTGTTGCAACGCACCAGATATTTTGGTTCAGAAGCCCTTGAAACGTACAAATCTGAAGAGGACTCAAAAACGTAAAAATATCTCTTTGCAAACCAAGTCAACTAGGTCTATCAGACAAACTAGTCCTAGATAAATAGGCTAGTACGCTCGTGAGCCCCAACATTCGCGGATTTAAACAAACATAGGAGGATAAAAGTGGTTGGTAAATCGTTGCTATTCACGATGCCAATTTAATCGTAGATTTGCTAATTCTCATCTTTCATAATTTCAAACGACCTTAAGAACCCCGATTTAATTACTGAAAATTCCGATTTATCAATTAAACGTTGTTTGGAACGTTTGGTGACACCAACGCGCAGTCGTGTTTCTTGTTCGGCGATGAAAATTCCGTTTCTCGTAAAACCGATGTGAATCCACGATTCGCCAATATTAAGTGCTATTAGTCGGTGAATTATCGTTCCGCTCTTATTATCTTGAAAATAGCTGAATTCGAACCCGATTTGATATGAACCACTGCCCGAAATGTCTAATCTAACAATTTTGTTGGCTCAGTTTAAATTTTGAGCTCGGTACCTCCCTACACATAGTCCTCATACTTCAAGCCCTTTGATTGTAGTTGCGGGAAAGTACAGCCTGCCTCTTCTTCAGTTCAGTTATTTCCCTCAGCCGGTTTTCCCCCTTTCTGGACTTTTCGAACTATCCTCCCCACTTCCCCGCTGCAACACACATCTCTTTCAACCACACATTTGTTTATCACACTCATCTATCAACTCTCGTGTTACTCACAGCTCTACTTACTCTCATCACCAGTTCACGTATTCAGAGAACCAAGTGACTGCGTAATCGAAGGTCTATCGCGTTAAGCAAGTGTATTAATACAGTCTTATTCCCCGTTCAATTCGTGTGTCGTTTTCTCTCTCTTTTTCGTGCACCCAACGAATTTATTACGCACCCGATACGTTACGGCAGAGGTTGTGGACTTGTACAGAATCAACTGTAGTCTGGTGTCTCAGTCAGTCGAGTGGAGAGACTGCTATCCAGATCTATGTTTCGGATGGGCGTTGATAATATCACGATTGCAATTCTGATCGCCAATGCTCGTCGTAGACAGGGCAGGTAAGAAAAAGAACGACTCGTCTACATAAAATCCTTGTGAGCAACCTGATTTGAATAGTAGAATCTTAGTGAAGCACTGAAGTAAGCGCCAGAGTAAATAATTCTACTACTTGGCGTGCTAAGAAAAGATGTCTAGTGGCTTGATCTTGATCTGTTGTTCCGTAGGAAGCCACGCATTTCACTTAGAAGTGATTACGGGGTTCGAAACATGTGCAGCAATCTCTGGTGTCACGGGCCGTTGGTCCGTCGAGTTCCCGGGGATCGTCAGGGAGCTGTGATCCAGAACGAGCGAACCGGACGAACCTGGCGTCTGACTCTGGAGGCCCTGGTGACCTCCTCGCTCCGTCAGCCAAACGATGCGTTCCGCTCCGCCGCTCGCCCGTGAACTTCTTGTTTGAGTAACTCGTCCATCTGCCGGAGAGACAGCAGCAGCAGCGGGGAACGTGGAGGTTTCCATTGGCTTGAAATTACAGCAGTAAGGCCTGTGTTCTTTCCAACCCGGTGCTTTTGATCGTCGTTTTTCTTAAAGAGGTTAACAATCCCAGGGCCTTATAATTCCGTGTTCAACTGCCAAGTGAACATCAAACTAGAAGTGACAAATGGGGAAGCGGCGAGGGGATCCTGCCTGCAGCTCCAGTGGCTCTCAGGCACTCCTGTCCAGTTCATTTCACCCTATTACCACATCCCCAATTGAACCCTTGGGACCCAGTTGCAGGAATGCCTTTTCAAAGACCCTGCAAGCCCTTAAAGTGCACAACACATTGTAACTTCTACCTCATCTGACAAAACGTACTTATATACACGTCAGAGTTGCCTTAAAGGGAAGTGATACGGAAATCCACCATCTCCCTCCAGGCCTAGGATTTCCTTTCCTCATTGTGTAGGAAAGAGGCGAGGGGTGTACTGTAAGTTTGTTCAAATCACTTCAGAGTAATGGGCACAAATTCGTGACAGCCTCTGAAAGTATTGAGATTGGTTAAGCAAAAAGTGGTTTAATGACTTGAACGAAAATATCTGGTGCGTTGCAACGCACAACTTTCCTTAGCTCTAGAACAATTCACTTTGTACATGGCTAATTCTATTTATTCATTTATCACTCAGTTCCTTTGAATTTGGTTAAACAACGCTTAACGGCAGTAGGAAGCGGTAGCACTTACAGTTCCAGATTTTATTGTGCTGCTCGTACTCATTGCAGGACCAATATTGAGCAATTGGTACACAGATAATTAATGAGGCTGTAAACACAAATTTTTTGACGAAGGATAGTAATTACTTTTGCAGAGTTATTGGGTAAAAACGTTTAGAACTTTAGAACTGGTAGTAAGCGAAGCGGCAGTAGTTGAAATTGAGGAATTTCTGGAGTGAGCCCCATGTATCTCATGAGCGTTTTTAAACACTCACCCTTTAGGTATTGGATTGGTCTACAATACCAATTTTTTTTTAACATTCTACAAAAATTCCAGCGGTGTTTATAAGGAAAAAACTGCGCTAAAAACGCTTATCGTCGAAAATTTTGATAATTTATTGTGCTGCTCTCGTCATTTTCCCACGAATGGGAATTTTATGGTATAGTTATCTTAGTGAGAGCTATCAATATAAAAAATGTAATAAAAATCGTTATAGCCGTTTTTGAGAAAAAAAATATTTTGTGTTCTGATCACTATGATAACTATAGTTAAATTTTGGTGGATTTTGTTCATACTCTCATTTTGGCGTCCCATGGTAACCTGCGGGCGAGATATGAAGTTTGAGCTGATTTGGTACAGATACACACACACACACAGACCATTTTCCCAAATAGTGTTTTTCGGACTCAAGAGGTTCTGAAACGTAAAGATCTGAAGAAAACTCAAAATTTTTTTTTTGCCGATTACATAACTTTCCTTCCTACTTTGTAGAGCTAAGGAGTGTAAAAATGCTTCGATGTATAGATCAAACCGAAGGGAGCACCGTCGGAGGTTATGTTGCCAAACTGAATTTGATCAACAATTGATGTCGGAATGACTTCCAGCAACCATAACTACATTCCCTGTGCCCCAACTATTTTCTTAGCCATCTGCTGAATGAAGATATCAGCTAAAATACGTCAAAAAATAAGATTTTTGAATATTATAAATTGGTTTTTAAATTTCCTCAAATATGGCTTTGGATCAAACTTTCGGGTTGCCTTCAGCTATCTAGTAGAAACATTTTGTTTTACATGCGTACTTGTTACTTTTGTAGTAATGTTTTGAGCGAAGATACGGTTACTATGTATGTAGCATATCATCGGATATACAAGGGTCGAGGAAAGTTGTGTGTTGCTTCGGACACGTTCTTGTCAACTAAGTTGCTGCCTCTTTCTTTGAGTTGCCCCTGAGCCATTCGCTCGAAATCACCCGAGTGAACACGGGATTGCAATTAATGGCCCGGGAGGAGCGGCCCAAGATGCGGTAGAAAGCTCCTTAGACGGAAAAGCAATTCTCCAACGGTTAACTCACTCGAGTCAGTCGTAATAGGAAATCGACGGGATCTCCTGTAAGGCTTCTAAAGGAAAGCTCGAAGGCCGCTCTGCAAGGCAGCTAACGGTGTAGGGAGGAGTGCAGTGGAAGGAAGACGGTGCACAGAGGTGCGTGGGGAGAGCCGATGAACAGGTGTCCCAGTTAATATGAAGAAGTCAGCTGAAAGGCTGTTTAGTGGCGACCTGGTGCACCTTTCCAATAATCACAAGGTTCAGGTTCGGGACTGTTACCTCACAGCTTAGCAACTTTTACCCCTTTCACTTCCAATTGTGTACCTCTTACGTGGAACCGTTAAGAAACAACAGCGACCGAACTTTCAAATAGCGGGGGGAAAGTGGCGATTTACCTTCTTTTTCATTTTCAACTCATTGGTTCGACAATCAATCGTTCAACACTTCTGTTTAGTATTATAGTGTTTGAAATGAAATCGTCGTACAGCACGCATGATTCGCTGGATGTAGACGTAACATGGTATAAGCGCATTTGTTGAGCCCTAGGTGCAGGTACTGAGACCCAAAACTGATTCTTGCAATTTTAAAGGCCAATGGTATATAAACATCAAAACAAACCATAGGTGGATATGTTACAACAATTTAGTTCACATTCATTTTAGCTCAATGAGTGTTTTAAGAAGCTGTACGTCAATGTGTTACAAAACGGAATTGTAGTTTTGGGATGCTGCTCCACTATAGTTCCTACAACAGTGAGCGATGGTTCGGCCAGTTTGCCAAATAGGGTATTATTGCAATGTTACTACATTAGATGTTGTTGAACTTTTATCAGGTGTTGGCTGCTTGGTGACGAGTTGTGTTGTTGTCGTTAAGGCCAGTTGATTGTGGGATCGCGAGTGTGGAGAGATAAATTGACCTTCGTTTGTTTCTGTACATCTTTCTTACAACTCGTGTCAGAAGTGGGATTCCATGTCCCGTGACGGCGTTCCACCACACTTTGAGCAGCGTTTTTGCGTAGTGGTCGCGTATTATCCTCCGTAGATTCCTCGAATAACCAGATGGAGGAAGATCAGGATCAGGAAGAAAATTTGGTGCCTGAAGCAGAGCCACGGACGCACTCACAACACGTACTTTTGACTTTGTGGAAACCACCATCATAACACAGATAAACAAACGAAGGTCAATTTATCTCTCCACATTCGCGATCCCACAATCAACTGGCCTTAACGACAACAACACAACTCTTCACCAAGCAGCAAACACCTGATAAAAATTCAACAACATCTAACGTAGTAACATTCCAATATCACCCTCTTCTTTCTTTTAACGAGCCCTTCCCGCCTCTTCAGATGCACCTGGAACGAAGTATGGTCGAATACGGTCAACGTGCACTACTATCTTTCGGCGCTTAGGAGTAACAAGTCGAACAATTATGTCGGAGATCCCTGGTTCTGGGTTATCTTCCCAGGAGCATGCCCATGCTACCAGGCGCGACGACGGGTTGTGGATAGTGGAACGGCCACGGCATTGTCCCCTGGGGCATGTCTGCGGCCAGCTGTGAATAAGGTCAGCATGCTGACTGAATAAGCAGCCGCGAACAATGGGCAAAACCCAAGAGATCGCAGAAGAGATCCTGAACAAAGGACTCAAGGGTAAGCGGATCTATATTTTCTCAGACAGCCAGGCCGCCTTAAAGGCCATCGCAGCCGATAGTTTTAGGTCTAAGCTGGCATGGGAATGCCTTCATGCGCTCAAGCAGCTCGGCGCCCGTAAGAGGCTCTCCCTCATTTGGGTGCCGGCTCACAGAGGGCATGAGGACAATGAAAAGACTGACCGCCTTGCGAAAAGGGGTACAGAATCCCTACCCATCGGCCCTGAACCACACGTAGGTATGACGAAAAGTCACCTGAACCGTCTGGTTGCTCGATGGAAGATACAGGAAAATGGCGCCCATTGGCATCGCCAGCCACAACTAAGACAGGCGAAAAGGCTTGTCACGCCTTCCTGTCAAAGGGCGAAGGCGATGCTGACACTCTCTCGACAAGATCTGAGAGTACTGATTAGCTTCCTCACTGGGCACTGCCCACTCAGATATCACCTCAACACGATGGGCATCTGCGGTGGAATGCAGACTCTGCGGTGAGGAGGACGAGACAGCAGAGCATATCCTGTGTGAGTGCCCTGCCTTGGCAGCAAAACGCTTTGAATACTTCAGTCAGGGGACCACTGAACCCCAAACTGTAGCGGACTCTGCAGTGAAGGACATACTCGGCTTCCTAAGGGGGGCGGGAATGTACGACGCCTTCTACTAAGAAAGGGCCAGCGTCACAATAGGCCCATATGCGGCTGCAGTGACAAAGGGACTTGTCCACACGCCCTCGGGTCAAAAAAAAAAATGTCGGAGATCCATTTCTCTATTTTGCACGGACCAATCCACGGGCGCTGGAGTTTAGGAGAGCGTCCATCGTATCGACGGGGAAAGTGCAGCCATACCTGATTTCCTGGTTGATATCGGCTTCCTGTCGCGTTTTGATCGTAGCGTCGTTTGGCTTCTGCTGCTGCCTTCCCCATGGTCTCGCGAGCAATATCATGCGTGTCTTGTAATCGTTGCCTAAGATCTATTGCAAACTGTGTCCGAGTTTTACTTTCAGGGGCCACGCCTGTAAGCAGATCTGCTGGGACAGTCAATTCTCGACCAAATACCAACATTGCAGGAGAGAATCCTGTTGACTTGTGAACTGAAGAACGGTAGGCAAATAGAGCCAAGGGAAGCCTTTGACCCCAGTCACGCTGGTGATCGGCAACAATCTTTGAGAGCATTTCTCCAACCGTTCGGTTGAACCGCTCAACCAATCCATCACTCTGTGGACGTTAAGGCGTCGTTCGAGTTTTACTGATGTTCAGAATCTTCATCACATCCTGAAAAACTGCGGAATCAAAGTTTCTACCCTGATCCGCATGTACTTCAAGGGGAAGCCCAAATCTGAAAAATACGTGATGTATCAGCCCTTCCGCCACAGTTTCTGCCTTCTGGTTAGGAACTGCGAACGCTTCTGGCCATCTAGTTTAGTATTCCATGGCCACTAGTACAAAATTATTTCCATAATGCGACTGAGGAAGAGGTCCAAATATATCCACAGCTAGTCGTTCAAAAGGTGCTCCCACCGTGTATGTCATAAGCGGTGCTCGAGTTGTTTTCTGTCCTGACTTTCCCCTCTGACCACAGACCGTGCAAGCTTTACAGAAATCCCTCAGTCCCACCCAATAGAACCTACGGTGCACCTCAGTGATAGTTCGCTTTTAGCCAAAATGACCCAACTGGTGAATGCGTTGAAGTATCATTTCCTTGAGCTTACGAGGGACAATGATCTGTCGTATAGTTTGCTTGTCAGAACCGCAGTGACCCTCCCAAACCCGGTACAGTACACCTTCGACGAGTACCAACGAATTAAATGCCGCCCACACAGCTTTTAGACATTAGATGTTGTTGAACTTTTATCAGGTGTTTGCTGCTTGGTGACGAGTTGTGTTGTTGTCGTTAAGGACAGTTGATTGTGGGATCGCGAATGTGGAGAGATAAATTGACCTTCGTTTGTTTCTGTACATCTTTCTTACAGTATTTAGAAGAAAAGAAACGACAACCTGCCGTACCTCCCTCCGCAGGTCATGATTCGATGGAAACCCTGGGCTCTAGCACGATAGCGAAACCAAAACCCCAGCGTCCAATGACTTTCGACTGATATAACTCTCTTCTGAGTGTTCAGGGGCAGTAATTTTGATGAGGGAACGGACCTGCAGTTTTAGGCACTCCTGAGGAAGATTCGGTTGAAGCCGCCAGCGTCACATGTATCGGCGCTGAACCATGAACTGTAAGGATTTCCAAATCTTAATGGAGTTCTTCGTTCCGTACTGAATTCCACGATATTCGTCTGCACAATCAAACTAAAGTTCTTCCTTTGAGACAGAGCTCCTTCTACAAACACCAAACTCAAGCTATCCTCTCTGTGGGTCAAAGGTTTATTTATTGACCTCAAACTCAACTCCTTCTTTGTAGACGGTCAATTGGTCCTCACCACTGAAACAGAGTCCCTTCTCTCTGGAATGGTGATTCAGTTATAGTTCTCAGACACATCTTCACTCTTGGAGACAGAGCCCTCTTTACACCTCCCCAACTCATTTCTCCCTTCCCCGGGACTAACGTTCGTTTATTGACTTCAGACTCAATTCCTTCTTGTGAGTCATTGGTTCGATACAGCTTCTAAACGCAAGTTTGCCTCTTTGGAATTCGTTTATAGCCCTCATACTTATTTTCTTCTTCCTTATAGAAGCCACATATCAATGTCAACTTTACCTCTCTCTCTGGAACAGACGTTTGAGATTGCTTCTTCCTGGAAAGCAAAGTAAATCAACTGCAGCTCTCAAACATAACTTCTTCTCTTCGGGACAGGGCTCACTGTATGGCACCCAAACTCAACTATTCTTCCCTCCGGTACTAAGGTTCGTTCAGTGCTTCAGCTCTCACACAGAATTTCTACGAGTACTCTCTTCGGGACAGAGATTCTTACTTCAAGGACTAGTGATGGCCGACCTGAATACAGGCTCGTTTGAATGACCCCATTTCTAAAACCTTCGTAGATCAAAAAAAAAAAAAAAAATCCATGCCGAACTTTCGGCCTCCGTTTTGTTTTTACAAGAACGAGTTGGGAGGACGGACAAGAGCCGGATGATAATTTAACAGTAACTTAGTGCGCGTTCGTTCGAGAGCTGACGTGCGGAATGTGCGCAGCTCCGCGCGTTTAATGTGAGAGCAGCTCGTAAATAAAGGAATCAAAATAACCTCGTACGAATGAAAAGGAGAAAAAATAAAACGTTCACTCAAATCCCGTTTTTTCCCCTCCTCGCGGACACGAAAAGCCAGACCCACTCGCATCATTTTGGTCGTGTTCCAAACTCAAAGGTTCGGAACGGCTCTAATTCAGGAGTCGGCTATTAACAGTTGATGGTTCTCCGCACCGAGAGCCGCCAAGTGGAGGGGGGAGATCCAGAATTAGATTTAGAAAAGTGTCGGAGTAAACACAGTGGATTCTCTATCGCCACTTGCTCTCGTTCAACTGAAGGTTTACACAGCGACGAGGATGTTTTCTATTCGACGGAACAGTAAATTCGTCTGGGAAAACACGATAAGATTAACAAATACAATCGATCGGGGAATTTCATTAGTTTAGTCTAAGGAGAAACGGTGTCGAGAACGTATTTTTATTGCATTCGCCACCGCGTCATGACGAAGAAAACTGCAGAAATTGGGGCGTGAACTGGAAATTGACCTCGCGCCGAAGCAAGGCGTTGGCCGGACTTGCTCGTATGGCAGTCTGGTACCATCAAGGGACTGCTCTGTGTTCAATCGGGTTGCCACGGGGTCGTCGGAGAAGTTGATGAAAAGTGGAATTCTATGGGTAGAGGTCTGTTATTCTTCCTATACAACAGACTGTTCCATCACGCCATCGTGTGATCTATGGGCGGGTTTCATCAGTCGTAAATGATACTGAAGCTGTTTTTGTGGTCAGCCACAGTGTACACAGATCTGTAGAGGCATCGCAGGTATTCGCCGTTTTACCATTCAGTTCAACTCAACAAAAGCGTGTCTGTACTGTAAGAGGCTCAACCTAGGGAATCACTTATTCTAATCCTATACCCAATTTCCTATTATTTGTTTATTTTTAGTTTTGTTAAAAATTTTCTGTTAATTTGGTTTTCTTTGCACTGTGTGAGAGCACTTGAATTTTGCGTGTTGGTGCAAAATTTCCTCCACGGTCTTGGGAAGAAAGGGCATTAGGAGAAAGGATGTATACTGTGAACAGCACAATGCTGGTTGATACTGCGTTGGTCAAGAAGGGAATTGCGCATTATAGCAAGGAAGAACGTGGTGGGGGTGCATAGGTGACGTCACACCAAGTGAGACCAGTGCGGTGGGGCCTGGAGGTGGTGCAGGTGGGCCATGATCCGAGTATCATGGACGCCCTTACAGTAGGACCGTTTGTGGCTGCAGTGAGGGTATTGCCTGCATTCACCGGTTTAAAAAACAAAAAAGGAAGAACGTATGAAAAAGCCGAATGGTGTTACCCTCCCTGGCGGTAAATTTATGTGCACTCTCATTCATTTTCAATCTCTTTCCGTCAGTCTTGATTACAATTAGGCTTAAGTAATCCAAGTTGAAGAACAAAAAATACTTTTGACTGGGGTTTTAAAAGAGAGTTGTTGAAAAGGCAACAAGTGAAAGAAAGGATGAAGGCGGTGCAGGGTTACGTTGGAGAGCATAGTGAGCCAGCGTAGGAACCAGATGTGATGGTAGTTGTAGCATTATTTTTGTCGTGGCCTGGGATTAGGAAGGCGTGTCAGCAAGTTAGTTCAGAAGTAAAACAAAGTTATACCCCGATATATTCCACAATGCGTAATTATGTTTGGCCAGCATTTTACAGGGCTGTCAGTTTCGTTGTATTTTCACGCAATTTAAAGAATTCGACCTAAATGCACAAGAATTACGTACTCAACGCATTCGGTACATCGTGCTGACATCAATCTACACAGAATCGTTTGCCTCCATCCAAACATCCACGTAACCGCCAAGGACGAGAAAGTGAGGCTCGCAATGTACCAGGAAGTGGCCAAGGAAATATATTTTTAATATATTGGGCGCCTGACGAATCGGGGTAACGAGGACTTGGCGAACGCCTTCTCTCATTTGGCATGTTGGTGTTGAATTCTGCTTAAATTAGATCGGCCAATTATCACTATTTCTATATGAAGGGAAACTGGCGCTAACCGCCAGACAAACGGTTCTGTGGCCTTAGCAATTATTTCGGAAGGTGAAGCAGAAATATTTGGAACTTGCGAGAAGGTTGTAATTAGTCATTTTGATGCGTTCGTTCAACATTTATTTGGACAACGAGATGATTCCCACGAATGGCCGTTACTTTGGTTTCGGTCTTACACTTAGTTGTGGCTTCGTATACTCGAGTCAATGCTGTGCCGTGATGGTCGTACCAACGTCTGTTACACCCGTCATAGCTTTTCCACGTCACTTTTTCCCCTACTAAACCACCAACCCTGACTTTCACATCCCTTAAAATCAATTATCTCTTCCTCGCCCAACAGTTATACTTAACAATATCAACGAACTTGTGCCATTACTCTGGTTTGTATATCTCGTCTTCTTAGTTTTGAATTCATCATTATCTCATACTGCATCAATTATAACCTTTCACTGTTCCACCTCTTTAAAACTCTCTATTTTCATGTTTTATAGAATGTATATTGGGTTTGCAAAAAAACAAATTAAAGTAGTTTGGTCTTGGCTGTTTTTTCTCATCTGATAGCTTCCAGTAAATCATGAGACGTCCAAGTGTTATTTTCTTTAGAGCGATAGGACGCAAGCTCACAATCATTTTATGAATTTTTGTCATTTCCACCACCAAATTTAGGATCCGCTATCCGTTTTTGCTGGTTAACGTACGGTTGACTGTAGCGTTGTTATGACCGGACGAGGCCGGCCTCTGTACTACTCCCCACCAGTCAGGAGCAGCAGGTTATCTTAACGTTAGGGAGTCCCAGGAATTGTGTTAGTGCCAATTTTGAACTCCCTAGCTCACTCCTACCGTAAGTTATCGAGTCTGATGGCGGAGACATACGTGTATGTATATTTAGAGCAGGAGAAGATAGGAAAGGTCACATAAGTATCGGCAGCAACTATTTTTGAGTAAGCAACTCACAACTTCCCTCAAAATTCCATGTCACTCTTTATATTCCTGCATTGCATCTTGGTTTAATCAATGGTCACACAACTAGTTACAGATTAAAAAACCCTGCAAATGATTACACAATGGTTTATTATTTTCATGAACAGCTTGACCTAGTATTACTGCTCTGAGACCCATTCCATTCGAGTCAGCATCGAAAAAGACTAGTAAACCATACGAAACATGACCTGACTACAATGGAACTACGGAAACTAAATATTCCCCAGGCGCCAGTCGCCCGTAAACGTCTGTAAGCATTTATGATCCGATGGAGGGGTGTGCGGAGGAAGTGGCCTTAACCTTCCTCCGCCCCGTCCAGCAAAAAGAGTTGGGGAAATTGGGACGGGGGCTTCCAGCGAACTCTCGCTTGGCAATTGGCAGGATGTTGCGAGTCCAAAGGGCGTTGCAAGTCGAGCGGACCTTGAAAACGATATGAAACGGCTTATTTGCGATTATACTGCGTTTCGTTAATTTTTTTAACCATTTTTTGCCTATAACAACCATGGGCTTCGTCCGATCGGATTGCCGAGATGGCGGGCACAACTGGATACCAAATTGGATTTTTGTGCGAAAGAACGAATTTTTTAGACCACGTTAAAAACGGCTCGGACGGTGGACGGGGGACGGCGGACGGACATTGCAAATTTGGAATCTCCATGTCTTGAAACAGTATCAAATTTTGAGGGGGGGGGGGTTATAAAACATTTTTCGTGACCGAAAACATAGGGTTATTATTCAGAATGAATAATAAACCAAAATGTGGGTGTAGGTTGCTCAATGACAATCCGCTTAGGTGATTAAGGTCGGAGAGGCATTTACTGTTCAAAAGTTAACATGAAATCGCAATAGAAATCATCAGCCAGTGGTTAAAAAGTTTAGGGTTGGGAGGAACTGACTGAGTTCCATGACTGAATCTACACCAAGTGTAAATTAGCAGTGGTGAATCAATAGGCATTCGATAAATTGCAAGAACGGTGGGGATTTTTGTATTTTCTGGATCTAAATGGGTTGAGGTGGGTCGTTATTGGAGTTTCTCACGGGTCAAGTGAACTTCAAACTTCAAAATTCTCCGCTTTGTACGTTCCCTTTCACAGGGCAGTGGGATCACATTCTGCTCGGTCTTAGTTTCTACATTAACGAGTAGTGTTGTCGGGTAAGTTGTCAAACATCTTTGCTTTAACTGCTTCTAAGCAATCCCTTAACTTGTTTCACCCAATTTGACTAGAAGGTAATAATTAAAAAATGTCACTCTTAAGCACGGTTCTGACTGCTTGGTGAGGGAAATGATATCTTTGCGGGACGGGCACGGGCATAATACAGAAATGTAACAATTGCAGAGGGCAGAGCAATAAAAATCGTTGAATGTACACCCGAAGCGCCAGAGATGTTCCTCTACAGTCCATTTTGTGATGACATACTCTTCGTCTTCACTGACTTCCTGAAGGTTGTTTTCATCCACTGATCTGAAATGTCTGGCTAGATTGTTCAACCGTTCAGTTTCAGTCTCTCCCTTATATATGTCGACCAATCCTACCGTTCTCAGAACAATCTTCTCGGAACTTACACAGCTGTATTCTCCGAGCACGGAGTATATTGCTCAAAAATACCGATTCAACCTTTCCACCATGGATTGCGTATTCCTTGCCGAAAGTTTAGATTCATTGCTACCGACCTCTCATACATCTGTTTTAGTCAGGTCTAGCCGAGGCGCTTTATCTAGGCTTGAATTGAGTCGTTGGTGCTCTGATTCACCTGTCAGAAACGTCATTGAATCGCAACCGACTTAGTTAGATGGAGCTCAGATTCAACGACAATGCCAAATCATTACACTCTTTAAACCGCCTGACATCGCCAATCTTTTTTCGCTGATTTTGGAATACCTCTTGGAGTTTTTTGTTGTTTGTTTATAGCTTGTAAATAAATGCGTAAAAATGGTGAGGTTTTCACCCCTTAAACTCCATATTCTACTCTCAACTATATGATTTATAGTGCATTCTGTGATCTGTCGAAGTGCAGTTATACGATCTGAAGCATTTCGCAGGAAAGATTCTGACTATGTATCACTCTTGACACAATAGGTCATTAGGCCGCGGTGCATAACTCAGCTTTGGGACAGTCAGACTATGTATCACCCTGTTTACCCGTTGGACTGAAGTTTACTGTTCATTATTATCGGTGATACATTAATGACGATTAATTCAAGGTTTCTTGTGTCCCATTGATAATGTCATTAGACGTAATTCCCGACTAGTGATATTCTTGAAAATGTAGTGTGGTCACACATTACTATTTGTGCCACTTTGGAAAGTTAATCAATTGTTCCCCTTCACAGCCTTTGGTTGTCCCTCTCCTTTTGTACAGAATCGTCATTTTTCAATGTTCTCTTGATATTCGCGGTGGGACTTCTTCTTCCTCACTTGTTTTCCACGCGTAATGTTTAGATCCTGTCGAAAAAAAGAGAGTAGTGTTCATCTAAAACACCGAAAAATACAGGAGCCGAATGAACTTGATTTGTACGGAGTTGATGTCGGAGCGCTGGAGGTCACGAGGCCACGCGGGGAGGAGCGAGGTTCATCTGGTCGCTTTTGCCGCGTCACTCGTCACCTCTTGGCTGCCACTTGCCAGTTCGACGGAGGCACTCGTTAGAGTCACGTTGCTCCTCCCACCAACTGACGTGGCTCCGGCTCCGGCCTTCGTGTACATTAACGTTTGCTGTGCCATGAAAACAGACCCAGTCTTCAACCTCACGTTCGTCGGCCTTGTCGAGAAACATTCGTGTCTTTACGATTTCAACAACGGCGACTACAACAACCGCTCCGCCCAAGAACGAGCCTGGGAAACGATCGCCAATGAAGTCAACGAATCAGGTGACTATTACAATTTGACAATACGTTGTGGTCCCAGGCCAGCCTTCTCTCGTCGCTACCTTCCCTTCCCAGTGACATTCCTCTCCAATTGCCCACTCTGATTTGAGAGTTTCCGAGCCCCGGAAGCGACTGTGATGCTTTTGCGGACTTCACTGAGACTTTTAGTTAGATGTACGTTCTTGAGAGTACATATCCCTTTCAACACAATGCCATGACAAATAATGGTGGTAAACACTAGCTAAACCCCTTAAACTTAGAAACTTACTACTTCAGTCAGTACCTGAATCCAAGCATGTCATCAAAGAAACCAAAACATTCTTATTACTGTTTCATTATTTGCCTTTGGACACACATATATGGACCTATAGTTGCTACCATACGCTCTGTAATCGCACATCCTTCTGTTGTGCATCTGCAAGATGTGTTAAGAGTTAATCACTATTTTCAACGTTCATTTTTTATTCTTGCTTACAATTAGATAAGACGACACTATTTTGACAAAAGCTGGTCCCTGAAGCGTTATGTAGAAGGAAATGGGCATGTTGAAAAATAAAGGTATTGGGTGTGGACTGCTTGGCTTTGTGTCGGTTGTTCCGAACCACACCATTATAACCTCTCCTCCGTCTTTCCTAACTGATACCACAAAGCCAATTACTCAATTGTTCTTAAAACTAAATTTGTTAAATTCTGTAACAATTACACTATTAGTTAGCTACGTATTGGAATATACGGTGTCAGCTAGTTTTTACACCTTTGGTAACCGCCTTGTTTCTACCACTCTTTATGAGATTGTACTGTATTGACTAGTACCGACTGACTGAGATGAACGCTTTGAAACATTTATTAACTTGGGGTTATTTAAAAAATTCAAAGTTTAGCCACTCGGTTCTTTTGTGTGGTTCGTAAGACAGGAGACAAGGCAGGAGACTCATCGTATTGTCTTTCTCAATTTGAAGATTGATCAGAGCATGCATGCACTTACTGAAAATATGATTCTAAGGCACAGGTCAGTGTACACACCCACAACAATTTAGTGGCAGACTTGTCATGCATTAACATAGGCCTGAGGCTGCTGCTTAGTTGTGGCATCCTCGGTTACGTCCTATACCTTTAGATCTGGTAGCACTAGACAAGAGAAGGTGTCCCTTATAGAATTAAATGTATGTCAAGTTTCTGTACAGTAAGAAACAGAGCTAATTGACATTGAGCGACGTTGAATTCGATAGTACTGAAGTAAATCAAATTGGCTGACTTCACTTTTTGTTTCAGTTACTGACTGCAAGGAGAGATGGAAAAATATTCGAGGGTGTTACACGAGGTACTTGAAATCAGTCAGTGGTTCAGGTAGTGGGGGAAAAGCTAAACAGCCCTATTACTTAGCTGAGCCCCTAAGTTTTTTGCTTCAATTCACCAAATGCCGAAAATCCATCGAATATCTCAATTCGTATGAACCTTCAGTGTCTCTGGAAGAAAGTGCTGTCTATAGAGATGACGATTGCAGTACAGGCTCGTCTCAAGAGGTTTTTAATTTATTTGAACCTGAGAACAACATGGAAATAAAAGAAGAACACGAATTCATGACTCCGCCCGCGCATAAAAAAGTTAAACTGATGAAAGAAGCGCCGATACATCAACACATTTCAGAACCTCCTGCGAAGGAAGCATATCATTACTTTCAGTTCAAAAAAGAGCTGCACGCAGAGAAGAAGACTGAAGATTCGGATTTAGCGTTTTTGACTAGTCTGCTGACTGATATGAAGGAAATGTCTAGTAATCAGAAGAGAAGGTTTAAAATAGGTATCCTCAATTTGGCTGGGCAAATACTGAACGAGCCAGTTCATTCCGGTTCAAGCTCAGCGCAGGTGTTCACTCCTTCGTCCAGTTGTCCCTCATCTCCAGCTTTGTCCGTCAACCAACAGCAACAACCCTGAACTAGTTATTATCAACAGCCCGAAGGGATGTAAATATTTTCGCATTTGTAAAGAACCTTATTGTGTGTAAATAAACGCGTCTTTCCCAAGTTGATGAGCAAAAATACTTTAGGAAACCCATCGCGGACGTAAATTGCAGAAAGCCAACAGCCGCGTCGGTCTGTTAAGGGGTATTGTGTAGGGCCAGTGAATTACGGTGAGGGCTCGAGGCATGTTAAAAGCATTGAAAATGAGTTGTAAAAATTCAGTCCTCTTTATACTATGAATCACAAACGTGGTGTCTGGATCGAAAAGCACGCCATGCGTAGGGATAAATAAGAGATAAGAACATTTAAACAGTAATGAGATTACCGTATTGGTACACATACAGTATTGTAAATTACCGCTCTGCACATAATCCGATTGGTCGGAGGTCTTCACTGTTAACTAAATTATTAAATATCTGGTGTGGTGCATTACACTTTTTTTCACAGAGCTCGTGCATTCAATGAGCAAACCCACGAATAGTTTGTTTTGTTCCTCTTCTACTTGGGCCTGGTAGGGCTTAACGCTCAGGGTTGCTCCAAGGTCAACGACCTTTATTGGGCAACCTTCGCTCAATTAATTTACGAGACTGTAAACAGATTAGGAAAGGTTAGTGTTTGGTGTTCTGGATTTATTGAGAAAACTGCCCAAAAAAATTTAGTTAACGAGACGACCTAATCAATTCTGGAATAGCATGGGCGTCACAGATTGTTTGAACCGTTATTACTGTGTCATCGTTCAGACAGCCTATTGAATTACCTACTTGATTTTTATTGATATGAGCGGGAGTTGATGGACTCTAGTTGTCATCTCGAGTGGTGAAGATGCAACTGGCAAAGTGCGCGGAAATCGATTTTGTTGAAATGGTTGATTATTTATTGTGCCGCTCCCGTCATTTTCCCACCGATAAAATTATTACTTTCCTTGGCTCTACAAAGTAGAAAGGAAAGTTATGTAATCGGCTGAAAATTGTTTTTGAGTTTTCTTCAGGTCTTTACGTTTCAGACCCTCTTGAGTCCAAAAAACACTATTTGGGAAAATGGTATGTGTGTCTGTGAACGATTTAGAGAAAACCACCGTACAAAATCTGCTCAAACTTGATATCTAGCCCTCAGGTAACTATGGGACACCAAAATAAGGGTATGAACAAAATCTACCGAAAGTTAACTTTAGTTATCATAGTGATCAAAACACCAAATATTTTTTTTCTCAAAAACGGCTCTAACGATTTTGATTAAATTTTGTATATCGATAACTCTCAATAAGGCAACAATTCCATAAAATTCCCATTCGTGGAAAAATGACGGGAGCAGCACAATAAATTACCAAAACTTTCGACGAAATCGAATTTAGCGCGGTTTTTAGAGAAAACAACCGTACCAAATTCACTCAAACTTGACATCTCGCCCGCAGGTTACCATGGGACGCCAAAATAAGGGTATGAACAAAATCCACCGAAAGTTAACTATACTTATCATAGTGATCAAAACACCAAATTTTTTTTCTCAAAAACCGCTCTAATGATTTTGATTAAATTTTTTATATTGATAGCTCTCAATAAGGTAATTATACCATAAAATTCTCATTCGTGGGAAAATGACGAGAGCAGCACAATAAATTATAAAAATTTCGACGAAAAGCGTTTTTAGCGCGGGTTTTTCCTTATAAACTCCCCTGGAATGTTAGTAGAAAGTTAAAGAAAACTGGTATTGTAGTCCAATTCAATACCTAAAGGGTAAGTGTTTAAAAACGCTCATGATATACATGGGGCTCACTCCAGAAATTCCTGAATTTTTTTACTAATATCAGATATGTAAAACTGTACGTACAAAAACTTTAATCAAAATCGTCATAGTTGAGCTATATTTCGTTTTGGACCGATTCCGCATTTTAGCGTGGTATGCTGCTATTCAAGCTGAATATAAAATTTGAGTTGATAGTGGCTTTCTCTCATATCGTGGTCATAGGCTCAGACCATTTCCTGAAATTACGTTTTTGAAGCAGGAGGCTTTTCTATCTGGGTCTCCCCCTTCTATTATGATGGGGATAAGGACAGTCCTAATCATTGCTTGCATGTGTATTGCGCTTGTTGTGTGCGCCGTAGTAGCCCCAGCGCTTACTTATCGAGTGTGGTACATTAAGTCACCCAACCACCCTGGGTTTTTCCTGTTCCTTCATTATCGAGAGTGTAAGGTTGGTGCTGGTTCCTAGAATTATCTCTATATTTGACTACTCCCCTGGTTCATGGTTCGACAACATGCAACAGTACACGTGTACCGGAACGAACCGATTTAGTGAAGGCTCGCTCCTACCCAGTGCTGTTTGTGGTGTATTTGCGAATAAATTCCTTGTTCCAATAGCTGCACCAGGCCGATATAGTACTTTCCCCTCTTCACGATATCTAACGTACATTTAGTGACCACGTGAACTAAGTTTCTTAAAAGAAAGGTTTGTAGTAGCTCCTAATAATTACTGCCTGTTGTAGGGGAGGAATTTCGAAATTGAATGCAGCAGCTGTGGATCGCTGATTGTTATAGCGTCTATTTTCGGATCAGACTTCAATAAAAAAGCTAAGCCCTTGAAGAGCCTGTTCAATGAAACGCCTCGCAATTTTTCGTTCATTGCTCCCATCGACTTGATGAATCAGCCTCGAAATTCGACTTCCTCAGGATCCAGCTGACTCCGCCGGTCGGTCCTCGGGAGCCTTTAATCTGACAGGATCAGACATCGACTTCCCAAACCGATTAAAACTACGCCGATAAGTCAAGAGGACCCCCAAACGGCAACATCACCTGCCCAGCGTGTGCCGCAGGCCCAGCAGAGATCACCTGTGCTCCTCACACAGGCCGCTGCCATCCTCCCGAACTTATTCACCTTCGCCTCGCCACCTGCCTAATCGCGGATGTTTCTCTTTTTCGTATGCCATTTGATCGAGTTCTCAAGTGGTTGCAGCAGCCGTCGCCGGTTACACCTTCGGAAAGGTTGTCAAGAAAGCGAAACTTCTTTTGATTCATCTCCACCTGAAAATTTCACGATTGTCGTCCACCTGTTGTAACCTGAGAACATGTCTGGTTGCTCTGAAAACTAACTCTCGTGTGTCTCATAATTCGTGAGTGGATTTGGATCGAACTCGGAATATTACTAAAGAAACAGTGGAAATCCATTAACTCTACTATTGAATGTATCTGGTGCGATGCACAGCGCAACACCTTCAGCTTACGATGCAATGTCTTCTCTAGCTCTCCCAAGCCAAGCCTTGTACACTCTAACAGTTCATAACTCAAGAAACTCCGCCTTAGTTGATATTCTGCGCATTTCATAAATAACCGTTTCTGTAACGGTAAAAGTAACTTAACAAATATTCAAACTGTAACAATTTGTAAATATCTGGCAACGGGGAACTCATTAAATGATAACACAACAATACTTTTCTGGTGATTCTTCCTGCGACTGTTCCTCGTCCCCAGTCGTACTTGGAAAGTCTGTTTATCTCGAAAGGTTTGACCTAGTGGCCACGTTAAACGTTAAAACGGTTTACACTAACTGGATAGAATCATTAAACTCCTCGTTATCACGAACCTTCTAATGTGTGTGTATGTATTAATTCTGTGTGTTTCTCACCCTCATAACCCGTTTGTTGTTTCACATTCCCTTGAGCGAAGCTACCTTACTTGGAAAATTCAACCTTCATTTGGGATTCCTTTTTATCCACTTGCAGTTTGTCAACTTTGCACTATTGAGCGGCAATTCGAAGCAGTTAGCAGATTTTCGATCTCGATGAGTGATTGCGTATGGATCAGGTTTGGCGCGGGTAGGCTTATGGTTGACAGACTGCTCCAGGATCGTATTGATGAGAGCAAAGCTGTTGAGACCGCCAAGAGCCCGTGGAGTGTCTAAAACAACTGCAAACACGTAGTTGCGCTTAAGTTTGGTTTGTCGTTTATCTCATTCTAATGGCTCACTGTTCACTCAATAGTTTGGAATTCCGGGCGTTCTCTTGAGCGCACGTGATGGGTTTTACCAAAGGTCTCCACCTACTTTGAGATGCGCTGGTCAACTGGGAGCCACAGGAAAACAACTGTTGGCTTAAATGAATGCGATTCCCACGACTGACGCATCGAAAAGCCTTGAATCGTAGCTCATGACAGGATAATAAGGGCATCCGTCACTTCCCACTCGGATGTACGAGTATCTGACTTGTCAGCTGACGGGCGTGGAATTAGATGAGACAACGGAGCGTGAAAAAGGCATTAGCCAATGAATCGCTGAGTATAGGATATGCCTGATTTCGTTACTAATCGAGCGGGAATTTGTTAACCATTATTAAGCTTAAACTACGTCGTGATGACACTTAGATTGGAATCCCTTCGTATGACAACAGTGCGGGGGCCTGATTCATTATTTACTATAATGAAACTTTTTTTTTTTGACTCGCAGTACCTCATTAACACTGTGCCGCGTCCGTCGTCTGTGGACTAGATTGCGGTATTAGCATATAAGACATCCGGGAATAACCAGCACTATATTTTACTCGGCCTACCTCGTGGGCTATTAATTGCCCTCAGCGTCTTGTTTTGAATTTTTCATGACAATAGTTCCGCGTCTAACGGGATTTGCGCGAGATCATCAGTAAAAAGTGCGGGGACGCTTGTCGTCTACCTACGTCTGCCCATCCTTGTCGAAACCTGACTTTCCTGCAACGCCGTATCTGATTCCCTGAACGAGAGGCAAGATGTCCACAAATGCAGCATCATGATATTGCTGATGATGCTTCGTAATCAATGTTGTTGAGTCGTGAAAGACCATACCTAAAAAATGTCTGCTTTGTTTGTCATCTATCGAATCTGTTCCATCTCACGGACTCTGCTTTAACCCCTTGACAAGAATCTTGCGAACTATGAAGGGTCATATCAGTCATTTATGAGATAATCATAATCTGTCACGCGGGAGCCAAAGCATCCCAGCATTCTCTCAGCAGTAACCGCTGCAACACTGACGTCATAGGACTCCCATACCTTACATGTGGTGTTAATCTCTGGTTTCCCTCCCGATCTATGTATTTAATTTGGTGGCGAGTGTCAAAGCGAGGGTTCAATTGGAACCACGTTAGTCAGCTATTGCCTTGTTTGAAAGTTTGCTATGAGGTGATTATTTCCTCGGCGACGAATGGCGCTGGAGACAGTCTAGTTAACAGGTTGCCTATCTTCATGAGTTGGCATCGGTGATGCAGCATTCGAGGAGACAGTAGAGTTAATTGTTCATAATGAGTTTACCTTTATATGCAACGAGAGGCTCATATCGAGCAAATATAAACTTGGCTGAACTAGGGGATCTGTATTGTGTAGTTATATTAATATTATGTTAATGTTCAAGTATTTTCAAATCACTGGTTTCCCCCATCGTTTAGTGTAATGTTAAAACTTGCAAAAGTAGATTCACTTCGGTGCACTCCTTCAGCTGAAATTAATTGAACGCGGTTTTACTCAGATTCTTTCAACTAACCACATCAAAGAAACTGGCTCTGGTTCATGCGATTTTTTCTTGTGGGAGGTTGGTCGCCAAAATCTTCTTTTTCTATTCAGCATTGGTCGGTAACATGCAGTATCGCTTGACGTGAACAATATTCGGTTCATCTCTAGCAGAATCAGCTCAATCCCCTTGGCCCTAAAAGAAGATTGTTCAGGGCTCAGAATTCGAATTAAGCAGCCAATCCTGGAATACTGGAGCCCTCTGTCAGTCAAGTCATTCAGATATCTCAAGCAACGCCAACACAATTTTATGACGAGCCGGCGACATATTTTCCCTTTCACGGTTCCCCCAGCAGGTTTCCTTCACCCCCTACCCTCATGTCACTCTTCACTCCTTACTTGCCAGCTTCTACTCTACTCACACAGTTACACTCACACTCTCTGCTTCGACCCTATCCTCATACACTTTTGCGTGATCTTATTGCGTCACTGTACTCTGCACTCTCGCATATTCGTATTTCTATCCTGTCTCGAGTGTCCTTTCTTTCTCATCTCATTCGTTAACTTTTATTCGCCGCTATTGTACTTTACAGCTAAGTATTGTTATCCTGGTTCTGGGTTATCTTCCCAGGAGCATGCCCATGCTACCAGGCGCGACCATGGGTTGTGGATAGTGGAATGGCCACGGCATTGTCCCCAGGGGCATGTCTGCGGCCAGCTGTGAATAAGGTCAGCATGCTGACTGAATAAGCAGCCGCGAACAATGGGCAAAACCCAAGAGATCGCAGAAGAGATCCTGAACAAAGGGCTCAAGGGCAAGCCGATCTACATTTTCTCAGACAGCCAGACTGCCTTAAAGGCCATCGCAGCCTATAGTTTTAGGTCTAAGCTGGCATGGGAACGCCTCGATGCGCTCAGGCAGCTCGGCGCCCGTAACAGGCTCTCCCTCATTAGAGTGCCGGCTCACAGGGGGCATGAGAGCAATGAAAAGGCTGACCGCCTCAAAAAAGGGGTACAGAATCCCTACCCATCGGGCCTGAACCACACGTGGGTCTGACGAAAAGTCACCTGAACCGTCTGGTTGCTCGATGGGAGATACAGGAACATGGCCACCATTGGCATCGCCAGCCACGATTAAGACAAGGGAAAAGGCACGTCACGCCTTCCTGTCAAAGGGCGAAGGCGATGTTGACACCCTCTAGACAAGATCTGAGAGTACTGATAAGCTTCCTCACCGGGCACTGCCCACTCAGATATCACCTCAACAAGATGGACATCTCTGAGGCGGTGGAATGCAGACTCTGTAGTGAGGAGGACAAGACTGCAGAGCATATCCTGTGTGAGTGCCCTGCCTTGGCAGCAAAACGCTTTGAATGGTGGTCAGGGGACCACTGAACCCCAAACCGTAGCAGACTCTGCGGTGAAGGACATACTCACCTTCCTATCTTATTAAGAGCTATCTATATAACAAATTTAATCAAAATCGTTAGAGCGGTTTTTGAGAAAAAAAATTTGGTGTTTTGATCACTATGATAACTATAGTTAACTTTCGGTGGATTTTTCCCATACCCTTATTTTTGCGTTCCATGGTAACCTGTAGGCTAGACATCAAGTTTCAACTGATTTGGTACAGTTGTTTTCTCTAGAAACCGCGCTAAAATCAATTTCGTCGAAAATTTTGATAATTTATTGTACTGCTCTCGTCATTTTCCCACAAATGGGAATTTTAAGGTATAATTATCATGTTAAGAGCTACCAATATTAAAAATGTAATCAAAATCGTTAGAGCCGTTTTTGAGAAAAAAAAATTTGTTGTTTTGATCACTATGATAACTATAGTTAACTTTCGGTGGATTTTGTTCAAACCCTTATTTTTGCGTCTCATGGTAACCTGTGAGCGAGATATCAAGTTTGAGCTGATTTGGTACGCTGGTTTTCTCTAAAAATCGTATACAGACACACACACACATACACACAGACCATTTTCCCAAATAGTGTTTTTCGGACTCAGGAGGGTCTGAAACGTAAAGATCTGAAGAAAACTCAAAATTTTTTTCAGCCGATTACATAACTTTCCTTTCTACTTCGTAGAGTCAAGGAAAGTAAAAAAAAGTATTGTTATGGTTTTAATTCGCGGAATTCGAAATAGTGTTGACGAAAGCGTTGGGAGTATTGCTCCTTTCGTACTTGAAACTTTGTGCAAGAAACATTCGTAACAACATGTCGATTAACTTTGATCGTTGAATATTGTCTGAGGAAAACTACTCTGCCAGCGAAGCTTCTGAGTCAGACGTGAAAGAACATTGCATTTATTAGGAAGTAAAGAGTCCACCTGGTTTGAATTGGGTTTTGAACGCAGTTCGTAATTAATTCTCTTCGTCATTCTGTACATCAGCGCCATTATTTCTGGAGCGAGCCGCGTGATCAGGTCGTGAGATACCGGCGGTTGCCAACTTGTTTGAGAGGGCGGTAGTTGGTTATTTTCGTGCCCGTTTGTTTACTAGTTGCCTGTAACCACAATAGTCATTTCTGAGCCTTTGCCAACTCTCGATATTCAAATAGTAAATTGTCTGCTGACGTCACTCGAAGAGTTTTACTCTTTCAAATAGGGTCGTTCCGTTGAATACAGAAGCTGTCTCGGTAGGTTTCTTCCGAACGCTTTAAGTAAAGAAGTAAAGTTGTAGTGTTTTATATTGCTAGAAGTAGGGTTAAATTATATTCAACATGATGAATAGCCGAGAGATTATGAGTTGCTGGTCTTCCTCTTGCGAGGCCACAAAGCACGTGCTCAGCTCTCTCTTCACACATCTAGCAAGTAAGGCCATGCTGTTGCAGCTTAACCAGTTTTGTTGTCACAACAACGCCACAGAAGTTGAGGTCGAAACGCCGAACATTGTCTACCAACCGGGAAGCAGATGGATCTTCACATTGCTCGTACTGGATGGTTACTCATGAGGCAGTGTGTGATCCCAATCTACTTTCTGGCTGCCACCAGAAAGAGCTCTGTACCTATCAAGGGGGCTACTGAAATACAACTACCAGAAGAAAAGGAGGGCTGCGACCCTTTGGAGGGGGCAAGACGAGTGGGACACCCCAGAAGGGGTGGTGAACCAAGCAGCTGAGTCTGGCACTTTGTCAATGGCTCAGACGGCGCCAGGGTTAGGTGAATTTTTACCTGACCCAGTTCCTCACGGTATATGGAGCATTTGAGGCATACCTACACCGAATTGGCAAGGGAGGGTGTCACTGCCAGGTAGGCAGTCTCAGAGACCAGGACGAACGTGACACTTCAGACAACCAACGTGCAGGTGTCTATCAAAACAGGAAGCATCATCTACCAAGCTGCACGCACATAAATAGAAGACGAGAGCGAGCGTAGGCTCTTTTCGATTTTGATATAACGCTGAATTAGTTGCACCCAAAGGAAACTTCAGGCAAATCCAATGATATTAGGATAATCAGTCCACCATTCTGGCAAGGGCCTTGTTGATCATAGGGAAATCTGCTGGTAGCTGGTGTGCTACCAATCGTGATTTGTGCTCATGAGGTTTCATCTAAGGTGGAAAGACGCCCTTTAGTAGGTGGAGAAGGGTCTAACCGAGGCTGGGAGTCAATAGATTGACCGCAGGACAGTTCCTACAGGAGACATTTCATCTGCTAGCAGTACAACCAACAAAGTTTCAACGTGATTGACAAGCAACTTTGTAGCTTTGAGTTATTTTGTGCTCTCATAAAAGCTTCCACTGTGATACCTCTATTTTCTGCAATTTAATTTTTCTCTTTTAGAGAAATACTTAGTGGGGTGGGGGATATATATAGTTATTTACTAGATCCAAATCGTTCAAGTTGTTTAAAAACCTGTGTTTGCTTCTCAGGTTTCTATCTTAGTTTACAGTGCTTCGGCAGAAATGTTTGTGCAGAACAGAATATTGGGCAAACCTGTTACGTCGTCTAAAAAATCCGTTCTTTTGTACAAAAAATCCCTTTTGGCATGTAGTTGTGCTCCCCTGTATGGCAATCCGATCGGACCCGTGGTTGTTATGGGCATAAAATGGTTAAAAAAATTAACAAAAACGTAATTTTGGCAGCTGTATCGCAAATATGCCGCGTTCGGTAGCGTTTTCTAGGCATTTTTAGATGCTGGGACGAATGGCACAATTGTCAGAGGTGTACGACTGCGTCTATACCTGAAAATAGTGAAAGCACAGTAATTATTAACGGCGAATGTAATTGTTTCATTATTCGTACTCCCTCCCTCCTGCGTCATTAAAACAACCCGCCAGCATGTGCCAATTGTCTGCAGGCGCCTGGAATATTTAGTTTTCGTTGTTCCGTTGTAGTCAGGTCATGTTTAATATGGTTTACTGGTATTTTTTGATGCTGAATCGAATGTGATGGGTCTCGGAGGTGTGAGACTACGACAAGCTCTGCAATCAAACTATAAACCGTTGTGCATTAATTTGCAGCGTTATGGTTTGTTATTCATTCTGAATTATTCTCCTACGTTTTTGATTTTATTTTCGTTGAAAGGTTGGTAACAAAAATATTTGCTATCTACGACGTAGGTTTCTAGTAGACAGTTTATCAGTTTGATCAAATGCAGTTAGCTCACTATGAAAAATTGGAGAAGGTTCAAAAACGTATTGTTTTATATGAAACAATATAAGTAAAATAATATATAGGTATCGGCTAGTCGAATCCCCTCGAGTTTGATCGAAATAAAGCTATATTTCAAGAAGTATACAGATGTTTATATTGAGTACAAAAGTTGGGAATTAATTAATACAAGCAAGATATGATGTTAGTTTCATCGAAATAGTTATTACTGCTTTCGTGAAAAATGTGAAAACTCAGTTTTGTTACATTTGTCATCTCTAACTCCTTTTCGGACATTGATAACTGAATAATCTTATTTTCTCGTCTTCAAAAGATAGCGAACAAAACGGAAAAAGAACGAGCTCAATCACTTCAGCCGTTCTCTTGCAAAACTAGCTTCGAACGCATAGACCACGCGCCGATATTCGGATGCACATTGGTTCTCAATACGTGATTACTTGAAGAAAACGCCTTTTATTTGGTTAAGCTACTTCCCTTGCCCTTTGGATTGCGGAAAGTAAAAATGATCTTCTTAGCTCGGCGAAAAGCATCGACATAATTCCCAAAATACAACCAACAGCTTCACAAGCTTTGACGACAGGCTCGATTCAGAATCGAAATAACCCAGTAACGCTTGGAGATGTTTGCAAGATGGTTTGGTCGTAGAACTTGACAATGTGCAGAAGTTCCCCTCATTTGGGAAGTGAGCCAACGAGGAGCCCGTCGACTGGCCTCACCTTATTGCTCCGCTTCTGATTCCCCTTCTAACTAAATATAGAGCACTACGCTGAGTACGACGAACGAGGGCTTTAAATGGATACAAGTGGCGTCGTGAGGCCATGAGCCCATGAGGGGACAAGACGGCCCACGTTGGGAGCTCCGCTCCGTTGACGTCCGCGAATTCCAACGCTAGCTGGAGCTAATCCAAAAACACGTTAGTCGACGTTAGCGCCGAAACTTCTTGAAATTGTTGCTACGGCTCGAGATTTCCCGGGGCCACGAACTTTAGGATGTCCTTAACGACCCCTGCCCCCCCTAATGTCATCATTATGAAAGTTACATAACGTACGGAATAAGAACAATTTTCCCCAACTTGAATCTCTCGGAACGCGTTCTGTATCTTATAGTTCACACGCTTTTACACAGATATTTGTTGGAGAACTTTTAGTTAATGTCTCAACTTGTTATTTAATGCACAAGCGGCATTATAAGTTTCTTGCCACAATCCACCAGTTCCCATACTGCATCCGTGCGTATGTGGAGAGTGAGTGAAAGAGATGGAGAGAAAGAGAATAAATGACGTTGTATTCTACTTGCCTAAGTTTGACCTGTTCGGGCCACTCTTACACTCAGACATTCATTTGTGGGCTACATCCGCGCAGCTAAGTTACTTGACAATAAGCCCATTTGTAAGCCCATTGGTGGGGTCTGTAACTACCCGTTGAATGAAGGTAAACGCCAAATTACGTCAAAAATTAGATCATCTACAACATTAATCGTTGGTGCGATTTTCTCAAAAATGGTCGTTAACGATTTTGAATCAACTAGCGTTGCGCTTTCAGCTAACTATGGCCTACAGTTTGTTATCGGTTATCGTCGAAGAAATATGCTGCGCCTGTGTATGTAGTAATCAATGTATTTACAATGGTTGAGGAATGTTGCGTGATGCTTGGAACGCTAACTGAAGGATTTTATTTCTAATGCCTATATCATTCGGACATATGCCTACATCATACGTCCACCAACTCATTCGAAGAAACATCGTACTAACCGTTAATTTTTTCCACCCAGCAGTCAATTAAGGAGTGGAAGAGGTATACGCGTACCTTGGATACCTGCTCTCTTCCTGAGCCCCCGTAAACACATGTTTCCTCCGCATCTGCCCTGCAACCTGTGACAGGTGCTCTACCCTATGCGCACTTCTTACTCATTTGCATCTTGTCTAATCGTTCCAATTAGATAACACAATTTCAATTCTTTAAACGCCATCTGGGAACTTTCACGTGCTGCCCTACGTCCGACGATAGTATCTCTTTTCTTCACTGTCCCTCTCGCTCTATCCCACACCAGGCCTAGAACACTAATAATTTCGGAGAGATAATTTTGTACTTGCAGCTGTAGCAATTAATTCATCTGTCGCCTCGACCGACTTTGTCCGAAATTTACACGCCACGGAAGGAATTAATTCGACGGAATTCAATTAACTAATCGTAATTTCCCTATTAGGACACTGATCCGTCACTTCTACTGCCTCTAGCTGTCGCCTAGGGAGATCATCTACCGTTTAGGTGCTATGATTACATAATTAATGGATTTCCAGTACGATGTTGAGGCGTCGCCACGAAACACGTCCAACGGACGACAATCAGTTGGACGGGAGCATTGTGTAACTGAGTGAGTGAACGCCGATGTTTATTTTAGTTACAACGCCTTTGTCATGCTAGCTTCATGTTACGGATGACGAATGTATGACGAAAATCATTTGTTATGTGCCACCTGTGATGACGGAGAATATCTAACCACTTCTGTCGACGCAAGCACACACTACACCGCAAATGGTAAACGAGACCCTTTCAAGAATGAAATCTGGTTTAACAGGACGATAATTTTTATGTTATTCAACAAAGGTAGCGAGTTGATTAGCAATCCAATACGTCCCGAATGTTGAGCACTTCCAATTTAATGGCTGATATTCCCGTTACACGACTTCTTGTAGCTTTGAACGGTCTTCTACGACTTATATATTCTTATTCATAGAGTGCCACAGAAATATTTAGGGTGCGTTGTGTTTTATGTCCACCATTCCCCATTCACTCGTATGCGTTGAGAAAGATGAACAACCCCAGATTTCATCTGTGAGCCAGTGAGAACTCGACGTTCTTAAGCCAGAACGCGGTTTATTGTGTAGCCCCTACTTGGTATTGAGCGGCTAGCGTGTGGGTAATTCATAGGGCTGTCGACGTGATTTTGCGGGAGGCTCATGCCAGTGCAAAAAATAAGATCTCAATTGTATCGGGTTGTTTGAGTATGCTCTGAGCCTGCCGTTTGACATTGGCTAAAACGCCGCACAGCTTCCCAGCTTCGGATACTAAATAAATGGTGCAATCAGATACAACTACAAAGGGCGACAAGGGAGTTCAAGAGTTCATTCACAACTAGCGGTTGCAGAAAAACAAAATGAAAAAAAGATGATGCGGTACTTGTATAAATCCAACTCGGAATCACGAGTTGGGGAACGCTGAGAGAGGGCGCAAAATCGTTCAACCCCGTTCCGGTGTCTTCCCTGTTGGATGGTCGGGAGAAGATGTCCAACACGTCCGAATAGTGGTGAGATTCCGAACGAGAGGAGATGAGCGGCGTATAAAATGCCGTAAACGATGCACACAAAAAAACGGTTAAAGTCAGTTCGGTGACGAAAAAGAAACAGCGCACACGAGGTCGCAAAAGAAAGTTGATGGCAGATGATGAAAATAACGATAGATAGAAAAATATAATTATAATAAAATATCTGGTGCGTTGCAACACACAACTTTCCTTAGCTCTACGTCAATTCACTTTGTACATGGCTAATTCTATTCAATCAATTCATTTATCACTCAGTTAATTTGAACTTGGTCAAACAACGCTTTACGGCAGCAGGAAGCGGTAGCGCTTACAGTTCCGGAATTTATTGTGCTGCTCGTACTCATTGCAGGACCATTATTGAGCAATTGGTACACAGATAATTAATGAGGCTGTAAACGCCATATTTTAAAAAAAGGATAGTAATCACTTTTGCAGAGTTATTGGAAAATAACTGTTAGAACTGTTAGTAGGCGAAACGGCAGTAGTTGAAATTCAGGAATTTTCTCATGAGCGTTTTTAAACACTCACCCTTTAGGTATTGGATTAGACTACGATACCAATTTTTTTTAAACATTCTACTAACATTCCAGCAGAGGTTATAAGAAAAAAATCGCGCTAAAAACACTTTTCGTCGAAAACTTTGATAATTTATTGTGCTGCTCTCGTCATTTTCCCACGAATGGGAATTTTATGGTACAATTCCCTTATTGAGAACTATCAATATAAAAAATGTAATCAAAATCGTTAGAGCCGTTTTCGAGAAAAAAATTTGGTGTTTTGATCACTATGATAACTATAGTTAACTTTCGGTGGATTTTGCCCATGTCCTTATTTTTGCGTCCCATGGTAACCTGTAGGCTAGACATCAAGTTTTAGTTGATTTGGTACGGTTGTTGTCTCTAAAAACCGCGCTAAAATCGATTTCGTCGAAAATGTTGATAATTTATTGTGCTGCTCTCGTCATTTTCCCACTAATGGGAATTTTATGGTATAATTGTCTCATTGAGAGCTACCGATGTGAAAAATTTAATCAAAATCGTTAGAGCCGTTTTTGAGAAAAAAATATTTGCTGTTTTGATCACTATATATAGTTAGCTTTCGGTGGATTTTGTTCAAACCCTTATTTTGGCGTCCCATGGTAACCTACAGGCTAGATATCAAGTTTGAGTGGATTTGGTACGGTCGTTTTCTCTAAAAATCGTTCACAGACACACATACACACAGACCCACAGACCATTTTCCCAAATAGTGTTTTTCGGACTCAGGGGGGTCTGAAAAGTAAAGATCTTAAGAAAACACAAAAAAAAATTTTCAGCCGATTATATAACTTTCCTTTCTACTTCGTAGAGCCAAGGATAGTAAAAAACGGAAGAGGTGACAACCTCGTTCCCTCCAGCGGTGGGCGGTAGTTGCTGCTGGGGACAGCGCCGTTGGTCAGATTTAAGAACAATAGCGTGCTGGAATTTCTGCTGCTCTGTCGGCATAACTGTTGATAACTGATAATGGAAAGCAAACAATAAATAGCGGTATCGGGAAAGTGTGGTGTGGTGGATGTGAAACGGGAAGGAGTACTGTTAATTAATGGTTAAAGGGATGGTCTTGTTTGGCTGCATGTAAAATCGGAGTTGGCGATTTGAGTTCCTAACACGGGTTGATCCTAATTATTGGAGCAATGAATTTTGACGCTTTATTGTGCCGCTTTTGCAACCCCACGGATGAAAATTTAGCAGTACCCTTATCTCAGTTAGAACTTCCCACACAAAAAACGTAATCAAAATCGTTATTCGTTTTTGAGGGAAAAATTAGGGATTTTGATCATTATGGTAAGTGCAGTTAGTTTTATATCGAGTTTGGTGTCCTACGTTGATCTGCAGGGTAAATTTGAGCCGATTTGGTTCATCCGTTTTCTTTCCATCAGGTTACAGACACATTCATGTGGTGTTTCTCAGCCTTGGTTCAGTACATACCCGTACACAGTTTATCAAGTTAGGATACTGGGGAATATCTCGGCACGTACAACTACAAGGTAAACGAATGGTCCCAATACGCTAACCTGAGGGACTCCTGCAATAATTTGCCTCGATCTTGGCATTGCAGTATTTTATAAGCAGAAGTCCGATAACTGAGGTATGACAGTACGAGTAGAACATCTCGGGTTGCACTGGTTTATTTTTATACCGCAGTCCTGTGTGCCACGCTTCAGTGTCGCTGGTAGTTCTAAAAACCCAGCAAATTATTGCACAATGGTTTATTATTCTCATGAACAGGTTGACCTAGTATTAGTGCTCCCCCATCCCATTCGACTCAGCATCGAATACTAGTAAACCATACGAAACATGTCCTGGCTACAATGGAACTACGGAAACAAAACGTCTGATGATTTTGCCCCGTCGGGGAAATTGGAACGGGGGCGCTTGAAGCAAACCCACCCGTTCCGAGGCGAAAGGGGAGTTGGGAGGTGGGCTTGCCTCGAGCGAGGTTGCTTTTTTAATGAGACGGGCGGGGAGGGAGGGAGTTCAAATGACGAAATGCTGTAGCTCCCGCGTTCTACTGCGTTTCGTTAATTTTTTTAACCGTTTTTTGCCCATTACAACCACGGGCTTCGTCCGATCAGATTGCCGAGATGGCGGGCACATCTAGATACCAAATCGGATTTTTGGGCGAAAGGACGAATTTTTTAGACCACGCTAAAGGCACAAAACGGCCCGGACAGCGGGCGGGCATTGCAAATTTGGAATCTCCAAGTCTTGAAACGTAAAGTATCAAATTTTGAGGGGGGGTTGTAAAAAATTTCAGAATGAATTATTATTTATGAATTATTATGTTTTGTTATTAACCAAAAACATCCTGCACACAACGAAACTAGAAAGCTCGTATTGATACAGAAGTTGTGATGACGATGACGCGTCGGTATCTGAATTTATTGTTAATTCTGTGGCTGGTGAACTTGCTTCTCAACTGATAATGATTTCATTCACAGTTGTCGTCGATCCGCACATCTGTGTAATGTATCTAGTATCTTTTCCTGAAGGGCGCAGTCCCATCCCTCCTGCATCCAACCAAGCCCCCCTTTCATATCTGCTAAGAATGATTGAACACTTGGTAATTTACTGTAAATAAATACTTACAACGTTTGAATTAGTCGTTCAATTTTATTGTTTCAGGTGAGTTCAGTGCTACTTCTCAGTCTTTGTCGATCGCTTCACCTAAATCGTCGCTGTAAGTCCAGTATAGTATCAATCTTTTCAGCTAAAAGGTAGCAATTCCCACAATCCCATTGCACGGGACACGTCTTCCACTTGTGCTTTCACGTTATGATAGATGATGACTATTATTAATAGTGACAGTGAGTGTCAGGAAGGGACTGGTTCCTCGAACCCTCTTTATTAGCGATAACTCTGTGACCAGGGACAGCAGTTAGGGGCTTCACAACTAGAACAGGCCATATCGGCCTCTGCTTGCTCGTGTTCCTTTTCTCTGGACGCCTTCACTGGATCCATGACAACCACAAAATGTCCCCTTTACTTAGCTTCCTATTGACGTAAACCTGAGTGGGTCCTCCGGAATTGAGTTTTACTTCTCTCAAAGAGAGTGATGTCACGATGAAGTTTCACGAGCCTCTCGTCAAGTAATTAAACTAATTGGCCGATGTTTAAAGGCCCTTCGAGAAGCGAAAGTGAAGGTTTTAGAGAGTCCCACTCTCTCAGGAGCGGATGCGTATTTAAGAGAGTGGAACTGGGCCAAATTGAAAGAAGAAAAAAAGGGAATTTACTTGGAACCTGCCAAGAATTAAGAGTCAGAGCCTGTGGGCGGAATGGAGAGGAATGTAGATGTTTATTGTTGAATCACCGTATTCCGTCACGCCTAAAATAACTACGAGGAACGTTAAATACGCAGCTAAAATATAAATTTACTTTTTAAAATTATTACATCGCTGGTAATTAAGAACCAAATTCTGGTTTGCTATCGACCGGGAGGGAAAATTAAAATAGTTCTTAAGCAAAAAGCCCCCCCACCCCCACATACCCACTCATAACTTCCTCCTGTATGGAGCCTGTGCCTCTGCCTTGTGTACCTTGCTAACGATCGCTGAGTCTCAAAGGGAGCATTGCAATAACAAAACCAAAAATTTGTTTACCCTTATGGAGGCTGTTCAAGTTCGAACCTCTGTTTGATATCAACATGCCTTCATTGCAACTTTCAGTGGAAGATGTTTGACTTGGGGTCAGATCAACGGCTCCTAAGACGTAGGCAAAGATAGAAGGATGGCATTCCGTCTTTACGGGCACCACTGTTGTCCACCGATGCCAAAGTCTTCTTCGTCGTACCTGAGATCGAAGTGGGTCTTCCGTGTTGCAACCGTTCTATCATAACCGCTTCATATACGAGTATGGCACATACGAGAGATCGCCAGAAAATGAAGTTTCGAGGACTCGGGTAGGGGGAGAGATCTTCTTTTCGATAGTTGACACACCTGTGTGTTGGTGCTCTAAAGTTATACCGATGTTTAAGGGGTCGTTGGAAATACAGTTGCTCAGCTCTTTTGATTTTTGCCACGGTGGAGAGACGCGGGAGAGGACTGCTGCAGCCATAAACCTGGGACGAACTTGTACCACATCCGCAGGTCTGGATACGAGCAGTGAAGAAGAAGAAGAAGAAGAAGAAAAAAGCTTTATTAATCAAAAGTATTAAATAAACTATATACAACTGTATATTACAAAAGAAATAAAAGCTATACAGCAATGGATTATTGGAAATCCATCTGCCAGGAGTTATCGCTGCTTTATTTAGTAAATAAATTTAAAAAGAAGAGAAAAAATAAAATAAAAGGAATACAAATTTAAATTAACAAATCATAGAAGGCAAAGAAACTAATCAAAATTAAACTCAGAAATTAATAATTTTCTGTACTTCAGTGCACATTGTACAAAAAACACTAGGGCATTCCAACGTGAAGGATCGTCCAAGACCCGTACAACCTCCTCCCTACTAAATTCCGACTTACCCAATGATGGGACCCTAAACTCATTTAAAATAGGGCACTTCCCCAAGAAATGATATAAGTCCTCACGGACATTATAATTGCAAAGAGCACAATTCTTGACGAGTTTTTTACTATGTGGACTTCCATTTAACCATATTAGTTCTCCACGCAGTTTAAGCATCCACCTAATTTTGTTCAATCCCAAAGAACTACCTACCGTAATGTCCGCACACCTAATATTATGATTGAGCTGTTTAAACAATAAATAATTGTTAGTTTGGCGTGCTCTCTCCAATTGGGCCTGTCGGTGCCCACTCAGAACGTGATTCGTCAAGGACTCCAACTCCTTAAACAAATCAGAAGCAGCAAGTATATTATTCAACCCTCCCGCCGGGTATCTACACTTCTGAGCCAAGCGTAACCAACCAGCAAACCAATAAATGCCCCGATTAATTATTTCTTCCGCCATAATTCTGGGAAAGCGGTGTTGAGGCAATTTCAAGACTTTGACAATATACTTGAAATGCAAGGATAGAGTAAAACCAAATATGCTATCTAGGCCAGTTTCAAAGTAAAGTACATAATTAGGGGTGCATTGGGGTAAGCAAAACAATTTTTTAATAAAATAGCGAAGCACCTTCTCAGCCGCCTCAAATTCTTCATAACCCCATACTTGCGCCGCATAACATACGACTGAACGCGAGACAGCATTGAAAATCTGTAGCTTCGACGGGGACATGACCGCATTCCTCCACACATTATTCAATGCAAATTTTGCTGCAGTCGCTTTGACTGAGACATGTCTAGAAAATGACAGGGATGACGTCAATGAAACACCCAAGTAAATGTATTCATTAACAACCTCTAAACAAGTAGAAATAAAATGCCATCTATCACCCACTGCCAGTCTACCACCCCTCCGAAACACCATCACTTTTGACTTTTGCAAATTAACTTCCAAACCCCAGTTTTCACAATAGTTTGCCAACGCATCAACATTTTCCTGCAACCCTTCTGCAGATTCCGACAAAATAACTATGTCGTCGGCATATAGCAATATGCTAATCATAGTGTTACCAACTGTAACCGTAAACAACGAAAATAGTAACGGACTTAGAAGGCACCCTTGACGTAACCCATTCATTACCTCGAAATATTCCGTTCGCCCATTTGACGTCCAAACAGAAGAAACTGATCCCGAGAACATAGCCCTCAAAATATTGACAAACTTTGCAGACACCCCCAAGTCAAAAAGATACGAGCAGTGTTTGACACTAAATCAAGAACCTGTTGGAAACAAAAAGGCGTGTCTCTGAAGTGAACTCTTCAAAAATCTTTCACGCAGTCAGTATTTCCATTATTCATTTCATCAGCCACTGGACGTGAGCAATCGTGGAATTGTCTGGAATTCTCAATGTGTAAGATACTTTTCATCCTCTGCTCGACTCCTTACAACCGCATTGTTCCTGTTTGGAGTATCTAGACCAGGAGTGCTCGAACTTGAACTGCTGGCGATCTACCTCAATATTTTTAGACTGCTTACGATCGACTCTGAGAGGCTGCAAGTATGTGTGATGCAGGGTTGTCGTACATACACGATACACCCTACCTACCTAGGTGTACCGTAGCATATATAGATATTAGCTTTCTGCACAATATGAGTACATTATTTTAGTCAAGGTTTGGGTTAGGTTTAGTTAGGTTCTTCTCTACAATATCAATGACAAAACTCATAGTTATTCAAAATTGCGAGTTTATTGGTTGTTACAAAACAAAAGTGTTAAATATGGTGGTAAACGTAACTAAGGAGTGGCTTTGGATGTTGAAGCGTGGCACTGTATGTCCTCAGCATACTTTTCATAAGATCGTACGTAACCACTGAGCGCTAATCGCAAGCATGGTGACATATGATCGTCAATTAGTCGATTGCGATATTTTGACTTGATTATCTTCATTTCAGAAAATGCAGACTCGCACAAGTAAGTTGACCCAAACAATGCCGTCAGTTCGGCAGTGCAGTCAAATTCGGTTATTTATCTTCAGAATATAAAACACCAGAAATTTGTATCAGATGCTGTAGCTTTGAGATGTATATCTGATATAATCTGCACCTACTCATTTTCAACACAACATGACTTGCTATTTCAGTAGCTAATTCCTCAACGTTTTTACATGAAAAAGGAAAACTCATAAATGATGCTATATTTTCCAATTTACTGCCATCATAAAAACGCATTTCGAATTGTCCCAAAGTATTTGATAATTCAGCCTCATACGTATCATAATTCAACTGAGGAATCCTTGCTTTCAAAGACGGAAAATCTTCCAGATCCTTTCTTTTTCAGTTGATCTATCATAATTTACTTTTGAATGCGTTTACTGCGCTAATCATCACTCTGTGGCGGAAAATCCTTTTTATAGTTTTTATGAACCGTTTTATGATGCCTCTTTAAGTTACCACGCTTAGGTATCACAACTGACGCACGACAAATAACACAAATGCACTTATCCTTCTCCATACAAAAGAAAAATTCTTCCTCCCAATCCTTATTAAAATGATACGTTTTAGATTTCTTCACTGCACTCATTTTCCACTATTTAATAATAAACTTTGTATCGACGTAGTATCGCCATCAAGTTACAATTCAGAATGACTCCAATTCCTGCAGGCGCAACATTTATATCGGCGTGAACGAAAGTCTCCGTGTTCCCGTCAAACCGCGCCGCCCGAAACTAGACAGTACCGTTTAGTCTAGAAACAACGCGGCTTTTCTTTGACAGGTGCCGCGCGTTCCTGTGATAAAGCCGCCTTTTGCCGCAAGCAGTGTTATTTTATTACGTAATACATTTTTGTAGTTTAGTTACCTACCTACTTATTAAAAATTTTTTTTCTTCTAGAGATCTACTCAAAAAGCACTCGCGATCGACCGTTTGAGCACCCCTGATCTAGACAATACTCGTAGTGGAAGTGTCGCGTGCGATACTCAACTCTTATTCTCGTATCTACCCCATTCGTACACATTATGGGAATTTTAGTTCAGTCCATTCACTCTAATTTGTACTAGTTCAAGAATTTTCCTTCTCTTGTGCTTCAATATCTCTTTTGTGTTTTTCTCTCGAGGGGCGACATCGCACGAATTACTACACGCACCTGAGGCGCTTTTAATTTCTTATTCGAAGGACATGATCATTGATGAAGGCCGTCTTCTTCGACGATCCAATAAGAAGGAATCGCCGACACGTAAATAGCTAGTACTTTGTTAACTACTGACGTTAACAGCAACTTGAGCGTGGCTGAAGTAGTTTGATTTTCTGTGAATGGGCGCTAATACAAAGGCGTCTCTCTACGGACGCCCTTCCTCTTCTCCAGAGTCTCGTTTGCTTAGAGCTTGCTGTTTTCTTTTATCCGTTTCATTCAATCTCCTCATTCTGAGAATATGGGAGTCGCCCTTTGTTTGTACTTTGAGTCCATGAGAGAGAACGTGACTTTCCGCTTATCTCAAAGAAATACAATCAGTTAAATGGCCTGCCCCTGGGGCTGTGGTGCAGTCGTGTTGGAGCGGAATTCCTCCTCGTGGAACCGACCGGAGAGCTATTCCTTCTCCGGCAATCACTTCTTTCATTCGAGTCTTCTTGTTCCCAGAGATTGAAACGAAATTCGACTTTTTTGAATTGTACGGAAACAGTATTCTATACATTTCGCTCCGAGATTGTCAGGGCCGTAGGAAAAAAACAATAATAATAAAGTCCCCCCAATAATCCTACAATTTTGATAATTTATTGTGCTGCTCTCGCCATTTTCCCACGAATGGAAATTTCATGGTATAATTGTCTTATTGAGAGCTATCTATATAAAAAATGTAATCAAAATCGTTAGAGCCGTTTTTGACAAAAAAAATTTGGTATTTTGATCACTATGATAACTATAGTTAAATTTCGGTGGATTTTGCCCATACCCTTATTTTGGCGTCTCATGGTAACCTGTAGGCTAGACATCATTATACAGCTGATTTGGTACGGTCGTTTTCTCTAAAAACCGCGCTAAAATCGATTTCGTCGAAAGTTTTGATAATTTATTGTGCTGCTCTCGTCATTTTCCCACAAATGGGAATTGTACGTTGTAGTTGCCATATTGGGAGCTATCAACGTAAAAAATTTAATCAAAATCGTTAGAGCCGTTTTTGAGAAAAAAAATATTCGGTGTTTTGATCACTATGATAACTATAGTTAAATTTCGATGGATTTCGTTCATACCCTTATTTTGGCGTCCCATGGTAACCTGCGGGCGAGATATGAAGTTTGAGCTGATTTGGTACGGTGGTTTTCTCTAAAAATCGTTCACAGACACACAGACCATTTTCCCAAATAGTGTTTTTCGGACTCAGGAGGGTCTGAAACGTAAAGATTTGAAGAAAACTCAAAAACATTTTCAGCCGATTACATAAGTTTCCTTTCTACTTCGTACAGCCAAGGAAAGTAAAAACTGGTAGCTGTTCAAGTCCCGTAATTTTTACTTTCCGCTACCCGAAGGGAAGGAAAGTATAGTAATCGGCCCAAAAAAAAAAGTTGGGTTTTCTTCAGATCTTTACGTTTCAGACCCTACTGAGTCTAAAAAACCTAATTTCGGAGAGAGGTCCGTGTGTATGTCTGTGTGTGTGTGTGTCTGTAGTTCGATTTGCGGGCGAACGGCTGATCCGATTGAGTTGGTTCTTTTTTTGTTTTGTTCGTTATTTTTTGTAGACACCAAAATAAGGTTATGGACGATTTCGGACGATGGGAAGGGGGGGGGGTGGGGGACGAAAATGTACCAAAAACTAGGGTTTTTCGCATTTTTCTCGAAAACGGCTCTAACGATTTTGATGAAACTTTCAAATTATCTTCTCCTAGTCAATACCTAACTTTTCTTCTCTATACGTATCTCCATGAAAATACGGTGAACGGAGATATGGGCCCCTGAAGCAAAAATAGGTTTTTTACGCTTTTTGGCAAAACGGCTTCAGCGATTTCCACCAAACTCACAGGATGTTTTCAAATAGTTGATACCTACATATTCTTCTCAATAAATGTTCCTGTGACGGTCCATTGAACAGAGATAAAAATCAAAATGTGTCGAAAATAACGTTTTTTCTAACATTTCCGTAAATTCCAGGGTAACTTCTTTACCAGATGTGATAAATCCTAATGGAGTGTCTTTTAGTCACCCATACCAACATTTCGTTCTCTATAATTATTTCTGTATATATATGTTGAACGGAGATATAAGCCAAGTTAACTCAGAAAAGGAGATTTTTCGAATATTAATTTATCGGTATTCCAATTTTCTCAAAAACGGCTCTAACGATTTCGATCAAACATTCGGAGTACTCTCAACTAACTAGTCCCTACATTTTGTTCTCCATAAATGTTCCTGTAAAAATGCGTTGAACGAAGATATAGCGCCCGCCTATGTAGCTGGTGTTCGAACTTGAAGGGGTGGCGGAAAGTTGTGTGTTGCTACGCACCAGATATTTTGAGTTACTGCTACTTGTGTAAGCTCTTTGAAGAGTCCCTGTAGAGGTAACTAATGTGACTACCTGTGCGATTAATCTGGGAAGGTTTTCGTTCACAGTCGTGGATTTAGAGAAGAATACAGAGCGAAAATATCTGGTGCGTAGCAACACACTACTTTCCGCCACCCCTTTAAGTTCGAACACCACCTACACATGCGGGCGCTATATCTTCGTTCAACGCATTTTTACAGGAACATTTATACGGAACAAAATGTAGGGACTAGTTAGCTGAGAGCACTCCGAAAGTTTTATCGAAATCGTTACAGCCGTTTTTGAGAAAATACGAATACCGATAAATTAATATTCGACAAATCTCCTTTTCTGAGTTAACGTGGCTTATATCTCCGTGCAACATATATATACAGAAATAGTTATGGAGAACAAAATGTTGGTATGGGTGACTAAAAGACACTCCATTAGGATTTATCACATCTGGTGAAAAAATTACCCTGGAACTTTCGGAAATGTTCGAAAAAACGTTATTTTCAACACATTTTCATTTTTATCTCTGCTCAATGGACTTTCAGAGGAACATTTATTGAGAACAATATGTAGGTATTAACTATTCGAAAATATCCTGAGAGTTTGATGATAATCGTTGAAGTCATTTTGCCAAAAAGCTTAAAAAACCTATTTTTGCTTCATAGGTCATTATCTCCGTTCACCGTATTTTCATGGAGATAGGTATGGAAAAGAAAAGTTGGGTATTGATCAGTAGAAGATAATTTGAAAGTTTAATCAAAATCGTTAGAGCCGTTTTCGAGAAAAATTCAAAAAACCCTAGTTTTTGGTTCATTTTCGTCCCCCCACCCCCCTTCCCATCGGCCGAAATCGTCCATAACCTTATTTTGGTGTCTACAAAAAATAACGAACAAAACAAAAAAAGAACCAGCTCAATCGGATCAGCCGTTCTCCCGCAAATCGAACTACAGACACACACACACACACACATACACACACACATACACACGGACCACGCGCCGAAATTAGGTTTTTTAGACTCGGTAGGGTCTGAAACGTAAAGATCTGAAGAAAACCCAAATTTTTTTTTTGGGCCGATTACTATACTTTCCTTCCCTTCGGGTAGCGGAAAGTAAAAATTATTAGATAAAACGTTAGTTTTAATAGTTTTGAATTTTTGTGGTTTCTCCGGACTATGTAGTTAACATTATCGAACTTCTACAGTCTTGGTAGTTTATTCTACAACCATCCCATCTTGATCCTACACGCTCATTTGTCGATAGCTGCCAACTTCCACTCTGTGAATCGAAGAGAATTCACACAACAACGTGGGCAGGACATTTTTAACTCCCCGCATTTTCGTCACTCACCCAATGACTAAGTCGACTGGCAACCAGCCAGTGACAGGCCCACTGATCCACAGGTGCGGGGCTCTTGTCGTAGCGCTTCTGATTTAGTTTTGTTGGTGCTTCATTTACCATACTGACCAATGAGAACGTAAATTGTCGTACCCGAATCAACGATTTGATGTCGAAGAATAACTTTTAGGTCCGTAGTAAGGTGTTCGATAGCCCAATGAGACGTGAACGCAGGCCTGGCTTGACATGTAGTCTCATGCGCAACGTAATTGAGCAATTGGGATTTTGGCTTCAATTTGCTCGTTTTCAAGACTGTGAGGAAACTAGTGGTGAAGGGCTTGCTATTTTAACATTTTTACGTCGTACTTCTGTTTTAAGTCTCTATCGGGTCATTTCGGTAATGAGAGGGCTATAGCTAGTCCAGTGCTACGTTCCTACCTTCATTCGATGGACGAATTTTCATTTTTTATATGGTTTTGGACGATTGCGATATTCTCATTCTACAAGTGACACTGTGTTGAGCGTTGAGTCCATTGTCTCAAAAAGCCTCGTAATTTCAAAGTAGACAATTAGTCGGGAAAGCGGAGATCATCGACTAAATTTACTCCCGGATTCCCCAGTTATACTGAATAGCAGCTGCTGCGGCAAAACTTACACATATCTATTGCTTTACGGTGAAAGAGAAATGGGCAAACGACTAAAACCCCGCCGAATGTCCAACGCTTTCTGAATTGACATCCCGAAACCCGAACATAGAGAAAAATTGTTTCGTCCGATTTCCCTGTTTTGTAGCTGCCAGTTTCGGGAAACGTTCTTAGTAATCACTCAGGATGTTTACGAAGACGAAGAAGAATTGTAGGCCTTACAATCGTAATGTAAGGTCTTTTGGAGTCTTCTGGAACATATCTTTAATTAAGAGACACGTAGTATCCCAGGTTTATAAGGAATTACCACTTTATAATCTGATAGCCAGGTTGAGGCTGAGCGAGGCGTTTAACGTATATACATGTTGTACGCACGACCTCAATATGATATACCCCGGAATGCCCGCTCTGTACATGCTTACGTTCCGTTTGTTCAACGGCAGTCATTTACAAGGTGGCTTTAGCGTTAGCGCTCTTAACTTCACGGAGGTTCGAGAAAAAGACGGAAAACCCGTTTACGTAACAGGTGTTGGAAAGAAGGCAGAGATGTTCTTGTTTTTCTGCCGACACCTGCTGACAGGGGCGTCCACCTGACCCTCATCGAGAAGGCAAGTTGGTAGGCAGAGGAACCTTTTCGACCCATCTGATGGAATAAAGGTAACGTATAAGACATCAGCTGGTTCTCGACTTCCCTTCCAGCTCTGAAACTAAAAACGTTTCGTCCTTAATTTGTAACGAAACGGCGCACAAATTAGCGTTGCGTTTTATCTGTTTTGAGCGGAGGCCGATGAACGGGCGACCCGACAAAGCCAATTTTGACGACATTCGATCCTACAGTATTTTGAGAAGCCTAGCAAGTAAGGAAAAGATCTAGCAGTTGCTTTTTATAGCGGAATTAGTTTGAGCCATCTGTTACCCCACTAAATTGGCCCACCTTTGGGAACAACAAAAAGCAAATGATGGCCCGTGTGACTTTTCACTGATCACTGAGGGATCAGTTTGTGAACTCACGAAATACACAAATAAACCCTAAAATCTGTAAGGAGTGTACAAAATAATGAAATTCACGTTATCTGCTGTGTGATTCATGCGCATGTGGTCTCTGAAAGAAACCCTTTTCGACATGCCCAAATCTTCGTAATAGAATTCCGAGTTTTTGCCGTTATCCGATTTCCCGGTTACCCTCCTCGTCCTAGTAAATTACATCATCTAAGAACTTTGTTACTAAATGCCATCAAACGGATTTCGGCGGGGAAAGTTTTCGAAAATTTGATCTTCTTTGACAAGCTCGCAGTAGCTTCATTTTTAATGAAAATAGAGGTTAAAGTTTGTTAAAACATCGGGGGACATTAGTCCTAATTGGTAGGAAGGAGCGGGCGGGCTAAAATGTGTCAAAGGCGCTGCAGTGCTGAAAATATGCCAAAATATCTGGTGCGTTGCAACCCACAACTTTCCTTAGCTCTACAACAATTAACATTGTCCATGGCCAATTCTATCTAATCAATTCATTTATCACTCAGTTTATTTGAACTTGGTCAAACAACGCTTTACGGCAGCAGGAAGCGGTAGCGCTTACAGTTCCAGATTTTATTGTGCTGATCGTACTCATTGCAGGACCATTATTGAGCAATTGGTACACAGAGAATCAATGAGGCTGTAAAGACAATTTTTTGAAGAAGGATGGTAACTACTTTTGCAGAGTTATTGGGTAATAACTGTTAGAACTGGTAGTAAGCGAAACGGCGATAGTTGAAATTCAGGAATTTCTGAAGTGAGCCCCATATATTTTATGAGCGTTTTTAAACACTCACCGTATAGGTATTGGATTGGACTACAACACCAATTTTCTTCAACAGTCTACTAACATTCTAGCGGAGTTTAAAAGGAAAAAACCACGGCAAAAACGCTTTTCGTCGAACATTTTGATAATTTATTGTGCTGCTCTCGTCATTTTCCCACGAATGGGAATTTTATAGTAAAATTATCTTGTTAAGAGCTACCAACAAAAAATTTAATCAAAGTCGTTAGAGCCGTGTTTGAGGAAAAAATATTTGGTGTTCTGATCACTATGATAACTATAGTTAACTTTCGGTGGATTTTGTTCATACCCTTATTTTGGCGTCCCATGGCGACTTGCGAGCGAGATATGAAGTTTGAGCTGATTTGGTACGGTGGTTTTCTCTAAATATCGTTCACAGACACACACACAGACCATTTTCCCAAATAGTGTTTTTCGGACTCAGGGGGGTCTGAAACGTAAAGATCTGAAGAAAACTCAAAATTTTTTTTTTCAGCCGATTACATAACTTTCCTTTCTACTTCGTAGAGCCAAGGAAAGTAAAAATATGTCAACATTGAGAGTACTACTCAGGGAAATGGAATGTTTAACTGGAAAACCCCGTTAAACTTATTATGAGGCAAAAAAAATAACATTCACCTAATGAAGAATATAGTAGTCTTCAAAACTAGCGTTCTCGGCAGCTAACATACTTAACATCTTTCTCACCGACGATTTAAAATATGAAAGAACCCAGTCGATAAATCTTTCGATAGACAAGTTCGCTGTGCAGATCATCATACTCGTCCCATCAGATTTCCATAACAGTTTAGCGTTCGTACGACTTTTTTGCGGGTAGGTAACAAGAATAATTACCTACCCAAGCCATAATTTGAGATCTTGCCGGTTTTACATATTCTCCCGCAGTACGCCTTTCACCTTCTCGTTTTTTTTTCATTCGACCCCTGCTCCCGAACGTACAATGTAATTATTGGTGTGCTGTAAAATCCTATCGAACCTTTCAAAAGAAATAATCTTTAAGAAAGTGTGTAAGAAGGAAAGTTGTGTCTTTTCAAATTGCGTTCAATATTTTCTGAATTAACTAATGCAGTAAATGATTCAACTCGACCCTTTACTTTCCGGAACCCAAACGGAGGTCAAAATTGAGTTTTCGCCGGATTTCCCTGTTCGGTAGCTGCCAGTGTCGGGAAACGTTATTAGTAATCAGAACGTACGTGCACTGTGTGTCCGGCAATATCGTTGAACGGTGATATTAACCGTGCAACGCCCCCATTTGAGACTCTTCGAAAATGTTCTGTTAGTATTACAGAACGGGCAGTATTTAAATTGACAGAGAAGGTAACGGATCGAGTTCGGGAGAACAACTGAACCGATTGAGCTGGTTCTTTTTACTTTCCTTGGCTCTACAAAGTAGAAAGGAAAGTTATGTAATCCGCTGAAAAAAAAAAATTTTGAGTTTTCTTCAGATCTTTACGTTTCAGACCAACGTTTCCTGAGTCCGAAAAAACACTATTAGGGAAAATGGTATGTGTGTCTGTGAACGATTGTTAGAGAAAACGACCGTACCAAATCCATTCAAACTTGACATCTCGCCTGCAGGTTACCATGGGACGCCAAAATAAGGGTATGAACAAAATCCACCGAAAGTTAACTACTGCTTCCTGCTGCTGTGAGGTGTTATTTGACCAAGTTCAAAGGAACTGAGTGGTAAATTGATTAAGTAGACAAAGCCATATAGAAAGTGAATTGACGTAGAGCTAAGGAAAGTTGTGTGTTGCAACGCTCCAGATATTTTAGTTTTGTTTGTTATATTTTATGAGCTACTTCCATTCCATTTTTTTTTCGTATTTTTCTCAAAAACGGCTCTAAGGATTTTGATTAAACATCCTGAAGTTATCTTCTATTGTCCCCAATAAATGTTCCCCTTACGCTCCATTGAACAGAAATTAAAACCAAAATGTGTCGAAAATGATTTTTGAACGTTTTCATAATTTCCACAGTAACTGTTTCACTGGATTCAATCAATCTTTCGTAGTGTGTTCTAACAACTTATACCCGTATTTAGTTCTTCACAATTATTTCTGAATCAATCTGTTGAACGGAAATATAAGCCATGATAGCTCGGAAAGTGAAATTTGTCGACCATTCATTTAGCGTTTTTCCGATTTTCTCAAAAACGGCTCAAAGGATTTCCATCAACCTCACGGGGTACTCTTAGCTAAGTAGTACCTACATAGTGTTGTCCATAAAGGTTTACGTAGGATTGTGTTGAACGAACTTACGGGGGTTGTGTGTTACTTCGCCTGCTATTTGTTGTTGGGGTCTTAGATAATTGTACTGTTGTGTCATTTGGACTCGGTGCACAAAGAAATTAATCAAAATCGCCACAGCTGTTTGTGAGAAACAAAGAAGTTGGGTGTTTCCATCAGTATGATCACTATTACTAACTAATTTTGGACTAATATATATGAACTAATTATCAAAGTTCGGCTGATTTTTTTCAAGCCGTACACCCAGGATTTTTTTTACAGACGCACAGACCCCGAAATTGAGGTTTTTTTCGTTGATCCTTTGTGTTTGTGGTGAGTAACAACTACGGATACAACCGCTTTATGGAACACGTTATTCCTGTGACGGCGTTGAGGTGTCACTTTGAGTAAAACAGACGTGTACCGCTAAGCAGTTGAGAGTTGGAGAGCGTGATGAATGCAGCACCGTAAAACGGCCTTTGCATGTTCTACTGATTGTGACCCACAGAATGGCCGACTCTTTTTCGCTGCCTTTGGGAAGAATAGGGCGTTGCCCATAATTCGTGCTACGAGAAGTTGGAAAATAAGTGAATTTGCGGGCTTGTACCACGTTTCTTCTCAAATAAATTAATAAAGTTAGTCGAACGGGATGAAGGACTAGAGGAACAGCTGCGGAGTGGGAGTGGGGGAACAATAATGGAAATGTGATTAGCTATCTATTTACATCCACGCAATCAACCGAAATTACCGTTGTGGGAACAAACCAAGTTTAAATCCGTCTATATGAACAGTATTTGTGCCGCTTCCTAATTCCTGAACTGGATACTGCCAGAGTAGCGGTTCACTTCTAAGCGCGTGCGGTTTACGAAGTTGATTGGAGAAATCAGAAAAATCAAAGACGATTATCGGTTTCTTGGAAGTTCTCGTTTTCCTGAACGATATAACCGTCACGTTCACGTTTCCAACGAGAATGTGGGACACGTGTTCAACTATGAAAGGGCCGCCCCTGAATTGCGGCTGTAGCGGCGAGGAAAGGGGAAAAAATAAGGTAGGCGACTCCCAGACTCCCCATCCTGACCAAGAGCCTGGCCACAAAGGCTGACATAATGATCGCCTTCGAATGCGGACGCGTCGGAATTCCCCTTCGTGCCGGTCTCTTCCTTTCAAAAACTTGGTCCTCCCGATATTGGCTGGAAATAACCTTAAAAAGAAGACGAAGGAAAATGATGGGGGGGAATTCGATCGGAACCGAACGCTCTAAAGCTGATGGCAAGTGAGTGGGGGATGTCTTCGGAAAGTTGAAGTCGTGGGGTTCAACATTTACGTTTCTGTACTCCCTCAGATCCGATATTTGGTATTAAAATCTATCTTGGAGGAGCGATAACAAGGTTACGTAGCATTTCAATCGACGGGCAGGGGACCAAAATGCACCACAAACGAGGGTTTTTTCGTTTTTTTTATTCGAAAACAGCTATGGTGATTTTGATTGAAGTTTCATATTATCTTCCACTAATCAGTTTCCAACCCCCTATCTCTATAAATAAATCTGAATATCCTGATGAAGAAAAGTGAGGGGTTCAACATTTTTTCGGGAATATGACGATTTTCATTGAATTCACAGGGTGGCGTTGCAACACACAACTTTCCTTAGCTCTACTACAACAATTCACTTTGTACATGGCTAATTCTACTTACTCAATTCATTTATCACTCAGTTTCTTTGAACTTGGTCAAACAACACGTCACAGCAGCAGGAAGCGGTAGCGCCTACAGTTCCGGAATTTATTGTGCTGCTCATACTCATTATAGGACCATTATTGAGCAATTGGTATACAGAAACTTAATGAGGCTGTACACGAATTTTTTGAAGAGGGATAATAATCACTTTTGCAGAGTTAATGGGTAATAACTGTTAGAACTGGCAGTAAGCGAAACGGCGGTAGTTGAAATTCAGGAATTTCTGAAGTGAGCCTCATGTACCTCATGAGCGTTTTTAAACACTCATACTTTAGGTATTGGATTGGACTACAATACCAATTTTCTTCAACTTTCTACTAACATCCCAGCGGAGTTTATAAGGAAAAAACTGCACTAGAAACGCTTTTCGTCGAAAATTTTGATTATTTATTGTGCTGCTCTCGTCATTTTCCCATGAATGGAAATTTTATGGTGTGATTGCCATATTGGGAGCTATCAATATAAAAAATTTAATCAAACTCGTTAGAGCCGTTTTCGAGAAAAAAATTTGTGTTTTGATCACTATGATGACTATAGTTAACTTTCGGTGTATTTTGCTCATACCCTTATTTTGGCGTCCCATAGTAACCTGCGGGCTAGATATCAAGTTTGAAGGGATTTGGTACGGTGGTTTTCTCTAAGAACCGCGCTAAAATCGATTTCGTCGGATGTTTTGATAATTTATTGTGCTGCTCTCGACATTTTCCCACAGATGGGAATTTTATGGTATAGTTGCCATATTGGGAGCTATCAATATAAAAAATTTAATCAAAATCGTTAGAGCCGTTTTTGAGAAAAAAAATATGAAAAAAATTTGTGTTTTGATCACTATGATAACTATAGTTAAATTTCGGTGAATTTTGTTCATACCCTTATTTTGGCGTCCCATGATGACTTGCGGGCGAGATATGAAGTTTGAGGTGATTTGGTACGGTGGTTTTCTCTAAAAATCGTTCACAGACACACAGACACACACACACACACAGACACACACACACACACACACACACACACACACACACACACACACACACACACACACACACAGACACACAGACCATTTTCCCAAATAGTGTTTTTCGGACTCAGGAGGGTCTGAAACGTAAAGATCTGAAGAAAACTCAAAATTTATTTTTCAGCGGATTACATAACTTTCCTTTCTACTTCGTAGAGCCAAGGAAAGTAAAAATATGGGAGCAAGTACGAACCCGTGAAGAGGAATCAACAGCTGCACTACTATTTTACCGGGAGCAAATACACTTCCTGAAGGGAAGTAACAGCTACACTCAATGAGCAAAGAGTCGTTTTTTTAGGTTTGAAAATGAAAAGAGGTTTTTTGAGAATAGTCACTGACAGGAGGTTGGAATGGGACTGCATGAAGTGGCTAGAGGCCCTTCCGATATTTATACAGGTCGAGGTACCCCTTTCTTCGTGCGCTGAGGAATCCCCCAGTGTTCTCAGGGGAAAACCCAGGTGGACGACCTTCTGTCAGTGGTTTATTTCCAACGTATTTCCATAGTTTGATATAAAATATTATAAAAACATATTATTTGTTGGTTGTGTACTTAAGCTAAGTGGATTACAATGATTATCTTAAAGCTAAGTTCACTACAGAGATAATAACCGAAATAAATGTATTAAAAAAACACGTGTTTTTTTAACATTTTCAAAATCCTCGCAGTAACCGCGTAACTGAATTTTCAAGTCTCATCGCAGCCTAATTTTGTTCCTTACAACTGTTTCTGCGACTATTCGTTAGATGGGAGATGTATGACAAGATATAGGAAAAATGAGATTTGCTTAACATTAAACGATCGCTTATCTCAATTTCTCAAGAGGGGCTCTAACAATTTCGACCAAACTTAGGAGATACCCACATTTCACCAAAAAAAAACCGAAAATTTCACCAACATTCACGAACATTGCAATTCTTTTAGGAAAGAGAGCGGTATCGACGAATAATATATCAACGCGACCCTAAACGTGAACAGGCAGCAAACGCACAGTGGCCATTCACTATTTTCTTAGCTCGAACTATGGGACCTGGCTGGAGAATAATATACCGCAATCGCATTTATGTCTACCCACGTGTTTTGTCTTAAAAGCGCACGTTTTAGACACCGAATCGAATGTGTAATGGCAGGCTCAGTCTTCGAAAACTTCGATTCGAGAATTAACTGAGCAAACTGCCTCTAATTAACTGAGCAAACAGCACTTTTCTTTCGTCGTGCCCGAATCCTTCGGTGTACACAATTCTCATCTGTTTGTCTCAACTTATCGAACAAGCACGTACAAGAGAAGATGAGTAAACTTCAATCTTTTTATAGTCAGCCACTTAGCACTCTTCGCTAGGCGGTCTCCGCTTCAAAGGGCTCACGAAACCACTTCAAAATGAGCAGAGGAGAAAATCCCCCCTCAAAAAAATAAAAATAAAATGACAAGGTGGGAAACGTGCCGCGTCATTTGCCTAAACCAGTTTGCTTTTAGCAGTTCGCAATTCACTCGTCGTCCGTGTTTTTCAAATGAGTCATGTCGTTTTTCATGCATACGCTTTGCGAGCCACCCAACAAGTTTGACAGGCGACCTTGGGCAGGATAAAATCTTGAAAGGGTGATCTCATTGTCTCTCTACTCCGCTTCGTTACGTAAAGTTGTTTGCATTTCTCGTTCCCAGCGACGTAGTTAATTTTTTTTCCTGTTCAATTCAAGCGGCCAAATTGGCGATGGACAAATAGCCAGATTAGCAACATAAGGATTATTCTGGTGAGGACCGTGAAGCAGACTCACTATGACCTCATGCATTAAATTATAATATCAAGCTCTAAGTGTGAGCTACAAAGTTGTAGGATTCTCGGGATGTGTTAACATTTATCACTGATTTTCTGAACAACTAACCTTGGCATTTTCTCCACCTTTACTTCAATACACTTTTTGACATTTTATGTCTTTACTTTGCTACGTAAACTCGAAAATGTAACGCCGGAGATGTTACGGAGAAGCGTCACGAAATTTTTTAACCCGAGTTGCAAGCTATATCCCCTGTGGCCTAATGGAGAAGGCATCGGTCTCCTAAACTGGGGATTGTGGGTTCGAGTCCCACCAGGGTTCCAATTATTTTTTTGACATTTTATGTCTTTACTTTGCTACATAAACTCGAAAATGTAACGTCAGAGATGTAACGGAGAAGCGTCACGAAATATTTGTTTGGGGTTAGGTGTATGCTTGGTAACGTCTGTAACAAAATCTAACGCTTGATAACATCACACTTTTAATAACCTCAGTGACTAAGTGATGATGTCAATTGCAATTGACGCGGCCATTATATCGAAACCATCAATGAGCTCAATCACATTTTTAACAGATTTTTTTAAAGAAAAAGACATAAAATGTCCCTCGTGGTTGCGTACTTGTACGAAAGCTGTACTCACCGTTTGTGTTATTGATTTTTATAGAAATTTTGAGTATGCTCTTGAAAAAATCATTACATGAAATGCATAAATTGAAGAAGTAGGCTGACGGCTCTACTCTGCTTAAAACCTAATTGGTCGGCAATAACAAATTTGTGTTGTTCGTTATTTGAAAACGAGAAAATAAGGTTATGGGATTTTAATAAGTTTTTCCACTCGCAATTCCTTCACAGTACACAGGCATTTTTAAAGAGATTAAAAGCGTAAAGTGATTGAAAAGGGATGCAGTACGCTTGAAGTAAACTGAATTGATGACCTTTTTAAGGCGTAGTACATTATTTTGATTATCTCTTGGATTTCAGCCCTCGTTTGCAATGTCAGCGCAAAAGAATGTGTTTATTTACAGAACATTAGAAACCTCCAAATTCATCAGTGTTTCTTTATAATATTGTGTAGGTACATAAAACTTCCTCTTGAATCACTGTATTTAAAAAACCGCTTCAAAATCCGTTACGTGGTTTTAAAGATTTAAGCATAGAACAGACATAGGGACATACAGCGACAGCGACTGTGTTTTATACTACGTAGTGATTTGGTCAATTGATTGTGCTACCACCTCACTTTACGTGACGGTGCTAGTAACATTTGAGCGGAAGTTAGAAAGAAAAATTGCGCTAAAATCGCTTTTCGTCGAAACGTTTGGTAATTTATTGTGCTGCTCTCGTCATTTTCCAGCCAATAAGAACTTTATGGTATTGTTGTGTCATTTGGAGATGTCTATACAAGAAATGTAATCAAAATCGTTACAGCTGTTTTTGAGAAAAAGTTGCGTTTTGATCACTGTGATAACTATAGTTAGTTTTTGGTAGATTACGCCCATACCCTCATTTTGGCGTGAGCCCAAATCAATTTCTTTTTTCATTACGTAACTTTCGTTACTACTTCGTGGAGCCAAGGTAAGTAAGAATGCAACTGAATAGGACACCGAGAGAGGAGATATCAAAAAATCGGCTTTCATCAGCGACTAGAAAGCGTACGTCAGCTGGAACGTGGGGGGGGGTGGGTTGACGAGCTGAACTACCCTTGTTGTTACTATAATCCTTTTCGAGCCTCTTTTCCTTCATTTCTGGCCAGCTTGGCCTCAACATTCTGTTTTAGTCCTTGTTTTGGATACAACCCTTTCAGTCTCCGGTTTACTCTAATTAGCCTCGTTTTCCTCTATTAAATGAGTTCTCCTCGCTGTGAAGGGGGAGGGGGGGGGTGCCATCGAGTATTTACTCTCCACGTCAAACAGCAAGTTGGCGTTCGTAGTCAGTTCGTTACGAACTCCTGAGCTTGTCCAGGTGCCTCACTACAAAGTGGAAGTTGGCGTGTTTACAAAAGGGAAGCAACCGTAATATGTCTGACCTGCGTCTATGGAGAGTGCTCAGTTTTGTCTTTTATTTGGGGAAATATTGGGAATATTGATGTCTTATAACGCAGTTTTGGGCGCAGACACCCATTTAGATATTTAAAACAACACACACACGTACAATATATTTTTTGAATTTGAAAACTCAGAAATTAAAAAAAAAATCAGCCGATTATATAACATCTAAGCATTTTCTTCTTTCTTCGTAAAGCTAAGGAAAGTAAAACTGACAGACGACAGAGGAGAGAACTGCTGAACTCATTTCAAAGGCTGACAGGCTCCATCCTGCGAGGGATGCTGTCGAGACACGTGTGCAGAACAGACCCCAAACCTCAGGAAGGAACCTTCAAGATGTTCTTCCCGTGCCGCCCACTTACTCATCAATTTCGACTAAAAACAAAAGATTTCCACATCCACCGAGAGGCTGTACGAAGGACCTCCGCTAAATCGACGGCTGCAAAAAATGAGCCTCCACTAAACAGGATATTCCTCGTATAAAATTTTTTCTTCCTTCTTTCACCGCGTCGCCAAAAGTTTTCGAGGAGCCGAGCAGCTGTCGACCAGCTGCCCTTCTCGCCTTCTTTTAAAAAATGTCTTCCCCCGAAACTGGCGACTCCCAATTTTCGGTGTTTTTTTACTTTCCTCATTCCTCCGCGGAAATGACAGGAAACCAGTTTTGGGCGGACCGCGTTCTTTAGGGCCGTAGTATACTGACTATGCATGTCAGATCCAGAACACGGTAGACGACGACTAGGATGCCTTGAAGATCTCTTCGTGCGAGAAATGATGCAATCACCTGTTAATAATGGACACATATGAGTCAAGTGTGTAGGCTCTCAGTATTAGTATCTCACTGGTAGGCAAAAGTCGAACTATGTTTTACTTTGGGAACACCTAGAACACCCAGAAGCGTGTTAGCAATATTTTATAGAAAACGGAACTACTGCAATCGTGTAAAAAACGTTCGAGGGCGAATTTTCGAAAATATTTGGCACCAAAATCAAATTAATTTCTTGGCTTTCCCAAAGGAATCCTGGATATTAACGTTTTCAGTTAATTATGGTGTTTCAGGATATAGTACATACACTCCGGGAGGTGATGCTAGAAATCTACAGACATCTCTTGAACCCTGTCATATTCACTATTGCAGGCCAAGAATGTCTATTTTGTCTTTTTAATTTCCTTAGTTTTATGGCGTTGAGAGAAAAGTTATCGGCTTTTACTAAAGTTAACGTCCCTGTTAGTTGAGTCCTCTGGCTGGTGAGTTACTGTGGGCAAGCGGTGCACTGACTTAACCAGACGATGATGTCTTTACATCGAAAGCGGTTGCCCACAGTAACTCACCAGCCAGAGGAGACGGACTCACCTAACAGGTACGTTAACTTTAGTAATTTTCCTACTGGCGGACATAAGCCTATTGTTTTAATATTGGCTTTTAATAAATGTTTGAAGAATTGCTAGAGGTGGGCTTCAAACTCTGAACAACGAATAACTAGACTATTTTCGGGAATGAATAATGTATAAGAAAAAAAAGAAGTAAAACAGCAAAAGAAAAACAGAACGTCTCTTCGAGATAATTAAAAAATAGATTAAAGGGCTGAAATTAAACTTCTTTACAGTTCACAATTATTGAAAGAAACGTGTCTCTGGCCGGTTAATGCGGAACTTCGTACTGCTGGACGTTGTTGCGAAGTGAATCCGGATTCTTGGCAAAATTGGCTTCCTTTTGGATGCTGATGAAAGTAGGAAACCAGGTAGAAGAAATTTCAGTGGATGCTGTTGACGACTGATGCGTTAAAAAGGAGAAGTTGAGCCGAGGCGGGTAACTAGAAGAGAATGATGGCGGAGATGGAAGACGAAAAACGATGGAGACGGTTCAGGTGATGGAGGGAGGCAACAACAATAGTGAACATGTGAGGTGAAGTTCAAAGCTGACCAGTAATCATGGAAAGTAAACAAATAAAAACTGCTCATAGACCAACAATAAAATTTGAAAATTGCTACGTTCAAAAAAGTAATTCCTATCGTACGAAAATAATTTTCAAGGCAGCTGACGAATCTCATATAAAGTGTTCTTTTACAACTATATATTCCCTTCAATGTAGTAGCTAAAGGTAACTTGAAATGCAAGAAAACCAAAAACGTTGCAAATTATGACAGAACGGTTTATTTTTCTATTGCGCAGCAGGATTGTGACCTACTCTATTTTATCAAACGTCGAAAAATACTGGTTAACAGTACGAAACACGACCTTAGTATAAAAGAAACGAAACTTTCCAGGAGAAGCTAGGGAAGCTAGGACGTGTCGAACTAAAGGTTGGCTGGAGTGAGACGGGAGGCGCTGGGCGAAGTGAGCTGATCCAGGAGGAACGATAGCTTTCGTTGGTAAATTCCCAATACAATGGCCGCGGGTACATTTGCGAAGAACTTCGGTTCGTTCGTTTACTAGCGTCACTGATACTGGTGAGCCTAACAGTATCAGTAGGAGTTGAGCTAAGTTTTATCGTATAAGTGAATATAAACAACGCGCGCGAAACTGAGTCAACGTGGACTAACAGCGCGCGCCTAATGCAACAAACATTGACGACCACAAAAATGATAGATATCACCCACGTAATGGAGCAGAGTAGATATTGCCGATCACAAAATAACTTGAAATATCACTCACCTCTCAAGTTGCGTATCCGAATTGTGGGGGGGGGGGGAGGCTGCTTTGATGATTTCAAATAACTATGTCATTCGTTCCTCCATGCACTACATTCAGGACACATATACTAGTCAGAGATGAAACCGACACTCATACACCAATCCACTACACTTTGCAAGCCTTTTTCTTTGAATCGAGTAAACAAAGTTGTATTGATTTGCCTATCCATGACTGGCCGAATTCTAACAAACAAATAAACGCGAAGAGGGCAGTCCCTACTGAAACAGAAACCGGACGTATTCGTATTTTGAACAATACTAGTGCTAGACAGTTGCCAGTGATGAAAGTTGTCACTAGCACCTGTATTAGTGACGCTCTTCAATGTTCCGAATCGCGAACCGGACATATGTACTCGCTGCCATTGTTTTGGGAATTAGCCCTTTCGTTATGTTAGCCCGCAAGTGTTTTGGATCTGATCGGACGAAACCCATGGTTGTTACGAGCAAACAAAAACGGTTAACGAAAACGTAATTTTGGCAGTTTTATGGAAATTACTCTGCGCTTGGTATCTTTTCCTGGGTATTTCTTGAACCTGATTTGAAAAGAACGCGTCTCGTCAGAGTAAGACTGCGCCTAAATGGAAAGCAGTGAAACACAGTAAATAGGGCGAGGGTAATATCGTTCCTCCGCAGCCTGCTCTCATTTCTCTTATTGCTTCTCGTTCCAGTTCGACTCGTCATATCTTGCTGGTTGCCTAGCGTCACCTATAAATCGTTAATTTTGTAGTTCTGTTGTAGTCAGGTCTTGTTCGTAGTTTACTAGTATTTTGCGGCGCTGAATCGAATGAGATGGGTAACGGAGGTGCTCTACAAACATTGTCGTGTGCATATGAGTTGTCGTTCCTTTCGGATTTTGATACAGCCATCTTGTATTCTTAATATTTTTCGATGGATTCAATAGAGTAGGTCGCCACAATCATGCTGTGGAAGAGAGTAAAATGTTGGAGAGAAACAAAAATACCTATGCAAAATGTTTGACGGTCCTGGAAAGCAAGTATTTTTGTTTATTTTTGTATTCAGTTTTGTACTTTCGTATTGTTCTTGTGTTCAAGATCAACTCGTTCCTTCGCGTATTACCGTGTCAATTCATTACAGACAACATTCAAGAATAAAGGGAAACCGATTCGTCAATGCAGATAGGGGAGCTAGTGTAAATTCGTAGGAAGAAGATTTATCCAACACGGAAGCTATATGGCTCTTTCTGAATTGACTAAAGAACCCATTTATTGAATGCGTTCCCCAAGAAAGTTTTTCAGTGATCACACATTGTGAGAACCAAATAGCTATGAGTGTTGCTAAGAACCCTCGCACTAAGCACGTCGATGGCCAAGCGCATTGGGGCATATGGCTTTCCGAGTAAGGCAGGGATAGAACCAGCGGACTCTGGTTCGATCCCCGACCGGGCACCCTCTGGGAAGCCTTAGAAACATACCAGATACGTGTTAAATATTTGCACAGTGGTAATAGGCCAGCCGATGTGCTAACTAAATGTTCCCCCAACCTCAAACATACGTATTGTACGCAGTTCTTTGTGCTCAATTTGAATGGTGCCAGGGATCAACCACAAGTTTGAGGGTATTGGAAATCAAGCTGGGTATTGTGCATATGTATTGTTTGTTGTGTTGAAGATAATCTCCAGAAGCGTCGCCGTGTCAATTCATTACAGACAACATTCAAGAAAAGAGAGAAACCGATTCGTCAATGCAGATTGGGGAGCTAGTGTAAATTCGTACACGGAAGAGGATTTATCCAGCACGGAAGCTGGGTATAAGGCTCTTTCTGAATTGGCAAAAGAACCCATTTATTGAAACCGTGTCCCAAGAAAGTTTTTCATTGATCACAGTACATTGTGAGAACCAAATAGCTATGAGTGTTGCTAAGAACCCTCGCACTAGGTACGTCGATGGCCAAGCGCATTCGAGCGTGTGGCTTTCCGAGCCAGGCGGGGATAGAACGCGACCGAGCACCCCCCTCCTCCAAAGCCAGGGGGGTGGGGCCATGGGTACCAGCGGCGGCTGGAGCACTAAGCGGGCCCCCCACGGGCTCGTAGGGGAGTTGGGACACGGGCCCGTTTGTAGCCACAGCGAAATGCCATTCGTCAAATAGAAAGCCCAGCCAGCCACTTTGGAGCAAGCAGAAGTCTAGAATAGCATCTTGACCCCCTAGCGTATGAACTAGCCACATGAAGTAATTTATGCATTTATTTTAAAGCCATTTCAACAGAGCTAATGAAACTATAGCAAACAATCGATCCATAATCCGTTACAGAGCTAACAGCCCCAGCAGCTCCGGCAGGCCCTTTGGTCCGCAGCTGACTCCCTAATATCTTCTTCTTCTAGGCAAGTCGATACCCACCCCCATTTTGTCCGGGAAGCTTAAGAAACTAACCAGATACGTGTTAAATATGACAGTGGTTATACGCCAGCCGATGTGTTAACTAAATGTTCGCCCAACCTCAAACATACGTATTGTACGCAGTTCTTTGAGCTCAACATTGCAAATCAAGCTAGGTATTGTGCTCGACGTATTGTTCGTTGTGTTGAAGTTAATCACCAGAAGCGTCGCCGTGTCAATTCATTAATATTTAATATAATAAACCGTTGTGTTTTGTTGTTTTGAAGTACCACGAACATTAATGCTGCAGATTCCTTAAAAAAGCCCTGTAACGGATTATGGATCGATTGTTTGCTATAGTTGCATTAGCTCTGTTGAAATGGCTTTAAAATAAATTCATAAATTACTTCTTGTGGTTAATCCATACGCTAGGGGGTCAAGATGCTATTCTAGACTTCTGCATGCTCCAGAGTGGCTGGCTAGGCTTTCTATTTGACGCTATCCAATTCTTCAGAGCGTTGAATAGGACGTGAGTTACCTGATATTTTCATAGTTACAGCGGGAACAGTTAATGTTCGTTTAAGCATGAGTGGACTAAATAGACTCGAGAGAAACAAAAACTTAATCTTCACCTATTGTGTAACTTTCCTTTTTACTTGGTAGAGCTAAGGAAAGCGAAAACATTGATGTGTTGGCTCCGATACTTAGCCCTATGAATTGTTAGCTTCGTTACCGTGTGAGCTAGTAAAAGAACGTTCGGAAGCCTGGAAATAGTGATTGATCATTTCATTCGAAAGAAAGAGTAACTGATTTCTGCAACACCCACTCATTTTGAAAGGACCCTTTGATGCTCCTCTCGCTGGTTCTTAGGGTTTCCCTAAAATCGTAAGAAACCGGTAACACTGACGGACAGGTTTGAATTGAAACGGAAACGACTCAAGAGGAAGGCGCGAAGGGAGGGCGCCCTGACCATTGTGGCCGACCAGATGGAAATGCCCTGTTGTCAGAAGTCGTTCCAGACGCGACGTCCTTGACTGCAAGTACAAGGGACCAGACCGCGTCTGCAGCCTTTAACAAGTATCCTCCGGTCTTTATGAGCCCAGACTGCGTTTTGTCGACGGCTGTCTCCCGCATAACTATTATTATTCCTGTGGACGCCACCTGCAGCAGATGCCTCCGGAAGCCCTCTGTACGCCTATTAATTCGTTACGTTTCCTCTGAGCCACAGTAAAACAGACACCGCTATCTCCGCGTATTTTTCTAAGGCGAGGCACGCAGACCCAATACCCACATGCCCTATTAACCTGTTTACGGCTAATTCGAGCGGCTGGCGTTATTATTCCCAGACTTCCAGACGTTCTTTGACGAGCTTCAACGCTGATGGAGCTAACAATTTATAAGGCTGGATATTGATAGCCAACGCATCAATGTTTTCACTTTCTTTAGCTCTACTAAGTAGAAAGGAAAGTTTCGTAATTAACCGAACTTCACGTTTGTTTCTCAGCGCCATCACCCAAATCTACTTCGTACGATGCGCATCACACAACTTTCCTTAATCCCCTGTACATTGTAACTGTTCACTCATTTCTACGCAAACCCCTTTAAATAACGAAATGCGAATGTAAGCTGCAAGTACCGCATAAGTTTCCATCAAGTGTTCGCTTTGCTATTCGAGGATGTATGGGTACGAGAGATCCTTCCCTATGAATGTATTAACATTTGAATGTTTTTACTTTCCTTGGCTCTACGAAGTAGAAAGGAAAGTTATGTAATCGGCTGAAAAAAAAATTTTGAGTTTTCTTCAGATCTTTACGTGTCAGACCCTCCTGAGTCCGAAAAACACTATTTGGGAAAATGGTCTGTGTGTCTGTGTGTGTGTGTATGTGTGTCTGTATACGATTTTCAGAGAAAACGACCGTACCAAATCCACTCAAACTTGATATCTAGCCTACACGTTACCATGGGACGTCAAAATAAGGGTATGAACAAAATCCACCGAAAGTTAACTATAGTTATCACAGTGATCAAAACACCACATATTTTTTTTCTCAAAAACGGCTCTAACGATTTTGATTAAATTTTTTATATTGGTAGCTCCTAATATGTCAACAATACCATAAAATTCCCATTTATGGGAAAATGACGAGAGCAGCACAATAAATTACCAAAACTATCGACGAAATCGATTTTAGCGCGGTTTTTAGAGAAAACAACCGTACCAAATCAGCTGAAACTTGATGCCTAGCCTACAGGTTACCCTGGGACGCAAAAATAAGGGTATGGGAAAAATCCACCGAAAGTTAACTATAGTTATCATAGTGATCAAAACACCAAATTTTTTTTCTTAAAAATGGCTCTAACGATTTTGATTACATTTTTTATATTGATAGGTCTCAATAAGGCAATTATACCATGGAGTTCCCATCCGTGGAAAAATGACGAGAGCAGCACAATAAATTATCAAAATTTTCGGCCAAAAGCGTTTTTAGCGCAGTTTTTTTCCTTATAAACTCCGCTGGAAATTTTGTAGAATGTTACAAACCATTGGTATTGTAGTCCAATCCAATACCTAAAGGGTGAGTGTTTAGAAACGCTCATGAGATACATGGGGGTTACTCCAGAAATTCCTGAATTTCAACTACCGCTGTTTCGCTTACTACCGGTTTTAGCCGTTATTGCCCAATAACTCTGCAAAAGTGATTACTACCGTTCTTCAAAAAATTCGTGTTTACAGCCTCATTAATTTTCTGTGTACCTATTGCTCAATAATGATCCTGCAATGAGTACTAGCAGCACAATAAATTCCGGAACTGTAGGCGCTACCGCTTCTTGCTGCTATGAAGTGTTTGACCAAGTTCAAATGAACTGAGTGGTAAATGAATTGATTAAATAGAGTTAGCCATGTACAAAGTGAATTGGTGTAGATCTAAGGAAAGTTGTGTGTTGCAACGCACCAGATATTTGTGATAAGTATGTGGGCAATTACGCATATGATCGGGACATGAGCCATGTTGCTTTTATGTGTGCGAAGAAGGGGTTTTAGAGTTTCTCTCCCCTATCTAGTTTGAAGTTCATCATGCGCGCTAGTGAGATGTTACGATCTAGTATCTCCAGTATCTTTGACTAGGTTCTGGATTGAAACGTTTCCTCTGAATTTTACTTCTAAATACAAACCGGGTTCTACAGTTACCTCCGAGCTATCCCTCTTCTCTTAGATTAAGTCGAAAAAGAATATGTGTATGGTCAGAAAGGAACAACCCTATTAGAACCAAAACTGGGAGCAGGTGCACCGTGAAGCCTGTTGGGCTTGTGGTTCTCTCCCTGCGTTCCAGTTGGTATAGGGAAGTCCCTTAGGGAAACCCGCTGCGGAGTTAGGGGAGTATTGCGATGTGAAGTTATTTTCACTTTGTTCAGTATTCTATTTAGTTGTTGGTGTTGGATTTGCTAACAAAAAACTATATTTCATGACAGAGAACGAATGCAACTCTGTAATGAAACGCGATAAGAGAAGCAGACATCACGAGCTAATCAACGTACTTATCGGCCGAAAGTAAACAGCGCTTTCCGCTAGAAACGTCGCGTATGTTTTATGGCTGTCGTCTTTTAAAGGGTAATTGCTTTTACTCAAACCTCGCTCGGATCTCCGTGTGTCATTGGCTCTCCTCATGACATAAACCGTGGAAGTGTTTGCTCTACGCGCCATTCAATGGAACGATCCGGATTATCGCAGTGAAAACAAGATGCTATCGCCAGGTAGCCGGCGATAAATGAACTGGAAACTTTAAAAGGCTGACGTCAAACGAGGAATGTTGTCAACAAATAGAAAATATACGTCCCTTGAGATAGTGAACAGGCGGCGGAGTGAGGACTGAACGTGAACGCGTTATCGCTCGGCCTGATAACTCTCGCAATACCGGAATCACGCCGCAATATCAATTTCGGGAAGGAAATGTGAAGGGAAAGTTGCGATTAGGTCGATAGATTTTGATTAAGCGAACGAAACGAAACTACTGTTGTTAGTGCTTTTGAACGAATGAATATATGTTGTGCTGCCCGCGCATTTTTTGTGAAACTGTTGTGGCAGAATCCAGCTCTCTCATTTTGTGTTGTCATTTGGGAATAGCTTCCAGTAAATTTCGTCAGATGGAGGATCGACTAGAGGAACGGCACAAAGGATATTATGTTTTCGTCAAATGTTAACGCATCAGGTTTCCAAATACCTCGAGACTCTGATTGCAAAATGAAATATCTGGTGCGTTGCAACACACAACTTTCCTTAGCTCTACGTCAATTCACTTTTTACATGGCTAATTCTATTTATGTAACTTTTAACCCAGAAGATTCTCGATTAAAAAGACTAAAAGACTAGCTCAGCAGTATCCACCTCCCTACGAGGTGTCCTTAGACATACAGCACTTGAGATACTTCACTTTTGTGTTAGCCGTCTCCAACGATTGTACCCTTTGTAAACCAAGTAATTCCGTAATAAATTTTCAAAGTTTTTTTTAAAAAACTCGGTTTCCCTTCGGGCAAACATAATTTTCATTTACCAAGCAGTTCATTTGAACTAGGCCAAACAACAATTCACAGCAGCAGAAAGCGGTAGCGCCTAAAGTTCTGGAATTTATTGTGCTGCTCGTACTCATTCCAGGACCATTATTGAGCAATTGGTATACAGGAAATTAATGAGGCTGTAAACACAAATTTTCTGATGGAGGATAGTAATCACTTTTTCAGAGTTATTGGGTAATAACTGTTAGAACTGGTATTAAGCGAAACGGCGGTAGTTGAAATACAGGAATTTCTGGAGTGACCCCCATGTATCTCATGAGCGTTTTTAAACACTCACCCTTTAGGTATTGGATTGGACTACAATACCAATGTTTTTTAACATTCTACAAAAATTCCAGCGGAGTTTAAAAGGAAAAAACCGAGGCAAAAACGCTTTTCGTCGAAAATTTTGATAATTTATCGTGCTGCGGTCGTCATTTTCCCACTAATGGGAATTTTATGATATAATTATCGACATAAAAAGTTTAATCAAAATCGTTACAGCCGTTTTTGAGAAAAAACATTTGGTGTTTTGATCACTATGATAACTATAGTTAACTTTCGGTGGATTTTGCCCATACTCTTATTTTTGCGTCCCGTGGTAACCTGTAGACTAAACATCAAGTTTCAGCTGATTTGGTACGGTTGTTTTCTCTAAAAACCCCGCTAAAATCGATTTTGTCGAAAATTTTGATAATTTATTGTGCTGCTCTCGTCATTTTCCCACAAATGGGAATTTTATGGTATAATTATCTTATTAAGAGCTACCAAAAAAAAATTTAATCAAAATTGTTTGAGCCGTGTTTGAGAAAAAAAAATTTGGTGTTCTGATCACTATGATAACTATAGTTAACTTTCGGTGGATTTTGTTCATACCCTTATTTTTGCGTCGCATGGCGACTTGCGAGCGAGATATGAAGTTTGAGGTGATTTGGTACGGTGGTTTTCTCTAAAAATCGTTCACAGACACACATACACACAGACCATTTCCCCAGTTCAGTTCAGCGTTTTTCGGACTCAGGAGGGTCTGAAACGTAAAGATCTGAAGAAAACTCAAAATTTTTTTTTTCAGCCGATTACATAACTTTCCTTTCTACTTTGTAGAGCCAAGGAAAGTAAAAAACTCTCTCTTAGTGTTGATGTGTGATTTCTATTGCGGAGCATTTTTTGCAGAAACGTTCCTTTTTGTGCTCTTCCTAACGCTCCACTCTTAATCCCCAAGCCACCTATATTCTTCTAGTTCACTACGTTTTCCAGTTTACCCACTCTGTCCGTACGATTAGATCTTTTGCTGGTTGGTTCTTTTACATTTAGCATGCCAGAAGACTAAAAACTGTTGTTAAAACGCCCTACGTTAAAAAAGGCGGTAGATTCGAACCGTGCAACACATAGGTGGGCAAAGAACTGCCACGCAACCAACCGAAGTACGTCCCCAGCACGTTTCTTGCACTGCTTGGTGCGTCTGGGCGTGTTCAATGCTGCAACTTTGATTGGGACCAATGGCAGCGAATTTAGACTCAGAATACTCAGTAATACAGTTACCTGAGTTCCCCTTCCTCAATCGAACTGTGCACAGCAGCTGCGAACTGAGAAGACTTGCTTAGCATCCTGGTTGGCTTTGTTGTTGCAAAGGAGTGTGATATCTTGGCGTTTCATTTCAAGAAAGCAGCAGCAGTTGTCAGCAAATCGAAAGTTGTCAGCCTTCTCTAACTAAGCATCCCACAAACGTGCCCATAGGTCAGTTTTAGAAACAAGTACGTCCAGAGGAAACAGACTTCTCTAGTTGCGCTCTCAAGATCCAGTTCTGCTAAAGTTTTCCCCTTACGTGTAGAAAGAGGGTGAGCACCATCTTTAACTGTCTAAGTGGCGCTCTCTGTAGTCTAAAACGCCATTAGGCCCGCCTGAAGCGGAATTGTTGACTTTCTTCTCGGGGATCGGAGAACAAATTACGTTTCACTGGCCTGAAGTAGATCAACAGTGGCCAGCGGATTGTCGTTGGAACTACTCTTTCGTTAATGGCAATCAGAAGGGCGTACTTCCAACCTTCGTATTTGGGAGCCAGCATGAGCCTAATGGTAGTCCCAAGCACTCAAGTACACCATTCGTCAGCTGCTACTTATTCTTTCCACACCCTCTAATTTGCTTGCAGCGTATACTAAACTGCTGCCTCGGCCCTCGTGTGATCTGTATCCTCCTGCCATGGGATTCCGTGGATGCTCTGCACGGAAACTTTTCATTTTGCATTCTGTACTCGTTGCGCAGTTGTGACAAAAACATTCATTTCAAAAATCTGTCTGTTGGCCTCCGTCCTCTTACCGCTACTCCCCCTATCAGCCCCCGGGCATAGAAAAAGTGTCACTTCCCTTCTCCTTTTCAATGCTTCGTGATGGACCCGTAAACTCTTGTCTCCAACTGTCACCAGCTCTCTCATGTCTGCGTTCCTCACAGCCACGCTCTGTAAATGCCAATCAAGAGAAGCCTCGCCCCAGACATACTGGCCATGTACCTGGCACAATACTTACCTTTGTATGGCAGTACAGAAAGCGAGTGGGTGGTGGTAAATGGGACAATAAACATTCTTCCCGTTTCAGGAGTCGCTTTACATAATTCCGATAAATGTCGGATTGCCTGTTTAATCGACAGTATTCCAGCTCCTGTACTGCAAACCGTGATATACGTATCGTGGTTTACCTTACGAATTTTTCAAGGAAATGGAAAGGTCTATGAAATCAGAAGATTAAATTATCGACAGAAATTTAGTTCAAGAATAAGAAAGATCAGACGTGCGCGTCACGGGACTAGATCAAAGTCAATACAGTTCTTGGTTCAGTTCTGGCGCTCAAAGGTATTGTGAAGATTAAGCCCACCCATGTGAACCGTAAGATGACGCAGACTTAGAAGCGGCGTGGGCGTACAAGTGGAAATGCTTGGATTTTTCAGCGGCAACTTCAGGTGTGTCCTTGACTGGAAGCGGTGCTCCGTGCTTGTCATAACCCGGTGGAAGAGCAACAGGGCCAGTCCATTTCTTATCGTGATTTCCATAGAGAGATCCAGCAGAATGGTGGTCCCAGGACTGTTGAGTGTCGTCTTTCCATGATCCATCGTCATGGTTGTCCCATGAGTGGCTTTGAGCTTCCCAAGAAGAAGAGGAGTGCTTGGCGTTGGCATGAGCTGCTAAATGTTTTGATTTGGCTGCCGCTACTTCAGGTGTGTCCTTGACAGGAAGCGGTGCTCCGTGCTTGTCATAACCTGGTGGAAGAGCAACAGGGCCAGTCCATTTCTTATCGTGGTTCAGGTAGTGCGAGTCAGATGACTGGTGATCCCAGGACTGTTGAGTGTCGTCTTTCCATGATCCATCGTCATGGTTGTCCCATGAGTGGCTTTGAGCTTCCCAAGAAGAAGAGGAGTGCTTGGCGTTGGCATGAGCTGCTAAATGTTTTGATTTGGCTGCCGCTACTTCAGGTGTGTCCTTGACAGGAAGCGGTGCTCCGTGCTTGTCATAACCTGGTGGAAGAGCAACAGGGCCAGTCCATTTCTTATCGTGGTTCCCATAGTGAGATCCTGCAGAAGGGTGGTCCCAGGACTGTTGGGTGTCATCTTTCCATGATCCATCGTCATGGTTGTCCCATGAGTGGTCTTGTGCTTCCCAAGAAGAAGAGGAGTGCTTGGCGTTGGCATGAGCTGCTAAATGTTTTGATTTGGCGGCTGCTACTTCAGGTGTGTCCTTGACAGGAAGCGGAGCTCCGTGCTTGTCGTAGCCAGGTGAAAGAGCGACGGGGCCAGTCCATTTCTTATCATGATTCGCATGGTGGGAGATGGCTGAATGATGATTCCCGTAGTTTATGGTGTCATCTTTCCATGATCCGTCATCAGAGTGTTTCCACGAGCTGTCAGTGTCATCTTTCCACGAACCCTCGTCAAGGCTGTTCCACGAAGATGAAGAGTACCTGGCTTTGGCATGGGCTTCCAAATGTTTCGATTTTGCTGCTGCTACTTCCGGTGTATCTTGAACTGGTTGAGGAAGGTCCCAAGGGTAACTGAGAGCCACGCAGAGAACGCTTGCTAAAATGACCTGAAACGATCAACAGGATCTTTAAGTTAAATATATTTTACTTGTATTTCTTTTTTTTTACTGCACACTTGTACTAAGTGTCAATACATAACGATGCAAGTGATCATTTAGAAAAGCTGCTTAAACAACCAGTGAAGGTATAATCGAGAGATTTAGATGCCTCAGCGCTATCAGTGGATAAACTCTGAACGAGAAGCCAGGGATTGTTAGTAGCCTATCATGCCACTTTCCTATGGATGTTGTTGAGCAAGCCCTTGCCCTCATTTACCTGTACGGCGGTCTTCCGTCTTTGCTACGAAGAAACCACATAATCAGGAGGCCATCAGCCACCACATAATGAACCGTTCAGATGGCTCACAGGGTCAAATATTTTGACAACGCCTTAGGCAACTTTGTGCAATGTCTTCTACTTTCCCTCGCCCAAAGGACTCGAGAATAAAATAGTTTCAGCTGCGTTCAAGTCAGAAAATGGGGTTATTTAAACTTTCAAATCATTTTCTACTAATTAGTACCTACCTTTGTTATGTATAAATATCTCCGTGATAGTTGAGTGAACGAACGTATGGGCCTATTAAGCGAAATGAGGATATTTAACTTTTTTGGGAAAATGGCTAAAAGATTTTTTTTAACTCGCGAGGGATTACTGGTCAATACCTGCACATATGTATACAGCAGATCATCGAGTTCACGGAGGTTACGGAAGCATGTGTGTTGCTACGTCTCAGATAAGTCCGGACTTTCTGGTATTTTGGCACATTTTTCTGTTCTGCCCGGAAAACCACTTGGAAGTCCGTGAAGGACCTATGAAACACAGGACTGCCCGTTCCTCCCCCGTTGGCGCAGTTTTGTGGTGGTTACAAAACGTGAGTATTTGATCAAAAATACAGGTCAAATTTTCGACGTATGCTTTTGATTGAGGGAAGGAAGAAATTGGTAAAATTCGGAGAGGGGAGGGGGGTACCATTTGGGTTTGTTAACTCGCGTAGAGCATCGCCGCGATATTTAATCGATGGATCTCACGAAATTTGATCCAATTCAAGTCAGAGTTGAGATGAAAAACTCCTGATGAATGCCGTCTCACTTACCAAAGTCTTCATTGCGTCTCGTTGAGAGTCGAGAAGGTGTGTGATGGATGACTGGTTGGAGGTGGCACATATATATAGTGTACCTTCTTTATCGCCGTCGGTCTTGAAACTCACCCGAGTATATCTCCACATGGATTGCACGTTCAATGCAATATCCGAGTTATTCCGATGCCGATTTACTTGTGGAATGCTAACGTTTGCAAAATAGTGAAGCTGACGGAACAATCTCATCTTACGCATCCACCGGGACGTGCGTTATTCGTCCAACATTTGGAGAAAAACTAGTGGATAGTTGTTCAAAATTTATTTATTTTACTGGTTCAGTCATTGCACCAGCGCCGCACCTTTTGGGCCCTCCATCATTCATCAGCTTTATTACTTTTCTTGTTTCCCTGTGGGAGGAAGAGATTTATTGTCACTGTGTAACCATACGAATGACTCTGAGCATAGCATTTAATAATATCTGGTGCGTTGCAACACACAATTTTCCTTAGCTCTACGTCAATCCACTTTGTACATGGCTAATTCTATTTAATCAATTCATTCAGTTCCTTTGAACTTGGTCAAACAATACATCACAGCAGCAGGAAGCGGCAGCGCCTACAGTTCCGAAATTTATTGTGCTGCTCTTTCTCATCGCAAGACCGTTATTGAGCAATTGGTGCACAGAAAATTAATGAGGCTGTAAACACGAATTTTTTGAAGAAGGATAGTATTCACTTTTGCAGAGTTATTGGGTATTAACTGTTAGAAGTGGTAGTAAGCTAGTTAAGTAGTAAACGGCGGTAGTTGAAATTTAGGAATTTCTGGAGTGAGCCCCATGTACCTCATTAGCGTTTTTAAACCCTCACCCTATAGGTATTGGATTGGACTACAATACGAATTTTCTTTAACTTTCTACTAACGTTCCAGCGCTAAAAACGCGTTTCGTCGAAAATTTTGATTATCTATTGTGCTGCTCTCGTCATTTTCCCACGAATGGGAATTTTATGGTATAATTGCCTTATTGATAGCCATTAATATAAAAAATTTAATAAAAATCGTTAGAGCCGTTTTTGAGAAAAATATATTTGGTGTTTTGATCACTATGATAATTATGATTAACTTTCCATGGAGTTTGCTCATACCTTTATTTTGGCGTCCCATGGCAATCTGCGGGCTAGATATCAAGTTTGAAGGGATTTGGTACGGTCGTTTTCTCTAAAAACCACTCTTAAATCGATTTCTTCGACAATTTTGATAATTTATTGTGCTGCTCTCGTCATTTTCCCACGAATGGGGATTTTATGGTATAGTTGCCATATTGAAAGCTACCAATATAACAAATTTAATGAAAATCGTTATTGCTGTTTTTGAGAAAAATATATTTGGTGTTACTATGATAACTATAGTTAACTTTCGGTGGATTTTGTTCATACCCTTATTTTGGCGTCCCATGGTAACCTGCGGGCGAGATATGAAGTTTGAGGTGATTTGGTACGGTGGTTTTCTCTAAAAATCGTTCACAGACACACAGACACACAGACCATTTTCCCAAATAGTGTTTTTCGGACTCAGGAGGGTCTGAAACGTAAAGATCTGAAGAAAACTCAAAATATTTTTTTTCAGCCGATTACATAACTTTCCTTTCTACTTTATAGGGCCAAGGAAAGTAAAAAGATTACTGGAAAATCTCACCTCATCTGTGTTATCTTCTTCTTTGCAAGATATAAGGGGTAACTTAGAGTGACCATGGTTTACGTCCTTAATTTTTGTGGCAAACATTTTTTGCTCCACGCCACTAGAGCTGAGAAACCATTTGCCCCTTCTTCCAACAACAAGAAATTACGGTGTAGTAAAGCGTGGCACCTTGTGTCTTCATCTGGGAACTATGTGCCGATAGCAGTTTTATCGGATGAAAAATTTCGGTTGTGCATTGAGGACGTATCTTACATTTCAGGGCTCTAGTGGGATAAAGCAGTAAATGGCAGATGAGTATCTGGCTGCTTATGATTGACCTGGATGGACGGGGGGGAGGGGGGGATGTTGGCCGAAGGCGTTCTATCCTCTTAAGATTTCAGTACACCAGCAATCACTGGCGTTGAAGCAACAAAAGTTAACGTACTGAGAACGAATTCGTTGTCTTGAGAAAGAAGAGGCTAGCTTAATTGTTAAAACCAAGCTTCTGGTGTGTCGGAATCTGCTTATTAAGAGGCAATGAGAATGGTGCCCTTTCCAGTCCTAAGACCGTAGAAAGGTCACTCCTGAGTAACCACTCTTCGAGAAACCCTAGGCAGGCGACTCAGCTTTCTCGTCAACTGGAATAACCTTCTTCTTAGCTATTAGCAGTACTTGGTCACACCTCTCAGTAACAACCTGGAGCATAACAAGACGGCAGTGTATGTCTTTGCATGACAGTGTCAGAAGCTCGTAGGTGGGAGGCATATTCATATCACTCTTATCAAGATTTATAGAATCTGGGTGGGTTCCAACTGTTCAATGGGAGCTTTACTCTTTAACTTTGATGGAAGGTCCTCATTGGTTGCCAGTCAGTCACATTGCACCATCTAATGCACGGCAAAACTGCATTGTGTTCGTACAGGTGTACCAAATCCTTCCACGGTGATTGCCGCAATCCAAAAATCGATACGAAAGCCGCGTTTCTGCCTGATGGTCTTCTATTATTTCTGATATTAAAGAGCTTCTCATATGTGCCCAGAGCCGCCGGACACCTTATTACCAGTCAATCTTTTCTTTAGTGACATTCAACCCTAGATGCTGCTAAGGATGCATCTTAGAAGCCTACGTATTGGAAACCCCTTGACAATGTTCACGAAAGGAGGTTTGCCAATCATCCTTCATCTCTCCCTTTACCAACATCGTCAGTCCGTCTCACCTTCAAATCAAACCGAGAGTGAGCTTGCTACTCCCAAACCCGTTTATTAATATCGTACTACAGCTCATAGAGAAATCTCAGTGACGGCCTCGCATGTGATTATTCTCTTGCTTTTTAGTTTTTATCTCATTTGTGCGGATCACATTAACCAGTATTTCGATTTCCAGCCCCCTTCGCTCTCATCTGCTTCGCCCTCATGCCCCAAACACTCAGAACGCAGTCCATCGTTCACAATACTTGTGTCTCTCGTACGGCCATTTAGTGAACTGGAATGTTTTTACGATTAGCTGTTAATTGGGCAATCCAAGGAGTCATGTGGTCTGATCCCTCCGAAAAGGTCTTGTTTTGCCTAAGACAGCTTGTCCCGCAGCCTTCACCTTACAGACTTGCTGTTTAGTGATTGGTTCTGCGATCAGAGGATTCTTGTTCCTAAATCCAAGGCCACAAACAACTATTACTGGCATCGAATCCAATCAATTCAGACTGTTGATCTATTGTTCGACCATATGTTTGTCGTCGGGGGACCGGACTGAAATAATAGGTAGGAAAGAGTAATAATAGGAAGGCAGGCAGCGGTAACGTAAATTGTCTTGTCGTTTATTTGGCCGAAGGCTGTAGGAGGGTCTCCCACCACCAGAGTCCACGTTGATTGGGGTCAAGGGCGATGGGCTGGATGCTGAAGCATCCCACTGCTGCCTCGTTTCTCCCGTAAGTCTCCGCTTGTTCCAACGTTTCAAGACCGAAAGGTAAGAAAGATTTAAGCGGAGGGCGCTCCGATTTCGCTAACAGGAACAAAGGGACGAGACGTAATGACGCGGTGGAGGCGGTCACTAGACAGATCCAGGTCGCGGTCGAGTCCTTGACGCTGTCCAGACGAGGATTTCAGGCCCGGGACGCGTTGCGGAGCAGTTGATGGTCGAGATAAAGCTTCAGGTGGGGGGGCCTTGGGAACGAGTTATCGCTTGTGCCTGAGACTTGTTTCCTCTTTCTTTTGCAAGATGATGGCAATGGAATAACCGATTCGGGGCTGGACAGGGGAAACAATTTGCAAATAACTCCCGAGACTGTGTTTTTAATTGGCCAATAATACTACCTGAGGCCGATCGCTGCCCCCCCCCCCCCCGATCATTCGTCGGGAGGAAAAATAGAACAAATGAGTCGAGCGTTTGAATTGACTTATTCGATTTGGTCACCATTTGACACTTGTGAGAAACTGGAAATTAGGCTCGAAGTTAGTGGCAGGTCTGTTTCCTTATAAATATTACTGCTCGTTAACGCTCATAACAGAGTTACATCAGTCAAAAGTCATGGAGGTTGCAGTGCAAGAGCCTGAGCTTTCACTCAGCATCCACCGAACCCAGACCTGTGGAGGGCAGGTAGTCATTTAACCAGTCTCCCACTGAAGACCTGTTGCCCATGGTTACCACCTGGAGGTATAACCCCGGCGATCCCATACCACCCGGGAGGAGTTCTTAATCTGGTCCTCCGCCTGCTCTAACTATTTAATTGGGTGGCAAGTTTCATATGGGCAGATCAACGTCACGTATGTTGACACGTATTCCCATCTCGTTTGCCATTTACCTAATGCCCATTCACCTAGCGCAGGAAGTTTTTGTTCAATGGAGAGGTTTACATGGAATTCAGCCCACAGTAGGGGAAGCTCCCTCTTCACTCAGCACTTGTCTGCAATGCACTCTATGGGTAGCTGAGGCAAACCTTATGGGGGACTGGAGACAATTAATAACTCAGGATATCGTTCATGCACCATAAGGACCTACAGTCTTTCGCCATGCAACATCTTGTTCCAGTGGGAAGAGAACTAGCCAAACGGAAAATATCGGGTGCTGCGATTATTCTGAAAAAAAAACTGCGCAAAAATCATCGAAGTATGGCGTTGTTGTGACATTTGTAGTCATATGGATACCAAAAATGTAGTCAAAATCGTTACAGTCACTTTGATGTTTTGATCTCTACAATAACTATCGTTTTTTACGGATTTCGCTCATTAATACTCTTATTTTGGAGTCCCATGGTGACCAGATAAGTTTGTGCAGATTTGATTTTGCCGTTTTCGCTCAATCTTTTTTTTTTCCCCCAAAGCTCGCTATGCAAAAAGGAGAAACTTAAATAAATAATAAGAAAGGAGATTGGGAGGGGGCCCAGACTACCCTACGCTGGCTGTAGGGATTGAAGGGTTGTGAAGGGGATGTTCCACGATAGAACGACCACCACCTGTTTAGATACGACCCGAGCAACACGCGGGTGGTGATACCACAGAGAACGTCTACTGACAGTAGTTAGGGTTATGCCACTTCTGGGATGAGTGACGTAATCCCCCCTCCTCACCCGGCAGGCGATGTATGACGTTACCCCCTTCCCCTTCTCAAGCTGATGTGGCGTCCCCCCACCCACAAGCTGAGAGTACCCCCCCACTTATCGACTACAGCTGATAACACCCCACATTGTCCACATGTGACGTCATGCCTCCACAGTTGGGCGCAACTTCTGAGTGGATCAACCCCCCAATGTGACGTCTCGTCCCCCACCACTGCCATAATTGTTTAGTGGATCAACTCCCTCGTGTGACGTGTTGCCCCCACAATTGACGCAACTTCTGAGTGGATCTACTTCATACCCCAACCAATTATTGCGATAACGCCTAAGTACCTCCTACCACATGCCCTCCCCCCCTCCACTCCCACAGCACACGTGTCCACACCTAATAAATCCCGAGCCCACGTGGAGCCCTAAAATAAATTGCTACGTAATTATTTTACTGAGGCATAATCGCGCAAAAAATTGTCGCCCTACGCTCCTAGCGAATATTACGCAAATTACGAGATCTGTGATAAAAATATCGCGTATCGTTATTATTGCGAAATAAAGGAAGCGAAAATTGGTTTTTAAATCTTATTAATTACCGAAATTATATCGGTTATTCGACGAAAAAGACGTAGGGCGTCGTTAAATTTGCGTTTCGATTGTACGCAATTATACTGTTGTACTGTATACAATTGTACTGTATACGACGAAATAGGGCAATAGATTCGTCAAATTAACACAAGTCGTTCAACTGTACTGAGGTAGGTTGGAGATGCTTTTGAAGAGCTGCTGACTCAGGCAAAAATTACGGCAATCGTGCCGGAGATTCGATCCACAATCCTCAACTTACGTCGAGAATTATGAATCGACTGTCTTATCCACTAGACCACGATCAACCGGTTGCCTTTATTAGGAGTCAGTCAGCACATCTCCACCCTCTTTTAAGGAAAGAATTTATGAGAGTTGAGCGAATCCCCGGAAAATCCGATCTTTGATTCGAGAGGGCCACAAGGAAAGTCTTTTTTCTTTCGCATTGTAGTGGGCGCGTCGCCCATTTTATGTCCCTCGGCTCATTATTTTCTCTCTTAATGTTTTAATTTTTCTCTCTGGGCCTCTTCTTTTTCTTGGAAAGAAGAAATTCGACCACTAGTTGGGCGCCAATTGTTACGAGGAAGGACGTTTGGAGATGCTTTTTGAAGAGCTGCTGACTAAGGCAAAAATTACGGCAATCGCGCCGGAGATTCGATCCACAATCCTCAACTTACGTCGAGAATTATGAATCGACTGTCTTATCCACTAGACCACGATCAACCGGTTGCCTTTATTAGGAGTCAGTCAGCACACAACTAACAAAAAATATTTGGGACAATAGATAGACCTCACAATCCTAGCAATAATCGTTAAAGCTTTAGTAAATTAGGTACTCTCAGAAGTTACACTTTTGAAGGGGGTATGACGTCACATGGTGATGCGGACAGAGTGGGGGGGGGCTGACGTCACATCAGCTGGAGAAGGGGAAGGGGGTGATGTCATACATTGGCTGGTGGGGGAGGAGGGTGGGATTACGTCACTCATCCCAGAAGTGGCATAACCCTAACTACTTGACACACCCAGCCGACGCATCTCCTCAGCACTTTGCTTGCACCACACACCATGCCAAGACATGGTCAGTGCTGCCAACCTGAAGTTACCTGCCTTCTGAACGAGCTTCTGAACTGCCATAGAGCTGACAGGGACACACATCATTTTCCCGATTACTGCTTTCGGTCTTTGTACGCCTTAAAACGTTAAGATCAGATGAGAACTCAAAATTTTATTTTCAGCCGATAACATATCTTTCCTTTCTACTTCGTAGAGCCCAGGAAAGTAAAAAGATCTGTCGCACTTTTCACAGAGCTGCAATGGGAACTTTGCGTTTAGTTTAAGCCTGTTTTTCTATTGGTTATTTAATATAAATCTAGCAGGTTGATTAGTGAATGGATTATGGATTATTTGATTCATGTTCGTACATGAGACAACGCCTATGAGCGCGATTGGCGACCACATCGGCTATAATTTGATATTGTGCCTGCCCATCAACACAGTACGCCGATAAGATGAGCCAGACTCAAAACTGAGTTATAGTTATCAAAATACCTTTTGTTTTCCTCAAACAAGCGCTGAGGATTTCCATTGAATTTTGTATATAGAAAGCGCCAAACAACTGAACAGTAATATCACATCGCTGGAAAAATGACGAGTGCGGTGCGATAAATAATCAACAAATTTGGCCAAAATTAATCTGAACCGAAATAAGTGCTTCAATCTGCCAGCTATGACGATGTTTACTCGTATAGCAATCGGGTAATTTTGATTATATACTACCATCTAATTCTTGGCGAACTGTCGCACGTAGATCAACTGCAACTCATTGTCAAGAATCAATTAATCGAGTTTGATCGCCTCTCTCATCTTTCATTATCGTCTTCTTATGTCACCTACGACGACATAAGTAATAATAATAAGTAAGTAATAATTCTCTTTCTCGCAACCTACTACTTTCAGTCGGTTGTTTTATTTAGACAACTTGTGCTGTGGGGTGTTCGTTTCCAATCTAATCACCTCGTTAACGGACATATTCGATCATTTTTAGCATCCAAACAAAGATGACTTGGGCCAGGGCCGACACCCATCCCATCGCCTCATCAATCACCGCGGAGTAGTTTTGTTATTGTTGCCCATTTGCCTCCATCGACCGATTTTGTTTTCTTTTCTTCTTTAATACAAGAAGCAATCAGTTCAATAGGTTCGTTTGAAAAACGTCTAATGAATCCCAACTCCTACCTGTAGGCTCTGACGTGTCTCCTTAGACAGTGTGCGTGGGCACTTTGAGAGACATATCCAATCAGTTGCTGGCTCTTCGACCACCACATTTTGGTTTATTATTCATTCTGATGTCTGATGTTCGTCCGCCATCCGGGGCGTTTTGTGTTGTCTAAAAAATCCGTTCTTTTGCACAAAAATCCCATTTGATATTTAGTTGTGCCCGCTTACTCGGCAATCCGATCGGACGAAGCCCATGGTTGTTATGAGCAAAAACGGGTTAAAAACCCTGAAAATTATTACACAACGGTTTATTATTCGGATAATCAGCTTGACCTAGCATTAATGCTCCGAGACCCATCCTGTTCGATTCAGCATCGAAAAATATCATAATGAAACCCAAAAAAAGGTCGAAAAGAACTGAATCGTAATATTAAAATAAACAAAAAAAACGAAAGTATCTAGAAAAAACTGAATTTTGATATGAAAACATGCACGCTAAATACTAATATCAAAATTTAACCAAAATTCTATGAAAAAACAAAAACAAAATGAGAATGAAACGAAAGAATCTAAAAAAATTGAATCGTATTAACCAAAACGTCGGGGAAATTGGAACGGGGGCGCTCGAAGCGAACCCGGGGGGAGTTGAGTGTTGGGAGGGAAGCGCCTCGAGTGCAGTTGCTTTTTTAATGAGACGGGCGGGGCGGGAGGGAGTTCAAACGACGAAACGCTGTAGCTCCCGCGTTGTACTCCGTTTCGTTAATTTTTTTAACCGTTTTTTGCCCATTACAACCACGGGCTTCGTCCGATCGGATTGCCGCGATGGCGGGCACAACTAGATACCAAATCAGATTTTTGGGCGAAAGAACGAATTTTTTAGACCACGTTAAAGGCACAAAACGGCCCGGATGGGGGACAGCAGACGGACATTGCAAATTTGGAATCTCCATGTCTTGAAACGTAAAGTATCAAATTTTGAGGGGGGGTTGTAAAAAATTTTTCGTGACCGAAAACATAGGGTTATTATTCAGAATGAATAATAAACCAAAAAAAATTTGCCGGCGTTCTGCCAGTGTTTGCATTTACGTCGCGTTTGTTCGTTTCCTAGGCATTTTTTTGTGCTGAATCGAATAGGACGGGTCTCAGAGATGCATGACTGCGTTCAGATGGATAACAGTGAAATCATAGTAAATAATGAGTTAAAGTCCACTACTTGAAGGAACTCGCGGGACAATTTAGCGAACGTTATCATTTCGTAGTTACCCGGAGGTTTTCATACTGAAAACTTAATCAAAATCGTTAGATGTATTTGAGGAAAAGGAGATTTGGTGTTTTGATTTTTTTTGAAAATTAACAAAAACGAAATTTTGGTAGTTTTATCGCAAATACGCCACGTTCTGTATCGCTTTCTACGTATTTTTAAATGCTGGGTCTATTGAAACAATTTTGGGAGGTGTACGACTGCGTCTAGACGGAAAATAGTAAAAGCACGGTAATTATTGTGAGCTAAGTTCTACTAATTGAAAGAACTCGCGGGACAATAACTTCAGCAAAAGTAATAATTTAGTAGTTAGGTAGTGTTTCGTTTCGTTTACTGGTATTTTTCGATGCTGAATCGAATGGAATGGGTCTCAGAGGTGTGAGACTGGGTCAAGCTGTTCTAGGGAATTATAAACCGTTGAGTAATAATTGGTAGGGTTTTACTTTCCTTGCGAAACGACGAGATCAGCGCAATACACGTTGTCAATCCATTCGATTAATAGTCCGTCTTATCATCTTTACGAAAATACTGGTAGTTACATAATGAAATTTTAACACTGCAGTCCTCTCAAGTGTCTATCCTTTCTGAAAAATGCAGGTGGTTGTACAATCAGGTATTTATACGATGAGAATTTAATAGCGCTGGCAACGCCAGAAATTCCGAAATTTCAACCACCGCCGTTTCACTCACTACCATTTCTAAAAGTGTTACCCGATTTCTCGAGAAAAATAATTATTGTCCTTCTCAAAAAATCGGGCGTACAGCCTTATCAATCCTCTGTGTACCAATAGCTCAATAATGGTCAGGGCATGAGTACGAGCAGCACAATACATCCTGGAACCGTTAGCTCTATGCCACCGTGAAGTGGTGTGAGTAAACTGAGTGAAGAATAAATTGAACGAGTAGCCCAGCAGAAACCAGTGAATTTGCTGAGAGCTAGGGAAAGTTGTGTGATGCGTGCACACTTGAAATTTTTGAGTCCGCCACGATCGGGAAACTATCTGCTACGCAACGTCACAAAACTTTCCTCAGCCTTAAGTGCGTTCAGTGATGTTTATTACTCCAGCAACTATTCACATTTCATTCTCACTAAGAAGTTCATTACAACGTTCTACATGGAAACTCATGGCGTTTAAGGTTCCGGCATTTAGCGAGTTGCTTATATGCACACCACGACCATTATTGGGCTCGTAAATGATTAATGAGATCGTTAAAATTATTTTTTCAACTATGTTCGTTAGTAGAGGGAATAGGCCGACTCTGGCGCAGGGGCTAGTGAAGATAACCTGACATTGCGGATAGCCTCAATGAAACCTCCCCTTTTGGAGGGAACCTCCCACTAGAAAGGTAACCTTCTTGGCAAGGGTCGCCGCCACCACTGTGTCGTTGTCAACTGGGTGTGTTATTCTTTTTCTGGATACTTCATACATTATAAATAATTTGCCACTTGTAACAAATTCTTGTTCGCGAATCCATAAAAAAATTGTCTGTGAAGATCAGTATCGAACCCGACTTGCCTGGACGCAAATTATAAATAATTATAAATTATATATAATGTAAGAAGTTTCCAGAAAAAGAATAAGACACCCAGTTGACAATGATGGTGATGGCGGTGACCTTGCCAAGAAGGTTACCTTTCTAGTGGAAGGTTCCCCCCAAAAAAGCAGAGGTTTCATTGAGGTTATCCTCAATGTCATGTTATCTTCATTAGCCCCTGCGCCAGAGTCGGCCTATTCCCTCTACTTTCGTTTTACCATTTTGGAGGTATTGGGTAAAAATTGTGAGCAATGTTATTAAGTGAAACGGCAATGGTTTGAATTCTGGAATTTATGTGATTGATCCTAATTAACTTGTTAACGTAATTTAATATCTACCGTTTCATTTTTCTGATAACGGCTAGTATCATATCGGCAGCATTGGTGTTAGAAGAACCGCGCTAAAATCGATAATTGACGATGTATTGTGCAGCTTTCGTCATTTTCTCACGAAGGAAAATGTCAAGTGCTCCAATATCCAATGGGCAATGACGCGGTTACAACTCGGAAAGAAGCCAGATCCAAACACGCACTATAACTTTTTGTTTGTAATTCTATAACTGCAAAGAAACAATCATTTTTACAGTCCCACAAATAACCTACAGGATGGTGAGGTAGGAGCAAATTAATAAATAACGGAGGGGACTTAGCTGTGGAAGTGGTATTGGTTTACCTTCGGCAAGGGTGGTTGCATTAAGGACTTCAGCAGCTCCTCCTTTAATCCTTTAAATTTAGCGACGAGGAGGGGGTGTAGTAAACCACATTTTTCTTAGCACGTTTAATTCTAATGGAAGGTTTTGGATTTTCAACGTCGACGAGTTTTGTCGATTTCATTCACTTTACTTGGGTGAAGGCAAACCACTCTGAAGGATCATTTACGAATATTTGTACTCAGCACTGGCTTAAATCTAGACGTCATAATAATATCTCGTGTATAGAACAAAATTGTACAAAATATTTGCATCGTAAATACGAAAACAATGTTTAGGAACTCATACTTCAAATTCGTTCAGTTCTGCTCGATAAAACAATTTCGCCATTTCCATCTTCACTTCCACTTGAGTCCTCGACGGTAATTTCCTAAATGTATCCGCATAACTGAGGAACAAATAATCAGTTATATCTAATTTCTCTTCGTTTTGTTGGCTGCCCTCTGCCGCTGGCTTTCTTTTGAGCGTATTTTTGGGCTCACTCTCTCCCCAGTTGGGTTCGGTTGTTTTCTCATCTGCAACGTTCCCGTTTTTGGACGGCTCATTCGTGAGTATCAAATCAATCACTTCATCGTCAGTGTCCACTTCTTCGGAGGAATGTTCCTCTCCGTTTTTGTCCGTTTTGATCCTTTTCGAAAGACTCCACGACGGACCAATTGCGAAAGTTTCGCTAGTGGATGACTCGTCTTGACCAGCGTGGTTTGAGTTTGTTGACGTTTTTTCGAGGTGGTCGTCTAAAAAAGTCAAATGAGAAGCTCTTCCCCATTTCTTGTACTTTCTATTTGTTTTCGTGTCTAGGTAGCTCGCCTTTCGAAACTTAATGTAGGAGTCTCTCAGGTTCTTCCATTTACTTCGCACTGTGTCACCTGTGAACAAAAACTATCGTGTAAATTCAAACTGTTCAACTGACTGACGTGAAAACCTTCTTCATTGATATCTCCTCCTTGTTAGTTACTGTGTTCTGATCTGAAGTATTTATTAGATCTTGTTCTCATGATACTCAACAGTTTGATAAAAGAGTACACAACTTTGTATAACGTGCGTAGTTCCCTTCATGGCACTTCTGTGATCAGTGACGTAATCTCCACCCTGCTGATATCACGGCATCCCCCCCCCCCCCAACCTATCATCATGTGACGTCATACCCCCTCCAACTGTGTAACTTTTAAGAGGATCCCCCCCCCTCCCAGCAAGTATTTTAGGGCTCGACGTGTGCTCGAGATTTATTTGTGTGTACACGTGTACTGTGGGGGGAAATTGGGTTCGGGGGACTTAGGCGTTAGCGCAATAATTGGTAGGGGTATGACGTCACGATCGACTGAGGAGTTTCACTAATTTTTTGGGTGGGCATGACGTCACAGATACTCTTAGAAATAACTATAGTAGAGAGGAGTGTGACGTCACACGAGGGGGTTGATCCACTCAAAAGTTATAGCAGTGGTGGGGGCCATGATTTTGCAATCTACTCTGAAGTTGCGCCAATGGTGGGGACATGACGTCACATGATGATGTTGACACTGGGAGGGGGGGGGAGATCCTCATAAGGCCGCTTTACACGTAACGATAAATTGTTCCAACTTATCGTATAATAAATTGGAAGGGGGGAAGGCTGTTTACACACTACGATCGGTCAAACGATTTGGCGCAACCAACCTCATCAAATAAGCTTTTGCCATGGAGGAAGCAGCATTGTGGACGGTGATGAGTTGTTTGGCGAAAGGTCGAAGTGGAGTCGTGAGTGGCTGCTGAAGAAGAGAGAATACTCTCGTGTAAATCTGTTAAAGGAGCAGCTGACGAATGAACCGAATGACTTACGGAATTATTTGCGAATGGACGAGGAAACCTACGTAGAATTATTAACATTAGTTTCTCCGTTTATATCATAGTCGGATGAGAAGAGCTATATCGCCACACGAAAGAGCTACTCTACGATTTCCTGCCACTGAGTAACAAGAGCTGAGGGCAACAAGAACTGAGTAGGGGTGCAGGGCAAGCGCAAACTGGGCGGAGATTGGACCGATAAGCTTGGGTGATGGGAAATGGGCCCACATGTGGCCACGACTCAGGTCGCTGTTCCCTCGGCTTTGGCTGATGCCCTGCAGTCTCTCTCTTGGACCGATAAGTGGGAGAAACCTTTACACGTTCAAACAAGTTGTTACAATTCCCAGAAATTGATGCCGGCCGGCTCCAACCTTCCAACCCAACTCCAACTCCGATAAATCGTTAGGATTTCCCATTTAAACGTAACGATAAATTGGATCGATCCGATCTTTACTATAAATCGTATGATTTATCGTTACGCGTAAAGCGGCCTTTAGGCGTGGCGTCACATGATTATTGTGATGGGGGGTAACGTCATATCAGCTGGGTGGTGTGGAGGTGGGGGATTACGTCACTGATCCCAGAAGTGCCATGTAGGGAACTACTAACGTGTTAGCGTAACGTGTATGTGTATTTCGAAGAGTTAGACTTTTATCTTTATTCGCTTCCTCTGGAAAAATTAAGTTGTCTTAAGTCACAGTTTTCATTTGCTTCGCTACCCGTATGATCCCTACCATCCCTTGTTAGGCAGAGGCATCTTGTCCTCGTATCAACAGAAAGCTCATGTTGACACTACCCCCATTGACTGTGGGATCTTTGTGAAAACTGAATTTCGAGGTATTGCTCGTCGTATGTTTGTGACGAAGTAAAGTTGGAGATGCTTTTGAAGAGCTGCTGACTAAGGCAAAAATTACGGCAATCGCGCCGGGGATGCGATCCACAACCCTCAACTAACGTCGAGAATTATGAATCGACCGTCTTACCGCAAGACCCGCTTGCCTTTGATAGGAGTCAGTCAGCACATCTCCCCCCTCGTCTATTAACCGCTACTCCTGGAGCGAACTCATTTTTTTTAGGGAAAGAATTCCGATCTTTGATTCGAGAAAGGCTACAAGGAAAGTCTTCGTTCCCTCGCATTGTAGTAGGCGCGTCGCCCATTCCACCTTCGCGCTGGAACTTTCACAGCGTCAGCGAATCCCGGACCCGAGAACTCGTCTCATTATTTTTCTCTCTTAATTTTTTAATTTTTCTCTCGGGGCCTCTTCTTTTTCTTGGAAAGAAGAAATTCGACCACTAGTTGGGCGCCATTGTTACGGGGGGAAGGAAATTTGGAGATGCTTTTTGAAGAGCTGCTGACTAAAGGCAAAAATTACGGCAATCGCGCCGGGGATTCGATCCACAATCCTCAACTAACGTCGAGAATTATGAATCGACCGTCTTATCCACTAGACCACGATCAACCGGTTGCCTTTGATAGGAGTCAGTCAGCACATGTTGTTCCTAATAATTATGTTTTTAAATTGTGTTAACATTATACATTGCCATTGAGCTTATACCTGTAGTACTGCTGTAGCGAGGGTTATAAACATCGGCAAACAGTTCATTGGGTATGAATAGCTCAGCTAGAAAAATCTCTTCGTCCAGAATTGAGGCTCAGCAGGACACTCAGTGCAACAGGAATGTCAACACTAGACCATGGGCAAGATGGACATGTTAAAAAATACCAACCAATTACTGCTGTTTGCTTATTTAGTATCCGTTCAATTAAGTCTCAACTAAATGAAATATCCAAAAAGGCCTTTTGATTAAACCGAGGAAAGGAAAAAACTAACAAAAGCGGGGCAGTTGAAATTACGCTTCAGAATCAGCTCACTTTTTCGTATTAACATGAAAGGAAATGAAATGGCTTTTGGATTAGAAGTAATATGCTTTCATGACGCTCTCCGTGGAAGGAGAGAAACAATCTTAGCAATGCTCACCCGTTTCCTTCTGTTCTTTTCAGCCAACTGAGCCCCACCATCGTGCCTGTAGACTGATCCCCCATATCCCTCATCAGTTGTATTCGTATTGTTTGTTTCAGCAATGCAATTGACGAACCACCATTTCCTTATTGCAACTTCAATGTGTCGCTTCCCCATTCCGCACATTGTGCACTTCCAGACTAGGCCAAACAAGAAACACGCGGTGCCTCATGGTATCTTTTTTTTTTTCATTGGACGAACCGTCTGGTCTGACTGCTTCCAAGCAAGCCATTAACCGTGTCGCCTAATTTTAAAAAAAAAAGGTAGAAGAGATCGCTGCAGAACCCTCCGTAGCAATTGTCATCAAAGTATGTAGGAAATGTTGGAGCATGATGGATAGGAAACTCAAGATATGCCATAACAATTAATGGTTCCGGATTCTGAGGTATTCGCCTCTGCGTGCTTTTAGCGCGACAAAGACACCACTGGCCCTGGTCCTGTAGCTGTCGCAATCGCGAACTGGCGACGATACTCCAATGACTACTATAATACTCCATTAAACCACCCCCCCGCTCGTGTCAATTGCTGAGGGTTCGCTGGAAGTCCCCGTCCTAATTTCCCCGACTCTTTTTGCCCGACGGGGCGGAGGAAGGTTGGGGCCACTTCCTCCGCACACCCCTACATCGAATCATAAATGCCTACAGACGTTTACGGGCGCCTGGCGCCGGGGGAATATTTAGTTTCCGTAGTTCCATTGTAGTCAGATCATGTTTCGTATGGTTTACTAGTATTTTTCGATGCTGAATCGAATGGAATGGGGCTTGGAGCAGTAATACTAGGTCAAGCTGGTCATGAGAATAATAAACCATTGTATAATAATTTGCAGGGTTTTTTTCTTGACAAACAAAACCACACAGCAAATGAGTTCATGCATAGACAAGCCTGGTACACCAGTCTGACCATACTTCTCAATTATCACCGGGTTATTTACCATTATCAGGTCCAATAGGATTGAGGAGTGTGTAGTATGGTAAGTAGGCATTAAGTTTACATGGGTAATGTCATGGGCTTCCATCAATTTCATCAATTGTCTCGAATAGGCGTTATTTGTCATTAGGTCGGCATTGAAATCACCCATAACGACAATATCCTGATGCACAGCCTGAATTTTTCTGATCGCGTCGAAGACTTCTTTAATCCTGCCATGTTTCGGAGGCCTACAAACAACCCCAATCACAAGCCGAGATCCATTCCCGTTTACTTCAATACAGATGTATTCCGGACCCTTGGAGTATTCTGACTTAGATCTAGAAAGTTCGACGAAATCAAAAGTTGATCTGACTAAAAATGCTACTCCACCCCTTTTTTTCATTGGACGAACCGTCAGGTTTGACTGCTTCCATGGAAGCCATTAACCGTGTCGCCTAATTTAAAAAAAAAAAAAAAAGGTAAAAGAGATCGCTGCAGAACCCTCCGTAGCAATTGCCATCAAAGTACGAGTATGTAGGAAATGTTGGAGCATGTTGGATAGGAAAATCAAGATTAGCCATAACCATTAATGGTAACGGATTCCGAGGTGATCGCCTCTGCGTGCTTTTAGCGCGACAAAGACACCACTGGCCCTGGTCCTATAGCTGTTGCAATCGCGAACTGGCGACGATACTCCAATGACAGGCGGTCTCGCGTGTCTCTCCGGTCTGGGTCGCGGCGGGAATGGTGATTGCGCATTTTTAAGGGACATTTTTCATAATTTAGCTAGTCTTTACTGCGAGATTGTCACGGGTGGTTGGAATAAGTGAGCCAAAATCGGTATTGCTCGCTCGATTATTGACACCCTATTAGTCGTTTCAGTTTTGAATGCGCAGCCTCAGTTGTGACCTGAATGTGTGTTTACAGTCCCGATATATATGCAGCGTTTTCTTGGAATAGTTTTAAAATCAACTTACAAGGAAGACCCAACTGGTCGGCAATTTCCATCCACTTCTCGTGCCTCCTCGACGCGCTTTTGTACTCGGGGTCTTGGGTGTCGTAGAGGCAGGGCTGCTCCCGGACGAGGCGTATCATATCTTCCACAATCCCTGGGTCCATTCTGCCCAACTCTCTCTCTCTCTTTCTGCCAGGCGTGAACCACGAACCGTCCTAAGCCGCGACGCGGTAACAACTACCGCGCTCTGCCCGCCCTCTTTTCCAAGTCTTGAGCCCGCGACGCGTTCCCTGCTCGCCCCGCCCCACTCGACCGCTGGCCGATGGCGGTCTCCTGAACCGCAACGACCGCATCAAAGAGTTTCGAACGAAACTTCCCACTAGCGGCCTTACATTTATTGTATTATATTTATCCCCCCCCCCCCCCCCACTAACTCTCAACACGAAACGACTCATATACTCAGCATTAATTCGCCCCATTCGGGAATACGGTTACATTTTCGAGTTTATGTAGCAAAGTAAAAACATAAAATGTCAATAACAATTATTTAATTGATAATTTAATATTGTTTGACATTTTACGAGGGACGTCCCAAAAGTAAGTTCCGATCATTTGTAAATCCGTGGGAAAATGCCGTAGGGAAAAAATTCCAACAGGGATACTTCGTGTTACATCTGGTGGCAACACTGAATTTTTCTTATGTAGCTATCACTTGTTGCGGCTTATCAGCACCAGTGTAAACATGGCTGCTACATTGAAAACCCGTCAAATTGTGAAATCCGTTCGGTGATCGGTTTTTTATTTTCCTTGCTCTACGAAGTAGAAAGGAAAGTTATGTAATCGGCTGAAAAAAAGATTTTGAGTTCTCTTCAGATCTTTACGTTTCAGACCCCCCTGAGTTCGAAAAACACTATTTGGGAAAATGGTCTGTGTGTCTGTGAACGATTTTTAGAGAAAACCACCGAACCAAATCAGCTCAAACTTCATATCTCGCCCGCAGGTCATCATGGGACGCCAAAATAAGGGTATGAACGAAATTCACCGAAATTTAACTATAGTTATCATAGTGATCAAAACACCAAATATTTTTTTCTCAAAAACGACTCTAACGATTTTGATTAAATTTTTTATATTGATAGCTCTTAATAAGGCAATTATACCATGAAATTTCCATTCGTGGGAAAATGACTAGAGCAGCACAATAAATTACCTAAACTTTCGACGAAATCGATTTTAGCGCAGTTTTTAGAGAAAACCACCGTACCAAATCAGCTGAAACTTGATGTCTAGCCTACAGGTTACCATGGGACGCAATAATGAGGGTATGGGCAAAATCCATCGAAAGTTGACTATAGTCGTCATAGTGATCAAAACACCAAATTTTTTTTCTCAAAAACGGCTCCAACGATTTTAATTACATTTTTTATATTGATAGCTCTCAATAAGGCAATTATACCATAAAATTCTCATTCGTGGGAAAATGACGAGAGCAGCACAATAAATTATCAAAATTTTCGACCAAGAGCTTTTTTCGCGCAGTCTTTTCCTTATAAACTCCGCTGGAATTCTTGTAGAATCTTAAAAAAATTTGGTATTGTAGTCCAATCCAATACCTAAAGGGTGAGTGTTTAAAAACGCTCATGAGGTACATGGGGCTCACTCCAGAAATTCCTGAACTTCAACTACTGCCGTTGCGCTTACTACCAGTTCTAACAGTTATTTTCCAATAACTCTGCAAAAGTGATTACTATCCTTTTTTCAAAAAATCGTGTTTACAGCCTCATTAATTATCTGTGTACCAATTGCTCAATAATGGTCCTGCAATGAGTACGAGCAGCACAATTAATTGCGGAACTGTAAGCGCTACCGCTTCCTGCTGCCGTAAAGCGTTGTTTGACCAAGTTCGAATTAACTGAGTGATAAATGAATTGATTGAATAGAATTAGCCATGTACACAAGTGAATTGACGTAGAGCTAAGGAAAGTTGTGTGTTGCAACGCACCAGATATTTAGTTTTTGAGAATGTTTCTGTGCCCGAAATTTACCGCAGACTCTCTTCAGCGTATGGAGAAGGGGTCAAGAGCATCGAAATGGTCCGTAAGTGGAAGAGAAGTTTCCTGGAAGGGCGGGAAAGTGTGCACGATGAACAGCGAAGTGGGCGCCCTTCCACTTCTCGTGGAGAGGACGCAGTTTCTGCAGTTCGCAAGCTTTTGGAGGAAGATGCGCGCTTTACTCTAAGTGATATTGTCGAGAAAGTGCACAACAAGCATCAATTGACTCGTTCTTCAGTACACCGAATCATTAGGGAAGATCTCAAGTTCTCGAAAGTGTGTGCAAGGTGGGTGCCTCGCCTCTTGACCGACGAGCACAAGGAAAACAGGTTGGATGCAGCACACAGGTTTTTTGAAATGTTGGAAGGTGAAAGTGAGTCTCTTTACTCTCGAATTGTTACTGGTGATGAGTCCTGGGTCCACCACTCAACCCCCCAAACAAAAAAAAACAGAGTATGGTGTGGAAAGCTCCTGACCAAAGTGCCCCCAAAAGGTGGAACATTCGGCTGGAAAGGTGATGGCAACTGTCTTTTGGGACCCCCGGGGTGTTCTTTTGGTCGATTACCTGGAAAGAGGCACGACCATAAATGCCGAAAGGTGTTGCCAGGTGCTCAGAGACCTGAAAAATGCCATAAGGCGCAAAAGCCCGGGCATGCTGCGGAAAAAAGTGTTGCTGTTCCACGACAATGCGCGACCCCATTCAACAAAAATCACCCAACATTTGCTTGGAACATTTGATTGGAATGTTTTCCCCCACCCCCCCATACTCTCCAGACCTAGCAACGAGTGACTTCTTCCTTTTCCCCCTCCTCAAAGTCCACCTGGCGGAAGAAAGTTCCGTACGAACGCCGAACTCGAAGCCGCGGTCTCGGAATTCTTCAAACAAAATGACGCAGAATGGTACAAGGGGTTACGTAAACAGGCACCACGGTACCAAAAATGCATCGATCGGAATGGCGACTACGTCAAAAATAAAGTAGATCCATACCTTTAAGAATAATTTTTTTTTCTTCAAATTGGTTGAGTTTTCGATTTTTCCCAGCACTTCGGAACTTACTTTTGGGACGTCCCTCGTATGTTTTTACTTTGCTACATAAACTCGAAAATGTAACGCGGGCTATGTAACGGAGAAGCGTCACGAAATATCGAATGGTTGAAGTGTAACGCTTGGTAACGTCTGTTACAAAATCTAACGCTTGGTAACATCACACGTTTTAATAACCTCAGTGACCAAGTGATGATGTCAATTGAAGGGCACTGGGGAAAAACGACTTCAGTCCACTTTTTCGTCAAAACGAGTCTGAGGTGCCATCGAGTAGCATTTTGGAAGTACTGTAGTATGACTGAATCGAAAAATGACAAGAGTGACTTGAGTCCATAGAAAATATCTGGTGCGTTGCAACACACAACTTTCCTTAGCTCTACGTCAATTCACTTTGCACATGGCTAATTCTATTTAATCAATTCATTTATCACTCAGTTAATTCGAACTTGGTCAAACAACGCTTTACGGCAGCAGGAAGCGGTAGCGCTTACAGTTCCGCAATTAATTGTGCTGCTCGTACTCATTGCAGGACCATTATTGAGCAATTGGTACACAGATAATTAATGAGGCTGTAAACACGATTTTTTAAAAAAAGGATAGTAATCACTTTTGCAGAGTTATTGGAAAATAACTGTTAGAACTGGTAGTAAGCGAAACGGCAGTAGTTGAAGTTCAGGAATTTCTGGAGTGAGCCCCATGTACCTCATGAGCGTTTTTAAACACTCACCCTTTAGGTATTGGATTGGACTACAATACCAAATTTTTTTAACATTCTACAAGAATTCCAGCGGAGTTTATAAGGAAAAGACTGCGCGAAAAAAGCTCTTGGTCGAAAATTTTGATAATTTATTGTGCTGCTCTCGTCGTTTTCCCACGAATGAGAATTTTATAGTATCATTGCCTTATTGAGAGCTATCAATATAAGAAATTTAATCAAAATCGTTGGAGCCGTTTTTGAGAAAAAAAATTTGGTGTTTTGATAACTATGATAACTATAGTTAACTTTCGGTGGGTTTGGCCCATACCCTTATTTTTACGTCCCATGGTAACCTGTAGGCTAGACATCAAGTTTCAGCTGATTTGGTACGGTTGTTTCTCTAGAAACCGCGCTAAAATCGATTTCGTCGAAGATTTTGATAATGTATGGTGCTGCTCTCGTCATTTTCCCACAAATGGGAATTTCATGGTATAGTTATCTTATTAAGAGCTACCAATATTAAAAATTTAATCAAAATCGTTAGAGCCGTTTTTGAGAAAAAAAATATTTGGTGTTTTGATCACTATGATAACTATAGTTAACTTTCGGTGGATTTAGTTCATACCCTTATTTTGGCGTCTCATGGTAACCTGCGGGCGACATATCAAGTGTGAGCTGATTTGGTACGGTGGTTTACTCTGAAAATCGTTCACAGACACACATACACATACACAGACACACAGACCATTTTCCCAAATAGTGTTTTTCGGACTCAGGAGGGTCTGACACGCAAAGATCAGAAGAAAACTCAAAAAAAAAAATTTCAGCCGATTACATAACTTTCCTTTCTACTTTGTAGAGCCAAGGTAAGTAATAAGCGCAAGAACATTCGCCCTGCTAGGGAAAAACGACGTGAGTCCGAGCGCGCCATGGGAAAAACGGCTTCAGTCCTTATATATTATGCCGTATTCTACACTTACGACGAATCTATTGCTCGAAAAGGAGCTGACGACGTTTGTTCAATGATGCACCACTTCTTTTGCCACATTTTGCCAATGGAGGTTAGGTAGCTGGCAAATTTTTGTGACTCATGTTCTGGGCAAAACAAGAACTTCACTGTTATACGATTTTTACACTTTATGGTTGTGCAAGAGAAACGATTCGAGGCAGTGAAAGTTATATTTCCGATACGTGGCCATTCCTACCTTGAATGCGATCGGAACATGAGTCTTATTAATCAAAAAACGTACGCAGAGACGGCAGATGACTGGAGGGAAGAATTCAAAAGCTGTCGTATAAAACCGAACCCATTCCAAGTGGACAAAATTTTGAATTTCAGAATTGGACTGCCTTTCTTTCTCCACTAAACGCTGCAAAATGCCCCTTCCCTACCCGGCCGGTCAGAATACTGAAATTCGGAAATGAAAATCCCGGTGAGATTCTGCACAAGGCAGCATTCACAGGTATGTACCAATAATCTACGCTATTTGCGAAAAAGTCCACAAAAACCACATCAAGAAGGAGGACGTCAAACAGCGCGGTGATGTTAACCAAATTGTACACAGGTCAGATACCTATCAAGAAAGTGGGACGATTTACAAGCGCTTACATCATTCCTTGTAAAACCAGAAGCTAAGGACTTCTACCGATGTTTGACATACATCAACCAACCAGAAGAAAGTGAGGACGAATACGTTGATAATCCACCGATTGACGCCTAATGCCGGGGAAAAGTGACATCAGTCCGTATATTCCTGAGAATATTTTCAAAATTTGATTGTGGAAAATCTTATCAAAAACTTATTTTGCTTGATACGAGTTTTAATAAACATATTTCTGATCAAATGCTGATTTTTGCGTATTTTTTTAATGAGTCTGAAGTATTGTTATTAGTTGGGAAACTTTGAATTTGATTTTCCTCAAATTCCGTCTGACGGGACTTAGGTCATTCTTCCCCAGTGCCCTTCAGTTATCATTGCATAAAAACAAAAATAAAAGACATAAAATGTCCCTAGTGGTTGCGTACTTGTACGAAAGCTGTACCCACCGTTTGTGTTTCTAGTTTGATATTATTTCAACTTAACCAAAGGCAATTTTATGCAGCTATTTAGGTAGTTGGGTTTTCGTCAGATATTTGTGTGTGCATTTGTGAGGGTTTCATTGTATTGGCGACGTTTCGGGGTTTCGAATGGCAAGTGCTGCCTTCCCGTGTTGCTGCCGAAGTCCCTCGACAATGAAGGAACGCTCTCAATGAAACTGAATACATTGGAGTTTCGTATCTTATCGGCTCGAACAACCTTGAGTTTCTTATCTCCGGTTATTTTCGTTGTTGTTCCCCTGCCCAAACCTCCCGTTTTTTTCTGTATAGTGAGCGTTATTAAAAAGTAAACACGTTCGTTTTATCTCGCAGATAAGGAGCGCCTGAGTGAGTTCATTCTCATCCCACGCGTTCAACGGATAACCAACGATAAGGCGTCTTTCTACAGTTTTATTAGTCGGTGGTTCTGCCGAGTGCCGGTTTCCTGATAACTCACCTGATCCCGCTCCAGTTCTCAACTTCTTAACAATATGAACGTAGGATGAATATATAGAGAACCCACACGATATGCTGACTGCCTGTCGTCTAAAATATCGTTTTCACTGCTGGTAGACACACTTGGCGAATATTTTTGCGGGGACGCACAGAATACTTACTGGTCTGAAATCGCTCACACCCAGTGGCTTCTCTACTTTTTTCAAAGGCTGAATAGCAGCTTGCTTCCAGCATCCAGGATAGATCCCTGTTTTGACGGACTCATTAAAGATGTGAGTGAGCACCGGACTTATCACATCAACTAGTCGAAACTCCATCGATTCCTACGGCGCTCGACTTAATGGACGAAATAACTTTTTCCACCGTGCACTGGTCAATTACACTGGACTCGAAATGATTAGTTCGAACCCTGGCCATAGTTCTGTACTCTTCTATCAACCCCGGCAAGCATGACTTCCCCCTTTTACGACCAAAATGTTCGTTCAGCTCATCAACCGGCACAGGCTGCACATCCGGAATTGCGATCCGATTTCCAAATCCCATGCCCTTGACTGTTTTCCAAAAGTCCCTAGGTTGGCGCGACGACTCAAAAAGCTCGCGAAAATATAGAATTTTGGCATTTCTCATCTTTTGCTTTAATTTGTTCCGCGCTGATCTCAAGGTGTTCTTATTTTCATTCGTTCTTGACCTGAGAAACGCTTTATAGGCATGTTCCGATTCGCCATTAATGTTCTTATGTCCTCAGAAATCCAAGGAGTGGGAGGGTGTTTTGGTTTAATTTCTATTAATGGGCAATGGCGATCATAGAGAGAAGTTACCATATTATTGAAAACACCCACCTTCCCGTCCACACTCTTCTCTGCGTAAACCTTCCCCCAATTCATTGCTTTTGCTTCAGCAATAAATACGTCAGTTTTAAAGTTCTTCCTATGTCTAATCATTTCGGTTAACCGTTTTTACTTTCCTTGGCTCTACAAAGTAGAAAGGAAAGTTATGTAATCGGCTGAAATTTTTTTTTTTTTGAGTTCTCTTCAGATCTTTACGTTTCAGACCCTCCTGAGTCCGAAAAACACTATTTGGGAAAATGGTTGTGGGTCTGTGTGTGTGTGTGTGTGTGTCTGTGAACGATTTTTAGAGAACGCCAGCGTACCAAATCAGCTCAAACTTCATATCTCGCCCGCAGGTTACCATGGGACGCCAAAATAAGGGTATGAACAAAATCCACCGAAAGTTAACTATAGTTATCATAGTGATCAAAACACCAAATTTTTTTTCTCGAAAACGGCTCTAACGATTTTGATTACATTTTTTATATTGATAACTCTCAATAAGGCAACAATTCCATAAATTCCCATTCGTGGAAAAATAACGATAGCAACACGACAAATTATCAAAATTTTCGACGAAACGCGTTTTTAGCGCAGTTTTTTCCTTTTAAACTCCGCTGGAATTTTAATAAAAATTGGAACGGCTGGAATGTTAATAAAAATTGGTATTGTAGTCCAATCCAATACCTAAAGGGTGAGTGTTTAAAAACGCGCATGAGATACATGGGGCTCACTCCAGAAATTCCTGAGTTTCAACTACTGCTGATCCGCTTACTACCAGTTCTAAACGTTTTTACCCAATAACTCTGCAAAAGTAATTACTATCCTTCTTCAAAAAATTTGTGTACCCAGCCTCGTTAATTATCTGTGCACCAGCTGCTCAATAATGGTCCTGGAATGAGTACGAGCAGGACAATAAATTCCGGAACCGGTAGCGCTACCGCTTTCTGCTGCCGTAAAGTGTTGTTTGTCAGTTCAAATGAACTGAGAGGTAAATGAATTGAGTGAGTAGAATTAGCCATGTACAAAGTGAATTGACGTAGAGCTAAGGAAAGTTGTGTGTTGCAACGCAGCAGATATTTTATCATCATTATCTTATCTACCATCGCCGTGTTTTTTCATACCTCTTATACATACCGTTTTATCCTTTTTTACCACCACCAACCATACCTACTACCAAATTCAGTCTTCGACATCGTTTATACCTACTTTCTTCAACACCAACCTCATCCGCAAGCCTATAAAAACTTTTAGCTGCTGAGAGTTATCCGTGGGTGGAAGAAGTAAATTTAACCAAACAACTGTCTCCAAAGCACTGTTTTATTTTATTAATTTAGATATTTAATCGGAAAATTGAAGTGTTTCTTTTCTGTTCGATTATATTTCGTTTTTCCATTATGCAAGCCGTATGTTTTTTGTTGTTAAATGTTTATTAACACCTTTTATAACGGCATATTAGAATTAGCCCCCTGTTCATCAGGACAAGGCTCTTAATAGCCCAACCAACTAACTGTATTCGACCAAACTCTCGGAGTGTCTTTTAGCAATCTATACTCACATTTTGTATTTCGTGATTAGTTCGGTATTTTTCTTGACAAACAAAACCACACAGTTAATGAGTTCATGCATAGACCAGCCTGGTACACCAGTCTGACCATACTTCTCAATTATCACCGGGTTATTTACCATTATCTGGTCAAATAGGGTTGAGGAGTGTGCAGTATGGTAAGTAGGCATTAAGTTTACATGGGTAATGTCATGGGCTTCCATCAATTTCAGCAATTGTCTCGAATAGGCGTTATCTGTCATTAGGTCGTCATTGAAATGACCCATAACGACAATATCCTGATGCACAGCCTGAATTTTTCCGATCACGTCGAAGACTTCTTCAATCCTGCCATGTTTCGGAGGCCTACAAACAACCCCAATCACAAGCCGAGATCCATTCCCGTTTACGTCAATGTATTCCGGACCCTTGGAGTATTCTGACTTAGATCTAGAAAGTTCGACGAAATCAAAAGTTGATCTGAACATAAATGCTACTCCACCCCTTGACCGAGAGAGAGAGAGAGAGAGAGAGAGAGAGAGAGAGAGAGAGAGAGAGAGAGAGAGAGAGAAGCGGTTAAACTTACCCTATTTTTACAGTACATGGCACAAGTCATGGTTGTGTGTAGAATATTTTTTAATATTGTTTCTTTATTTTATTATTACATAAATAACTGCTTGTTCCACGGTGGCTCATTGTAGAAAATAACTCCAAGTAAAGTCACCTATTTCGCTCGACGAAGTAGAAAGTAAAGTTATGTTGAGTTCTCTTCAGATCTTTACGTTATAAGACCTACTGAGTTCGAAAAACACTATTTGGGAAAAAGGGTCTGTGTGTCTGAGAACCAAACTAGATATCGGTAAATTCCCAATACAATGGCCGCGGGTACATTTGCGTGGAACTCCGGTTTGCGATTCTGAACGGTTTACTTGCGTCACTGATACTGGCGAGCCTAACAGTAGCGGTAAGAGTTGAGCAAAGATTTGTCGTAAAAGTGAATGTAAACAACGCGCGCGAAAGAAACGGGATTTAAACAATGGAGAGAGCGCGAAACTGAGTCGAAGTGAACGAAAAAACATAAAGTGCGCGTCTAATGCAACAGACATTGAAGACCACAAAAATAATAAATATCACTCGCGTAATGCAACAGAACAGACATTGACGACCACAAAAATAACAAAAAATATCACTCACCTCTCAAGTTACGTATTCGAACTTTGAGGGGGATAGGCTTCTTCCAGTCGGTCACGGTGTTCCTGGAAACATTCGGATCTATCGCACTCATCTCCGACAGTAATCCCATTACCCAATTAAGGGTGAGAAGCATGACGTCAGTCATACTCAACTTACCTAGGCTGAACCACCCCTTACGAATTGACCGTTTAGAGTTGTGGCCATCCCGTCTACACTTCCGTTCACAACCATCCAAGGAACCAGCCTTTGGAGACAATTTCATCCACGCACCACATTCAGGACATTCATACTTCTCTGAGATAAAACCGACCCTCATACACCAATCCACAACACTCCGTAAGCCTTCCAATCTCAATCGATGGATCAAATCGGTATTAATTGGCCCATTGGCTGGTCGAATAATATCACAAAAAATAAACGCGAAGAGGGCAGTGGGGAAAGCACTAAAGCAGGAGAATCCGGACGGGCGCGAAAAAAATTGGATACGTAACCAAGAAAGAAAGGAGAAAGGCGCATGCGGTGGCGGAAACTCGACAACTGAAGGACGATATTTCGGTTACGACGGAAATTTGCCGAAGGGTGGGATTCGCGGAATGATTCCATAGTTCAAGGGTTAGTCGAACGATTTAAATCATATTTTGAAGAATACTAGCGCTAGAAAGTTGCCAGTTTCACATGGACTGGAAAGACATGGTCCAGACGAAACCATGCACGCTCTCCAAAATGTCTTGCCTACGACTGCCAGAGCTCTTCCAGTGGATTGTACATTAAAAAAGTTGGCGAAGCTGGTGAAAGTTGAGCCTTCGAGGGACTGCGGGTGTTGGATGTAACTGCCACTTCTGTTCGTGCCAAAACGCAGCCTGTGGCTTGTGCTCTGTCCTCGATCTACAAGCACGTGGCTCACAGTCCGTGGTCCGTAGTTAGTTGGTCGGAGACGCGTCTATTGTTGCGTTAGGGCACGCTTCTACAGCAGTTGTTATTGCTCAGTATTTTCCACATTATTCTAGTCAGTGGTGGTAGGGGTGGAGGGAGATGGAAAGAAAAAGAGATTCTTTCGGCTCAGAACTTCCGACTCAACTGGCGCAGTTGGTTCTTGCGATTAGAACTGGAAATACTAGCAGATGCCGGTGTAGAGTGTACATTAAAACAGCACCTTAGGGATTCTTTGAGAAGCAGTCTTTGAAGTCCCGTCGAGTTGGAGATTCTTCGAGCGTTAAATTTCCATTCTCATTAATTTGTTACGTTGAAAGTGCTTTTTCAAATTGAACTTTCAGTTGAGCAATCGCGAAGTTTTCTGAATAAGTGATCAACTAACAATTTCCTCAGGCAAAGTCTTGTTTTTAGTGAGTAAATCGAGGGGTGGAGGTTGGGGGTTGAGGTCGACGGCTTTCTGCGCCGCTTTCAAAGATATTTTATCTCGTCAATTTTCCCCGTGGAAGGATAAATTGAGATGAAAAGCCATCATCTTCCACTTCGATCACCGATTTCAGAGAGAGAAACAGCGACTCTTATGAATGATTCATTGCCGAGGAGCAGATGCATTTTTCATGGAACGTTGCTACACTGTCTCATGTCAATCCGCCAATGTTGTCGAAACCGCTTTTGAATTGAATAGGATGACGGCGAACTTCACCTGCAGTTGCTAATTCGAATTCTGGCTCTTGATGCGTATTTTGCATTTTCTTTCAAGCCGAGGCCGATGAACGTTCAAGTCGTGTAATGACTTCCTGCTGTTCTTTTTGTGGAGGGTCTGATGTTTTGCGGGACTTTGCTACGCAGAGGTTGAGCATGGTGCTCTGTGTGCGCGGGGAGTTGCAGATAGGCGGCGGTTGAACTGCCACAGTGTTTATTGTGTGTCCTCTAAGGTTAAATTTAATACTACATCCCGCCATTACATTCTCATTACAAACGGCCGATAGAAGGTGTGGCTCACATACCCCTTCACGAATGATAATAATCCGCAGGGAGCTATACTTCGGGAATAGGCGGCAAGTCCTCGATCGTTAACCTGGAAAAATGGTGTCAACGTCCACTAGGCCTTTCCACTGTCGGTGAACTCAATCGATGTCAGATTTCAATGAGTGAACGTCAAACTCGGTCTGTAATAGTTAGTGCCCTCCTTTGTCGCTCGACCCTTTCTGTACTACTTTTTCATGTTGTTAGGTTCATGAACGAATCACAGTATTAATTTCAACTTTATGTATGTAATAAATGACAATGTACTAAAGTTAACGTACCTGTTAGTGAGTCCGTCTCCTCTGGCTTGTGAGTTACTGTGCCCACAGTAACTCACAAGCCAGAGGAGACGGACTCACTAACAGGTACGTTAACTTTAGTAATTTGCCTACTGGCGGACATAACCCAATTTCTTTAATACCAAATGACAATGTCACCCATAAGGAGTGCGTCACATTTTGCATCTGCCGCGTGATCGAAGAGCCAACTCGATAATCGAAGTGGACCGCAGTCGCGGAGACAGATGAAAGATATGCTATCATAGTGCACCGCGTTGTCTAATTGAAGTGACATTAAGTTAACTCTACAATTGAACAATACCGGAATAGGATCTTTAAATGTAGTTTCTCGTTATTTCAGGTGAGATAATCTTTATATTCTATAGTTTTAAAATAAAAGCTCGTTATTTCAGAGAAACGCATCTACATCCTTATTCCATTGACGGAGATCGGAGAGATATTATAAAACTACATTTTCTGCGACTAATTCTCGGAAGATGAAGAAGTTGAGATTTGATTTCGTTGTGAAGCAAACGGCAGATGGGAAATCGAATGTAATACGCATCACGTCTATAGCAACACCCGCCGGACAGGTCTTCGAGATACCACCCGAATCACAACCGGAAAGCCAACACAGCGTAATCACAAGCACTTCACACTTCGCCAAAATAAAGAAATCATTAACAAAACGGCATCAGACCAGAAAAATCTGGATCAATTTAACGGAGGACCTGGCCAAAACCTATTTGGATGATGACGAAAATATTCAGTTCAACGAGATTTATCTCGAAGAAATTACAAATAAAACGATTGACGCCGAACCTACCCCCAGAAGCTCGAGTCCAGTGTTGGAAAAGCTTTTGAAGGAAGACATTGCTTGAAGAAACAAAAACCAGTTCGGACGCTCAAAAGCCTGGTGCGATCGCAAAGGACTTTAGGATAGCAAAATTCACTGGTAAAAACCCTAATGCATCCCAATGGATCGAAGACTTTAATGAGGAATGCGTCCGTTTCCAAATCAACGATGACACCAAGAAGATCACTATTTTCAAACAGTTTTTGGAAAACGCCGGTGGGGAATGGTACACCTGCATGATGGTAAAACACACCATCGAATCCGAATGGAACTTATGGGAGGAGAATTTTCTAAAAACGTTCGCAAACAAAGGATGGTCACCTATCCGATATGCACTTGCTTTCAAGTATCAAGCAGGTTCACTGCTTGAGTACGCAATAAGAAAAGAAAGACTCCTGCTGGAGGTGAGGTCATTAATCGACACAGGTACCCTTATAGACCTTATCGTTTTCGGACTACCAAACTATGTTGCGGATAGGATCGACAGAGAAGCGTTGGAAGGTACAGAAAATCTCTACCAAGAGCTAGGGAAAGTGGAACATCTTGGGAGGAAAAACAGGTACGAAACAAAAAGCATTGTTAAATCTGACTCAAAACAACATCGCATAGAAGAGAAAAAACCTTGCCGATTTTGTCTAAACGAGAATAATGGAAAACGTTTCCATGCAGAAGATCATTGTTGGTTTAAAGAGAGAATCCCTAAATCATTCGTGAAATCGGTCAATCACTCCGAATTGGAAATCGGACTAAACAACACCGATCCAAAAAACTAGATGTGCCACCATTGATAACAGTCAAGTTACTATTGGATGATACTTTAACGGTTTCAGGAATTTATGATTCTGGATCGAATGTGTCGCTGATTAACGCGAAATTATTAAGAATAAAACCGCGAGAGCACATAAACAATATGAAACTAGTAAACTTGAAAACTATCAATGGTGAAAAGAAAGCAAACGGTATCGTGACCATGAAAATAAAAATCTTCAACATCGAAAAAACTATGGATGTATTTGTAGTGGATAGTAAAAATTTCCATTACGACTTTTTAATTGGATTAGATTGCATCAAAAACTTCAGATTATTGCAGAATGAAGAACTACACATCTCACAGCAGAATACCCCAGAAGAAAAGATGATCTCGAATAAAGAAGATACTCAGAAGATTCACATCAGAGGACTGCAAGTAGAAAAATCGGAGCTCTCCAAAAAGGAGGGATTTACAGCTGCATCGAATCTTGAGGTACCGCAATCGACACAAAACGAAACAAGCTTGGACCACTATAGCGCAAAGATGTGTGGATAAATATAATGCAACTGAGCACACAGTCACAACATTTTCACCAAAATACCTATTGGAAGGTGACATGGAAAATATTCTACCTCCAGAACTTCAGACAACATGCACATTAGAAGACCTGAAAAGAGATAGAACGAAGGCTCTAGCGAACACAATAAAGTCACACGAACACAACAAACAACTATTCGACCTACATAGAAAGGCATGTAAACTAGATGTGGGAGACAGAGTCTACGTGGAAAACGGGAATAAGCTAAACAGAAAAAAAAATGGATGAATTAAGGATTGGTCCATACAAAATTATAAAGAAGGTTTCAAATTCTATCTATGAAGTAGACACTGGACACAAGAAACCAGAATCAAACCTATTTCACGTCACTAAACTACACCCGCTGCTTACCTGTAATTGAAAAATGTCTGCGTTTCAACTTGAAATTTTTTTGCCTTGAGGGGGAGATGTAATGAATGACAATGTCACCCATTAGGAGTGCGTCACATTTTGAATCTGCCGCGTGATCGAAGAGCCAACTCGATAATCGAATTGGACCGCAGTCGCGGGGACAGATGAAAGATATGCTATCATAGTGCACCGCGTTGTCTAATTGAAGTGACATTAAGTTAACTGTACAATTGAACAATACCGTACAATCTCCTTATTCCATTGACGGAGATCGGAGAGATATTATATGTATAATTGTGTATTCTGATTTTAAATTGGTAAATTAAACGCACGTGTCCGTAATCAAACATAAATGTAAGCTTCACTTTATCAGTCTTATCAGTTCTCTTCTTCTCGTAGTGTTGTTGTTGTAGTAGTCCTTACTCGTACATGTCACTAACACTCCTCCCCCCAATGGCTCTAGGAAGAGGCAGGGTCGTTCTGGTTAATATTGGAGCCGATTTGGTGGCCTACGATCCCTTTGGGGGCGCTGTGATTTGGTAGGACCCAATGGGGTGCTCTGTGGTAAAGGAGCTGCGTGGTGAGATGGTCTGCCTCGTTAGCTTGGTTCAACGCTGTTCGTGGTGGTGTTCCAAAACCACAGAAGTCCTTTGAGCTTTGGTCCCAAGAGTTTTCTGGACATTTCCTGGTAAGCGATGGCCGTCGGGTCGTTGTCATTTATGTTTGAGTGTTGTAGCTGAAGGTAGTAGGTTGACTAGGGGCTGTAACCAAAGCAACCAAGGATTCAGGTTTCTTCTGATTTGGTACTGGTTTGAAACCCTGTGCTGGCTTGTACATGTTGAGCGACTCCCTTGGGTTACCCGTTTTCCTCATTTGGTCAATATGACGGCGTAATAACATTCCATTCACCAAGATGGTATAGTGTAATTCTCCATCCTTAGAGACCACTGTCCCCAGCTTCCAATTCTCATTTAGATTACTGTAGTTTCTTACAGCAACTGAAGCACCTTCTTCAAAGGTTCGAGTTCCTGGTTTGCTGATTATTTTATGCTTCACGTTTTCGTTTTTTCCTGGTCTTAGAATATCTAGTGGTGAACGTAATTCCCTTCCTAGAAACAGGCGTACAGGACCTTGGCCTGTGGTAGAATGTGGATCACGCCTGTAAGTGAACAGGAACTCCTGTAGGCTTTGTTCCGTATTGTTGGCATCAGTGTTTAACGCTTTTAATTTTCGTTTCAGAGTGTCCACATATCGTTCTGCTTGTCCATTTGTTGCTGGGTGAAATGGTGCAGATGTAATGTGTAAAATGCCTCTTTTAGTAATAAAATTGCGAAACGCAGTGCTGGCTGGTATAGGCTGTACCATTATCGCTCACCAGTACTTGTGGTAGTCCATAGCGTGAAAATAACTCTTTCAAAACTTTAGTGGTTGCTGCTGTACTGGTGGAGGTCACTGAGTAGATTTCTGGCCACTTGGAATATGCATCGATCACTAAAAGGAAAATGTGCCCTCTGAACTCCAGTCTTCATCCCAGCGCTTTGGTTGTGTGAGCTAATGAAGAATTGTGATGAACAGCGACAATAACTTTCAAGTACATTCCAGTCCCAAAATACGAACTTCACTTTATCAGTTCTCTTCTTCTCGTAGTGTTGTTGTTGTAGTAGTCCTTACTCGTACATGTCACTAACACATGTTCTTCGCTAACAATGGCTTTTCCCAGTACTACTGTCTTAAGATCGAGCAGGCCCGTGCTGCCAGTTGAGGTTTTTGTGTATAGTCGTTTTTAAATTCCATTAAACATTTTTAAAGGGTGGAGCCATAGCGTCAAGTAGCGACGGTTTTCACCTCAATACTCGACATACCATGGATGGCTGAAGCTATACTACTAACTAACTAGCTAAACTACCCCCTGCTGTGTGCAGCCCATCTAGGTGTTCTGCTCTGCCCATTGTGGGGGCCTGCAATACCTGCAGTAGGGCGCCTGTACCTTTCCCATTTTGAGGAAGCTCTGGATGCAACCTGCCATACCTGGAATGTCGTCAGATACTCCGCTCTCCTCACCAAGGGTTCTGTGTCCCTCCTTAGCTGGTGCCCACTCTTAGCACGCCTCTCCTCAGCTATAGGTGCTGCTGCACTGGGAGAGCATCAGCCCACACTTCCGCTCTGTACAGCAGCATCCCCTCTGCCGCCCTCAGAAGGAGCTGGGCTGATGGTGAGTCTTGAACGTATTGACCAATAAGCGGAACAGCCTGTCTACCACGCTGTAACAGCCTGAAAGTGCATCCAGTGACTCAGACTGGTGTTGATCATTACAACGAAGATCCTCAGTGAGGCCTTGGTTGTGACAGTTGTCATACAGGTTCGTAACACGGTCGAATCGTGAACGCTTCCCGTTAAATTGAAAGCTTTCAGTCGCATATGCAAGAAGTTCATTAAAGGAAACTGTCGGAACATCGTGATATATTTGTGTCAAGCGCCTGACTGGCACAAACGGTTCTTGCGACCGATTAATCGTTTAAATCTAACGATTGGTCTCCAAGATGGCCGAGGCGACTCCCGCGTGGCCATCGTACTGCTAATTCGTTCTACCAAACTGCTGCCCCCAGACATCATACCCAAGACGCTCAGGGTGGGAATCCAGAATCAGCTCGTTGCACCAGGAAGGTCTAGGTTGTTCTGTGTGGGTACTCTTGTAGTGGAATTCTGTAGGATTAGCATCTGATTTGCCTGTGAATCGAAAGTGAACTTTTAACTCGGGGTCTCGTGGACTTCCCTCAATGCTGAAGTGAAGTCCTTTATTCTCCATTGTGGATGGCTCCACAACTTGTTAAGTGGATGGCGAACGCGAATTTCGATTCAGAGTGCTAAAGAAGAAAACGAGAAGCAAAAAAAGAGCGAGCGAAAAATTACAAATGAGCTCGCCTTGGCTCTGCGTGTGAAGAGCAGGTTCCCAACCATTACACACTTGGCTTCAAAAAACCCATCCTCAAAAGAATTTAATTTCAGGGTTCTGCTAATCGATCTCCGAATGTAAGGCGGTCAAGAGCGAGCCTTTGCGTGAAACATCTGCCATTTTTTCGACTCTGCACGTAAATTGCAGGGAAGTCCTTCTGTTTGGCCAGCGCGAGCTTTTCTTCGGCTTTTTTTTTTCGCTTTGTCGGATGAGCTGCATGACTCGGCCTGGCGAGGGAACATCTGCAAGTCCAAACAAAAGGTCCTGAACTTGAAGCGACTCGTTGGCGTTCGTTTTGCCGGCTCTTTTGAGAGATCAACGACCTTCTCCCGTCATCCGCCCAAGAACCCTACGGTTAATCTTCGAAGTTCGTGACGAAAGTTGGCTGCCAATGGAAGTAATGAGCATCAAGTTAGACGGTGCCTAAAGCACTTATTTAAATCAACATTTATTTGTCCTCGTCCAGTAAAACATTCGTGCTAACTTTACTCATTACTTATTGTACAATACTGGTTAAGAGCGGAGTTAGACAAGGATTTTCATCCCTTAAAACACCAAAATGTTCCCCTTACATCACTCTGTTTTGGCTCCATTAATACCCCATCATTTCGCCTTTGGCAACGTAAAACTGGTCTACATCAGGTTGTTAACACGTAATAGTGAGCATCCTTGTAAAAACTGAGTCATTTTGGACAATAATTCCACGTGAGTCATGGGCTACAGCAGTAATCGCGACCTCCCTAACACCGCACACTTAGTGCGCATGACCCCCCATTAGAATGTCAACGATATCGCCTACGTACAACGAGAAAGTCACCAAACAAGAGGGTTTACTGGCGTACTGGTGATTCATTGGTTGAATGGCCGCAAGATTACCTGAAGAAAAAAGTGATGCGCCATATAGCAACTCCCTACAGGTTGCGCCTTGACTTTCCGTATAATTAGCCGCAGTGGATGAGTAAATGCAAGATAAACGGTTAGGGAGATTGGGTCATAAGTGTTTTTCAAGGGACACCTTTGGAAGTTGAGATAGACTGTAGCATTCAATGAGCCATTTCCTTACAACACGATGTGTGGCCTCAATTCGCTCCTTCAGCTCTTTTCACTGAACACTTTTCTGACTGTGTACTCCCAGCCTAGTGGGAACGAAAAATCATTGAACTTAACTCTCTAATGCAGTTGCCGGATGACGAGTCGAACCTGTCAACTCTGAATGCTTTCAAGCTAGTACATAATAGTAAGGCTTATGTACATCCCTGGGCAGCACAAAAATACTTCTTGTTTCTTAGCGTTTAGAGCACGGTCAAAAACGAGCTCCATCTGCTTAGCCCCTTAGTCTATTAGTAGGTGATCTCTTCAGCTACCTGGACAGCCTCACCACAAACGTTTCACAACATGTAATGCTCGTTAGCGCCTTTCAGTAGTGGTTCACTTGTGCCAAAGCTCCCAGCCTCTTCCAAAGTACCAACGGGTATCTTACCCTAACAGGTCTGCTTCTTTATTTGATGACTGTACCTAAACCCTCGACGAGGGTTATATCAGTCGTGGAAGTTGCGGTTTCGCTAATATGCAAGAGGCCGGCCCCTGCTGCATCCACCGAACTCAGACCTGTAGAGGTACGACAGGTATTTGGTCGTTAGCCAGTCTCCTCGTAGAGAGCTGTGCCCGTGTGTTACCTCACGGAGGTGACCACCTGAGGAATCCCGTACCATCGAGGAGGAGTTCTTAATCTGGTTTCCCACCTGATCTAACTATTTGCTTGAGTGGCAAGTTTCAAAAGGACATATCAACTGTGACCACGTTTCTTAGCCATCATCTTCTTCACGAACTCTGCAAAATGGTTATAGGCTTGTTTTACAGCAGTCAATGCTGCTAAATTCGTTTGCCCTCCCAACAACCGTCGCTCACTGTTGTAGACACTACAGTGAAGCAGCACATGGTTTCTTGTTTCCTCAGCACTGGAGGCACAAGACGTGCATAATGGAGAGTCTTTCAGAGAAAAGAAATGGAGCCGCGAAGTCACCATGTGCCGTGAGGAACTGTGCCGTGAGGAACTGGCTCGTCCAGAGGTCTGGCTGAACCCATTTTCTTGAAAGACGTTCACGGATGTTGGGGAAGAACTCATACGTATCACGTCCCTTTGATGAGGATTCCCATCTCGCTTGCCATTTCTCTAGAGCCCATTCATCGATGGTGGCAAGTTTCTGTTCTGTGGTGAGATCCGCACGGAGTTCAGCCCAGAGTGGGGGAAGCTCCCGTTTCACTCTCCACTTGTCAACCACGCACTCAACGGCCAAATCAACTGGTAACTGACCAGTGATCACCTAGTATGCTTCATCCTATGCAGTCTTATGAGCCTTGGTGATCCACAGGAGCGCAGCTTTCTGGGATTGGGCCAGTACTCTCTTTTGATTGACTGTTAGTTTGCTACCCCAGATGACGGGGCAGTAGCCAATCACGCCTAGATACATGGCCTTATACATGAGGATAGTGTCGTGGTAACACACACCCCAAGTGGCCTTAGTAATGGCACACAGTGTGGCAAACTTTACTATGGTAGTGCCTTTAAGTGACTGATATAACCCTCGTCGAGGGTTTAGGTACAGTCATCAAATAAGGAAACAGACCAGTGGTAGTGCCTTTAAGGGACTGTAGGTGTTGGTTGAAACCCCACCTCTCACCTATATTCACTCCTAAATACTTGACGTGCTTTTCAAGAAGGAGCCTGTGGCTGCCAAAGCGTATTGTGGGTGGATTATTCGCTTTCCCTTTCAAGAGGATTAGCTGGGTTTTTTCCTCAGCCACCTGCATCTTGACATGCTCGCACCAATACGCATTAGGTGACGGTGCGCAGCACGTGGTGGGTTTTTTCTTTGATTTAGTGGACTGACTCTGCAAAGATCAGCACTGTCTAGTCATCCACATAGGCGTACGGCTCGCAGTCAGTCTCCACTTGTCTCCTGAGAAGACTTTCGAAGAAGGCATTCCAGAGTCCAAAGACTGAGCCCTGTGGGGACTGAGCCCCTTCTCTCTGTCACTTCTGACGAGCGAGTACATGTGGCGGGGGATTCCCCTACCTTTAAGCTCAGTAGGGAAACACGCCCCGAATTTCGACAATGACATCCTGCGTGGACCTTCCTTTGGTACACCCGTATTGCCTGCCTGTGAGGTTTCGGCCAAAGACTCCTTCAAGGGACTGCAACATCAAGATTTCTAGTGTTTTGCCTAATATGGAAAGAAGGCTGAGCCTCCATGATCGCGGGTCTGACTGCGGCCGCCTCCCTTTTGAAGAGCATCTTACCCTAACACTCTTGCCCTAATTCATACCCCTCTCATTCTGCTCAATTGCCACTTACTCAGTTGTAGTCCCGTGTGTGATAACAAACTTTTATATTCTTATACACTCTTTTCTTGTATTCTCATGTACTCTTTTCGTGTCAGTTTAAGTCTGCTCGGATACAAGTACAGTCTATTCCCCTTAACTCTAAACATAGGCCTTCTTCTCTACTAGTCACTCAGCCTTTCTCTTGTACTGCACCTCGCTGAGCCTGGTTCTTTAGACAGGACATGAGAATTAATCGAAATTTGGGTCTGGAAATATTCAAGGTTGTGGTTTATTCACAATATTTTTGAATTACTGGTGGTAGTTGTTTGTGTATTTCCTTTCATGGAAGTCTATAGAGCCTTAGAGTTCTCCATTCTCTTAACAACGAATAAAAGTATGGATTTTCAGGTTCGTCCTGCGCTCCATCAAGTAGAGGAAACGCTGAGCGCAAAGGTAGTTAAAAGGTGATGAGTTGAATGATGTTTAATAAGACCATTGTGAGAGCAATCATCTCATATGGGTCGATTGTGTGGAGACACAGAGCTGCCATCTGAGAGAACTGTAGCAGCCTACCCTACCTACCAGCGCCGCTATGGAGAAAATGTTTGACCTTCTTCCCCTTGATATTTTTGTCAAAGCAGGGGCTATGAAGGTCTCTTGACCTGCAGCTTGGAATAGCTAAGGTGCCACAGGGTAGTAATGAGCACCTGGGTATATTCAGGAATAACAAAACCCGTCAGGTTCGGCGTCCAAATGGTATTGGCATCTACACAGATGGATCTAAACCCCGGAGGAGAAGTTCTTGGAAGAGTCGGACGAACATTTCCCAGGTTTTTCGAGCAGAAATGTATGCTGTTATCGCTGGGGCCGTCATGAATCATCTTAAAGAGTGTAGCAGTAAAACTATCGACATTATGACGGATAGTCAAGCGTCTTGCGCAGAGCTACTGCACAACGTCAAAACTGCTGAGAGTGTGCAGGATGCGGCTCAACTCTTTAGCAAATTGTAATAGAGCTAACTTTTATTGGATTTCTGGGCACAAACGGATTACTGGAAATGAGAGGGCCCTTCGTTACTGGTCGGGAGGACAGTGAGAAAATCCGCCAGGAGATGCGTCAGACTGTCTGGGACTCTGCAAAAGGAACAAACACTAGTATCTCATGGGCCTAGTCGAAAACCCTCCGTGCGGGTGTCGTGGTACAAGTGAGGGAATTCCCTATCACGTTCTGGCTTAGACTCAGACCTGGACACTTGTAGCGAAGCGGCTTTTGGTCTTTGGAACAACTTCTCCTTGGGTAGACATCAAAGAAGACTCTTGAAGAACTCGTGAAACATTAGGACTGGCACAAAAAGACTTCCGTGCTCGTCCCAAATAATGTCAGAGTTATTAAAAAACGTTCTCACGGCTATTAATGTATTTTCAGACAAATTTCTATGACGCCGTGTTGAACGTTACGTTAGATAGCCAATTTCAAACTAGCCAAACTTTTAAACTCTTAGATGTCGAATTTGAGTTCGTAATGTGCCACAGTCAACACGTTTCAAAGCGTGGCTCAGGCTTAAATGGTTTCGCGTCAATGTAATACAAGAGAGTGTTCCACGCGAACTCTGCTTATGAAGTCTTCCACTAACGAGAAATATTATCAGCTGCGAGCGAAGAGCAAATCACGTACAGTCCCTATCTAATGGGTAAATGAACGTTGGAAAAAGGAGGATATGGTCTCTCATCCACATCACGAAGCATCATTATTATTAAAGGTCTTGCCGCCTGAGTAGTTGGAAGTTGGGAAGTGGGGGGTTGAAGACGTGACGGGGGAACTGGCCGAGTGGGAAGAACGTGAAGCGAGGCCAACATCCGAGAGCTGAATCCTTAAATTTGTCCCTCTTTCTTGATACAGACACGAACGAACATGTTTGAGTATTCGGCGCACAGCTGCTGCCCTCACGCGGCGAGCTCTTCAACTTTCTTCTTCTGTTCTGAGGGCGCCCTCGAAAAACGCGACCATCCCAACGGCCCTCCGACGGCTTCCCACACTCATTTTTAGTCGAATCAGTCCGTTGGTGGAAATAGGATGAGGATGAGGAGTCTTATTAAAATTCCACTTGCGAAGTTCGATAAGAGGAGAAGGGGTAGGTGTGGCGGGGCGGCGAGGAAAGGAAGGGTCCTCGTGAGGAGAGAGGGATTGTACGTGGCTTCTTTGGAACGGCATTATCCCTCCCGTTCCAGTTCTGAGCGATTTACTTTTCTTGCCCGCTCCCTACGTGAGCCACATCCCTAAAACAACCGGCGCTCAAATTGGAAGATCCAAATGATGATAATTCTACTGGATATGAAAGGGAACTTCACTTTTTAGTTAGGAAAGCTGGCTTGGAATATCAGGTTTTGCTCTCCAGTCTTCATCCCAGCACTTTGTTTTGTGTGAGCTAATGAAGAATTGTGATAAGGCACCCTGTAAACAGCGACAATAACTTGTCAATTCTGATGGTACATTCCAGTCCCAAAAAACATAACTCACCTGTGGTGATCACTTTGGGCCTTTGGGCCGACCATCTTCAATCCGTGAAGGACACATTGTGCCAGAAGGGTGCACTTACTCCTTCATTCGGAGGTTTCTTTACATGAAATGTTGGGTTTCCCGTCCAGGAAGAGAGGATACCCGAAGTAGGGATGGGATATCGAAAGGCAATATCGATATCAATACCAAACGATATATTGAATAGAAAATATTGGTTGCAAAATATCGGTGCCTTTTTTTTCTTCTAAACACGCAGGAAAGCAAGTAGCAATGTAGGCATAATTCACGAAACAGGTCAAATTCAAAAAAATATCTGAAACCTAAACCATAATGATCGACATTCTTAGGTAAGTACCCACTGTAATAATATTAGAATAACCATTTCGATAAATTGATAAAACTCGTTGTTTTGCGGGCATGCAAAAGTCGTACAGAAAACCTGGAAAGCTCCACGATGTGCTACACGCTCAAATGAGGTAAAGTTGAATTTAGGAGCCCCTGCTAAAAGTGCCCTTTATCATTCTGGTGCCAGTCCTCCTCAGTGGAAATGTTTCCCCAGCTTACTGCGATCGTAAGAAGGTACCTGATGGCCACATCAATCTCAGTGCCATAAGACCGCGCGTTTTCCCAAGCCGGGAAATTTATGGAGCCATCAAGAAACCGTCTAGAAGATCTGGTGCGTTGCAACACACAACTTTCCTTAGCTCTACGTCAATTCACTTTGTACATGGCTAATTCTACTCACTCAATTCATTTATCACTCAGTTCCTTTGAACTTGGTCAAACAACACGTCACAGCAGCAGGAAGCGGTAGCACTTACAGCTCCGGAATGTATTGTGCTGCTCATACTCATTATAGGACCATGATTGAGCAACTGGTACACAGAAAATTAATGAGGCTGTAAACACGGATTTTTTGAAGAAGGATAATAATCACTTTTGCAGAGTTATTGGGTAATAACTGTTAGAACAGGTAGTAAGCGAAGCGGCGGTAGTTGAAATTCAGGAATTTCTGGAGTGAGCCCCATGTAACTCATGAGCGTTTTTAGACACTCACACTTTAGGTATTGGATTGGACTACAATACCAATTTTCTTTAACTTTCTACTAACATTCCAGCGGAGTTTATAAGGAAAAACTGCGCTAAAAACGCGTTTCGTCGAAAATTTTGATTATTTATTGTACTGCTCTCGTCATTTTCCCACGAATGGGAATTTTATGGTGTGATTGCCATATTGGGAGCTATCAACATAAAAAATTTAATCAAAATCGTTAGAGCCGTTTTTGTGAAAAAAATTTTGTGTTTTGATCACTATGATGACTATAGTTAACTTTCGGTGGATTTTGCTCACACCCTTATTTTGGCGTCCCATGGTAACCTGCGGGCTAGATATCAAGTTTGAGGGGATTTGGTACCGCCGTTTTCTCTAAAAACCACTCTAAATTCGATTACGTCGAAATTTTTGGCAATTTATCGTGCTGCTCTCGTCATTTTCCCACGAATAGGAATTTTATGGTATAGTTGCCATATTGGGACATATCAACACAAACAATTTAATCAAAATCGTTAGAGCCGTTTTTGAGAAAAAAAATATTTGGTGTTTTGATCACTATGATAACTATAGTTAAATTTCGGTGGATTTTGTTCATACCCTTATTTGGGCGTCCCATCGTGACCAGCAAGCGAGATATGAAGTTTCAGCTGATTTGATACGGTGGTTTTCTCTAAAAATCGTTCACTGACACACATACAGACCATTTTCCCAAATAGTGTTTTTCGGACTCAGGAGGGTCTGAAACGTAAAGATCTGAAGAAAACTCAAAATTTTTTTTCAGCCGATTACATAACTTTCCTTTCTACTTCGTAGAGCCAAGGAAAGTAAAAAGATGACACTTTGAATAAATTGTTGTTGTTATGATCCCTTGCGGAAGAGTTTTTCTTCTGATAATATTAGTTATGATAGTAGAATAAGTATTGCTAATTATTGTTACAAAATACTACCTGTAAATAAATTGTTTTTTCTATCTCATCTAATTTTTCCAAGAATTAGCCTTCCGTTAATTTAATTTCCTGGTTTAGGTAGGTGTTGGCAATAAATTATTAAAACTATTAAACAAAAAATTAAATAAAAAACCGATATAGGAAATTGCGGTGTTGGAGACCCGTTTGCAAGCGTTTGTAATTATTTCCTTCATATAGGGTTTTTCAATTATGATTTTTAAATAACCCGATAATATCGCACGAAAAATATCGATATTCCGATATTATCAAAATCAAAATATCGATACAAAAATATTGGATATCGCATGAATAATATCGATATTCCGATATTATTGATATTGATATCCTTCCACAGTTCAAGGCAATTTTTTTTTTTTTTTTTTTAAACCCGAGGGCGTGTGGGACAAGTCCCTTTGTCACTGCGGCCGCTTTTTATGTGGGCCTATTGTGACGACGGCCCTTTCTTAGTAGAAGGCGTCGTACATACCCGCCCCCCTTAGGAAGCCGAGTGTGTCCTTCACCGCAGAGTCCGCTACGGTTTGGGGTTCAGTGGTCCCCTGACCGAAGTCTTCAAAGCGTTTTGCTGCCAAGGCAGGGCATTCACATAGGATATGCTCTGCTGTCTCGTCCTCCTCACCGCAGAGTCTGCATTCCACCGCCTCTGAGGTGATATCACCGATCTTGTTGAGGTGATATCTGAGTGGGCAGTGTCTGGTGAGGAAGCTTATCAGTACTCTCAGATCTTGTCTAGAAAGTGTCAGCATCGCCTTCGCCCTTTGACAGGAAGGCGTGACAAGCCTTTTCGCCTGTTGTAGTCGTGGCTGGCGATGCCAATTGGCGCCATCTTCCTGTATCTCCCATCGAGCAACCAGACGGTTTAGGTGACTTTTCGTCAGACCTACGTGTGGCTCAGGCCCGATGGGTAGGGTTTCCGTACCCCTTTTCACAAGGCGGTCAGCCTTTTCATTGCCCTCATGCCCCCTGTGAGCCGGCACCCAAATGAGGGAGAGCCTGTTACGGGTGCTGAGCTGCTTGAGCGCATGGAGGCATTCCCATGCCAGCTTAGACCTAAAACTATAGGCTGCAATGGCCTTTAAGGCTGTCTGAGAAAATGTAGATCCGCTTGCCCTTGAGCCCTTTGTTCAGGATCTCTTCTGCGCAGATCTTTATGGCTAGGATTTCCGCTTGAAATATCGTGGCGTACTCCCCCAGTGGCTTTACAAGATTGTAGTTGGGCCCTACAATGCCCAGTCCTGCTCGGCCTTCCTTAGCTGAACCATCGGTAAACCACTGCAGCGCGCCCACCTCGGTCCGGAATGTCGCCTTCTCCCACCGTTTCGGTGAGTGGACGCTGACGCTGAATGGCAGCCGAAAATTCTTCTGCTCTGGCATGACGTCAGTAGCAAGGACTGCTGCCTCTTCTATCTTAAACTGTCTGGTTATTCTGTGGAGGCTTGCCTTAGCCCTGGTGGAAATTTTACAAGGCAGTTCAAGTTCAAGGCAATTACTGGAAATGTCGATCATCTGGTTGATGAAGTCGCAGTTCGAATGTTCACCACCTTCGCTTTCTTTGGGACAATTTTGCTGGCCTGACGACAATCCCCTCCATGGGACTGCTGTCAACTGATGTCGTACGAGCTTGATCCCAATCACCCTGGACAGTCCAACGGGTTGTTCATTTAAGCGTTCACTCAACCTCCGTCAGTTCCTGACTGAAACGTACAACGAATTCCTAGACAATTCAATCGTTCTGCTCTAGCCTTTCATCAAATCAAATCAGAACCTCAATCTGAACACACTTTGTGGCACCCCAGCATCACTCAGATGGATAGAATAAAGCCATTACGACGCACTGGCTGATGTAATAGTTCAAGTATTATCAAGAACAACACTCCGATCCACCTCTTTTTTAGTTCTTCCCGTTGAAGTCGACCTTCTAAACCAAACGTCATTCTGTGAGAGCCGTATTAAGCTCATTATAACTTTTATAAAAAAAAGGGGAGACGTTGGTTGAGTTGCTTCCCTCGGCATTTTCGGTCACTTGCCTCAGATGACACTCGACACTAAAAGCCTCTTTACAGCCTCTATGCTTCACCCTCGGATTCAAAAATTGGGGTGTCACAAGATTTGTGGCTTCTAAGTGCGCTGAAGGACATAAAACCTTGATATGCCCTAACGGAGTGTCATTTGGCTCAGCAGGTGAACACCGCATTGCACTCACAGTTTGAGATTATAATCGTACTTTCAGTTTGCGAGATGAGCATCAAAGGAGTCAGATCGCGTCTGCAATTTATCCAGGGAGCGTGACGTGGATATTTCGACGCTTCGTTGTACTGTCCACTCGCCGCTGATTGTTTCAAATTTGAAGAGAGCCGTTCGTTAAAAGCGTCGTTACTCTTTCAAGTTTTGTGACGACCGAGTTTTTAAGGGACGCCGTCCGTGTCAGAAGGTCCCTGGTCCCTGCTACTTCAAATTCATCGTCATCCTATGTCCACCGTTGGACAGGGAGAATAAACTATTCAACTACACCGCCTCACCTGGATTTCAAGGGCAGTAGGAATGAACGAATATAACATACTGTGGTAGAAACGAGGGTCCCAAAGATGTTTCGTACATGTTCCCACACAACACTTTTTGAACCAGTGAAATGTGTTCGGGGCAGTGCTCCTCCACCCACCATTCTCAACTAGTTTACAGCTCCATTTTGCTCATCGTATATTTCACCCCTTCCCCACTCCCGAAAACCTCAAAACCCCTTTTCACGCGGTATTGATTCTCTCCTTCACTGACGTTGTTGAGTACGAGCGAGAAGATAGAGACGGAAATTCAACGGGGAGCGAAGAAATACATGTTAATGTTCGGGTTGGTAAACGCTTCTGAACGTGTGAGTGAGTGATTGGCCGATGATTTTTATTTAATGAACCAGGGTCACAAGGCTGTCTTCCATCGACCCTTCATGCACATTTGTCGCATAAATAACCTTTTGAAAGCAATAGACATTAGTACTTCACGTTAACATTACACTGTATTAGCGTGAAAACAAACAAGCAGAAAACCCCTCTACTCTTCTTTTCTAATCATCTTTTAAATTTTCCAGCAATGTTTTTTTTTTTTTTTCCGAAATGACTTATTGGGTAATATCGAAAAGATCTTGGTCATTATTCTGAAGCCGTTCCTAGATCTACCGTTGAGTGATATACAGTCGAGTGCAACTCGAATCAGAGCTCTCTGGCCTGACGGGCGGCAAGCTTTGGCGACTAGTTCATGGGAAACCCCTGAATGTAAGGACAGCCCCATAAAACCATATAAACCGACATGCCGCTCTCAGTTGGCCGTGCTATCCATTTCTCGTGTGGAAAACCTATTCCTCTAATACAAGTCTTGTTCTCTCGCTCTCTACCTCTTTATCATGCAAACGTGTGCATGGTTCAATGTACTAGATAGGTTGGTAATAGATATACCATTTGCAGTTGGCCTGAGGCTTGCTGAAAGTTTGGTGGAGCGTAACTTTGACTGACGATGTGCGACATAAATAGCGAGCGTCGTGATCGAATGCAGAAAGCCCTGGATTCGAAAGTACGATTCGTTTACCGTCTTAAAAAATGTGTCTGCGTTTTAACGCAATATTTTCTGAAGTTGTGCTGGTTGAAGGTGAGGGAAAGAGTCAAGATTATGTTAGTTACGCTTAGTATTCTGTAGTACCGAAACTCTATATATCTCTGTGATCAACTCGTTATGTTGAAGGTTGCGGTCATGAGACGTGAGGTGTACTCGTACTGTGACAAGAAAGTGACGATACTGGGCATGAACCCATGAAATTAGGTTTGCCAAAATAAATAAACCAAGAATTTTTGAGTAGGCACTTTTAAACAACAAAAATATTTATCAGGTGTTGAATAAAATAAAGTAGATAACCTACAGCTCAAGTTTGTCACAGTTATAGTTCGCTAGCCGGAAAGATACGTCATAATTCCTACGGCCGTGGAAATAATTTTAATATATTATGTTATTGATATTAAGTTGCTTATCATTAAACTTATTTGGACTGACGAAAAGGATGGCAGAGTAGACAAAAATGGGGGATATTTCCAAGACTTCAGCTCCGACCTAAAACGTACGGGATTGATGTCTGGAATCAAACTTTGCAGGACTAGGCTTCGGAGACTATGAAGATCTTGAGTTCTGACGAAAAGCTTGAACTGTGATGGGGAAAAGATGGTGAAATCTTCGATCGGCTCGATCTTCCCAAAGGAATATAAGTGAGAATGAAGAAACCTGGAGTTTTCCTCAGGATAAACAGGAACGACGAATTGCGATGCTGACGAGACGAAACTGCCAAATTGCAGGGGTAATACTTGCTCTTTTGTAAAATTATTGGGGAGAATGATATGACTTTTTCATGAAGGCCACGTGGACAAAAGAAGAATGCCGGGATGGAAATGTAGTCCTTCAGTAGGAAAATTTGCCATGCGGTACAGAAGTCCAAATTTGTAGATCTTGGTGCAAGCCTTCTTTAAACAATTAAATAAATATCCTCCTAAGCTGTAGACAATACTAAATTAAATTATTTATAAAATATCTGGTGCGTAGCAACACACAACTTTCCGCCACCCCTTTAAGTTCGAACACCAACAACATATGCGGGTGCTATATCTTCGTTCAACGCATTTCTACAGAAACATTTATTCAGAACTAAATGTAGGGACTCGTTAGTTGAAAGTACTCCGAAAGTTTGATCGAAATCGTTAGAGCCGTTTTTGAGAAAATTGGAATTCCGATAAATCAATATTCGACAAATCTCCTTTTCTGAGTTAACTTGGCTTATATCTCCGTTCAACATATATATACAGAAATAATTATAGAGAATGAAATGTTGGTATGGGTGACTAAAAGACACTCCATTAGAATTTATCACATCTGGTCAGAAGTTACCCTGGAATTTACGGAAATGTTCGAAAAACGTTATTTTCGACACATTTTCATTTTTATCTCTGTTCAATGGAGTGTCAGAGGAACATTTATTGAGAACAATATGTAGGTATAAACTATTTAAAAACATCCTGTGAGTTTGGTGAAAATCGCTTGAGTCGTTTTGCCAAAAGCGTAAAAAACCTATTTTTGCTTCATATAGGCCTATATCTCCGTTCACCGTATTTTCATGGAGATATGTATAGAGAAGAAAAGTTAGATATTGATTGGTAGGAGATAATTTGAAAGTTTAATCAAAATCGTTAGAGCCGTTTTTGAGAAAAATGCGAAAAACCCTAGTTTTTGGTACATTTTGTCCCCACCCCCTCTTCCCATCGGCCGAAATCGTCCATAACCTTATTTTGGTGTCTACAAAAATAACGAACAAAACAAAAAAGAACCAGCTCAATCGGATCAGCCGTTCTCCCGCAAATCGAACTACAGACACACACACACACAGACATACACACAGACATACACACGGACCTCTCTCCGAAATTAGGTTTTTTAGACTCAGTAGGGTCTGAAACGTAAAGATCTGAAGAAAACCCAACTTTTTTTTTTGGGCCGATTACTATACTTTCCTTCCCTTCGGGTAGCGGAAAGTAAAAAGAGATGAAATAAATACCTTTGCATGGTCAGCCCAGCCAGAGCGCTCTGGCGGGCTGTTCTGAAACTGTGCGATATAAAAGTAGCGGGAAATTCAAATTTCTTCACGTTACAGTTCATACCCATGTGTATACAGGCATGACTGCCTTGTACGGTTAGTAGACCAGGATTAGAACCATTCGTGCATATGAAGAACGCCGAGAGCTCTTCGATTTTAATTTAAACGTATAATTACTTTTATGATTAGGATGAAGACAAAGTTAACAATAATGAGAAAGTACGAGGAAATCAAACGGTGAAAAAGATCATTCATGTTATTTGAAAGTACGTAGTAGTGTGAAAAAGTGTTGGTTGGGGTGGGGGTGGGGGGTGCAACAATACCAGTCGAAGGTTTTGTTATCAGTTTTAGAAGATCATTTTTTGATTTTATTCTTTCTTACTTCTTTTTATTAATCAGAAACAAGAATTGTGAATTGCTCTCACCCCCCCCCCCCGCCACATCAATTGACTGCCGTACATATGGAATGCAGGATTGTATTTTGGTTTATTATTCACTCTGGATAATAACCCTATGTTTTCGGTCACGAAAAATTTTTTACAACCCCCCCCCTCAAAATTTGATACTTTACGTTTCAAGACATGGAGATTCCAAATGTCCGTCTACCGTCCCCCATCCGCTGTCCGCCGTCTGGACCGTTTTGTGCCTTTAACGTGGTCCAAAAAATTCGATCTTTCGCTCAAAAATCCAATTTGGTATCTAGTTGTGCCCGCCATCTCGGCAATCCGATCGGATGAAGCCCATGATTGTTATGGGAAAAAACGGTTAAAAAAATTAACGAAACGCAGTACAACGCGGGAACTACAGCGGAAGTCAACGTTTCGTCGTTTGTACTTCCTCCCTCCCGCCCATCTCAACAAAACGACTCGCCTGCTGGACCGGCAACGCCGCCCACTCACCTCGCAATGGGTTCGCCCAATTTCCCCGACCCAACGGGGCAAAATCATCAGACGTTTACAGGCGCCTGTTTTTCGCTTCCTCTACGAAGTGCTCGTGTTTCGTATATAACCTTTGGCACTACGATTTGTCTGTCTCTTTATCGTCCGATTGCCTTGTTCTCGTCTTCACCTCCACGAATGACTGTTTCGCTCCGTCTCAACTATTTCCATTAGCAAAATATCTGTTATCTTCGATTGAACATTTCATTATTCGCTTATTTTTGATTTATTTATTTAATAGTTCGTTCGTTTCATTTTTTTTTTGGTTTTAATACGATTCAATGTTTTCAGATTCTTTCGTTTCATTCTCATTTTGTTTTTTTTTCATAGATTTTTGGTTACATTTGTGGGGATTGTTGTGAACCAAAATAAGTTGACGCGCGCCTTCACCTTCAACTGAATTTATTTATGATGACAATTTGAACGAAAAATGTAACGGACTCAACATTCGACTTTACAACGCTTAGCTTTTTATTTTTAATCAGACGCGACTAACATATGACTCGTAACTACGCGACAGACAAACGCGGACCAGCCATCTCGGCTCCAACTTCTTCTTCTTCGCGGGTTACCTCTCTGCAAGAGGATGGCAGCATATCTACATTCCACACATTTTGATATTAGTATTTAGCGTGCATGTTTTCATATTAAAATTCAGTTTTTTCTAGATACTTTCGTTTTTTTTTGTTTATTTTAATATTACGATTCAGTTCTTTTCGACCTTTTTTTGGGTTTCATTTTGATATTTTTCTATGCTGAATCGAACGGGATGGGCCTCAGAGCATTAATGCTAGGTCAAGCTATTTATCCGAATAACAAACCGTTGTGTAATAATTTGCAGGGTTTTTTTGCTGAATGAAAGCTTTCCACAGTTTACCAAATTATCTCAATCTCAATTTAGTTAATCAACATTTTCTATCTACTTGCGGTATTTAAACGACGAATTTAATCATTTTTTGGTGTTATAGGTACGAAATTTGAGTTACCAGGTTCAAAAAGCCCAGCTGGACGCGGTGAGTACAGCAGAAATTCTATTTCAAATGATTCACACCTAGAAGTAAGGCTCGTGCTGTAGTACGTCGCTATCACATCACAGACCTCAAGATTTTTGCCTACCCTAATCGCTTCTGATAGATTAATATTTAAATTAACATAGCGATCTTTAGCATGTTCTTCACAATTGAATCGTTCAAACGCAGACGTTTACGATATTCGTATATATGTAAAGAAAACATCCCCTTTCATCAACCACTTTAAATGTGCCGCGAAACTGGACAAATCGATTTATAGATGCCGCGTAATCAATCCCGGTTATCAGGTGAACAGCTGGAGTGATTACACGGAGCGAGGAAGAAGAGCCATCCGCGAGTCGCATTATTAAACCCTATTTACGATTTATTTTCAAGTGACGTAATCCTGGAATAAGGACTTTATTTTCGTTTTTTTGTTTATTACAGGTGAGTTATTTTGAATCATTACTTAGTTTATAATATGATTTCGAAGGAGAGATTCAATAAAGACTTTTGTTTATTACAGAGCAACGAACTATCGTTCTTGTTTCAAACAAACCCCCCCCCCCCCTGCGAGAGAAGGATCATTATAAAACGAAAATAAAGTCCTTATTCCAGGATTACTTTGACAGAGAATATGTCAAAAATCTACTTAGACGAGGAAGACAACCTTCAATTTAACGACATTTATTTGGAGGAGTTAGAAGAAAAACCCACCGCAGCTCAAAATGTGCCTGGTGGATCGAGTCAACCATGGGAAAAGCTGCTAGAGGCACTAATCGAAGAGAAGCACGCAAAATCTGACGCTCAAAACATGGGAACAATAGCAAAGGATTTTATGCTGGACAGATTTACTGGCAGAAACTCCAATGCTAGCCAATGGATGGACGAATTTAATAAGGAATGCGAACGGTTCCAAATCACCGAGGGTAAAAAGAAAATTAAGATTTTAAAACACTTTTTGGAAAATGCAGGCAGTGAGTGGTACACTTGCATGCTGCTGAAAGAAACAGTCGATTCGGAATGGAATACATGGGAGCAACATTTTCGAAACACTTTTGGAAACAAAGGATGGTCACCCATCAGATATGCTTTGGCCTTCAAATACCAAACGGGTTCCTTGCTAGAGTACGCCTTAAAAAAATCAAAGCTTTTACTGGAAATAAGGACATCAACTGACGCCGGTACTCTTATCGATCTTATTGCATTTGGTCTACCGAACTACGTGACAGATCAAATCAACAGAGAAACCTTACGTGGAACAGAGGATCTTTACAATGAACTGGGAAAATTAGAACATCTAGTTGGGAGGAATAAATTTGAGAAGAAAGGTTTCAAACAAACGGACACAAAACCAAGACACATTGAAGACAAAAAACCCTGCGGAATCTGCCTTGCCGAGAGGAAAGGAAAACGCTACCACTCTGAAGAAAAATGCTGGTTTCAGGAAAAGACTCAGAAATCACATTTGAGAACTATCAATAACGCTGAATTGGAAGTTGAACTGCGCACAAACGATCCAAAAAACTAGTAGCACCACCGTTAATACGAATCAAGTTACTCTTGAACGATACTCTAATAGTTTCAGGAGTTTATGATTCGGGCTCGAACGTCTCTCTAATAAATTCTAAATTTTTAAGAATAAGCCCACAACACTATTCTAGAGATATTCAAAATGTAAACTTGAAGACTATCAACGGTGCAAAAAAAACAGAAGGGATTGTATCTCTGAAACTAAAAATCTACAATATTGAAAAGGAAATGGACGTTTTTGTAGTGGATAAAGAACATTTTGATTACGATTTCCTAATTGGTTTGGACTGTATACAACAATTCAAATTAATGCAAAATGAAAAATTACAGATCACACAAAAGTATACCCCGAAAAAAAAGACAATAAACCCAGTCGAACAAAAACCCCAACGCTCGACAATTGATCTCGAACACGAAAACCTATGCCAAGTAAATTTCAATGAACATGTGGACGCATATGGGTTTGAGAATGTGATGGACCACCTAGGCTTACATCAACAATCAGAAATACAGAAATTAATAGAGAAGTACAAATCAGTCTTTGCCAAGGATAAATATGATGTTGGAACTGTGAAACACTATGAAGCTCATATTGACGTGACTGTCGACAAATACTGTGCAAAGCGTCCCTACCGATGCTCAGAGGAAGACCGAAGAGAAATAGAACAACAAATATCCAAACTATTGGAGATGAATCTGATCGAGGAATCTTACAGCCCTTTTGCCGCTCCTGTAACTCTGGCATACAAGAAAGGCGAGGAAAAAAAAACAAGGTTGTGCATAGATTTTAGGGATCTAAACAAAATTGTAGTCCCGCAACCACAACCATTCCCATTGATTGAAGATTTAATGGTTAAAACTGTAAACTGCCAATATTTTTCCACCCTCGATATAAATTCGGCTTTTTGGTCAATACCCATGAGAATCGAAGACAGATACAAAACTGGGTTTGTCACACAACAAGGCCACTACCAATGGACATGTCTCCCGTTTGAATTAAGGACAGCACCGGCCATTTTTCAACGAATATTAACAAACATAATTAGAAAATACAAACTCACCAGTTTTGCAGTAAATTTTATCGACGACATATTGATTTTTTCAAACAATTTCGAAGACCACATGCAGCATCTATCCCAACTACTGGGCGCGCTCCAAACAGAGGGTTTCAGACTGAAATTCGTGAAATGCAATTTCGCAAAAAAGCAGGCCAAGTATTTGGGCCACATAATTGAGAATAACTCGATCAAACCTCTGAAGGATTATTTGACAGCAGTAAAACATTTTCCTGTTCCAGAAAACAAAAAAAATATACGCCAATTCCTAGGAAAAATCAATTTTCACCATAAATTCATTCCGCACAGTGCAATTATCTTAGATCCACTGCACAATTTACTTCGAAAGGACGAAAAATTCATATGGTCCACCGAATGCCAAAATTCGTTCGACAAAATAAAGGAATTGCTGTGTTCCGAACCACTCCTACATATCTTCGACCCAGCACTACCAATAAACATTTACACGGACGCAAGTATCAAAGGAGTGGGAGCGGTGCTGAAACAAGAAAATCAAACCGGAGAAAATAGACCTGTTGCCTATTTCTCAAAGAAATTAACTGAACCCCAAAAAAAGAAGAAGGCAATATACCTGGAATGCCTAGCGATAAAAGAAGCTCTGAAATACTGGCAGCATTGGCTGATGGGACGGCGCTTCAAAGTATATTCGGATCACAAACCACTAGAAAACATGAACATTAAGGCACGACCCGATGAAGAATTAGGGGATTTAACATATTATCTATCCCAGTATGATTTTCAAATTACATATAATCCCGGAAAATTAAATCAAGAAGCGGACTGCTTAAGCAGAAATCCGGTATTGGAGACTCATGAGAATACAGATGATTTTCTAAAAACAACGAATTTAATAAGCCTAGCTGACATTAAGAGAGACCAGCGAGACAATATAGATTTGCAACAGGGAAAATTTATTATGGAGAATGGAATATACTACAAAAAGGGAAAAGAAAAGAATAAAATTATTCTGTCAGAACAGCTGAGCAAAACCCTGATACGAGATGTACATGCAACTTACTGCCACATTGGGAGAACCCAAATGAAACACAAAATAACACCATTCTACACCGCAAAGAATGTCACCAAAAACATCCATAAACTGTGTGATGAATGTGAAACTTGTATAAAGAACAAATCAAGAAGAAAACCGAACTACGGGTTCATGTCACAACTGGGGCCAGCGAAACGCCGTTTTGAAATAGTCTCTATTGACACAATTGGGGGCTTCGGAGGATCACGGTCGACAAGAAAATACCTGCATCTTCTTGTAGACCACTTTACGAGATACGCTATTATTCTCACATCAGGACATCAAAGCACCCGTGATTTCATAACTCTAATAAAAAAAGTCACGAAATCTTACACTGTTGGTATGGTATTAACTGACCAATACCCAGGTATCAATTCTAAGGAATTCAAACAATTTTTAGACAAGGAAAACATAAGTCTGATTTTCACTGCGGTAGATACTCCGTTCTCAAATGGGTTGAATGAACGGCTAAACCAGACTTTAGTAAACAAAATAAGATGTACAATAAATGAAAGTGATAAGAAACAAGCTTGGACAACCATTGCCCAGAAATGTGTAGAGAAGTATAATGAGACACCACATACAGTCACAAAGTTTGCTCCAAAGTACCTTTTGAATGGCGGCACAATAAACATTCTACCACCCGAATTACAAACAACATGTAAACAAGAAGATTTAAGAAGAGATAGAGAAACGGCACTGGCCAATACGATACGATCACACAATTATAATAAAAGAATATTCGACGAACAAAGAAGAGGATATAACTTTGAGGTCGGAGACAAGGTCTACGTGGAAAATGGAAACAGATTGAACAGGAAGAAATTGGACGAATTAAGGATGGGACCATACGAAATACTGAATAAAATTTCAAATTCAATCTATGAAATAAACACTGGACATAAAAAACAGGAGTCAAACCTGTATCACATCACGAAACTGTCCCCGATGATCGGAACAAGTGAACAATGATACCATTGTTCATCCCCAAGGGAGATGTAAAGAAAACATCCTTTTCATCAACCACTTTAAATGTGCCGCGAAACTGGACAAATCGATTTATAGATGCCGCGTAATCAATCCCGGTTATCAGGTGAACAGCTGGAGTGATTACACGGAGCGAGGAAGAAGAGCCATCCGCGAGTCGCATTATTAAACCCTATTTACGATTTATTTTCAAGTGACGTAATCCTGGAATAAGGACTTTATTTTCGTTTTTTTGTTTATTACAGGTGAGTTATTTTGAATCATTACTTAGTTTATAATATGATTTCGAAGGAGAGATTCAATAAAGACTTTTGTTTATTACAGAGCAACGAACTATCGTTCTTGTTTCAAACAAACCCCCCCCCCCCTGCGAGAGAAGGATCATTATATATATTTTACTGTTTTATTCAGTTAGACTTAATTATTAATTTGATCATTGCTACGTAACTCATCAGGAGTTGTGGAAGTGCTACGTGCACAAATATCTTATGACGCAGACGAACTTTACATCGTTCGGTAGTTAATTCAACTCTGAAATTCCTGCAATCGAAAACGGTTTTCAGTTCTAACGCAGGTCTGCTCGCTGTGAAACGCCATTGTCAACTGCCGCATCAAATTTCGATTGATCCGAGGGGTTTTATACGCGGTTCCGGAGTCAGGGGAAAGTTTCAGAGCGTGACATGACTGCTAACGATCGGCCAAATGACAATTGCACTTCCCTCTGCGCAGCGATTTATTTTGCATAAGCCACTACTCTCCACCCACCCCCCCCTCCCACCACACCAGAGATTTAATACTCTTTTACGAACGTTTTAAATTGAAAACCTGACTCGGGTGCGAAATTGCCTCTAAATTACTTCGAAGGTTTCAGATGAGTTAAGGAAACTGGGAGCCATAATGCAAAATAATACCTCCCGAGTATTGAGAAGAACGATCTTCAACTGTTCCTGCCCGTAGGCTCAATTCTCGAACAATTTGTAAGGTGGCGGAAAAAAATTTGTATTAAACGGACTGCGGTCAATTTACTGAGAAAACGTCAGCGGTGTAGTTCACTGAACGACATAGTTGCCAACTACCAGAGATGTATATTTCGATAACGATGTGATGAAATAAAAATGTATTGCTGTAAAATCTATTGGAGGGCGGGTGGGGGGTTTCATCAGACTGTCACTTGCTCACTCCATGTACCGACCAAAGTAAGAATTTGCAGCGTTTTTGCATTAACTTCCAGCGAGACGTTTCATCGCTGTACTTTTGTAAGGAGTTATTACTTTCATTGGATTTCAAGCGCGGTTGGGCGCCTGGAACAGACCCAGGGTGTATGCTTGGAACAGTGCGTTCCAAGGAGATAACCAGATGGTAGGTTTTTGAGAGGTTGAGGAGGCAGTTGCTTCTCTCCCCATGGGCGAGTTTTTGATTTCGTCTCTTCCGCGTGTGCCTGCTTCCTGAAAAAGATGGCTCTCGTTCCAACTCCTGTTTTCGCGTTCCGATTCCCGTTTTGGTTTATTATTTATTCTGAATAATAACCCTATGTTTTCGGTCACGAAAATTTTTTACAACCCCCCCTCAAAATTTGATACTTTACGTTTCAAGACATAGATTCCAAATCTGCAATGTCCCGACTCATTAAAACCACCCGCCCGCTCGCCTCGCAGCGTCGTGTCAATTGCCGAGGGTTCGCTGGAAGTCCCCGTCCCAATTTCCCCGACTCTTTTTCCCTGACGGGGCGGAGGAAGGTTAGGGCCACTTCCTCCGCACACCCCTACATCGGATCATAAATGCCTACAGACGTTATGGACGCCTGGCGCCGGGGGAATATTTAGTTTCCGTAGTTCCATTGTAGTCAGGTCATGTTTCGTATGGTTTACTAGTATTTTTCGATGCTGAATCGAATGGAATGGGTCTCAGAGCAGTAATATCAAGTCAAGCTGTTCATGAGAATAATCAACCATTGTGTAATAATTTGCGTTTAATTTAATTCTTATCTTCTTAACTATCGTTCTGTTGGAATTTTGATTGGAAGGAAAAGTCCGTTATTTTATTTTAACGCACATATATTTCCATTACCCCTTAGTCATTTCCCTTCTGTTTTTCTATTCCCTAAATAGATTTCTTTACAGAAAAATATTAATCTCTTGGGTTGTTACACTGAAGATTTTTTTATTCCGTCACAACGTAATCTTAATGTGGTGCTCGTGTCAGCAGTACGTTACATTCTCACGAAAGATATGTTAACGATGAATGTACCGCACTACATCCGATACGATATTTTACGGATACCGATGCTGTATCTTCAATCAACGCATTTACAGAACTATACAGAACAAAATGTTAGCTGATAGTACCCAAGACGTGAGATCAAAATGGTTTTGAGTGATTTTTGAGAAAATGGGAAAAACCAAAGAAGGCAACTGCGATGCATTCTGAAAACATTTTATTAATTCTCGTGATAGTACTATAAATAAAGTTCATTAGCTTTGAAGTTTGATTGAATACTTGAAAACGAATCGGAACAAACAAGCCTTCTTTCAGCGAAGCAGTCTCTTCTACGGCAAATTGATAAAATGGACGAAACGAGCTAACAAATGAATTCTCGGAGAGGAAATTAAAAGTGATGACGCGTATCCTGGTGACGAAGCGATAAAACAGGAGTTTTACATGTATTATACTTCCGTTCAATGGATGGTGACACAAACTGTTGCTTGAAAACACTAGGTCAGGTTGTTCATGTGCAGTGCGCATTTACCTTGGGAATTTCGAAAACGTCAAGAAAACAACTATTTGTAGTTAATGAAAGATGTTGGTGACGCGTACTAAAAATTTTCAAAGAAACTGCAAACATTTTATGTCTTGTCTGTTTTAAAATGTCAAAATTTAAAATCACTAACACAAACGGTGGGTACAGCTTTCGTACAAGTACGCAACCACGAGGGACATTTTATGTCTTTCTTTTAATATAATTTTGTTTATTTTAAATAAAGAAATATAAAATTACAACACAAAATATCTGGTGCGTTGCAACACACAACTTTCCTTAGCTCTACAACAATTCACTTTGCACATGGCTAATTCTATTTAATCAATTCATTTATCGCTCAGCTAATTTGAACTTGGTCAAACAACGCTTTACGGCAGCAGCAAGCGGTAGCGCTTAAAGTTCCAGATTTTATTGTCCTGCTCGTACTCATTGCAGGACCATGATTGAGCCATTGGTACACAGAGAATTAATGGGGTAAACTAAAATTTTTTGAAGAAGGATAGTAAGAACTTTTGCAGAGTTATTGCGTAAAAACGGGTAGAACTGGTAGTAAGCGAAACGGCAGTAGTTGAAATTCAGGAATTTCTGGAGTGACCCCCATGTATTTCATGAGCGTTTTTAAACACTCACCCTTTAGGTATTGGATTGGACTACGATACCAATTTTTTTTTAACATTCTACAAAAATTCCAGCGGAGTTTATAAGGAAAATATCTGGTGCGTAGCAACACACAACTTTCCGCCACCCCTTTAAGTTCGAACACCACCTATATAGGCGGGCGCTATATCTTCGTTCAACGCATTTTTACAGGAACATTTATCGAGAACAAAATGTAGGGACTAGTTAGTTGAGAGTACTCCGTAAGTTTGATCGAAATTGTTAGAGCCGTTTTTGAGAAAATTGGAATACCGATAAATTAATATTCGACAAATCTCCTTTTCTGAGTTAACTTGGCTTATATCTCCGTTCAACATACATATACAGAAATAATTATACAAAACGAAATGTGGGTAAGGGTGACTAAAAGACACTTCATTAGGATTTATCACATCTGGTGAAAAAGTTACCCTGGAATTTACGGAAATGTTCGAAAAAACGTTATTTTCGACACATTTTGATTTTTATCTCTGTTCAATCGACCGTCACAGGAACATTTATTGGGAAGAATATGTAGGTATTAACTATTCTAAAACATCCTGTGAGTTTGGTGAAAATCGCTGAAGCCGTTTGGCCAAAAAGCGTAAAAAACCTACTTTTGCTTCAGGGGCTCATATCTCCGTTCACCGTATTTTCATGGAGATATGTATAGAGAAGAAAAGTTAGGTATTGATTAGGAGAAGATAATGTGAAAGTTTAATCAAAATCGTTAGAGCCGTTTTCGAGAAAAATGCGAAAAACCCTAGTTTTTGGTACATTTTTGTCCACCACCCCCCCTTCCCATCGGCCGAAATCGTCCATAACCTTATTTTGGTGTCTACAAAAAATAACGAACAAAACAAAAAAAGAACCAGCTCAATCGGATCAGCCGTTCTCCCGCAAATCGAACTACAGACACACACACAGACATACACACACACGGACCTCGCTCCGAAATTAGGTTTTTTAGACTCAGTAGGGTCTGAAACGTAAAGATCTGAAGAAAACCCAAATTTTTTTTTTGGGCCGATTGCTATACTTTCCTTCCCTTCGGGTAGCGGAAAGTAAAAACTGCGTTAAAAACGCTTTTAGTCGAAAATTTTGATAATTTATTGTGCTGCTCTCGTCATTTTCCCCCGAATGGGAATTTTATGGTATAATTGCCTTATTGAGAGCTATCAAAATCGTTAGAGCCGTTTTTGACAAAAAAAATTTGGGGTTTTGATAACTATGATAACTATAGTTAACATTCGGTGGATTTTGCCCATACCCTTGTTTTTGCGTCCCATGGTAACCAGTAGGCTAGACATCAAGTTTCAGCTGATTTGGTGCGGTGGTTTTCTGTAAAAACCGCGCTAAAATCGATTTCGTCGAAAGTTTTGGTAATTTATTGTGCTGCTCTCGTCATTTTACCATAGATGGGAATTTTATGGTATAGTTGCCATATTTGGAGCTACCAATATAAAAAGTTTAATGAAAATCGTTAGAGCCGTTTTTGAGAAAAAAAATATTTGGTGTTTTGATCACTATGATAACTATAGTTTACTTTCGATGGATTTTGTTCAAACTCTTATTTTGGAGTCCCACGGAGGCCTGCGGGCGAGATATCAAGTTTTAGCTGATTTGGTACAGTGGTTTTCTCTAAAAATCGTTCACATACACTTTAGTGACACGCACACACACACACATACACACAGACCATTTTCCCAAATAGTGTTTGTCGGACTCAGGAGGGTCTGAAGAAAAATTTTTTTCAGCCGATTACATAACTTTCCTTTCTACTTCGTAGAGCAAGGAAAGTAAAAATATTTTTACTTTCCTTGCTCTACGAAGTAGAAAGGAAAGTTATGGAAAAAGTTTCCTTCACAATTCGTGACGATAGTCGAATTTACTGCTATGTGATGGTCATTCAATGAAGATCGTGTGATAAGTAGCTGCAATCCAATAAATTCGAGGGGGCTTGTGTACGTTTGGGGCCAACTTGTGGCCTCAGAACTGTTTGCGTGAAACGATCGGCGACTTACTCGTACAATGGTCTTTCCACGACGTCTTAATTGCCCTTCACGCGTTATTTAGCGTCCACGTGAGATGTTACTCGGGGATTTGAACTGACGTGAATATTTTGTGCGCATTTCGGGCCATCCTTATTAGCCTCAATCGTAATAATTCAGTCGAAGTGAAGTGCCGAGTTGAATCTAAATACTTGCGATTCATTCAATTTCCGCTCCGGAAACTTTCTCCAGAAGAGTTCGTTGTACCGTTGGAGTCAGCAATTGCAGCTTCCGTTCCTGAAAGGATTCGTCGGGCCTGAGGTCGAGTGCAAGTTGTTGGAGTGACGTCACGAGGGCTTCGAACCGGTCCTAGTCCTCCTCGTTGCCTTCAGGGTCGTGGGAGAATCTGTGGCGGGGAAATGAAATTAGCCTCAGGAGGTTCCTGGCTTTCAGGCCTCAGGCTCGACGTCTTAACGAACTTCCTTTACGTCTTGACTCCAGGCGCAGCCCACACACAAAAAAAAACTTTTACGTAATAACGTAGTAGAGCGGTTTTGGTTCTTTTCTTTTGCGAATTTTCGTAGAGAATACAGCTGTTGCTAACGCGATGAATACTTGGTGCCACGCGCTTTACACAACATTCCTCAGCCCCTACGCTTTATTTTTCTCGCTCTAATAATTCATCCAACGTGTTTCACTCAGTTGAAATGGAATGTAATGAATGTAAATATTTGTCACAAAAACGACGATGTGACAGCAAACAATGATACTTGAAAATCTTGAGAGACACTAAGAAAAGTGTAATCCACTTCTTAGAACTAAGTTGCATGCTAAGTGGAAGGTGGTGGATTCACTGTACTGAATAATTACAAGAATCGCTTCGAGTAACGTCACTTCTAGTAATTATTGTTATTGCACGATTATTATCCTCTCAAAGTACTTTGTTATTATATAATATAAATTTGTGTAGCGAAGAGGCTGGTAAATAAGCGTTCGCTTGTCGAAAAAAATTTGTTAAACTACTACAGGGTCACAGATACTTTGTGTGTACAGGAAGCCTAAACGTTCCAGAATTTATTTAGCGGCCCTTACTTACGTTACGGCTCTTGTCGAGTGACAATCACATAGATAATTCATGAGACTCTCTACTCGATACACGGCATTCAATATTTTCATCCGTGGGAAAATAACGAGGACAGCGCGATGAATTATCGAACGTTTCGACGAAAATCGATTTTAGTAGAGTTGAGTTGTTTTCTTATCAATTCAGTATGGCTCTACGCTTTCTTTAAAAAAATGTTCTAGTTGTAAGTTGACCACGGAAAAGTAGGTTAATAGCGGTTATAAAATAATTAGGGAGGTCCTGAGGAATTTTCGAATTCAAGTTCCAATCCAGAAGTCAGACGAGTAATAGCATCTCCACACCAAGGCTGGCCACTGTACATGAAATCAATCCCTTTAAAGCAGTTTGAGCTCGAGATGCCGAACATTTTAGTATTGCAACGCCTTCGCGGATATTGTCAGGTTCTTAACCACTTTATAGGCCTAGTCGTGTTGTTTCGATGCGACGCTGTGATTCACCCACCCCACTTTCGAGTTGACTGCAACCTACTACCACATGCTCAGGTTTAGAACCCATAGAGCTCGATCTAGTTGCTAGTGATTCAGATTCTTGTACGAAGGTTCAATCACAAGGTCGGTCGACGTATAGCACCAACAGAGCAGGAATGTACAAGCAAGGCAATGACGGTCACCATTACTGCCTAGGTCAGTGTCCCGGTTAACAGAATTTCACAGAGATGATGTCATTTCGCACTTGTGCCTGCAAGCGACCGGTAGTCTTATATCATCATCACTCACATTCACGTTCGATTATTAGCGTTCGAATTGATCAATATTTATTTGCCGGCGGACATTTACCATGCAGTTATTCGTCATTGTTGTCACGTCGGGGGTTTCGACCTCAATTTCAAGAGATTCCATTCACAAATATTATTCACTTAATTGAATCATCAAAAACCTACTCGGCAGACAATAGGCAATTCACCTGGAAAATAGCCTGATGGCCAAAACTCTGTCGACTTGCACCCGCTTAAATCAATTAATATTCCCATCGTGAACACGAGATTCTGAATCGTTAGGGAAGAAGGGGAGGGGTCACGTAGGCAGGTCTGTTTCCTTATTTGATGACTGTTCCTAAACCCTCGACGAGGGTTGTGTCAGTCATGGAAGTTGCGGTTTTGCTAATGTGCAAGAGGCCCCTGCAGCATCCACCGAACTCAGACCTGCGTAGGTACGGCAGGTATTTGGTCGTTACCCAGTCTCCCGGTAGACAACTGTTGCTCGTGTGTGACCGCGTGGAGGTGACCACCTGAGGAATTCCGTACCATCTGGGAGGAGTTCTTAATCTGGTTTCCCACCTGATCTAACTATTTACTTGAGTGGCAAGTTTCAAAAGGACAGATCAACTGTGACCACGTTTCTTCTTTGCGAATTCTGCAAAATTAGGCTTGCCAATGCTGCTAAGACTGTCTGCCCTCCTAACAACCGTCGCTCATTGTTGTAGAAACGACAGTGGAACAGCACGTGGTTTCTTGTTTCCTCCACACTGGAGGTGCAAGACGTGCATGATGGAGAGTCTTTGAGAGAAAAGAAGTGGAGTTGAAGTGCCCATGTCCAGTGAGGAAGTGGCTCGTCCAGTGGTCTGGCTCAACCCATTTTCTAGAAAGACGTTCACGGGTGTTTGGGAAGAACTCATACGTGTCACGACCCTTTGACGAGAATTCCCATCTCACTTGCCATTTCTCTAACGCCCATTCGTTACTAGCGGCAAGTTTTCGTTCTGTGGTGTGATCCGCACGGAGTTCAGCCCAAAGCAGGGGAAGCTCACTCTCCACTTGTCAACCATGAACTCCACAGCCAAGTCAACTGGTAACTGACCAGTGATCACCTGGTGTGTTTCATCCTCCACAGTCTTAATAGCCTTGGTGATCCACAGGAGTGCAACTCTCTGGGATTGTGCCAATACTCTCTTTGGATTGACTGTTAGTTTGCTACCCCAGATGACGGGGCAGTAGCCAATCACGCCTAAATAGATGGCCTTGTTCACGAGGATAGTGTCATGGTAACACACACCCCAAGTGGCCTCAGTAATTGCACGAAGTGAGGCAAACCTTGCAATGGTAGTGCCTTTAAGGGACTGTAGGTGTTGGTTGAAACCCCACCTCTCACCTATATTCACCCCTAAATACTTGACGTGCTTTTCAAGAAGGAGCCTGTGGCCGCCGAAGGTTATTGAGGGTTGATTATTCACTTTTCCTTTCAACAGAACGAGCTGGGTTTTTTCCTCAGCCACCTGTATGCTCGCACCATTGGGTGACACTTGACTCTGCAAAGATCAGCACAGTCAAGTCATCCACATAGGCGTATGGCTCGCAGTCAGTCTCCATGAGTTTCCTGAGAAGACTTTCGAAGAAGGCATTCCAGAGTGCTGGTCCTAGGACCGTGCCCTGTGGGCACTCCTCTTCAATCTTTCTCTGGACGGAGACATGGCCGCATTCTAGCGTAGCAGTTCTGTCTATCAGGTAATGTCTGATGAGCAAGTACAGGTTGCGTGTTTCCCCTACCTTTAATCTTATTAAGGAGCGCTGGCCACCAAAGGTTGTCAGACGCTCCCCTGATGTCAATCAGAACTCCTACGACGTACTTAGCCGGTGCCAGCAGGGAAACATACCGAGTTTTGACAATGACAACCCACGACATGACCACTACGCACGTCCGCAAGTTGCAGTTTCCGACCATAAGAGCATCAAGAATGTAGATGGATTGTAAAAAGGATCATTTCACTACAGGTTCATCCAAGTAAAGCAGAGGCGAAGAGTCACGAACCAATTCTCGCTCACGCATCCACCTTCCACACCCGAAGCGTTTAAACATAAGTTTTAGATTTTGAGGCCTACCCACAAAACCGCAACTTTGGCGTGTGGTATATGCGAATTAAAATAACGTTGATAGGCCACAAGACACGCTCTGTGTTGCAGCAGTAGATCACGCACCTTGATCAGACTAGACGACTTCAGTAAGCGCCAGTATTTGTGGTTATCAATGGTGATACAGGGAACAGATGGAATACCAACAAGCGGGGTTTCGGGGTAGAATTCAGTTTCATATGAAACATGATCTGACTACAACGGAACAACGAAAATTGATATATTTTAGGCGACGCTAGGCAATTGGCACGACGTGACAAGTCGAACTGATAGGTGGTTCTGATGGGAAGACCCTCGCAGAAAACATTTTTCTGTTTTCACCACTACGGCATCTCTAGTTGGTTGTAGACCAATACCGCTCATACCCTTATTTTGGCGTCCCATGTTGATCTGCAGACGAAATATGAAATTTGAGTCTGTTTGGTTTAGCCGTTTTCTGACGTTTGCTTCACAGACACACACACACAGACCATTTTCCCAAATAGTGCTATGGAACGCCAAAATAAGGTTATAAGCAAAATCGGGTCAAAACCACCAGTGACCGAAATAGAGAACACCTTTTCAAACAAACGGCTATAACTTTTTACTTTCCTTTTGAGTTTTCTTCAGATCTTTACGTTTCAGACCCTGCTGAGTCCGAAAAATGCTATTTGGGAAAATGGTTTGTGTGTCTGTGAACGATTTTTAGAGAAAATGACTTTACAAAATCACTTCAAACTTGATATCTCGGCGTAGTTCGCGCGTGTGTGTCTGTAATTCGATTTGCGGGAGAACGGCTGATCCGATTGAGCTGGTTCTTTTTATGTTTTGCTCGTTGTGTTTATTGTAGACGCGAAAATAAGGTTATGCGCGATTTCCATCGATTGGAAAGGCGGGCGAGGGCAAAAATGTACCAACAACTAGGGCTTTTCGCATTTTTTTCGTTGAAAATTTAATGAGTATTTAATACTCCAGTTAAACATTCTTTTTGTAGTTCCTGTACGTTTTGTTATAGTACCGGATAGAAGTTATACAGTGAATCTAGTCAATTAGAATTTTTCATGTCCAATTGGAATCTGCGTAATTCTGAAGTGGTCCTCCAAATCTAAAACATTGATCTCGGCGATGCACATCGCAAACATTTATTAATCTTCGTATAAAAAAACGTCTTGACAGTCCACAGTGGACACTCCGTAAAGGCCGTGCAATAAGTGGGGGTACCCAACAAATTCTGGATTGTTACACACTACGGTTAAGTTTTACCACGTTCAGTAACTCAGTGCCAAACAGAGTTGGTAGAGCGGTCGGGTGTACGCGTGGCTGAGTAAAGTTACACGATGCGTTGCACCTGACGGTTAATAAGGTTGAAATCGATTGAATCCCACGTTGTTGAAGAGGCTCGCAATCTTAACCAGCGATGAGTAGTCTCCAGCTCTTGCCGACTCGTAGAAGAAGATGTCAATACCGCACTAACCTTTCGTAACGACCTCGCTCCATAGTGCCCACCCCCACCCCCACCCATTGCAAGGCTGACGTCACCCTGTGAGTCGATTACTGCGAAGCCCCCTGCGATCCCAGTCATTTACTTGCTGCTGGGCTTTTGTCCTTCTCGCCCTAGAGCTTTACAACTGGCTCCACGTTGACCTTTCGAGCAAAAAGTAGTTGATGCCACAGCTATTTCGAAGGAGGAGGGCATTCGTAATCATCGAAACTAGAACTCAAACCAAAACCACAAAAATATTTATTCTTGAATGTAACTCGATATATCGATAAATCTGTATTATTCTCCTCAACTACTAAGACGTTAACAGCTATCTACAAAATCGATGGGACCTCAATTGGCAGGTTATTTGAGATGCCTTTAAGTGTTTCAGCCGAGACATTTTGATTTTACTTTCTATAGTTATGTAATCACCTGTGATTAGTTTTCTTAGTTAGTTAGTTAGTTTTCTTCAGATATTTATGTTTTGAAGGCTACTGTGCTCGAAAACCCCGTTTGAGAAAGTCGTGTGAGACTGTCTGTGTATAACAGCAGGCCCAAATACTCAAATTTTGGATATTTAGCCTGCGGTGGTTCACCATGGGACGACAAAACAAGAATAAGAGCGAAATCGCTCCGAAACTAAACTACAGTTATCGTACCAAATGTTTCTTCCAACGAATTTGATTAAATATTTCGTGTGAACAGCTAAAACTAAAATGTCAGTACCATACATTTCTCGTTCGTGGGAAAATGACGACAGCAACACAATAAATTATCTAAAAAATTTTATGGATGAAATTCATTGCGAAAATGTCTGTGTGTAAACGGCGAACCAACAAAACAGCCTAAAGTTCACCATCGGACAATACAATAATGCTATCAGCAAATCCTCCCAAAACTTACTACAGTTATTATAGTGATCACAACACTAAAGACTTTTTTCTCAAAAACGGCTCTAACGATTTTGATCAAATATTCAATGAATGGTAACTGCTTCGCCAGATTTGATCAATCTTACAGAGTGTTTTTTAGTCATCCATGCCCACATTTCGCTCTCTATAATTATTTCTGTATATATATGTTGAACAGAGATATAAGCCAAGTTAAGATTTGTCGAATATTAATTTATCGGTATTCCAATTTTCTCAAAAACGGTTCTAACGATTTCGATCAAACTTACGGAGTACTCTCAGCTAACTAGTCCTTACATTTTGTTCCCCATAAATGTTTCTGTAGAAATGCGTTGAACGAAGACATGGTGCCCGCATATGAAGCTGGTGTTCGAACTTACGGGGGTGGCGGAAAGTTGTGTGTTGCTGCGCACCGCTCGTTTGTACTGAAGTGGCTTGGTGAGCGGTATCCCCATAAAGCGCAAAAGTACCCCGAAATAACAATTATCACGAGGATGGGTAATTATACTAAAATTACTAAATTTCCCTTGTAATGGGAAATTTGATACCACTCGTGTGATTCTGATCGCTGGACTGATCACCCACAACCAGCGAGCACCTAGAAAAAGAAAACACCAGGACAAGTATAAATGGAATGAGGAAACAAAACAGGACTCACCCAAGTTTCCCTAGCTTTTCGATGTTCGCCAACGCTTTTAAGAACAGCCACAGTCGATCGTATTTGACAAGACAACCGAATTTGTTGCACTTCTCACGTAGAAAAAGGGGTAAAAAGGAAGGGGTATAGGACGGCTCAAGTTCCCCGAAGTAATTTGGATCAGAATGAGCCGAAGAATTGGAAGAAAAGGAACAATCAGAGAGGGAGAGGAAAATTGAAGAAGAAACGGAGGGGGAGAGGCGATCCCTTCCAGCGCCCCCTCTGTCTATCCTCAAAATAAACGTTTTTTTTTCTCCGAAATTGAACAGCCGTGAAATTCTCATTATGAGAAAATGACGAGAGCACCACACTAAGTTACCGAACCACGAAAATCTATTTTAGCAGTTTTTTGTTATGAAGTCAAGTACTTCAGAAAAATTGAGGTGGTAGCCCAATTATGTATTTAACAGCGAGTATTTAATAATGTTCATAAGGGCCATTCCAGAAATGCCGGAACCGCTGTAGTTCACAGTTTTTACCGATACTTTTGGAACAGTGAATGCTTTCTCTGTGTTTACCGTCTCATTAATTCTCCGTGTACCAATAGCAAATTCACATTCAATTCAAATCAATGAGTGTTTTAAGAAGCTATACGTCAATGCGTAACGGTCTTTATCGATGCTGAATCGAATGGGATGGGTCTCGGAAGTCCTGTGCAAACAATATCGTTTGCATGTTATTGTTTACCGTTTTGTTGATATAACCATGTTACATTCTTAATATTTTGCGACGTTGGATTGAATGTGAAATGTCCCAATCGTACTGTACTGGAGAACAATAAACTGTCGCGTAAGAATTTGGTTCTTAATAACAACCCTATGTTTTCGGTCAGGAAAAATGTTTTACAACTCCCCCCCCCCCTCAAAATTTGATACTTAACGTTCCAAGACATCGGGATTTTAAATCCGCAATGTGCCCGCCATCTCGGCAATCCGATCGGGCGAAACCCATGGTTGTTATGGGCAAAAACGGTTTAAAAAATTAACCAAATCGGAATTATGGCAGTTTTATCGCAAATACGCCGCGTTTGGTATCGTTTTAAAAGTATTTTTAGATCCTGGGTCGAATGGAATGAGTGTCAGACGCGTGCGTATTGTGAAATTACAGTAATTATAGTGAGCCAAAGTCTAATAATTGAAAGAACTTTGTACACTGTCCCTCCCGTAAGTTCCGACCCAGTAAGCTGTCGCAGCTTATTGGGGTCCATCCTAATCCCAGGAAGGTCAGCAAGTCCAAACTGTTCCGCCCTGGGTTGAGGAAAAGCCATAAGTGCCATCGAATGATGGGGCCGACCTGTTACCATTCTGGTCTCAAGGGTTGTTTGACCCAAAATGGTACCACCAGGAATGCTCTGCCCATGGCTGGACTGGCCTTGCGCCTGCCAATTGTGTGCTAGGGCCATGACAGATGGGTGCCTCCGCAGGGCAAGGTTGGTAGAACGGAGCAATCCAACTCCTACCCGTGCATGGCCTGACAATGCCGGAAAATGCGCTTGCTCTGCGTTGGGTAGTAATTCCATCCCTTTCTTCGTTTTTAAACTGTGGGGTCTGAGGGAGGTTTGGGCCACCCGGTCAGAACTCAAACAAACATCCCCGAAATGCAATGCTGTGTAACTGCCTACAGGCGCTTACGGGCGCCTGGAATATTTAGTTTTCGTCGTTCAGTTGTAGTCAGGTCATGTTTTTTGATAACACACTTACTCAATACGGAGTTGAAATTCGCATCATGGCGCCTTCCCACCCGCCAACCATCTCCATTGATTTCCTTTTCTTCAACCACTTTAAACCAACCATGCTCCGAACATTTACGTTATCAGATTAGCAGAGAATGATAGGAGTGTTTACAACCGGACGACTCTCTCACTTCTGCCAACCTTGCCAGCCTCCTCCGTCAAGACATCCCTCCTCAATGAGATTGAGGGAAGGTTCCCTTTTGCTTTTTGTTTTTGTTGCTTCTAGCGGACATTACTTTAATTATTTACGAACGTTGCCTTCTCTCAGTCCGTAATACAGTGATTCTTTTGACATTTTCATTGCTTTCTTTTCTAAGTCGTGCTCGTGTCTGCGTCTTCTCTATCACGTTGCCACTAACTGAAGAAGGTGCAACAGAGTCCTGCCGCTATTTCCAGGTGCATCGTCGACTTCACAGACGCCAGGGATCGCTGTGTCAAATATAATTGACCGCGCCGGCTACTCCCGACAACACTCTTGAACTTTCACTGGCACTAGCGGCCGGTAGTCCAAGTAGGAACGAACCTTACACTCAGTAGAATTAAAACGTAGTGGAAGGCAATAGCTGTTGTGTTTGTTCCAATAAGCCTCCCTTCATCACGCCAACAGTATGGTTAACTGGTATTTTCCGATGCTGAATCGAATCGGAAGGGTCTCGGAGCTGTCAGTCCTCGTCAAGCTGTTCGAGACAATAATAAACCATTGTGTAATAGTTTGCAGGGTTTTCCCTTAAACGGTCGTTGTGCAGAGCGAGGAAAGTCTCGTATCAGATGTTAGCGATTTCCCCCTCAGCATTCGTTCCCTCGCAACCCCCCCCCCCTAGGCACCACCACCTCCTAACCTCCCTCGTCGTCCTTTGCGTGGGATTTCGCCCGAGGAGCAGTTCGTCGATAACAAACCGCTCACTTGTTGAGCGCTTTTTTCCCCCCGCGCCACGCCGTCGAGCTCCGGTTTTGAAGCTTTCGAGTTCCGCTTCCCCCGCGGCGCTGAGCTATTATTCGCCTTCTTCAACCGAACCCTTCTCGTTGGAACGGCCTCCCGTTTAGACGGACTCTGTTTGAACTTTGACTCCCCCGCGCTTAAGCGGTTGAGCGTGGGCGGCGAGGCGCGTTGCGCCGGTCGAGCGTGGGCGGGTGGTGCGTTGCATCCCTTAATTACTCGCGTGGGCGGCTCTCTCCCGAGCCCCTCAGCCGCGGGGGCCACTTCACAACCCTCCGCCTTTGTCCGTCAGTCCCAGCCGAATACCTCGAGGGCCCCAATTCCCCGAATAACTTTTACCTTTTCCGCCCTAACATTTTCCTGACCACTGAAACATTTTGATGAGGAAAACTCGAGGGAAAACTGTGAGTTACCAGTTGCTGGTTTAACGTATTTTTACTTCCCCTGGCTCTACAAGGTAAAGACGAAACTTAAGTAATCGGCTGAAAAAAAAGTTAGAGTTTTCTTAAGATCTTTACGATTCAGTCTTCATACCTGGTGCGTTGCAACACACAACTTTCCTTAGCTCTACGTCAATTCACTTTGTACATGGCTAATTCTATTTAATCAATTCATTTATCCCTCAGTTCCTTTGAACTTGGTCAAACAACACTTCACAGCAGCAGGAAGCGGTAGCGTCAACAGTTATGGAATTTATTGTGCTGCTCGTACTCATTCCAGGACCGTTATTGAGCAATTGGTACACAGATAATTAATGAGGCTGTAAACACGAATTTTTTGAAGGAGGATAGTAATCCCTTTTGCCGAGTTATTGGGTTAAAACGTTTAGAACTGGTAGTAAGCGAAACGGCAGTAGTTGAAATTCAGGAATTTCTGGAGTGAGCCCCATGTATCTCATGAGCGTTTTTAAACACTCACCCTTTAGGTATTGGATTGGACTACAATACCATTTTTTTTAACATTCTACTAACATTCCAGCGGACTTTATAACGAAAAAACTGCGCTAAAAACGCTTTTCGTCGAAAATTTTGGTAATTTATTGTGCTGCTCTCGTAATTTTCCCATAAATGGGAATTTTATGGTATAGTTGCCTTATTGAGAGCTATCAATATAAAAAATTTAATCAAAATCGTTACAGCTGTTTTTGAGAAAAAAAAATTTGGCGCTTTGATCACTATGATCACTATAGTTAAATTTCAGCGGATTTTGTTCGTACCCTTATTTTGGCGTCCCATGGTGACCTGCGGGCGAGATATGAAGTTTGAGCTGATTTGGCACCGTGGTTCTCTCTAAAACTCGTTCACAGACACACAGACCATTTTCCCAAATAGTGTTTCTCGGACTCGGGAGGGTCTGAAACGTAAAGATCTGAAGAAAACTCAAAATTTTTTTTTCAGCCGATTACATAACTTTCCTTTCTACTTCGTAGAGCCAAGGAAAGTAAAAACACTATTTGGGAAAATGGTCTGTGTGTCTGTGAACGATTTTTAGAGAAAACCACCGTACCAAATCAGCTCAAACGTGATATCTCGCCCGCAGGTCACTATGAGACGCCAAAAGAAGGGTACGAGCGAAATCCGCCGAAAGTTAACTATAGTTATCATAGTGATCAAAACACCAAATATTTTTTTCTCAAAAATGGCTCTAACGATTTTGATTAAATTGTTTATATTGTTATCTCTCAATATAAAATTCCCAACGGTGGGAACATGACGAGAGCAGCACAATAAATTACCAAAACTATCGACGAAATCGACTTTACCTCGGTTTTTCCTTATAAACTCTGCTGGAATGTTGCTAGTATGTTTGGAAAAATTGGTATTGAAATCCAATCCAATACCTATAGGGTGAGTGCTTAAAAACGCTCATGAGATACATGGGGCTCACTCCAGAAATTCCTGAATTTCAACTACCGCCGTTTCGCCTACTACCAGTTCTAACGGTTTTTACTCAATAAATCTGCAAAAGTGATTACTATCCTTCCTCATAAAATTCGTGTTTACAGCCTCATTAATTTTCTGTGTACCAATTGCTCAATAATGGTCCTGAAATGAGTACGAGCAGCACAATAAATTCCATAACTGTTGACGCTACCGCTTCCTGGTGCCGTAAAGCGTTGTTTGACCAAGTTCCAATTAACTGAGTGATAAATGAATTGATTAAATAGAATTAGCCATGTACAAAGTGAATTGACGTAGAGCTAAGGAAAGTTGTGTGTTGCAACGCACCAGATATTTATAGAGATTACCGTACGACCGTACGAAATCAGCTTAAACTTGATATCAAGCCGGCAGGTTACCATGGGACTCCAAAATAAAGGTATGAGCAAAATCCACCGAAATTTAACTATAGTTATCATAGTGATCAAAACACCAAATATTTTTTTCTCAAAAATGGCTTAAATTTTGATTAAATTGTTTATACTGTTATCTCTGAATATGGCAACTTTACCATAAAATTCCCAACTGGGAAAATGACGAGAGCAGCACAATAAATTGACAAAATCTTTGACGAAATAGATTTTAGCGCGGTTTTTAGAGAAAACGACTGCTCCAAATCACCTCAAACTTGATATCAAGCCGGCAGGTTACCATGGCACGCCAAATTAAGGGTATTAGCAAAATCCACCGAACGTTAACTATAGTTATCATAGTGATCAAAACACAATTTTTTTCACGCAGAAACTGCTTTAACGATTTTGAATAAATTTTTTATATTCATAGTTCTCATTAAGGCAATCATACCATAAAATTCCCATTCGTGGGAAAATTACGAGAGCAGCACAATAAATTATCAAATTTTCGACGAAAAATCTCTTTTAGCGCGATTTTTTTCTTATAAACTCCGCTGAAATGTTACTAGAATGTTGAAACAAGTCGGTGTAGTAGTCCGATCCAATACCTATAGGGTGAGAGTTTAAAAACGCTCATGAGATACATGGGGGTCCCTCAAGGAATTCCGGAATTTCAACTACTGCCGTTTCGCTTACTACCAGTTCTAAACGTTTTAACCCAATAACTCGGCAAAAGTGATTACTATCCTTCAAAATTTTGTGTTCACAGCCTTATTAATTATCTGTGTACCAATTCCTCAATAAAGGTCCTGGAATGAGTACGAGCAGCACAATAAATTCTGGAACTGTAAGCGCTACTGCTTCCTGCAGCTGTGAAGTGTTATTGACCAAGTTCAAATGAATTGAGTGATAAATGAATTGATTAAATAGAAAAAGCCATGTACAAAGTGAGTTGACGTAGAGCTAAGGAAAGTTGTGTGTTGCAACGCACCAGATATTTTGCTGTTGCAATTTAACTTTTTATCAAAATTTTAGTAAATAATATTCTTTAATGGCAACGAGCTGAAATGACGGATCCACAATACGAAAATTACACAAAACATCAGGTGCTACGCATCGCTCAACGTTGCATGTGCCTTCAGCACCCCCACAACTAATAAAATATGTTTTTCATTTTGTTTATAAGGACGTTCTCCCTATTATTGTATTGTTCCTCTGAGCAATCTGAGCACAGGTGATTCAAAAGACTACAGGCCGTTTTCACCAACCGTGTTGATCCCGTTTAGACTCAATTAACACTGCCTAACCGCCTCCCACAGCAAAAACGGGTTTCACCAGATTGGGTTGAGTCTCTCAAAAAATTGGGCAGTTAGGTCCGGTTAGCTCTTAGCTTATGCTCTGTCGAGTATTCTCTTCTGTTATTGTGAAAAATGTACATATTGGTGTGGTACGCTGCAGCCACATGGTGGGTGGCCCCCACGCAAAGAGATCGGCAGTTTGCTCTCACCATGCAGCGTGATCTCCTCCTGGCCATCTTGGCAGCGTACCGTACCACGTCGCATCTCGCCCTCCAGGTACTCGCGGGTACCTCTCCCCTGGACCTTGTATTGGACCAAGCAGTACTCGTGTCCTACATCAAAAGTGGCAGCTTGGACGACTACCACTTGAGGCGGTGCTCCCCACCCTTAGGGCGGAGGGGTCGAGCGACCTGCGACTCAGAGTTGCACAGAAGGCAACACTGGAAAGGTGGCAGGCGCATCCTCCCTTCTGTAGAGGGGAGACTTCGAATAAAATAGTGGCGACCAACCTTCGCAGAAGTGCAGCTGCTCCGAGCCTTTAACGAGCGGCTGCACTTCTTCAGGCACCGCACCTTCGTTGGCTGCCCCTGTGGGGAGGCTGCGGAGAGTGCTTCTCGTGTCCTCTTCGCTTGCCGGCTTTATGAGGACGCCTGAACTCGCGCCCAACTTCTTCCAGTTGAAAATGCGCCCGAGCTCCTCTCTGACAGGGCTGGAGAGCAAATTTGCTCAAGCTCGGGCGAACCGGCGGAAAGGTCTAGAGACGTGGAGTCCCGATGCGGTGGAGACTGCAAGCGATGCCGCATAATTAACACAATTCTGTCGCTGCGCCTCAATCGCGGGGGATCGAAGAACCATCCCCCGATGGAGAGCCGTGAGCCGCATGCCCTCGATACACAACGAGCCTGCAGGTCTGATTATAAGGCCTGGCTTGTTTCCCGATCAGGTTAGGAACAACAATAATGAAGAAAGATGCTGTTTACAACTGCGCATTTATTGCAGTTGCTTTTCCACTACGATGATAATCTAATATGTTGTAATATGTGTATCTCACCCGTCGCCTAAGATGTGTATGAGTTAAATGTGTGTTGAGCACTTTTAGAAAAAAACACTAGACGTCATATCCCCGTCAGAAAACCCATACGCTTACCTGGGTGGAAAAGAAGATAATGTTAAACAAGTTAGTGTATTACGCAACTTTTATTAAACACGATAATTCTCCCTTGCTCGTAAAAGTTGTTACCCCACAATTTCGGTTTTTATTATTATTTCATGTTCAGCTCTCATTTTCGGTTACGTTTACACGACACTTGTGTATGGGACGGGATGTTGAACAGACGTCCAATTTCCTTACTTTACTGTAACCTCATTAGTCCACTGCCTTCTCGATGTGGCTTAATCGCAGCGTAATCATGGCTTTCTTAACCGCATCCCTCAGGCTAGCCTTGATTTACTTATCTAGCCGTGATAAGTAAATCGAGTCCTGCGTGATTTTAGTTTTCGTAACCCAAAGGCTAAAGAAAGTATTGCAATCGTGTATGAAATAAAAAGTTGGGTTTTCTTCAGATATTTACGTTTTGAGGGCTACTGAATCTGAAAAACCTTATTTCCGCGTGTTTGTTTCGTGCACTACGCTGTGTGTTGTAGGCTAGCCTCCCACATAGCGTCCCTTGTGCGTAGATTCATGCTCCGTTTCGATCTGGGGTTTCTATCTCTCCTTCTACCGCTATTCCGTTCCTGCATGCTTTACAGGCACCTGGCTGGGATGTCACACGCCCTGTGACTGGTCTTTGGTTCGTTCAGGATCAGCTGCCGACTTGTGAGATGACGACTCAATCTGACCCTAAGCCCAGTTAACCTTCGGGATTGCTCTGCGTGGTTCGTTTGACAGACGGGAACTCAGGCAGTGTTCCGACTTACCCTGCTCTTCTGTGAGGTTGGAGCGGGATTCAGAGGGCATCCATGAAGCGGATTACCTGTACTTTCACTTTGGCGTCACTGCTTACAGCGATGAGATATAACGGTTCTGGGTGCTTGCTGTCGTGCCTGTATACTCATTGGGGTCGTATCTAGCAGGTTACTGGTGCATTGTCATCTGAGTGCTGAGAAACGTAAAGAGAGCACTGGGTTGTTTCTGGAGAAGGATTGGGGCCTGATATTGTCGCCGTTGGGCTCAACCAGCCAACCCTAACAGCATGGAGTGTCGGAAGGTTGTTTAGCGGAGTTATAGCTATCGTGAAACGTCCTCTTATCCTCCCCTGTCCCAATCTCTCTATGGCTTTGACGCGCCCTCTCGTTTTCCTTTAATTATTATTCATGTAGTTTTACCTTTTTGGGCTACACCGTCCCATTTACTGTGAGCTTCGGGAGAGGGAAAAATGTGCCTGTACTTAATTTACGCGAGAGGGCTTGATTTTTTGAAGACACCGAAATGAAGTTATAGGTGATTTCCACCTTCACAGACTTTTCCAAGTAGCATTTAGGGATCCAATGCAAACAATAGTTCTCAATGGCTTGGAGGAGCTTGCTGTGAGAGATGGTTTTGTCATTCAATCCATACAAAGTCCAATGCTGTATATATTTTAGTGTTTCGAGACCAATTAAGTCATCCGTGCTTCTCCCACCGAACTGTCTAGCATTCACGATTCCTTCGGTCTCGAGATGCACAACTATCGCATACGCACAGCACATGCTCTGCCGTCTCTAGCCCTACCTCACAGAACCTGCATACCTGTACCTCGCACTTGCCAATATTTACAAGGTGGTACCTCAGCGGACAGTGACCTGTAGACAGGCCACATATGATCCTCATATCCTTCCTCCCCAGTGCAAGCACCTCCTTGGACCTCTCTCTGGAGAGCCGGATGAAGAGTTTTGACTGTCTAAGGCCGGGCAGCCCCTGCCAATGAGCAGCCCTGCACCGGTCCTCCCATTTGCCAACCTCTCTACGTAGGTGGCTCCTGGTAGTCCCAACAAAGGGCTCAGGCCCAATAGGGATCTGCGCTGATCCCTTCTTAGCCAACCTATCAGCCCGTTCGTTTCTCTCTATACCCTGATGCCCTGGCACCCAACACAGTGTTACACTGTTGTTCTCGGCCAGGGCCTTCAGTCCAGTCAGACACTCCCACACCTGCCGTGATGTAAGACAGTATGAGGCTAAGGCCTTGAGAGTGGCCTGACTGTCCACCATTATGTAGATTCTCTGCCGCTTCAGTCCCCTCTGCAGCAGCCGCTGCACAGACTGTCACTGCAGCTACCTCTGCCTGGAACACTGTGGCCTTTCCAGTTCCTTGTTCCACCAAGGAACCTCCCTGTTGGATCTTCGGGTTTTCAACTCGCAGCTTTCTTCATACGCCTCTACCATAGCTGCGCAGATCTCACCTGTCGCTCGTTCCACACCTTCGACAGTTTGCATTTCACAGCTGTAGCTCTCCAAACTGGAGGCCAACACACTGCTGTACAGAACCCAATCCGTGTTCCTGGGGTTCCGATATGTCTCCATCACACTATTAGGGAACCGCAGCATGAACCTCAGACATTGAGGTTTTCCCAGAGACATGCCAATTTGCTATTCTACTGGCATAGAAGGTACTTGAGACCGTAATGTCCAGCACCTCCCTCCGCCTGCGCGTAACAAAAGTTGGCGTGCTCCCCCTATTAACCACCACCATTTCATTGCATTATTTGTGCTGTGGATTTGCCGTCTTAACCGATGCCTCAAATGACTACGTAACATTAAACAAAAACAATAGTAGAAGACAATTAAGCAATAATACCACACTTCACTCCTTTTGCGCCGAATTTGAACCAATTCCAAACTAATGACGAGTACATCAATAATTCACCCCAATTACTACTAATTCTGCCAGCAATCGCACTCAAAATGTACAAGCAACTTTTACTCAATTCCCCTGAAGTCCTGAAGATGTTGTATGGTTGGGGTGGGGGATTCGGCAAGTTGTCCGCTAACAAATGGTGTGAGAGGGTGACCTTACTTAACCACTGGGGGGAAAATAGTGCCACGATGAAGTGGGAATTGTTCCTTGGCCAGACCAAATCCTGAATGGTCGCCTCTGAAAACCTCCACGACGTGCCACGCGGTAGTTCCCCCTCACTGGTTTGCCACAAGAAAATAGTTTTCCTTCTAGAGCAGGAGGATTTTAAGTGAAGACGGTCGAAAGCCCCCAGAAAAGATTTGGTGTCAATCGGGAAAGAAGAACGCCGTCGCTACGTGCGTTTGAGCAAACTGTGGCGTTCATTCGAAAACCCCAGACAACAAGTTTTACTACGACCCTTCGACGTTTGTTATATTCCAAGCAGGAAAATCACCCGAGCCTCCGCCCGGAATCCGTATTCCAACTAACTCGTCGGAGTCGTGTCAGCTGAATACCTTCTCACACATTCTCAGGCGGGACGCCCTGAGCATCGCATATTTTATTCACGAAGTGTCGACTTCCAGACGGGAATGTTAATAAAGTTGAACAATGAAAGTTGTTTTCACATTGTTAACCGTTCGCCAATGGGAAGGTTTGCTCGCTTCAACCGAACCGAACGAAGGAAGGAAGAAGGGATTTTCTTGGACGGTCAGGGAATAGTTAAGGAGGCAGCAATTGTATTTTCCTTAAAGTTAGGAGACAGAAAAGCCTAACGGTCTGAGAAGCGCAAATAATAAATGATCCCTGAGACCTGCGTCATGTCTTGAGAGCTGCTTTACGTCGGAGTCGGTGAGTCGAGTTCGAAGGATCCCTCGAGTGACCATTATCTTCGGGCCACGCACATCGCGACCTGAAACGGAAATGTGAATATTTCAGAACTTTCCTTGAAGTCGGACAGTTAGGGGTTTTACTAGAGCTGTGCGTGAGATGAATATAACGGTGTATTTCAAACACCTTCTAGCGTCAAGGTACTACGAGTATGTGATGTATTATGACGTTTCACCAAAGTTACCAAAATGAGGCGTTCGCTATCCAACCTCCTCGTTTTTGGCCGCGCCCGGGATTATTGAATAAATGTACTGTCGTTATCGCCCCATTGTCTGACAAATAGATCGGCTAAGGTCGAATGCAGACGTGGCCCAGACCGGAAAACAATAGAGAAGGGGTGCGCCCTTGTACCAGCTCTTTGGAACGCCTTCTTAAGGTGTTCTGAGGAACCTCATGAAAACTGACTGCGAGCCACTGTGACTGTGATGATCTGTACACAAACGATCCCACAAATCGAGGCGAAAACCTATTACGAGCTGCGAATGGTGACTCAATGGTGCAGCACGTTAGCTCCAAGTGGAGATGAGGCATCAACCCAGCTCATCCTCTTCTTAAAGGGAAAATTTAGGTTTCTTCAGAGGTTCTCCAGAGGTTTCTTCTTAAGAAGCAAGTCAAGTAGTTAGGAATGAAGTGTCCTGATTAGGAGTAATTAGCAAGGCCACTTGGGTTGTGTGTTACTGCGATACGATCCTCATGTACAAGGCCAGAATGTGGGTTGAGCTGGATTACTGGAGGAGCCAGTTCCTCACGGGACATGTCATTTATATTCTCCCAAAGGCTCTCCATCCTGCACATCTTGCGCCTCCAGTGCGGAGGAGACAAGAAACTACGTGCTTCTCCCCTACAGTTCCTACGACAGTGAGTGACAGTTGTTGGAAGAGCAGGAAATCTTCCAGCTTCCATAGATGTCTCTTTAAAACTTTCCACCCGAGCGAAAAGTTGGATCAGGTGGGAACCTGCATTGAGAACTCCTTCCAGATGGACTTCACTCCCCAGGATCATACCTCCGCGTGGTCACACTTTGACAACAGCTCTCTACCGGGACTGGCTGAATGACAACCTAACTGGATTCCGTGTATGCTGAGTGAGTGTCCAGGCAGAATAGCGAAACCGTAACCTGCATCGAAAGTCAAGTCCCCCCTAAACAAGGGTCCTGGAACGACACCGCTTCCTCCTTGCTCCCAAACCGCCCACAAGACGGGGATATCAGGTGATTCCCCTTGCACCACCCACTATTTTTTATGGGTCTCTTTAGTGGGGTGCTAGCGTTTGGGCCGTGGACAGGGTTTCTAAAAATCACGTCCCTCGTGGACTCTTACTAATGTTAAGGTACAGTCATTTTGACAAGGAAACAGACTGTTCCCTGTTGTGTGAGTCTGGAATGTTTATGAATGAAAAAGAAACGAAGAACCGAAGGTCGTTTACTTTCACTTTAGGCGTATTTCCACACCCAATAAGTACCGAGAAAGTGTACGTTAATTATGTGTAATTGAGGATGTGGGCTATCGGTACGTTTTCTTATGGTCAGCCTGGTTATTTGAATATCAAGTTAGGAATCGACTCGGGAGACGGCGAATTATAGAAGTCATCTAACCGAGAAGGTCAGAACGGGAAGGTGCTTATTTAGAAAGATACGGCGCCGTCTGTCAATTACCCCAAATCCTCCTCGTTCCGTTTCACGTTCCTTTTTGTTCCATCGGTGGAAAACGTCTTTCCCACTATTGTTTTTTAAATACTGAAGAGACCGAGGAAGGGCCTGTTCTCACGCTGCTGAAATCAGATTAGTTCTACACAGAGCAAAGGAGTTCTCAACAAAAACGCGCATATCCTGCGGTCTGTTGTTAACTCAGATCTAGTCGTTGGTCGAGCGTTTGGAAGAATGCACAGCTACTTTTGTATTTCTTGCATCACAAAACGGCGGTCTCGGGTCATTCCCCCACGATTTATGGTCCGATTCCCTTGAGGTGGTGTCGTACACCGGGTTTCGTGTTTTGGATTTGCCAAAAATGGAGGTTTTTCGTATTTTTGTCAGATGCAAGTTGAGGGATTGAATTTTGAAAAGTTTATTCATGAGAAGTACATATCAACATACACACAACTTCTTGCAAAATTATAATAAATGAAAGAATATGACAAAAGGGTGCTACTGCGACTAATAATTGCACGCCATTAGGCAGGAGCCCGTGGCGACGTGCAAGAGTGCTGCCTCACAATAAGAATAAATAATCTAAGATTAATTATTATACAGAAAAATAATCAGACTCTGCATTTCAGCGCCGAACAACAATCCGCATCCGCATCGCATACGGAGATCTGGCACATTGGTCAGTTTATGCATCGATTCACTAACTTTCAAGAAACCGAAATACATTGAATAAATGAGGAAACCTGAAGGGGGGGGGGATTATGCGCACATACTTTTGAGAATCTCATTAGATTGCTGCATTCCTAAGTTTAAAAGCCATGTACTCACTACCTTCTTAAAACTATTCCTGGATAGGGCCCTAAAGTTTGTAACCTCAACTGGAGATGCATTAAAAATGACATGAATGAGGTAATGTGGACTTATTTTGGTCAGCGATAAGGTGTGTCTGGGGTTGACGACACATGAACCCTGTACAAATCTGGTAGAGTAAGAGTGGGAGGGAGGTGCATCCAGTATAAATGAATTTCTATGCAGGTGCATAAGAAGGCTTCTTATGAACAGTTGACGCAAGGTAAACACTTTCGCTTCGCGAAATACTAGTTCGCTCGAGTAACGTCTAGGTCTACCCAACAAAATTTTCAATATCCCTTTTTGGATTCTGGTTAGCCGGTCAAAATGAGCGTGATAAGTGCCACCCCAGACAATCACTCCGTACTGCATAATGGACTGAACTAGAGATAGATATTTTTTTTTTCATCTTGTCACGAGAAAATACGGGCGTGTGATAAAATATATGGAAGAATTTTTGCAATTTTGAGCATAGGTAATTGATGTGTAGCTTCCAAGTTAAAGAGGGGTCCATAATCACTCCTAAATAGCGATATTCTGAGACTCGTTCTAAAGGGTTGCATGGACATGCTGAACGAGATATGCAGGAGTGAACGTATAGGTCGAGGCCTTCGGAACTTCCAGTGCTATCCCCAAAGACAATATATTTAGTTTTTCCAGAGTTCAGGGTTAGCATGCTCTGAGTTAGCCAAGCACATACCGAATCGAGCAATGATTGCATTTTACTGAAAACTTCCGACCATTCATGCCCCTGAATCATCAAAGCCGTATCGTCCGCGAATAACAGTATTTCATTGCGATTTGACACATCTACCAACTTATTTATATATATCAGGAACAGGGTGGGGCCCAACGTTCCACCCTGTATGACCCCGTAATCCACCCTTTTGGTAGCACTATGATGGCCTTGGACTGCTACAAATTAGGTGCGGTTCGAAAGGTATGAAGTGAACCAATTCAGGCTACTACCTCTTATACCGATTTTAGCCATTCGGTCCAACAGAACGCCTCTATCAATGCTATCAAAACATTTGCTCAAATCCAAATACGCGATAATAGATTTGGCTCTGCTACCCATAGCTTTGTATAGTTTGCCTGTGATGTCGAATAGGGCGTCATCCACATTGCGGGAGCCGCGGAACCCGAACTGGAATTCACTCAACAATTTATTGGTCTCTAAATAAGAGGTTAGGTTGTACTTAACCCGCTTTTCAAGGATCTTACCCAACGCGTTCAACATTGAAATTGGTCTGTAGTTGCTAGAATTAGATTTGTCCCCTCCCTTAAACAGGGGGGTAACCTTGGCAATTTTGAACACTTCAGGAAATGTAGCAGATGCTATACTTAAATTGTAGAGATGCAAGAGGGGGGCTACAAGGTGTTTGTACGTACACTTGATTACATTCGCAGGTATTCCGTCGGCACCGGGAGCAGAATTCCCCTTAATGCTGAGTACAGTGCGTTCCAAATTTTCAAATTGGCTTAGAATGATACGTCTTCAACTTGTCAATGCCTATATATTGTTCCTCTGATATTCTGTGATACGGAGATGAAACTCATATCGGGCCAACACTATCCTTCGGCAACTCTGTGTGTGAGTTAGCCATCTTTCATGCACAGACGACCTCATGATATTTAGAGAAATATTTATACCGAACGAAAGTTAGTTGTTGATTACTAAAACATGGCCTGCCAGTTTAATCAAAACGGTCACACCAGTTTTCGAGAAAAAAACGAAAAGCCTTTCGTCATAACCTTTTTTTACGCCTTACAAGAATCGCAAACATAAGAGAGGAAGCTACTCAATGCGCCCAACCGTTTTCCAGAAAGTCTACGCTCACACGGCCGAAATTAGGTCTTTTCGATTTAGTAGGCTTCGAATCGTAAAGATCTGAAGGCAACTCTGTTTTTTTTACACGTTCGCAATACTTCGGGTAGCGGCAAGTAAACACGAGGTGAATTGGGGAAGAAGCGGCAAAACAACCCCCGCGTTCAATATCAACCATCTCGCTCCGACCCTTTTTGCCCAAGCACCGCGCCAAATCCATCCACGTTACGGCTACCTTTGTATCCGTGCGGGTAAACAAGGAGCATTTGAATGCTAATGTCGAATGCCTTCTGGTGGGCCTGGGACGGAATTGTTCTGGTTTTGGCGAGGGAGCGTAGGCGGGAAACGATGGCTGAATACGTGGGGAGTTGAAACCGGGAAGAGAGGGAAATGCGGATCGATGGTGCAAGAGCTGGGAGGAAAATGCAAGAGACCCGGGAAAACGACGCAGGCTCCGCCTCCCTCGCGAATCCGGAACTAGGGAATTCTCCAGGACGCGGCGCATCAACGAAGCAAAATGTTCGAGCTGCTTCTACGAAATTTAGATTGTGTCTAATGTAAATTTCCCTACTATGCACATTTCCCTGTAGGCCGGCATAATTATCTAAAAGACTTTGCGAAAACGGACGCAATGATATGGTGGGAGAAGTACGTGGACAAATTACTGAAATTCAGGAGAGAGGAGAGAAGACAGTTAGGGGCAGGGACGGACTTACTCTGGACGACACATACAATGACAACACAGCAGGCACAAACTAATAAACGCAATAGATATACATATTGCAACGTAGTCATAACATAGTTCACAGGATTTAAAAAAAAGAAAAAAGGTGTAGCTAAATAAGTGATAAGTGTTGTTAGTTGATAAAAACTCTTTAACGGTTTAGTAGGGTAGGGTATAAATAACTAAGGGGACGGAAATCCGGATGGGCGGTCCCCAGGTAGTGGGTGGAGGCTTGGGGCCTTCTTTTGCAGCTTTCTGGGGCCCTCCCAAACCCCAGGGAGGTCAGCAAGCTCAAACTGTATCACCTTGTGATGAGGGAAACCCTCAAGTTCCATCGAATGATGGGACGGGCATGTGAGCATTCTGGCCTTAAGGGTTGTTTGACTCAAAATGGTACCGCGGCCTTACGCAAGTGCATTATGGGTTAGGGCGACGACAGGTGGTTGCCTCGGCAGGGCAAGGTCGGTAGAACGGAGCAATCCAACTCCCACTCAGGGCAATGCCTGACAATACTGGAAAATGCGGACTTCGTGGTGCACTGACTGACGCCCATTGAAAGGCACCCTCGCGATGGTGGTCTAGTGGCTAAGACAATGGTTCATAACCCTGAAGAATGTCGGTTTATTGGATCAGAGCTCCTCGCGATTGCTGTAATTTTTGCCTGAGTCAGGGGTTTCCAAACCCCCCGTAACAGCAGTGGCTGCGAAGTCGTTGGAGGATAGTCATCCCATCCCTTACTTCATTTTTACATTCCTTGGCTCTACAAAGTAGAAAGGAAAGTTATGTAATCGGCAGAAAAAAAATTTTTGAGTTCTCTGTTTCTTAGAGAGAACCACCGTACCAAATCCACTCAAACTTGATATCTCGCCTGCAGGTTACCGTGAGACGCCAAAATAAGGGTATGAGGAAAATCCACCGAAATTTAACTATAGTTATCATGGTGATCAAAACACCAAACATTTTTTGCTCAAAAATGGCTCTAACGATTATGATTAAATTTTTTGTATTTATAGCTTATATTGATACCATAAAATTCCCATTTGCGGGAAAATGACGAGAGCAGCACAATAAATTACCAAAACTTTCGACGAAATTGATTTTAGCGCGGTTTTTAGAGAAAACAACCGAACCAAATCCACCCATACTTGATATCTCACCTGCAGGTTACCATGGGACGCCAAAGTAAGGGTATGAACAATATCCACCGAAAGTTAAGTATAGTTATCATAGTTATCAAAACACCAAATTTTTTTCTCAAAAACGGCTCTAACGATTTTAATTAATTGTTGTATATTGATAGCTCTCAATAAGGCAATTATACCATAAAATTCCCATTCGTGGGAAAATAACGAGAGCAGCACAATAAATTATCAAAATTTTCGACGAAAAGCTTTTTTAGCGCAGTTTTTTTTTTCCTTATAAACTCCGCTGGAATTTTAGTAGAATGTTAAAAAAAATGGTATTGTAGTCCAATCCAATACCTAAAGGGTGAGTGTTTAAAAACGCTCATGAGATACATGAGGCTCACTCCAGAAATTCCTGAGTTTCAACTACTGCCGTTTCGCTTACTACCAGTTCTAAACGTTTTAACCCAATAACTCGGCAAAAGGGATTACTATCCTCCTTCAAAAAATTCGTGTTTACAGCCTCATTTTCTGTGCACCAATTGCTCAATAACGGTCCTGGGATGAGTACGAGCAGCACAATAAATTCTTTAACTGTAAGCGCTGCCGCTTCATATTGCTGTAAAGTGTTGTTTGGCCAAGTAACTGAGTGGTAAATGAATTGATTAAGTAGACAATGCCACATAGAAAGTGAATTGACGTAGAGCTAAGGACAGTTGTGTGTTGCAACGTACCAGATATTTAAACTGCGGGGCTTGAGGGAGGTAGGGGCCAGCCAGGCAAAACGCCCACAGACATCCCCAAATGCAGAACTGTAACTGTGAGTTTCATCCCTCACGAGGAGTCATTACCACGTTGCCATTGATAATTTAGGGCTTTCGTCGGTGGCTGCGTATTAGATTGTCGAACATTACACGAAGAATAGCCCAACAAATCTGTGAGCCTGAACATCAACCTCACAACCCCAAGCTTTACTACCTCGCAATCTACTTTCCATGCAGAACGTACTGAATATGGCTGACTTTTTCCTAACTCGCCCGTTTCAAAACTTAAATAAGTTCTTACAGCCGAAATGAACTAAAGCAGCTTAGTGCATGATTGCAGTCTAACGTGATAGCCCTTCCAGTGAAATCCGAACATTTTTCGGGGCAACAGACGCAAATATATCTGGCACGAAGAATCACAAAACTACTCAGTCCCGTTTTGATTGTTCTACCGACTAATCCAGTGCACTCGGTTAATAAGAATCTGGTAAAACGTGATGTTTTTTGGGTTCAACGTAACCGACTTTAATGAGTAATCAGCGTCTGTAGGCAGTCAACGTGAGTTTTCGGGAACGTTCGTATTTCCTGCTCCGAATTGAGGGAAACACAGAGGAAAAAGTTAGTCGTAGAACACTAGAATACATTACGGGTGGTTTAATGTGCCCACACTAATGATAAGTTCATATTCCCGCGCTAAGGAGCTGTTATCGCAAAATATTTCATGAAAATGGTTTGAGCCTTTTTTAAAGAATAACTTAATTGGTGTTTTGACGGCAATGGTTACTATAATTAGTTGGGCGTCATAATCATTTGGGTCAGTGAGTTGTCAGTATTGGCTTTGAGGTTCGACATTGTCCTCGACTACAGCTCACTGGGCCCCGCGCTCGTTGGGGATTGCCACAAAAAATATTTGGTGCATCACACAACTTTCTTTAGCTCCTTGTAAATTCGCTGGTTCTACTACTAATTCAATTTATTGTTCATTTGAACTTATTAAAATATCGCGGTGACAGAATGCGGTAGCTCTTACATTCCCGGAATTTATCGCGCTGCTCGTACTCTTGCCCTGTCCTTATTTGAGCAATCGGTACACAGAGAATTAATGAGGCTGTATACACAATGTTTTGTGTTTGAATAATAATCACGTTTCCAGAGTTATCGGGTAAACACTTACAGAAATTGTAGTAAGTGAAACGGCGGAGGTTGAAGTTCCACAAATTCTGGTGTAGCTCCTATATATTTTATGAGCGTTATTAACCAACTGTCAGCACAATTTTTCTGAAGATTCTTACGAGTTTATAAGAAAATATCTGGTGCGTTGCAACACACAACTTTCCTTAGCTCTACGTCAATTCACTTTGTACATGGCTTTGTCTACTTAATCAATTCATTTACCACTCAGTTCATTTGAACTTGGTCAAACAAGACTTTACAGCAGCATGAAGCGGCAGCGCTTACAGTACCAGAATTTATTGTGCTGCTCGTACTCATTCCAGGACCTTTATTGAAGAATTGGTACACAGATAATTAATGAGGCTGTGAACACAAATTTTTTGAAGGATAGTAATCCCTTTTGCCGAGTTATTGGGTTAAAACGTTTAGAACTGGTAGTAAGCGAAACGGCAGTAGTTGAAATTCAGGATTTTCTGGAGTGAGCCCCATGTATCTCATGAGCGTTTTTAAAAACTCACACTTTAGGTATTGGATTGGACTACAATACCAATTTTTTTTTAACATTCTATTACATTCCAGCGAAGTTTATAAGGAAAAAACTGCGCTAAAAACACTTTTCGTCGAAAATTTTGATAATTTATTGTGCTGCTCTCGTCATTTTCCTACGAATGGGAATTTTATGGTATAATTGCCTTTTTGAGAGCTATCAATATTAGAAATTTAATCAAAATCGTTATAGCTGTTTTTGAGAAAAAAAATTGGTGTTTTGATAACTATAATTAACTTTCGGTGGATTTCGCTCATACCCTTATTTTGGCGTCCCATAGTAACCTGCGGACTAGATATGAAGTTTGAGGTGATTTGGTTCGGTCGTTTTCTCTAAAAACCACTTTAAAATAGATTACGTCGAAAATTTTGGTACTTTATTGTGCTGCTCTAGTCATTTTCCCATAGATGGGAATTTTACGGTATAGTTACCTTATTGAGAGCTATCAATATTAAAAATTTAATCATAATCGTTAAAGCCGTTTTTTGAGAAAAAAAAATTTGGTGTTTTGATCACTATGATAACTATACTTAAATTTCGATGGATTTTGTTCATACCCTTATTTTGGCATCCCATAGTAACCTGCCAGCGAGATATGAAGTTTGAGCTGATTTGGTACGGTGGTTTTCTCTAAAAATCGTTCACAGACACACAGCCCATGTTCCCAAATAGTGTTTTTCGGACTCAGGAGGGTCTGAAACGTAAAGATCTGAAGAAAACTCAAAATTTTTTTTCCAGCCGATTACATAACTTTCCTTTCTACTTTGTAGAGCCAAGGAAAGTAAAAATCGGCTTTCCTCAAAACGTAATTTATTGTGCTGCTGTGTTGTTATTGCGTCATGTGGAGCTGTCAATACGAAATCGTTTCTAAAAATCAAAATATTTAGTATTTCAATCACTATGATAACTATAGTTAGTAGTTTTAGGGGTATTTTTCTCGTACTCTTATCTTGTCATCTCATGGTAACGTGCAGGCTACATATCACGTTTGACCTGTTATTTTGTTTCAAACATTTTCTCTCTATCGCGTTCACAGGCACACATATACGTAAATGGGACTGTGGCACCCAAAAAGGATAAACTAAATAAAGAAAATTAAGGAAATGGGGAGGGCGCCCAGACTGCTCTCACCTGACCTCACTCTGCAAGCTCCAGACGAAGATCCGTTCGGCCATATTTGCTCCCCTTGGCCAGCCAAGGTAGTGCAAAACACTGGCTGCCACACAACAACGAGAAGTGGTATAGACTGGTTGGGACCCACGGGGACGATGTTAGGCTTCAGTCCTTCACCAGAGACAACCCGGCTGTGTCGCTGTCTCTCCACTTCCCAGCCCTTCACCAATGTAGGGGGAGTCGGTGGGACACTGCTTGAGTCCCCATCCATTAACCGAACGATGCAGAGCAGCCGCGAACGCTGAAGCTTACTGGGATTAGGGACACGCGTAATCGCCATGTCGCACCGCGGCAGCTGATCCTGAATGAATTCAACACCCGCCACATCGCGTGCAGCTCCCAACTAGATGCCTCCAAAGCAAACAGGAACAGAATTGTAGTAGAGAGAGATGAAACACCGAGTCTCTCAAGTCGAATATACGAACATGGGCCTAGGCCTAGCACCATTCTACCGAGACTTATTAGCCTACAGGAGGTCCTTTGGGAGCAAGTACGTCCGAAGGAGGTGCAGGTTCTACTGCGGCTTCACCGGGGTGTCGGCAGCTATGGCGTTGATTTCATCTTATCTTAACTATTTCTTAATAGCGAAGGAATCTTCTTTTCCAAACCGCATACTGAAACCCCTATACTGAACTGAGCAGCCCTCAGCTGGGATTTTTTTACACACGGAACCTTAAAAACGAAAGTATCTGAACGAAACTAAATAAAAACTTGTGTCTGCAAATTTCTTTGAACTTATTTTCTGCTTCGTGAGACAACAGGAATTGGGAGCCCTACAAGTTGAGAAATCACAATTCTCGAGTTTCGCAATTCCACTTATAGAAGAAGTGACGCAGAGTGTGGTGGTATTTAGCGAAGGACTGGGACGTTCGCCGAAGCTGTAAAACGTGCTATTTTACGAGTTGCAGACCGGAAGTGGATAATAAATCCAAAGGTGAGTCAGGCAATTACTTAGAGCCGAAGTGCGTCAGGGGGGGTTTTCTCTGGAAGAAAGGACGCGGATTTAGGTCAGTGGTTGACGCCCGAACTATCGCCGCGTCCCACGTCAGTTCTCGCGTTTTGACATTCGCGGATGTCGGTATCAGCTGGAGCACGCGATCCCGACTCGCCACTCGACATGCGAAGGTGATTAGGTTTAGTTATTTTCGTTGCAGCGGTGAAGAGATTTATTGCGAGACCTGTTTTAGAAACGAATCGCAGGCTCGTCGTGTTGCAGCCACATGAGCGTCAGGCGGGTTATCAGGTTCGTCTGAAAGGTAAAAGGTTGGAGCAATCATGCTGCAGTCGGGCGACATTCTCCGTCGGTGGTTTATTACCTTCGACAGCCCCCCCCCCCCATTTGGGTTTTATTTGGCACCCTTTCTGTGCTGCCCTTGTCATATCACGATCGCGTTGAGTGAAGGTTGGTGTGCTTGAAGGGGATAATTCCTCCGAGGGCGAGATGTAAAATCTGTGAGTGGCAGACCCGAATCGGAAGAATTAAGTTCACTCGTGTGTCCTTGATCGGTCTGAACTGCCATAAAGTGAGCTCACGAATGTCTCAGTCTGGTAGAGTGAGGAGTGCCATCATAATTCTCAAAACACAGAGCCTGTGGCGCCAGGTGGCGTTAGATGTTCTGCTTTATTCGAGCGAGGCAATCGAGTTATAGCATTCGCACTTTGAATTAGTATTTTCGCGAATTGAATTAAACTTTCCACAAAATGAATTAAACCTTTCGCGAATTGAATTCGATGAATTAGATACGCGAAAAGTACCTAATTACCACGGTCCCGATTGATAGTCCAAACTCTGCCGACCCAGAGCCTGATACCTTCCTGTTGATTGATCCACAATCCTCGTCGCATGGTTCAGCATTCCTTCTCTGTGTAGTTTTCCCCGCACAACGGAAAACGTATCCCTTCTCTCATGCCTAGTTCATTATTTCTGTGCCTCCGTCTCCGTTGTTGGTAAAGTGTCCGATTTTTGTTCATTGGTAGAACGTTATTTTAAAAATTAAAATGAGTGACAATGAGTCAAGTTCTTCGGATTATTTCCGTAACAGAAGAAATAATAGGGTTATGTCCGCCAGAAGGCAAATTATTAAAGTTTACGTATCTGTTAGGTGAGTCCGTCTCCTCTGGCTGGTGTGTTGCTAGGAGACGGACTCACCTAACAGATACGTAAACTTTAAGAAGAAATAATCGTAGACACGGTAGACGACTTATAATAATTAGCGACAGTGATTCAAGTATTACTTCAGGTACTCGGAACAGGGTAAGAAGACGCCAAGGGAAGTATGAGTCAATCTCTGTTGAAAAGCGCAAGATTTTCGTAAACCTTTTCGAAGAAGGGTTTTCTTTGAAGGATGCAGCATCAAGAGCTGGTGTGAAATTGAGTACAGGTAAAAGCATTATTACTAAGTACAAGCGGGATCAGTGTGCGGTTCTAGGACCCCAACAGCGTGGACACCGCCCGAAAAAGTTGTTGCCTGATGTGCTACAGAGACTTGAGCACATAGTTGAATCTGACCCAACAATTACTCTCAAGAAAATGTAGGAGAACCTTCAGGAGCATAACATACACCTAAGGGAAACATCTATAAGAACTGCATTACGTCATTTGAAAATTACACTTAAAAAAACATCAATGGAACTTGATCGGATGAACTGTGTGTCAACGTTACAACAAAGAAAACGCTACGCTGTAGGCTTCAACCAGTCTATTCCTGAAAACTGGGAAAAACTCATTTTTATAGATGAGTCAGGGTTTAATCTCCATATGAGGCGATCTCAAGCGCGTTCAACAGCTGGAACAAGCGCAGTTGTCACTGTTCCGACGGTAAGAGGACGCAACACTTCCTTAATTGTTGCCCTGAACAATCTAGGAATCGTTCATTTCAAAATCGTTCCCACGGGGACAACGTCCGGGTGAAAAAAGGTACTCACTTTGATTTTATTTTGAATTTGTTAAAATGAAATAAAACGTCTCTTCCCGAAAAATCCAAATTTATATACGCGTTCCCGAATTGTAATGCAATAAAAATAAACGATAAAACACGTCGCACCCTGTGCCCAACAGACGGTAAACAGTTTTTATAGTTGAAACTCGCGGATGAGATTGATTGTCGTTCTCACGCACTTCTTCGCTCAGGCCCGGAGCCGTACTGCTCTTGCCAAGATGCCCGTTCGCGTTCGTCCGCCTAATCAGTCGTCATCTTCAGGAGCGGGTGTGTAAGCCTGACAAACTGTAGCTGTATTTTGTGATTTCTTGAGAGAGCTGAACTCGAAACTTACAGATTCCGTGCGAGATGCATTGTTAATCGTGGACAACGCACAGATACACAGATCTCTTACAGTTGGTGAACTCGTTGCCTCTTCAGAAATGATTATAAAATTCTTGCCCCCCTACTCTCCGATGTTGAACCCCGTGGAAAAAGCTTTTTCCAAAATAAAAAATCACGCAAGAGGTCTTCTAGGCATCCAAAGAGAGAACCGACTTCCAGACGTAATCACAGAAAGTGTTCAATCCATCACGCCACAAGATTGTGCTAACTACGCGATAGATATGTTTCGACTGCTCCCAGCTGCTGCTCTAGAACGACCTCTCCATTAAGTGTTGCCTTTTTGTATTGACTTTGTATTGATTTTTGACATTTTATGTCTTTACTTTGCTACATAAACTCGAAAATGTTACGCCGGAGATGTAACGGAGAAGCGTCACGAAATTTGTGTTGGGTTAAGTGCGTGGTAACGCCTGTTACAAAATCTAACGCTCGGTAACATCACACGTTTTAATAACCTCAGTGACTAAGTGATGATGTCAATTGCAATTTACGCGACCATTATATCGAAACCATCAACAAGCACAATCAAACGTAGTTATCATTGCATTAAAAAAATAATAAAAATAAAAGACATAAAATGTTCCTAGTGGTTGCGTACTTGTACGAATGCTGTACCGACTGTTTGTGTAAAGGTTTCTTTCGCGTTTAAAATGAACGCCGTCATTCATTCATTCTCTCTTTCCTCCTCACGCTCACCTCTACAGCGGGTAGGCTAATTGTGAATGTAATTTCTTGTCGAAATCTACTCAAAAAGCACTCGCGATCGACCGTTTGAGCACCCCTGTCATAGAGGAATAGAAGGCAATGAGGATGCCGAAAAACTGGCGAGTTGTTACAAGGGGGGTTTGGAGAGCCGCTGATTCAGGCAAAAATTACAGCGACCACGAGCTCCGATCCGTGGCCCAACTTTCGGCAGATTATGAACCTTCATCTTTCCCACTAGACTACAATCGCTAAGGTGCCCACAATGGGGGTCAGTCGGTACAGAGTGACGGATCTGCACTTCTCCCAGTGGGACCTGAGCCCTTCGTAGATCAACCAAGAGCCAGGTGAATAAGGTGGAGGAGTACAGAGCTGCCTATTGGCAGGATGTGGCTGGCCAAAGCAGTTGTTTGACTTTTGTATTAATTTTCTATTTTCTGAACCGTTTTGTATTTTCTGTACACCATTTGTGCTTACAATTATACATTTTGTTGAAGTTGAATTTTTTTTTACTACAGATTTGGCTACGGTCGAATTCGTTTTGCAAAAAGTTTAATTCATTTTGCGAAAAGTCTAATTCAATTCGCGAAAGGTTTAACTCAAAGTGCGAATGCTATATTTCAAGTGTTTTTGATTTGAAGCATCTTTAAACCACCAGACAGAGGTGGAATGATCTTGGACCCTATGCGATAGCCAATGAAAGGTCGACAATCCCCAGGTTCTGGCTGCAGTCAGGGTGAATGTTCTATGTTCGGTTTTCTGGGACCTTCAAAACCGACGTATATAGATCTATTATGAGATGATGAGCTGGTAGAGGAGTGGTAATATGAGGGGAGCGGGGGGAGTGTTTGCTAGATGCGAACATGTCAAATTTGAAGGGGGGCGGACAGCCACAAAAAAGTTCGTGTTCAGCCCCCCTCAATCAAAGGAGTTAACTCACACAACTTTGTGTGTGTGAAGACTCGCTTCTGGAGGATCATTTTGGGCAAGTATTGTCCGATACCTCGTTGGAACTTGCACAATGCGGTTAATAACGCCAACTTCCTCGCTTTGCCTCATTAACTCCCACGTCAGGTTAGTCCTGGTTTCCAGAATCCTGCGCTTTGACTTGCAAGAGTCTGCGATTTCAGCGCTACGTGATTATACGGGAGCGCATTGTGCTGCTACGGGAATAGAAAGTGCTCCTGTAACAGGTTCCAATTCAGTAACGGACCCGATGGACGGCGCCTCATTCCTAATGGTGTGTCATTCGTGCATGCCGGATGGGCACGCCCCTCTTCATTTCAGTTGAGACGTCTAATGGTTTCAGTTCGCGTCTCTGCTCAGACAAATATATTCATTCCACGCCCCATTTGCTATCCTTCCCTTCGTGCTCGTAAATTGTCAAGATGCTGCCAATCTTCGTATTATCCTCCGACACGTTGTCACGCTGTGGATTACAATTACATGATAACCTTGTTGTTCGTAATTTTCGATGGGTTTTGCTCTAAACATTACTGCAGTGACGGGCAGCAACACGGCAATCAACACTTCAGGCCGAAATTCTTCTCATAGTGGCAGACTACTCCGAAACGTTAAGATGAATTGAAACACCTCGAAATATTGTTAATACTTGGGAAGTTGAACCCACTATGGAAAGTCTCTCAGGAGTCTGGAAATGACATGGAGGTTGATGGTGTATTGGCATTTGAGTTATTGTGAGAGTGCTGGTGCTAAATTATTTCGGGCTAGTCGTTTTGATGGCGGAAACACGTCAACATTCTGATATTGAGTACGATAATTAGGATGACTCGCTGCGAATGATTCGTTTGAGCTTTGTAATCTGCAGGCGGAGCTAAACGACGCCCCTCCCGCTTTCCAGTTGACTCGACCGTTCCCCTACTGGCATTCTGACGCAACATCCTCCAATTTAGTTTAGTGCTCTCCATCGCTCCGCCAGCCTGCGCCCTCTTCAGTCTTAACTCTCTTCCTTGCTATGTCCCGGTGGTCCCCTGAAATAACCTACAAATTCGTCGAAGAGTACATCAGGCACGAGTGTCTTTGGAATGTTACTAGCGAGACCTATAAGAACAAGGCGATGCGGCAAGGGGCCTACGCTCAAATCGTGAGGCACATGGAGATTGAAGGGTTCGGAGAGAAGGAGGTGGTTCAAAAAATAAAGAACGTCCGCTCCACATTTTCTCAAGAGAAGAAGAAGATCTTGGATTCGAGAAAAGCTGGAATCAGTGAATCAGACGTTCATCACCCGACGCTGAAGTGGTTTCAGATGTTGGATAACGCGTTGAAAAATTTGCCCTACCACGGGAGAAGAACTCCCCAGTCGTGCGATGCGCCTGTAAGTAGTCAGCTCCACCCCCTTTTATAAACTAACTCCCACCATGTTACTTGTATAGTCCACCAAGTGCAAGAAACACTTCGACAACGACAATAACGTCTTAACATATAAAACGCTAGCCTGTCGTGCTGTACGAGGGAACTTGAATTATTGCATTGGTCCAACGACAGACTCACATCTCACATCTTTGTTGATACCCCACGTCAGTGTAATGTGAGGCATCTCCAACCTTCCTTCAGTCTACCTCCCACGAGTATATCCAAATGCGGGAGATTGAGTATTTAATTTTGACGCTCCTAGTGACCACGCTCTCATTCCATTAGAGAAAAGTGTTGCTACGTGCGTTTGGAATGTTTCATGACACATCGAACGACGCGTGGTGTGACATATCTTGCTATGTCTGTGTGGTGTCTCTGCTCGTTGCGGTATACGTTTTGGCGTTGCAATATACGTTTTGGCGAGTACACCGTGTTTCTTGTTTCAGTAGAGTAAGTATGGAGAGTGTGGAACCGAGTATCCAGAAGGCAAACTTACAGATTTTATTCTATAAGAAATAAAGAGCGTTGCTCTGCCACATCTATTGTGTTGGAACTATGGTTTCCTTTTCTACAAAATCCAACACCTTACCTGGTTTCTGTCATATGGGGTGTTTAATGGATGCGCTGAAGGTCACGAATCTCTTCTGCTACTACCTTCACTCTCCATCACCATAATGTTTCGTGTAAACTTTGTGTCCGCTGTCACTAAAATCATCCTTGTTGCAATGGTCAGGTGACACTTAAGGCCAGAATCCCTTCAAAGTGTGTTGAATTGCAAGTGCTCTAATAGAGGCTTATGCTTTCTGTTCTTCGCTGCTGACTCACTTTACCCTAATCAGGCTCATTTTTGGCACGCCAGTTGTTAGGAGACAGCTGAGATTTACCTGGTTCTGAACGCCACATTCAGCTATTATGGTACGAGCATGTCAAGGTGCCGGGTGGCTGGGGGCAAACCCAGTTAATCCTCTTGAAAGGAAAAGTAAACAAACCAACCCTCAATACGCTTTGGCAGCCACAGGCTCCTCCTTGAAAAGCACGTCTAGTATTTAGGAGTGAATATAGGTGTGAGGTGCTTCAGTCAACACCTCCAGTCCCTTAAAGGCACTACCATTGCAAGGTTTGCCTCACTGCGTGCAATTCCTAAGGCCATATGGAGTGTGTGTTACTATTACGCTATCCTCATGTACTAGCCCATCTATTTAGGCTTGATTGGCTAGCACACTAACAGTCAATCCAAAGAGAGTACTGGCCCAAACCCAGAGAGTGGCGCTCTTGTGGATCTCCAAGGCTAATAAGACTGTATAGGATGAAGCATACCAGGTGATCACTGATCAGTTACCAGTTGACTTGGCCGTGGAGTGTATGGTTAACAAGTAGGGAGCGAAACTGGAGCTCCTCCCGCTTTAGGCTGAATTCTGTGCAGATCTCAGCACATAACGGAAACTTGTTGCCATCGACGAATGGGCGTTAGGGAAGCGGCAGCGAGATGGGAATCCTCGTCAAAAGGACGTGACATTCCAGAACGTCTTTCAAGAAAAGGGGCTGAGCCAGTTGCTCACGGGACCTGTCGACTTCAATGCGTGGCTCTAATGCTTTTCTCTCGAAGACTCCATCATGCTCGCCCTGCGCTTCCAGTGTGGAGGAAACAAGAAACCACGTGCTGTTCCACTGTAGTTTCTACAACAATGAGTGACGGTTGTTAGAAGGGCAGACAATATTAGCAGCATTGGCAAGCCTAATTTTGCAGAATTCGCAAAGAAGAAACGTGGTCACAGTTGATCTGTCCTTTTGAAACTTGCCATCCAAGTTAATAGTTAGATCAGGTAGGAAACCAGATTAAGAACTCCTCCCAGATGGTACGGGATTCCTCAGGCAGTCACCTCCGTGCGGTAACACACAGGCAACAGCTCTCTACCAGAGACTGGCTAACGACCAAATACCTGCCGTACCTTCGCAGGTCTGAGTTCGGTGGATGCTGCAGTGACTGGCCAGTTGCATATAATCGAAACCGCAGCTTCCACGACTGATATAACCCTCGTCGAGGGTTTTGGAACACTCATCAAATAAGGAAACAGACGTGGCTGTAAGGTTCTACAGTTACTGTCTGAAAATGGCATGACTACTTGCACGATACTAGTTATACTGAGCAGACAGGTGTCTTCAAGGAATCAAGCAGTAGGAGAGGATTTGTCTTTCACACTCTCGATGACTCCTTACTAGCTTCCCCCATCCAGCATCTTTCAGTACCTTGCCCGGGCTCAGTCGGAACAGGTTGAACACGAATGATGGGTGCCCTGTCACAGTGACGAAGCGAAGATCTTACTCACTCCCCCCTCCATCCAGCTGATAATGAATCACAGTGTACATATGCCTAGGTGAGGGGGTTGAGGAAATTATCACCAAAATGATTTTTAACAGACCCGATGAAGCATTTTACTTCCTGGCAATGGAAGGAACGCTAAAAGAAGCTATGTAAACCTAATACGCCTTTCTATTGCCCCTGCATGTGTCTCAGATTTTGATTTAGCTCTTTTCAATTTTCAGGATGACAGCGGATTAGATTTTGATGGAATGTTGATAAAAGAAGAAAATAACTCATTTGAAGATGAAACCCCTTCTCCTGTTTATAATGAGAACTATAACACTTTGCCTGCTCCATCATCGCTTTACGTTGAGAATTACGACAATCGTTTGGCGCCATCTATCCTTACCCAACGGACAGTCCTGCCGCCGTACACAGAGAGATATAACAGTCGCCTGCATGCAAGGACGATACCACCGAGAAGAATCGAACAGAAACGACGGTTTCAGACTATCAAAAATATAGTTGCCGACTTGAAAGGCCTCACTCGAACTTTACAAATGCCGGATCACGAAAGCGAATTTTTAGCGTTCGGTCGAAATATTGGGCTTCAGCTCGAATGTATGCCGCTTCCTTTGGCGTTAGAGGCTCAAGCTCATATACAGTCGTATTTGACGCAATTAAGGCTTAGGGAGTTTCAACAACCGACAAGCGAGGAGACTCAGCATTCAGTCGCATCGCTGGTTACAGCATCATTCCATTCGACGCCACCGTTTTCCCCAGCAGCTCCTGATAAAGAGAATTGAAACTGTATTTGCTTTCACAGCTGTTATTACTTCCTAACAGCCTAAAGTTTTGATTGGCTACTATTTCATTGAAGACTTATTGTAGTTGTTGTGTGCGTAGAGTACCTGAGAGTGAGTGATTTGAGTGACATTTTGAGTACTCGCATCATATTTATTGAAACATTGCAGCGCAATATCCTAAGTTCTGTTACTCACAAACCTTTACTTTTATGATGAGACTTGTACTAATGTAGGTTTACACGATGTATGCTGCAACACGCTATCCTACCTTCTAGTGATAAGACCAAAAGAGGTTCTAAAGCAGAGAGCAAGGTCAATGCTTAGAATATCAAGGTTGGAACTAGTGAAAACCCAGGGGTGGCCAAGCGCATTGGGGCATGCGGCTTTCCAAGCGGACTCTGGTTCGATCCCTGACAGGCACCCCCCCTCCCCACCTCTAAACCCATGGGGGTGAGGCAATGGGTACCTGCGACGGCTGGGGCACTAAGCGGGCTCCCCAACGGGCTCGTAGGGGAGTTGGGACGTGAGTCCGTTTGTGGCCACGGCGAAATGCCATTGGTTCCAGCAGCTCCGGCGGGTCCCTGGTCTCTTCTTCTCTTCAAGTGGAAATTCATTTTGTCATAAAATATAAATTGGAAAATAAGTAGCCTATTACGAATTTATGTTCGTAATTTTTGAAGGTTCCTAGATAAATCTAGTGCTATCTAATGCTTGAAGAGCTTTTTGATTTAGGATGCGGAATCGTTCCTCCACTCGGATCTGAGGGACTCAGTAAAAAGGAAGGGAAAGCTTTTCGTCGACAGATCTGACGTACTAACCAGGGAAAAGGGGAGAATGAAATATAAGAGCTGTAGGAGTGAATTAAAACCTAGAGCCAGGTGTACATTGTGCGTGATCTGGAAAGTGAGTAAAGACGGAGTGAATGACTGGGTGTATATGTAACCCACTCCCACTCCTCACTCAATGGGCTTTCTCAAGTCAATCAACTTGACAGTTATGGCATTTGGGTGGCTATTGCTTCGTCGCGTTTATTAGTAAAATAAACAAATTATTAACGTAAATTGTGAAATGGTGTGATTCATAACATAACTCAAATTGTATGGAAAATTTCTAATTTGAAACCCTTTCATTTTAAATGGAACAGTAAATAATTTATTATTAGCATTCACGAATAAGGTGTTTTTGCGAGCGTGTGTACGTAAATATTAAAACTAGCACTTTCTGCAACACTGAGCACTGGCAGTCATTGTGTTCGCATTAAACCGAGTGTGAACTAAGTAGATTATTTGGAAAGTCGCTGAATGTACCTGAAAGTTGTGAGATCCGTGGCACGATCAGATATTTTACTGTCGGTATGGCATTGGATGAAATCATTCGAAGAGTGTCAAACCAAAGAGTCGCTGGCTGGTACCGGCAGAGTAACTTTCCTTGAAGTCTTATTTCCAAAAACTATTTATAGTAACCTTAGTAACCAGTTGTGTTGACGTGGGGCAAAATTCTGTATATTTTAAACTTAAATGTATGGATAAGTAAGCGCGTGCATAAATTTTGACTTTTTTGATGAGCCGCCGTTTTCTTAGTCCATACTTCAGAGAGTGCAGACTTGCGGGGTTAACCTGTTCGTCGCGGAAAGTAAACGAAAGAAACCTTTACACAAACGGTGGGTACAGCTTTCGTACAAATACGCAACCACTAGGGACATTTTATGTCTTTTATTTTTGTTTTTATGCAATGATAACTACGTTTGATTGTGCTCGTATATGGTTTCGATATAATGGCCGCGTCAATTGCAATTGACATCATCACTTAGTCTCTGAGGTTATTAAAACGTGTGATGTTACCAAGCGTTAGATTTTGTAACAGACGTTACCATGCACCTAACCCCACACAATATATTTCGTGACGCTTCTCCGTTATGTATCCCGCGTTACATTTAAGAGTTTATCTAGCAAAGTAAAGACATAAAATGTCAATACATTCCTATAATCCTAATAAAATAGTGTATTTCTACAAAGTCCACAATTTGTGGTAACAGACTACTTCTTTTATAATTTGTATTGAAAGCTGTACCCACCGTTTGTGTAAAGGTTTCTTTCGCGGCCGCCAGCCTCAACGTGAAACGCTACGACACTCCACCGTTTGAGCAACAAAATCGCTCTCGCAAGCAGGTACACCTTCGGGGGCTCTCAGAAGCTTAGGTTTAATGTGATATTATAAGATCAGCGCTGAGTCGCCTGGCGTTTACAAAAAGTACGTAGAACCTGAGTGTTTAGCTCAGCTCAAGCCGAATTGCAATGTTCTCTTCTATAGCTGAGATTCCCCATCTTTGTCTGCAGCTACGTATCCTGGAAACTCAGAACTCCTATCAATCATTCCCTTTCGATTTTCTGGCCTGAGACGACAACATATTTTCCTGTTTACGGTTTTCCCAGTTTGCATTTTTCCTCTCGCCCTTTCACTCACTTCTCACCTCTTCCTTTCGCCACTTCCTCACGTGAACTTCCTCCGGTCTAAAACTCAGACAATGATTCTTAGCTCTCGTCCGGGTGACACCAGTTCGCCTATCCAAAGATTAATACTCATACGTGTCGCGTGAAACCTATCTCTAGTAACATCGCTATGAACTATATATCCCCTTCTCCCTTATAGCACAAAATACTGACTGCGCCAATATTCGTAGTTATTCATCAAATACGCATCTTCGTGCAAAATGACATTAAGAACCTGGGGCAATAGATACCAGTTGAGCTGCTATGAATTTATTTTATTGGTTAATTATTATCATACCACTCAAATATATTCTCGCAGCTTAATTCAAAGAGTCTTGCAGTACAAAAACGCAGCAAATTATTACACAACGGTTTATTATTATATTACACAACATGATTCGCTATGCTATTCAATCCAGCGTCAACAACTATTAACCATATAACGTGGCTATATCAACAATCCAGGAAACGACAACTTATATACGTACATATAAAACAAATGGGAAACCTAATCAATAAATATTTCCGTTTATCCTGACTGACGGAGTCTCACCCCTACGAAACCCGTTCCATTCGATTCAGTATCGAAAAATTCTAGTAAATGGTACGAAACATGACCTAACAACAACGGAACAACGATAATTGACAACGAATCGAGCTGACAGTGGATCGAAGAGTGAGACGGGAGGCAGTGCATGAATTGAGCGCCGGCCAAGGGAAGGGGACAGAAACTATTGCCCTGCGAGTTCCCCTCAAGCAGTAGATATCGCCTCATCACATTTACTGTGATTTCACTGTTCCCTCTAAACGCTGTTTTACACCTCGGAGACCTGTCCTGTCCGACTCAGAATCGAAAAAATACCTCGTAAATGGTACCAATCGTGACGTAATTGCAGTGAAACGCCTTTCTGCCCATAACGACTGAACATGCGGACACAACTAGACCGAAAACATCCTTGCATTATTCAGAATCAATAATACCCGAGTGGATACTTGGATTTCGTTCATTTTAAGAAGCACCATGACTTCAAAACGCTTTGGACGCGAATGTAGCAGACGAACGCGATTGAAAATAATCGGTAGTCATTTTAGCTAAGAGGAAGAGCTCGTCTAATACAACTCTTTATGTGCGTTAAATATTTGAGACCTCTGTGACTTGACAAAATATTGAGAACTTGTCCGTAGCCTAATTGGGAAGTTGTCACTGAAGACACTGCACCCCTCAATTGCTATGTATCAATGTAACGCTAGGGCATAGGACTGCGTGCTGTGGCGTGAACACACAAACCCTTAGTAGAATGTTACATTCAATTCAACCAAATGACAATCTCGTTGGTTAGAATTTTTGAACACTAAATAGATGTTTAGCCCACTCTTATATTGATTGAAAAGAAAAGCAAATGATTCTTTGAAAAGTTGAAAGGACAATCTAAGTTCAGACTTGAAATAAACTTGCACGAGCGTTAAACTATCAACTCACACGACAATTCGGTGTGGGACAGATTATCACTGAGAGAAAGACTCAATTTACACCACTGGATGGACAGGGGGTCATTAAACAGATTGCGGAATAAGGCGCCTTCTACTGGAAACGCTTATTCCTAAATGGCACCTCGCACGGTCGACGAGAACGTTCAATTTCCTGTTGATAGAGCTATAAATTCCCATACGAAGGGAACCAATTCTTCGAGCTGTGCACTATGAACTTTTCCAAAAATATCTGGAGCGTAGCAACTGACAACTTTCCTTAGCTACGTCAATTCACTTGTGTTCATGGCGTTTCCTACTTACTCAATTCATTTGAACTTGGTCAAACACCACCTCACGACGGAGGAAAGCGGTAGCGCTTACAGTTCTGGTATTTATTGTGCTGCTCGTACTCCTTCCAGGACAATTATTGAGCAATCGGTACTCAGAGAATTAAATGAGGCTGTAAACACTTTTTTTTAAGAGGATAGTGTAATGAATAACCCTTCTCAACGTGAGGCTTTAATCGATTAAGAATTTCACATATTGAAATGGAATTGTGAGGATCAAAGTTGAGTAAGTAGTTAAGGAAACGAGCGTCTCTAACAATGGAGTAATAATAAAACACATGACATTCTCCCCCTCTCAATTTAAATGGTACTCCTTCAGGTAGGCTGGAGGTTATCTCGATCTCGAGGATCTTCTTATAGCAGTTGGTACGGAGTTCTGTGAAGTGTTGGGGGTAGCCAGGGAGAAAGGCAAAGCTGGCTGGCATGGCATTGTTTCTGCAGTCGATGTAGGTAAAGTTGGAGTGGCAGTAATATCTGATACTGGTGCTTGTTCGAATTGTAGCTTGGATCTTGATGGCCAGCAATCGAGCTGTCTCCAACAGGTGCCAGATGCTTGAGTGACACAGTTGATTCCTTTCCATCAGGCCTGCGTATTAGGTGGTATTCTGGGTTAGCTTCTACTAGGTCGACTTCTTCAACCAAGGGGCTGTGAACGAACATTAACCTTCAGTAAAACTTTTCCAGGATTCGAGAGCCAGGATGGAATCGTTACTCCATTTGTCGAACGACGTGCACGACTGAACATTCTTTCGTGGGGGGGTACAGTTTATGGTGGTGCACAGTAGAGAGCGTATGGCATGCAGAGACTCGGGCAAAACCTGTTCCCACTGTGATGTCTTCCATCCTTTATTTTTCAAGGCCAATGCTATAGTTCTCGACAGGATGCCATTGTACCTCTCAATAAAACCATTTCCTGCTGGATTGTATGGAGTTGACGAACTGGTAGCAATCCCTTGTGCATGAAGGTAGTCAGTAAGATCCTTAGAAACAAACGATGTTCCCCTGTCTGAGTGAATGTATGCGGGGGTTCCCAATATAGTAAACAAATTGAATAGGTTGTCCTTCACTGTAGAAGCCGTCATGTCCCGACAAGGATAAGCAAAAGGGAATCTGGAGTATTCATCAATGATGGTAAGAATGTAATGGTTTCCAGAGCAGGGGGGGACTGGTCCCTTAAAATCGACATTGAGCCTCTCAAATGGTTATAGATAGTGTAGTAGACAGATAGTAATACTTTTCCAGAGTTATCGGGTAAAAACTTTTAGAAAGGTAATGAGCGAAACGGCGGAATTTGGAATTCCGGAATTTCTCGAGTGACCCTCATATGAGCGTTTTTAAATGCTTATCCTATAGGTATTGGATTAGACTACCACACTAATTGAAGATTATAGTAACATTTCAGCAGAGTTTATTAGGAAAATATCTGGTGCGTAGCAACACACAACTTTCCGCCACCCCTTTTAAGTTCGAACACCACCTACATATGCGGGCGCTATATCTTCGTTCAACGCATTTCTACGGTAACATTTATGAATAACAAAATGTAGGGACTAGTTAGCTGAGAGTACTCCGTAAGTTTGATCGAAATCGTTAGAGCCGTTTTTGAGAAAATTGGAACACCGATAAATTAGTATTCGGTCTCCTTTTCTGAGTTAACTTGGCTTATATCTCCGTTCAGCATATAAATACAGAAATAATTATAGAGAACGAAATGTTGGTATAGGTGACAGAAAGACACTCCATTAGAATTTATCACATCTGGTGAAGAAGTTACCCTGGAATTTGCGGAAATGTTCGAAAAAACGTTATTTCCGACACATTTTGATGTTTATCTCTGTTCAATGGACTGCCAGAGGAACATTTATTGAGAACAATATGTAGATATTAACTATTTGAAAACATCCTGTGAGTTTGGTGATAATTGTTGAAGCCGTTCTGCCAACAAGTGTAAAAAACCTATTTTTGGTTCATAGGCCTATATCTCTGTTCACCGTATTTTCATGGAGATATGTATAGAGAAGAAAAGTTAGGTATTGATTAGTAGAAGATAATTTGAAAGTTTAATCAAAATCGTTTGAGCCGTTTTCGAGAAAAATGCGAAAAACCCTAGTTTTTGGTACATTATCGTCCCCCACCCCCACCCCACCCCCTTTCCATCGACCGAAATCGTCCATAACCTTATTTTGGTGTCTACAAAAAATAACGAACAAAACAAAAAAAGAACCAGCTCAATCGGATCAGCCGTTCTCCCGCAAATCGAACTACAGACACACACACACACACACGGACCACGCGCCGAAATTAGGTTTTTTAGACTCAGTAGGGTCTGAAACGTAAAGATCTGAAGAAAACCCAAATTTTTTTTTTGGGCCGATTACTATACTTTCCTTCCCTTCGGGGGAGCGGAAAGTAAAAACCGCGCTAACGCCGATTTTCGACGAAAATGTTGGTAATTTATTGTTCTGCTCTCGTCATTTTTCCACAAATGGGAAATCTACGGTATATTCACCTTATGAAGAGCTGTTCACATAACCGATTTAATGAAAATTGTAATAGCCGTTTTTGAGAAAAAAAATATTTGGTGTTTTGATCACTATCAATCAATCAATCAATCGTTTTATTTGTTGTTTTATGGCTACAGAGGCCTATACAACAAGGAGTTCGCTTAAATTATAAACAAACAACATAACTTCAAAACAACAGAAACATAAATCAATTCTCTTCTGAAACTAAATCTTTAAGAAATTTGCGAAGTTTTAAATAGTTCATAAAAAAATTCTTATAAACTAATTCTTTCGTAATGCAACTAAATAAGGATTTAGTTGCAAATTCGCTACTTACTATAGGGGTTCCAAAATAAATTGTTCTAAAGCCCATCAATTGGGGACACTTACAAAATATGTGTTCGAGGGTTTCTTTCTCGTTGCTATTGCACAGGATACAGATCTCGTCATGATTTATTTTATACAAATCACCTTTATAAAATATTCGGAGTTGTTCCTCATTTTTCAACCTGAGCTGGGCCACCACCCGCTTCACATTAATCGGCATTGACCATGTCAAGTACCCATCAAGCGAAGAGTAACTGAGAGCAAACTCTCCACCGTCTACTGTATGACGAGCAAATCATCCTCTTAAAATCTTCGTATGCTGTCTCAGTATTAAAGCTATTTAGGACATTGCTCCGGTATTTTTTTTATCTCATCTGCGTCCTGAGCTTCCCAGAGACGCTCGTAGCCCAGCCCACACAAAACACCCCTTAGCTGAGTGGCCCAATTAAAATTTTGATTCCCTTCCCCTCTTCTCATTGTCTCAAGAAGCTGCTCATAACACAGACGAAGCTACCTCTCCACATCCATGCGGAGGAGCGCCTCCCACCAACCTAATGCCCTATCTAAAACAAAAACTCCCAACTTCGTCCTCCCGCACGTAGCATATAGTGAGGGGTGCCAAAAGGCAACGTCAATAGGCTCTTAAACACTCTAGACTGCACCCTTTCTAACTCCTCAAAATACCTAAGGCCCCAAATCTCAGAGCAATACAACAAAACCGAACAAACCATTGAGTCACTATGATAACTATAGTTAGTTTTGGGCGGATTTTGCCCATACCCTTATTTTGGCGTGTCATAGCGACTTGCGGGCTAGGCATTAAGTTTGAGCTGATTTGGTTCAGCAGTTTTCTGTTAAACTCATTCACAGACACACACAGACCATTTCGGTCTCAGTAGGCTCTGAAACGGAAAGTTCAGCCGATTACATTACTTTCTTTACTATTTCGTAGAGCCATGGAATGTAAAAATCATTTTGACAGCCCCACGCAGTGGTCACTCAACGAAAGCACCACATACATTGGGGCAACCCAATAAATTCCTGAACTTCAAGCGCTAACAGTTTCTATGTATAAAGTTTAACTAAGTTCTACAATATTCGTACACATTGAGCGGCATTTCCGCAGAATAGAATGTCATTATTTGGTCTGAACATTTAAATATGAGTATTTTTACCTTTTGAGTTTTGTTTGACTAAATGGTTCCATAGATGATGACGAGGGAGAGCACTTAATGGTCTTAATTACTCGTTGGTTGCATAAATGCGCCCTTTTTAGTCAGTGCACTCTGTTCCTTCGTGTCCTCTTCCCCTTCACGGTCGATCTCTCTGCCGTCTCCATCGTCTGCTACATCTTTTCTTCACTAGTTTCCTCTTTCCCCAAACAATTGCTTCTTTGCATTTACAGTGTTCTCTGTTTTTTGTTCGCGGCCGAGCGTGACTTCAGTAGAGTCGATAAATGTTAATTATTTTCCCCTTGTTTGATAGTTGACTCGATTGTTTCTGTATTTTTTGGCTGTTGGGAGGTACTACCGCTAAGAGGAGAGGGTAATGGGTCTTAGTTTTGCACGCGTTATTTATGAATTTCGCCAAGCACATGCCGGTACTAGGAGTTGGTATCAGCTGGGCTGGCGTAGGTGCGTAGAGTAGCAAAGGTATTGCGTCAGTGATGCTGCGAGGAGGTTGGATTCCATGGCGGGCAAGGATGTGGCAGTTGAGCTCGTTCTGCTCTCCCACGCACGTCCATTCAGCTCCCAGATCCCCCCCCCCCCAGCTCCTCTCCAGCCAACCATCGAGCTCGACGCTATTGATCCACGAGCTGCCTCATGGAAAGTGGTTCGGGTGGTTGTGGCAGAGACTGGGGTTTGAGAGTGACGGTGTGGTGGTATGGGGGGGGGACTTCCCTTCCCCTTTCTGCCTGTTGTAGGGAACTCGTCCGCTCAATACTTCGGTTGTAATCAATAAAAACTGCCTGCGACTGAGAAAGCGCCGCTGGGCGTTTTGCCAGGGCTCCGGCGATCAATAGGAGGACCCTTGTTGATGATCCCCTCAGCTCCTGGAGCGCCACTAGCTCCTACCTCTGCATCCACTCTTGTTTCCTATCGACTCCATCCGTTTCCTCCCTCGTCGTCTTCTCCCCTTTTGTCCACGACGGCTTGCCTTCCTAACAATCAACATCCATCAGCCACACGGCACCCCTCCGCTGCTGTCGAATCCACGAATTGATAACTGCCCTCGTGAGGACCCTTCATCCCCTTCAAACTCCAAATTAGGTCAACATCTCCGCCACTTTCTCACAGTAAGCACTTGATCTCCCTGCGTTGCTATAAATTCCTTCCTACACTCGATACAAACAAATAAGGCTGCGTATTCCCCTCGGCTCATTCGCACCAAACAACCGCCCTGGCAATGCGCGCGTTTCGAACATACCTCAGATTGACTCTGTTCGAGATGAACGATTTGACCAGGAGTCGATTACCGCCGAAGATTTTTCTTCCGTCATCCACAGACACATTAGAACATGAAAAGTCTCTCAGGCGGGTATTGGACGCTTGAGATTGATTTATTGTAACGGTGAACAATACTATACCCCCCCCCCTTCTTCCTCTATCCCTACTGAGCCTGATTGTACGCAACATCGAGGCACAACGGCTGCCATCAGTCGTTTTTTTGGGAAGTCCCTGTGTGAGTTCCACTATAGCTCTGGAGCAGGCTAAATCCATACTTATTACGTAGATCCTTCAGCCCTACCCACTCCAACTAGTTAGGCATTCGAATGGTAACGAGCATGAGCACACAAGCACGAATGAATCTAATGTGAAGGGTCAGAGGTCACCTAACGTGGAAACATAATTACTTTCCTTGCTCTACGAAGTAGAAAGGAAAGTTATGTAATCGGCTGAAAACAATTTTTGAGTTCTCTTCAGATCTTTACGTTTCAGACCCTCCTGAGTCCGAAAAACACTATTTGGGAAAATGGTCTGTGTGTCTGTGAACGAGTTTTAGAGAAAACCACCGTTCAAATCAGCTCAAACTTCATACCTCGCCCGCAGGTCACCATGGGACGCCAAAATAAGGGTTTGAACAAAATCCACCGAAAGTTAACTATAGTTATCATAGTGATCAAAACACCAAATATTTTTTCCTCAAAAACGGCTCTAACGATTTTGATTAAATTTTCAATATTGGTAGCTCTTAATAAGATAATTATACCATAAAATTCCCATTTGTGGGAAAATGGCGAGAGCAGCACAATAAATTATCAAAATTTTCGACGAAATCGATTTTTGCGCGGTTTTTAGAGAAAACAACCGTACCAAACCAGCTGAAACTTGATGTCTAGCCTACAGGTTACCATGCGACGCAAAAAGAAGGGTATGGGCAAAATCCACCGAAAGTTAACTATAGTTATCATAGTGATAAAACACCAAATTTTTTTTTCTCAAAAACGGCTCTAACGATTTTGATAACATTTTTTATATAGAACGCTCTTAATAATGTAATTATACCATAAAATTCCCATTTGTGGGAAAATGACGGGAGCAGCACAATCAATTATCAAAATTTTCGACGAAAAGCGTTTTTGCCGCGGTTTTTTCCTTTTAAACTCCGCTGGAATGTTACTAGAATGTTTAAAAAAAGTCGTGTTGTAGTCCAATCCAATACCTAAAGGGTGAGTGTTTAAAAACGCTCATGAGATACATGGGGCTCACTCCAGAAATTCCTGAATTTCATCTACCGCCGTTTCGCTTAATACCAGTTCTAAAAGTTTTTACCCAATAACTCTACAAAAGTAATTACTATCCTTCTTCAACAAATTTGTGTTTACAGCCTCATTAATTATCTGTGTACCAATTGCTCAATAATGGTCCTGCAATTAGTACGAGCGGCACAATAAAATCTGGAACTGTAAGCGCTACCGCTTCCTGCTGCCGTAAAGCGTTGTTTGACCAAGTTCAAATTGACTGAGTGGTAAATGAATTGGTTAAATAGAATTAGCCATGTACTAAGTGAATTGTTGTAGAGCTAAGGAAAGTTGTGTGTTGCAACGCACCAGATATTTTTTTGATAATGTCATTATGACATTAGCCCTAGCACGGTTAGTAACCTATATTTTCCTGTTAACATCTATTTGGACTGTCAACCGCGTGAAACTTCATGAATGGAAGTTAGTTAGTGCCACCTAATGATGAATGACGCCTCTTAAAAATGTTGCAAGCGTTTATGAACGACGTAGGTGTATGAGCGACTGCTGTTCCCAATGAACCCCCCAATCCCTGCCCCCGACGTGTCTTGAAGGGGTAGACCCTTCAAACTCGAACTGTTCAGGTATTGGGCGTTTTTAATAAGGCGTTGTTAGTTCTATCCAACTGATATGCACGCTGCACCATCCGTCAGAGAGTAATTGCACTATAGGAGGCAGGATCAGAGGAAAGAATAGAAGAGAAAGAAAGTTGCGCACGTTGGAACATAAAGGAGACGTGGAAACGACAAAATGAGACGACAAAGTACTGAGGAAATAAGAATGCGAAACAATTCAATAGTGCGTTCGAGGAAATGACAAGGTACCTAATCGAATAAATTGTCCACGGCATTAAACATAGGGAAAGCAGAACAAATACACTCCAACGAAAAAATATCAGGTGCGACGCATCACGCACCTTTTCTTAGCTGTACGTCAATTCACTGGTTTACGAGGCCTTGCTACTACGCGAAATATAACTTCATGACGGTTGAAAATGGAGAGCGCTTAGAGTTCCGGAAGTAGTGGTGCTGTGGTGCTCCTACTTTTGCTTTTGCTTACCACAGTTTCGTGGCAGACCACCGTGAGTTTCGGCGTCATTTTAATATCCACCGAAATCGGGCTGTTCCCTCTAGAAACACCATCCTTCGTTGGGTTGAAGGACTTCGCTCACGAGGTTCATTGATGAGGAACAGACCACTAGGAGCTCCAAGATCGATTCAAACACCAGAGAACATTGAAAGTGTACGACAAGCACTAATTCGCAGCCCGAGTCGATCAGCATGCTGCTGAACTTCGCCTCAGTGATCGGTTGGACGTATTTTGCATCTAGAGTTGAGGTTTCACCCCTATAAGTTGTCCATTGTGCAACAATTACACCCAGGGGATTATGCACAACGAATGACCTTCGCCCGTGAGATGGAAGCATTTATTGAACAAAATTAGGATCTCATTTTGTTCATGAGCGATGAGGCTCGCTTCCACCTCAATGGCACGGTGAATCAGAAAAATTGTGGTTATTGGGCTGATGAAAATCCCCGACAATTACACGAACAACCGCTGCATAGCCCAAAAGTTACTGTTTGGTGCGCCATATTTCAAACTTGCATCATCGGCTTCTTTGAAAACGACGATGGCATTGCTGTTACCCTCAACACAGAACGCTATGTCGAGATGATAACCAGCTTCTTTACACCTGAATTGAGACCTAAACGTATTGCAATCCGGCGTATGTGGTTCCAACAGGATGGGGCAACCGCTCACACAGCTAGGGCAACAATGAGCGTTATTCGTCCTCTTTTTCCCTGGCCGCCTTATTTCCAGGTTCGGTGACGTTCATTTGCCTCCTCGGTCCCCAGATTTGTCCGCATGTGACTTTTTTCTGTGGAGACACCTCAAAGCACGTGTTTACCAGCACAAGCCCTGAACATTGGAGGAATTGAAGGATGCTATTGGAAATCGTCGCAGTTGAGAGAGCAACGTTGGAAAGAGTTTTCGGAAATTTCCAAGAAAGACTCCAGCAGTGTATCGCGAACGAGGGACGCCACTTGACTGATGTGATTTTCCACTCATGAATTTCTAAAATGCTATTAAATTGTGAATCTAAATATGTGAATAAAATTGTTTTTGAGTAAAAATTACCGAATTTATGATTTTTTCAAAAACGTCCGACCTTTATGCCGCACCCTGTATAAGCGCAGGTATTTTATTGGACGACCACTTCAATCAATTCACAGTAAGGAAGAGCAGTAAGAGTGTGTGATAGTCAAAAAGCACAGAAGAACAATTCCAGTGAGCAAAAGTTGAGGAGCGAATGGGGGGGGGGGGGGAGTTAACAAGAAATTCCACTGAACGCATTAAATCCCATTTGAGAAGGCGTGTTTCCATTGTACAGCTAGGGGCTACGGTTGCTGTTGAAACTCTCTGGGATATTCCGTCGACTTTCCGTTTGGTTAATACGAAGGATGGGACAAGAAGTGTTCGAAGAAAGGTGTGGTTGTTGACTCGGGTTAAGGTGACTCATAAACAGACCGGGAACTTCCGACGGAGGTCGTTTCTTGACTCTGTATCATGTGTAGCATGTATTTTCGGCTTCTGCCAAACGGCAATAATTCAACGAAAAAGAGAACATGGGAGTTACCGTGAAACGGTGGTACAAACGGATCAATAATCAAATTAGAAACTAAGAAAATGGGTAAGTGCAAGTGGCAAACAATTGAGATTGATGAAATGTGGGCGAAATTGTGAAAGTAAAACGCGCGAAATTTAGACATCAGCAACGTAAAAACAGTTGGAAAACACAACATCGCTAATGAAGCAGTAAATGAAGAAAACCTAAGTTGAGAACAAGAACTCCAATACCCAAGAAAACGTGAACATGAAAAACGAGAGAATGATGGCGAACGAACAGGAACGGTGAACAGCAGAGGAAATAACAGGAATGCGTGAGAACGCAGTCGCGGCACAACGAGGAACTGAAAAATAAAATATCTGGTGCGTTGCAACACACAACTTTCCTTAGCTCTACGTCAATTCACTTTGTAAATGGCTAATTCTATTTAATGGATTCATTTATCACTCAGTTCCTTTGAACTTGTTCAAACAACACGTCACAACAGCTTCCTGCTCACAGCAGCAGGAAGCTGTAGCGCCTACAGTTATAGAATTTATTGTGCTTCTCGTACTCATTGCAGGACCATTATTGAGCAATTGGTACACAGATAATTGATGAGGCAGTAAACACAAATTTTTTGAAGAAGGATAGTAATTACTTTTGCAGAGTTATTGGGTAAACACTTTAAGAACGGGTAGTAAGCAAAACGGCAGTAGTTGAAATTCAGGAATTTCTGGAGCAACCCCCATGTATCCCATGAGACTTTTTAAACGCTCACCCTTTAGGTAATGGATTGGACTACAATACTATTTTTTTTTTTAACATTCTACAAAAATTCCAGCGGCGTTTATAAGGAAAAAAACCACGACAAAAACGCTTTTCGTCGAAAATTTTGATAATTTATTGTGCTGCTCTCGTCATTTTCCCACGAATGGGAATTTTATGGTAAAATCATCATATTAAGAGCTATCAATATAAAAAATTTAATCAATATCGTTAGAGCCGTTTTTGAGAAAAAAAAATTTGGTGTTTTGTTCACTGTGATAACTATAGTTAACTTTCGATGGATTTTGCTCATACCCTTATTTTTGGGTCCCATGGTAACCTGTAGGCTAGACATCAAGTTTCAGCTGATTTGGTACGGTGGTTTTCTCTAAAAACCGCGCTAAAATCGATTTGGTCGAAAGTTTTGGTAATTTATTGTGCTGCTCTCGTCATTTTCCCACAGATGGGAATTTTATGGCATAGTTGCCTTATTAGGAGCTATCAATATAAAAAATTCAATCAAAATCGTTAGAGCCGTTTTTGAGAAAAAAAAATATTTAGTGTTTTGATCACTATGATAACTATAGTTAACTTTCAGTGGATTTTGCTCATACCCTTATTTTGGCGTCCCATTGTGACCTGGGGGCGAGATATCAAGTTTGAGCTGATTTGGTACGACGGTTTTCTCTAAAAATCGTTTACAGACACACATATACACACAGACCATTTTCCCAAATAGCGTTTTTCGGACTCAGGGGGGTCTGAAACGTAAAGATCTGAAGAGAACTCAAAATTTTTTTTCAGCCGATTACATAACTTTCCTTTCTACTTTGTAGAGCCAAGGAAAGTAAAAAAAAACGAAATAAATCCGAAAACGATGAGGTCGACTTGAGGTTTCATGATGAATGAAAACCGTTTAGCGAGCGCTTGGGATTTTGGCAGATTCGTCGAGGGTTGTAGATCTAGCTAGTGATGCTCACCGCAGTGAAATATAGACAAATTGATAAAAGCAAAACGTGTCAGCGTCTACTTCTTGTGTCTGGTGTCACTGCTTGACACGAGCCTTGGCAGCTCCTTCGGCGATGAAGGGACACTATGGGTTGCACAGCTGATATCCAAGGGCGTCCAATATCGTCTGACAACCCCGATCTACCATAACGTGGTTAACTTGTGTACGTTGGCAGTATAATACTATTGACTCTGCATCTGAAACGGAACGGCTTTGAGTTGTCTTATAAATCAACTCGATGAGACTCAGCAAAACCTTCTTTGAAACTTTGCTGGAACAGTAAAATAGTTAACTATTGAAGCTTCGAACGTTAACATTAAACACCGCACAAATGATTTTGGGATTTCAGGTGATTTCTTCGTGAGGTTTGTTGATAGAAAGACTTGAATCATTCGCTCTGGTGTACCCGAAGAAGCGGGAAAAGCCCATGAGGCGAAACGAAATGTCGATACGTAGACGTGATGTTTGAAATTTCCCCAACGAGGGAGTTTGGGTGGTCAGGGTTGTAATATTCAGTGGAAAGGGTAGTTTTCCCAGGGACGTAGTGTTGGAGGGATTCCAGGGGGCTGCTGCTCGCTCGATACCATCCGTTTTGGAGTAGTTCGAAACATATCCGCCGTTTCCCTTCCTTCGGAGAATCCGCCCTCCTCCCGTTTCCGTTATATTGATCCTGTGACGCGATTCTGACGTCATCCTATTTCCCAGGACCTCTCTTCCTCTTCGCAGTTCAACGTATCGTTTCTCTTCCTTCCTCCCGATTCCTCCGCAATTCTACGTAAATCGACGCCCAGTAGCACGAAATGTGGGGTTGAGAAATTACGAATGATGCTCGGCTCATAGCAACAGTCGCAATTTCTGAGTCGTTGTCCGCTCGTTCCGAGTACCACCCCTTCCTCTCTAATTCCAATCCGTTTTGTGCAATTGTGCTCACACAACACATAACATATCTTAATTTGAGTTGTACCAACTAGTCCTTTCCCCGACATCGATGGTCTCTCGCAGAATCCGATTATGTGCTGTTTAGTCGAACTAAAGGATCAGCTGGGATTGTACTAGAAGAAATAGCTATTCACTATTAGCCTTACGAGTATGAAACACGCCCTCAAACTAACAAATTTTTAAGAAATTTCTTAACTTAAGGAGAGTTTGTCATTCAGAAACCTCCCTTAAGTTAAGATTTTTCTTACAACAAAGGTCTTATAACAAAGGTCTATCCTAGTCGCTTTTTACGCTGTTCTACCTTGAGCCAAGCATTTAGAGACATCCGAAACTCACGTAAATGACGAACGAAAACTGTTCCCTTTCCCAATCGGTAGCGAGTCTGTTGGTTCCATGTTGTTGGCTCAGCAGTCTCATTAATCCGTCAATAAGGCTGTAACTAAATCGGTTCGATCGAGTCGTAACTTCTCTTGAGTGGGCTGAGTACCTGAGTTCGTTTCATGTTCAGGTTTCCCAGGCCCGTGGTTCAGGGCAGAAAAGTACGTGAATATTGCGCAATGGTTGCAGAATAGTCCACCTAGCTTCCCTGTCGCTGTCGCTTGGTCGTCCTGCAGATTTATACGGGACAAGGTTCGGTGGCCCTTTGAAACTCTTATAGTAGATTACTGTTATCTACCAGAGATGTGGTTTTCGCATATTTTTAATACCAAACATCCAAGGCAACAAAAGTAGGTTTAATTTGTATATTGTCTTTTTAATCTCAAAGCAAATTGATGAAATTATTACAAGGTAAAACAAGGAGCTCCTTCTAAAATACTTGAACTTAATCGTATTTTTACTTTCCGCTACCCGCAGGGAAGGAAAGTATAGTAATCGGGTCAAAAAAAAATTTGGGTTTTCTTCAGATCTTTACGTTTTGAGGCCTACTGAGTCTAAAAAACCTAATTTCGGCGCGTGGTCCGTGTGTGTGTATCTGTAGTTCGATTTGCGGGAGAACGGCTGATCCGTTTGAGCTGGTTCTTTTTTTGTTTTGTTTGTTATTTTTTGTAGACGCTAAAATAAGGTTATGGACGATTTCGGCCGATGGGAAGGGGGGTGGAGGGACGAAAATGTACCAAAAACTAGGGTTTTTCGCATTCTTCTCGAAAACGGCTCTAACGATTTTGATTAAACTTTCAAATTATCTCCTACTGATCAATATCTAACTTTTCTTCTGTATACATATCTCCATGAAAATACGGTGAACGGAGATATAGGCCCCTGAAGCAAAAATAGGTATTTTACGCTTTGTGTCAAAACGACTTCTACGATTTTCACCAAACTCTCAGGATGGTTTTGAATAGTTAATACCTACGTATTGTTCTCAATAAATGTTCCCCTGAAAGTCTATTAAGCAGAGATAAAAATGAAAATGTGTCGAAAATAACGTTTTTTCGAACATTTCCGTAAATTTCAGGGTAACTTATTCACCAGATGTGATAAATCATAATGGAGTGTCTTTTAGTCACCCATACCAACATTTCGTTCCCCATAATCCTTTCTGTATCTATATGTTGAACGGAGATATAAGTCAAATTAACTCAGAAAAGGAGATTTGTCGAATATTAATTTATCGGTATTCCAATTTTCTCAAAAACGGCTCTAACGATTTCGATCAAACATTCGGAGTACTCTCAGCTAACTAGTCCCTACATTTTACTCTCCATAAATGTTTATGTACAAATGCGTTGAATGAAGATATAGCACCCGCATTTGTAGGTGGTGTTCGAAATTACGGGGGTGGCGGAAAGTTGTGTGTTGCTACGCACCAGATATTTTCCTTTTAAACCCCGCTGGAATGTTACTAGTTTCATGGGTTGCTTGCACTGACCTCTATAATATTGGCTGCCTTTTCAACCAGTGATACCACTTTTTGACGTAACGTTTTGACGTAACACCTTGCGAGTGCTAAATAATGTAATTTAAAAAGACGAAAAAATAGTTATTAACCGTAGAGAGAGTGAGAGAGGGAGAGAGAGGTAGGTAGATTAGATTGTTTGTCTTTTCGATGCATCGGGAAAATAAACATCGATGTATACTCGATGTTTAAAACTTAGCAATACATCAGTTTATTTCGATGCATCGTTTTATACGTCGAGTATTTTTAAAACATCGATGTATATGGTCCACCCTTAGCGTGTTGTGAATCTAGTTTTAGTTCCAGAAGGGCAAACGGGAGCCTGGGGATCAGCGATACGCACAAGGGTGTAGAAGGCATGTCCGATCAGTTCAAAGTGTGAGTGTCAATTCAGCTTGTACCGCCCTAAGTCCTTGGATTTTTCCGAACCTTCATAGAGTCCTCTGCCTGCTAACCGTGTCCAGTAAGCTTTTGATTCAAATCCCGCAAATAGTACTGTCATAAGTGAAAAAGTCAGGGTTTCCCCTCGGAATTCTCCAAATACAATGCGCTAATGGCTCTAATGTCACAGCAAAACATACAACTTATTCAGTAGGGGTACATTTGGGACATTTTTCCCTCCCGCACGTACCCAGGACTTGGAAAACAAAAGAGAGCTATAGCTCGATTTCAAGTTTTCGCTGCTAATCCCTGTGTTGGCTTTAAGTGATGACTTTGTACCTGCAGAATGCCATGGAGCACTCATATGAGTTCCTAGAAGCTGAAAATGTAGTTTCCTCTCGCAATCTCTTTATATTTCCATCTGCTCAGCGAGTAACAGGGTGGTGTACGGTGTGGGATCGGCCCTAGTCCAGCACAAGATAGAATAATGCTCGAATAAGTGTAATACCGTTAATAAATAACGTGGTAAGATTGACTGCGATGCCTCTACGCACCCCAGCAGTGCCCCGAGTCTCTCTCAAAATCGATTTTCAAACTCCGGTTTCGAAATTCGATTGGGGACGGACTTGTGACCTCCGCGACCAGAGCGACTCGCTTGAAACGCATCCCTTCGAAATGTCCCCTCTGAACAAATTATGCCGTTTCGTCTAATTCAAGGGTAGCAACGGTGTGTAGCGTCGGGGTAATTGATGGAGGAAGTTACGGAGCGTGGAGTCAGGTAAATCGTGCTCGTCGCAGTTAACCGTGAAGGCCTTGGCGATCATATAATTACACGGGCACAGAACGACGTAAAGGCACCAAAAGCACGTCCAATTTTTTTTTTTCTTCTCTTTTTATTTCGTGTTTCTTCGCTTCGGGAGTTGAAAAATTGGAGCTTTAGCGGCGACGGGGTGAGCTATGGTCCTGGTAATGGCTTCAAGGCCTTTGCGGGGCAGTGGCGTCCTGCTCAAGGACTCCTCTCCTTTAGTCTCGTTTATAGCTCAGTTCACAATAACCTCGTGGGAATTTCGCTGACCCTGTTCCAAAAGTCTGCTTTTTGTTACGTGTCGTGATGTGCCCTCTAAGTTAAAGCAATCGGCTGAAAAAAAAGCTTTTCTTCAAATACCTTTCTGACCTCCTGTGTCTAAAAGCCGCAATTTGGGAAATTCCCAGTACCCCCCTTCCCCCTCACTCGGTCGCCATACATGGAGTGAAGCCTTTGCAGCAGTTAAACTGATAGTTCTTCTACCATATCTCAAGGGACCTTTGAGTACGTTATCACTCTCTCACTTTTTGCACGCGGGAAAACCATTTGCCGAAAGAAAGGTGGGATTTCCATGATGGACCTCCATGATTTCGTTTCTTCTTGTCGGCACTTCCAAGACTTGCTGGCATCTTGTCATTATGCCATAGGAGAGCGTTTCGGCCAAAATGGGCCTGCGCGAGTAAAAAACAAATTGGATTAGTTGTTACACGGTTTAACATCGCTGAATATACGTGGAGCTGAACGTTATGTCTTTTTTTATCAGTTTACGACACATTCCTTTTGGGTTGATGAATGGGGGACAAAATCGTGACTTACAGGTTGAGTGTATCTTTCGACCGACGAGCAGGCTCCGGCTTCTGAAACGAAATGAGACTTGCATTTTTGCGAGAAAACTGTTGTTTTCCCCCTCCGCCTTTTCAGCCGAAGTTAATTGTAGTCGCTCGAACGTAAAGAACGCGCTTTTATTCCTTTTTTTTCTTCTTCCCCTTTTTTTCTTAACGCGGGTTTTGAGTTAACGCGACGTCGTGAACAAATTCCCCGCGCAGCCAACGGAGCGTGAGCCGGAATTTAGCACCCGAACATGAATTATTCATCTTCTCCAAGTCATCGGTGTTTACTTTTTTGTTTCTCTTCTTCCGTTGAGAACTCCCCCCCCCCCGTTCTGTCGTCTTCACCTACTCCACTACCAGCATCCTGATCTTCCTTCCAAAAATTTATGGAGCTCGTGATTATGCGAGAAAACTAAAAATGTCGAGTTTAGTTGAAGAGACTTCCCGACATTCGCGCGATGATCTTGAGGGGAACAAGAACAATTGTACATTTCGTCCACCGAAGTTCAAATACCCATGTGATAGGAATATTTTGTGGTGTTGGGCACACGAATGGGGGAGCTTGGAACTGGTAAATAAATAGACGCGGGGAGCGTTAGTAAGGACTGTATTATACTTGACAGAACAGTGTTATCAGTTTGAGTGTGAGTATATGAATAAGCCCCAAAACTTGCAATGATTACCGGCTGATAAGCCTAATGAGCCACATGCTGAAAACGTTTTTGCGAGTTCTTCAAGCTCGCATTTGCTCCAAGTGTGAGTTTGACCTTGATGATGCCCAGTTCAGTTTCCGGCACGCCTTTGGTACGCGAGAAGCATTGTTTGCCTTCAGCGTCCTAATGCAGAAGTGTCATGATCAGCGTTGAGATGTCTTTGCCTGCTTCATTGACTATGAGAAGGCGTTTGACCGTGTCCTGCATTCGAGACTTTTTGAGGTTCTGAAGGAGTGTGGAGTAGATGGGAAGGATATTCGCATAATCCACAACCTGTACTGGAAGCAGGTGGCCGAGGTACGAGCGGGTGATATTGTGACGCCTGAGCTCAGCATCCAGAGAGGGGTTAGGCAAGGATGCCTGCTTTCACCTCTTCTTTTCAACCTTTACGCAGATCGTATCTGGATCCTTTACGCAGGATCTTGTTGTTGGAGTCAGACTGAACGGGGAGCGAATCACCTCCATCAAATATGCTGATGATACCGTGCTGGTGGCTGAGAGCCTGGAGGATCTTCAGCTTCTCTTGAATGGACTCTCGAGTGCTGGCCAACGGGCGGGTCTGACAATCAATATTATGAAGACCAAATGGGTGGTTTTCAGTCGTTCCTCTCATGATGATGCTGTGTTGACCCTCAATGGCCGCAGAGTTGAACGAGTAAGGCACTTGGGCTGCCTCATCAACGAATCTATGGATCCGGACATGGAGGTCAAATGTAGAATTGAGAAAACTCGTTCCGTATTCTTGAAAATGAGAAATCTTTTCTGTGATAAGAACCTCAACTTCTCTCTCCGATGGAGAATGGTAAAATGTTATGTATGTTAGGTCTGTCTTGTTGTACGGAGCGGAGGCTTGGACCCTAAAGGCTGCCACCCTGAGCAGAATAGGAGCCTTTGAGATGTGGCAATTGCGTAGGATGTTTAGGATCCCTTGGACAGCCCGCATTTCAAACGAGGAAGTTCTCCGGCGGGCTCAGGTTCCGAGGAAGCTCCTGGCTACGGTACCTGCCAGTAAAATTGCATACTTGGGACACATATTGAAGGGAGAAAAGTATCGGCTACTTCAGTTGATTATGAAAGGGAAGATCGAGGGTCGGCGCGGTGCTGGAAGAAGACGGCTCTCCTGGCTGAATAACTTGAGGAAATGGACGGGTATACAGCGTGCAGAGGAGCTTTTCAGGGCTGCAGAGGACCCGGACGCTCTCGCCGGAGTGATTGCCAATGTCCGGTTAGCCGGATAAGGCACATACAGAAGATATGAACAAGGAGCTCCCAATACATGTGAACTGGTTGTAAGAGGCTATGGGGAGGGAGAGGGCAGAAAGAGAATGAATGAATGAATGAATTTATTTATCCACCAGGGAGAATTAGGGCCATGTGGCCCTCTCTTCCATTCTCCCTGGCTACATCACACAGTTACATCCTCCTACATTCGTAACTCATTATGTTATTTATAAGTACATCTCATTCACACCAAATAAATTACGTTCATACCCTACTCACTAACACACTCGTCCATACATAAACACTTACTGACACATACAAACACACACTGCCCCGACTTTAGAGAAGGGTGAGTACTTGGATATTCCTCCCCTTCTCCGCAGTGGATATCCTAATCCTAATAGTAAACAAACACTTAACAAACAAAAAACATATAACGATTGGCAACAAACTATTTACAATGTAGGAGTGCGTGATGACTAAATAAATAATATTAGTATAAGATCCAACTAGTACACAACAACGATACAATCTAATAGCTATCAATTAATATTTTTTAAACTTTTCTTTGAACACTTCTATCCTACCACACTTTTGAAACAGCTCTGCATGTTCATTATGTATTTTTGTCCCTTGGACTACGAATGATCTTGCCAACATGTTCGTCCGATGGGCAGGAATCCGAAGAACACTGTTCTTGCTCCGAGTATCGCGCTGTGAGAGAAACTCGAACGATTGGTAAAGATATAGCGGTCTACGATGTTTCAATACCTTGAAAGCCAGACTGACGATATGTAGCCACTTGCGTTCTCTAATCTTCAGCCATCTTAACCGCTTATAATGGGGTGTAACGTGCTCGTCCAGGCGCAGTCGCAAAACAAACCGTAGAGCCGCGTTTTCAGCCTTCTGTAATCGATCAAGCTCGCCACTCTTCAAATCGCAGATATCCGCAGCTGCGTAGTCAAAATAGGGCATCACAAGACTCTGAACGAGCTGAAGGCGCACATGACTTGGGAAATCTGATGCTAAGCGACGTAACTAGTATATTGCCCTGAATGCGCGACTGCAAGTGGCCGCAACTTCTTCGTCCCAGGACAATGAGCCTCCAACGAGGATGTCAAGGAGCTTTGTGGATCGGACATATTCCAAGGGCGAATCTTCCAACATCACTTTAGGCACCGCCGCCATGTCTACTTTTTTTAGGATCTTAGGATAGAGATTGATTGATTGATTGATTGAAATCTTTTATTTAACAATCAGGGATGATTATGGCCATTAGGCCCTCTCTTCCACCATCCCTGAACAATTTCACAAATATTAATCAGTATGTCGAGGAACGGTGCGCGGGAATTTTTAAAAGTTTGTTTTTTGATCGAGTGTCTCTTTGGTTGAAAAACTGAAATTTGTTATAGACGTACAGTGGTTTTTTAGTTTTTAATATTTTAAATAGCGTTGCAGCTATCTGAAGCAATTTTCTCTCCCTAATTTTTAACCGTCCAAGGCGTCGGTAGTGTGGAGTTACTTGCTCATCGTGACGCAGTCTCAAAGCGAGTCGGAGTGCCGCATTTTGTGCTTTCTGCAGACGACTGATTTCGCAGCTCTTGAGGTCACATAGCGCGGAGGTAGCGTAATCAAAGTGTGGCATTATTAGGGTTTGCACTAATTGTTTGCGCACGTATGTGGGAAAATCCATGGCAATTCGTCGAAGTTGGTAGATGCTGCGGAAGGCCTTATTGCAGATAGACGTGGTTTGAAGATCCCAAGATAAATTATCGTCAATTGAGATTCCCAAGATACTTGCAGACTCGACATATTCAAGAGGGGTATCGTTGTGGGTGATGTTTGGGATTCCTGAATTCTTTGCTTTATTGAGCATTTTTGGATATCCCAATACCATTGCCCTGGTTTTTCCCAGGTTAATTTGCATACCATGCGATACGCACCACTCAGCAAGAGAGAGAGAGAGAGTAGTAGAGTGAGTAGCGCTAGCTGAGAAACGAATCGTTGGGAGAACTGGGAGACGACTGTCGTTCACGAGAACTCATAAGTGAATGTGTTTGGTGGGGGGGGGGGGGCTGTCTGTTGTGGAAAGGAAAGTAAATTGAGAGAGGGGAGAAGGAAATTTGTGAAAGTCCATAAGAAGGGAGAAATCCGTACTAATAATTGAAGATTATGGGAATGAGTGGGGAGCTGGTGAAGTTAGAGAAGCATGTACCGTGTACTTGCGAGGGGCTGGCTGTGGCGCAGCGCTTGAGTTATTTTTCCTGCAGCTGGAGGAGGTTGCAGGAATGGGCCTAATGGTGGGACAGTATTCGGGACGTCGCACCAGGGACTACCTGCTCTATGTAACCTTGGGGTGGAATTGGAAGTGCATGAGGCTACCCATAGACGCCACACAATAGGCTCATTTGTTGCCGCCATGGGAATTTTCTACGGTTGCCAACAGCTTAAAAAAGACGCAATGTTTCAACTCATAGGGGGTAACGCAGAGTGATGACACCGCAAAGCGTCTTGCAGATATTTCATTCCTCAAATAATTATGAACAGAAATAGGGCACACAACATTCCCTGGTTTATTTTCTGTCATCCATGATTGAATAATGAGTGAGCGCATAATTTGATGGACTGTCAACACTGAATTTCTTAAGACTCCTATGCTGTTGAGTTGTTGCATCATCTTCGACTGGGAGTTTTTGGATTGTTATACGTCGTTTTTCGGGAAATCAAACGAAACTCACATCGAAATTCGATCTGACGTCTGGCAGTGATGGTGTAATACATATCCATGTACATTTTTGGCATTTCAATATTGCGTTTACTTGAATATTATTTTTATTATACGAAGTAAAGCGCCGAATCCACGATTTCATGAGGTAGTACGGTAACAAGATGATAATAATATTCGTATCACAACACCTGGCAAGTTGAAATCACCTCCAAAGGTTTCATTGACTGAGTACGACACGCAAGTTTGATACGTAATTTGCTCGAATCGGTGTCCTGCTCATGGCTATTTCTGCTTGTGTAGCCTGTGCTAGCGGTGGGGAGGAAGCCCAGTTATTGAGCAACTCTCTGTCTCGCTCGCAACCATTTCCAGGCAGTTACGTAGCTTTCTGATGATCTCATCCGAAATCTTAAATCTGACTCCACTATAAACGGCCGCTGAGAGACAACCCTCCGCATGTAACAAGCACGTGGGCCCTCACGGAGGATTATTCCTTTTTTACGCCCCGTTACGCAACTCTGTCCCCCCCCCTCACCATCGTCTAACTCCATACACTTCTACGTTAAGTGCGTCTCCAAAGTGCTTTTTTCTTTTAAATTGTTGAAGAGGTCGCTACTACAAAACGCGCACGAGTGGCATCGGGGAAAGTGATGTATTCGTTTTAAAAGCTTCCACGCCCCCAACAGACCGTGTCGTGCCTGACACACGGCATAGTGGCTGCTGAACTAAGTGTCAACACCATAATTATCACACAGTATTCCGATGAATCGTAACTGATATTACCTGAGTGTTGAGTGGAATGTAGTCACAAATGATGATGAACCTCCGTATTTGTACAATCGCGAAAGAGCGTGTTGTGTTTGGCGATTGCAAGGCCCTGCTTTACGTAGCCAAGTGTTCCAACCTCACAAACCACACCTCAAATGTTCTCCGCTGGTTAATTTGGGCACATAATGTCATTAAAGGCTGTGTTTTACAGCACGAAGCTCAAACCAATAGGTTCAGATTACGATTATATGACAATGAAAAATAACTGAGTGGTGAGGACAGTCCCCCAAACACTTCTGCGTATTCGTAGCCCTGAAAAAGGAACCCGCGATGATGAAGGTCAGTGTGTTTCGCAAAGTAGGTTGACTAGGGCTTCATTTCGGAAATTCCCGAATATGCACCAGAGGTTGAAGTAAATAATGTTGGAACATTCTTAGTCATCTGAGGAGAGACTGCCATTATGTACTGCAGACACGTATTCGTCCAATCCAATTGAGGAAGGGCACCCGCAGGGGTCGGTCGTTCGACCAGCCCGCCCTGTGATGAGTTTCACGCCATACACCGACGAACTATAGTATATTCTCCTTTTTCTTCTGTATTTTGCTCTCCCTGCGCCGTTTCAATTGCGTAATACTTGTAATGGAATGGAATGAACCGGAACATACTCAAATACTCGGGTGTTCGAGGTACTTGGAACATACATGAGTTACGGGGCAATACCTACTCCTGGATTCGCCAAATATCACATTTCTACGAGTAAATCTTGTATGTGTTAACGAGCGGGTGTGGCAGTGCGTACAAGATGATTTTTTGTTCCGCCAGCATTTCAGTAGTTATTTGGTCATTTTCGTTGTAGTTTTACTGAATACTTTACGACGTTTACTTTGTGAAAATGGTTAAAAACCCAGCTTTTGCGAAGCTCACTTTAAACTTTCTTTTCAATTAACGTTCTCATTAACAATTCCGTATGCTTTTTTCGTTATTAGTCCATTCGCATTTCCCCTCATCATCTTGACGACAGCCAAATCTGTGCAGCCTTCGGATGTTTTCTGTGTTCTGTTGGGCACTAACGGCTTTGAACGTTGCGATAGAGGCTTCGTGGTGTGAAGTGAGTATTCATTCAGGTGAGAAAGTAGGACGACGTATTTAAGTGACTCACCCTGGGGCTACCGGAGTAGAACGACGTGGGCTTTGCCAGCGCTAAGTACGTCAGATGAGCCCACGCGTTGCGTCATTTGATCTTTCGGCCTTCGAGCGTTTTAATGGTTTCGTGTTGCAAATCGTAAAAAGTTTCTTGAAATGGACGCCTTCCTCGATTTTCTTTTCGGACCGTTAATTTCAGTTAATTAGGTTCGGACAGAAAAATGTGCACGACCTTCTGTGTTGAGAAATGCTCTGCGTGAGGCCCCTAGTGACTAAATTATTTGGTTATTGTCTGTTCACCAACAATTGGGTTATGTCCGCCAGTAGGCAAATTACTACAGTTAACGTACCTGTTAGGTGAGTCCGTCTCCTCTGGCTGGTGAGTTACTGTGGGCAAAGCGCTTTCAATGTAAAGACATCATCGTCTGGCCGTTAAGTCAGTGAGTTGATCGTGGTCTTTATACACGAAGAGAAAGGTAAACGGGATGATGGAGCGTCGGGGAATGGCGGAGGAAGGAGGTCAATTACCTCTGGGTGAAACCCCCCTAGAGGTGAATGGAACGTCTTGAATGATCTGTCAGTTGTGGAATCTACGTCTTTTTTGTATAGGGTGGTTTGTAAATCCGTCAGTTGGTTGGTTGTGTAGTGTGCACTTTCTCTTCGTATATAAAGACCACGACCAACTGACTGACTCCAGCACTGACTTAACAGCCAAACGATGATGTCTTTACATCGAAAGCGCTTGCCCACAATAACTCATCAGCCAGGGGAGACGGACTCACCTAACAGGTACGTTAACTGTAGTTCACCAACAGTTTTGTGGGCTCAGAATGGTAAGCACCCAGACGATACACGACGTGCATGACTCAGGTTGCAGTTGCCTTATCATTCAAGGGCAGGGAGGAAGAGAGAAGGAATGTCATCGTCGACGTTGGTTCCTATAACTGTCCACTGGTTGATAGGCTTTGTACACCAGGATATTGTACAATATTATCATGAGACAGTAGAGTCGGGTAACATCTGGATTACAGTACTGACAGAGTCATGGGGTTGAGTGTGGTGCAAGAAACGTTTTACGGAGATGCATCAATTGGGTGTGTGTCACCTGGGGTTGTTCTTCTCGCTGTCACCACCACCCTGCTGTTTGTCACTTGTTGTCAACACTGATGGGGGTTCTATCCTTCTTTCCATTCCCGTTTCCCTATCCTTTTTCCCTAGGGCTGGCATCTGGATGTCATGGAGCCCTGTCAGGGATCTTTATATGTATGGAATGAGGGGCTGACAGTAGAAGCGAATGAGGAGGCCGACGAACTGGCGAGGAAAGGATGTACGCTTCTCCTGGTGGTACCTGAACCTTTCGTAGGGACCACCAAGAGCCACTTGATCAAGGAGGTTGGTAAGTGGGAGGAGAAGTGCAGGGCTGCCTACTGGTAGGATGTGCAGGCAGTCAACGCTGTCTATCAGACTCCCAAGGAAGTGAACAAGAGAGATCCTCAGCCTTGAGGGAGATAGTATACTGATGGTAAGTGCTCTGTTTGCAAGTCACCGCCCACTGAGGTACAAGATTGGTAGGTCAGAGGTACAGAATTGCAGATCCTGCGAGGTGGAGCCAGAGTCAGCGGAGCGTGTACTGTGTACGTGTGAGGGGCTGGCTGCAATGCGAAGTTCATCAGCTGCAGCCAGAGGAGGTTGACCTCAAAGTTGTTGTGCGTTTTGTGAGAGAATGGTGTGAACGTATTGGGGACACCGCATCAGATAGCACCAACTGGACAGGGGCTAGGGGTGGGACTGGCAGGTCGTGAGGGGGCTCATATATGCTCACACAATAGGCCCTGTTGTGGGGTTTTCCCAGTGCCAACAAGTGGTGGGGGGGACTGACAGTGCCCCTTTTACAATGGGCTTCTGGGATAAAAACGTTTGGTTCTGTGCAGTTCTCTCAAGGAATTGGGTATTTACCCAGATGTCCACTGCAAGGTGATTTGAATGGGTTAGAATGTTTCATGCGCCTATACATGAAGTTTACATTACAGCCGCAATCATGGGAATATAAAAAACATTGTGAAACGTACATCACTACGTTCTTCTGTTTCCAAAGATCATTCTTGTGAGGAAGTTTTTGCGAAGTTAATTATAGGGCCTCGAGCTTGCCTATGGCGGTCAGGAAAGAGGTGATATAAATTAGGAGCTATCCCAGGCCTCAGGAGGGAACGATGTTTAATGCACGACGAGGGCGGGAAGCGTGTTTTGTTTCTTATTCCCTTCCGCCAATGTCCTTGGATTGTCCTTGAGTTGTGCTAGATGCGTGAGGCACATGCTAATGTTCCCTTTGCCTCGCTTGGCTGCCCTGCCAATGGCCAGCCCTCCTTCCTCGCTCATTCGCTCTTTTTCCTTCCACTTCACCTCGCAGTACTAACTGAATTCCCAATCAGCCCCTTGAAGAGAAGCCCTCAGTTCCAACATGGTCGACCGTTATTGTGAACCAGACTCTTCCCAAAGACCTGTCCGCGCCCCACCACTCTTCCTCTCTCGCTTTGGTCTTCCTCGTCTTTCTTTTACGACCAAGAGCCGGTTTCGCCGCCGAGGGCCACACCCGAGAGCATCACTCAGAGTCGACCCCGCAGGTTGAACTGTCTATTCACTCGTTTGCCTGGAACTACTGTTACAACCACTATAGAAGGGCCTCTTTGAGGAGTGGAGACAGGCTCGATTGCGCTCAGTCTCCGGACTTCTCATCTGGAAGAGCTTACTTAGTCCTCAAAGCAGAGCCAAAACCTATAGCACTGCTTGAAGTATTTTGCTATTGCGAATCCGCTCAGGGTTCAATAGTGTCAGAAGGTGATCCCATAAAGATCGGGCAAAGGAACATAAATGTATGCGACTGTTACGTGTGAGTCTTTCTCCCCCTATAGAGTCATAGCGGTGGAGCCAAGGAAGATCATAGTAGATCCTGTCAAAAGTAATGCCGGAAAGCAGGGAATACTGAGCCTTCAACTGCAGGGCGAGCAGTGTTGCTAATGTTATCCAGTTCGACAGTTATGCCTCGTTAGTAATCACATCCAGCAGTGACCGCGTGGTGGTGAGGTTGTCTTGACCAGTATGGCGATATGGAGCAGTGTTATCGCAACCCAAGCGCCCACACCAGAGAGAATCCAAACGAACGGTGTGACTACATGCCCTCCTGTGGGCAGGAACGGAAGAGAGAAATTAGACATCGAAAATACTTGACAAGATGCACACGACGGCGTAATGTCGAGGTACATTACGTAATTTCTCCTTCGTTTTCTCTCTTTCAAAGTAAATCGTGCACCAAGAGCTACAAAGTGATCCTGTAGCGCATTTGAAGCTCCTGTGTATGTATTTTCATGTGGGTTTCAATAAGTGCCTCCACGGAAATGGCCTTGTTCTGAATTTTATTTGTCGAAAGCTCACAAAAATTCACCGTCCAACTCTTTGCACCCCTCCTGCTCTAATTCTGCATTTGATATCTGGTACCTAGGGGTCGGTTAGGGGGCGGGGGGTTGAAATATTCCGTAATTCGAAGGTTGCTGCTTCGAAATGCCGCGTTCGCTCTTTCGGAAGAGCGCGACATAAAAGTAAGATGTCGTTACGATCGCTCGTAGTTTTAAAAGCTTTTTTCATTGGGAGTTTGTCAAATTCCTTCACGGTACAGCAACTTTTACGATCCGACGGCTAATTTTTTGGGAGGCGGCGCTCCTCGTAGTCTGTTTTTGAGAACATCAAAACTACTGCGACGAGACCCTGAGATTTACGAGCTGTGGCGGAACGGAATGTCCGATCATTTTTGTTGTTAGAAATGAAATATTGAATAGAATCGACTATTTACTGTTCGCTGGCTCGTAATACGAAAATCAATTGGAAATGACAACTATGTCACGTGAAAACCGAATAAGATCGGAAAAGTATTTTTCAAGTAAACAAGCAACTTATTAACCCTTTGTGAGCTACGTGTCATTCGTTTGAGTGGCACTCGTCCTTCTCACTTCCTTCAATAGGAGGTAAAGTATTTCAAATGGCCATAACTCATATTCCTAAATAATTACTGCATTAAAGAGAGGACGCTTGAGCTACCGTACGTATCACTCACTACATAATTAGAATAGAAAACTATCGTCCAATTTGTTCTCTGAGCACATTACCTAAAATGTTGGAAAAGATTATGGTGAAACAGATTGCACCTTTGCTGCGACCCCATCTATCGTTGCACCAACACGGGTTTATGTCTGGCAGGTCTTGTGCAACAAATCTGTTCACATTTCAACATACTGTCATGGATGCGTTTGTTGATGGTGTCCAGGTAGACAGTATTTATACGGACTTTGCTAAGGCCTTCGACAGGGTCTCCCATGCGATTCTCCTTGAAAAGCTGGAGGCTTTTGGTTTTTTTAGGTCGTTACTTGCATGGCTGAGGAGTTATTTGCTGGGTCGTTGTCTGGTTGTCAGGCTGAGGGACGTGGTCTCTGATTCGTTCATTGCCTCATCGGCTGTGCCCCAGGGATCACATTTGGGCCATTTACTATTTCTCATCTTCATTGATGACGTGAGTAAACTGTTTGAGGGGACTGTGAAACATCTGTTATTCGCTGATAATTTGAAGATGTTTTTGAGAGTGGTCTCAATGAGCGATTGTTTGGTTCTTCAGAATGCTCTTCCAGCCATGCACAGATGTTGTTTGAAGAATGAGCTTGGACCGAATATTGAAAAGTGCTCAGTGGTCACTTTCCGTCGAGGTGTACACAGCATGACTACTCGATAGGAGGGGCGCTGCTCCAGCGTAAAACCCTGGTGCAGGATCTCAGAGTTTTGATCGGTTCAGAGTTTACGTTTTCGGCCCATATTGGTGAAAAAATATGCTCGGGTGCAATGAGAAAACTGGGCTTTTTCAAAAGAAATACGAGGGATTTCAAGGATCCAAACGCCCTCAAGCTGCTGTTCACCTCCCTTGTCTGTACACCTCTCGAGTTTTCCTCCCCAGTGTGGTCACCATGGTATACCAGTGCCAAGAATACTTTGGAGCGTGTTCAGCGCCACTTCCTGCGCTATGTGTCCTACAAGAGAGGCGATAGGTGGGAGGACTTTTCCTACGCAGTGGTGCTCAGGAGAGAAGGCATGTCCTCTTTGGAGAGTCGGCGACGTGAGGCGGACATGCTTCTCCTGCATGGGTTGACAGCGGGTCGACTGGATTGTCCGTATCTGCTTTCCAAGTTGAACTTCTACGCCCCTCCATACGCTACCAGACTCCTTCAGCCTTTTTATGTCTATACCTCTTCGACCAACTATCTCCGCAATAATCCCATGGTGCGCTTCCAGGATGACTTCAATAGGTTGTCACACGGTGTTTCGGAGGACCTACTGTTGTTGTCGAAAGACTCTTTTAGGTCCAAAATTCGACGGCTATTGTGATTTTCATTAATTGGCTCGGGATTGCTGCTAATTGTTTTGTGCTATTTATTGTGGTTTATATTGTCCTACTTTTATTAATCTTTGTTTCTCTCTGTTAAATTGGGCACTGTCCGTATATGTTATAAATAAATAAATAAATAATATACTAATCTCCCGATAGGCTCCAATCGCTAAGTTTTGGTACTACCTGTATGTACCAATATTTGTTTAAGAATTCGCTTTAGAACGGTACCAAGCAAAGTCGTAGATTGTCAACCGTCGTGTTAGTGGCCACAGAACTTCAGGATTTAAGGCTCAGTCATATGTCTATATTCAGATTTCCAGAATAATGGATGGATCGATTGAGCTGGTTCTTTATTGCGTTGTTCGATGTTTTTTTGTCGACGGGAAGAGCGGCTGGGGAACCAAACTACACCAAAAACGACGGGTTTTCTCATTTTTCATGAAAACGGCTCTAACGATAACGATATGGATCCTGGTAATGGGATATTGATCGCGGCGGAGTTTTATGCTGATGATTCGGGGCAGAGTGCAAAGTGCGCTATCTCACCTGCCGGGGCCTGCTCTGCGTATGGCTTGCCCCTTACAAAGAAACCCCTACTGTTACCAACTGTGTTTGTCAGAGGCGGCGACACAGGCGGCAGCACAGCCCACAAGGGGCAGTGGACGAAGGAGGATTTATATGATATGGAGCATTTAGGTCGTACCAGCACCAAACTGGTAATGGTAATGCCTGCAAGCCCAAACAGCCTGCACTGCAGGGCATGATGCCAAGGAAGGGCAGGCTGGTGGGACACGGTAGCAGACACAATCAGCCGGCTCATGACAGAATCATTCGTCTTCACAATGTTGAATTCTGATGAAAACTGGAGGTGCATTGCTCAATTTTCCCAGATAGTACTCAGCCAGAAGAGGATGGAGGTTCCCGGCACCAGTATCTCACAGGGATGAAGAAAGAAAAGTGCAAGGAAGAGGATAGGAAGAGAGGGGTGAGGGCGCATTGGGGCGTGAGGCTGTCTAAGCCAGACTCTGGTTCACTCCCTGACCAGGCACCAGCCTCTTCCAAACCTAGGGTGTCGAGGCAATGGGTACCAGCGATGCCTGGGGAATTGTGCGGGCCCCCTAATGGGCTTGTGTAGGGCAGTGGCCTTGTGATCTTGTGGCCACGGCAACTGCCATTGGTCCCGCAGCTTCAGCTGCCTCCCTGTATATGATATGAAGATGAGGGCCAACGTGGCGCAATGTGCTAAACGCTTCTGGGTTGATTCTCAATTCATGGGGCCACTAGGAGCAGGCCCTCCCTCCTACGTCCCTCCCCGAATAAGGAGTGTTTCACAATGGACAGTTAAATATGTTGGTAACGCGGCCGCTACAACATTTTGAAAATCTTTGAACCTGTTAGAGGAGTTTCCGATCCTGACGGGATTTCTGAAAACGGGAATAGTGATAATGGCAGGGTGATGATGTGCCAGTTCGTTCAAGATGAACTCAGACAGAGGCGTGCTGGGGTTAAATGTTTCAAGTACGGCAAGCTGGGTCATTTTCGTTGGGAATGCAAGGCCTCAACGCCACAATGGTCTGAGGTTATACAGGACTAGAGACGATGACTCTTGCCTCCCTTTATACCAATTGAACCAAGCTTCCATAGTTGTTAATGGCACCATTGAAGGGAAACATTGTCGAATGACTGTTGATACTGGTGTCGAGTTTGTGAACAGTGCGGAAAGCGGCGAGGTAGCCCAAAAACGTCGAAAGCTCCGCTCCACTTGCGAGCGTCCTGGGGAGTTCCCACCCAGTAGAAGTCGTTACGGAGTAAGGATAGCATCCGCTTTTCACCTAGGTGTACTGGCTCGTGGACACTGTGGAAAATATATTTCCGTAAAGTGTGAGGGATCACCATTTGCGAACGCACTACTTTTCCATTTGGGCTTTCCCAGCGTCTGTAGAGTACCCCATCGCTTAAAAACTGGGTCGTACATAGCTCGTATGCTCTGGTTGTAGCACTGATTCCGATCCCAACATTCCACACAGGGCGCTCGCCTTCTTCTAGTCATTGGATAACAGGGAGTAAGTGTGAGTCTGAATTCAAATGATCGCGAACTTAGAGTGGTTCAATAGCAACAGCGTAGCGTATCCCTAAAACCGGAGGGCGTTCCTGTTGATTCTGAGACTTCAATTCATTTGAAGCCAAGTGTTCTCGCCGTTCGCAATACTTGCCCAAGGTCGTCTAGAGAGAACATCTGCGTTCCCACGAGCAGTGCCATTTCTATGCTGAATGGTGTCTGTACGGAGCCAATCTCTCGATCCGCCGTGCCAGCTGTCCATCCACCAGCTCGAAATTCATTAGCCAGCTGAGGGGATGAATGATCTGTACGTACCAGGAGTTCATGGCCATTATCTAACCCATAATGGTTGTTGAATGAGCGGATTGTTTCAACTACCCCCAACAGCCCCTTTCTCGTTACGCAATAGTTCCGCTCAGCACGTGACAGACAACGACTAAAGTAAGCAATCGCGCGTTCTTTCCCTTGTTGTATCTGTGACAGTACAGCTCCAAGAGCAACATCACTCGCATCCACGTCGATTATACAGGGCTCTGGACTGGCATAAGAAAGAGCTGGCGCTTGTTGAAGCTTGTATCAGGTATATGACCATAAACATCATATCTGCGAAACTGGCCCATATTCGAAGTAAGAAAATCCGTATCATTTATGTTTCCGCGGAAATTCGTTAAACGAAGAAATTTCTGCACACATATTACATAATATGTACGATATTTATATTTGTGTCGATCAGATATTTTTTGTTATTAGTCGGATTTTTCGGTTGTCAATGAGAAGCACTGGTTCGTTCTAAAGCTGAAGGCTTTAAGGTAAATGAGCTGTGGACCAAGTCGACAGTGCGCTGCAATTCACAGGCCGGCTATCCACTAAGTTTTGTAATGAGGCCTCGATGGATCCAGATTTGAAATGTATCACAGGTCATTGAGCGGTCGTGCTATCGTCAGTCAGAGATAACTTAGGCCTGCAGTTGTACAACTGTCGTCCTCTCCCCTTCGTGGCTTCGCTCTGTTGGGTCACGAGAGGAGGCGGATGACGTCACCACGTCGTCCCAGTGGGTCATGACGTCATCAAACATCGCTGATCTCCGGGCTGCCGGTTGTGTCGTGGATATCAACTGGTGCGTCTCCTCCGCTGCTATTTCCCCAAACGGCCGTCTGTTGTTGTTTCAGCCTCAAAATTCCATAATTGTTTGCCGGTCGAATCTTTTCGTAGGAAGGAAATTTATTTTAACGGACTGATAATGAGGGTTTTCCATCTCGGAGGCCACACATTCGTCAGACTGCCACACATCTTCCTCCACCCCTTCCTATGATGCAGTCGTGAAAACCTTTGTCTGACCTGGACAAGGGCTCTCTTTCCTGTTTCGTCCATCTGTCCCCGACGTCTGGCGTTCAGCTGGGCTCTACCTCTCTCTACCTGGGACATCGAGTTACTAGATAACAAATTGTTGACGTAGTCAAGAGCCAAACAACCAGAATAATTATGGGGGAAGAAGTCAAAATTAATTTATTCCTTCTAAAAACAATAATTGTACAACCAACCAATCAAATCAAAGAACCCGCTAAAACATGTGAATTGTCAGAATGAGTGCGGAATTATCCCGCGTCAAGGATCTCAGTTCCGTGTTAAGTATAAATATCGATAGTCGACAAACAAAGTCTGAAAAGCAACGTTAAGTGTCGATTACCCGTAAGTAAATTATCGCCCAACGCTTCAAGCTCTTTCTCGCTCATAATGACCAGTGTCTTCTCGATAAAGCCGTCTGGTTGTAGGTAAACAGACAGATTGCCTTCGCATTTTCCTAGGAGCTTTCGAATCTCTCATGTCCGCTTGAACGGTTTCTACATCATTTTTCTCTCTCTGAGCTCCGGCTTCAAAGGCGTTCGTCGCGTTTAACCTCCTCTGGGACGTGACACTCTTCCCAAGTCGGCGTAACGGCTTCCGAGTGGTTGCGAGGAACGACCTAACGGTTTTTTTTCTTTTTATTCCCGTAATTTTTCTCTAAGTTGTCGTTATTTAAAAAAAATATTTTTAAATGCGTTTCACGCGAATAGTTAAATAGTGAGCTGAAGTAAGGGAAAGTTGGGAAGTCCTTCCTGTGTCCGAACTCCGACCCGCCTGTCGACGTGTATTTCTTCCTACAAACTTCTGACAATTAGCGTTGAAGTGTGGCTTTCCTTACCTGCGGAGCTGTGTTTTATTCATCTCCTAAATTCGAAATGGAGTTGCACAGTCATGCTTCAACTTCTCGTAAGATGACGAACTTCCCCGTTGGCTGTTACGCCATTTCTTGATATAGATACTGAAGGGCGCAGGAGAGGGCGAGAGTTGAAGATGGAAAATAAAAGAAACTAGGTGAGCGTGAGGAGGACTGTATTAAATGCAATGAACACAAACACAAAAGGGCGACACAAGGGGACGACTCGTAATGCGTGAACTGGCGAAGGAAACTATCGAAAGGAACTGTTTGGGCGGAGAATAGATAGGAAAGTGTCTGAGTGGGCACAGAGAAATGAGTGTGACTTTCGCGAGAGTTCGTAGGTGTATGAATTTTGGAAGGAGCTGTCTCTTGTGGAGAGGAATCTGAGATTGAGGAGGGGGAAAATAAAGAAAGGAAAACCCCACTTCAGGGAAATCCGCTGCTATTATAAATAACTGCAGAGGGGGAATTTCCACAGGTACGAGGGGGTAAGAGGAGACAGGTAGTCCCGTTATGGCCGGCGTTGGGAACTCCAAGGTCAAAGGCCCGGAACGATTTGACTTGCGTCCAACCGATACTAAATTTGTTGAGGATTTGTCATGTCGCCACAGATGAAAACCAGAATGTTATCTCTGAAGGTGGTGATGTCTGCGAACCCATTTCTTGGTTGCACGAAATAGACAGACGGATTGAACGAGATATAGAACTGTATTTATACACTTGCTTACCACAATAGAGCTTTGATTACAAGGTCACTCGCTTCTCTGCATAAATATACTGGTGGCGAGAGTCAGTAGAGCTGTGTCAATCGTGAGACAAGAGCTGAGTGTTGGTCACGAGACCTGGGAGATGAGTGCCGATCGCAAGGGCTGATAGATGACTAAGTGTTGGAAAGAGCTGTGTGTTGTGAAGAGGAATGTAAATTGAGAGGTGAGAAAAGGATAGTTTGGGAAGTCCAAAAAAGGGGAAATCGCTTTTGACTTGGAAATAACCGAAGAGCCAGACTTTCCCACAGCTACACAACAAAAGGGCTTGACAGAAAGATGGACTTGGAGTTCAGGGAAGGCCCCTTAGGGTCAAGTGCAGCGGTTCCAAACTCAAAATTCCGACTGCACCAATACCATTCATTAGTATTGTTATTTAACATTTCCATGTTTTACTAATACGACACAGAAATCAATAAAAAGAAGTAAGTGAGAGTGAGAGAATTTCATGACATGAACGCGCTTTGCCATAGTTGAGCTGCTTCTAAGCTCACTCAGCTGATCGCGGCTGAGACCACTTTTAGAGAATTGGCACAATGTTTATTACACCTGCCAAGAACTTTCGTTGTTTTACGTGTTTCGGAGATTTGAGATTAAACATGAAAAGACGACTGTTCGAAGTGGAATGTATTAAATCGTCGGGTGTCGATGGTTCACGTTGTATTCAGGGGAATTTGAGGATGTTTAAGGAAATGAATGAAACGAATGGCGCTTTTCAATATCACGTCGTCTCGTTGACAGGGCCCAGATCGATGTTTCCCTCTTTAGAGGCACTTATTATGAAGAAACACACTGAAATCGTCAAATGGGGGACCACGACACTAGATTTCGAACGCTCAATGAAAAATTGTGGGTTTTCCCGACCAAAAATCAGGGCTCTTTAGTGAGCAAAGGCAACTGGAGTGCACAGGGCGAAGAGGGCAGCGGTTGGAGTATGACTGACCTAAGGAGGGAGGAGTGTGGCAGGAAGGAGAGGAAGATGGGAACAGGCACTGACGAAAACAACTACGAAACAAACAATCCGACCTCGAACAACAGCAAATGTGCGCAGGGCGTGTACAGAGGTTTTAATTTCTGAGGGAACTGATGAGAAGGCAACGAACTAATTGATAAGTTGAGGAGTTTTCTGTGAGTCTTTGATATTATAAAAGAGGCTCACAGTTACTGTTCTGCATTCGGGGATGTCTGTGGAAGTTCTGGCCTGGTGGCCCCTACCTCCCTCAGCCCCACAGTGTAAAAACGAGAGAAGGGGATTGGATTTCTACTCTCCAGCGACCACGATATCCACAGGGCAAGCGCATATTCCAGCATTGTTAGGCCTTGCCCTGGGTAGGAGTTGGATTGCTCCGTTCTACCTACCTTGCCTTGCGGAGGCATCCGTCGAAAGCCATGGAGGATGCAGTTTCGCCATCAATTGATTTGCATTCAATGCACCCAGATCTGTGGAGGTGCGCCAGGTCGTCATTGAGCCAATCTGCCGATAAAAAGCTGTTGCCCATCTGTTACCACGTGGTCTGGTTTCCCACTTGATCTACCCATTTACGTGGGTGCCAAGTTTCAAAGAGATTCCCATCTCACAGACATTTACAGTGCTCATTCGTGGCAAGTTTTTACTCGGTGGAGTGATCTGTTCGGCCAAGACTGGAGGAAGCTCCCTTTTTACTCTCCACTTGTCCACCATGAGCTCAAGGGTCACGTCAACGGGTAACTGAGTAGTGATCACATCGCGTGCTCACAGTGGATGCTGTGTTGTATGAGCGCACATCTCCGGGATTAGGCCAGTGTTCTCCTTTGATTGTCTGTGAGTTTGCAACCCCAGTCAACGGGCAGTAGCAAATCACGCCTAAGTAATTGGCCTTGTACATGAGGATCGTGTAACAAACAGCGGCCTTGCTAATTGCTCGTAATGAGGTAAACCCACTGTTGGCTGAAACGCCTCCTCTCACCGGTACTCCTAAGTACTCGCTTCTCTATGAGCCCGTCGCGACCAAAGCTGATTGACGGTTGTCTATTCAATTTTACTTTAAGAGACAAACACTCTCAGTCGTGATAACTGTCAATCGATTTCTGCGATGTCTATTACTCGTGAATGTACAAGTACGTCCCCTTGTCTGCACTTGCCGTGTATAACAGCGCCTAGTTCTTTTGAAGAGATATAAAAGCTTCGTTTGTGGAAGTCAACAAATACGGTGCCCTCTAAACCGACGCCACAGATATAAGAGCTGTGGAGCAGTGCGATTGGAGTCTGCTTTATTGAAAGGTTCGTTGTGATGAGAGACGAACGTAACCTCCTGATTAGTGTATTTCTCTTTCTTGTTTTCATGAAGTAACGCCTATGTAAAAACTAGAGTAGGTCGTCCGGTCGTACTGGAATACTAAGAGCCATGCAGCCCTCCACTGCTTCTTGACAGAGCGATGAGGACCTGGACAGAAGTGCTCAAGTCAGTAACACGCTGCTAAATTCTCAAGTTCTTCACTTCGCGTCCAGTTCTCGAAAGAGGCCAGTTGAGTTGACAGCGAACAGTCTCAACCCTGTTACTTACTTTCGTCACCAAACCTAATTATAATTCAAAGTATTAACGTGTTTTATCTTTTGCGATTCATCAATAGCCATTTTGATTTATATTTTCTTATTCCAGGTAAGATGGAGATTGTGCGTTATTATTCACCTCTGTCAACATCATATCAGGTATGATTATGATGAGTTAATTCAATTTGAACATTCTCCGGATGTCTCTAAATCAAGATTTGTTTTTCCCACTCAAAGCTTAAACTATTTTTAGTGTAGAATGCATCAGGAGGAGTCGAGTCGGTAATTTTATAATTATAAACGAAATTATATAAATATATAATATATTAAAGTTCTGTAGGGTCTTCTCGACCTATATAAATATTTAAGTATTTTAACATAAAAAATAAATTTTATATATAATATAAAGAAAGGCTATTTTTCATCAAACAATTCACACCAGTTATCAATTAAGAAACAAATGATTATGCTACCTTTGTACAGTCAAAATACAGCAGCCATTAAACTAAAGTCATTGGGCAGGTAAGATTTTTTATATAAACAAAAAACCATGTTTTTGTTAAACAGGTGAAAATAATATAAAAATAAAAGATGAAAATTTTTAATCCTGCATAAAATATTTTTATATATAAAATTATATAATAAATATGTTTAGCTTATCCCAAACACAATATAATTAAAATTATAAGTGAAGTACAATTGTGTACTTCAACAATGACTACAGCCACGAGACAGTGTAGAATGAGATTGGTGTGCTTCCTTTGTACTACAGCCATTCCCTTCTAACATTAGGCAATATGAGAAAGTCTACTGTCGATCTCTCGATCTGAGTTATGCCAGTCTGAAGACTCTAAACTCGTCCCCAAGTCGTAGCAGCAACGAGAAAGCAACTCTTCGGCTTTAGGAGTCCACTCTCGAGCACTTACTGAACCAGACCAGCACGAGTCCTTCCTCATTCTGCCAGGGGGCCCTCGTCACTGGCGAATCAGCGGGGAGTCTAGCAGCCCGTGCTACCAGTCGCTAAGCAGTTTCTATGTTGCCCCAGGCTCAGCGGCCTTCTGGTATGCCTCGGGGAGCTAGCATTGCCTGTGGGGAGAGCCTCCCAGGGTGCCAACTCCCCTACCACTTCCTACAGCAGAGCCACTAGCCCCATCTTCCATGTGCATTGTGTTAGGCAGTGCTGAACCCCCGCTAAAACGGTAATTAAGTAATTAAACCCCTCACAGCTTGCGTTACATAACTCATTCCCCTACTGCCTTAAAATGACATTGATTTGGATTGTTGTCATCGTGCGTTGTATTGACTTCATGTAGCTCGGAAATAGTGATTCCGCAAGCTTTCCTTGTCGAAGGGACACGATACGTACGAGTTTACCCCAACATCTGAGACCGCTTTAGGAGAAAATGGGTTGAGTCAGACTGTTGAATGAGCCAGTTCCTTGCGTATATATTGACTTCATTTCATTTCTGCCAAAGACTGTCCATTCTGCACGTCCTGCATCTCTAGGGCAGAGGTAACGAGAAACCGCCTGCCGCTTATCACGCGGGTAAAGAGTTAGATAAAGTAGACAAACAGATTAAGCTCTAACGTATAGTACGGAATTCCTCAGAGTGATACTTCCCCGCGGTTGCACATGGGCAACAATCTTCTACCTTAAACTGGCTAAATGACATTACCGGTTGCACCTTCACTGGTGTGGGTTGGATGGATGCTTAGTGAGTCGTTCTCTCTCTCTCGGAATCTACGAGATTTTCTTCGACATGTTGGATAATTTGTTGAGCTGCTCTCGTAATTTTGCTGGAAATAGTAATTGTGCGGTAGGGTAACATTATTTGCAACTATCTATACAAAAAATGGGACAGAGAGAAAACAATTTGGTATCCTGTGGGCTAAATATCAAGTTTGGGTCGATTTGGTTCAGACATTTTTCCTCATTCGCGTTCACTCAGAGATTTCCCTGCCGTAGGGCGATTTTGGGAATCATCAGCCCTTGGAAAGTAAAGAATTGAAGAAAACTTGAAGAGATAAATTAATAAATAAATTGAAGAGAACTCCCTCTACTGGAAGTAGCATGTTAGCAGTAACGAAGGATCCGAGTTAGGAGCTCGCAATCAACAAATCAAACCGGAAATTACAAATTAAAATGTACAAACAAAAATAGTATTCAAGTCAATAAAATGGTAATGAGAGAGTCTGGCCAGCCTGTCTCTATTTCTGCCATCGGCAGAACGACCCCGATGACCCTTTCTGCACCACAATTTCCCGGTTTTATGGTTCCCTGCGAGAGCTTCTGGCCTTCAACGCTTCATTGGCCTTTTACTGTGTCACTCGGTACTCAAAACGTCGCGTTTGCCATTTACTTCGCGTCTCTGTCAACGTTTCTAGGATCCCGAGCGACCAATAAAACAAGTAGTTGGCACAGACAACGAAGTCAGCGTTTGCGTTGATTTGGCCAATATCCAACGTCTCGTCTGTCCAGAATTCGATTAAAGGGTAGACGAGGATGATACATCAACGCAAGCAGCACAGTGATGATTTCTTTCCTCAAATATCACTCGCTGGAATTTGAGGAGTCTCTCTGGGAGGGGCACAATAAACTTTTAAAGAGAATAGTTCCCCCCACAAAGGAAAAGAATGATGATGATTTTATTTATTTACTACCTGAGAGCGAGAGAGAGAAGGAGTTACCGTACTTACCCTGATACAGTGTAGAGCAAGAGTTCAAAGGGCTCAAGGTCAACAGTCTACTAAGTCACTAAGAAACTTAGTTCAAACCGCACTGGTATGAGGAGAGTTAGTGGGACACGGTTACAGTCCTCGTGATTGGGTAGTCAGGGAATTAGCGTTACGAGGTTTAAGGACGTAGAGATAGTCTCTGCGACGTAGGGGGCGCGGTGGCTGAGCGCGTTGGGGCGAGAGGCCTTCCGAGCCAGGCCGCGATAGAACCAGCGAACTCTGGTTCGATCCCCGACCAGGCACCTCCCTCCTCCAAACCCAGGGGGGTGAGGCAATGGGTACCAGCGGCGGCTAGGAAACTAGGCGGGCCCCCCAACGGGCTCGCCGGGGAGTAAGGACATGGGCCCAATGTGTGCCACGGCAAAATGCCATTGGTCCTGCGGCTCTAGCAGTGTCGTATGGCCCGCAGCCGCCTCCTGGATGAGTGAGTGAGTGAGTAGTCACTGCGACTAATGGGCGAAAATGTGCCGGGCCTTGTTGAGGCCTATAGGCTCATTGTGCGTATGACACCGTTCTAAGGCTTTGAAGAGACAGGGTTTTTTTTCCCCTCTGTTCTAGTTCTGGTTTTGTTGTGTCTGTGGATCGGTGATGGTGCCGTTGGTATGCGTCGGTGTGGGGGGGTTCCCATGTTTCGAGTTTGCTCCGTCTGTTTGTCCATGCTTGCGCAAAAACTATTAGGCGTCGGATGGCTGGTCTTTTGAGTGCGAGGGTGTGGGCGGCTTTTGCATTGGGGAAACTAGCCCGTCTGCGCACGTCCTCGTACAGCTTGCAGGTAAACAGGATGTGGTGGGCATCCTCCTTGCATGGGCAGTCGCTAAATGTGCGTTTTTTGAAATAATGGAGGCGCATATTAAAAGCCCCATGGCCCGATAGAATCTGAGTGACCAGGGCAGTTGGGTGCCACCACCCCATCTCTAGTCTTTGAAGAACTGGCGGCAGTGTTGAGTGGAGGGGCCTCGCTGTGGTACCCTCGTCCCACTGTCTTTGCCACAGGTCTATCACCCAATCCTGGGCTTTTTTTAGTTGCTGTTCTGTCGTTTGTAGATGGAGTAGCTCTGGGAGCAGGTGTTGGGCAGCTCCTGTGCATTGTGGGAGTTGTCTTCTATGGATGTGTGACTTGATTACGGCTAAGTCTAGGAGAAGATCCATTGGGGGGGGGGGGGGCTGCCAGTAACTGCAATGCCTGGTGAGAGGTTGTTCTGTAGGCCGGTAGTACTGCTAGCAGGACTTCTCTTTGGAGCGTACGAGAGTGATGCCTGTCTGTTTGAGAAGGATTTACCCACCATCCCACTGCTCCATGTAGCATTATAGGCACAAACACAGCTCAGTAGTACCTGGAGCGAGTGAGCGCTGATGCTCCCCAAGTAGATCCTGAGAGGGACTGCACATGCACAGTGAGTGCTGCACACTTGCTTCGTAGCTCTGCTAGGTGTGCTGTGGGACGTCCTTCGGAGCTTAAGGTGATGCCAGGGTATTGTTACGGGACGAACCAAACCCTTCGATTCAGCGGAGGCTCGTCCGGGGCATTTATGCTGACTGGGCACCTCAAATGCCCCGATTCGCTCGAGACTTCGCAGGAGTCAGTTGAATCCGAGCCGGTTCCCTCGTCGCCGTGTTGCCCGCGCACGCGTTCGCTCCCACTCAGTTCCCCTGTCTGTGGTGGTAAAACTCCGAATGTAATTGAGAATAAAACTCTGTTCCAATTGCATTCAGCTTGATATCGTACTAACTTCCCGACTCTCTTAGTGCGATATCGCTACGGTATAAAAATCCCCCCCGTAACATTGGCGCCCAACGTGGGGCCGAACTTCCCCTGCATTAGTTTGAGATGCCGGCCCCCCGCAAAAACTTGAAGGTTCTTCTAATGCGATGGGAATTTTTGATCCCCCACCTTCAATTTTTTTGCCCTTCTGCTGTGACCTACTCTCTCGCCCGTCATTATGTTCGAACGTTGTCCGTTCTTGACGAACAGTTGAACACAGCTTTGTCTTCAATCGACGACGGCTGCATGGAGGAAGGCGGCACAGATGTGAAGGAGCTTCTGGTCTACCAGCATCTCGGACACATATACATAGATAAGGTCAATGCTTATCTAGCAGCGAAGAAGGATGAACCTACGGATGCATCAACAGCGACATCTTCCCGCGTGTCTGTCCCCAAACGACCTCGCAAACAACGAGTCCGGGGAAACCACGAGCCTCCAAAATGGACTGGTCAACACGAGCCCACATCGCCAGAGCCACATCCCTGCCCTATCTGCGGCAAGCATCATGGGGTAAAGAAGTGCCCACGTTTCCTCAACTCCAGCCAGGAGGCTCGAAGAATCTACGTGGAAGAGCACAATCTGTGTACAAATTGTCTGGCAGCCTCACACACGCTGAAGAGCTGCCACTCCACGTACACGTGTGAATGCTGTAAACACAGGCATCACACCCTACTACACCCCATGAGCCAGGACACCGCACTTGTTCCCAAAAGTGCAACCAACCACTGCACGGTAGACGCAGCATCTGCGCTCTGCGCTACCCCTTCTGGAACACCTGAGGGCAGGTGTCCTCTGAGGAGGAGGGAAACTACGGCTCTCACCCAGAGAGTCGTCTTTTGCCAAGAGACGGACCGATTCTCTGAACAACGGATGTCGCAGCTGCGTGGGACGAAGACGTACGATCCACATATTCGACTCACACACCCGATCCACACATCCCAAGATGTTTACGTCAGAGACATTGTGAGGTGACTGTTTATTTGCATTTGTTCAATACTCCCACCACAAACAGGGACACCTTTTGGAACTTTAATCAAAATCATCTCTCTCTCGCTATGCTCAAGATTAGGTTCCCCTTTGTTGGGTGGACAGCAACGCCCTGAACTGCAGTGTTCATAAGTACCTGAGGACAGGCACTTCATCAAGGGCGGAGTGGTGTTACGGGACGAACCAAACCCTTCGATTCAGCGGAGGCTCGTCCGGGGCATTTATGCTGACTGGGCACCTCAAATGCCCCGATTCGCTCGAGACTTCGCAGGAGTCAGTTGAATCCGAGCCGGTTCCCTCGTCGCCGTGTTGCCCGCGCACGCGTTCGCTCCCACTCAGTTCCCCTGTCTGTGGTGGTAAAACTCCGAATGTAATTGAGAATAAAACTCTCTGTTCCAATTGCATTCAGCTTGATATCGTACTAACTTCCCGACTCTCTTAGTGCGATATCGCTTCGATATAAATCCCCCCCATAACAGTATCTTGCTGTGAATTTGAGAGGTATGCCAATTCCGTGGCCTAGGTTCACAGAGTTGTAAGGCAGACTTGTGTTCCCATTACTAGCAGCTGTGTTTTGGGTTTGGAGAGCTGTAGGTGTTTTTGAAGCCACCTCCTCTATCAGTATTGTCGCCCTTTGCACCAGGAGTACGATTGCTCCATGGGAGTCCGCCCCTATAATGATGGCTATATCATCAACATAGGCTATTGGGGAGAAGTTGTGAGTTTGTAGGAGGTGAAGAAGAGGGGTTTTCGCTCATCAGTCGCAGTGACAGAAACGGAACTAGTACAGAAGAGGTTCAGCCCGGTATTTATCCAGAAGGGTAACAGTTATGAGGGTATGAGGTCTGTGTGAAAAACGCAGGAGACAAGAAGTTCCTTTACCTCAATGGATTAACGTAAGGCAGGTATCTGACTGAGGGCCCTGGAAACCTGGAGCGTCAACCTAAAGGCGCCCCCTTGAGGTTTTCAGAGATGATTTCTTGTCATCTCCAGAACAGGAAACAGCATAAAATATCTGGTGCTAAGCATCATGAAACTTTCCAGATTCCTTTTGACTGATTTGCTATATGGGCAGTTTCTGAATCGTAGTTCCTTTTATATAATTAATAAATTAATGATAGAAACAACTTTTGTAGCTGCTACTTGTGAAAACGTTGGTGCCAAGAACCTCATTTGCAAGTCGTAAAAACATGTTATCATCTTCGCTCAACGAGCTGTCGCATGAATATATAAGAAAAGTAAAGGTGTTGATAAGTTAAAGGCTCATGTTCAGTTGTTCTAAATCGTTCAACGCTTTTCGAAGAATTTTTAAACAACTTCCTCTACTTTCATGGAATATCCGATTATATACATTGGGTGCAATAGAGGGAGAGCTGTGCAGTTTATGACGAGTGGAATAAAGCTGACGGGTAGAGATATGAGTGAGTACAGAATTTATGCGACTCAAGTGGGTCTCTGGGTATGTGAAATACTGAAGGGACGAGAGTAGAGAACGAGTAACTCGGTGAAAACTGAGTGTTGACTGTGTGAGTTTAAGAGTCGAGTGACTGGGCATAAGCTGATGGTTGGAATGCCTAAGGAGAGGTGATAAAGTGAGTAGTGGGAATTGAAGAAAAACCAACTGAACTTTTTGGAAACGTTAAAGGGAAAATCCGTTGTCGGGTTTGAAAATAATCCTTGTAATGGTTTGCAGCGGACTGCTACCCGTGCAGTTTGCTGCTGTTGGAGCAGTGCAGTGCAGTTTGCCGCAGTGGAGCCACGTTTTTAGATCAGAACGGCTACCGACTTCGCAGACGAATCGTCCCCTTTTCCTAAGCCAGTGAATTAGTACTTAAACGTCCCTTTATACTGTGTGAAGTAAGGTAAGCGATCAGAGCTTGGTGTTTCATTTTCCCCATTGTCCCTTTATTGTCATTAATAAAATCCGAGCATAGGTTATTTGTTTCATTCTAAAAGGAGTTCATTTCATTTCTATTTTTCACTGATTAAATTCAAGTGGGTCTTATGCGGTTTATTATTTCACTTCCCATTACTTTCTTTTAGTGGCTCTTCTAAAACCGAAAACGACTCACCAATCGACCAAAAGGCAAACAATATACTTGTTTCTAGTAATTTACGTAGCATGATTAAAAACCAGTGATGAGCTGCTACAATTAGGGAACTAACGGCTCTTTGGCTGTAACGAGTTACTTTTTAAAATCCTGTCAGAATCCCACGATGCCCCTCAATCTGGTCATCTGGGAGTACCCGAGACCCACTGGCGAGTAGGCAGGCAGTACTACTGGCCAGGATTGTACCATGATGTAGTTCGGTATGTCCGGGGATGTGACATGTGCCAACGAGTGAAAGCTTCTAATAGTACCCCCAGAGGTTGGATGTACCCACGTTACAATGCCACCCCATGGAATATTGTGTCTGCAGATATCATGGGTCCCCTCCCGCGTAGCAGATTGGGAAATAAGAATCTATTGGTGTTTCAAGAACTTTTTACCAAATGGGTGGAACTAATACCCATTCGTAGTGCAAAGTCCCCTACCATACTGGCTAGATTCCGTGCAAACATTTTAAACCACTTTGGGACTCCGGCTGTCCTAATTACGGATAATGCTACTAACTTTGTTAGCTCAGCTGTACGTTCCTTGGCACATGCATGTAAAATTGAGCACCGCACCGCACCATTGTACCACTGCCAAGCCAATCCAATAGAACGGGTGAATCGTAATGTACGCCAACTAATATGTACATACATTGGCCATTCATGGCACACTGAATGGGATACATACATGGGAGAATTCCAGTTTGTTCTAAATAACGTAGTACATATCACAAATAAAGTACTCTCCTGCATTTCTTAACTTTGACCGCGAAGTAAACCCAATTAGTTATTTCCATTCTCGTATCACTCCAGACCAGTCGAACTCTGTAGTCTTCAACACGGATGAATGGGGGACTCGAATGAGAAAGCAGCAAAAGATTCATCATTTAGTAGAGAAGCATATTCTCAAAGCCAGCACAGATCAAAGTTGTCGTTATAATTTGCGCCGCACACCAACCCAGTTCCAGGTTGGGAATTTAGTGCTACGTACATCCTTCAATCTCTCGTCAGCTCAAGATCAGTCAGCAGGCAAGCTTTGTCACAAGTATGAGGGCCCATACACAGTGGTGACAGTTAGCCCCAAAGGCACTTGCAAGCTCAGGGACCCTTGTGGTAATGATGCAGGTACTTGGCACCCATCTAAGCTTAAACCATACCAACCGCATGAGGGGGATGTGTAACGAGTTACTTTTCAAGCGCGGTTGGGCGCCTGGAACAGACCCAGGGTGAATGCTTGGAACAGTGCCTTCCAAGGTGATAACCGGATGGAAGGTTTATGAGAGGTTGAGGAGGGTGTTGTTTCTCTCTGCCGGGGGTTTTTTTGTTTTGATTTCTTCCATGTGTTCCAGTTTCCCGAGAAACGAGAGGTTATGACTCGTTCCGACTCCTGTTTATCGGTTCCGATTCCTTATTGGGTTCTTCTGGAGAGCTTCAGGTTCGAACGAAGAAAGATCCCTGGCCGCAAGTTCCGATCCGAACCGATGTGAATTCTGGAGAGCCAATCAGGATGAATGAAAAAAAACGTTCTCTAGGCCTACGTTTCACTTATTTTATTATGCACCATCAGAGCTATAGGGGTAGCTATAGGGTATCACCAAAGACAATTAGGTTACAGTAAATTATAGAGAAACATCCACATTGATTTGTAAAATAATATCTATTATTAAAATAAAATCTCTATAATTTTCTCATAATTTACTGTAACCTAATTGTCTTTTGATACCCTATAGCCCTGATGGTGCTTGATAAATTAAGCGTAACGTCGGCCTTGAAAAAGTTTTTTCCATTCATCCTGACTGTCTCTCAAGAATTCACACCAGAGTAAACTACAACAGTCAATAACGACCCCACATCACAATTAAGGATTTGCGTAAGAAAAGCCACACAGTCCCGTTGAAAGATACTGAAAAGGAATCTTTACGCTTGCCTGAATTGAATTCAGTGTTGTCACACTTTCAAATCAAGCTTCAAGTCGGAACGAGAAATAATGTTTCCTATACCTCGTTAGAGTGGTGAACAGTGATTAGTATGCCCGCGTCTCCCTTATTTCACCCCCCGATGCTGCTAATTCAGGCCCCGTACTTCGGGAAATTAAGAAAATGCACTCAACAGTATGTTTACGTAAGGATGTATTTTCAACACGTTTGGCGTTGACATAAATACTCATCTCTACTTCACTTATGGCAAAAAAGTCTTCCAGTCTTATTGATAACAGATAAAGCAAGTGTGTCGCTTTTCCGTTATTTACAAATGTTCTTACTTTAATATCACAGGTCATGTCTTACAAAGTAGCTAACAAATGACAACACAACTGAATTACCTGGTAGTACGTTAAAAGCACATAATTTCACTACATAACATTTTAGCCTGAAGAACCATGTTCTTCAAATCAAGGCTTGTGAATGCTAACATATTACCTGGTTTCTAATGTGTAACAATTACACTACACGCCTGCAGTGTCTAATTCAGAAGTTCATTCATTGACGCACTTATCTTTGAAATGTACCTTCTTCTCAGGCATCAGGCAGCCAATTATCTAATTCTGAACCATTAACGATTAGCATGCAACAGATGCACTGAGTTTATCGCTGGTAACTTCGAGAAGTTTTGTGCAGCTCTAATGTGGCTCTTAGTACTTTCATGAAGAAATATAGCTGCTGGAAGGGTGGTAACATTACTGTACCCTATCATCGACCAAATACTTTGATCAGCATATAGAAGACATGGCCAGCAGTAGAATTTGTTTAGCTCCTTACTTGCAGTTAACCACTCTACTTCTTCATAGAGATCTCTGTCGAAAAAACTTCCTTCCACAGTTTCACTTGAAAGTGGAGGACACGGCTTTCCGTGTGCAAGTATTTGTCTCTTTTCATATTCACTACGCTGTCTGAAAGGGTTGTGAAGGAGGCTTTCAATTATTGTAGAATCCTTACTCGTGGGGTGACCGCTTCTCAGTTTGCGTTGACGGATCTTCAGTCTAAGTAGGTGGTTGTCTCCAAAATTTTTCATTATTTCCTTTCTAGATTTGTTGAACACTCTACTAGAGTTTCTATGCTCTAATGTTATTTCATGAGCAGCTGCATCCTCTGCTTTAGCATTTAATTTCATATTCCAAACCTGCTTAGCAAATAACAAGCAAGGCCAACAAAGCACAGCTTCCTGGGTTATGCAGCCTGTCATCCATTCAAATTTGCAATAAGCATTTCTGCTTGACTTCAAAAATCCCATCTTTTGGGGTTTACCTTCAAGTATTAGCTGAACTTTATCCTCATCAGTCCAAAGAGCAGGCAGTAGTTTCATCTTCAGCAGGTCATCAAAAATACAACATCTGTTATTGGGAGTTGCATTGTTAGAAGACCCCAGCGTCTGAGTCACAAATGTCTGTCCTTGAGCTGCTACCAAGATGTTAGAAGTCTGGAGAGTGGGCATTGTAGCCGAAGTAGGGTTATTAGATGAGACATTGACTGGTTGGCTGTTCCAGAAAGAAGTTGGAATCTGAATCAACGATGAATTCTCGTTAGCTTTATTTGTAGCCAAGGCGTGAATAACTGTCTCCACTGACAGTTGTTTTTGACCTGGTACAGTGATAGGTATGTTTATAGCGGGTGACTGAGGCTGAGATGACTGATTTGGGGACAAAATCACAACATATTTTGTGTTGTCCTCATTTGGTGATTGAGTGTTCACTTGAATTAAATTGTTGGCTGGGCGATTTGGCTGAGGTTGTCGTAAAAGATTAGAAAGTATGTTGGTAGAATTAAGGGATTGTAGTGGAACTGGATTCTGGAATGGGATGTGGACTTGCTGCAGCGAAGAAAGAAAGTTAGCATTATTTGTAATTTGATTCATCGAGTTGATACTGCTAAGTTGGAAACCTGACAGCTTAGACTGTGTGGTAGTATCAACCACTTTAGCTGCCATTTGTATTACATTGCTAGATGAGGGATTGGCTGCAGTTGTAATTACAGATTTTGTTACCGTTGGGTTTTGAATATTTAGTTGATTGGAAGTAGGCTGGACAAATATGACGCCTGCACTCGTTTGAATTGGAATCAGCTGTCTATTATCTTTACCTGGAGTTATCAGTTGTATTTGGTTACTAGACTTTCCCACACTAGTTGTGTAGGCAATGTCACTGTTGGACGTCAAGCCTAATGAAGTATTCATTATTGGTTGGGGGACAGTGGAAGTTGGAATGTGGTCTTTAATGTCTGAGCTCTGATAGTAGAGTAAGTCTTGGACTGTTGACGATTGCATTGTTAGAGGGAGACAGTCGGTGGTAGGGGGTGTTGAATTTTTGGCGTATAAGCGGTTAATATTTACCACGAGTGGTGGGGGAGAAACGAATCGAAGCGGCTGCTCGTTTGGTGACTTGTCGCTAGAATTCTGTTGAGTGGAGATCATTTTAGTTTCATCATTTGAAACCGACTGGTCTGATTCAAGGGTATAGATGATTCGCTGATAGCTCTCTTGCTCATTCTCATTGCCAATATCTCCCTCGTAATCTATCAGCGCGAGCGGATCTTTTTCATCCGTCGAGGCAAAATGTTCAGTTTCTATTTCTTGCTCCACTTCTTCATCTGATATGTGGTCTTCGATGTCTTGCCCGTGATCTGTGAGTATTGAAGAGTACATTTCTTCTATTGTGAACTCACTGGCACTCCTATCGTCTTCTTCCTTGATTTCTTCTATCGTGAAAATGTCTTCTTCAATTTTGATGACGCTTTTCGTAGGCTCTTCTTCGGTGGGTTTGAATTTCTTCTTGTCAATTTGAAGACTAAAGTGGTTTTTTTGTTTCCTCTTGTTAGACATGATTGTGAAGGTAGATGTGAAGAGTTTGAAGTTGTTTTGACGCTAACTTTGGAAAAGTTGATCAAACTTGTTGTTGATTAATAATTTAGTTAATTGTCGCGTATTTGGATCGAAATGTAGAATTAAGTTAAAGTTATTAAATGGAGAAGGGACGCGGAAACGATAAATGAAACCGAGGAGAACTGGCTGTAGTTGGAGAGGAAAGTTGTGGAGTTGATCGGAGGGGGGACGAGCAGCGTTGGGCGATGGAAGGGACAGTCTGTGTGGAGGGGGGCTGGTGAGCCACTGCGCAGTCGTTTCCAGAGGAGTACGGCGAAAGCTAAGGTCTTGGAGCGGGGGTATCTCTCCAGCCAGGAGTGGAGGCCGATTGTTGACCTCGTCGCAACGGCGTGAGGCTCAGGTTTGAGCGGAAAGTTTTACGCAGGTAAACCGTATTTCTCCGCCCGGAATCCGCTCGTGCTCCTAAACCAAAACAATTTCTTTCGCACGGATGGTATAAGAACCATTAAAGCCCTTCATCGGGGAAGAACTCAAAATCTTGGGCCGTAAAGAAAAAATAAAATTGTAGTGCGACGCATCACACAACATTCCTCGGCCCCACGTACATTCTGCAATTTTTATGGTAGGAATCAACGTTGTATACAGAAACCGGTGGTTATTAACGTTTTTGGATCTATTGGGTTGCTCCTACTTATTACCGTTACTGGGTAACCAGCACAATGGTAATTTATGAGGTTGTCATTAGGTAAAACTCAAACTGTACTATTTTGGAATTATAACGAGACACTAACAGGTTAGTCAAAGAGGTGACAGCAGTTCTGGAATTTCGTGGGTGGTTGTTAATGCGGTTATACAACTGTCCTTACTCTTTCATCGTGAAAATTGGGCTGCCAATGTCACGTGGGTGGGAATTTGAAGAAAAAAAGTCGACATTTTCTTCACTGGCTACCTCCCCGATTGGTCACTGCTCGAGAAAACAGTCCATACTCGCCTCAGAACAAAGTGGGTATAGTTTAAGGGCTTGTCGTGGGTCGTGTGGGCTTAGCTTTCACAACTTATTGTTAATTCCAGTCAGCGCTATCAGTGCCCCTCCCACTCCACCGCTATAATCCCGCGTGAAGTCACGAGGAATGACGGTTTTGTTTTGCTGGGCGCTATATCATCGCCGTTACCTCCAACTAGTCTGAATGTACAGAAATAGCAATGGCAACCTTAGATGGCGCGTAGTCAATAATTGTGGTGAAGTCTGGCTGCCGATTCAACCAATTTCTCACAGTGATGGAGTGGATAGCTTGAGGGATCTGTGTTAAACTGTTTATATTGGTCATGTTGTTTCGTGGGGGTTTTCAGGCTCCGTAACTGACGAATATGAGGAGGTCAATGGCGCGATTATAAGTGGGCTACGTTGAACTCGAAGGAGATTTAGAGCCTCTTGAATCAGAAAGAAGTTGTCGTCACAAAACGCCGAATCAGTAAGGATTTTTTTGACCTCAGAATTACCGCACCTGCCCTAACGAGACTCCCTGGCCCTTACTGGCAAAGTCATTGTTTCCCTAAAGACCTTCGTCCTCAATCCCTTGTTTTTGTCTGGACATTCTGAAATATCATTTCCCCCTCTCTTTTCACGTTCTTCTCCACAGCAGACAGCTCCTCCCAAACTCATTCTTCTACGAAGTCTCGCAAAAGTAGGTCGTCTCCAGTTCTCCCGACACAGTCATCTAACACCTCTCGCGATACCATTCTCCCAATGGACACTTGTTTCACCTCTCATTGATATCTAATTCGGAGTTCTTCTTCCTTCCCCATACAACCAGTTCTACGCCTTCAGAGCCCCCCTTGTTCGTGCTTATATACTCAAATCATATCCTGTTCAAGTCACCTCTTCTTTGTACATTTAAGTCTTCACATCTGGCGATATATCAATTCTTCAATTACAAGTTCGTGCACAACTAAAACCCGTCTCCAAGATTCATTCAAGTCTATCCTGGCTGAAACAGCGAGTTTTAAATGCGGGCGTTATGAGGACTAAAATATACTAAAATAGATGCTTTGATAATTTATCTATCGACACACAAAAATCCATTATAGGTGTTTTTGGGAAGAAAAGTTTGGCATGTACTGTGTGACGTACTTGGGGAATTATCTCACAGTTCCCGTGTACAGAACACTCGTGAAAGTCGTGTCTGGGCCCAAAAGAAAACAACAAATCAAATATGCTCAATAATACTCACTCGATCAAATAAATAAAATAATAACTCTCAAGAAAGTAATGGGAAATGAAATTATAAAGCAATTAAGACCCACTTTAATTTAATCGGCAAAACTCGAAATGAATGAAATGAAACGAACTCCTTTTAAAATGAAATAAATAACCTATGCTCGGATTGTATTAGATGACAATAAAGGGACAATGGGGAAAATGAAACACAAAGCTCTGATCGCTTACCTTACTTTACACAATCAAAAGGGGAATTTAAACACTGACTTATAACAGGAATTAATTCGCTGACGAGCCGATGGCCGTTCTGATCTCGAAATGCGGCTACGACGCTAATATAAACAGCGGCGGCCTGCACGGGTGGCGGTCAGTGTTGCCACCTCGCGCAGTCCGCCGCGAAAACCATTACAACTGACTTAGCTGAAATGTTTGATGTCCTTTGTTAATGTGCTGGCTCATTATCAAACACTAGCTGAATTCGTTCCCCCCATTTCCGACATTGACCAGTTTTTTAAAAATAAAAATAAAATAAACTAGTTTTTTTTATGAACTGGGAGAAGGTGGGTTAAGCCAGTACACAGGACGAGCCAGTTCCTTACGGGACATGAGCTTTTTCTTTCAATCCTGTACGTCTTGTGCCTTCAGTGCGAAGGAGACAAGAAACCACGCGTTGCTTCACTGAAGTCCCTTCAACATGGAGCGTCGGTTGTTCGAAGAGCAGCCAAACCTTCTAGCTTGGGCACTGCCCAAGTAAATAGTTAGGTCAGGCAGGAAAGCAGATAAAGTACTCTTTCCAGCTGGTATGGAAATGACATCTAGCCGTACCTTTTCAGGGCTGTGTTGTGTTGTCGATGTTCATGAAGTAGCTTGGGCCTCCCTAACCCGTATAATTACTACTTATTTACGACTCGATAATTGAATAAAATTAAATCACGAGGGCGATGATGAGCCCCTGGTGCGTCTTGAGGCTCATTTGCAAGTGATCGCCTTATTCATCATCCCTGGTTGGTAGTATGAAAATCGGCTGTGAGAAAAGACCCGGGAAGCACGTCGTTTCAACCCTGAGGAAGAATTGCCCCAACATTACAATACATCAAGTCAAAGTAGCAAACAAAAGCCGGCGATTTGGGAAATGGAAATTTATTGGCGTAGGCGCTGGGTTCGAAGGCATTTGCAAACAATGCTCCCTTTCAACGGAGCACAAACGCCCCGGCGAAGTTTGTTGTTAAATAAATTACGTCGATAACAACGTAAACATTTTCAATTCAGTTTATGGACGTTCCGGAGTTGGGAAGGAAACCCTGAGACGAAGGCTCCAGATACGTTTAATCAGCGAATGCGTTGTATTTGAAGGGGGGAAGTTGGAACACCAGTAAGTTTAATTCCATTGGCAGAGCCATCCTCATTAAACAGGCGGATCCAACGTCTGCAGCCTCATTGGAGTATTGCATGTGAGAGTACTCCACTTATTGCAAGACGAAGACCTTTCCACATCGGTTAACACATGAACAGGTAGTTTGTCAAAACTCTAAAGGAATTGTATACTTCCATTGGGCAATAACATCTCAAGAACTGTCGTAACGCGAGTTATACAACTTTTTAAAGTGAGAAGTTAAGTTAACCTGGATACTTCTTTGAGGTTTCTCCAAATCGTTACGATTCTAAGTCCTAACCACCTATTGGGAGGAAATAGTATGTCAGGTGTGAGTGTTCGTGAACACGAATGAAAGCGAAACGGCTCAAATGTAGTATTTAGCCTCCATACACAGAAAGGTATTTAGAACACTGTTGGGCGCGTGAATGGGGGAGCTTGGAACTGAGAAATAAATTAATGGTGAGCGTGAGTGAGGACTGTATTATACTTAGCAGAATAGCGCTATCTGGTTTATTATGAGTATATAAACGCACACAAGGGACTCAATTCGTGTGAACTGGTTGTGAGACGCTAGTGGTGGGAGAAGGACAGAGAGAGAGAGAGAGAGAGAGAGAGAGAGAGAGAGAGAGTTGAGAGAACTGAGAGGCAACTGTATCGCGAGAGCTGAAGGATGACTGATTTGGAAGGAGCTGTCTGTCGAGAAGAGGAATCTAAAATTCAGAGGTGGGGAAAGATAGTTGGGAAAGTCCAGGAAAGGGAAAAATCTGTTGTCACTTGGAAATAACTGAGGAGTGGGATTTCCACAGGTACAAATTAAAGGGTTGAGATAGAAATGTGTTTGGGGAAATAATGACTTTGCCAGTAAGGGCCAGGGAATCCCGTTAGGGCAGGTGCGGTAATTCTGAGGTCAAAAAATCCTTCCTGATTCGGCGTTTTGTGACGAACACTTGCCTTATTTAAAATTTAAAATTGCAGTGGTCTATACGATGAATGTTGAACAATGGCTGAAGATACAGTTTTATGACAAAACATAAATAAAAAATGTTTGCTCGAGGGAGTACCCAATAAATGATGACAAATTTGCGAGTAAATCGATTTTAGTTCAGTTCTGTCCTCATAAATCCCGCTTATATGATACTAACATAGGTGGAACTGGTAGTTTAATAAGTTACCTTTATAAATAAAAAGTAGACCACTCAATCAACTTATTCTGATTCAAGAGGCTCTAACGGTCAGGTGAATCCCGTTAGGGCAAGTGCAGACACTTGGGAGGTCAAAGACCCAGGTAATTCGGCCTGCCGAACAATCACAGTGAGGTTGTTGGCATAATCAATCAAACCTCGAACATTACTTTTCACTAAGCACTCACGAATATGATGACATATTTCCTCAGCCATACGATGCAAGAAGGAAAGTTATGTAATCGGTTTTAAAAAATTGGTTTTTTCGATTTCACTCCAGATCTTCACGGTTCAAAGGCTTTTCTAAATTTTTTAAATTGATATCAGCACAAACCTTCCAGCCATCGTTCACGTTGGATATACATTATTCACGGACTACCTTTAATATTCTGTAAAACTAATACTGCTACGAACTTCATTGAGACTAAAACAGCCTACACTTCTTCAGTTCATGTTGCTAATAAACTGTCCAAGTTAAATAGGCTAAAGCCACGCTCTGTAGTTGCCATGTCCCAAGAGGAACTGGCTCGTCCAGTGGCTATATTGGGGTGAAGACTCGTATGTGTCACGTCCCTTTGACGAGGACTCTCATCTCGTTTGCCATTTATCTAGTGTGCCAAGTATCCGTTCAGTGGAGAAGTCGTTTTAGAAGACGTGTGCAGGGGTGAATGGGAGACTTGGCGTAGGTCTAGTGGTAATCTTCGCGATTCATGTCCACAGACCTCTTTGGCTACATATCCTTCCTATTGTGATCACACCCTCAGTATATGCAAGTTATAACCAATGTTCTTCGCCGAATAAGGGCACAGCTTCAAGGGCTCAGAATTTAGGATTTAGTAGCAGCAAATGTAGAGGATAGATCCTGTATCAGTAGTATTCTGCTTATCACCTATCAAGGGTACATGGGTATGCGAATGGGTGTTTTGAACAATTCAAGTAATAGATTATCTTGAAAACATTTAAAATAAGCGCTTTATTATTAACATCAAGAGGCCACTGGAATGGTAGTGTCTAATCATCTTGAAAACTTGAACACTTGTTTATAGCACCAGTGCGAGTAATTTAGTCCTGAACTGTTTGCATCTTTGTCCTCAAATTATTTGTCTTGAGTTGTCACACAAGTTCTTCAGTTCAGTCCTCATGCCCGTTACTCAAATATTTACTCCCGAATGACTGTACCAACTTCAAAAACTTCAATTGAAAGTCAATTTTGTCCTGAAGACTGAGGGCTTTCATAAATAATACTTGGGATTTCAAGAACATTTCGTCTCGATCAGGTTCATATTTCTGGAGGAGGTTACATTTGAGGAGGCTAATGACTCGTTTCTCAAACGGGTCTGAAGGTGTGTACTTCTTTTTGGGCCATCGTGATGTTTTAATGAGTGACGTTCGTTTGGATTTAAGTTCTGAAGGAAGAGAAGGTTCATCGGATTCACTCTCGCGTACTTGCTCTGATTCTTGTTTAGTTGACGAGGTATTCATGGAGCCTCTGAAACAATGGTACGAATGATAATATGGGCAGTTTTCAAGAATTGGTTACATTCTGCAATATGAATGACGAAATGACACTGCTTCAGCACCGGGGATAACTGCCCTCCCCTCCATTGAACTGGTGTTGTGAGAAGAAGAAGAAGATAGCATTCCGCCAGAGCTGGAGGACCAGTGGCATGTCCTAACTCCCCAACGAGCCTGTGTCCCAGGCGTCGCTGGTACCCATTGCCTCACCCCTCTGGGTTTGGAGGAGGGGGGTGCCCGGTCGAGGATCGAACCAGAGTCAGCTGGTTCAATCACTGCCTGGCTAGGAAGGCTCATGCCCCAACCCGCTCGGCCACTGCGTGATGATACAGCTTACAGCTCTATTCGTCTAATATCGTGTTCACCACTGGTTCCTATTATCAACCCGTTCAGCCAGTACTTAATTGAGTATCTTAAGAATACGTTTTACCTTCACACTCCTTGTGAAGAAAGTGAATTTGATAACGCTTCACAAGTAAGCAGTCAGCGTAAAGAAACCTCAACATGAAACAAACGAAACTCATCATTGTTTCTTCCAACTGGTTTTTAAGAGCAAAGAAGATTGTGTCCAATAAGGAACTGGCTTGTTACACGATCTGAGTACAGCTTTTCTTCCTGAGCTGTTGTCAAATGAAGTAAGGCTCACTCATATCGTACACACACAACCAACTTTCATTCAGTAGAGGCACATCATTCCACAACAATGAGCTCATAGCTTGAAATTGTTTATGTTAAGAGCTTGCCATTTGGAACTATCCACAGGATTGGGAAGGCTTTGCTTTGCTTTAGTACGTTTTCCTGTAAAGGTATTATTGTAAAGTAGGTATTTCAGAGCACTGAACTGGATAAAGTGCCCTTCAAGAGCAATAAACAGAAAAATGTACTTACTCTCTTCGGGAGTAAAACGGTTTTAAAAAGGATAAATGCTTTTCGAATATGTATGGGCGTTTTGGTAATACTGTTCCAGGAACATTTTTCTGATCTTGTTGAGCTCTCAAGCAACGAGCGTAGCAGTCTCTCAAACTTCTCCACCTCTTCTGTACTTCTTTGCCTAAAAGTGAAAATGATGGCTGTAGGTGCGTTAGGTAAAGAGATAGGCAGCACAATGAGAAAAAGTAATGGAACAATGATAGATACAACATAATGTTAATGCAATTGATCTGGACACTAGTGGCAGCTTGAAGGAGCCCTGTGCAACATATTATCTAACTTTATGGAACAGCGCTAAGGATAGGGTGGAAATCTAATTGAAACCCCATGTAGTGCTCTGAACCCCACGATGTGTGTCACTCAGTGGTGCGAACACGTCAAGCTGCAGGTGGCTGAAGAAATCCCCAGTTAAGCCGCTTAAAGGGGAAAATAAATAGCCAACCAATAATACGCGTTGGTAGCCATAAGCTCCAGCTTGAAAAGCAAGTCAGGTACTTAGGGAGTCAATATTGGTAAGAGTTGGTGATTCAGCCAACACATCCAGTCCCTCGAAGGCACTGCGCACATTTGCCTTGTAACGAGCAATCAGCAAGACCACTTGGGGTGTGTATTACTGTGACACGATCCTCATGCCAATGCAATCCATCTACTTAGGTGTGATTGGCCATTGCCACCTTATCTGTGGTAGCAAACTCACAGACTATCCAAGGAATGTACTGGCCCAATCCCAGAGACCTGCACTCCTGTTGATCATCAAGGCCCACAAGACTGCAAAAATGCAGCACTCGCACTTGAGCGATTGAGTGCATGATGGGGAGTGAGGAGTGAAAAGGGAGCTTCCACGACTCTGGGCCAAACTTCTTATAGACCGCTCCACTTAACAAACACCTGCTGTGATAGATGAATGGGCATTTAATAAAAGGCAACCGAGATGGTAATTCTTGTCAAAGGGACCCTTATGAGTTTTTCCCAAAATTTGTGAATGTCTTGGGAAAAAGTGGGCTGAGTCAGACCACTAAATGAGCCAGTTCCTAACGACACATGGTGGGGGTTCCACTTCTTTGCTGACGCTCCTTCCTGCACATCAATAAACCGCTTGCTGGTCTACAGTAGTTTCTACAACAGGGAGTGGTGGTTGTTGGAAGAGCAGCCAAACCTTTCAGCTTGGACTGCTACTAAGCAAGGTAGATGGTTATGACTGAAAAATGTGGCCACAGTTGATTTCTTTCTTGAAATCAGGTAGTAAACCATATTAAGCACTTAAACTCCTCCTAGATAGTATGGATTTCCAAGGCCCCCCCTTCCCTAGACCCAACACCTGCCATACATCCACAGGTCTCGGTTAGATGGGGGCTGAGTGATCCTGGTTGATGTATCTAGTCATAACTGTCTTCATTCGACTGTTAGGGTGCCAGTAACTTTCATGTTTCTACGCACCATCAATTGCCACCACTCTTGTAACATGTATGGAACAAGAGAATCGATTCATTCACATCACTGTGTGTTATCGGCGCAGGCCGAATAGTTAAAATATTGAGCTCGGGCCTTTCCCAAGTGCATTCAGTCCACCTATTTCTGGCCTGAAGTGAAGCCCTTAGTTCATAGCTGCGGGAAAGTCCAGCCTGTTCTTCAGTTATGTTGACAACGGATTTTCCCCTTTCTGGACTTTCCAAAATATCCTCTTGCCCCCCACTCAATTAACTTCATCTCAAACACACAAAGCTCTTCCCAATACACACTCGTCTCTCAGCGTTCAGCTACTCACTCTCTCTCTCTCTGGTCTAGTTCCCTGCGCAACCAGTTCACATATTCAGAGCCCCCTTGTGTCGCGCTTATACACCCACACCCAAACTCATATCGCTATTCTGTCGAAGTTTAATACAGTCGTCACTCACTTTCATTTATTTCCGAACTCAAGCTTCCTCTCTCGCATACCCATCAGTTTGTATAATTATTAAAGTGGCCTAGAGGAATATGTTCGTTTCTTTCAAGAAATCCATAAAGTATGTTCAACCGTACCTCTAACCAATGTAGTAGGCACTGTTTCTGGTTGGACCCACTCACAAAAAAAGCGAGTAAGAAGGATAAAATAGAACGGAATGTGGGAAAACTGATACAGTTACATATTGATCAGCTGCATGCTAGAGAAGTGACCACAGAAATTATTCACTCCAGGTTCCAGAGGTTTTTAAACAACTATTGCCACAATAAGGTCTGATTGTCATGCCACTGTTGTGATGAGTTGGAAATTGTTCTCTCTATGCGAATTAATTGATGAAATGAACGGCAAATCCACCAGCTTCATCTCAAATTGAAAATTATGGTATTAAGTGTTAGTGACAGAATCGTTATGTGTGTGTTTGTCTATAATGTCATCCATTGCTTGATTGGTTAAGACAGTATGGCTACAACTCAGATGCTATTTTGATAGTGAAGAATGAAACAATGTACCGATTTGGTTGCGCGTTTCGTTGCTGACTTGCACCCAATGGCTTCCAGCAGCCGCCCTCGCCACGGCCGTCCACGCTTCCACTTTGCTCCGCCTGTGTTTGAAATCGCAGTCGTTGTGGTCGTAGAGACATCGATGTTTCTCCACCTCGTTGATGAGCAGCTCGCTGTCCACGAACTCCATCTCTCCGTGGAAACTCAATGAGAACGGTTCGAATGAAACGAAAGGAACGAAACTGTGTCGGGGGCCCCGGGGTTAGGAAGCTCGTCGCAGCGGCACTGCCGCCTCAAGTCGTGAGGTGTAAACGAGCCGGTTCGACTGAGTTGGCGGAGGGGAGTGGGTCTGGGGTCTGGCGCGGTCGGGCTCCAAAGCGGGAGCTCTGGCCTGTGCGCCAGTCGTACGACTCGATTCTCTTTCGTGGGTTCAGAGCTCGCCTAACTCGCTCATGTTCACTCGAGGCGTTCTTCCTTCTGCCTCCTCTTGGCCCATTCACATCTTTCAAGCTTCTAACCTACTAATCTGGAAGCATCACGCGTTCCCCCATTATTAGCTCGACTTGTACATGCGCTCACCTGTTCTAGTTCGATCCTGCTGTGAGATGGACCAAAATCGTTACAGCCATTTAATAATATCTGGTGAGACGCACGCGCATAATCATTCGGCGATTCTCTTGACTCCAGAAACTAATTAAATCTGTTTTTCTTTCTGTTAATAACAACGTTCTACGAGACAGCGAGAGGCGCTAATGATTCTATAATTTATTGTACCGCTCGTACTCGCGCCACGACCATTATTGACTCTAAGTTCACGAGGGATTTTGACGGGGCAGTTGTCTACGTGATTTTTTTGCGTTAACCGTTCTGGAATAATCGGGTAAAAACTGCGAGAAATGATAGTTGCGGAAACGGTGGAGGAATTTCGGAAGAAGCATTTCCCACTGGATTCGTATCGTTATCTTGCGTTATTTAGAAATGTGCACAAAAAATTGTTTTAGCTATTTCTAAGAACAAATAATTTGGTGTTTTGATCACTGCGATAACTATACTTAGTTTTGGGCAGATTTTGCTCATACCCTTATTTTGGCGTCCCAGGGTGATCTGAAGGGCCAGACATCAAGTTTGAGCTGATTTGCTTATTCCGTTTTCGCTCAATCGCGGTCACAGATACAAACCAGTTTCTCAAATAGTGTTTACCGGCCTCAAAACGTAAAGGTCTGAAGGGGAACTCAATTTTTTTTCTCCAGCGGATTACGTTACTTTCCTTTCTGCTTCATGGAGCCAAAAAAAGTTAAATACGAACTTTTATTGTTCGGCGAGTATAATTTTGTGCTGTGCGTTTTTGGTCCATTTTGGGGTTTATCTCAACCGACTGCCCCTGGAACGTTTATGCAGAAAAATATGCAGGTGTTGACTGTTCGAAGGCATTATACGATTTCGATCTAAATCATCAAAACCGTTAACCGTTAACACGCGAAAAGTTGCATAAAGTTGGAAAAACCTAGATGTGCTTCGCAGGCTTACTCGCTGTATATTTACTTTCCTTACCCTTACGAAGTAGGAAGGAAAGTTAAATCGGCGGAAAGACCGCCCACAGTAACTCACAAGCCAGAGGAGACGGACTCACCTAACAGGTACGTTAACTTTAGTATTTGCCTACTGGCGGACACAACCCAATTTCTTTAAAAATCATTAGTTTTCTTCACATCTTTAGGTTTTCACGGAGTATAGGTTTTCCGAAAAACGCCATTTGAGAAAACGGTCTGTACGTGTTGAACGCGATTGAGAGAGCGTCGTAACTGAATCAGCTTTAATTTGATTAAGGGCCGGTTTATCAATTCTTTAGTTAAAACGTTGATTAGGTAGCGATCTTTCAACGATAATCATGGAGTGAAAAAATTCTTGAGCTCGGATCGCGTTTATCAATCGGCAATTGACTAATAGTTAGCTAGCGAGAGTTTTAACGCGGGGAAAAAGGGCTGCCACTACGATCAAACGAGAATCCCTCGAACGAAGAGGCGACTTGGCGAGTTTTCCTCCAAAACAATGTGATGGAGAGTTGGTACCATTGGGCCGCCTTCATTTGCCGCCTGTCGATTTCATTATTTGACATTTTCATTCGAATACCCAAAACATCAGTTGCAGAATTGTTAAATAATATATTTGTGATCTTAATTGATACTTTTCTCTTTTTTCCCAATTCTTTTCTTATCTTACCTTACTTCTCATTCTTTTCTTACTCCTCTACTTATTGTGTAGCTCATTTTTCGTATTGTGATTATTTTTGTCAAGTGTTTGTCGTGATTTTTTCCGTCAATTTTATAACTTTCCGTCGTGAGTGGGGCAAGCATAAGTAAAAAAATGTTCCTTACAGAAAACGTCACGTGTATTATTCAAAATTAATCATACACCAAGCAACTTTAAAAAATTTGAAAAACGATACATGATGCTTCTCAACACCAAATGTGCGGTGTGTTTCACTCAAATTGACATTTTCACGTGTGTACAGTCGATAACACCAGTGGTCTGTACCATTCTAGCCCAGTGGTAAAACGCTCTTTGAGCTTTTGAGATTTTTTCTTCTCCGAATATCGTCTTTAAGAAAGTAGGGGCAAATGAACAGTGGTCTGGGAAACTAGTTTCACAATGAGGAGCCAGGAGTTTTACTAACGCCAAAAAAGTCGCCTGCAGCTATTAGCATCGAACCTGCAAAGAGAAAACAAAAATGGTTATTTACGTGCTCTACTACCACATAATTCTAAAATGTATACGAATAATCGCATTGAATTGTAATGCCCATTTTCTTTATACAGCCTCATTAAAGTAGGATGAGAGCTACGTGATTGGCCACAAAGACAATTTGATCGAGTTTTCTTCAGATATTTACGTTTCAAACTTTTCCAAAGCCCCCTTTTCAGAACATGGTGTGTGCGATTGTGGACACGATTGAGAGAATCATCACCGCCATCGTTCACGTCAAATTCGTGTTGGGAATCCAATAAGGTACGAAATAGAATTTCAATCATAATCAGCAACAACCAAATTACGGCATTCAAACAGCTAATTCCAAAAGAATCAAAACAACTTCCCACAACATAATCGTCTTGGCATAGTCTCGTCAAACGTGACTCATTATTGGTTACTCAAACAATGACATAATGTGATTAGGGATAACTATAGATTCCTCGACGTTCTTCTTTATCAGTTTATACGTACACATTGTGAACACCATTGCACTATACTGCATTATTAGTGAATTGCGCTGAACGTACGAGGGGACTAGAGAACTCGTGATTAGTCGAACCCAGACATTTGGACTAATAGAATAGAAACGTTAACATTCGATGAAAGCTCTTAATTACTTTTCGAACTTGACGTAAGTTATATCATGCACATAAGTAACGAGGTAGGTCGATAAAATATTAGGTCTGTACTTACCAAGACCGTAGAACCTGAGCGTTAAGAGGAGTTTCGTCATAGGCGTAATTGCGTGATTGCGATTGCTTTTCGATTCTATTCGCGTTCCAATTAGCGAAAGTACAAACACCGTTGTTTCTTTCGACAACCGGAACCTAGAATGGAAATCTACGTCGTCGAGTGTGTCAAAATATTCGATTCTTGGACGGACCTGGTACGCCCTTCTCTCCCACTCAAGAAACGCGTATACCTCTTCGTCGGAGAAATCAGAGTCAGACAGATCGTAGTCGAACTCCATTGTTAATAAAATTATTTAAAATTTAGGTGACGAAAACCCAATAGAAAAGAATATTGCGAAAGCGCAAACGAAAACAGAGGCTAGCGAAACACAACCGAAAATGGCTGCCAACAAACTAACCGATAACGGTTAGCTATCCGATAACTAACGAACGAAGAGACGAGTTAAAACGTAACTAACAGCTAGCGCTAACGCGGTGTCAAAGTGAGTTGATGAACGCGTCTTCGGGAGTTAACGAATGATTTCGCTTAGTCAACCTTTAGTCAAGCTAGCAAATGACATTGATAAACCGGCCCTAAGTCAATAGATCAAGATGGTGCGCCAAAACGCCAATAAACGTATGAGCAAAATTGATTTAATACTGCCTATACGGGTAGTTCTAAATGACACGATGGCACCGTAAACGTTTCACCCTTGGGAAAATGACGAGATTATTTTCGAAGAAAAGGTATTTTAGTGTTGTTTTTGTCTTATAAATCTCATTCATATGAAGTTCCCTCTAACTAAAAAAAAAGATAACTTGAATTAAAATTAGAAGAAAGACAAAATCAAGCTGAAAGTCCCAATTGAAACAAAAAACAGTTTAATTTTGTTTGTGACAGTATCGTAATCGCGAATGCCACGGATTGGTTGGACAAGCAAAACCTAAGTGCCGTATCAGCCAAGTGATTCTTAAAATTGTATACGGCTGATTGAACTATAGCGAGACTCTTGAGATGCCTGAAAAGTCGAACTGAAAAGAAAAGGGAAGATTCGATCGCTGGAGATGTGAGAAGAGTGGGGATGGCGCAGGCAGAAAGGCTTCGGCACGGCCGAAGATTAATAAACTAACTAAACCTATCAATAACAATTGGGTGCGAACAGGAGCAACTCCGAAATTCAAACTAACGTTTACTTAGTTACGTTACCTAAACGTTGGTTGTTCTATGAAGGTAGCAGCAGCCCAATAAATTCCGGAACTTTAAGCGCAGTCCGTACGTAGAATGCAAAATACGTTGAGTTGGTGGCTATAATCAACGTGGAGCTGAGGAAAGGTGTGCCATGCGCCACGTGTGATTTCACGCAGATGTTTAGCTAGATGATTAGTTAAAGATACGTTGCTAGTTTACATTATTCGTGGCGCCAACCGATAACCGCGAGTAACCAATCATCGGCTGACATCACTGATTGCACTTCACCCTTCGCCAGTGCACAGTCAGTGCTGCAATCCTGCAATCCAGTATGCATACTCGCCGAAATTAGGGTTTACTGATGCAGTAAAAACCTCAAAACGTGAAAATCCATCGGAGATACAACTAGAATACACATCATACCAGCCCTAATCTGAGTTTAATCTACCTGATTGTTTTCTAGCAACTTATTTCCATGTTTTATTTTCTGCAACTATCCGTTGGACAGAGTTATAAGCCAAAATATATCACACATTGAGATTCTCTGGGCATCTAAAGTTCGTTTTTCAAAATTTCTGAACGATTTAGCTCAAACTCGCTAGTCTCTGTCAACTAACTAGTAACTGCGTTATTTTTGTATAAGCTCTTCTGTAGAAATGAGTTGAATGAATTTACTTGTTGAATAAGTAGGAAGAGTTTGGAGGAGTGGAACTCATTTGAGAAATTCGTTTCATAAATCATCGACCAGTTGTGACGCTAGTCTGACGTGACTGACATGTAGAGTTTATTGCCACTCTAACGTAACCTCGAAATTAATAAAACTCTTCATTCGCTCGTACTGAGCGAGAGATCTCGAGAGCTCACCACAGTCAGCCGCTTCGTGATCCGAAAGCTCTTCCGCCGCGTCACTAATTACCAGAAAGCCTTGAGGCCTGGGAACGGGAATCCTCGAGTCGATTCCGACCAGACGGAAGAAATCGGCCTCAAAGTTCAGGTGAGTGAGGCGCGGCAGGTCACGTTCGTCACGTACCTCGTACAAGAAAACAAAAAGACCCGAAGTGAAGAGAAATTAAGTTTAAATTGGAAGGAAACGTTGAGTTTACAATCATACGCGATCCTCGGGAGACTCGCCTGTGCCTGCGAGAAGGAATGCACAAACGGCGGAGATTGGATATTACTTGGAAGTGCTTACGATTCGAAGAGTGCCAGTCCTTGAACGCAAATAACTACGTGAAGCGTCGGGTAATTTCGTTTTATTACTCCTCTGTGAGTTGAAGGGATGGCGACGCAGAGCCTCAAGCTCCTCGCAGGTCCACTGTGTGACCCGTCAATGAATGAGAGTTGTCTGTTCGAGAGAGTCAACAGAACTGTTACGGGTAAATAAAAGTGATATCGCACTAAGGTGATTCGGGAGAAAGTACGATATCAACCGAATGCAATTGGAACAGATTTTGTTTTATTCTCAATTACAGTCAGGTAAGTTTAACCACCGCAGACAGGGAACTGGGTGGCAGCAAAAGTGGGTGTGGACGACACAGTGACGAGATAACCGGCTCAGTTTCAACTGATGGCAGCGAAGTCTCGGGCGAATCGGGGCATTTGAGGTGCCCAGTCAGCACAAATGCCTCGGACGAGCCTCCCCTAAATGGAAGGGTTTGGTTCGTCCCGGTGCATCACTCTGCAGTTCAGGGCGTTCCTGTCCACCCAACAAAGGGGAACTTAATCTTGAGTATAGAGAGAGAGGGGCGTATTGGAGGGGTGGTGGGAGTTTTGAATTGAGTAATTGAACAGTCTCACAATGTCTCTGAAACACACCTTCTGTGGATCGTACGTCTTCGTCCCACACAGCTGCGACATCCATGATTCAGAGAATCGGTTCATCTCTTGGCGGAAGACAATTCTCCTCAGAGGACACCTGCCCTCAGGTGTTCCAGAAAGGGGTAATGCAGAGTGAAGATGCTGTGTCTACCGTGCACTGGTTAGTTGCACTTTTGGGAAAAAGTGCGGCGTTCGGGCTCATGGAGTGTAGCAGGGTGTGATGCCTGTGTTGACAGCATTCACACGTGTACGTTGAGGAGCAGCTCTGGAGCGTGTGTGAGGCTGCCTGACAATTTGTACACGGACTGTGCACTTCCACATTTCTCCTGGCAGGAATTGAGGAAACGTGGGCATTTTTTTTACCCCATGATGTTTGCTGCTGATAGGGCTGGGATGTGGCTCTGGCGATGGAGTTTTGTCTTCACCTTGCCTTTTGCCGGTTTCCCCGGACTCGTTGTTTGAGAGGTTGTGCGAGGACAGACACGCAGGAAGATGTCGATGTTGATGCAGGATGGGGAATTGAGTCGTTGTGAGATGTACGGTCCGTAGGTTTCCGCTGACTAGTAGGTGACTAGTAGTAGATAAGCCCTTCTCCGGGTAGACCAGAAGCTCCTTGACATCTGTCCTGCTTTCCTCAAAGCAGCCGTCATCGATTGAACACAAAGTGTTCAACTGTTTGTCAAGAACGGACAACGTTTCGCAGCGAGAGAGTAGGTCACAGCAGTAGGGCAGAAAAGTTGAAGGTGGGGGATACAAAATTCCCATCGCATTAGAAGAACCCTCAAGTTTTTCTGCGTGGCCGGCATCTCGAGCTAACGTAGGGGAAGTTCGACCACTAGTTGGGCGCCAATGTTAGGAGGGGGGGGGGCAATGACTCGGGAAGTAGTACGATAGAAACTGAATGCAATTGGAACAGAGAGTTTTATTCTCAATTACATTCGGGGAAGTTTTACCACCTCAGACAGGGAACTGGGAGGGAGCGACGAGCCTCCGAGGGAATGGAAGGGTTTGGTTCGTCTCGGTACTGTACGAGTTAGAGTTTGACAAGGAGTAGTCAAGAAAAGTGCGAGCTCACTAGTTACTTGTATTCAAAATCGTGTTCAACTGCGGGAAAGTAGATTAGGCCCGAACATGTTCTTTAATACTATTCCTCGACTTTGAGGTAGGTATCACAATCATGACATGGTAGACGCTGAGTAAGGGTCAAGGTACAGTCTCAAGAGGAGCACCTGCTTTGACAGACGTGGAAAGAGCGACAGCAAACCCTTTTAGTCAACTAGCTTCTTCATGGCCCATATTGACCTGCTAGATTTAATGCCAGGAATTCCTCTGTGCCCGATTTGTCCCCCTCCAACTCCTATTCAGCAAGCAAGATAGTCACGAGGGGTAACTAAAAGGGAATATTTTTCAGCCATTACTTTTCTTACAAACCTGGGCAACTTAGAGCAAACAGGGCTTTTCTTAGCTCTTCTAACATTCAGTGCCTCACATTTTATAAACTACAGTCGTTGAAACTATGAATCCTCGTGCCTTCTGAACGTGAAGTTGTATATTGAGGAAAGTATGGTTCCTCTTGAGGTTCGGCTTCCTCTCACAGGCCACGAGAAGTTTGCACGAGTCCTTCGAGTTTCTGCACGAGCAGGTGTATTAGTAGAGAGTCCAACCCCAGAGAGTGGCGCTCCTGCGGGTCACCAAAGCCTACAAGACAGCAATCAATCAGTAACGCCTAGTGATCACTGGCGTTGGCAGCTACCCATTGACTTGGCCATTAAGTGCATGGTGGACAAGTGGAGAGTGAAAACGAAACTTTTCTCACTCTGCGCCGAAATTCTTGTAGACCTCTCCAATCTTGCCGCAATAGACGATTGAGCAGTAGATAAGTGGCGAGCGAGATGGGGTTTCTCGTCAAAAGGACGTGACATGGATCATTTTTCCATAACATCTGTCAACGTCTTAGGGAAAGTTGGCACAACACAGCACAACAGCCAGACAACTGGACGAGCCAGTTCCTTACTCCCTATCTTGTAGTGAGAGACAGTACAAACTAAATCGCCCGCGACGCAGTTGTGTCCGTTAAATTCGAGTTTTCAGTTGCGCTCTTGTTACTGATGATGAGCCAAATCTTCCTCCAGTTTGCCATAACTCCGCATGGTTAACACATGAGCTACAGCTCTCTACCAGGAGACTGGCTAAATAACAATCTGCCGTATCTCCACAGGTGTGGGTTTGGTGGATGCTCAGCGAGTGCTCGGGCTCTTGCTTGATAGCGAAACCGCAACCTCCATTACTTTCGGCTGCTACAACTCTGTTGTGAGTGTTATGGAAGAGTCGTTTTGATGAGGAAACAGACCTTTGTTAGTAGAGAAGATGCCACCGATGCAACTTCTAGGTGATTAGACCTGTCTGTTTTTGCTGATAATTCATTCTTTTCGGTCAGCAATATTTTTTTATCCCCCCCCCCCCCTTTCAAAATCCCATTTGGATCTAGTTGTGCCCGTCGCTGGTTGTTATGGGCAAAAAACCGTTGAAAAATTGACAAAAACGCAATTTTGGCAGTTTTATCGCAAATACGACAGGAGGGATGCCGTCTCATCAAAACCACCCGCCCGCTCGACTCGCCAAGTCGTGCCAATTGCCTACAGACGCTTACGGGCGCCTGGAATATTTAGTTTTCGTCGTTCAGTTGTAGTCAGGTCATGTTAGGTATGGTTTACTGGTATTTTTCGATGCTGAATCGAATGTGATGGGTCTCGGAGCTGTCAGACTCTGTAAAGCTGTTCAAGAGAATAATAAACTATTGTGTAGTAATTTGCAGGGTTTTGTAACTGCGTTATTTAATGTTTAATTGTTGAATGACTGAAACCCTCAGCTCTGTGCCAGACATTTCGTACACAATTCTTTAACCCTTACAACTGGGCTTTGAGCACCAAGGTGCATTAAATAGGGAATTACGTATCTTAGAACTGTCCTGTTACGAACGGTTTATTTGAGTGATGAGGATGTATTTCTAAAAACATTAGTATGAAGGAGGCTGACTTCAGAATTTGAATAAACGGCTAAAGGCGCATTAAAAAGTAACATAAAAATACTTTTATCATTGACTTTTATTTTCCTGTAATTTGTGTTTTGAGGGCATAATGAAAGTAGCAGCCTCTACACCATCCTCAAGTTATACGAAATGGAAGTTAATAGGATTAATTTTCCTCATAGTTTGGGTCTCACTAAGCAATTACTGTAGAACACCTGACTGAGCTCAGGTAACGGTCACTTGTGGCCAGTCATCGCCTCGTCCTCCCATCTCTTTCCCACTCTCCCTCAGTACCTCATTCAGTACATTCATTAGGGCTCGTTAAATCTAGCTCCTACTTTGCACTGACCTATAGTAGAATAGGCGTTGTGTGTGGTTCTGAACTTACGTTCTCCCGTTCCTACCTCAGTCGGAATATCAATCGATGAAGCGTTTACAATACACAATACAGCCCACTTTGCTCTCATTTAACGTGCTCAACTAATTTCTTTGCTCGTAATTATTTTCCTTTCTCTCAATCATCTATCTTGCCTGATTAGGTTAATCGTTTTTCTCTTACCCGTGTTCGTAGACACAAGTACCACTTTGAAAACACTTGGGGAGAATGAAAAACGTTTGGTCGATTAGATACGTTTTCTCACTACTTCGCGAAGTAACTAGGAAGCGAAAATCGCCTTTTTGCCCAATAGGAAGGTTTTGAGCTGTCTGAATTTGTTTCACCTTGAGCTAAAGCGTGTGTATGGCCTATGGTTGATCTCGTCCTTATCGTGTCGTTGGTTGGCCAAAGTACAAGGTTACGGTACTTAGAGAGGCAACTAGTGAGTTGGCAAAGAAGAACTGTATTTCTGACAAATGAGCAGCCGAGGAGGGATTGTCATAACAGTTGACGCTGCGCTTCTGATTCCCGGCGTCTAATTTGTCCCTCCGCCAATTCAATTGTTTTCTCTCTCTCTCGGTGGCCACTTTCGTTTGTACCGCTCTCTTCTTTCATTAACTGAATATTCTCTTAAAGGAAATTATGTCACTGCGTTGAATAGAAACGAAAACGCCGGCTCTGCGCATTTACGCGGGTCGACGACCGGTGAGACCTCGTGAACGCTGTAAAAGAACAAGAGCCCTCGTTTGGTACCTGCCGCAAGTGGACGTCATTCGACATCGGCTGAAAATTTGGAAGAAAAGGAGACAAGTTGCCTAGTTGTTGATTGTCAAAGGGGTTTCAGAGAAACGTTACGTCGCTCTTACTGGGGAATGGCCCGACGACGTCCTTGAGCCGTCACCTCTGGCGGAACCGTAAAAACTAACCGTAGCTCCGTGAAATATAATCCGTTTAACTAGGCCACAACGAACCGATTGATAATCGAAAGGCTCAACCTTATCGTTTGTGGTCTTGCTTAGGAAAATGATGCGGAGGCGAGGATATTAAAATCCTGGAAGCTTATGGAACTGCGAAAGTCGTCGATGTCGGCCTCGTAACGGTATCAACGTCTACACATACGGATCTAAAACCCTGGATGGTACTGGCTCATAATGCATGATGCAGAGTACAACAACAAAACTATCAACATCTTTTTTCCTTTAAACGGTGGATGCAGGAGATACCCTCACTGCAGTTACAAACGGGCCTATTGTTAGGGCGTCCATGATCCTCATTCCGCATATTCTCTGCCGCTTCATGCACACAGAACGTGACTGCACCCACCTCTGCCTGGAACACCGTAGCCAGCGACCCCAACGGGATCGCCGCTCTGATCCTCAGCCCAAAGATGCCTGCCCCTGAAAGGCCACCCTGCACTGAGCCATCAGTGTAGTATACCAGGGCCCCAGCTTCGAAGTGGGAACTGCCCCTTCCCACCTGGATCGCTCATGAATGAGTATTCGAAAGGGTAACACGAAGTTGAACCTCGCGGGCATTGAGTCTTATCACATGCAGTTCGGGCCCCTCCACCTTCACCTTGTCAAGGATCAAGTGGCAGGAACCCCTCCTCCCCCGCATGATCAGACCCAACTCCAACATACGCACAGCCTGGAGGAACGCCATCCTTTTAACATGTATGTGGAGTGGAGCTAAATCTAGCAAGACCTCCAGTGCAGCCGTAGGGCATGTTGTCATACAGCCTGTAATGGCCAGACACGCGCTACGCTGCAGTTTATTTAGCTGCAACTGCACTGTTTTGTTTTCCACCCTAGTCCACCAGACTAGGGCTCCATAGATGACTACAGGCCTAACAACCGCAGTGTACAACCACCGGATTATCCCAGGCCTTAGCCCCCATGTCTTCCCCACCATTCTCTGAGCTGCCCACATCACCACCAACGCCCGCTGTAAGGCTTTTTTCACGTGTGTGGCCCAAGTGAGCTTCCCATCAAAGAAAACTCCCAAGTACTTGATCTCATGCTGGATCTTCACCTCCTTGCCACCCAGCCTGAGTTCACGCAGCGTATCAATATAATGGCTGATAAGTCAAGCGTCTTTCAAGGCATGACGCAGTTCGTCCGCTGTTCCTATACGTGACTCTTGCCACTTCCCCATTGTAGAGCATCTTCGTCACAAGTCAATAGGACAGTGAGAGAATATGCCAGGAGAATGCTTTAGATGCGGGAGAGAAGCACTCCGAACACTTTGGGAGACCTTCACGGGGCACTATAAAATAAACAAACACATGTATGTCGTGTCGGGCAGTTGAGGAAATTGCCTATCATGTACTGGCCTAGCGTTAATGACTTGGAAGGGAACGATTTGTCTGTGGTACAACTTCTCCAAGGGTAAACATCAACTAAAACTCCTGCAGGAAATATTGGGTGTTCCTTAGGATGCTAAACATGGACCTGTTAGACATTAGGGGACTGGCTCAATAGGCCTTCAGGCCGCGGTGCTCATCCCAAATAAGGGACAGTCAGAGTTAGCCGAATAAGTACCCTCTGTGTTGATCAAAATTACAACAGATAGTTACAGAAATAGTTAGGAAGAACGAACGTCAAGTTGACTGTCACGTGCGTTCATTATAGGGAATTCGCTTGCGTCAAACCCCCTTCTTTTGACTCATTTTGGTTGTTATTTCCGTTCAACGGACTGTCGGAGGTATATTTGTGAACAATGAAGTGTGTATAGTCAATCCACATGACGACACTGTGATTTTGGTCCGAATCGTTATATTGAGTTGCGGGGAACATAAGCTACGTATTGATCAGTGGGTAAGAAGCCATTTTGGCCGATCATAGTACTTTCCCTTCGGGTCGTCGAAAATGAAATCAGTCCACCTGCAAATTGACAATCAACCCGACGCGTCACTTTCAATATTTACATTTTAAGAAAGATCGGTGCAACCACTCGTGAAGGATTCCCGATTCGGGCGGATTGCTGAAGAGAGTGACGCGGCAGTCTTGAAGAATCTCAGCGAAAACCCTCTCCTTTCACGCTCAGGATCTGACGGGATACCGCAAAGCAGAGCGATGAAAGGCGTTGGAAGTTGCGGATGGCTCCTTTTTCCAACCTACCGTTCCGTTCAACAGTAGCGGGACTCCAGGAGCCGCAATGGGAAGGAGCCGTGGATTCCGCGACGCCTGTAATTATCTGCTTCTAACTGTACAAACCGCTTCGGCCAATTAAATTAGCTCCAACGCGGAATTAATTGAGCGACGAGTGGTTCAGAGGAACCGCGACCTTCTCGGAGCCCAACTAACGTGGGGAGAGAAAAATGAACTTTCCTTGGCGAATCGACTGAAGCGCAGTAGAACAAAAAGTAGAAGAACTGTGAAAAACGTGACGCTTCAGGGTATTGACCTTGAGCGCCCTTACAACAAATATCCTTCACACAGTTTCTGTCTGTGTATGTTTATGGTTACAGCATCGATATGTACAAGAAGTGGGGTCTGGATGTTGTGTCAGTGTTCCGTGGAAAGGCGGGAAGCGTTAGGATGTCATGGTGTGTTTGTAAAGAGGATAACTGGCAATTTATCATCCAATCGCTGGGGTTTGGGGAGAAAGCGACATCACCCTGCCTTGCAACTAGCGGCGGGTGCGTCCTTTTAGAATGTTGGTGGTGATAGCCTGAGGCAGATGTCACGGTTGCAGCATTCGCCGTGTCCGGTTTTGGAACTGGAGTTAGAAAAGTGCTCAGGATGTGGGCCTATCAGCAAGCGTCTCAACCGTTCCTCTAGCAATCCGTTCAGCCTATTTTATCAAAAGTTTAACGAAGTTGTTGTTTTTAAATGCCTTCAGATTTTTAACAGAAAATAAAACTGCCCCTATTTGTGAACGTACATAAACCCCAAAATGTACCAGAAAATGTGTTAGGTGCCTCACTAACGACGAGGTTGAATAAGATGATACTCTGCATTTTGTATTTCATTGAACATTTTCAGAACAAGGGAATAGTTTTGGATATAAAAGCGTTTTGTATTCTGCTTGGCTGAATAACAAGTCTATTGGTTTAAACAGCTCCATTGTCTTATCGATAATACCTTATTTCGATGTGTCTGTGAGATGCTTAACTATTTGAGGCCGGTAACATCAGGGTTTTGACCCTGTCGCGTCCCCTTTTCTTTTTTCTCAAACACTCTCCATCCTGCGCAGCTCGTGCCTCCTCCTATGTAGTTCCTGAGCGACGGCGATAGAACGCCTGCCAGCTTTGACTGCTACTGAGTAAGCTTATAACCATTTCGCCGAGTTATACCACAATAGTGTGGCCGCAGTTGATATCTCTCCCTTTGAAAATATAGTTAGGTTCAGGTGGAAAACCAGTTTAGGAACTCCTCCCAGATGGTATGGATACCTTGGGGCCATACCTTCGTGTATTAAGGCGCGGGCAACAGCTCCCTACCGGCTGGCTAAATCAACCTAAAACCTGCCATAACTCTACATTTCTGGGGTTGATGTGAGTATCTGCAACATCCATGACTTACTGATAAACGAGTAACTTTCTCTCTTTCTATTTTGATATGGAATCAGACCTGCCGAAGAGTTGAGCCGGCTGGACGTGTCAGCAAGTGTTCTTCAAGGTATCAACACTTGAGTGTTGCTCGGGTGGTTTATTAACTGCTGGTCGTTCTATCGTTGAGCGTCCTCTTACCCTCCATTCCCTCCTACTCCTAAACTTTCTACCCTTGGAGCCGGCATCCTCATGTCATTAATTTTTATTTGTTTCGTTAAGTTAGAGTTTAGGGTGCCACCGTCCCATTTGTAAAAAAAAAGAAAAAGGTTTTAAAAAACCCTGCTAATTATTACACAACGGTTTATTATTCTCATGAACAGCTTGACCTAGTATTACTGCTCCGAGACCCATTCCATTCGATTTAGCATAAAAAAATACTAGTATACCATACGAAACATGACCTGACTACAATGGAACTACGGAAACTAAATATTCCCCCGGCGCCAGGCGGCCTTAAACGTCTATAGGCATTTATGATCCGATGTAGGGGTGTGCGGAGGAAGTGGCCCTAACCTTCCTCCGCCCGTCGGGCAAAAAAAGTCGGGTAAATTAGGACGGGGACTTCCAGCAAACCCTCGGCAATCGGCACGACGTTGCGAGGCGAGCAGGCGGGTGGTTTCGATGAGACGGGAAGGAGTGAATGCAAACAACGAAACGTTGACTTCCACTGTAGTTCCCGCGAGTTCTTTCAATTAGTTGACTTTGGCTCACTATAATTAATGTAATTTCCCTATACGCAGTTGTACACGTCTGATACTCATTCCATTCAACCCAGGATGTAAAAATACCTTGAAAACGATACGAAACACGGCTTATTTGCGATTATACTGCGTTTCGTTAATTTTTTAAACCATTTTTTGTCCATAACAACCATGGGCTTCCTCCGATCGGATTGCCGAGATGGCGGGCACAACTAGATACCAAATCGGATTTTTGTGCGAAAGAACGGATTTTTTTAGACCACGTTAAAGGCACAAAACAACCCCATGTCATGAATCTCCATGTCTTGAAACGTAAAGTATCAAATTTTGTGGGGGGGGGGGGGGTTGTAAAAAAATTTTCGTGACCGAAAACATAGGGTTATTATTCAGAATGAATAATAAACCAAAAGGCTGCAATAATTTGGATTAAACATTCAGCGTGCATTCTATCAATCAACAAGTAACTTTTTTCAAGTTGTAGAAAAATGGCACGACTGATTGACATAAAACTCACTGGTAACTAGTCAATTCATCGTTCTGCATAAGTGTTTCTCTAAACGTACGCAACGTCGTGCAAAAATCGTGTTTTAAACGTTTGAGGTTTCTGAAGTAAATACATATCTGAATTCGACCAACCTTGATGGAGTGTGTTTTACCGACTTGTACTGACTTCTTATTCTTCGCAACTATCTGTTTTGTTGGGGTACAAACTATGATTCATCTAGAAATGAGATTCTCGGAGCTTTGAAAGTTCGTTTTTCACATTTTCTTGAAAATAGTTTAACAATTTCGATCAAACTCACAGGGTAGTGTCAGTGAGCTAGTATCTCCATTTTGTTTTGTACAACTATTACAACTATTCGAATCACGTTCAGACGTGGAATGTCAAACAAGAGGGTCGCTAAATGGAGCCTCCCTCACTCCGACACTTAAGATGAAAGTCGTTCTACTGACGGTGGCGAATGTGGCCAACCGTCTAGATATTAGCAACATTAACACGTGAAATTTCACCCTCGACGGTTGCTACTTTGAGGTATCATTTTCCTTTCTCTTCAGAGGAAAACCTTAAGTCCGTTGGAGAACGACGGCGCCGAGTCGTGACAAATGGCAAGGTCACGACTGGATTCCCTGCCCCCCTGGAACGAATAATAAAAAACTTGGCCTTTTGCGTCGAAAGTGAGTCCACACACGCGAAGGAGCGACAAACGAGCGACAGAAGAGGACGTGCCGTCCGAGCGGAAGGACAAATGATGTCGCTGGCGTGACGCAGCGCGATGCGATAATATTTGGGCGGTCGTGTGACGACGTCTCGTGTTCCAGGCTTCTCGTGATGAGATGAATTCTGAAGAGTTCCTCCAGGGACAACCTGCCTGGAGAACTCTTTAGCTCGCATGCCGTCTCAACGTTCGTTTTCTGGCTTCTATCTTCCCGGCGACTCTAATCATTTGACCCACGTAACGATTCGGCTCCTTTCGACCTTCTTTCTCCCTAAAACAATAGTTTTTTTCTACTCTCTATTAAATCTAGCTTATCTCCGAGGACTGACGGTAATGAGCAGTCAAGTCCACAACTCTGTTCTTTGGTGCTGCGGGAGGTAGAGGCCACCAGCACGAATCTGGGATCTGGCTAACTACTCGACTCCTCTGACACCAGTCACGAGAGACAACGAAATTTATTTAGTTCGAAGAGTTTTTGTCTTCAGCCAGCCAGAGTGAGCTTCCTTCGACTTGCCTGTATCTTGACCACCAACCAAGACATCCTTTTCGCAAAATAACGTTTTTCGCCCTCGACAGTACTTAAAACGTTAAGGTTTATAGAAAACTAATGAAACAGTTTTCCGCTGCTACGTAACTTTTCTTCGTACATTGTGCCACTAATGAATACACTAATGTTACAGGTAAATCACTCACAGCTATAGTAACCTTGAGTTGTTGGATAACAGCTTAACACCTTAACACCATTTTCGTTCAACCCTATCAGATGGTATTTTTTCAGCTGCGCAGCTGGCAAGTCGTGACAGTCGTCTAGCCGCCACCTTCTTTTACGATTTCTATTGACCGACTCCGTAAATGCGATCCCACGCCACTTGTTCGACCTCAACACGAAAACATCGTTCGACGACCTGAAACGTCAACGGCGGGTAATTCCCCGGGTTGTTATTGTTGTTGTGCAACACCTCACTTGGCTGGTTGAAAGGATTAAACGGGAGATTAAAACATCTTGCGTTTATTGACCAAGATTAGATTAAATTTCTCACCGCGACTATCTTCCCGGAGGATTATTATTGTATTCCGTCTACAGTGACGTAATGTTATATGACTGCTCGCGTTCATGAAGAATCCTGTGAGTGAGCGATTCAGTGGAACCGAGGAAGCCTGAATAAAGGATATCCCTGTTTTCCCGTGTTTACTGACCGCCGTGTCGCTCAATTGTGCAACCACGTTGGTTGATAATGATTTCGCTGGTTTAGAGGGAGTTATAAGCAAATTTCTATGGGAGATGTAGTGACAACACTGTTCAGCGCTGATAAACACTACTCGATGCGATGCTACCAAATTGTACCAGAGTTGTTTGTACGACAGTTATTTAATGTTTACGAGTCTTAATTCTGGCGTGACGCATCACGCAATACTCTTCGGCCCCGCACGCATTCGGCCGCTTTCATGGCTTTAGCTGCTAATTCACTTATTTTTTCACCCAGTTCATCCGAACTTGGTAATACATACCTTCACATTTTACGTAGAATAAAGCGCTTTTTGAAATTTACTGAGGTGCTCTTATTCATGCCACGACCATCACTAAGCAATCTGTACTCTGGGAGTCCTTGAGATTTGGTTTTAGGAGAATCGTGTTTACTTGCAATAATCGGATAAAAACTGGGGTTGTTCCTAGTTATTTTATGAGACTTATTAAACCCTCGTCGTATAGGTAGTTTATATATAATCTTCTGACTGTATTCCCAGTAATGGGATGTGCACCGCGGCCAGATGACCTATTGTGCCAGTCCTAGTGTCTTACAGGTCTATGCCTAGCTTTCTGTGGAAAACCAGGTAGTTCCTGAAGGAGTCCTCGTTGGTATCCATCCTGGGAGAAGTGGTGCCAAAGACCAAAAATCACTGGGTAGGGAGTTTCTTCATCCGTGCCACACCACCTGCATAGAGGGGTTTCGGCTATACCCATAACATACATGTGTTTGTTCATTCTGCAGTGCCCTGTTATGATCCCAACAACCTGCCTTAAATCCTTCCTCTCCATGCTCAGAAGGGTGTCTCTAGTCTCACTTGTTTGCTCTGAGACAAATCGTTTGGAGTGTCTTACTCCTGCAGCGTTCCAGATTGTCTGATGCAGTCTTCTGGCATGTTCTCTCACAGTCCTTTTAACTAGTGACAGAGCAATCCCGCAATGGGGCGGTGGCCCAATAGGTACTGTGGACGAACCACGTCTGGCCAGATGGTCCCCCCTCTCAATGATCCCACTATGTCCTGGAATCCAATACACATTAACTCTATTCGCACTTGCTAGGGAGTTAAGCCACATCCTGCACTCTCGCACCAGTTTTGACGTCGTGCAGTAGTTCAATAGCGCTTTACACGACGCTTGACTATCGGTCAATATATTGATAGTTCTCGTATTGCTATAGCCTTTCTCATGCATTTGGATTGCCCCGGCAATAATAGCATAAATCTCTGCTTGAAAAACTGATGGAGTGGAGCCTAGGGCAATATAAGTCCCACTCCGTCCAGAGCCACTTATCCACACCCCAGATCCTGTCCCCTCTGGGGTCTTCGATCCATCTGTGAAGATGTTGACACCACTGGGAGGCCGAAACTGGCGGCTCTCGCTGTTCCATGGACTTCCCAATAGCTGAACATTATATTTCCTCTCGAGCTCATACATGGGCACAATTGCGTCTGTGATTATGCTGAGCTCCTTGAAGGTCTCCAAGTCTAAATATAGCCAGGTGTCCATTAGTCGCCTGAGGCACCTTAGCTATTCCGAGCTTAGTGAGTCTGTAAGCCACCTTCATCGCCTCTGCCTTGACATAAATGTCCAAGAGAAAAGAGCATATGAGATTATTGGTCTCACTATGGCTTCGTAGAACCAGCAAGCCATTCTGGGCTTTAGGCCTCATGTCCTCCCGCACATTCTCTGACAAGTCCAAAGGGCAGTTGTCGCCTTCTTGGTCACGTATCTGACGTGCTCGTTCCAGACTAATTTCCGATCTAGAATCACACCCAGATATTTGACTTGCTCGCTGAGCTGAATTTCTTTGCCTATCACTGACTGCAGCCTCAGTCCTGACAGTTGCCTAAGCCTTGTGAACGGCACGATGACCGTCTTGGCTGGGTTGATGGATAACCCCATCTCCTCACACCACAGGCACACCATCCGCAAGGCCGCCCCCATCCGGAACGACAGCACGCTTTGCACCCTGCCCCGAATGAGCACAACCACATCATCATCGTATCCTTGGGCGTAAAACCCCGCCGCATTAAGTCTCCCCATAGGTAGTTTATTCTACCACACTAATTTTTCTGAAAATGCTAGAATCATACAAATGGAATTTATGCGCTGAAGTCCGTTTTTTGCGAAATGTTTGATAATTTATTTTCCTCTAATAATAATTTCGTGGTACTGTCGCGTTACTCGAAGCTGTCAACGCCAAAAATTTAATCAAAGTCGTTGGAGCCGTTTCCGAGAAAAAAATGTTTAGTTCACTATGATAATTACAGTTAGTTTTGGACTGATGTTGCTCATACTCTGATTTTGGCGTCCCACGGTGATTATCGGACTAAATGCGATTTAGTTTAGCCATTTCTCTCTCACATACACCGATATAAACCAGTTTTCTAAATGTTGTTTTTCAGGATTCCTGTGAAGACGTTCGTTCTCCATAAACTGTTTCATGGAAATGCGTTGAAGGAAGCTCAGCACATCTTCGAATTGTGAAGTGTCGAAGAAAATTGTGCGATGTTTCGCACGACATATTTCAACTTTCCGCTACCCGAAGGGAAGGAAAGTATAATAATCGGGTCAAAAAAAAATTTGGGTTTTCTTCAGATCTTTACGTTTTGATGAGACCTACTGAGTCTAAAAAACCTAATTTCGGCGCGTGGTCTGTGTCTGTGTGTCTGTAGTTCGATTTGCGAGAGAACGGCTGATCCGATTGAGCTGGTTCTTTTTTTGTTTTGTTTGTTATTTTTTGTAGACACGAAAATAAGGTTATGGGCGATTTCGGCCGATGGAAAGGGGGTGGGTGGGGGTGGGGGACGAAAATGTACCAAAAACTAGGGTTTTTCGCATTTTTCTCGAAAACGGCACCAACGATTTTGATTAAACTTTCAAATTATCTTCTACTCATCAATACCTAGCTTTTCTTCTCCGTACATATCTCCATGAAAAGACGGTGAACGGAGATACAGGCCCATGAAGCAAAATTCGGGTTTTTACGACGCTTTTTGGCAAAACGGCTTAGAGACTTTCACCAAACTCTCAGGATGTTTTCAAATAGTTAATACCTACATATTGTCTTCGATAAATGTTCCTCTGACCGTCGATTGAACAGAGATAAAAATCAAAATGTTTCGAAAATAACGTTTTTGCGAACATTTCCGTTAATTCCAGGTAACTACTTCACCAGATGTGATAAATCCTAATGAAGTGTCTTTTAGTCACCCATACCCACATTTCGTTCTGCATAATTATTTCTGTATATATATGTTGAACGGAGATATAAGCCAAGTTAACACAGAAAAGGAGATCGGTATTCCAATTTTCTTAAAAACGGCTCTAACAATTTCGATCGGAGTACTTTCAGCTAACTATTCTATACATGTAGTTCTCCATAAATGTTTCTGTAGAAATGCGTTGAACGAAGATATATAGCTGGTGTTCGAACTTACGGGGGTGGCGGAAAGTTGTGTGTTGCTACGCACCAGATATTTAATCTTACAACTCTGTCAGAATCTTCTATTCGAACCAACTACTTCGTACAACTCAATTTTTTCCCATTAATAGCCCGGCAAAGTCTTCCAGAGAGGGGCCACAGTAACTTCATCATTCCGTCGATGCTTCATCAAATTTTCCACTAATTAAAAGTCAAGTTCTTGACTGCTTGTAGGAAGACGGGGAACGGCCAGCTTCCATTTATCGAGATAACCTAATTAATATGGCCAGCCATAGCCGGAGGTTGACTGGGGGCTTCTTGGGATCGATTTCGAGGGAATAAGGCTGAGGCCCATCTCCTTCCCCCCACTCCACGGATCTCCGTATTCTCAACATTATTAACGAGTACTTTGTATTCCGCTCTTGGGAGATTTTATATTGATCTGGGAAATTGAAAAGGTGAGGTCTATGCCGTCAATACATTGCGCTTTCTGGTACATACTGAAGTGTTAATTTAAAGGAGAGTTCCTCAGCCCTACGTATATTCGGCGATCCAATGTGTCCATCGCTGACTGTTCCTTCAAACTCAGGAGAGAATTAGTCGAAAGTCATGAAGGTTGCTGGTTCGACCACTTGCTCAGGATCGATCGAACCTAGACCTGTTGAAGTACAGCTGGTTGTCATTTAGCCAGTCTCCCAGTAGAGAGTATGGACCGGAAGGAAGGTCGTGCTGCGTCTCATACCCTACCGCTCAAAATAATGGGTCCGTGAGTCGCACCTGGAGCCAGCTAGTTATTAACTTTGCCATTGCAGACGAAAAACGATTTTGTATCAAAAATGCTGATCAGTATCAATTTTCTAGGGTATTGGAATACACCCAATTAGTGCCAGCTGCCGTGCATAAGGAGGTGGGCAGCAAAAAGGACGTTATCACCGAAGCACTACACTCTGCTGGTCATAGGGCAATCAAAGTCCTCTAGTGTGCGAACTTAATCCCCACCAGCAATGTGTTAGAGCCAGAAGGACATACCAGCAAACTCGTGACCTTGATGCCAGAGGTAGGCTCTTTCATCCAGGACCACGCCATAAGACGAGCCAAGTGAAGGAGTCTCTGATAACGCCTTAGGCAAGCATTGTATGTCCTCCTCAGGAAAGGCGAACGTAGAGCAAGTTTTAGCTGCGATGCGAGTGACCTGCAGCATCAAAGGTTTGCTGAAAATCCTTCTCTAGATGGCTATACAATAGCTCTAAATACAGAAGCTGATCCCAGACAGGCCAAACATCCCATGGTGAACAACAGCCGACCTCGGCAGGGCCCCTAGCGACCTCAAGGTCCAACAATGTCTCCTGGGCAATGTGCGAAGGAAGGCTGAGCAGACCATCTCTGCAGTCTTCTTAGTTTATTCAATCACTGTCTGCAGGTCACTCTGAAATCTGCTAAGTCGCAGTTCTCATTGACATCAAAGAAACGTTTGGCAAACCTTGATGGCAAGCGCTCCTGAATTAGCTTGAAAGTCGAGGATGTCCTGACAAGTAGAACTATTACGATCGAGTGTAGACACGTCTCAGAATGAATAATAAACTAAAACGCTGCCTCGCTATCAATAGTCACTTCGGTCAGCCTTCCCTTTGGCCTAGCGTGAGTAAACGCTTAGTTTGATTGCCGCCTGAACATCTTCCTGTATTTTGCTGCAGAAAAGGAATGTAACGTCAAGATTTTTAGGTACTGTCCTACAATTTCCAACCGAGTGTTGTTTACGAACAGCGGTTCAAGGACGCGAAATGACTTTCACGGAGACTGGCATTATCGCGAAAAGACGACTGCGCTGTTATTGCCGTTAGACGTCAGAGTAGTCAACAAGACTTCAATTAGTGCCGAGTAAATGAATGACCGTCGGCCTAACGATTTTTACTCAAGAATTTCGAGGTTCCATCTTGTCGAAACGAGGAAACGACCTTTTCCGTGACATATAGTTGGCAATTGGTCGGAGAATTGACTTATGACTGGACTAAGGACTATTGCAGTCTTTCATTTCATCTTCTGAACCTGAACGACAAAAGTTGTCCGTAAACCCCACCCCCCTTCCCACGAAAAGACGACGTTTTCCGAGGACGTTTTGAACGACGTAAAAGTAGTATAAAATATTCGTCTGTGGGATGATGAAGAAAATTTAAATTTTGCGAGCAGCGCAATAAATTTCATACGTTTCGGCAAAATCGTATTTTAGCGCTGATTTTTTCCCATAAATCGCGCTCATATAAGCATTTTCACGAAGAACGTTTTATCTTGGGCGTAATGTTCAGCATCCCTCGTAACATTAAACGAGAGGTGCGTAGCAACACAACTTTCCGCCACCCCCATAATTTCGAACACCACCTACAAATGCGGGTGCTATATCTTCATTCAACGCATTTCTACATAAACATTTATGGAGAGTAAAATGTAGGGACTAGTTAGCTGAGACAACTCCCTAAGTTTAATCGAAATGTTAGAGCCGTTTTTGAGAAAATTGGAATACCGATAAATTAATATTCGACAAATCTCCTTTTCGGAGTTAACTTGGCGTATCTCCGTTCAACATATAAATACAGAAATAATTATGGAAAACGAAATGTGGGCATGGGTGACTAAAAGACACTCCATTAGGATTTTTCACATCTGGTGAAGTAGTTACCTGGAATTAACGGAAATGTTCGCAAAAACGTTATTTTCGAAACATTTTGATTTTTATCTCTGTTCAATCGACGGTCAGAGGAACATTTATCGAAGACAATATGTAGGTATTAACTATTTGAAAACATCCTGAGAGTTTGGTGAAAGTCTCTAAGCCGTTTTGCCAAAAAGCGTCGTAAAAACCCGAATTTTGCTTCATGGGCCTGTATCTCCGTTCACCGTCTTTTCATGGAGATATGTGTGGAGAAGAAAAGCTAGGTATTGATGAGTAGAAGATAATTTGAAAGTTTAATCAAAATCGTTGGTGCCGTTTTTGAGAAAAATGCGAAAACCCCTAGTTTTTGGTACATTTTCATCCCCACCCCCCTCCCATCAGCCGAAATCGCCCATAACCTTATTTTGGTGTCTACAACAAATAACGAACAAAACAAAAAAAGGACCAGCGCAATCGGATCAGCCGTTCTCCCGCAAATCGAACTCCAGACACACACACATGGACCACGTGCCGAAATTAGGTTTTTGGTTTATTATTCATTCTGAACGATAACCCTATGTTTTCGGTCACGAAAAATGTTTTACAACCCCCCCTCAAAATTTGATACTTTACGTTTCAAGACATGGGGATTCCAAATTTGCAATGTCTGTCCACCGTCCCCCGTCCGCTGTCCGGGCCGTTTTGTGCCTTTAACGTGGTCTAAAAAATTCGTTCTTTCCCACAAAAATCCCATTTGGTATCTAGTTGTGCCCGCCATCTCGGCAATCAGGTCGGACGAAGCCCATGATTGTTATGGGCAAAAAACGGTTAAAAAAATTAACGAAACGCAGTACAACACGGGAACTACAGCGGAAGTCTACTGTGTCCCTCCCTCCCTCCCGTCGCAACAAAACCCCCCGCCTGCTCTACTTGCAACGCCGCCCGCTCGCCTCGCAACGCCGCCCGCTCGACTCCCCTTTCGACTCACAACGGGTTCGCTCAAAGCGCCGGGGGAATATTTTGTTTCTGTAGTTCCATTGTAGCCAGGTCATGTTTCGTATGGTTTACTAGTATTTGATGCTGGATTGAAAGGGATGGGTCTCGGAGCAGTAATACTAGGTCAAGTTGTTCATGAGAATAATAAACCATTGTGTAATAATTTGCAGGGTTTTTAGACTCTGTAGGCCTCAAAACGTAAAGATCTGAAGAAAATCCAAATTTTTTTGACACGATTAGTATAATTTCCTTTCCCCTTTGGGCAGCGGAAAGTAAAAACGACTTTAAATGGAGGATTTTCACGATAAACTCGTAGTTTATAAATCCACCGTCTTCGTGAGAATCCAGCGAGCTGTTGTTTGCCGAAATTCCGGGTTAAGTGCCTTCATGTCCGAGTGCGACAACTCATCGCATTTCTCCTGCTATAACCGCATCACCTCATCATCTTCCGACCCTAATCCCTTGCAAAGGGAGAGGTCCATTCGTCATCCGGCAAGCTCAAAGAGATTTATACGCGGTGAGTAGGTCGGATTTATTGTTCTCCCTGGACAGTGTGACGCTTCCAGGTGCGGGATCTCACCTACGTGTTGCCCACAGTTGTGGGGTTGCTGCAGTAGCAGGATTAGGGAGCTTGCTGGTCCGATGGCGAGATTCCCCCAAGGAACACATTTTCTATTTAAAACGTTGGGTCGCACGAAACTAATTAACTATCGCGTAAACACAAATCGTCGATTTGACGATTTCACGAAGGCATTCGCCACATGTGAAGATAATCTGGTTCACGAAATTCTTCGAAATTCCTATATCTTTAATTGTGTTTCTCAGGTGTCATCTAATGTTAACCGCGTCAATTCTCAGGTTCCTTTATGTTGATGTAGAAATAACATAAATTTCTTCGAAGCATCACACAATAAAATCGTTTAGCTATTTCTGAAAACATGTTAAAAATGGTAACGTTCTGATACGCTTTCGTTTATATTTCCGTTAAACAAACGATACAGAAATAGATGTGGGGGACAAACACTGTCGGCCACGTTGATTAAATTAAGATTGGGATTTACGTTAGGAAATTGGTAAACGTAAAAAAGGTCTAACGCACCCCTAACACTTACACAATCTGCAAAAAGGTCCTGCAAAAGGTTGCATCCTGGGAACTCGAGTCTTATATGAACGGAAAGTTTAGGTCCTACCTTTCATAACTTGCAAAGTGACAGAGTATATCGAGAAATGCTACTGCTGATCTTTCAATTTGGATCTGTTCCCATGTCGTAGACAAAGGAAAGCAACTCCATGGCCAAATGACTTCAGGAGCCCATTCCTCAGCGCCTAGTGAACGGTGAACAGCACGAGATCTTCCAGAGGGTTCCCCTCACCAGGGAGTCTAGCAGCCTGTGCTACCAGTCCCTTGCAGGTTTATAGTCGCCCCGAATCCGCTCGTTCCCTTCTGATGTGACGTGGAGAGTCAGCACTGCGTAAGGAGAGCCTCCCAGGCTGTTGAGCACTCCTACCCCTTCCACAAGCACAACCAACAAACCCCACAAACCGTTTACTCTCGAGTACGTGATAGTGGCCCACGCCACTCGACCGTGGAGAAGGTTCTAAGGTTCTTGCCATACTGGAGAGTCAACGGTCCGTGGTCAGATATTTTTATGACGATAAGAGGACATTCCTTGCAAAGTGCACCAGCCACCAGACCACATAGGTCTGTTTCCTTATCAACGTGACTGTTCTTGAACCCTGGGTGAGAGTTATAACAGTCGTCAGAAGGCCAGACACGGCCACATAACGGGTCAGGTCTAACGACTACACATTTCCAACGACCGACTCCCTCGTATGTGCAGGCTGAACAAACCATCTGGAAGAATCATACGTAGAGTACGTGTTCTGCTGTTTCCAGGGTAGCACTTCTCCCCATCAAAGAGACAGAGTAGGAAATCTCCTTGCCCTAGTTTATACTGAGCCACGAAGTATCCAATGCTAACCGACCTTATTTTTAATCTGCTCTCCACAATACGTTCCACAATTTGCAAAGTGAAGAGTTCTTATGAACTGGTGCCAGCTCTCACCTGCGCGATCAGGCTGTGAGAGACCGTTCTCATTAATTTATTGTTGGAACTAAAGTTGTAATGGCAGCCGCTAGCAATTTGTAGCACTGGAGTTTTTCAATTATAACTGATAATTTTTATTCGTTTTTCCGGTCAGTTGGTCACTTGGCGACGCCGCCAGAAGCCGATTAGTTGACGCGTTCCAGTCGGTTGAGACACCAGTTTCAGCCATCGCGCGTTATGATTAGGTGAGGCTGGCTGGCTCTAGTGTCGCCAGGTTCTCGTCCTCTGCGTTTCCGTGACGGATTTCGGGCCGTGCGAGGCTCCTGAGGATTGTTCCAGACCGCTGCTGAGATGCGTGTCCGGACACAATTCCGATCGTCGTCACGATAGCGCCTCCCATCTAAAACCTGAAATCAAGAGATCGGTTCCCTGAAAATCAACCGAAGGCGAGAAAATCGTGAACAGAAACCATTAAAAGGTCCGCCTGGGTCCGCTAAATATCGGCTCCGCCCTATTTTTCCTCGATTATTGCTCCGTTCAAAGTACCGTCGTCGTCGTCGTCGTACTATCGGGCGAGTAAATGTTAATCGTCACGTTGGCGCGATATTATATCGTAGGCTCTCGGGTTTAAGCTCATTTTCTCCTTCATCACCCCTGATTTCGTGTAATCGGAAGCTCATTCATGAAGGCGAGCTCGTTGGTGGATTTGTCAGCGTAATCGGCCCAACTGACTGGATTCCCGGAGTTTTATCGGCAAAAATAACGACGTGACTACACGCAGTTACCGCAGCGGATATTTCTCTTCAAAACATTTCGTTAATTTTCGTGTCAAGAGTGGGAAACAGTGCTATAGGTGCGGTGAGGGCCCTTTTGCACTAGAAGGGACTCCTGACTTCTCCCGAGAACCGCCCAGGGGGTCCCAAATCCTGGATCACAGCAGACTCGCTGGAACTGGGATTGAAACTCAGTCATTCTCCAGAAACAGTTTGGTAGTCGCACTATCTCGCCAGGTCTGACGCTCCTACAAAGTGACGCGCCACGCATTGCGTACACCTCATCGCAGTAAGAGTAAGAGTAAGAGTAACGTATAATTCAAAATAAAAAAATAAACAATCAAACAATCACAATTCTTCTTCCTTTGAATAATACTGCCCAACGGTAGGCAGAGCCTGTATTGTTGGGCAAGAGTCGCTGAACGTTGATATGTAGGACTTACTTAAGTAATTTATAGTAGTTGTAATTTACAATTTATTGTAGTAGTATGTAGGGACCAGCATGATAACTTCTCCTGCGAATGACATGGTCGGTATGACAAAATAATGAAATTGATAAGGAATATTATTATTTGCCGAAGCTGCACCAGGTATCACTGAGTGTACACACTTCTAAAAAAACTCAAAATAACCTCAGGACCACTCACGATCAGCCAAGACAAAATTTTCTTTTTATACAAGCAACGTTTATATTTCGATGGATCTCTCATTTCTGGTGGTAATTGTTTGTGGAGTAAATTCATCATGTAGAGCGTACTCCGCGTTGTCAATGAAATACGGAGTTTGAGGTTGACTACGTTGCCAAGTACTTGAAATCTGGTTTCATATCCATGGGGCTGCGGGACGATTAGATGCGGATGTTTGTGGTAGAGAAGAAGAATGTTATTTGCAAGGAGTTGCTTAATGCTCAATACTTGCGCTGAGTCGAAAAGCTGTTGGGTGGGGACATGGCGGGGTTTGTGGTGAATAATTTTGAGGATCGATCGCTGTAGAACATTCAGTTTCTCCAGGTATGCCTCCAGTGCGCCGCCCCATACAATGATGCCATATTGGAGAATCGACTGAACGAGAGCCAGGTAAATAATTTTAAGAGTCCGAATGTCCATCACACCGCGAATCCGAAAGAATATCCTAGTGAATTTTCTAAGTTTGTTGTAAAGGAAGTCAGTATGCGGTTGCCAGCTCAACTCTTCATCCATGATGATACCCAGGTATTTGTGGCTCACTCGTTCTATAGGCATACACAAGCAGGACCCATTCCATCTCTGCCCGTCGTCATGGATAGTGATTCTCATTCCCGAGAGAGATTCCTTATTTTTTTGCTGGACACAACCATGTACTTCGTTTTGCTCGTGTTAAGGGTTAGCATGCTGTCGGTGTACCATTCATTAATTTGATTTAAGACGCACTCCGCTCGCTCAAACAACTCACTCCACTCTGACCCCGACACAAGAACGACCGCATCATCCGCAAAGAGATAGACACTTGCAGGCATCTCCAACTTCAGAACCTGGTCGACCTGGAGCAAAAAGAGTAGGGGTCCCCTGGAGGTGGAGCCCTGGATCACGCCATAATTAATGGCGCTGCTTGAACTGCTGTCCCCATCCACTGCCACCACTTGTCTTCTGTCTGAAAGGAAACTGACAAACCAGTTGAGCGCGACTGCAGTAGGTAGTAGGTAGTGACAGCACCCTATACCCTCTTACACTCCTTTTGAGCTGGACCAAAGAAAAATGGCGTCTACGAAGCAAACTCTGAAAGCTTACAGTTACAGCTACAGCAACGTCCCAGCGGTGATGCTTCAAACACTCGACGTCATAATACACACAACTTGCAGCAATAAACCGCCCTAAAGTCAGATAAACTCGACCTCATCGCCACTAGAGAACCCGTTTTATGACTGGACTGATCTACAAATGGCAGTGGTATAGGCTCGTAGGGTGTTGGCACCACCTGATCATGTTCTAATGGTGCGACGAAGGCTGCAGTATTCAGAGCCTATCAGCACGTTGCTCGGGGCGTATATGAGGTAGTTGTTGTATCGTGAAATATCTCTTACTCAAATATGCCCCTCCTCGTTCCATTGCCTTTATCCGTAGGATTTGAGCTTTTCTGGGTGCCCTTGTCGCGATTGAAGAACATTTATTAGTAACTGAAACTAATGCGATATTGAACAAAATAAAATGAATGAATGACGCGGTAATCCGTCAGGCGGACGAACGGGTGTAAATAACAACAACCTTCACGCTTGACTCGTTCTTCTTCAGCTTACTTCATCCTGTTTAACTCATCAGACCCCGAACTAGAGAAAACTGACTCCGTCAAGTGAAGACATTTACATTCATGCCAGCAAGTGTCAGTCAAATAACTGGGATTCTAAAACTGTTAGTCGAAAGCTTTGCAACTAAGTCAGCAATTTCACACTTCGCCAAAACGCGGAATTAATGCTAAACTGTTGCAGATGAAGGCGCTTCATTCTAATCATGCCCAACCCTGCAGTAGTCACTACGAATTGTTCATTCTCTCGATTCAGCCGCTCACGTGAAACTATACATTTTCTCAGCCCTTTCTTCATCTTGAGGAACAGCACGGCCTTCTTTGAGCGGATTAGCTCACTTGCAACATGATGATGAGGCATATTCTCCAATCCGTAGGTTTCCAAAAGCTGATATTTAATCTCTCGGTCGTTGTAGAGCGAGCGAACACTAGAAATAAATGGAATTGCTTGCTGTAATGAATGATAGTAGCGTGGATTGGTTTTCACATTGCCAACCGTCAATAGAACCCAAAGAACGACATGACAGACTCGGCATGTGACGGGCGAGGACATATGAAACGGCGAACATCCTTCTCGCTCTCTTGAAATACGCGCAGAGTGTTAGTTGAGATGAGTTGCTCGAGTGACACAGCTACAACGGGCCTTCCGTTGATGCAGAGCGATTCGCTTCGAATTTTGAAGAGCCAGCGTACGTACAAAAGAGTCTTGAACTCTTTTTCAAGCTCATACACTTCACATTCGGGCCTGGCTCTTTGTTAGGGGCGTAGTCTTGCGACGGCACAGCTTTCTCCCACCTAATCGCTCTCTTCTCTTCACCTAACCAAATCAAGACTCAGTTGTAACTGAGGTGTGTGAAAATTATTGTATTCGACTGTAGGTCATTTTAAAGCTATTTCGAAAGTGGTCAAGCGTTGGCACCCTAAGGCACATGTCGCCAGGTCTGAAGGAGTGAGTGCTGGCAACTGACTTGCTACTGGTCGTAGGCTGAAGAGCTGAGAATTTGAATCCGCTTTGTGACGGTTTCGAAATGGACCAGTACCAAACTAGCGAAGGCTTCTCATTGCTGACTGACAGAGGGTGTCACCTGAGCGACGCGTCAGTTGTTTTATTGTACACGAAAATACAAAACTTCCCGGTTAAGTTGCACCCAATAACACGGTCTGCTGGTAGCTGCACTAATGACTTGCCTGCATCTTGCTTCCCTCGATAGCGTTAAACCTTCGGTCGTGACACGTCTGAGGGTAATTAAGCAAGATGGATCGGCATTTCGGTGCACTCTGCGGCTCATTCTAAACGACGGAACCTGAGTGTTTCCGCTCCCAGCTCTTAACGGAATAAGCGAGCGAGGTGAATGGATAATTGGCGCGCAGCCAACGGAATGACGAATGTTACCTGTTACGCACAATTATCATAATACGGCTCCTTCAGTAAGTAGACCAAGGTGTTTTCACTTTCTGCATTTTAAAGCGCCGTCGACCCTCGCTCACAAATACGGGGCAGAAGGAAAAAACTGACCCTTCCACTCGAAACCTCCTAATGAACGAATTAATTGCGTATGGGTTACGTACGAAAAGCAGGCGGCATGTAGCTTCCGCTGGGGTGTAATTTGGGTTTGGGCAGCCGTCAAAATACCATCATAAAAACCAATTATTCCGATGTGACATTAATTAATTACCTAACATGCATTAAAAAGTTGACGGGAGCCGAAAAACGGCGAGAGACCAGAATCTTTATTTATGTTCCTTCTGTTCAAATTCAAACTATCTTTTTCCTCAAAAAGAAAAATCCTAAAGTATTCAATTGGTGGGGCAGGACTTTTGTGATGTAAACTACTGAAGAAGATATTTATTTTATAATTTTAGTGTTATTAGTTCAACGCTACATTACAGCTTATTTATTAGATATTGCACGAGCTGACAGTGCAATGATAATTAAAACCATAGTTACAAACAATAAAGTTAAGTATCAATTCACTCTCAAGGGTCACAAGGTAGAACCGAAGTTCCACCCAATGCAAGAAACGATGAGCTCATGCACAAAATTAATTTAATACTGCTTCAGCTCCGCAGAGGATGTACAACCTGAGACGATTCCATTCGCATTCGCAGCGATTCAGGTGGGAACGAAGCAGATAGTTTGTACGGAATGTCTACTGCAACATCATATAGTACGGCGGAATATGGAAACCGATGCCCACCGATTAATATTTTCACAAACAGAGCATCCCACCACACAGCTGCAGTGCTCTTTTTCACCTGAACGTGCTCCAACACCATCTTACTGTAAGCGTAAATTGGTGGTCAGGCTTACGATCCATAATAAACCATGGGACGAACTAGAGCAACTTGGAGCGCAACGAGAGCATTAGCCGATGTGAAATCAGAGTAGTTGGGACTCAACGTGAGACGACGTGCTTTCACAGAGCAGGGTCACATTTCACAATATTCAGGAATAGCTCAGTGTTTGAACACCACTGTTGCAGCCCGTTCATGTTGTTATGGAGAGCAGTACAGTTTGCCTGGATCCAGATAATAGCTATTATCTTGGGGTAAATAGGTATTGAATAAATCATAGTTAACTCAATCACAGGAAATGTCAGCCTCGTCGTTGATGACGATAAGGAACAACAGTGGACCGAGGTGTGACACCCTGTGGCACCCAAAAGGAACTTCAAATCTGTCAAGCATCACAACCCACGTAACTAGCCAGCTACGACATTTAAAGGGAACAATACACTTATTTGCTTAACAGTCCAACCCCAGCAACAGGAAGATTCCTGGAATTTGCTTTAAGGTTGTCTGCTGCATGCAGAGATGTCTAGAAGACCTGCCTCTCATGGGATGATGTGCCTGCTGTAGATGCAGTGTTGCGACTGAACTAGGCACAATTGAATATTGAATACTGATAATTTCTCATCTCCATAAACCAGCATCCTCCCAGTGAGGATGGCCATTATCAACGGGTGTGACGGTAAGATGCTTATCATAATGACAAGTCGTCGAATTGATGCAAAAAGCAGGAGAATGTTTTTTTTTTAAATTTTGAAAACTTTATTTGTACCTTCCGATACACCATAGTTGTGTTTACAATGGTACGCTGTAGTACATGTTATGCACTAATTAACATGTAACTTGTGCCGGATTGCTTCCCATTAGCAGTACCTGTTTTTAGTTAGTGGTAACAATTAATTAGAATAACAAACAAACAATGAAACGAGACTATAACGATAAAATCCTGCAAATTATTACACAATGGTTTATTATTCTCATGAACCGCTTGACCTAGTATTAGTGCTCTGAGACCCATCCCATTCGATTCAGCATCGAATACTAGTAAACCATACGAAACATGTCCTGGCTACAATGGAACTACGGAAACAAAACGTCTGATGATTTTGCCCCGTCGGTCGGGGAAATTGGAACGGGGGCGGGGGCGCTTCGATCGAACCCGTTGCGAGGCGAAAGGGGAGTTGAGCTGCCTGCCCGGCAGCGTTGCGAGGCGAGGACGAGGCGGGTTGTTTTTTATTGAGACGGGAGGGAGGGAGGGACTTCAAACGACGAAACGTTGACTTCCCCTGTAGTTCCCGCGCGTTGTACTGCGTTTCGTTAATTTTTTTAACCATTTTTTGCCCATTACAACCCGGGGCTTCGTCCGATCGGATTGCTGAGATGGCGGGCACAACTGATACTAAATCGGATTTTTGTGCGAAAGAACGAATTTTTTAGACCACGTTAAAGGCACAAAACGGCCCGGACGGGGGACGGACATTGCAAATTTGGAATCTCCAAGTCTTGAAACGTAAAGTATCAAATTTTGAGGGGGGGTTGTAAAAACTTTTTCGTGACCGAAAACATAGGGTTGTTATTCAGAATGAATAATAAACCAATACAGATCATTAATAGAACAAATTAATTGACAACATTGGTCGTTGGTCACTGTTGTAGAAGATCTGCATGGTGCTTGCGTTTCAGTCTTCTTCTGGGACGCGGCTGTGGGGCGTTGTTTAATATGGCTCTTGCCGTTTGATTAGGGTGATTGGTGAGAGCAGTATGTAGTTGGCGGTAGCACGATTTAAGCATTTCATCCACTGTCTGAAGCTCATTGTGCAGGGCGGCGTTCCGGACATACCACAGGGCATTCACCATTAAGCGTAGGAATCTGTTTTGAATGGTTTGAATCCTGTTGATTTGCGATCTCGATGCTGAACCCCACGACCCACTGCCATAGAGCCAAACCGGCCGACCAAGGGATATGTAGACAAGTCTCTTAAGTTTGAAGAGAAGGCGAGACGAGGAACTTTAGTTGCTTGATGCGAAGTCGCAGTTTTTTGAGTCGGAGGGAAATATGTGAGGACCGTGTGAGCCGTTTGTCCAAGACTAACCCAAGGTATTTCACTTCGTCTGCCTTCGGTACTAACTCTCCGTCTAGAGCAATAGGAACGTGTGCAACTCGTCTTTTGTAAGTGAACTTGACGACTCTCGATTTATGTGCACTCAACTTAACTCGCCATCTTTTGCACCATGCTTCAACGAGACTGACGTACTCCTGTATTTGTTTGCTGGTTTCTGTGCACGTCCCCATGCATAGTACAGCAACATCATCTGCAAATTGCGTAACCCCAACCTGAGATGACAACGGGAAATCTGAAGTACGAGTATATATAAGGTGGAGGTATGGCCCTAGCACGCTCTCTTGAGGAACTCCAGAGCATATGAGTGGTGCTGCTGAGGTTGCGTTTCCGCATTTAACTGCGTACCTACGGTATCTCAAATAAGACTGCGCAATCCTGAAGTAGGTGTCAGGCAAATGACGTTTCACTTTAATTAGGAGGCCTTCGTGCCAAACTTTATCCAAGGCTTGGTAGGTGTCTAGGAAAAGTCCTAGGCAGGTAGTCTTTTCTTCAAACGCGCTCATTATCATATCTACTACTCTATGCAGTTGCTGTGGGCAAGAGTGTGACTCGCGGAACCCGAACTGTGTGTCTGGGATTAGGGTGTCAAGATGTGGGCGGAGGCGAGCAAGTAGCAATCTTTCAAAGATCTTGGAAAATATAGACAATACTTTGATGACGTTATGGACAGACGTCAACAAGACGCAGTGGAAAAGCCGAATAGAGAACTGAAACCTCACAGAACAGAATACTCATCGACGTATATACTTCCCAGATGCTGTTCTCAGGATCGGTAAAGGAAATCCGAGCTTCTCCCCCGCCCTTCCCAGTTTACTAGTCACGGATTTGACCTTTAGTAAACAAGGAGGAGTCGGGACAAATCAGAGATCACAGGCAGCACCGGCGAGGGACCAGACTATAGCCCCGAACTCGGGCTCTCTCCAGAGCAAACAAACCTCTACATAACGAGAATCGAGTTCTCAAACTGGTTGGGCCTGAAGTTTTGAAGGGAATGGAATCAATTTATTGACCATTGCCTCATTCGTGGGGCGAGAAACCTCATCCTCGAGACCTCTACGAACCTCCCCGATCGAGATGAAACGTTGTATATATTACAACCGGCGTAAAATCGAGTATCTAATTTGATTATGAGCTAATGATAATGCCGGGGTGTCTATAAATAATCTCGAGGTTCACGCAACAGCCTGAGAGAATTCAAGAACTAGGCTCTAGGGACCTTTAAGCTCGCTTTCATGAATAACTTGAAATGAGGAGCGTTTTCGTATTAAAGGAATACGGCTGAGATGACAGGCCGCCATTGCCAGTACATTGTGAATGAGGGTTGTGTAAAGTGAATGACAGACAAGCACTGGGCCTGAAATCATTCTTTAAACTGGAACCACCAAAACCTTAATCCAAGTGTACTGGGACTCGCTGGGGGAGCAGACTAGGCACGTCTGTTTCCTTATTTGATGACTGTACCTAAACCCTCGACGAGGGTTATATCAGTCATGGAAGTTGCGGTTTCGCTAATATGCAAGAGGCCGGCCCCTGCAGCATCTACCGAACTCAGACCTGTGGAGGTACGGCAGTTATTTGGTCGTTAGCCAGTCTTCCAGTAGAGAGCTGTTGCCCGTGTGTGACCGTGCGGAGGTGACCACCTGAGGAATCCCCTACCGTCGGGGAGGAGTTCTTAATCTGGTTTCCTCCTGATCTAACTATTTACTTGGGTGGCAAGTTTCAAAAGAACAGATCAACTATGACCACGTTTCTTAGCCATTACCTTCTTCGCGAACTTTGCAAAATGGTTATAGGCTTGCTTTGTAGCAGGCAATGCTGCTAAGTTCGTTTGCCCTCCCAACAACCGTCGCTCACTGTTCTAGAAACTACAGTGGAGCAGCACATGGCTTCTTGTTTCCTCCGCACTGGAGGCACAAGACATGCATAATGGAGAGTCTTTCAGAGAAAAAAAAGTGGAGCTGCGCATTGAAGTCACCATGTCCCAAGAGGAACTGGCTCGTTCAGTGGTCTGGCTCAACCCATTTTCTTGAAAGACGTTCACTGATGTTGGGGAAAAACTCATACATATCACGCTCCTTCGACGAGGATTCCCATCTCGCTTGCCATTTGACTAGGCACTCTAGGCACCCCACACACACATAGCAGGGAGGCAGCTGCGGGTCATACGACTCTGCCAGAGCGTTCTATCTCCCCAAGGAGCCCGTTGGGAGGCCCGCTTAGTGTCCCAGCTGCCGCCGGTACCCATTGCCTCACCCCCCCTGGGTTCGGTGGAGGAGGGTGCCTGGTCCAGCGGTGGTGGACCAGCCGACTCTCTGGTTTGATCCTCGCCTGGCTCGGAAGGGCTCACTCCCCAATCTTAGCACCCTAATTCGCTCGAAACGTAGGTGTCGTCAGTCGTAACTGAGTGATTGTCTCATTGCGGCGTCCCTACATTTGCACTCCCAGCGTTAGCTCTCAACCTGTACCTGGTTGTTGTAGTAAAGCTTCTCCGGAAGTAATTCGCGAATAAAACTCCTTGTTCCAGTTCGGTCGATATCGTACTCACTTAGTTCGACTATTCTATTCTCAGGCTAACCGTGTAATACAGGAAGTACCTATAGCTAGGGACATCCTCCTCTGGATGTCCTCCAGCCAAAATATCACTCCTCATTGTGCGTAGTTTGTGTTACTTTCTGCATTTTCTCATCTTCTCGACCCCAATTTGTTAATATGTTTAGCGTAAATCGTCGTCGGCTATCAAATTTCCCCGATATTTATCTTCCAACGATCAAAAAAGCCCCATCTAAAAGGCCACAGTGTTGAAACCCCCACTTATGGTAAGATCCCTTGCAACAAGTTCCTCATAGTGGACGACAATCGTGGGCTTTCCTTCCCGACTTGATCCTCGTAGATTTTGCCAGTGCCCACTTTTCCAGTACATTCCCTAAAACCGCGTGTCGCAATAACCCCCTTGCTCTGATTGTATTTGCTCCAAACTAGTCCTTAACTGAACGTATTGTTCTGGGCCCAATGAGGGTGCTCATTATCAGCCACCGGTTATCCGTATGAGCGAAGGGACGTGAGACGAATCAGGGCAACTGGCTCCTTCATGTGAGCACAAGTGTTGAGGCAATGGCTTGAGCTTTCAGTTTTCCCCCTTATTCGCTCCAAGCTAGTGACAAACTGTGAATGAACTGTTCTTACGGAACTATGGGGATCAAATTTAACTGACACAAGCCAGAACTCGTTCTAGTGGATACTGATGAAGGATCATGAACTTGTGCGATTGTCATGAGTCTTGCTCCTGAATCAGCTTTAGCCCATCACCTCGCCAAGGTGCTGGTACGACGGAGTCCGGGGACGTATTTATTCGTACTTTTCCACGGAAGAAATGAAAACACGTAGTCTTCAGTTAACCATGTCCTACCAAATGATGGCGTAAACAGCATCCTTGACCTGACGTAAAGATTTAATGTTAAATGGTTTTAACCACACAACTTTCCTACCGAGTTCCTAGGAGTTCGTTCTCCGGCTTAGGGACCTCTGGTTCGAATTCCAAGTTGAACGTACCCAAGGAGTCTCAAAACCAAGTCAATAGCTCGTGTTGTTCGTCAGTGTCAACAACAACAACTAAACCCCTCCTCCGTTACGTCTTAAAATGAATCCCATTATCTGTTCGAGGCCGACCGTCGTGACGTGTTCAAATCTCCACCAAAGGTCGAGTCTCATCGAGCGAGCCATCGAGAGCCGAGCTATTTTTACTGTTACGAGCCGTCAAGATGGCGATGGAAGCCTCAGCCCTGAGCTGAGCGGAGGCAGACGTTGACGTCACCGTTTTGCTCTCTCCCTGGGCCCTCTCTCCCTCGAGGGCTTCGCGGCTTGCGTTGCCAGAAAACGGCGAGAGCTGCCCTTCATTTCCTGGAATATTTACCAGACGCGACCCTCGTAGCTATTTCAAGAGACCAACGAAACACTTTCTCCTGTCCCAGAGTCAGGCAAATGGGTTGAATCGTCGCGTTGTAGAGCGGTGCAGGTGCTCGAGCGAGGGAACCATTTAAAAATCCTCGTGACGACAATGGGATCCCGTTCTGACGGCTAGTTTTAAAAGTGGTCCTCCTTTTTACCTGACATAACCTCCTCCTGCGGAATATACAGCACCTAGTTGTTTACCTGACGTCGTTAACGGTGCTCAAAACTCCCAGTACCCCTTTCCTATCTGTCGGATGTACGATTACAAATACAAGACACAGTGACGTCCATGTGTGGCTTCCCTTCTTACCTCACCAATCTTTGCGCATCATTCAAATTGCCTTGGCCATTGATTGCACCGTGTAAAAATTAAGACAAATGAAAAGAGCGTATTATTGTGAGCACAATTGAGGTACAAAGAACAACACCTGTACGGAAAGTGTCCAAGAACGTCAAACGAGGTGTGCACTTCTTCTCTTCAGCATGAACGTTGTGCAGAAAACGAAAACCCTCTTGGTGCGTCATTGTTGAATGAGCAGAAAAAAAACCCCCTATTGGCTATGGCTAATTACAGGCAAGTTTTTGACCACTCAATTTGCGAGGAAAGTGATGGTCAAAAGCTGGTCACAGTTAAAGATCTGTTTATGCTAGCGAGTACTAAAGCTCCGGTGAGAAGCGCGTGTATGGAGATTACAGCAATCCCAAGGATCGTCCCCTCTGAGCAGACTGTAAAACGTAGAAGGAACTAAGGGCCGCCTCTGCAATGGCCACACATGGGCAGTAGTTTCTCTTCTTACGGACCCACAGGTCTGAGTGCAGAGGGGTTTTAGCTAGAGCTTGGGCCTCGATGGACCGATGCATGCTGATATGAAGCTCCGCATAAGTGGCCATGAGCTTGTTATCACGTAAGCATAGCAAGGTCTACCACGCACTTGTTAAGGAATCCAAGCAATGCTTTTAACATAATAAGGAATAAAGCTGTTTTGCACTGTTGAGAGACAATTACTGTTGGTATTCATTGGGTTTCCTGCACGCTGTGGTGGTGGCTGTTCGGATGGAAAGTCATTTTCAATGGATTTCACCTTTCCTCGTGACATTTGTTTGAAGTACGCCGGTTTCGGCAATTAAGCCATCATCAGTGCCACTAACTATAGTTAGAAAAATATCTCTTCCCTTTGCACCGAGTTCTAATTCGCAAAGAATTATTATTAACATTTGATGTCTTTACTTTGCTACATAAACTCGAAAATGTAACGCGGGATATGTAACGGAGAAGCGTCACGAAATTTGTGTTGGGTAACATTACACGTTTTAATAACCTCAGTGACTAAGTGATGATGTCAATTGCAATTGCAAACCATCAACGAGCACAATCAAACGTAGTTATCATTGCATTAAAAAACAAAAATAAAAGACATAAAATGTCCCTCGTGGTTGTGCACTTGTACGAAAGCTGTACCCACTGTTTGTGTTAGTGATTTTTAATTTTGGTTTGGTTTTCTTTCCCCCCAATGGCTCAATCCTCTAAGGAGCCTCTCGTAGAAGGCTTTTACAGGATGGCTTGTCTTCAGAGGGACGTTCTAAAAGAAAATGGTTCTAGTTAATATCAATCAGGACTGTCAGTTAGAGCCAATTAACTTTTTTTAAACCGTACATAAATCTTCGGTAATGCGAAATAAGTAAATAATGTGCCCAGTCAACCCACACACGGTTTTTCACGTAGGGCTGAACGCAAGAGAACGTCATATAACGATGTCGTGCGTTTTTACTTTCCACTGCCCAAAGGGTAAAAGAGGTATTGCGATCGTGACAAAAAAAGTTGGGTTTCTTCGTTCTTTACGTTTTGAGGTCGACTGAATCTAAAAACCCTGATTTCTGCGTGTAAATCCGTGGGTGTGTGACTAGTTCAGTTTGTGAGAGAACGGCCGAACCGATTAAGCTGTTTCTTGTTTATTTATGTTGAGAATTTTTTGACGAAGGGATAAGAAGGTTAAGAGCGATTTCCATCGATGGGAAACGAAGGTGGGGAACTAAAATGTACCAAAAACTAAGGTTTTCTCAAGAACGGCTCAAACGGTTTTAGGTTAAACTTTCAAACCGTCTACTAGTTGTTATTGTTTTGGGAGACCCCCCATGAAGTCATTGAGTGTCTTGTGGCGCGCAATGTTGTGCACTTGATTACCTTTAGAATCTTGCACACTCTCTTCACAGTCCTGTTATTCCCTCCACGAACCGCTGAATGGGTGCAATTGATTTCGTCATCACGCTGAGTCGTGAGGAGTCCTAGTAAAGCACAATACTGTACCTGTTGAATCGATAACATAAAGAATTTTCTGTCGGTAGCTCCCGCCTATTATTTACCGCTAAAAACACTGTTCAACGCTTTTGTAAACCAGAGTGAAGATGAGATTTGTCGGTGCCTCGCGAAGGAGGTTGTTGGTAGGATGTTGCCAAGTGCAGCAGTAGCTCCCCCGGTCGGTGCTATGGAAGGGGATTGGAATGGAACGCGTCACGGACGGCAACAGCCGGTTTGGTTCCCCTCCGCCGACCCAGAGCTCCGGAGCCTCCTGACCATCTGGAACGGACCTCCGCCCGACTGGAACAGCGCGGCCGTCACCTTTTCCAGAGTCGGGTTTTCAATTTCATTCGCTTCGTCGTTTTCGAGGTTCCTGCAGGGTTTTTCATTCGAGTGTCGAGAGAGGGCGAGTACGAAACCTGTCGAACGAGTTCTCTGCTCCTTCGTAACCTTCAGAAGAAAACGTTTCTGCGGAGTAATGCAACAATTGCCACGCTCTAACGAGAGAAGGCGACACCTTTAACAACGAGTTGACGCTAAATCCTGTTCAAATAAAGGTTGTGTTAGCAGCATATCAACTATCGACAGGGGCACTTCACGAGAAGATTCCACTGCCAGGCCACATTGTAAAATTGTGCAGCTTTTATGTTCCTCTCCCGCAGCTACAAGCTCAACCCTTGGTCCGTATTACTCTGTACAGTGCTTAACTCAGGATTCACTTACTCCGTCTCCACCACCAGGTCTAAGGTAGACTATGGCTGAAACTTTGTTCCGCGGCAGTCTTGTAAATAGAACCATTACGACTCCGTGAAAGGTTAATATATTCAACAAATTATCTTCAAGAAAATTACAAATCCCCACGACTTACGGCTTGGTAAAGCTTAACAATCCGGTTCCACAGCAAAGTGTTTCATGACCAGCGACAAACGGTTCCCACTTTGGCCTGACCTGCTAGTCTCATTTAATCCGACACAGTCCGTGAAAAGTGTGCAAAACGGCGGAATACAGCACAACATTCCTCGCGCTCTTGCAAGGTCAAGAAGTGCATAATCGAGAACAGAATGTTTTGCACTAGTTGGTTTGAAAGTACCTCTACTTAGAACTGGTGGCACTTAAGGTATTAATTTATTGGGTTGCTCCTAGCTATACCATGATCTTTGTTGAGTAATCAGCGCGCAGGTCATGAAACTATCAACACGACTAGTTTGATTAGGTTCGTGTTTAATATTTTAGAATTATTCAGCTTAAAATAATGATGAATGGTAGTCATTGAAACGGCCGTGATTAGGATTCTGGAATCTCATGGAGTACCAGGGGTTATCTTATGAACGTTTAAACTGTTAGTTGGTAAACGTAGTTTATTGGTCTAACGGTCTGATTTTTCTGAAAACGCTTTTGTATTATCGGGATTTATAAGAAATAAAGTACTGAAATAATTTTCGCAGAAATATTTGATTTTTTGTGCTGCTCTCGTGACTTTGCTAACAATTTTATGGCGTATCAATACAGAGCCATGCACTGATAGCTATTCCTCTGTGAGGACTCCGCAAGATGATCAATTCGAGATGGTTCAACTAGTTACGAAAGCGTCAAATTTCCTCGCTTATTGTCTAGTTCTGGCCAGTGTAGAGATTTTATTTGTATGTATTGTATTTTCTGTAATTATTTTCCGCTCTCTGAACAACATCATACTTATTACTTTCCGCTGCCCAAATGGTAAGGAAAGTATTGTAATCGAGTCAAAAAACAAATTGGGTTTTCTTAGGATCTTAATGTTTTGAGGCCTAATGAATCTAAAATGCATAACTTTCCTTTCTACTTTGTGGAGCCAAGGAATGTAAAAACCTAATTTAGGCGCGTGGTCCGTGTGTGTGTCTGTGGTTCGATTTGCGTAAGAACGGCTGATCCGATTGAGCTCGTTCTTTTTTTGTTTTGTTCGTTATTTTTTGTAGACACCAAAATAAGGTTATGGACGATTTCGACCGATGGGAAGGGGGGTGGGGGACGAAAATGTACCAAAAACTAGGGTTTTTCGCATTTTTCTCGAAAACGGCTCTAACGGTTTTGATTAAACTTTCAAATTATCTTCTCTTAATCAATACCTAACTTTTCTTCTCCGTACATATCTCCATAAAAATACGGTGAACGGAGATATGGGCCCCTGAAGCAAAAATAGGTTTTTTACACTTTTTGGCAAAACGGCTTCAGCGATTTTCACCAAACTCACAGGATGTTATCAAATAGTTAATACCTACATATTGTTCTCAATAAATGTTCCTGTGACGGTCCATTGAACAGAGATAAAAATCAAAATGTGTCGAAAATAACGTTTTGCGAACATTTCCGTAAATTCCAGGGTAACTTTTTCACCAGATGTGATAAATCCTAATGGAGTGTCTTTTAGTCACCCATACCAACATTTCGTTCTCCATAACTATTTCTGTATATATATGTTGAACGGAGATATAAGCCAAGTTAACTCAGAAAAGAAGATTTGTCGAATATTAATTTATCGGTATTCCAATTTTCTCAAAAACGGCTCTAACGATTTCGATCAAACTTTCGGAGTACTCTCAGCTAACTAGTCCCTACATTTTGTTCTCCATAAATGTTCCTGTAAAAATGCGTTGAACGAAGATATAGCGCCCGCCTATGTAGGTGGTGTTCGAACTTAAAGGGGTGGCGGAAAGTTGTGTGTTGCTACGCACCAGATATTTATTTTTTGTAGACGTGAAAATAGGGCCATGTGCGATTTTCATCAATTGGACGGGCGGAACTAGGATTTTTCGAATGTTTCTCGAAAACGACCCTAACGATTTTGATTCGTCTTTAAAATTATTTTCTACTAATCAATACCTAACTTTTCTTCTCTATACATATCTCCATGAAAATATGAATGAAGCAAAAGTAGGTTTTGCACTTTTTGGCAAAACGGCTACAACGATTTTCACCAAACTCTCAGGATATTTTTGAATAGTTAATACCTATATATTGTTCTGAATAAATTTTTCCTCTGGCAGTCCATTGAACAGAGATAAAAATCAAAATGTGCCAAAAATAATGTTTTTTCGAACGTTTCCGTAAATTCCAGAGTAACTACTTTACCAGATGTAATCAATCTTCCAGAGTGCCTTCCAGCCGCCTATGCCCACATTTCGTTCTGTGTAATTATTTTTGTATATATCTGTTGAACGGAGCCAAGTTAACTCAGAAAAGGAGATTTGTCGAATATTAACGTATCGGTTTTCCTATTCTCTCATTAACGGCTCTAACGATTTCGATCAAACTTACAATAATAGTTACATTTCGATCTCAATAAATTTTCGTAGAAAAACGCGTTGAATGAAGATATAGCGCCCGTGTATGTAGCATGTCGAATTTACGTGAATTGCGGAAAGTTGTATGTTGCGCTACGCACCAGATATTTAATATTTGAATTGAGTGATGTACGTCGTAAATTGAGCTCTCCTACGGAATAAATGAATAGTTTAAGAGATTGAAAAGAATCTTTGGAAATATCAACAAAACCGATGGAAAATTTAAGTGTTGACGTTCGTGCTCGCGTAGTTGCTGATAAAGGAATGTTGCGAATAGTCGAATGATTCGATAATAGTACTCCGTTTATTTCAGACGCTGGACGAAGTAATTGCCTCCGCTCCTCACTCCGCCCGGAAGCTCAGTCCTCCATGTCTATCCCCCAGCTCCCTCGTTGGTAGAACGAGCTATAGCAAATATCACCAGCGTGATGGGTAGACGGGGGGGGGGGGAGTAAAAACCTTTGTGACCTCCATCGAACCAGCCGGAGCCGATCAATTCGATAACAACAGCTGACGAGAGCGGCTGTTCCCTTCCCTCCTTCATGCCCACTCTGGCAGACTCGGGGCTGTGCTCTCAAGGACACCTGTTCTGCCTATGGAGACGCCGCCGATCAAAACACAACTTGGATTTCCACTGTTGGGAACATGTTGAGCCTCAGATCTACGCTAGAATTACGTATTAGGTTAGAATGAATAATACATCAGCGTGCTTCATACTAGTTGTTCCTTGACCTACCCCCACTGACATGACGATGAGGTCTATCTGGTGTCCTCTTATTCACTCAAAATATTCCGCGTCAAGTCACCATCAGGGTGAACCGATAACCCGAGTTCAGACATCGCACGTATTAAGTTTGAGGTGAACCATCGCCCATATCAGACTCGTGAGTGGAACGCTAGGTTCTCCATGGGACAGTTAAGAGATTGCCTGGACCTTGAAGGTCCGTGAAAGCTAACGAGTCTGCCAGGACGACCTTCTTTGGGTAGACGACCTTCTTTTGAGGCTACTTCGATATGGTAATAACACAAGTCGGCGACGCTTTCGGGGGTGAGATTTGCAACGAGCGTTCTAAATTTAATTTATCTCTTTGAACAGCGAAGACTTATCGACTATGAATGAAATGGTCTCCGGTGTGACTTTTCGTTTTCGTGAATGGGACGTTTGAGGAAATCGCATGCTCGACGCCCCTGAAAATCTGAGGGGCACGAACGAGTTGTTTAAGAGCGGCTCAGGGTCAATCAGCATCACATCCCAAACCCTATTCTTTCGCCATAACCCAAAATAGCGTTCGATTGGTTCATATTTTGTATTACTATGTTACAGGGTACTCTCAGTTTGCGCTGTGCTGCTTTCTGGATATTGTGTGTGTGTGTTGTGTGTGTGGGGGGGGGGGGTTGACAATGCGTCATATGCCTCAATTACGGGGATCTTGCAACTGCGCCGAAACCTAGCACAACTACACTTCATAGCAACTGCGCCGGAAGTAGAGACAATAGCAAGTGCGCCGCAATACTTTACGGTTTCCATTTCCACTTTATACACTCAAAATTTTATTACGTTGATACAGTTTTTTGTCGCTTTTTTTCATAATGTCTGGCCACTGTTTGGAGGAATGATTTTCCATCAATCTTTCCTTCTCGATATTCAATTATTAGTTGCTGAATCATTTTCTTCTGTTTTTTGAACGCCCCTGTGTCCGGCTTGGGCACATTCGAGCCATTCATTATGAGGAAGGTGTCCGTTTGCATTCGTTTCAAGGCGTTGAGAAACACGAAAATGTTAGGATGAGGATGGGAAAACTGGCCATTGAATTTCGAGTGGAACGATTCACAACTGTTTGTGGGTTCTTTCCGAAGAAATTTCTGCTGCAGCCCATAACTCAGGAGGATACTTAGCTTGAACACCAACGTAGTTATCGATGATGTATTCCGCGTACTTTCCAACCCGTGTATCATCTGGCAACGACGTCATACAATGTTCCAAAAATGCAGCACCGACCTCACTTTGATCCAAGAACGGTAAACCGAAAACGAGACGAAGCCAATTTCGCATATCCCCCTTTGCTCTGTATGCTTTGGTTAGTCCGAGTGGATTTTCTTTCACCAAGATTGTGACAAATGGAATCGACATCCCACAATTCGGGAATCTGGGAAAGCATTTCTCACTGCGACGTGAATTCCTTCTTCAAAATCAGCCACCACACAATCCGGCTGCAGCCTCAATTGCAGCTCCTGGCATGTTTGTTGAGCAAGATTTAGCAACTTAGTGTAGGTTGCAGCTTTTTTATCGGGTAAAAGCGCAAAGACGAGTGGTATGTAGTGATTGTTTCTACAAACATGGATAGTGAACATCTGTGCAAAATGTTTGGCACAATATGAAGAAAGTTCCGTCCACAAATATAGTGGAAGATGTACAGAGTTCTTTCCAGTTCCTTTCAACCGAAAACGCGACTATTTTTGACGTTCTATCAAAAATTTGTAGGAATGATTCTTCTCCAATTTTCAGGAAGGTATCTGATTCACTCCGGTCAACCAAACAATCCATCACCTCATCAATACTTGATAGCAAACGACTGCTGTATGCTTTTCTCCGGGCTCTGTATGTATTCAGTTGAATATTACAAACTTGTTTTTTAGTAAGATGATGTTGAGCTCCATGTGATTCGACTTCTTCCCGAATAATTTTCATCGGTGCATCGTTGAGGTCGTCGGTCGCTTTCCTTTTCACTGAATTGGACATTCTTTCTTTCAATAACTGTTGTTCACCAACGGGCTCGTGGTTGTGGATATCCTCCTTTTTCACAATGTTTTTGTCGTCGTGAACGTACAATTTCGCGCAGTAAGACCGCTTACAACACCTCCACTTAACCGCGTCGAGTATCTGAACATAATCACTTTTGCGAAATTTATACCCGTCGAGAACTAAAAGGGGATTTCCGCGCTGAGACTGAATGAATTCCAGAGACATTGCAACACGTAACAACTGAACCTATGACACTACCGTGCCAATCACGAGGATATCGGGCCATCGCATTCACCGATAAGAAAAGAGCAGCGCAAATGCTAGAGTCCGTTTGGAGCGAGGAAAAATAAACAAGCGCAGTTGCTATACGACACCTCTTCCGGTCAACGCTGGTCGGCGCCTGCCATACGCCCTCAATTATGGCTGCTGAGGAAGGGTGTAGATCCACACCTAATTTCTTGGACGAAGGAGCAAGGAGATGCTGAGTAGCTTTTCGGTTTTGGGTGGGGGTGGGGGGGGGCACTGCTGTCCCCAGTAAGGGGTGCCCTGGCGGTGAGGTGGGGGCTCTCCCCTCTCCTCTGGCTACTGGTAGCTGATACCCTTCTTGAGCTGCTGGAGGAGGAGGGTACAAGGTAATAGAATAGGCGGATGATCTGAAAATTATAGTATGGGTAAACTCGCGAGTGCACTGAATACCCTACAGTGATGGTGTAATGCGCAAGGACTGTTTGTCAATACAGACAAAACGAGCCTGGTACCATTCACTAGAAGGCGCAGCCTTGCGCTGTTGGAACTCAGGCTGAGTAGTAAGGTCCAGCATGACATCAAGTACCTGGGGGTTTTCTTTGATAAGAAGTTCACTTGGGCCACATACGTGAAAAATGCCATACAGCGGGTGTCGGTGGTGATGTGGGCAGCTCAGAAAATGATGGGGAAGACATGGGGTCTAAGGCCTGGGGTGACCCGGCGGTTGTATTCTGCGGTTGTTAGGCCTGTAGTCACCTATGGAAGTCCTGGTCTGGTGGACTAGGGTGGAAAATAAGATGGTGCAGATGTGGTTGAATAAACTGCAACGTAGGGCGGGTCTGGCTGTTACAGGCTGTATGAGAACATGCCCTACAGCTGCACTGGAGGTATTGTTAGATTTAGCTCTACTCCACATACATGTTAAAAAAATGGGGTTCCTCCAGGCTGTGCGCATGTTGGAGTTGGGTCTGATCATGCGTGGGAGGAGGAGTTCCTGCCACTTGATCCTTGGCAAGGTGAAGGTGGAGTGGCCCACGTTGCATGTGGTAGACTCAATGCCTGCGAGGTTCAACTTTGCGCTACTCTTTCGGATACTCATTCATGAGCGATCCAGTTTGAAGGGGGAGTTCCCGCTTTTGAAGCTGAGGCCCTGGTACAGTACACTGATGGCTCGGTGCAGGGTGGACTTGCAGGGGCAGGTATTTTTTGGCTGAAAATTAGAGCAGCAATCCCATTGGTGTTCCAGGCAGAGCTGGCTGCTGTAGCGGGGACTGAAGCGGCAGAAGATCTACATCATGGTGGGCAGTCAGGCCACTCTCACGGCTTCATCTTCATATTGTCTTATGTCGTGGCCAGTGTGGGAGTATCTGACGGACTGAAGGCCCTGGCTGTGGACAACAGCACAACACTGTGTTGGGTGCCCGGGGGCATGAGGGTATAGAGGGAAACGAACGGGCCGGCAAAGAAGGGATTGGCGCAGATTCCGGTCAGCCTCGAGCCCTTTGTTGGGACAACCTGGAGCCACCTATGTAGGGAGGATAGGTGCAGGGTTGCCCATTGGCAGGCCCATTAGACAGTTAAAACTCTTCATCCTACTCTCCAGAGGGAGGGCCAAGGAGGTGCTTGCACTGGGGAGGAAGGATATGTGGATCATATGTGGCCAGATTACAGGTCACTGCCGTTGAGGTACCACCTTGCTAGCATTGGTGGTAATACGATATACTCGTTACAAGAGTACAGTTGAATAATGGTGGTTCAATTACAAACTAACAACCCACGAAACTATGAAATTCGAAGTATAGTCGTCTCTATAATTGAATATTTCCCAGTGCTCTCCTAATAATTTCCGACCAGTTGAAACGAACCTTTAAAAAAACGGTTTCTCTTGAACAACATGGGTGGTATTTCTTATTCACTCCATCGTCGAATAATATTATAAAGTTGTAGCATTTAACGCGGATATATCGGCTGCAATGCAGAAAACGATAACTCATGCGCAAAAGCACTACCGAGGCCCATTCCATTCGATTCTGCGTCGAAAAATACTTGTAAAGGATACGAAACATGATCTGACTATAACGGAACAACGAAAATTGACAATATCTTGGCGGCACTAGGCAATTAGCACGACGTGACGAGTCGAACCCACGAGTGGTTCGAGTGAGATGGGAGTCAGTGAGAGGAAATGAACGCGGCAGGGTGGAAACGATAACTTTCGCTACGTTGTTCCTCGAATTCCTTCAAGTAGTAGAGTTCGCCTATATTTAATCACTATATTCACTGTTATTTCACTATTTTACGTCTTGACACAGTCCTACACGTGTCATACTCATCCTATTCGACTCAGCATCAAAAAATCTCGGAAACGATACCAATCAAGACGAAAATGCAATAAAATTGCCATAATTACGCTATATTAGTAAACCGTTGGACCACCCTCGATTTTTTAATTTTTTTTTGAACGCCGGTACGGCTGCAAATGATTACAAAACGGTTTATTATTGTCTTGAACAGTGTGACTAATCTTAACAACCTGACAACCGAAAACGAAAAGTGATAGTTTCTAGGCGAAACTAGGCAACTGGCACGATCGAATCGAACTGACGGGTGGTTGAAGTGAGATGGGAGGTAGCGCAGGAAATGAGCGCACGCCGTGGAGAAACGTTGACTTCCGCTACATTGTCTCTTTAGTTCCTCTAAGTAGTAGGAATAGCCTCACCATTTTTACTGTGATTTCCCTTTAAACGCAGCCCTACACCTCTAGGACCCGTCCTGTTCGACTCAGAATCGAAAAATACCTGAAAAGCGAAACCAAACCCGACGTAACTGCAGTGAAACTGTCAAAGTGAGTCAAACTGTTGTTCTGAGTAATTTTTTTAACCATTTTTCGCCCATAATAACCACGGGTGTCGTTCGTTCGGATGGCCCAGTAGACTGGCATAACTAGATCCCTACTGAGCACTCCAGAAAGCAAACGTCATTCTCAGTGGCTAGACAAAGGTACAATGTAGAGACCCAGACCCAGGCAACCGAAAGCCTAAGTTTACTCCCACGCGTTTTTTTTTGTTTTTTTTTTTTAACCTGTAGGCGTGTGGGACACGTCCCTTTGTCACTGCGGCCGCTTTTTATGTGGGCCTATTGTGACGCTGGCCCTTTCTTAGTAGAAGGCGTCGTACATACCCGCCCCTCTTAGGAAGCCGAGTATGTCCTTCACCGCAGAGTCCGCTACGGTTTGGGGTTCAGTGGTCCCCTGTTCGAAGTATTCAAAGCGTTTTGCTGCCAAGGCAGGGCATTCACATAGGATATGCTCTGCTGTCTCATCCTCCTCGCCGCAGAGTCTGCATTCCACCGCCTCTGAGATGCCCATCTTGTTGAGGTGATATCTGAGTGGGCAGTGCGCGGTGAGGAAGCTTATCAGTACTCTCAGATCTTGTCTAGAGAGTGTCAGCATCGCCTTCGCCCTTTGACAGGAAGGCGTGACAAGCCTTTTCGCCTGTCGTAGTCATGGCTGGCGATGCCAATGGGCGCAATTTTCCTGTATTTCCCATCGAGCAACCAGACGGTTTAGGTGACTTTTCGTCAGACCCACGGCAGCCGAAAATTCTTCTGCTCTGGCATGACGTCAGTAGCAAGGACTGCTGCCTCTTCTATCTTAAACTGTCTGGTTATTCTGTGGAGGCTCGCCTTAGCCCTGGTGGAAATTTTACCTGTCTGCAAAAGCCTTGCCGCCCCCAGGTAAGCGGTCCTCTGGATGTGTATATGTAGAGGTGAGATGTTCAGAAGGACCTCCATTGCAGCAGTAGGGCATGTACCCATGGCCCCTGTGATAGCAAGACACGCCTGCCGCTGCAGTTGTTGGAGTTTTCCGTGGAGGCATACGTAACGCGGGGCCTTATTACCCCCTTAAAGAGCCACTCCATCATTTTTGGAGTTATGCCCCACGATTTGCTGCACAGCCTCCTACACGCCCAACGGGCTGTAGTTGCCTTGTGCAGCGCATATCTCACATGCGAATTCCATGTGAGCTGCTTGTCCAGTATCACCCCGAGGTATTTCACCTCCTTCATTATCTGGAGCCTTGCTCCTTGCATTGTGGGTGGTACTATATCAAGGTTTCTTCGTCTAGTGAAGGAAACCGTGGTGGTCTTGGCCGGATTTATAAAAAGTCCTTCCTTGGCGCACCATCTTTGGATGATATCTATAGCTCCTTGCATCCTTTCAGACACCGTGGAGGCAAATTTGCCTCTTACCAGAACTGCAAGGTCATCCGCGTTTGCGACCACTTCGTAGCCTTCAAGCTGCAGTGTTTCCAGCAGCTCGTCGGCCACACTCCCACGCGTTGCCAAGAGACTGCGGGACACAAGAGGGTGGTTGCACTTTGAGCATCTTCTTGGTTTAGCTGTCAAACATGCCAGACATCCAGAGAAAGATCGAGGTTGCAGATTGTAGGTGAACGTGTAAGGATTTTCATCAAGTACAGTTGCAAATACCACACCGCTATCCAAAGGCAGTTAGTTATTGATCGACGAGAAAGCGGGCGTTATGAGACGTTATACATTTAGTACTAAGGGCTGATTGCGCACGGGGCACAAGATGAACACCTAAATTAAAGGGATAGACTTACACGTTCTATTTTATTAGCAAGTCTTAGAAGACTCCGCATTTTTGTCGTCATTTCTCAACTACTTTTCCGTCTAATTCGATTCGTTTACACAACTATCCGCTATTTACTCAGTTCCCCTACACTTTTTGCTCATCGACAGATGAGTTGATTATTCAAATATTTGTACCAAATTACAGAACCATTTTTTATGTGCGTCAATGTTCCGAGTATGAGTTTCAATGTTCTGAAAAGCGGTGTCTTGACACTCTTCACTCTCGTGTTGTGCTGCTCCTGGTTCAGCAGACTCGATCATCATCCGGCTCATCTCTGCCATGACGAATTGAGGGTGGCCTCACTTAGGCTGGGGAAATTGACAATTGCGCAGTCCTGAGGAATGGTAGTCGCTAAGCAAGATGTATTAAGTAATAAAAACCACTTTATTGATGACAGTACTCCGGCCAGAGAAACAAACTTTTGCTGTGGTATAGGATTGCGAACAGTTTGCGCTTTCAGACGTGCGCTCTAAACGCCCCAAACTGGTGAGGATCGGGTGAGGTAAAAATACTTCTCGCTATGGTGACGCCTGAACGATCGACCGAGTATTGGGATTTCCCAGTTATGGGTCCGCCTGTCTCTTCTGGGCCCATCTCCTTCCTGCCTCCTCCTGAGAGTCGTGGCTCTCTTCATTTTCTTTCTCAGCGCTCCAGCCATCCTTTTTCTGTTGTAGAAGATACATGGATGGGCGTCTTTGGATTTTTGTTGTTCTTCTCTTAGGATGGATAGTCTGCTACTTGTGGCCTCATGAATTTTCTCCTGAGTATTGTGAACTACCCCAGAACCGATTAGCACATTGCGTTGCCCTCACAACTCGCAGCTCTTCTTTCTTGTCCTCTTCACACAAGAACACTCTGTCCCACCATTCCCATACATCCTCTCTAACTGCTGGGAACGATGGGAGGTTCAGGAGTGGTCTTTCCTCCGCATAGTCATTCTTCATTACTGCGAGATACTGGCCATGGACCAGCAAAATACATCCTCTTCTGGCTGAACACAGCCTGGGCTGATTGAGGAATGCATCTTCGGTTCTCATCGAAATTCAACATGATGTGATGGAAGCATCATCCACAGCTTCCCTGTTTGGCCAATCCCGTGAAAGGACCTGAATGTTCCATGTCCCGCAAGGAACTAAGTAAGGTTGCAATCCGCTTCACTGTGGCGCTGTTTGAGCTGTGGACCAAGGGCTGGAATCAGCTACCAGGTCCACTGCCCCTTCTCCCGTCTGGTAGCCAATCTCCGTTGCCTTGATGGGTACAACTCTTCCTGCTCGGCCGTCGGAATGTGGATTGGGATAACACCCGCTACCACCTGCCTCTAGAGAAACCATGCTGGGCAGAAACCTCCTCTGCACTGCTGCCATTGGCTTTCTCAGTGCATCAACTCAAACATAAGAGAATGGAGAGTACAACGCTGCCCGTGGCCCTCTGGCGACTTTGGGTTTCGCGAAGAGAGCTTTCTGTGTTTAGTATGATTTGCATGCTAATTTCATCTGTCAGTATGTGCCGTGTTAGCTTGCGCATTTCCTTAGATCTTTCAGAAACGAGAGTATATTTGCGATACATTGACATTTCCACGTTGATGTTCTCAACCTAATTCCTCATGAATTCGCTGTTGACTACGCAATCGAAGGAAGGCCTTACGTAGGTCTCGCTAAGCCAATAGTGCGAGAAATATTTCCTTCTTTGGTGTCCCCTTCCTCCGCAACGCCTGTCGATATTATTTGTCGCTATTAATAGATCCAATGGAGCACGTTATTTGTAGCGCTCCCTTGACAGCCGGCTGCTTACTCTCTTCAATTCCTTCAATTTCTAGTCAATCCCTCTCTAATCTTCCAAATCCTGGCGGTTTGCCAACATTTTTTTTTTTTCCTCGTCTCATTTCTTGTCCTGCCAACACGAATTAAATTTTTTTTCCGCTGCTAAACAGAGTCCTCGACGAGGAACGCAAAATCGGAGCTCGGCGAAAAATACAGGCGGAGAGCCTTGAGAAGTCGTCGCCAGGGGAGAAAAAAAAAATTGGGACCTCCGCATAGTTCGGTGAAGCGATTTTGAAACCGCTCGGAGGCGCAGCCAGAAAACGGGTTCCCAAAAAACGAGCTCAACTCGTTTCTGTGTTCTTTTTGAGACGTCCAGTTTTTTGTTTTGTCCACTTTGAGGAACCAGTTTTCGACGTTACTGCACACCGCGGAATCGGTTGTTATAAATAGAAAGAGGGTCGTTTTCCAAATTCTATCGAAAAGGCGTAAGTTTTCGAAGAAAGAAGAAGAGCTTTCCGAGGGAATGCGTCAAAATGAAAAAACTGAAGATTATAGATAAGAATTAATATGTTTTGAACAGCTCCTCCTGCCTGTAACTAAACTGAACGGAGCGTGAAAGATAACTTTAATGCCTTGAATGACTAGACGTTGTCTGCCAAGTGCGTCAGGGAAAACTCTTCATTGGTAATTATTATAATATTAATATAATTATTATACTTATTATAATCTTCATTGGTGTTAGTTGAATGTTAAAGAAAATTGGTATTGTAGTGCAATCTAATACCTAAAGGGTGAGTGTTTAAAAACGCTCTTGACATACATGGGGCTCACTCCAGAAATTCCTGAATTTCAACTATCGCCGTTTCGCTCACTACCAGTTCTAATAGTTATTACCCAATAACTCTACAAAAGTAATTACGATCCTTCTTCAAAAAATTTGTGTTTACAGCCTCATTAATTATCTGTGTACCAATTTCTCAATAATGGTCCTGCAATGAGTACGAGCAGCACAATAAATTCCAGATCTGGTAGGCGCTACCGCTTCTTGCTGCTGTGACGTGTTGTTTGATCAAGTTCAAAGGAACTGAGTGATAAATGAATTGATTCAATAGAATTAGCCATTTACAAAGTGAATTGACGTAGAGCTAAGGAAAGTTGTGTGTTGCAACGCACCAGATATTTTCTGATAGTCCCCTGAATGTTTAGTAAAACCCCAGTTCTCTGCTCTCTCTCTGAAGTACGGACTAAGAAAATAGCGGCTCATCAAAATTGTCAAATTTTGACTTATTATTAGACATCCGAAATTTGTATGGTGGACTCTGCCACAATAGTTTTGTGGATTTCGACTTGCAGACGAAATCAAAATTTGACGTAATTTTGGTCAAAAAAGGACCTACGGCGTTGAAACTTGAAATTTATGTTACGAACAGGTGAAGTGGAGTACTCTAAAAATTACCTTGTCTGCTTTCCTCATTTTGAGGACTGTTTCGAGCAGATGAAATCCAAATTTGATGAATTTGATGGCTCAAAAATTGACTTATTAGTTGGTACTTGCAAACGACGTAAAATTCGACGAATTTTGATTGACTCTGCAGTTTAATGGTCAAGCATGGGAGGTAGCAGAGGTGTGAATTGAGAAAGTACAAGCCAATTCCTCAAAACGGTAAATAGTGTAACTATCAACTAATAAGTCAAATTTTGACTTTCGATGAGCCGCCATTTTCTTATTCCATACTTCAGAGAGAGCGGAGAACTGGGGTTTTACCAAACATTGAGGGAACTATCATAAATAGTAACCAACTTTCAACTCAACGGTCAACGTTTTTAGCCCTCAGCTCCTGGACTATACCTATTGCATACCTTCACAAACGTCGCCAAACAACCTTTGAGTATTACTAGAGACGTAGGGGCTCTTTAATTTTGCGCTAGACGCCACGGAAACCAGAATACGACGATAGGCTTCTGCTACCAGAGGTGGGGACCTGTACAGCGCTCACCAGCACTTGGTACCATCTGTTATCTTCTTTCATTCAGTGGATTGGCGTCATTATTGAACCGGGAGTGTTGAACTCCATCGAATGTGAGACTCTGTAAGGAGGCTTAGTGATTGAAGGTTCACAAACGTGTTCAATTGCGTCTGAACAATACCGTTTTAGTCCAGAAGGGTGAATCAACTTCGCAAAGCAAAAAATTGTGCTTCCCAGTAGTCGGGAACAGAACTCATTGTTTCAGGCCTTCCCTGAACACTGAGTCCACCTTTCTGACGCACAGCCCTTTTGTTTGGTAGCTGTAGGAAAGTTCAGCTCTTCAGTCATTTCCAAGTGGCAACAGATTTCCCCTTTTCTGGACTTCCCACACGTCCCAAATCTACACAACGCACAGCTCTTTCCAACACTTAGTCATGTATCAGCTCTCACGATCGACACCCATCTCTCAACTCTAGCAATTGACATTCATCTATCAACTATCGTGCTGACTCTCACCACCAGTTCTAAGATCCAAGTGGCTGTGTAATGAAAGCTCTATTGTTTTAAGCAAGTGTATCAACACAATCCTATATCTCGTTCAATTCGTCTATTACTCACTCTAGATTTTCCGTCCCCTAATTACAGTCTCCCTGCTGTTCGCACATCTCCCAAGGGCCCATGCCTAGAGGGAACTGTGAACTTCATATTCTCCCTTCTGTCCTAAGTGGAGGGAACTCAATTGACACAACTGACTGAATATTCTTAATTATAAGGAGCTGCCAATATCACAGCCTCAATGCTCTGGTCACGATGATCTCAGAAATCTCGAATATTTTCATCTGATTGATTTAAAATTTCAACAAAAGGTAGTTTGGGCAGTTTTGGTTTATTATTCATTTTGACGGTCTGGATACACTTTTTACACCTCCTCCCTCCAAATGTTACTCTTTAAATTTCAAGGCAGGAAAACACCTAATCTGCCTTGTTCGTTTGCTGTCCAGGCCACAGAATGCGTTTAACGTGGTCTAAAAAATCCTTTCGCTCAAAAATTCAATTTGGGATCTAGTTGTGCCTGTCTGCCGGGCCAGGCGAGCGGACGATACCCGTGATTGGTATGGGCAAAAAATGGTTTAAAAAAATTACGTAAAACGACAGTTTGACTTATTTTGACAATTTCATAGCAGTTACGTCGGGTTTGGTATCGCTTTGGTATTTTTCGAATTTTAGTTGAATAGAACGGGTCTTAGAGGTGTAGGACTGCGTTTAAAGGGAAATCACAGTAAATATAGTGAGGCGATTTCTGCTGCTTAGAGGAACTCAATGTAGCGGAATGTTTCCCCACGGCCTGCGCTCATTTCTTGCCCTGCCTCCTATCCCACTTCAACCACCCGTCCCGTCGTGCCAATTGCCTAGATTCTCCTAGAAACTATCACTTTTCGTTGTGTCGCATCGTTTACTAGTATTTTTCGATGCTGAATGGATTGGGATGGGTCTCGGAGGTTCAAGACCTGCGTCACGCTGTGCAAGACAATAATAAACCGTCGTGTAACCATTTGCAGCGCTTTTCGTACATAAATCTTGCTCATATGACCGTACAATCGTTCTCAAACAAATCAAAGGTGGTGGTGCAATAAGTTACAGAGTTTTTGCCAAGGAAAGTATGGCTCTACGAAGGTGAATGGATTTTTTGCCGCCTGATAGTTTTGTGGATCATGTTACTTTTCAGGTGAAATTATATGGAAATCACTGTGGAATAGCGACAACATTAGCGTGATAACTTGAATTGTGTGTGTTGTTCTGATTTAATTAATAACCTGCTATTATGTAGGCAGTTTGTTGGGCTCGAATTTGTTTAGAACGTTGCCCGTGCGAGAAAATAGGAATAAACGTAACTAAAACCTACTTTATCCAGGAGACAAGAAGACGATACACCAGCATGCCACGTAAGAAGGCTTGTCAATGTTAGATACCTGTCGCCCCAGATAAAAATCGTACGATTAATTCCTTAACTCTGATCAACTTTCGCCTTCGTCCTCACAGAGTGGCAATCACCACACTTTCCTAACATCTTAGTAGGAGCCTAAAGTACACAAATCTAAATGTTTTGTTTATGTATTGAAAAAAAATGGTTTAAACGTCGATTGAAAATTGCTGGAAAATCGGTAAACGAAAACATCTCCGGCGTTACATTTTCGAGTTTATGTAGTAAAGTAAAGACATAAAATGTCAATAGATTTTTGACGATTTATGCTGCTCTCGGCATTTTTTGAGAATTCATTATTGCCGTTCCAGTTGCTTGGAAGTGTTCACACCAAAGTTTGGCCGTTTGGGTTGACTTTTTTTATGATGTCATTCACGATGGTCTCTAAACTGATACGGGCCACCCGTTTTCTTTCAGTCTTTTTCACGATCTCACTCACATAGACCGTTTTGTCGAATGGCGTTTTTGCGTTTAGAAGAGTTCGAAACGTCAAGACACGAAGAACCCGGCAAAAACGTAATAATAGTTCATCTCGGGTGTATTGAAAGTCGGTTGGGATCCGAGGCCAAAGGAGGTCATAGAATCCGCAACGTTTGAAATTCGTCGTCGAATCTTTGTTGTCGAAGGAGCGGGATTAAAACACGGTTCAGTTACGTCAGAGCATCCGGAAATCCATGGTTATTCAGAGAGCTGGGGAAGTTCCACCGGCTGATCTCAACAACAGGAGCAGAGGCTTTGTAACGGTACGAGGAGGGCGGCGAAGGAACGGCCTGGAGGGTGAGACACATTGAACTGCCTAAACAGGCGGATGGAGAGGACAAAAAAAGTGGTGTGTTTAGTGACGGGTGGTAGGAGGGGGGAGGAGGGCTAGCAGCGGCGGGACAGAACAAAAGAAGATCTTTTGGGCTCGTCAGATGGGAAGGTTTCCCATGCGAAATATAATACCGCGCCACTGTGGAGTTGAGGAGGGATGTGTTGCTAGGCGGGAAGAACCCGAGGGGCAGATGTGCGCGTATGCGAGATGAGGTGACGTCACGGAGTGTAGAGTAGTTAGAGGGTTGGGGTTGGTAGCGGCGGAGAGGTGTTTCCATTCAACCCTGAGAGGACACGAAAACACGCAGGAGGGCCAGATTCTCCTCCCTCAGTTACTACGCATTTAGTTGCATGGTACATAAATTAGGGTAACGCAATCATCTCGTCGAACTCCCCCTTTTGACGCGGAATAACGCAATACTTGAGAGGCTCAAGTACCATGTTCAAGGACATCCAGCTGCCTAACTTAACATTTATTGTGCATTACTTTCCACCAGATTTGTCACTCTTCATCTCCTTAAGAGTCAATGACGAACTTCACTACCGCCGTTTTTAAACCACCCCAATATATAATGGGACAGAAAAGAAGTTGTTTTTGAGATTTATTTAAATCCTAACGTTTCACAGTTTTCCACGGCCAAAATGCCAGTGCTCAATTTTCCTCGTTCTCACGAACATCGAATGATGTATCGCACTACCACTGATGATAGAAACTCTTCGTGAGCACTGGGGTAGGATATGGACAGTGAACTGTATTGTTTGTCAGGGGCAATAGGCCTTTGAGAGGACAGTAAAAGTAAAATAATAAAACCTCCAACCTGCTTTGCTCCTAACTATATTTACATAAATAAATTCGCTTTCTAGTAAAATAAAATTGCAAATAAAACGAAAGAAAATGAATATAATCGTCCGACCTTCTGAAGGAGGAATTGTGGCGTCCGCGGCTGTATATGAGGCCCACCTTTCGTTGGCTATAAAATGCGTAGATCTTGTGGTAGAACTTAATTTTTCGGCATTGTGTTCGCTTGAGAGCTCCAGCAAGGAACGTATAGTCGTACGTTGTAATATACGTCGAACAGCCTGCTAGGAGAATTTCAAGCCGTAGAAATAAAAGAAAAGCTCACATCGCGTCGCATGGGCAGATGAAAATCGAGGAATGGCGGCTGTGGTAGACTTCTGGTCGCGGCTAACTAGTTTTTTATCACACCTCTTTCAGTATAACTTAACAATATTTACTTTATAGATTAAAAAAAGAAAATATATTTGACCAAATAAATAAATATCCCTGGTTTATATAGGCAGGAGCAGGAACTTATGTCCTACCATGAGTGCCTAAACGTGTATGGAATGAAAAAAATTGGGTAAGGCTTACGATTGAGCTCTGCAATAGAACGAGACGCAGAATAGTGCGAACGATAGGTGTGGCGCGGGGAAATGGGAACTTGGGGAAAAAATGGATCGTAAATTCCGGGGAATAATGCACCGACGAAATGGCACAAAGAAAATGAGTGCGACAATATTTGCGGTTTAACTGCGGTTACACGAAACACAACGAAGGAATACTGCTTTCAGCTCGAGAGTATTAACTGAGGGGAGGTAGCACAATAAAATATCTGGTGCGTTGCAACACACAACTTTCCTTAGCTCTACAACAATTCACTTAGTACATGGCTAAGTCTATTTAATCAATTCATTTATCACTCTGTTCCTTTGAACTTGGTCAAACAACACGTCGGTACCGCCTACAGTTTTGGTAATTTATTGTGCTGCTCGTACTCATTTCAGGACCATGATTGAGCAATTGGTACACAGATGATTAATGAGGCTGTAGAAGGATAGTAATCACTTCTGCAGAGTTATTGGGTATTAACTGTTAGAACTGGTAGTAAGCGAAACAGCGGTAGTTGAAATTCAGGAATTTCTGGAGTGAGCCCCATCTATCTTATGAGCGGTTTAAACACCTCACCCTCTGAGTATTGGATTGGAATATAATACCAATTTTCTTTAACATTCTACTAACATTCCAGCGGAGTTTATAAGAAAAAAACCGCGCTAAAAACGCTTTTCGTCGAAAATTTTGATAATTTATTGTGCTGCTCTCGTCATTTTCCTACAAATGGGAATTTTATGGTATAATTGTCTTATCAAAAGATATCAATATAAAAAATTTAATCAAAATCGTTAGAGCCGTTTTGGAGAAAAAATTTGGTGTTTTAATCACTATGCTAACTATAGTTAACTTTCGGTGGATTTTGTTCATACCCTTGTTTTTGAGTCCCATAGTAACCTGTAGGCTGGAGATCAAATTTGAGGTGATTTGGCTCGGTAGTTTTCTCTAAAAACCTCTCTAAAATCGATTACGTCGAAAGTTTTGGTAATTTATTGTGCTGCTCTCGTCATTTTCCCATAAATGGAAATTTTATGGTATAGTTGCCTTATTGGGAGCTGTCAATATAACAAATTTAATCAAAATCGTTAGAGCCGTTTTTGAGAAAAAAAATATTTGGTGTTTTGATCACTATGATAACTATAGTTAACTTTCGGTGGATTTTGCTCATACCCTTATTTTGGCGTCCCATGGTAACCAGCGGGCGAGATATGAAGTTTGAGTGGATTTGATTCGGTGGTTTTTTCTAAAAATCGTTCACAGACACACTTTAGTGACACACACAGACTATTTTCCGAAATAGTGTTTTTCGGACTCAGGAGGGTCTGAAACGTAATGATCTGAAGAAAACTCAAAAAATTTTTTTAAGGACGTTTCCGTATTCTAGTTAACAAAATTAGTCAGAGACGACAGGGTTTGACTCCCAGGATTTCGTAGGTTGTTCCTAATTATTAAGTAATCATAACTTCCAACGCACAAGGAACTTATTGGGCTACCAAAATACCCCAGTGTAATATGAGCGGTATGATGTGCCCCCTTCGTGTTAATCTTGCAGCGTGCTTCCATTCCTATACATTCTCCCATACTGCTCGGCAGCTTGGGAGGTTCAGGTCCTTTCTCCATGCGAAATAGTGGCCCTGGGTCAGCAGGCTGCATCCTCCTCCGACTGAGCACTGCTCCAGTTTTTAACAGAACTAAACAAGGTGCGGACGAATGACTCCGGTGTGAACCAGTCGATTGTGTCCTCCATGAAAACATGGCACGTATGGAAGCAGCCTTATCAATCTGGTGCCAGTACGCCCTAAATGCTCCACGTCCCATCAAGAACTTGGTAAAGTACAATCATAAGAGCCGCAGCCATTCTTTGCTTTCCGCTCGGCTGCCAGAAGGTGGATGAGTATAACACCTGCTACTATCAACACTACCTCTTGAGAAACTGTGCGTTTTGAGCAAGCAATGTAGAGGGCGCATCGCTGCCATTCATTTACTGTGTGTTACACACACCTCAGCCCCATGTAAGACGATAGAGTGCACAAAAATCTCGTAAGGTCTCGCGTGTTGGCCATCAGACGGGAAGGAGCTGTTGTTGCTGTGGCAGCTTTACCGGGGGAGTAAACATTGCAATTCTAATGTTATCTATGTCTACAGCACGAGCTTCCAGAGACTACCTGACCTAGCCAGGATCACTGCAGACTGGTCCGGGATCGCGACTTGGAATGTCAGCTCTCAGTCCTCACACAGTGCCGCCCTCTATTCATATTCCACCACAAACTCATCCTGCAATCCTAAAAGGTCGCAAGTTGGAAGTTTAATACCGGTTTTAAAATAACTAGCAACTACAAAAAGTCCCGGAGTTCAAACTATTGTCGTCTCTTCCTTTCCAGTCTCTTTTGACGTAGACGTACACTGACGGTAAATTATATACTTGTCCTCAGAGACAATTACAAGGAATTGATCTCGGTACTCGTGTAACTTCATCTCGTTCTTGGATTGAATTACCAGTTATTCTTCGTTCTGCTCCGTTTTATGTATCTTATTGTCCGTCGACGTTACGTGTCGTGCACGTCGGAAAAATGATACTTCGTAGTATCTAATTTCTATTATAACCTTCGGTGTGGTCCGTGACGGCGACAACTTGCGGTTTTCCATTTTACTTTCCTTCTCTTTGCTCATTAATTGTGTCATTTGTGAACGCTTCGATTAATTATTAATAAATATAACGGGAATTATACATTTGACGTCGATAAATTGAATATTGAATTAATTAATGAGTAGACATTAATGTAAAAAATATCTAGCGCGACGCATCACACAACTTTCTTTAGCTCTACGTAAAATCGTTGTTTTTCATGGCTTTTGATATTAATGCAATTTATTTTTCACTCGGTTCATTTGAACTTGATCGAACGTAGCTTCACATTTTACGCTTAAAGGTCCGGAATTGTTATGGCGCTGCTACTCACGCCTCGAACATTATTGAGCAATTAACACGCAGAGACATAATGAGACTATAACCACGATTTTTTGATATTTTATGTCTTTACTTTGCTGCATAAACTTGAAAAACGTTACGCGGGGTGTAACGGAGAAGCGTCACGAAATTTGTGTTGGGTTAAGTGGATGGTAACGTCTGTTACCAAATCTAACGCTTGGTAACATCACAGTTTTAATAACCTCAGTGACTAAGTGATGATGTCAATTGCAATTGACGCGGCCATTATATCGAAACCATCAACGAGCACAATCAAACGTAGTTATCATTGCATAAAAACAAAAATAAAAGACATAAAATGTCCCTAGTGGTTGCGTACTTGTACGAAAGCTGTACCCACCGTTTGTGTAAAGGTTTCTTTCGCGGCCGCTAGCCTCAACGTGAAACGCTACGACACTCCACCGTTTGAGCAACAAAATCGCTCTCGCAAGGAGGTACACTTTCGGGGGCTCTCAGAAGCTCAGGTGGTGTTTATGATAGCTTTCACGATCTCAGGATCTCGGATATGGTTATAACCGTTTAAAACAGAAAGCGCACACATTCTTAACCAGATTCTTCATATAGTTTTAAAGAAAAAGACATAAAATGTCCCTCGTGGTTGCGTACTTGTACTTTTCGCAGCCTTTCTGCTATAATTCCAAAACGGTGGGATCTCCCAACTTTTCTCAGTGGGTAGCCTGTAACTTCTATACTCATGAACGTTTCCAAAACGCCTCGTAGATTACCCCTGCAATAATCCCTGAATGAAGAACGTAACATAAATGGGAGCTACCCAATAAATCACGGAACCTTGAGCGCTACAAGTTGATATGTGGAATGTTGAACCAAGTTCTACCAAATTTATATACTGAATGAAAAACTTGCTCAGTTGCTAGATCCATGCCTTATGGGCTTTATTACATTAATTAAAACAGTAACATTAGCGCATTTAAAATGAAAAAAAATCGGTTTTCGTCGAAATGTTGGGTACTGCTGTTGTCATTTTTATTCTCTGAGAATTTTAGAGGTATTGTTGTGTAATTTGGAGCGTTAAGCTGCCGGTGGCTGAAGAAGTAACTCGCACCATCCTCTTAAAGGGAACTGTAATTAACTAACCGTCAATACGCTTTGGCAGCCACAAGCTCCTTGAAAAGCAAGTTTCAGCCAAGAGCTCGAGTTCCTCCAAGGCACTGCTCTCGCAAGATTCGCCTCATTACACGCAATTAGCAAGGTCACTTGGTGTTTATGTGTGTGTGCGTGTGTTACTGTAACCCAGAGTGCTCCTGTGGATCACCAATGCCTAGATAAATGGCAAGCAAGATGGACATCCTCGTTTAAGGGACGTTTAAGCTTTTTACTTTCCTTGGCTCTAAAAAGTAGAAAGGAAAGTTATGTAATCGGCTGAAGAAAAAAAAATTTGAGTTTTCTTCAGATCTTTACATTTCAGACCCTCCTGAGTCCGAAAAACACAATTTGGGATAATGGTCTGTGTGTTTGAACGATTTTTAGAGAAAATCACCGTACCAAATCAGCACAAACTTGATATCTCGCCCGCAGGTTACCGTGGGACGCCAAAATAAGGGTATGAACAAAATCCACCGAAATTTAACTATAGTTATCACAGTGAACAAAACACCAAGTTTTTTTTTTCTCAAAAATGGCTCAAACGATTTTGATTACAGTTTTTATATTGATAACTCTCAATAAGGCAACAATTCCATAAAATTCCCATTCGTGGAAAAATGACGAGAGCAGCACAATAAATTATCAAAATTTTCGACGAAAAGCGTTTTTAGCGCAGTTTTTTCAATATAAACTCCGCTGGAATGTTTGTAGAATGTTAAAAAAAAATTGGTATTGTAGCCCAATCCAATACCCAAAGGGTGAGTGTTTAAAAACGCTCATGAGATACATGGGGGTCACTCCAGAAATTCCTGAATTTCAATTACTGCCGTTTCGCTTAACACCAGTTCTAAACGTTTTTACCCAATAACTCTGCAAAGGTAATTACTATCCTTCTTCAAAAAATTTGTGTTTACAGCCTCATTAATTATCTGTGTACCAATTGCTCAATAATGGACCTGCAATGCGTACGAGCAGCACAATAAAATCTGGAACTGTAAGCGCTACCGCTTCCTGCTGCCGTAAAGCGTTGTTTGAGAAAGTTCAAATTAACTGAGTGATAAATGACTTGATTAAATAGAATTAGCCATGTGCAATGTGAATCGTTGTAGAGCTAAGGAAAGTTGTGTGTTGCAGCGCACCAGTTATTTTCCTAACATCTGTGAACGTTTTGGAAGAAAGTGGGCTGAGCCGTACCATTGGAAGAGCCAGTTCTTTACGGGCTCATTGCGCTATACTTCTTTTCTCTCAAATACTCTCCTTCCAGTAGTTCCTGCAACAGTGCGCGATGGTTGTTGGAAGAGCGGTCGAACCTTTCGGCTTTGACGGCCACTAAGCAAGCTGATTACCGCGTCGCCGAGTTTGTGTCGAAGATCCGCAGTTGATCTCCGCTTTTGAAACTTGCCACCCTAGTAAATAGTTCGAGCAGGTTGGAAATCAGATTATGAACTCCCAGATGGTATGGATTCCCTTTTTAGTTTCTACGTCTATCGTAATTAATAACGTAATAGCATTCAGCAGGAAAAACTAGATTAATACGCATCTATTCAACAAACTCTTTTACGTAATCCCATTTTCTTTGAACTCGAACGCATAGTCATTTTGTGAATACGAAATAATTACGATTGTTCTTCGCACTGTTTACATTTTATTTGCACACGACGCTCCAATGGACAATTCCTCGTCATTTTTCGTTTCTAACGCATTTTCTAGGAAATTTCGCCGCTCGTAAATATTAATTTTTTATTTTCACGAGGCCGAATAAGTAATATGAGTCGTAACAGAGCGATTAAATAGTCAAACAAAAAGGCGAAACAAGATCCGAAACAGTCGAAGTCGCGTCAGAAGGTTATATGTGGGCGTTGTTAGAATTTTAATTAAAGCAGACTGGTTGGTTAGTCATTTAATCTAAACTGGTGATGCTAATTCAAATTCATTCATTCATTAGCGATGGATTAAATTTGACCTTGGTTCATTGTAATCGTCTCTAGGTCTCAATTCCGACATATTTATAATTATGAAGAGGTACATGGTGTAGCGTTGAGGGAATGAGCCCTCACGAGCTCCAATGTTGCTAATTCTGCTCCGTTAAGACCTACGTGTCGTGCAGAGTGTTATTCTGAAGGCATTTGGCGGCTCTTTTTCACCTTCAGGTTCATGATTCGAAATGTAAACGGCGTTCGGAAACAGGTCGAAGAAACTTGTGCAGAGAGGTCGTTGTTATGACGCTTAATGTGAGCACCATCGGTGCGTTATGGCGGTCGTGGAAATTGAAGGTTGTTTTAACGGCTGAGAGAGTTGTGACTCGGCTATGAATGAGGGAGCGAGGATGTGTTGGTCGGGAATAGGCGGATAATTATCGTCGGCCAACCTTGAAACCTTTGTTGGCGGTGATAATAGAAGAGAATGGGATGGAAGGGACAGGAACGATTTGACTGACTAGCAGTGGGGGAGATCCAGTCTGGCTCAACTCCAAACGATTCGTCGTGATCTCTCCTCAGTCTTCACTTAGTTGCTTCTTTTTTTTTTTTTTTTTTGTTCACACATACATACTACACTATCTCGCTCTCCGCTTCATCGAGGGTATAATTCCGAGTCTCATTCCCTCTTTTCTGACGTCAGTTCGTCACGTTTCGCCTTTCGATGACGTCACTTTGCTTCCTCATTAATGTAACGAGCTCCCCTTCAGGCATGTTCGCCTCCACTCAGCCCGACAGAGCGATTTGGACGATAAGTCGTTCGGGGATTCGATCCGTACTCGCACGAAGAAGTCATGATGGTCAAACGAGAACGAGGCCTTCGACTGTTGTGATTTTGTAGGCTCCTGTGTACCTCAATCGAGGAACATGATTCGTAAATGACTGAAGGAGTGAGGTTAAATATCCCATAAGATGATTAACCCATTGTCGACATGTCACGTCTCTCGTACTCGTGCGAATAATTATTTTAGTTTAGTAGTAGGGTTAATGTACAGAAAGGTGCACAAAATAAGGTAATATTGCGCCACATTCAGAGAAACCTCGTAACAACATCTTGGGTGCCTACGATTCGCCGCTGCTCAATGAACACCAGTCACGAAGGTTTCAGCAGGCATTATCACGAATTATTGTCCTTTCCTTAGTCCCAACGATACAACAAAGTCGTAAATCTCTTACTAATAAATAGGCACATAAACTTCTGAGTCTCCCAAGCAATGCAATAAACAATAGAAACCATCCGGTAACTAACAGTATCTTCCAATGACGCGCCTCGTGACGACAATGAACCAGCTCTGTTTCTTTATTGGATGACTGTTCCTAAACCCTCGACAAGGGTTATATCAGTCATGGAAGTTGCGGTTTTGCTACTGTGCAAGAGGCCGGCCCCTGCAGCATCCACCGAACTCAGACCTGCGGAGGTACGGCAGGTATTTGGTCTTCAGCCAGTCTCCCGGTAGAGAGCTGTTGCCAGTTTGTTACAGCGCGGAAATGACCTCCTGAACAATCCCGTAGCATCCGGTAGGCGTTCTTAATCTCGTTTCCCGTATGATCTAACTACGAGTATTAACTTGGGTGGCAAGTTTCAAAAAGACAGATCAACTGTCACCACGTTTCTAAGCCATCACCTTCTTCGCGAACTCGTTTTGGAAATCGAGGACAATGCTTTGTTCAAATACTGGGGAAAAAGCGGGACAGTATGACGAATTGGAGATTCCCAGTGCCCTAGTGCAGGCAAAGCAAGGTTTTGTCAAGATTAACGGGATTTGGGAGATAACAGCAAAACTGCCGCCCATACTCATCGCGTCCCTCATAAATGTGCCTGAGACTTTTTGAGTCTCAGGACACTGTGGTGCTGATTGTGGGTGTACGGTGGAGATGAGTGAGGAAAGTCATAAGCGAGAATTCATTTGGAGTCTGGATAGCGAGGATAGCACAAGTCCAAGAAGATAGCTGCGGCGACATCTATTTGAAGGGAACCAAGAACACCCTTTGCTGCTAATCTGTCGCTCGGGTATTAATTCTGATGCACAAGTTTGACACACGCACCATCTGGGAGGAGTTCTTAATCTGGTTTCTCGTATGATCTAACTATTTACTTGGTTGGCAAGTATCAAACGGACAGATCAACTGTCACCACGTTTCTAAGCCATCACCTTCTTCGCGAACTCTCCAAAGTGGTTGTAGGCTTGCTTTGCAGCAGTCAATGCTGCTATCCCGACAACTGTCGCTCACTATTGTAGAAACACTGGAAGTGCAAGACGTGCATGACGGAGAGTCTTTGACAGAAAAGAAGTGGAGCCGCACATTGAAGTCACCTTGTCCCGTGAGGAACTGGCTCGTCCAGTGGTCTGGCTCAACCCATTTTCTTGAAAGACGTTCACGGATGTTGGGGAAGAACTCAATGTACCAGCCACTTGATATTACTCAATTATTTCCTTATATAAAATCACTTTCCGGACGAATTCACTTTCACATCGGGAAAAGCAGAGTGTATCTTACCTTTTAAGTCTGAAGACACTGTTTTCCCACAAAACGAATTTAATTCCCCGTAATGTTATATGACTGCTCGCGTTCATGAAGAATCCTGTGAGTGAGCGATTCAGTGGAACTGAGGAAGCCTGAATAAAGGACATCCCTGTTTTCCCGTGTTTACTGACCGCCGTGTCGCTCAATTGTGCAACCACGTTCGTTGGTAATGATTTCGCTGGTTTAGAGGGAGTTTTAAGCAAATTTCTTTGCGAGATATAGTGACAACACTGTTCAGCGCAGATAAACACTACTCGATGCGATGCTACCAAATTGTACCAGAGTTGTTTGTACGACAGTTATTTAATGTTTACGAGTCTTAATTCTGGCGTGACGCACCACGCAATACTCTTCGGCCCCGCACGCATTCGGCCGCTTTCATGGCTTTAGTTGCTAGTTCACTTATTTTTTCACCCAGCTCATCCGAACTTGGTTATACATACCTTCACATTTTACGTAGAATAAAGCGCTTTTCGCAATTTACTTAGGTGCTCTTATTCATGCCTCGACCATCACTAAGCAATCTGTACACAGGGAGTTCTTGAGATTTTGTTTCAGAAGGATCGGGTGAAAACTGGGGTTGTTCCTAGTTATTTTATGAGACCTATTAAACCCTCATCGTATAGGTAGTTTATTCTACCACACTAATTTTTCTGACAATGCTAGAATCATACAAATGGAGTTTATAAGTAAATATCTGGTGCGTAGCAACACACAACTTTCCTTAGCTCTACGTCATTTCACTTTGTACATGGCTAATTCTATTTAATCAATTCATTTATCACTCAGTTAATTTGAACTTTCTCAAACAACGCTTTACGTCAGCAGGAAGCGGAGCGCTTACAGTCCCAGATTTTATTGTGCTGCTCGTACTCATTGCAGGACCATTATTGATCTATTGGTACACAGATAATTAATGAGGCTGTAAACACACATTTTTTGAAGAAGGATAGTAATTACTTTTGCAGAGTTATTGGGTAAAATCGTTTAGGACTGGTAGTAAGCGAAACGGTAATAGTTGAAATTCAGGAATTTCTGGAGTGACCCCCATGTATCTCATGGGCGTTTTTAAACACTCACCCTTTAGGTATTGGATTGGACTACAATACCAATTTTTTTTTAACATTCTACAAAAGTTCCAGCGGAGTTTATATGAAAAAACCTGCGCTAAAAACGCTTTTCGTCGAAAATTTTGATAATTTATTGTGCTGCTCTCGTCATTTTCCCACGAATGGGAATTTTATGGTATAATTAACTTATTGAGAGCTATCAATATAAAAAATTAAATCAAAATCGTTAGAGCCGTTTTTGAGAAAAAAATTTTTGTGTTTTGATCACTATGATGACTATAGTTAAAGTTAACGTACCTGTTAGGTGAGTCCGTCTCCTCTGGCTTGTGAGTTACTGTGGGCCCACAGTAACTCACAAGCCAGAGGAGACGGACTCACCTAACAGGTACGTTAACTTTAGTAATTTGCCTACTGGCGGATATAACCCAATTTCTTTAATACCTGACTATAGTTAACTTTCGGTGGATTTTGCTAATACCCTTATTTTGGCGTCCCATGATAACTTGCGGGCTAAATATCAAGTTTGAGGGGATTTGGTTCGGTCGTTTTCTATAAAAACCACTCTAAAATCGATTACGTCGAAAATGTTGGTAATTTATTGTGCTGCTCTCGTCATTTTTCCATGAATGGTAATTTTATGGTATAATTGCCATATTGGGAGCTACCGATATAAAAAATTTAATCAAAATCTTTAGAGCTGTTTTTAAGAAAAAAAATATTTGGTGTTTTGATCACTATGATAACTATAGTTAGCTTTCGTTGAATTTGGTTCAAACCCTTATTTTGGCGTCCCATAGTAACCTGCTGGCGAGATATGAAGTTTGAGCTGATTTGGTACGGTGGTTTTCTCTAAAAATCGTTCACAGACACACAGACCATTTTCCCAAATAGTGTTTTTCGGACTCAGGAGGGTCTGAAACGTAATGGTCTGAAGAAAACTCAAACATTTTTTTCACCTGATTACATAACTTTCCTTTCTACTTTGTAGAGCCAAGGAAAGTAAAAACACAGGAGAACCTCACATTTGAACTCCCACCTTGGCTCCTCGACTGTTGAGATGAGAACCATCACAATTTAGTCGGTATGTAACCAATTAGTACCCAATAAGTCGCCCTCTTAGTATTGTCACTGCTCACACTTTGTTAATCGACGTTAAATCCCATTTTACGTTTGTTTATTAGTAAGCTTTAGTAATCGTTGAGAAAATACACCTTTAATTGCCATTTAATGCGCGAAGTTAATATCCACAGCCAGGGAAATTATTTATCGTACATATTTATTTATGTCTTAAATAGTTGAAATATTTACGATTAATTGGGGAGCGTGAGGAAATAGGATTTTGCCCCATTGCGATGCTCCTGAAGGATGATGGGCGAGCTGAGTGTTAACAGGAGCGACTCCTACAGCTAAGGACACCCAGGCTTTGAATTGAAGGAGTTTATCGGACATTTCGTCACTCCGACCGAACAACGAAATCGTTTACTTTCAGTCGACTCAGCCAAGATTCAAATATCTTATCTCGACGCCTTGCAATCGGTCGGCGTGTTTACTTTCGAATTTATCGCCCGGTCAACGCGACAGGCCGCAATCAAAATGATGACTAAATAGGAAGCCGTTAAGAGCCGAGAACTTGAGATAATTTCCAGATTATTTGGGTCCCGTCGATATTTGATTTCAGTTCGACCGAATGACGAATATTATGAACAGACAGGGGTTTCGTTGTTCCTCCCGCTATCCTCGAGGCAAATGACGTCTTTTTTTTTTGTCTCTCAATTTTTGCTAGTTGCCTAATCGTCTCAGAGATACGGAGTTCACGTGATTGGACTGCCTTGTCAAACCCTTATGTGAGGTTTTTTCATCAGGCGGCTCCGTGTGATGTTCACTCGAATCACACGAGTCTTTCGTGAAAATCGATATTCGACGAACGCTTGATAAGCGATTAGTGGCATGTAGCTCGAGGGGAGAGCTGTGAATAATGAACCCTTACGCAATCTTAACATAATAATTCGCCTATGGAAGTGTGAAACAGTTGTCTCCAGCATTTATTTTGCTTTCATCGCTCTTTTTCCAAGATATGACACTTGACAACAAGAAAATCCTTTGAGGAAGTTGTGAGGCATTATCTACAGCGAGCCCATTTTCGATTGTATGGTAGCACAGAGCAGCCTAGTCAAAGTACAAAGTCTGGGGTGCAGGGGTGATTATTATTATTTTTTTTATTTTTTTTTTTTTTACATCCTTTTATTTACGACCGTTAAATTAAATAACACACCGTATTGACAAGTTAGCTTAAGTATTTAAAACATTTGACAATAATTAACTAGAAAATTAATTAAGTACACGGTGCTTCAATTGATTTTGTAGTTAGTCTATGGAGAGTTGCAGAATACATAGCGAGGGCGGATTAGACGAGTCGTTGGTGGAGGAGGTGATAGACCTTCAGCAGCGTGGGGGTTGAAGTGATCAGGTACTGGTGTGTTTGAAGAGCAGTTCGGTGGGATTAAGGATATGAAAGTCGTCGTAGATGGTTTTGTTTCTGACATAAGGAGGAGAGTGGATGACACGGCGCTGTAAGATTGTGTTTTGCTGCTGTACCTCAAATAGGGAGGGCATAGGTCCAGATAGGGCGGATGAGGGAGAGGTAGATCATGACTTTGTTATGGATCAGTAAGTTAGGGTTGTTAAGAAGGGATTTCAGTTGATTAGTCCTTATTTTTATTTTTTTTTAGTAACTCGGTGATGTGGTCATGGAACGTTAATCTCTGATCCAATGTGAGGCCTAGATAACGGTGGGAGGTGGAGGACGGGATTACTTCATTGTCATAGGTCAGAGGGTGGTTGGTAAATGAGCGTTTGTATGTGTAGGTGACTGTCCGCGATTTGGTTGGGTTTATCTTGGCAGGGGTTGATGGAAACCTTACCTACTTGTACATGTTTCACATTCTTCCTCCTAATATATTTGTCAAGGCGGAGGCTATGAAGGCGGCTTGGAATGCTAGCTAGTACTGGGCACCTGGCTATATTCAGGAACAAGGTAAGGAAACCTTTACTGAGCTCAGCATGATAATTCGACGGGAAATACACAACGCAACCAGACGGAAGCTTATGGAACAGTCGTTAGTTTCGGCCTCCAAATGATATTAACATCTATAAGAATGGACCTAAAATCCTGCAAGGTCCTGGCTCTGGGTGCAGACGTACATTGCCCCTCAGTCCCACTCCAACGTGGTTCCAAGCAGGGATTTATGTTATCATCGCTGGGATCTTCATGGTTCATGTAAAAGAACGTAAAATTGTCCAAATAATGACTGAAGAACTACTGCACTATGTCATAACTGGCGAGAGAGTGCAGGATGTGGATCACTGGAAATGAGAGGGCGGACCATCCGTCCAGAGTCAATTCGTCTACTTCCCATTATGGGGCATCTCCGTCATTAGTCAAAAGGACAATGAGAGGACCTGCCTGGAGGGTGGAACGCTGCAGGAGTGAGGCGCTCCAAATGCCTCATCTCAGGACTAACGCACGAGATTTAAACAGGTAGCGAGAATCACACACATTGAACAAAGTGAACCAACACCATGTTTGTTATGGGTATAAGCGACACTAGTCTGTGCAGGTGCTGTGGTGCAGATTAGGAGATTGCTATAAGTTTGAACCCGATTATTCCTAAACGATGAACACCTGACCTGTTAAGTTTCTGCGTCCAGCTTTCCGGCGTTGGTGGAATTTTCAAGGAGCGTTAAAAATATCTGACCATGGGCTTCTGGTATTGCAAGAACCCTTTCCAAGCCACTGTTATAAGATGGATCGTTCGGGCGTCACTCAATAATTAGGCCTTCCTTCCAATACCTCCAAGAATCGTATATTCAGTTCCGTTCCAGTTAATAGCCCACAGGCACAGATAGTAAAGAGGACCGAAGTGGTGCCGCCAGAGCCCGGAAGAGGAATAGCATACACGGGAACAGTTGCAGATATGAGAGCTCGTTTGAGAAAAGCTCTCAAATCCCAGGTTCACCTGGCGGCAGAAGAGGTTGCGCAACTGATCCCGCAAACCAAACTGCGAGCGTTCAGCGCAGATCTGACAGGTCTGTTCGGACTTCCGCTCCAGCTCTTCCGGCAACAGTGCCCCGAAGTAGCGAGCCCATAGACGTGCCAGGGCCTATTTGGTAACCAGCACTCACTTGGCAATCCCACCTAATTCTATGGTCTGGATGCCACCATGGTCGGCTCGCCGAAAAGGGCCCCTAGCTGATGAGAACCACACCCAATTTTTCCAGGCTAGGGATACCCCCAACTTGCACCACGCCAGATCGGTGCACGGTAATGACCCCACCACCACAGTACTGGCTTTCAAGGCGGGTGCAACAACGATACACTTGCACCGACACGCAAACTTGGGAGATCTACAATTGTCAGACGTAGAGCTCCCAACCCTCTGTGCTGCCATGGTACCCACTGCTCACTCTCACGACTGTAAGGTCCTCCAGCTCTTCGGCCCCTACTGCTACAGCAAGTACTTCCCCCAGGACAGAATGATGATTACGCACCTTCCATGGGGAATCGGGGCATCACTCCACCCCACTCAATCTGCCCTCAGTGACTACCCCAATTGCCTGCTCCAGCGCAGTATAATCCCTCCCCCGCCCCCAACCAGCCCACAAGGCGGGGACATCAGGTCACTCCCGTCACACCACCCACTTCCCTTACGTTCCATTACTTCCTCTAAGGGTGGTGCAACTGGCATTCAGGCGCGGAGTCGCACCACACGATTAGGGAGAACGTACAGCGTCACCCGAATAAGATTGGGACAGAGAGTCTTATTCGAGAATATACGATTCTTGGAGGTATTGGAAGGAAGGCCTTATTATTGAATGACGCCCAAACGATCCATCCTATAACACCACTTTCACGTACTCTAGAATGCGTGGTCAGTGGGGCTAGTTGGTCCTGATGCAGGAAGCGGAAGCCTGGCAGGCTCTACTCTTAGGCAATGTGGACTCCCTGAGGCATGAGGCATACCATAAGGCAGGAATGGATGTGGAGACCCTCTACTAGTGAGCAGGGTCCTCCCTTCGAATAGGGATGGACTAAGTGCTGGAAAGTGGGCTCCTGAAGCCGTTTGGCCGTTGAGTTACTTTTTCTACGACATAGGAACATGTTCAAAGTCCTCGGACTCGCACAACTCGGATCGAAAGATCGGCTGTAGAAGCTCTCAATATAATTTGCAAGTAGCGAACACGAAAACTGTTGATGGCAATAGTTTTCAGAATGAAACCTTTTCGAATGTTTCCGTCTCACGACTCCACCCGTTTTCTTAGTCACCGAAGTCGTGCAGTTGTCCGGACAACGAGAAACATTGTGGCGGAAAGAAACAGACCGGTTGAAGTCTTTTCGTTTCAGTCAACTCCTCAAATAAATCCGTCCTTCGCTTCGAGTTTATTCAACACAAATACTCAAGTTGTTGTCTTTACGCTAATAGTAACTCTCCCTCACGAAATGGAATTTTAACGAGTTTTATCATCCTTCCACAACAGCTCACAGTTTCCTCTGAAAGCGTTGAAGGCGTAATGTAATCGTTTTCGTTTATCTCTCCAGCCGAGTGTCAATAGAAATTACGTAACAAACCGCAATCACCAGCTCATCACGTGAACAATGAACGAAATACTGCTGTTTTCGATGCCCCAAAATTGCGGAGTCGGGGGGAAAAAAATAGCGTTTTCTGTAGGGAAATTGCAAAGCGAGGGAGCGAAAACGTTTATCTTATCTCACGAGCTGCGATACTCTGACACAACGCGACACTCTCCGAACCTTCTCAGTCAAAATAAACCTAACTAACTCTTCTTTCGAACTCGACAAAATTATTTTTGATTTTTCGTTCTGAAATCGTCGATTTTATCGGTTTCGTTGAGTAACAGAAAAGAAGATACGTCGTCTATTATTAGAGCCTGTTTTCACAATTTCGCCCTCTGATTCCCTACAAATCGCCTCTTTGGGGGCTCCGAGTTTCTTTTTTTAATAACGTGATGAAGACGTGACTGTTCCTCATCTGCGTGTTGGGGCTGCCGCCGCCTGCCAAAAGAATGAACACTTCCCCATTGACTTCACACGACTGTTGACGTATAACTCAAATAGAGACGTCGCTGAGTGGGAAGGAGTGCCTTAATTAATCAATCTTGGTTATTGACACCCAACACAGGAACATCTCAACATTTTCGTTGAACTCTTAGCTACAAATTGCACGAATATATTATCCTAACTGTATGGAACTTTATGTTCAACTTCCCATTTTGATTTATTATTCTTCATTCATTTATTATTCGAGCATGTGTTCGGTTAGGACTATTTTTACTTTCCTTGGCTCTACGAAGTAGAAAGGAAAGTTATGTAATCGGCTAAAAAAAAATTTTGAGTTTTCTTCAGATCTTTACGTTTCAGACCCTCCTGAGTCCGAAAAACACTATTTGGGAAAATTTAGCAATAGTTATCATAGTGATCAAAACACCAAATTTTTTTTCTCAAAAACGGCTCTAACGATTTTGATAAAATTTTTTGTATTGATAGCTCTCAATATGGCAATCACACCATAAAATTCCCATTCGTGGGAAAATGACTAGAGCAGCACAATAAATAATACAATTTTCGACGAATAGCGTTTTTAGCGCAGTTATTTCCTTATAAACTCCGCTGGGATGTTAGTAGAAAGTTAAAGAAAATTGGTATTGTAGTCCTATCCAATACCTAAAGTGTGAGTGTTTAAAAACGCTCATGAGATACATGGGGCTCACTCCAGAAATTCCTGAATTTCAACTACGCCCGTTTCGCTTACTACCAGTTCTAACGGTTATTACCCAATAACTCAGCAAAAGTAATTACTATCGTTCTTAAAAAAATTTGTGTTTACAGCCTTATTAATGATCTGTGTACCAATTGCTCAATAAAAGTCCTGCAATGAGTACGAGCAGCACAATAAAATCTGGAACTGTAGGCGCTACCGCTTCCTGCTGCTGTAAAGCGTTTTTTGACAAAGTTCAAATTAACTGAGTGGTAAATGAATTGATTAAATAGAATTAGCCATGTACAAAGTGAATTGTCGTAGAGCTAAGGAAAGTTGTGTGTTGCAACGCACCAGATATTCATCATTATCCTATCTACCATCGCCGTGTTTTTAAGTTGTCAATAATCCGAATTTATGAAAACAACGCCCTATATATTAGTGTTACGGGTGCTGGTGGAGAAGGCGCAGTTATGTTGTTGAAGAGTAGCTATTTTGAGGAGCAGGAAGGTTTTCCACGAGGTGGAGCAACACCCTGTCACATCTCAGTCTCTTCCTGTCGCTCCCAAAGCTGACTCGTGAGTAGACCCACACGCCTGGACGAAGGAAGTGTTTTTGACATCGCCTGCTCTTCTGCGTGTGCAGAGTGGAGATTACCTGGATTTTCAAGCCATTAGTGGACAAACCAGTTTATTAGTTAGCGTTAGAAGTATGTACGTCCTAAAACGGTGTAGCTCCTGCTGGAGCTTCAGTGAGAAGTTGGAGCCTTTCTCTATATCACTGCCAAAGAACTGTTGGTTTCAACGCGAAGTGGCTCTGCAAGGTAATACCACGTGCAGAGGGTCACAAATAACGCTACTGAACTTACCGTTCATGGATAAGTGGGCGAGTCAGTTCTTCATAGGAAATTCAGAATCTCTTCAGCAAGAGTTCCCACAACATAGGTATTAAAATGCTTAAAATCCGAATCTCGCTAGATAACGATTCTGTTGCGAATAACGTGGCGTCCAAAGAACGCGCCATTTTTCTAATTTTTCGGGGCTTGCAATTCGAAAATGATGACGAAACCGTATCGGCTTCGATACAAACGTTCGATTATTCCCTCGTTCCAACGAGCTGCGGGTATTGCCGGTTCTTGCCAGTCCAAGGTCCTTATCGGTTTGTTGAACTGACAAATAGATCGTCTCAATGCGAATATTTTCTATGGTGGAACCAGCTGTGATAATCAACGAAAGCCCCTCACATTCACTGCAAATTCAATTCGTGTTTGCTCAAGTGTTTTCTCTCAGTCGTGCCAGACCTGCAAATAGACAATGCGTCTCAGGGAAAGGTAAACGTCCAAGTATATTACTCTTTTAGTTAACGAAGACCTATTGTGAACTACTGACTGTAAGGAAATAGGCTTTAATCGGGGTCTAGGCTTTACTCGGCAAATTACAGTTGAGAGCTAAGTAAAACCGTAAGACTTAGCGAGCTTGCCTAACTCGAGTAGAACGTCTTGAGGTGATATGACTTCGATCGTATCTTCAATGGGAGTTGTAGAAGAATGATGAGGATCGCAGGCCAAAGTAGAATCCTCAAAAACAGTCCGTCCTTGGAGCCCAAGTTGACGGACTTGATTTCCATTACTGAAGAGTTTTTGGAGCCAGGTCGTGTAAACCTGGAGTATTCATTAATAACAACAAGTAGGTGCTTATGTCTTCCGGTGGATGCTGGGGTTAATGGGCCTCTTGAAGTCTGCATTGGTTCTTTTGAAAGGCTTTGATGTAAACTCTATAGAGTAAAGGCACCAATTGCTGACACTTTAAGGACAATTTTGTGGTTTTTCAACAATTTCTCCCGTCTTGAGCGACCGATCCTTAAGTTTTTCTATTAGGCCAATATTGGTCCTCTCCATTCTGTTCATTAAATTTATCAAAATCATAAATCAAACCTTTTTTTGGCCCAAATTCGGGTGTATGATTTTTCTCCTATTACCGACATGCATGCACCAATCATTGACAGTGTGAGGACCCAATTACTGACACCTGTACCAACTTCAAAATAAATTTCTAATTTATTAGATTTCTAATAAAAATATCTTTGGTTTTAAAATGTAGATATCAGTAAAACATCATTACAACTTATCGTCACTATCACAGCAATCAATCTATCACTATCAGTCTATTTGTAGTGGGTGGTTGAAAATCAAATTTTGCTTGCAAGGACCATTGGCTTTGGTAAATGAGTGATTATGTCATTCTGTGTGATTGTTATCACCTCTTCTTCGAATGTAAAAACAGTTTTCATGCGATTCCTGGCTTTCATACATTTAGCTTCTATATTCTCATTAGCAATCTTCCATACACAGTAAGCCACGCGGATTTTCTTTTGAGTTTTGAGCATAAATGCGGTTATGTAATCGCCCTCCCCTACAATGTGGTTGTTAACGGCGTTTGTGTCTTTCTTCAACTCATCTTCTTCATTACTCTTCGATTCTTCTTTCTTCGCGTGATTTTCATTGATCCTTCTCTTTGTACTCCATCCTTTCTCTGTAGTCCTTCATCATCCATTTTTGTTTTTTCGATTGGGGAGGGCGGTGGTATACCAATCACCTCTTCAATGGATCTGATAATTTCTTGTCGTGCTTTATCAATTTCAGAACCACATAATTCAGCAACAGTCTGTAGATTATCGTTAGCATTTTCTAAAACTTGACTCTCATGATCAAGGGAAATGAAGGTGTGTGGGTGATCCAAAAGCATTTTCTCATCAATGAATGGATGTGGTTCCAGGTAATCCTCATTCTCAGTGTTCTCTTCTGACTCTTACAGATGCCACACTTCGTGGTCGTCGTCTTCTTCGCTAGATGACGTTTGCAGTACTCTCTTAGATTTATTTGAAACTGTTGGTTTCTTCTTTTCTCTCTCAGCTGCCTTCTCCAATTTAATCTTCTCTTTCTCTTCTTTCTTCCTAGCTCTTTCTGTCACTCGTTCTTTCTTACTTTCTTCTTCTTTTGCTTTCTTATCACGTTTTGTCTTTAGGTAATTTTTGTATTCAATGGAAGGGACAACACTTGGCATCAACTCCCTGTTGCGAGATTTCAGTCTTTTGATGTGGCTCTGGCCCACTGAGAGCGCGTTTGAAAGGACTTGGTACTAGTATCTTTCTAGATTTTACTGGCGTAATTGGCTGAATGAGAACGGTAGCTTCTACAGCATGCTTTGTTAACTCCTCATGAACAATGGCTTCTGGAGTTATCAACTGATGTGGCTGTGGAAACTGAGTGGACGTGGAAAGATCAACCGACTCGGCTTTCTTGGAGGTGCTGGAGGGCAGGAAGTTACTGAAGTTTTTGAGAGGTTCAGGTGAAACGACTTCAATGGCATCAACCAATGAATGCTGATTGGAAAGCACTTCGCATAAAGGGCATACCGCTTTACCTGCCCCATCTCTTTGTGCATCTTCAATGAGCTCTCCTTGAGCTGTATCCAAAATCTCTACCCTAGCAAGCTCCATGAAACAACACCTTCGCATCCTTTTCCAAGTCATGAAGAGAGATGCATCTTCAATGTGACCAGTACCTCGTGGTGATTCCTTGAATAACTTCGTAGTCTCTTCACCAATGAATCTCTCCAGATGCCAGTTGAACTGCGCCCTTGGAAGGAGGTTTTGAACCAGTAGGGTTTGAGGTACGTGCTTCTTCAGAGAACAGCATAGTGGCTCTCATGTGCCAAGGTACAAGCCCACATTTTTTGAAGGTATTCTTTACTATTGATGGTGAGATTCCTCTAATGACCTCATCCAACAAGGGGCAAAAGTCTTTCTTTTTCAGCATCATGTTCATGTGTTCAACTCTCCAATTATGCACTGTTGTCTTCCAGATTACTAACTTCAACCCAATTACTAACACTCTCTCAACTAGTTACTAACACCCCCTGTTAGGAAATGGATCCCTTCCTTTTTCAAAAAGACTGGTAGAATCATTGTGTTATATGTAAAATACATAATTCATTATGCATTTGAACTAAAGTTCTCTAAAAAACCCAATTACTAACACAAGTGTCAGTAATTGGGTAAAGCCGTGTTCTGGGCACCCAAATCCTAACATCATAAAAAATGTTATATCAGTAATTTATACAGAAATTGAATAAGCATTCTTATTATCTATCATAAATATTGAAGTGATAGAAAAGAATTCGAATGTAGAAACAAAGGAGATATGGTTATAGTAGATGAAATTGTTACTCGCCTCCTTAGTAAAAACGTTAACTATCGGACAGCAGAGGGAAGACTGATGATAAAACTTCATTCCTGAACCCCTTATCATCAATGCTAACTAGGTCTTGGCGGGAATCTGTCGCAAATTACTGTGGCATTGATTTGGCGCCAATTTTGAATTTCTAAGTGTCCTGAAACGCTTATTTTTCAAGGTAGAATGAGCATGTGTCAGTAATTGGGGTAGTGTCAGCAATTGGTGCCTTTACCCTAGCTACTGCAGCCAAATATGGGTTACTGCAGGAGTTAACAGCTTCATACAGAGGCTTCAAAGGGTTATTAGCATGATTTTGTTTTGAGGAATAGCTTGATTCCAACCTGTCAGCGTCTTTCTTTTCGGTTCCAGTTCAATAAACGATATTGAATGCATAGCACAACAGTTCAAGGCGGCATCTCATTATCTTTCGTTTTCGCGTGCGTCATATTAAACGTAAATGAGAGCAAGCGTTGATCATTCAGAACCCGAAAATGACGACCTAAAAGTAAAAGTAAAATCTCGTGTCTAGGACGTGAGGTTCGCGGATGTTGTCTTCCGACGAAGCCACGAATCCTTTGTCGTTGCAGAATATCGTCATAACGTTTCAACAATCTCAATTAGGTGAATTATTTTGCTGATTAGTTGTAATGAAATGGGTATGAATCCCTTTCTCTAAGCTATAATCAACAAAATACTGTAAATGTTAACGAAAAGTAAATTCAAACTACAAAACGTTTAGGAAACGAAAGCCTTAAAAACGCCTTGGGTTATTAGAAAAACGACAACGCTGAAAAGGATTAAAGGAGTGCTCCAGCGTGACATTGTAGATTTATGCCTCCAAGTTACGCCGGAAGTAGGAAATTTATTGTTCGTTTGCAACTAAATACTGGGAATCAAGGAGCAAGGGACCAGGGACTATCTATATAAAAAATTTAATCAAAATCGTTAGAGCCATTTTTGAGAAAAAAAAAGATTTGATGTTTTGATCACTATGATAACTATAGTTGAATTTCGGTGGATTTTGTTCATACCCTTATTTTGGCACCCCATGGTAACCTGCGGGCGAGATATCAAGTTTGAGTGGATTTGATACGATGATTCTCTCTAAAAATCGTTCACAGACACACAGACCATTTTCCCAAATAGTGTTTTTCGGATTCAGGAGGGTCTGAAACGTAAAGATCCGAAGAGAACTCAAAATTTTTTTTCAGCAGATTACATAACTTTCCTTTCTACTTCGTAGAGCCAAGGAAAGTAAAAATAAATGAGAGATTGGTTGGCATGGTGAGAAAGACGTGTATTTAATTGGTAAACTATGAGGAAGCAGCAGTAAATCTAAAAGAAAAATCAAAAAATCGTTTCTCGGTTGTGGATTGACACAGAAAGGTCTGTTCGGCGGCATTTTACCCCATTTTCAGTCTAGTTTTAACCGAATGTTTTTGTTCTTCGAGTACGAAACAACCTGTATCTTCGTTCAGCGCCTTGCTACGTTTATTCAGAACAAATTCCGCCGACTCAATTCCACGAACCTTTTGGTGTTACAAGTGGGGCGAGGGTAGAATTGAGGGAATAGCACAGTCGTCGGGGGATGTGACTCGGCGCATGGACTCATTTAAGTTTTGGTGATCGACGAATGGTCTTGAACCGTGATGTGACGCTACACTAACAGCTGCCCCCGTGTCTACCACTATCATACAATGCTTACCATCAATCTCCACTCTTACAGCAATATTGCCCATCCTGCGTTCCAACTATTGACCGGATTCTGTAAGTTTAATCAAAATCGTTAAAGCCCGAAAAGTTAAAAACCTCTCTTTTTGCGATTTTTCCTGTTCCAAGGACGCTCACACAGATATTTATGTAGAATAACAATTCCGCACTGATTACTAAAAGATAGTGTGAAGGAGTCAATTCCCATTTTAAACTCCTCTGACTGACCTCCTGATTTAAGACAGTGTAGAAATTGTTACGTAACTTCTAGAGTAGAGTTGACTAGTTTGGATTAATTTGTGTAATTTAAGCGCGGGCGACTGTGTTTAACGAGGGGGCCGTAAAACCTGTTTCATCGCCGATTTTAATTGGAGCTTTTTACTGCTTAATTTTGTGACGCAGTTCTGCGCGTTCTTCGTAATTTAATCTCACTAAGCGATAATCCTGAGATATTTCTAGATTTTAGCAGCCATTTCTCTCTCCTTTCGTTTAGCTCTTTATTTCACCCCATTTGCTGCTAAAAGAGACCAATTAACATCGTTTGATTATGCTCGACCCTCGCTCCAGCTGCTCTTAGCGCGAGGTAAATTTGGGAAATTTATTTATCTCTCTCGCGTTCGTTATCATAATCCGCTTTTATTATCCTCCGGTAACAGGAAGGTCCCTAAAGTATTGGAGCTACCGACGGGGGCTGGGGGTTTGGGAGATCTAGCACCTTCACACCTTAAAGCTTTATGTACACTCCTTGCCCTATTTAGTCCGATAATGAAGGAGGAAATTTGTCAAGAATTAAAATCTGGCTCGAACTTGCAGGGCTGATGTTTCTTAACACTCACAAAAGAGTTATCTGTGGTGGAGGTTGCGGTTTAGCGTTGGTGCAGGAGCGCGGGCGGGCGGTTGACATCCATCGACCTGTGGAGGTACGGCAAGTTGTCATTCAGCCAGTCACCCGGTTGAGAATTGATGCCTATATGTCGCGGCATGGACGTGCTGGCACTGGGGAAATCCATACCGTCTGGGAGGATTTCTTTATCTGGTTTCTCGCCGGACCTAACTATTTACTTGGGCAGCAGGTTTCACGAGTCATAACCTCAGTAGCATTCAAAGGGAACTACAGCGGAGCAGCATCTGGTTTCTTTGTTTCCTCTTTTTTTTTTTTGAATTGTTTATTGATTGAGACCATTTTACAATATACCTCATTAAAATGGTGTACATACATTCGTTGTTTACTATATAATTTTTATATTATCTACAAACATGGTTGTGGATAATCACTGCTGAACGATATCCATGATGTGGCGTGGGCGGGAGAGTCTTCTGACTTCTGGTGTTTGAAAGCCTTCAGTAACTAAAGGGTTGATGTGGTCAATGTTGCGTTGTACAAAGGAGCTGTAGCATCCATTCAGAAACTCGATCGGTGGGTCTAGCTGAAGGTCGTGATACAATGTTTCGTTTCTCACGAATGGGGGAGCTTGCATGATTCGGCGTTGTAGAATTCCATTTTGCTGTTGCTCTATCCTCCTGAATTCTGATTTGGAGCAGGTGCCACATACTGCCAAGCCGTATGTCCAGATCGGTCGGACCAGTGTCTTGTATAATGTCAGTTTGTTCTGGATGGATAAGTGTGGACTTCCAAGAAAGGGCCTCAGCTGTGCAATTCTGTTTTTTACTCGCTTTATAATTTCGCTGATATGGTCATGGAACGTTAATCTTTTATCCAATATAACTCCGAGATATTTATGAGAGGTTCTGGTAGGTATAGGCTGTCCAAGATTGTGGAGTTCCGAATTTGTATAACTTCTTTTAATAACGATGCTAGATTTTTCATTGTTTATTTTTATCCTCCATTTCGTGCACCATTGTCCCAGTACGTTAAGCATCTGTTGGAGGTTCTCGGTCGCGATTTCAGATACCTCGTTCGACGTAGCGTAAACTAAATCGTCCGCATACAATCCGGAGAACCCATCAGGGACCTCCAGAAGCATGTCGCTCGTGTATATGGAGTATAAATATGGCGCCCAAACACTTCCTTGTGCCACTCCAGCTTGGATTAGCCTTGTTGTTGAGTAATGATTCTGGATTGAGACCACGAACGTCCTGTCCTGTAAGTAGTGTTTGACCACAGAAAACAGGTTGTTCGGTAGGTGCTGACGGAGTTTGAACAGAAGACCATCATGCCAAGTTCTGTCAAATGCCTGTTCTACATCAAAGTAGGCAGAGTGGCACACCTTTCGCAGGTGATATCCGTTTTTTATGTAGTTTGTATATCTTTGAAGCTGGAGGGGGCTAGAGTGGTCCTGACGGAAGCCAAATTGTTGGTTGGGTACAAGATGAGCTGTGTATTGTTGGAGATATGGGAGAAGTAGACGCTCGAAGGTTTTTGATAGAAGTGAGAGGAGACTGATAGGCCGGTAAGAAGTTGATAAATGAGGAGGTTTGTTGGGTTTCGGTACCATGCAAATAGCCGCATGTCTCCAAGCTTTTGGAAAGTATCCTAACCGTATTGAGGCTGTGTAGACATGAGCCAGATGTGCAAACAGTCTGCGGGGCCCACGTAAAAGAAGAGGCTGCACTATTAGGTCTACGCCAGGGGCTTTTCTTGTAGGAGAAGCTCTGATTACTTTCTTAACTTGTTTGGGAGAGGAGGAGGAGAAGGGAAACTAGAATAATCTTCTTCCATCTCGGAGATATTAGGACCTGGATGGGGTTGAAACCTGAGTTGCAGTGAGTCGGCGAAATGGTTGGCTTTTTCTTCGGGGAGTGACAGCCATCTTGATCCGTTTTTTAATCGAGATATATTTTGCCCTTTCTTCGTCAAGGTCCTGGTTGCCCTGAAAAGAGAGCAGTCCTTTGCGTCAAGTGAAGTAAGTTTATGTCTCAACTGTTCTTCTCGGAAGTTGTTGACCTCTGCTTTGATAACATTTCCCAGGGCATTGCTCAGCTGTTTTTCAGCTGGGTTCCTTGTGCTTAATCATCTTCTGCGAGCTCTTTTTCTTTCTTCCCATATATCTTTAATAAATGGTGGCAAATGTATGTTAATTTTAGGAGTTGGTAAGCTGTTGGGGGCTGCTAGGGATGCAGCAGAAGTTATGATAGAAGTTATATCGCTCACAGCCTTATCAATATCATTGATATTACTTATATGCGGGAGATTGGCTAGATTCGATGCGATGTACATTCGATAGTGATCCCAATCCATCGGGTGCTTGATTAGAGTGGGCTTGGCTATGTTGCTGACTGGTTTGCCATACATCTCTGTGTGTACTGGGAGATGATCGGAGTTTAGATCGAGTTGTTTCCTCTACATTGGAGGCGCAAGGCGTGCAGTTTGGAGTGTGTTCGAGAGAAAAGAAGCGGAGCCGCGCATTCAAGTCACCATGTCCCGTCCAGTGGTCTGGCTCAACCCACTCTACACTGTCTGTAGCGTCACAGTTCACCTACATTTACTCCCTCGCTTGTCTTGCTTCTCAAGAAGGAGCCTGTGGCTGCAGTATTGACGGCTACTCAATTTCCTTCGGTCCTCCCGTCATTTTTCCCTTTCCCTGAACCCATCAGTAACCAGCGATCGTCAATCATTGTAGTTATGAGTATAGAATTCAACGTTTTCGAAACCAACCTTTTGCATTTTTCAAATGTCGAAACAGGTTTATAAAACGTATCGTTTGCTTCAAAAAACGCATAGTAATTCAGAAGCAACGAGTCACAAAAGTAATTTGCAACGGAGTTGGTGGAGAATAAGGAAGCGTGTTTACTTGTGGCGCTGTTAAGTTCCGCCCTGGACGTCACGAGTCGGCGAAAACGCTATCGACCTTCTGCCTAATTGGTCAGGATGTGGCGACTGTTATCGCGACCGACGAGGAAGATGACCCTTCTCACCTGTTGGGGCTTTCCAAACGACAGGAAGTAAAGCCGATCCGTCATCCACCTAACTGTATTCGTAATATCCTCCCGTTGAATGGTCCGGGACAATGAAAACAGATTTCGGATGTTGATTTAGGCCACGAAGATAGTAAACAAGGATAAGGACAGTCGTTAGTGTCAGATAACGAGGCGCATCGAAGCTCCTACGTCTTACGCGAATGTTGACGGTTTCGACTATAGAAATGAGTTCGCTGAGTGAATGTTTGTTGACGGTGTCGCTTGATTGGTTTGTTCCAATCCCCCCCCCCCCCGGGCCTGAAAGAGTCACAGAATTGCGCGAAACACAACTAACACATGCAGTGAGCTACCCGGAGGAGAATTTTGATTCGTTCGTCTTCAGTAGCCCTTTGCTTGTCATGGACCGTGACAACGACCCAGGCATTCCACCGCAGAAGAACCAGCACGGGCCCGGGCAGCTAAAAAACCCCATATTTGGTTCTGGAAATGTTTTATTTCCAAATGTACCCGTTTTTCCCACAAGAACTTGACGATGTAACTCCCCAAGTCAAAAGAGAAGCAACTAAAATCGATGTGTTAAAACTTAACACTTCTCAGGAGAGTAACGGCCTTCATGGGAAGCTCCATGGACATTTTAGAAGCTTCACATGGATCCTAGTTTGAGCTTGATGCGTGGTGCGCGAGCTTGACTCTCAGAACTCTCCAATTTAGAAGGCGGAAGACTAGAGCTGAGACCCCCGCGTTCTGCCAAGACAACGACAGAAATCTAGACCAGGCGCTGTGCGTTCTGTAGTTTCCCTGAGGATAATGAACAGCCGACTGGTGTCTCAATATATCGGGAGTCTTTCACCTATTTCGTTTTGATAGGTCCCCAAAGGCTCAGTTTCAGAACGAGGCGTTGATGCAAACTAGGAACATGACGGCTCATTGATATCTGGAAGTGAAATCGAGCTCAATAAAAACCCAGTGCATTCCAACCAGTCGTTGCAGGAGCGTAGTGAACCTTCACTCTCCAACAACTGCACCAAAGTCGAGACAGGAGGCTTCCTCGGAGTGTTCTCCCTGGAATGGGGGAGGATCGTCCAAGATAAGGACCGCCTCATCACTTTGAATTGGCCAACCTTAGACTTGGACGACGCTGATTGGGTGCAGGAAACACAAAACGACTCGCAACTCGGTAAATGTATTCGGGCGTGGAGGGTGGAGGGTGACAGTTATAAAGGGAGTTGAGAAGGAACAGTTTGCCAGATACCGCAATCAGGAAAGTGCGAGCAGGTAATCAGCTTCTACGCTACTGGTGAGTGACGGAGACTGAAACTTTGTCACGAACTTCACCCGGGAAACGAGATCTTTTATTCACGACCAACTTCACTTTCGCTTTGGTGGAGCCTTCGTCATATTTTAGTTTGAGGTGGAACGAAGGTAAACGAGAAGGTTTCTCAAGTTGCGAAGGGAAGACGCGGAGGAAAATTGTCGAAGCGTGAAAGGGAAGTCAAGAGCACGAAAGGAGGAGGTGCCGCCAAGAAGCGACTTCTCAGTTAGTTTGGTATTAGCCAGCGGAGCAGAGATCCCTCCTTCTCCTTCCACAGTCTCCGTCTCTTCTTCTGTGGTGTATTGGGCCACCAAACGAGTTTGAAGGGGTTTTTTATTTGAGCAACGGTACAACCTGTTACCGCCTCTTTTTCACCTCAGAACGCGTTTTTCTCGTCCAGGTTACAGGCCTCCATCGTCCAACGCGATTGGATGCAGTGAGAGTTTGGGTGGCGTCGAAGGAGAATCTGGAAGTCTTCGACCTCGTCCAACTGAATTCTACAGAGCGGAGCAGTTGTGCTGAAATGCCATTAATAATCACACTAACCACTACCAGGAATTAGGTGCGTAAATAGAAGCCCCACGAAAAAACTAACGTCGTGGAAGACAAGGGAATCGGCCTGAACAAGAAACTCAGTCCAACTTGTTACGAGCAAATAGCCTTTGAGAAATTTGACTATACGGCTGTCGGCCCATAACATGCTGGGGATTCGTTCAACCTGGAAATCACGCGTACTTCCTTGTTCCGTTAACCCCAGTCATACTGTTGCCGTACAGAGGTGAGCAAGGCGCATCTTAGTTCATTGACGAGGAGTGCCTTTGTTCCTTTTGTGCAGGATAATGCGATCGCTTGTTTTACCACCACCGAGAAGTATATCGCTAGGGCAGAGAGGAATCCACCGTAAAACTCCTCGCCCTAGTTTATTGCGGGATCGCGTAAATGAAGCTGAAATCCCCTTTGAAGCGCGTTCATTTTTTCAGCTGTCAAAATGATCCATCTTAAGCCGGATTTTAATGGCGGCGTTTCCTCGTGAGTTTTCGTCAAGATTTTCGTCTCTCTGTATAACGAACAGTCTTTTAGAAGTCGTCAAGACTCCTTTTAACACCCCTCGAGCCATATTTCCACGGCCCTTTCACTTTCCAAGTCGCTGCGGATCAATGGAAAACCTTTTCCGAGGAAAGGGCGCGGATTTCCAGGAGCGAGGAGCTGGTCTGAGCAGAAGCAGGAGTGCGCTCTCGACGTCCCAAGGCCTCTCCTCGAGGAAGCGATAAACTGAGGGAAGGGAGCAATAAATGGCGGAATGTTGAAGCTGTAAACACCAGTCGATGAGAGAAAACAAAAATAATGACTAAGCGGCTCCGAGAATAAAATAAAGGAAATACTCCAAACGACTGGTGGGAGGAGGTTTATTGCTCCTGCGAGGATTTTCTCGTCCGCTGCTGACTTCAAAGTCAACAAACAAGCACCCACCTTTGTATTTATATCGAATAATTCGATGTGGGGAGTTTACTTGTAGGCTGAGAAAGTTCCCGTGAAGTTGACCTCATTGGGGTTGTAAACAACTTTCGCTAAACTGGCGCACAAAATAACTCCTGTGGCGACAGTGTCGGGACAACCGCGCTACTGTTCTGGGGACTGCGTAGTCAGCTCAGCTCCAGCGACCATTCTGGCCTTAAGGGTTGTTTGACCCAAACATGGTGCCATGGGTGCCGATAGCCTCAAGTCTCGGACCACACGATTATACTTGTCTCGTTTTTCACATCACAGATGAGGGGCTCGTCAGACGGAGGAACTGCGTCAGCAAGGAAGTCGTTGTCGAGGTAGCAGTAGGTCTCCGAGGGGTCGGCGGGAGGTGCTACCCAGAAGGGTTGTCCATTGGACCCTGCTACCAGGCAAATGGGGAGCGTGGTTCAGGCCCCATGCAACCTGTCACCCGTTCTAATGTGATGGATGAGGGCGAGTCCAATCCATCTGTATGATCTACGTGCAGGGATAATGCCACCCATTCAGGTGGGCTTCACCCCATGGCCACAGACACGGTATCGTTAGACCAATGGTGTTGGATTTGTAGGCTGTGGTGTCAATGGAAAGCTCACAGGTTGTATTGTGTGTTGACTGGAGCGAGGTAAAGCCTCTGGTATTGAACCGCACAACTTACACATGTCCTGTTGGCCAAGTGGGCGAATTACCAGATATGGGAATATATTGTCTATCCCCCCTCTCATCACAGACTGTCTGCTGGAGACAATGGTAGGTGTGCTTTGGGCATTGCCCGTGGCGTTGGAGAGGGTACCTAGCTTTGCAGCCTACACCCCTCTCCAGCCAGCACCAATCATCTCTCAAGGGGGGATTCCCAGTGGAACCACGGTCCCCACGAGGCCAATCCCATGGCTTCACGGCCGACAGCGCCACGCCCTAAAGGCTACATGCTGCCGGCTTCGGACTGAAGCCCCCGTGGTACCCATTCTATGTGGCTGCACCTTGAGCAGCCTAAGGACCTGAATGGGTGGCAGGCGGCTGAGAGGCGTTCTACCGGCACCTACTCTTTATCTCCACTACACTACCTATACCTACAAAACACTAACACACACATTCACTCATATATACATTCTGCCCTTAAATACATTCACACTGGCAGTCCACGGATGGGCTACTTGATATTCGACAATCCCTGGCACTATCCACTCAAGACCACACACTAATACAAAACACACACATAACCTAAACACCTACTCCTGAGGCCCTGCGCACATTTCCTAACCTAACCTCTTCCCTATCCTTTAAAACCCTTTCACCGAACCATTTCCACCATACATAACATCCTTGCTCCCTAACCATTGTTGTATCCCACTGCCCTTCCATTCCTATTACCTCATTCCTGGCTATATCGCTTTCCTGCTGGTAATTTACACAGTGGAACACCACGTGCTTCACTGTGTTCAGCTCTCTGCACTCACTCAGCCCATCCATCACAGAGCTTCTCTCGGAAGTCCCCGTGGCAAAACCCAAATTTTAACCATCCCGCTCCTATCCTTTCCTTTACCTGTGTCAACCAAGCATACGTTCATCTTCCTTTATCGCTGTGTCCGCTGGAGACATGTTACTGACCAGGTTCAGGGACGTTTGTGTTCACGCGGTTTTGGGAGTACCCTTGGCAAAAGCGTGCATTTGTCACCAGAAGCGCCCATGTGGTGTGGACATAAATTCCCTCGCTTAGCAATCACAGTTTGGGGGCATTACTGCCGCCTGAAAACAGGGGCAAGCCCAACCGTTGAATCCATGTGTGATAAAAGCGTAAGTGCATACAGTCTCTTGGCGATTCCTTCACTGGGCCCTGTCACCCCACTTTGGCCTTCGGACACAGTTTTGCTGGTCAGAATTGTGGGGGTGGTGATTTCGATTTATAGGCCCCACGTGTAGTAGTGATGATGAAAGGGATGTTCGAGAGATTCTACTGCCGACCTTTCAGTTCGAGTTGTGCCAGCCTGAGGGCTCCTAACCCGTCCCCACGTCGTAGACGAGGGAAAGCAACCCCTAGGCCGTAATCGGCTTTTGGAGCCCACCCTCCAGCACTTAGTGAACCAGACCAGCAGGAGTCCTTCCTCATTCTGCCAGTGGGCCCCCCTTCTCGGGGGATCAGCGGGGCTCTAGCAGCCTGTGCTACCAGTTGGTAAGCAGTCTCATGCATAGCGGCCTTCTGGTATGCCTCGGCGTTCTAACATTGCCTGAGGGGAGGACCTCTCAGGGTGTTAGGCCGCCTACCACTTACCTCAGCGGTGCCGACTAGCCTCCGCCTCTATTCACCTTAGAAGTGAGTGGAATGAGGCTAAGAGCTGTCGAAGGCGGGTGCAATACTGAGGGGGAGATGGTACCCGTTCGGATATAGACTATGCGAGGACGCTCCTCGCAAAGTCCTCCAGCGCTGGGAAGCCAGTCGCTGACACGTAATGGGTCAGGTCAATTGGGAGCTCATCCCCTAACACCGTCTCCCTAAGACGTGCGCGCTGACTTGTTCATCTGGAACATTCAGTGAGTACGTGTTCCGCTGTTTCAGGGGCGATTCCACAGCTGCACGTCTCTTCGTCACAGAGACCGAGTTGGTGGAGCTTCACCTCGAAGTTCCCATGGCCCAGCAGAAGCTGAGACACAGAAAAACCAGGGCTAACCCACCTCATTTTCAATCTGCCCTCCACAGACGGGAATAGGGCAAACGTCCATCGGCCAGTTTCAGCCTCTGTCCACCTTTCTTGCCATACGCTTTTTAGGTTGGCCATAATCGCCCTTCGTCTGGACGAGTTCGTGTCCCCTTCATTCAGGGGTTACGAAATTTCGGAACAGGAAACGCCAACTTTTTTCACACCTTCCAATTCGCATATCGTCTGGCAGCCTCCAGATCGACCGCATGCGACCACAATGCTCGAGGCGGCCACAGTTTGGTAAGCCTTTGCAACTTTTATAAGTGCAGTCCGCTGTGCCGAGAGCAGCCTTCTCTTATCATTCGCATTGGCGAGGGCCCACCATCCTTGTATAGCATAAAGCAGAATGCCGAGGAACAATCCCTTATAGGCCATCATGAGGTCCCAGAAACCAAGTCCCCAACCCGAGCCCGCCAGTCTTGATACCCCGGCAAATGCATTTAGGGCCCTCTTCGAGGTTTTCTCAATGTGAGCCGACAGAGTCAGTCCAGACCCGAGGTGAACCCCCATGTATTGAACCTCACGTACGGCAGTCAAAGCCACGCCACCTAGCCTGATTACTGGTGGCCGCGCCGTATCCAAGTTCCGCACTAGGCATCCCTTGACGTGATGAAAGGGGTGAGGTAAAGACCGACTGACTAGGTACGCTCTCCAACAGCCAATGGGCTTTGGCCCTTGCTAACCATCGAATGTCGGTTTGGCTAATGCAGTGGTAAGGATTGAATCAAGATTCATAAGTATCAGACAGGCTGCTGTCCTTATAACTGCTTCCCTCAGTTAGAAAAGAAGTTTATGACAACCAAAACGCAGCAATCCTCTTAATTAGTTAGATCAGGTGAGAATCCAGATTAACAACTCCTCACACGGAGAGTACGGATTTCCCAGGGTTGTTGTACTTCCCCGTCGTAACCCATAGGTTACCGCTCTCGACTGGACGAATGACAAGCTGCTGTACCTCCACAGATTGGGGTTTGGTGGATTCTGAGCGAGACGTGGATGTCCAACGAAACAGCAACCTCCATGACTATCGACAACGCTCGCATGACAGAGAATAGCCCTGTTAGTTACGTGATTTTAACGTCAGCCATGATCCATTGGGTGGTGGAGCTATCACGGGATGGTCGCTCTGTGTTACAGGAATATACTGCCAAGTTATGGCGAGGAACATACAACGTGGTCCACGTTACCTCAAGACCATCGAAAGCTTCTCGGTTGGTTGAGGGTAATAATTCCACTACTGTAGTTTGGAACTTTGACTTGTATGCAACGTTGACACCCAACAACTTGTTGAACTCCTCTCACAGAGCAGCGTGTGCCACGGGTGACAAGCTCTTCATAGAGATTACCGTTACCTCCAAAACTGTGACTGACGTAAACGTCCCCCCCCCCTTTATTGTGGATCATACGATTCCTGTCAGGGTGTTAAGGGATAGTCACATTTGAGTTGAAACAGATTCGTATTTATCAACAAGAGTCGCGGGCAGTCCGTCAGTCGTCGAGTTCGCTGATTCATTTCCTTCGTCGACGGCCGAGGCCTCTCGCTATGGATGTTGCGTAATCCGCATTTTGCCGCTCAACTCGACACTCAACAAAATCGAGGCCGCCGCCGAGTTGAGCGAACGTAGCGGCAACAGAGGCCCCTCGACCTCGTCTCTCGACGACCTCAGCGGCCGATTCAACCTCGCACATCTTTCTAAAAGTTGGGCGATCATCCAGCAGATTCCTTGGCGACCGGTGAACTGCAGAAAAACCGTTTTCCTTCCAGATGTGGAGAATTACGTCCAAATTTGGCCAGTCGAAGGTTCATCTTCCTTCCCAAGTGCTCACGTCCTAACTTTCTTTTAAGCAGATCTCTCCGAAAAGTCCTTACGAAACTAAAATAGGAATAGGTTGGCTATTAGGGGCTGTTACTGCATTCTGCTGGTCTGGATGCAGGTAGCACTTCTATCAAGTGCTTGTCTGAAGCCTCTCGACACAAATTGTCTGCTTATGTCACAGTTGCTAAGACCTGCTCTTTGATGGTCGACGGGTCGCTGTGAACCAGACCTGGAGCGCAAATAACACGCTCTAGGTGAGCTCCAATGCCCCCCCCCCTCTCTCACCCGCACACACACTACCGAACAACCCCCTGGGAACCCTCACTAGCTGGTTATTCCAGGGTATGACGTTCAAAACCTCTGAGGGTGATTAAGATGTGCTGCACTTGACGCTCACCTGGGACCAATATTATTTTGATTGAGACGGCAGTGGCTGCGCATAAGCCTCTTCCCTAATCACTCTTGGTGCCCACCCTGGTGGGAGCCAATTGCCCTCCAACTGGTGGATGATTGAAGACATAAGCCGCCATCTTGTTTTGTTGTTTTCTGCATTTAAATCGTGGCTGTACATCCATTCTTCTGCTTTAGGGAGCGCTACTTGTTAGCGACGTCAAACCGAATCATTGGTCACATACATTCCCTGAATTGTCTGTGAGGGCCATGTCTGGTCATCACGATTTCATGCTCTCATCTCCTCATCATCCGGACGCACTATGAATGTGTGCCCTAATCTTCTTCCTCGTGTTTTGGGGGTTTAAGAAACGCGAGCAAAGTATTGAATGTTCACCGAGATAAACATAGGGGATTTCTAGTTGATAAGTTAGATTTACTCTTCGATTTACGATGTGACGAAGCTGCAGGAAACGGGTGGGGAGGGAATGAATGTAATGTTACTCGACTTCGGATGACGAAAATGCAAAGACTGAGTTGTTGACAAATAACTGCCAAAGAAGTCCTTTGCCTCTGTGTACAGAAGCGCAGTGGGTTACCTTACCTTACTGAGACCGAAAAACACTGTTTGGGATAATGAACTGTGTGTGTGTCTGTGATATTTAGCCCGCAGGTTACCGTGGGACGCCAAAATAAGGGTATGAACAAAATCCACCGGAAGTTAAGTATAGTTATCATAGTGATCAAAACATAAAATTCTCATTCGTGGGAAAATTACGAGAGGAGCATAATAAATTACCAAAGTTTTCGACGGAAATCGATTTTAGCGCCGTTTTTGCCTCATAAGCTCCGCTGAAATGTTACTACAAAGGTCAAATTGATGTAGTAGTAAGATGTATCACATCTGGTGAAGCAGTTACCCTGGAATTTACGTTATTTGCGACACATTTTGATTTTTATCTCTGTTGACTGGACTGTCAGAATGAATGAATGAATTTATTTATCGATCAGGGAGAATTAGGGCCATGTGGCCCTCTCTTCCATTCTCCCTGGCTACATCACACAGTTACATTTCCTCCTACATTCGTCGTAACTCATTATGTTATTTATAAGTACATCTCATTCACACCAAATAAATTACGTTCATACCCTACTCACTAACACACTCGTCCATACATAAACACTTACTGACACATACAAACACTCACTGCCACGACTTTAGTGAAGGGTGAGTACTTGGATATTCCTCCCCTTCTCCGCAGTGGATATCCTAATCCTAATAGTTAACAAACACTTAATAAACAAACTTAGCTCTACAACAATTCACTTTGTACATGGCTAATTCTGTTTAATCAATTCATTTATCACTCAGTTCATTTGAACTTGGTCAAACAACGCTTTACGGCAGCAGGAAGCAGCAGCGCTTACAGTTCCGGAATTTTTTGTGCTGCTCGTACTCATTCCAGAACCATTACTGAGCAATTGGTACACAGATAATTAATGAGGCTGTAAACATAAATTTTTTTGAAGAAGGATAGTTATTACTTTTGCAGAGTTATTGGGTAAAAACGTTTAGAACTGGTATTAAGCGAAACGGCAGTAGTTGAAATTCAGGAATTTCTGGAGTGAGCCCCATGTATCTCATGAGCGTTTTTAAACAACCACCCTTTAGGTATTGGATTGGACTACAATACCAGTTTTCTTTAACTTTCTACTAACATTCCAGCGGAGTTTATAAGGAAAAACCCGCCCTAAAAACGCTTTTCGTCGAAAAGTTTGATAATTTATTGTGCTGCTCTCGTCATTTTACCACAAATGGGAATTTTATGGTATAATTATCTTATTAACAGCTATCTATATAAAAAATTTAATCAAAATCGTTAGAGCCATTTTTGAGAAAAAACATTTGGTGTTTTGATCACTATGATAACTATAGTTAACTTTCGGTGGATTTTGCCGATACCCTTATTTTTGCGTCCCATGGTAACCTGTAGGCTAGACATCAAGTTTCAGCTGATTTGGTACGGTTGTTTTATCTAGAAACCGCGCTAAAATCAATTTCGTCGAAAATTTTGATAATTTATTGTGGTGCTCTCGACATTTTCCCAGAAATGGGAATTTTATGGTATAATTATCTTATTAAGTGCTACCAATATAAAAAATTTAATCAAAATCGTTAGCGCTATTTTTGAGAAAAAAAATTTGGTGTTTTGATCACTATGATAACTATAGTTAACTTTCGGTGGATTTTGTTAAAACCCTTATTTTGGCGTCCCATGGTAACCTGCGGGCGAGATATCAAGTTTGAGTGGATTTGGTACGATGGTTCTCTCTAAAAATCGTTCACAGACACACTTACACACAGACCATATTCCCAAATAGTGTTTTTCGGACTCAGGGGGGTCTGAAACGTAAAGATCTGAAAAGAACACAAAATTTTTTTTCAGCCGATTACATAACTTTCCTTTCTACTTCGTAGAGCAAGGAAAGTAAAAACATATAACGATTGGCAACAAACTATTTACAATGTAGGAGTGCGTGATGACTAAATAAATAATATTAGTATACGGAACATGTATTGAGAACAATATGTATGTATCAAGTATTTGAAAACATCTTGAAGGTTTGGTGATAATCGTTGAAGCCGTTTTGCCAAAAAGTATAAAAAACCTATTTTTGCTTCACAGGCCTATATCTCCGTTCACCGTATTTTCATGGAGAGTTAGGTATTGATTAGGAGAAGATAATTTGAAAGTTTAATCAAAATCGTTAGAGCCGTTTTCGAGAAAAAGCCCTAGTTTTTGGTACATTTTTGTCCCCCCCTCTTCCCATCGGCCGAAATCGTCCATAACCTTATTTAGGCGTCTACAAAAAATAACGAACAGAACAAAAAAATAACCAGCTCAATAGGTTCAGCCGTTCTCCCGCAAATAGAACTACAGACACACGGGCCATGCGCTGAAGTTAGGTTTTTTAGACTCAGTAGCCCTCAAAACATAAGTAAAGATCTGAAGAAAACCCAAATTTTTTTTTGACACGGTTACTATACTTTCCTTTCCCTTTGGGGTAGCGGAAAGTAAAAAGTAGCCGATACAGTGTGTGTGGTGCAAGGCCTCACGGTGGTCTCATCTCTCGGACCCCCTCGACCAATAATACCTCGTCAACTTTCTCGTTTATTGCCCTACGATGTTTACGTCTGTCGAATCGAACGGGAATTTGTAGGGGAAACCGTCCGAGTCGAGGGCTGTTATCGACTCGAGCTCGGGGCTCGTTTCCTTTTCGTTCCGAGTCCCCCACGACAGCGTACGGAAGAGCTGCGCAGAGGGTTGAAGACGGATTCCGCGCAGGACACCTTCAATGACGGCGGTTCTCTCCTCAGCGAGGGGTGATGGTGGGGGGTGGGGGGTCGATGAGAATCGTTCGACCGGGTTCGATGGGATGAGTGGGGAGTGCGACGGGGAATGTGGCGTTTGAGAGGGGGGGTGGAGTGTAATGGAAGGGGCGCGAGGTGGGGGCTCTACGTCTGCCGTCCGGCGCTCGAGCCAGTTGCCATCTTACGCTCAAGACGACAATGTGCTGCTACGGTCAATTGTGAACCTTCACGTTTTTTGTACTATTTTTTTTTGTACATCTCATTTTTGAGGAAAGTCGAGGAATTATGGCTTTGGAAACGCCCAAAGTGTTTGTGAAGTGATTTTGTTGTTAGACTCGTGTCGCGTGAGGTGTCGAATTTTCTTTTTAGTGCGTTAATTTGAAAATAAATGGTTAAAATGTCAGTGATGCAAATGGGAAATAAGAGGCAGCATTGCTACTTGTGCGATTTGCCCCGGATGCCGTGGGCGATGTTGCACGATTTTAGCGAAGCGGTTTGTCGGGGATGCGTCAATTACGAAGGGGCCGACAGGATCGAGTTGGTTTTGGACACCGCGCGGCAGATGAAGAGAGCCCACGGTTTTCAAGAGAGTCGCTCCGGAAGCGGCGGCTCGTCTCATCACCACAGTTCCGGAGGAAAGTCCGGAGCCCTCCACCGGCCGACGGGAAGCGGTCACGACTCGTCCCATCAAAACGGAGTCGCGAGTTTGGAAGTCGTCGGGATCCCTCCGGCGGCTCACAGTCGACAAGCCCCCGCGGCTCAACCGCCTCCGCAAAGCGGCTCCCTTCACACGGGCTACGCCCTCCATCACGCGAGAACCGGACTTTTGGCCGAATACGCGGCTCCTCCTCCGCCGAGAACCTCGACGTCGACGAGTCAACTCACTCGAACCCTCACCGAAGGGGAACAACACGAAATGGCCCTCGCCCGAGGGACGGGCGTGCGAATCGCGACCGGAGCCGCGACCGCTCATCTCGCCGCTCATCACATTCCCACGCACACTCGACCGACGGGAGCGATCCCTCCGCAAACTGCCTCCCTCAAACGAGGCCTTTCCGCCGGCGACGACGACGATCACCACGCGACTTCTCATCATTCGCACAACGGCGAGTCGGCCAAACGGATGATGACCGTCGAAGAGCACGCGGCTCGTCCTCCTCTTCAAAGGGGCGACTCTCTGCCCGCCGTCAGCCTCGCCGTTCCCTTCGACCGTACCTTCAAAACCGAACCCAAAATCCCCATTCGAGCGCCTTCCTTCGACACCGCTACCACCTACAAGCCAAACGGTAAGTCACCGCAATTATACGTTTCGATTTTGTGTAGTTCGTGACGTCAGTCACATCGTGCATTTCGCACCCCCACCCCTTCCCACAATCACAACAGGTGACATAACCGCACGATTTGGCGTCAAACGGACTCACACCTTTCACTCCACCACTACTTGCGATATTTCCTTCAAATTACGTGCAAATTCCCGTAATAATTACCACAAACCAATCAACAGATCAGACACAATATTTGAAGTACAGAAAGCGTCAACCATCCTCCGGCATTCGGCAGAGCCATATCGCCAAAAAAGAATGGTTTCATGGTTGAAATGCACTATCCTGACCGTGTCGGTTTGCTATGGCTTCGGTTACAACACGTAATGGGCGAAGTGAGGAATGAACGGTTTAATTCCACTTGTCAACAATGAACTATTATAATTTAGGGCGAAAACGGGTACCTCTAATAGGTAAGGCTTTGATCATTCGAAACGTAGCCTCTCTCCAGACACTGCATATTTAACCGTTGCACATCTTGCAGTTTTCAACGCTTAAGAGGGGTGAGCCGTAAATTCTCTCGTTATACGTCGTTTGGTTTTTCATGTGAGCTGGTGTAGAATCGCGTTTACCAATTAACGAGGTCACGTAGTGGTGACGGTTAGGGTGGGTCGTGGATGAACTGCTCCGTTAAATAGCAATTCAGTAGGCTACGAGCCAACCTTTTCCGACGAAATAATAACATTCTTCATTAAAAAGTTGCGTTAAAGTAAATATTCCACATTCTTCGTGAACTGAAGTATTGGCCGATTTATACTTGACCATTTTACGCAGTACTACAATAAAATAGCCTCAACCCTCAATACGACATGCAACAAAACAGCAAATTATTCTGAACCAGTGTTACGAATAAACAGGACTAGCCCAACAAAATAATAATCACTCGCTTTATTATGTAATTATAACATTCTGTACGTACGCAAAATTCATTTACAGTTGATGTGAACATACCAGCGGAAATACGTTGGTTTAGCCTTTCCACTGAGGATGATAGAGAAATGTGGCACAAGCTTTGCCTCTAACAAAAATATTTTGAAGACTGTTGTATTTTATGAACTGATGATGTTCGAGGTGAACCCTCGAGAATTTGTTAAATTGACGAAAACTGACGCAGATATTAAAATATAAAGTGCGACATCTTTTCTCAACAAATTTCTACAGAAACAGTACAAATTCTGGTTTTAGCTCGCTGAAAGTGCTGAAAGTGCAGTTGAGCAAAATAGCTATAAATTATTACACCACATCGTGCACAGCTTGACGTCGCACACCTCCGAGACATATCTCATTCGATGCAACGTCGAAAATTACTTGTAAACAATACGAAACACGAGCTGTCTACAACAGAACAACGACAATTGACGTTAACTAGGCGATTGACACGAACTGACGGGAGGTTGAAGTGAGACGGGAGGCAGTGCACGGAAATGAGGGGAAAATACTTAGGAAGTTATAACAAATACGACGTAATTGCTGGGTGCACTTGAACTGATCGGATTGTTCCTAAAATATGCGCTAATTGGCCATCGTCGTCGCCAACTTACTAGTTGGATGATAGAAAGAGAGCGGAGACGACATTCAAGTTACTCCTGCGTAATGAGAACCAACCAGGAACTGTTCAGCACTTTACGTGGCTGTCAGCTTGTCCTTTTCACTCTCGCGGCAATCTTAAAGCGTCTGCCATTCCCGCCATCTTCATCCCAACGAAACATTGGCCCCGTATCAGCAAGCTTCATTCTTTTCTCAAACTCTTAAGGTTGCCGTGGGGGATGTGAACTATCATCAACCAAGGCGACTGTCCTGCCCCTGGACTCCCTAAACACCCTGCACCGCAGATGAGCAGTGGAATGGATCAAGCTGGTAGTCCAATAAGCTGTATATACGATGAGAATTTAGTACCGCTAGTAGTTGATTAGAAGCAACCTCAAAAATTCCGAAATTCGAACAACCGGATAACAAATAACTACAATAGTGCGGCAACAACTACAGTCGATTATCTCGAATCTCTCCGAATTGGAATTCGGATTTTGGTTTGCTATACAGTAGAAACCAAGTACCGTTTTCTTCCAGTCGACATTTTGAAAGCAGCCCTGCGGGTTTCAGACAAGTTGACGCTTTTATCCAGTAAACGTCGACCTAGTGGTGTGGTGTCTCCAATCTTGCGGCAACCCTGACAATTCGCACTGCTAGGGCCGAAAATTGCCCCAAACAATGTTGGCATGTACGTTACCTTGCCTCTTAAGGTTTCGGTTCAACGTCGAAGCAAGTCCCTTTATTTGGAGCGGTTGTTACAATCAATATACTCGGAGTAAATGGATAAACGTGACACAAAAGAGGCTGTTGATCTGTGAATTACTCACCGACCAAAATACCTTCGGACATCCAAGTCAAGGACAATAACAAAAACGAGTGGCAGTCGAGCTGGTGGGATGTTTTAATATCTGGACGTGAGTCACTGTTTTGACCGCAACAATCGGGAAAACGTTCCGAGCGGTTCTCTTTGAGAAGTAAATGAGAGACACGAAGAAGAGATAAGGAAGGCGCTCTCTTAGAGAAGTAAATGGGAGACCCGGAGAAGAGATAAAGCGTCAAAGGGGAGTTGTGAGTCTCTTATCGGTCGTTTACAAATCTTCAGGTAAACTTGTAGGCGAAAATAGCTAGTTACCCTAATTTAATCGTCGCATTTATATTGTTTTAAGCTCCAACGGGACTAAAATTGTGTCTAAATGGTTGTAATTTTCAACGACTCAATGTGCCACTAGTCAGGTTCGCGACTGCCATTTCAATTGTCAATTTAAAAACAGCAGTGGTTAATGTACTTCGTTTAACCTAGAGTGTCTTTTCAAATCTTATAACTCGGGAACAGCACGACCGATTGACAGTTTTTGTGGATTTGTCTCCGCTCCAAATAGCAGAATGTGTGTTGAAAACATGGGAGAATTGTCGAAAAACAAAATAAAAGAAGAAACATTTTCCTATACAATACGATCGCAGGTTTCGTTCTTGTCAAAGGTTTAATGTCCGGTAAACTCTCCTCACAAATTCAAGAACGTATTTAAATATAGGTATAGACTAGTGTTGAAAAAGGAGTGAGGTATTTATTGATTGTTTAATGTTTATGTGCGCCTTCACAAATTTATATCAATGTCCTTAAAGAACCAATTTCGTTACATTTACGTGTGTTCTGACTCCACAAGTACGGTTTAATTTCCGCCTCGTGAACATCGTTTCATGTAGATCGAACACAAAAAGCCAACCCTGATGACTGGGTCAGAGTGTATACCAAAATCTTGATTTGGCTTCTCCGGTTTAGTTGATAGAATTTTTTAGGAGTAAAAATATTGAGTCAAAATTTAACGGGTAATATCACTTGAGCACGGAAGTAGACAGAGAGCTCCTTGTTTTTAGTGTAAAAGGTAAAGTGAAGGTCTTTTCTCCGCCGTGGCGTTTTTATGGGTCATGTCAACAACAACAACTACAACAACCCTCCCCCCCCCCTGCGTTGCAGTTGCGGGGGTTTCTATGTCCTTTCCTACGAGAGTTCTCCCACCTTTCCATACCTCTATACACCAAGTATGCGTTTATTATTGATTATAATGTTTTGTGGAGGCACCGTAACGTATAATCCTAAATGGATAGAAATTGTTCAAATACTCCAACACAAAACTGTCAAATGATCAGCGGATCATCCGTTCGCTGATGGATTACATTGTTAAGCAACACGTATGTCGATTACCCGGTGATAACAGTAGAACTGTTTAACGAAAGTCAACAGGAAGCAGTTGAATCGTTCCATATCTGCCGCTTCTTTCGACGACATTCAAGGCCTTGTAACGTTGAGTATTACTATGCAGTGAAGTCCATTGCACATGCCATGAAAGGCGGCGATATGGAGAACAGTCTATGTCAAACGCTATGCTAAACGCGCAGAAACACCTCCTGTACGACATTAACCGGTTTTTTTTTACTACTTGCCATAGTTCAGGAACGTTGTGAGGATTTTCCAAGGTAAATTTGTTACCAACGAAGCACCTACTGAGGTTTGAATGTAATAACTGTTCGGCTCAACTCTGACTGAATAAGTTGAGGTGCCCTTGGCCCTAATGGAAGATCCCGAGCTTCGTTAGCCATTCCTTTAACTGCCAACCCTGGAATCCCAGAGTCTGTTGTCAATGAAACCCTTTTTCGAGACCTACTGACACACTTGAAACAAAAAAATTGTTTTTCGGTTTAGGGTATCCCCAGTGGGCTCCTCTTCATACCACTTCCCTCGCTTTTACTTGCCACCCTTTCTTACCATTTCAACTCCCAGCTCGGTCTCAGTGAGTCTCGTCCCCAAACCAGTTCACACATCCATAAATCTGTACTCACATAATAACAGTTACAGTTCTCTATCTCTCTTCACGTTGATCAATTTAGTCTTTGAACTCAATCTCAACCTCCCCCTCTCGCGCATCCGACAACAGCGGGCTAAGCCAGTTGTGTAATCAATGACAGCGTTTATGTCGAATTCAGAGAATCAAAATTCAGCCGTAGGCTAGTCGGATCGACGGGAAACGTATATTTGGTGGGTTAGTCACCCTTTTAGCACACTCAACCCCACAACATACGTCGCAACTGTGAGTGGCGTGTACTATTTTATTGGCGAAGTGCGCGATGGCTGTTCTCAAAGTAAAAAGACAAAACTGTAACCTGATTTGATGGAGACGCTTTTGGAGTACGTTTTGTATCCTTCGAGTGCCGAAATAGTTCATCTCACACATGACAGTGGCAACAATGATCAAAATATAGTTATTAAATCGTATAGGTAGCTTATCGGACTAACAACTGTCGTGTATACGGGACTGAGGTAGAAAAATGACTGTACTAAAACGGATTTCGTCCAAGTCGTTGATAATTTATTGTGCTGCTCCCGCCATTGCCTACTTTTCTATTAACCTCCAATTGTTTCCAATTTGTCACTCTCAAATTTAATCATAATCTTCGTTTTTATTATTATTTTTGCGTCCTTAGTCAAGTTGCAGGCTGATATGTGGTCCAGCCATGCTCTGTCAATCGTGTTTATTCACAATGTCGTGCAGGGGGGGGGGGGGTCGATTAATACCCGTTGAAGGAGAAAAAAAACGAAACAGATGACCACATTATACCAACTTTATGCAAATATGTATTGCATAATACGAACTGATGTGGTTTGGGCAATCATTTCCACCATGAAGCTAATAATCAGCAATAATAGGTACAATTAGGGGTTTAATAATGAGGAAACACCCCACTTACATGTCAGTAAGTAGAGTTTGGCATTTATTTAATCCGTTCAAGGCTAACCACGAGGAAATCAATTGGACTGGCCAGTAGAGTATAATAAATGGCAAATTATATGAAATATGCGAGGAAGGACCTTCATAGCCGTGTTTATGGGGTGGTAAAGAGTGAAGGGACCTGGGATATGTGGACTACATTTCTTTGTGGTTGCACTCAATGCTGTAACGTGTCAAGCGAGATGGTACGAGATTTTTCCCAACAGCTGCGAACGTCTGAGGAGAAAGTTGAGCCAGACGACTGAACGAGTTAGTTCCTTACGGGACGTGGCGACTTCAATGCGCGGCTCCGAAGACTCTCCAACCAGCATATCTTGCGCCTCCAGCGTAGAAACAGGAAACCAGATGCTGCTCGTTGGAAGAGCAGCCAATCCTTCCAGCCTGCTTACTAAACAAGCTTATAACAGTTTGCAAAGTAGGTTTGACAAAAACTCGTGCCCACAGTTGATCTCTTTGAAACTTGCCGCCCTAGTGAATAGTTAGATCGGGTGGGGAACCAGATTAAGCAATCCTCCCAGATAATACGGATTTCCCAAGGCCACACCTCGCAGTAACACGAAGCAACTGCGCTCCACCAGGGGACTGGCTAATGACAATCTGCACAGGTCTGGGTTTGGTGGATGCTAAGTAAGTGCCTGGGCTCTTTCAAGATAGCATTGCTGCAGCTTTCGTCTGATATAATTCTCTTATGAGTGTTGAGGAACAGTCATGTTGACTAGGCAACGTACCTGTCACATGCTTCCCGCTGATATTGACTTGGATGAGCTATTGTATTATAAAATAGAACAGAAGTCAAAGATGAGCCTCAAAGGCTCAAGCTTTTTTTTTCTCGCACGTAAGGCAACCATGAGGTCCATCCCCGCGGCAGCTGATGAACTCCAAGCACTCTGAGGCGTACTGTAGCACCTCACACATAAACAGTACATGTTCCGCTGTCTCCAGTTCCACCTCGCAGAATCTGCAATTCCGTACCTCAGACTTGCCAATCTGGGCCAGGTGGTATCTGTAAACAGGCCACATACCATCCATGTACTATCTCTCTCGTCCGCTGCATGGAGAGTCTTACAAACAACCTTTGACTGCCTTTGGCCAGTCACATCCCGCCAATAGGCAGCCCTGCACTTCTCCCACTTACCAATCTCCTTGATCAAGTGGCTCTTAGTGGCCCCTACGAACGGCTCAGGTCCCACCGAGTGACCGCAGATCCTTCCCTCGCCAGTTTGCCATCCTCCTCGTTCCCTTCTATTCACTCATGACCTGGCACCCATCACAGTGTTAATGTGTTTTCCTCTGCCAAGGTCTTCAGGCCAGTCAGGCATTCTCAAACCAGCCCTGTCGTGATGGTATAGGAAGCCAGGGTCTCAAGTGCCTGACTGTCCGACATAATGTATATTCATACCCGCTTCAGGCCCCTACACAGGAGGTGCTGCACGCAACCTGTCACAGCGAAGAGCTCTGCTTAGAAAACTGTCACCAGCACACTCAGCCCAAGCTTGCTTCACACGTTGATGAAGACCTTAGCCTGCCGCCTGGATAAGAATTATCTATTACTCCATCTGACTGCAACTCCAAAGTGTGGATATGGTAACAGCACACGCCAAGACTGACTTTCCACACACGCACACACTCAGGGGTGTATCTACCTCTGTAATACTGCAGGAGGATGTGCAGTGTATGCCCTTAGTTTGGGATCAGGCATCAGTTTCTCCTCGCTAGGGTAACCCCCTCCCCCCCTCTACAGAAAACTGTGTGCACGGCGGGTTTGAGTTGTTCTATCACAATAAAATGCCGTTAGAATATACGGTGTATAGTTAAATACAATAATTTCGGTGCTCAATTCAGTGGTATGCACGTCTGGTGCTTCGTGACATTCCCACTGTTGTGGAAAGTTGTGTGTAGGGTGTGAGGGGAGGGGGAGCGGAACCAGATGTTATTTTGTCGATGTTGTCGGAATCGGACGAAGCGTTTCGAGTTGAGTAGATGTAGGCCGCGGGGCTGCGTAGCTGTTCTTCGATGGATTGACGTGGTGTTGCGGCGGCGAGGGGGTCGAGAGGGCGACGTGGACGTGGCGTGGCGCACGAGAAGGGGAAAACGACGCATCGATTTTCGTAGCCGGTTGTGGTGCGGTGCGGGAATGGTGGTGGGGGGAGTGTAGGGTTGACTGCGAAGGGAAGAGTTCGGGGAGGGTCCGGTGAATAACGTGACGTCAGCGGAGTTCGTCGGGCCGTGCGGCGGCGCGCGGGGCGGTCCCAAGGACTCGAGAGCGAAGTCAGGACGTTCCGACCCTCCCTTCTTCTTCTCCTCCTCCTCCGCTACCAACTTGAAAAGCGGAATGCAGCCCCCGCCCCGCTTTCCATGAATGCCGTAATCTCGTGTGTTGCGTGGCGTTCGAAACGAGCGGTCGAGGTCGGCGCGGCGGTTGGGTTGGTGGGGGGTTTGATGTTGAAGAAGAGGGTCGAGGGGGTTAACTGCCGCGTTGGGTTTCTACGAGGCAAAATGAAGCGCGACGATGACCCCCCCCCCTCCTTCCTCATCATACCCTCACCCCATACACACTCCTCTACTATCTCCAGTCGTCTCTTCGTCTTCGGTTCGGTTCGTGATACGTCAGAAGGGCGGCGTTGCCGCAGTTCCACACGCAAGCGCACAGCGATAGTCTGTGGAGCACTAAGCGGCAACGTCGCTTCAAGTTCGTAGCTTCCCCCTTCCACCGCTACTCCTCACCTTCCACCTTAAACGTCACGCCGTTCTGGGACTCCAACCACCCCACCCCTCTCTCCTATTACGATACGCCCTCCTCATCCGTTTACTTCGTGTGATGGCGGTGTAGGGCTTGTAGGAGCGGTCCCCTTCCCCCCCACTTCTTCATTACTTCTCTTCCCCCCTCGTCCGTTCTTCCAACCCATTCTTCCCTTTTTTTAGCGTCACGTGACGTCACGTCACCTTTTCGATAACATTGACCGAGCGGCTCCTTCACCCTTCACCGCTCCCCGTTCCGCTCCTCCCGTTGCCTCCTCACGTTCTCGTTAGTCACGACGTTCCCCCGGGGGCCTCTTCTGGACTGGAACGTACCTTCTCAGAGATGGACCGCGTCTCTTGTCTGCTGCTGTCTGACTCTGGAAACTAGGGATTCCAGTCCGTCCAAAAGACCAATTATCGATATTTACTATTGGTTATAAACGCTGCCCCTTGTACCCGTATTTAGTAAAGGACAGTGCCGGACAATAACAAAAAAGTGCCAAGAAAAACGACCAACCACACTTCAGAGCCTGATGTGTTCTTTCACGGTAATCCCAGCAATGAAGGAAGTCCCCAGTGACAGGTTGGTAAAAAACCTAACAACCCTCAACCAACGGGCGAATTCTGACTCAATACAAAACGCCCGTAGGAGCATGACTAACCTAGGCTTGAATCACTCAGAACACTTCCCTGGGTGACGATAAAGCTCCTCTCTCTCCCCTTCCCTTTCCAGAACGGTACAAACCTCCGATTTGACGTTTGTTCTAATGAAGGGGTTGAGAAGCATTTGTGAACTTTTACTAAAAGTACCTACGAGAACATATTTTTGTATTCACTGTGGGGAAGTTGGTGGAAATGAATTCCCTATCACATCCAAACTGCTTGGACTGCCCTAAGCCTCTTTCAGCCTCATGGGATAGATTTTTTAGGAAGTCATTTCGGTAGGAATTGAAAAATATTCTTACAAAACGTATAACGTTGTGCTACGGTGATTTCGGTGGGGGGGGGGGGGGGTTGCCCTATCGATGGAGAATCCATTGCCAGATCTCAAACTAAGGGCATACAGTTCACATCCGCCTGTATGTATTACTGGGATGCCCCTGAGGGTGTGCGTGTGTGGAAAGTCAGTCTTGTCGTGTGCTGTTACTGCAATCACACACTTGAAGAGTGTTCACATCAATATGTGATGCAAGTTTGAGCCACCAGTATTCTGTATTAGTACTGTTCTAGTTTATAATACATCCCACTTAATACTGTAGCTCCTCCTAGTCAGTAGCAGTGCGAAGATAGTTGTGACATGTGGAAGAGTTAAAATAGGTACTAAACAAGGAATCTTTGGCACCTTGGAGTACCAGGTAGCTTTAGCGAACCTGTTAATCGCCACTTCGATTCCAACTTAGATTTTGTAGGCCGAATAACTATCTTCCAAAGTTCTCTGGCTGTTAGTCAAGCGTGTTATTAATAGTTCCGTAAACACGTTCGTATTGGCCGCTTATTAAATGTCAATCAGCGTTACGTATTGACCCACTGCTGTCCGAGTGACACAGATAAGCGATACGAAACTATTCCTTTTCGATGATTATACATCTCTGTAACGTGAAGATCGGCTCAACCAGTTGCCTTTTACGTTTTCCTCCTTATTGCCTCATTTTGGCAAACCGCCATTAGACGTCCCCGCACAAATATACCTCGGCAATATGTAAGTTCCTCGTAATATCGACGAACGATTTCTAGTCGCACTCCGAGTGATACGACGCTCGGGCGTGGTTCATTTGTAAATCGTAAAACATCCCTCGAACTCCTACCGAAGAGAGTCCAGCAGAAGTCTTGTGGAGTTAGACTGGGAGGCCATTGTTTCCTCACAACAACTTCCTTTTTTTATCTTTGTTTAGCCGCATTCGTTTACGGCATAATTATTCTTTTAGAGGCTCGTGTGTCTACCGAGACTTGTCTCCTTTTAGGAGAATGCGACCCTTGGCGTTCTGTTTCCATATTACTGTCGCTAGACACAACAATACTAACATCATTTCGGCTCAGTAAATGGCTGTTAGTACGCTTGGGGTGCTGGCGGTCTGTAAGAAGTACTTACAAATGTTCTACTTCCAACTGCAGTTTGAATACACTCGTATTACCTTGCACTCACTGGTTAACTGTCTGCGTTGACGTCGTTAGATGGTGGACTAAACTAATTATGGTGTACAAATATAGCCATAGAATTGAAAGAAACATAATGACTAGTGAGAAATTCTTTCCGTAGGTCCACATGTTCAATACTGTTAGTGGAAGAGGAGCTTTCGGGCATGTACTGAAGGACCATTCGAACATTGTGTAGTCATTTGACTGCTAGGAGGGCAGTGGTGCAATCCTCGGATCAATGAGCCTGTTTTTATGGTTTTCTGGATATTATATTTGACATCTTATCAGTCGTCTCATGTCAGTGACATTACCGATGGTTGTTATGATTATGTGAGTTGAAGGTTCGTGCGAAGAGATGGCTCGAGCCCGCATGGTATTGATTACAGATTAGGGAGGTTGCCGTGGCCAATCTGTATAGAGCCAAGTTAGTCTTCCACGTCTAGGGTAAGTTACCCTTCTTTTGCCTTCGGGCCTTCAGTACTGCCTGCCGAATGAAGTGTTCCGAGTTATCTGCAGTGTTGTTATCTTGCAGTGGCACGAAATTTCACTTCTTATCCCAAAGTCGTGAGTTCGTACTGGGGTCTGTGGGTGGAAAGTGTGAGGTGTCAAACTGGCAGGTGAAGGGTTGGCAAAACCTAAAAAAGGCGATGGGAGTGGAATGTCTAAGGAGTCGATTGTAGAGCATTACACGGAAAAAGTCCCGCTAATATCAAATTGTTTGGCTACTATAGATGTTCGTGCGTAGGTCCAATTAACGTGGGAAGTGTCGCCTGTTGTGTAAATTAAATAATGCCTTGATATTCCATCTTGTGTCATAATGTGTTGATTGATGATTTGAAACGGTCTTCAGGTTATCCAGGCTCTAATTTGTCCAATGGAGGCACCAACAATGGAAGCAACTCTCCACTTGGCACTAGAACCAGCTCACCTCCTGAACAATCAGTCGCCGCAGCTGCGGCAAATGCCGCAAATTCCGTCTCCGGTGGCGCTCCAACTGGTAACAGCACAGGTCAATCTCCTATGGCCGCTTTGATGTCCGTGACTGACAATCTACCTCCCGGCTCTCCACGAAGCGCAGGAGGAAGCCCTCCGGGACCAGCTGCCACGCAAACAGCACCTCGGTCTGCATCCAGGGCGTCTCAACACTCTCCCAACTCATCAGGTACGAATGTACCACGTACTTCGCTGTACTGTTTGAAGTTGCTTTAAATTATTGAAACTAGCGTCGTATTTGATCAAGTCTCAATCTTAACAGTTCCATTATCATCGAGTATTTGCCTACGATTAATTTGTCCGCACTTTTAAACTTTGTTCAATTGCATAACTTCCATAGCAAGCTTCAATTGCTCTTTTTCAAAGTCTACTAATGGGCCAGATGCGCCTTCATTGGGCGTTTTTGGATGTTTTCCTGTGTGAGAATGTGCTCTGACTTTGTTATCGACAGTTGGTAATATTTTGAGTTGATCTTGTTAAGGCCTGCTGCTGTTTGCCTGGATGACTGCACTGTTGGTAGCAGCTAGAGAAAGCACTTTGATTTTCTTAGTTGCAAGTCTCAGATTTAGATTGGGGAACGTACAATCATCGTTTGGGTTTTGCATTCATGCTGTGTATTTGGGATTGATGTGGCGAGGTTGTTTCAACTGGTGGAGCAAATTACGCTCATAACTTGTGGTTTTGAGCTCACATGCTACCCTTTCAGTTATGGTTCATGATATCAAAAACAGGTGGAACTCCTTGAGGTGATAAATTTGAGGGACTGTAGTGAGTGGCAATGTTGGTACCTCAAAATCCAACAGGTGTGAAACAAAAGCCTGCTACACCGTTGATTTGGTTGGATTTTAATTGTTGTAGTTTGGAAATCTGTCTTTATAAAGCAGGTTGAACGCCTGTTCTAATGAGAGGCAGTAAATCTCTTAGTGGCGAAAAATATAAATACGAGTTAAAGCTCTGACTGACACAAAGTGGGGATTGTGCGTGCCTGAAGGAGCTTTGTTGACAAGACGAGCCGAAATTGTACAAACCGTGGGGTTTTTAAATGTAGGTTGTGGAGAGGATTGGAGCAGGGGTTGTTGGACGAAGTGTTTGGACGTTGGTAGAGTATGAGCAAAGGACTGGTTGTGTAGTTACCCCTGTCCATTTGCCACACGACTGTCTCCTAAGGATTGAATGAAACAAGAGTACTTGTAGTGGCTTGCTATGGTTCTCTGCCACTTCTTCTAGCTCCATTCCAGCTGATTTAAGACTTTATTGCTACCAAATGTTTGATTTGGGCTGTTACGTTTGAGCTCACATTTGAATTTAAAGCCTAAGCCAGGGTTTTATTTATTCTGTTAAAATTTGCCAACTAAGTCCAAAGCCACCTGATATTGATTTTTGGGGATTAGATTGACACTCGAGGAGATCCGGACCAGTTTGTTGAGAACCGTTCGTGTGATTGTTGGTTTTGAAGGTCCGACCAGCGGAAGTGGTCGTCGGGCATCTGGGAGCAGGCATGTTAGTTCGACGACTGTGAGTTCAACCGAAGGTGCTGCTGCAGGTGGCGGTAGCGGAGGAGCAGGCGAACAAGCGGCGGAAACTGCGGCGCAGGCACCCACTCCGACTGCGACCCTGAAATGCACCCTGTGTCAAGAGAGGCTGGAAGACACGCATTTCGTCCAGTGCCCGTCCGTTCCACATCATAAGTTCTGCTTCCCATGCTCGAGGGAGAGCATCAAGAGGCAGGGAGCCGGCTCAGAGGTAAGTCGTCGTCACTGTATGACTGTTCACATTTTTATATTGCTTTCGTATAATAAAAATTGACTCGGTGTCAGTTAAGAACAAAGTTGGACTCAAGACTACTGTCTGTGAATGCTGTCACATCCTTTGTCCAGTTAACAGAAATACTTGCCACCTGTTCGTGGTCTACTGGACTTTGGACCTGACTATCATTAAACTGAAGGGAGGTTGTAACAAAAACTAGAAGAACTGTCAGATTACGCAGGGCAGGAGTAGGTTGTTGATGATGTTACAGATCTGGTCAGGTTTATTCAGTGTGATAAGGGCTCACTGCACCCAGAGTTGGGTGCTGTTTGAAGTGACGTTGGATGATTACATGGATATGCATGAAACTTTTACGAATGAACTGTTATTTGAAACTCCACCACCAGCGCCAAGGTGCTATAATAGTTGAGCTCTTCTCCCAAAGTCCAAAGATTACTCCCCCCAACGCAGCACTGCAATCTGAATAGGTTTGGAACTCCATATTTTGGCGATCCTGTGGTTTTGTGGATATATCAAGTGACTACAATTCACTTGAGGCATCATATGGTTTTCAGGTGGTAGGTGTATTGGGTACGATGAAATGAGAAGTTCTCTCCATCAATTTAAATGCAGAACAGTATTGTGATCCAGGGCTTGAGCTAATCACATAAAGATTGATGATTATTGTGCAGGCCCCAGCAGATGCATTGTGTTCAGGTTGTTCTCAGCAAGAAGTTTGAGGACCTTCAGGTTCATGGGGAATACGTTGTGGAACGATATGATGACTTTGTTCCCTGTGAGTTAAGGGCATCACTGTGGAGTCTTGGTTGGTGAACTGAGCAGTATAATGTCCAGTGAATGGCGCTGTGCTGTACAAGAATTGGTCAACTCATTGAGACTCAAAGCGTCTGGTGCGTTTGTAGGATCGCCACACGCGGAATTAAAACTCGGGCGAGTCCCCCAAAATGGCACCACTGATCCCTTTCGTAATGGAAATGTGCTTTGCTGAATGGGCTCAGCCTCGTGCTTACGTGTCTCGAATGAGCTGACACTTCTGGAAATTGTACCACTCCCCTCGTACTCATCTATGGTAATTTACAGTTCCTTTTAAATGTGAGCAGAGCGTGTGCTAACTGTTTTTCAAGTGGGGATGGCTCAGTTACACCTATATGAGTGTGTGCCTGCTTGATGAACATATCTAGTCATCAGATGTCTGGAGCTCCGAGCTTCCTTCCTACTAGTATTGCTCTTCTCTGTGCCTCTTTAATTGGAACTTGTTGAGTGGCGGCTGAACTGTGCAAACAAGGGCTAGGATTGTCGAGTGTAACTCCAATTTTCTCGTATTGACTATGTCGTCTTGGGCTTTGTCAAGTGTAGAAAATACAATTGGGTTGTTCTCGTGGAATGCCAGGTAAAATGTGTTTATTCTAGCCTCATTACTGACTGGTCTCATCATAATTAACAATATCTTGATATACCTTCTGAGGGGCAATATTCCAAACGCCAATATTCTGGACTAATATCTTGGCATCCTTATTGGGGATTGCCCAAGCCTGGCGTTCTTGAGAAGAACTGCCCGCTTCTCTGACTCCCCCAGACTTTCTTGGGTGGCACGTTGAAGCGACTGGTCTTTTACCTTGTCTGCGGTGAAATACTGTGGAACTCATCACGTTGAAGTAATGCTCGGGAATCCCGATGGGCGGATGAATTGCAACCCAAGCTTCCTTGAGGCGTGTGAAGGGCTTTGGTCGATGAGAAATGAACCGAGGGTCGATGTGCGATTCCACGTAGGTTGTTTGTGTCAATTCACTAGCCACTAGTCACTGGTCAGCTACCTGTAGGCTTGGCCTTGAGTGGACATGGACAGTGTACGAGTCTCCAACTTGTGTTTTGCAAAAATTCCAACTTCCCCCGCTCTTGGCTAGACCTCTCCACTGGGCTAGACTAATGAGCATTACACAAATGGCAAGCGATAGCGGGGAACCCTTGTCAAAGGGCCGTGACAGGTATGAGTTTTTCCCCAACATGTGGAACGTCTTGGCAGCAAGTGGAATGAGCCAGACCACTGAACACAGTGAGTTGAGTTTCAAGGCTCCATTTCTTTACTCTTAAAGACTCATCCTGCATGTAATGCACCTCCAGTGTGGTGGAAGCAGAAAACCACGTACTCCACCACAGTAGTTCCTACGACTATGAGCTATGGTTGTTGGAAGAGCAGGCAAACCTTTCAGCTTTGGCGTAACTGAAGAAGGTTACGACCAACAAAACATGACCACAGTTGATCTCTCCTTTGTAACATGCTACACGAGTAAATAGATCAGGTAGATACAAGTATATCCCAGGGTCATACCTCTGTGAGATAACACATGGGCAACAGCTCTCCACCAGGTCTTGATTCGCTGAATGCCCGGGCTCTAGATTGTTTCATGACTTTCAACTGCTATAACTAACTCTCTTATGAGTGTTAAGGACCAGTTATTCTGACAAGGAAACGCGCCAAGTTTGTTATGTTGGTAGAGGCGTGTCGATTCATAATTAATGGGAGTTGTGCTAAACTATTTTTTACAATAACTCCTCAATTTGTTTTCTTGCCTGTGTGGGCTCACATCCGAAAGACAACGTATAAGACAATATTTTCAATTACTCGGGTCTATTTGCAGGTCTACTGTCCGAGCGGCGAGAAATGCCCCCTGGCCAACTCCAACGTTCCTTGGGCCTTCATGCAGGGAGAAATCGCCACGATACTCGGAGAAGAGTTCAAACCGAAGAAGGAGCGAGACCCTTAAAAGCTGCGTTCAGGTCCAAAATTCGCGCCAGACGCGGTTGATACATTTGACTGCCTGCTTCAGTCTCAGGCTGACAAGTTGGAAGATGGAAGGCGACGTAATCGTTGATTAAAAAAAGAAGTATTTCGTTGTAAATACTGTTGTTTGTACAGATAAGTCTCTCGTCTCGCGGCCTCCGTTAAAGTTTTGTGTTCGATTTTTTGTTTTGTCCTCGACGCGTTGAGGACTTCTAATCGGAGTCGCCGACTCCTGTACGCATTTACGGAGGAATAAGCGAGACGAGTTAAGAAATCAAAGTTTTGCGTAAAAACTAGAGCGCTTATTTGATGTACATTACGAAAGTAAATTATGAAAACACGAGAGCGCTCGGCAAGATCTCAATAAAAAACGAGCGGCAAACTCACAACTCAAAGCGCCGCATTTAGTTTTGAGCCGTTTTGTACATAGAATTGTACTGTAACAGTACTTTTGGATTAACCGCGGCACCGCCATCTCCTCCGCGTTGTATTCGCTTCGTCGAAAGCGAAATTATCTTTTTGGTTCGTCCGCAGACGAACATCGTCACGTTTTCACGCGCTTGTAAAATATTGTTTGTTTTATTTTTGCATTTTCGTTGTAAATATCGAGAAAAAAAGTTAATCGCTCCGAATGAGGCAAAGCTCGTTTCGCTTCAAATGTACAAAGCAGCTGTAAAGTCGAATTGTACAAATTTGTGTCTTTTTTTTTTCTCTAAATATCATTTTAAAGGAGGGAAATTTTGTTTCTCACTTGTCTTCTCGTCCAAACTGTGTGTGTAAACCTTGGCTACTACGCTTATTAGGTTATTTTACGTTTCTCGTAGGGTTTTTTCTCTCTCGTTTCTTTGGCTTTCAAATTCGCGTTTATTTCGTTAACGTTTCAAGTTTTTTCGTATAAAAAAAGTATTATTTTAGTTAGTTCATTTGTTGGTCTATTTTTGATCACGGCAAGTAAACGAAAAAGGCCTAAAAAAAGTAAATCGATCAACTTTTGAAAAAAAAAAATTGAACAAATATTTCTGAACTCTCGAAATTTAAACAAAATATTAATTTTCGACGTTTCCCGGCTTCAAAATTTTCTGTTGCGGAAGTAGTAAAAAAGAAAGTTTCGAGTTTTATTAAATTTTCTTTTGCACTTTTATTTCGGTTGACAAAATTGGATCTCGATGGGTTTTTTTTTGGTTTTTAGAGCCTATTTTGGCTCTTGAATGGTTTTTATGTGACGTGGGCAGGCTTTTGGCGGGTTTGTCGTCATTATCTGGGATATCGGCCGATGTGTTTATTTTTGGTTTAGCGGTTTGATTGACGGGGAGTTGAGAGGTTGTTACCCTTGGCAGGGCTCTGACTAATTTCCCAGGAGGAGCTAACTGTTTCTTGTCGTGCAAATGGGCGCGTGAGTCTACCTCAGAAATGAAGCTAGGCGTTGAAGCGAGTAATTTCCGATTTTGTCGGGAGCAACAGTCTTAATTCAGGCTTCCTGGATAGGAGCTGACTATGCCAGGGTTCCTTATCTTACGAGTGAGGAACTAACCCACCCCCAGGCTTCCTGCGAAGTGGATCTACTTAGAATTGCTCGAGGTCTCGCTGAGGCTCTTCAGATACGAACTGTGCAAAACCATATTTACTCCGAAGGAGGAGTACATTTCTTAAATTCCTAGAAACTATTTCCGACCTAAGCCTGCGCATTGAATTGCAGCCTTTGGCACTTCACTCCCACCGGTATAATGGCATATTGAGCTGATATTGTAACCTGAGAACGGGATAATGCGTACATTTTACGACCTGCTGGACCCACGCACTGCTCCCATAGCCTAACATGAAGCTCCATAAATAGCCGCATGCTCATTCAGGCCATACCTGGAGCCTGGTAGTTGCATTTTGTCGCATGAGCAGAAAGAAGGTAGTTGCCAGTAATTGAAGAACACTCACTCTCTACGCTACAGCCTCTGCTCACCGTTTCAATTTAGAAGACACGCTAGAATCTGTGAAGGAAGAACTCGTATCGCCGCTTAAATCCTTAAATGGCGTATTGAAAGCGTCGCTTCCTGTTGATTATCCTAACTTGCCGCCAGCCACTCACATAAATACCGCAGCCATTTAAAAGAAAAAGAAAAAAAAAGTATAAAATCCGAAAAAACGTAAAAAGTTTTTTGTATTGTGTGAATAGATTTTTTGCCTAGTCATCAAATTTTTTTCTATTTTTTATTGTCATTTTTTCTTTTCTTATCGTTCGAGCGAATCAAAATATCAGGTTCGTTCGGTTTTTTTTAATTGTGTAAAAGGAATTAAAAAAGTAATAATAATAAAAAAAGGAACTCCGAAACTCGCGTGTCTTTTAGGGAACTCATGCTCCGTTCTCATTATTAGGTTGAAAAAAATGGAATAAGCATCATTTAAAGAAAAAATAATAATAATTAAAAACGTAATTTTTGTATAAATATAATTAAAGGAGGAAGTGTTTTTTAGCCTTTAAGGTGTTGTTTCAAATTGCGCGAGCTATTTGTCCTCATTATTGCTTCTTGAAACGATTTTCATTGCTACACTTTTTGTAAACGTATTTACCATTTTTGTCTATTCGAAAACAAAACAAAAAAAGTCGAAAAAAAAAGTTGTACAAAGTGTAAATTTTTTGATTTTTTTTTTTGTAAATGGTAAAAACATTAGTTGACGTAGTTTTTAAAGAGGGGAGTCTTTTTGGGAAGGGAAAACAACCTAACGAGTCTCCTTCCCTCCTCCTCGTCAGCATTGTAAATAGACACGAGTGCAACAAATCGAATTTGCGAACTTTGTTTTTCTCCGGGGTTAGATTTTTTTTTTCTATTTGAGTTTCGTACAAAGGCTCCGTGTGTTTGAGTTACGTTTCGGTCTCTTGAGGTGTTGGTTGGACTGTTGGGGAAATTACGTTGGCAATTCCGCTTGTTTGTTCGGTTCGGTTATTAAGACAAACGCTGGAGGTGGTATTCCAATGAGGCATTACGAATTCAGGCCCCCACAACTGTGTCTGTTATGTCTCCACAGGATGCACGAAGGAGACTGACCTGACGTTGGAATTCTTATTGTGGTCGGGTCAGCCCTCATGTCTCTCCTGCTTAGAAGGGCTCTGGTCTGTGTCCTCCTGAAGGTTGAGGATCCACCTCCAGTTTACATGTGACAGCCGCCTGCTCCACGTATTCTTCAATTATTTCCTGTAGTGAGCAACGATGTACTTCAACTCTGAATGGCAGAACTGAGGAGAGAGCGTCCTTGAGACAGGTTGGGTGTTTGCCATGTACTTTCTGCTACATGCTGAGCTTGATGAAGGGAATGAGAGTTGATGAAAAGGAGAGTACGCCCTTTGTGCCGAGATGAACAGTTTCAGTTCTCTTGAGGGCCAGACCAGGCTGTGAGCAAGGAAAGGCGTATTCCAGGTGACCACTGCCTCACCCTTTGGACATTTCCAGACAGAAGCCATTGCTCCACAGGCTCCAAGGATGTGATCTCTCAATAACATGTTCAACAGATTCATTTACTACTACAGAAGACCTAATTTTGAAAAGTATAGTACAGCTGTCATGGGATATCGCCGTTACTCTACGAAATGCTTTAATGTTGAGCTGTTGAGTGAGCAGTAACCTTCAAATAAAGCGGTGATGCCTTCCACAACCCTCCCCATTCTCAATCCGCTCTACATTGGCTCCTCGTTTTCCATTTCTCACCGTTTTTTGTGGTTTCCCCTCGAATTGACATAATCGCGAGGCGTTTGGTCGAACAGTTGGGGCGTACAAAATGTAGTGTCGTCGTACTCGAGTCTTTCAAATTATTAACGATACACTCAAACCTCAACTAAAATTGGGCACTTGTAAATAATAATCGTATTCGGTTTTATCTTTGACAAAAAACACATCGACAAGGTTTGAAGAAAAACTTTATATTGTCACTAAGTTATTGTAACGCTATTGGAAAGAGTTCAAGCCACAGTTGCGACGGAACCTTTGGCGCTTGTAACCTTAACTCTCGTCAAATCGCCTTTTTATTCAACGCCAGTTGTTTATTCCATATTTCGCCTCTATTCTCTTAAAATTGGCATTTGAAGCTTAGGAATTGATACATAAATGCATACCAGGCCTCACTGTGTGTTTAATGGTCAAGCGCAAGGCTGCCCGCAACATTCCGCCTGAACTCACCAGTGATGCGATCACAATTTTGTTTTTTTTTTTTTTTCTTTTTTGACGGTTCCAAAAATTGTATTGTTTACCGTCTATTTTGCAACGTAAGAGGTTATTTTTATTTTCGTTTTCAGTTATTTTGTAATTGTATCAGCAAGTTCGAAGGGAAAACTAAAAGAATGCGGTTAATTTTTAACGAAACAAAATCGACTTGTTAACGACTGAAATATTCTGTGATTAAAAAATGTGGGGAATGAAGAAAAAAAAAGAATAACTGATGATTTACTGATGAAACTGATAGGATAAGGAAAGGATTTATTGTTTCGCGATTAGAATTAATCCCCAAACGACGTGAAATTCCCATTCCCCCCGCTTCAGATATTGTTCATTTATGAGACGTCGCTTTGTTTGCTGCGAAGTTTTTTTGTTTTTAGTATTGTATGTGCAGTAAATGGTCTGTTGATGGCGAAGAAAGGGTTCGTTGGACACACCCATACTTTAATGGCTTTTTTTTTTCAAAATAGAAAGTTCCAATCGTTGATTTTTTTTTTTGTTCGCTTGTTTACCCTTTTTTTCAAACTATGGGTTTTCTGATTGTTTTGGTTTCATTAGAAGAAAAAAACTATTATTGTTTATTTATTTTTTAACAAAATGAGCTCAAGAATGAGCTGTTGGTGGTGTTGCTATTGGGGAGGCATTTTTCCTGCACCAGTCTGTCTTCCCACCAGTACCACGTTCTTTAGTCAACAATAATTATCGATGCGGAGTATAGCTCTTGCTGGCCTCTACGAAGCGCTCAGGTCCCACTGGTATCAGTGCAGATCGTTCTCACCAGTTTGTCAGCCTCCTCATACCCGTGTAATCCTCTATGACTTGGCATCCAACGCAATGAGTATTTTCCTTTGCCAGGGTCTTCAGATCAGTCAGCCGTTTATTACGTATTAAGAAGCCAGGGCCTTGAGTACAGCCTACCTGACATAATATTTTACTTTTTAATCCCCTAAGTGCCCACCGTCACTGCGAAGAGGTCTGTCTGGAATACTCGTACCGCTGCCCAGTCCAATATTACATGGTGTGGCGCCCTTCTTGCCCGCCTGACAAAGCCCAGTTCCAGCATACGTGCTGCCTGTAAGTAGAATGTGTGTGTGGAGAGATGCAAGGTCCCAGCCAGACCTCTGGCGCAGCTGCGGGGATCGTCTCCATTCAACCTGTCACAGTACAGCTATGTGGGCCACTGAAACTCTTCCTACTTCCCACAACCCAATCCTCATAAATACTGAATGAAACACAACAGGTTGAAACGCGCGAGTGACTAGAAAAACCAAATCCGAAACTTGCCATAATAATTTGGTATCTACGGTTACAATAGGCTAAATTGGGTATAGACCACGGAACAACGTGCCAAGGTGGGAAACACATGTGGCTTAGGGTATTTTTGGTTTCTGGGATCCTTGGCACAGGCTGGCTATCACAGAAGTTGTTTAGGAAGGCCTAAAAGCACAGTACTGACAAGTTGAGGAGGTCATCGAGTTTGTGCAGTTCAGCATTAAGACCTGTCAAAGGTGCCTGAGCTTGTGTTGAACTAAAAACCCACCTCGTCTAGATGATATGGAAAGAAGTGGGTTCACACCTGGGACGAATAATCCATGTCTTAACTCGTGATCTTTACTCAAGTGGTGCGACTTGTGTGCCCAGTGATGTACGCAATTTGAGTGTCAATGCCAAGGAATACGTGAAGGTGCATATTTTTGATGTATTGGAAACGAGAAGTGACTGTACTCTGATTTGTACGTTATTTTGTAATACCAGGAGCCGAAACCTGCTACTCGTTCCTACCCCCTTCTGAAGGGATGCAACGTCACATCATGGTTGTATACTACAGATTCAAGACTGGGCAAATTTATTGTAAATGCTGCCAAATAATTCGATGTACCCTTTGAAACTAGTCTCAGATCAAGTCCAGGATGTGAAGGTCTGTTTCAGTGAAACGAGCAATCTTGCTCTGTAGTGCTAAGAGACAAAAGATCTACAGTTGAAAACTTGAATAGTGTGAGTCAATAAATCGAACTGTGCTGGTTAACGAAATATCACGGTGAATCTTCAACACAACGTCCTTTTAATTTGTCGCTGCTCTTCTGTGAGAAAGAACGCTAATTCTGATGGAGGTGGTGGACTATCATTTAAAGAATTGAAGCTATCAATTGACTCGCAACTGCGTGAGAATAATTCTGATGTGTCCGACAGTCAGTTGGTTTGTAATAGTACAGTTGTCGGGTCAATAGTAAGGAAAGGCTCCCTCCTTTAATAGATAACATATTTCAGAGCAACGATCAGTTAGATAGCCTGTACAAGATTCTGACGCAGCTACGGAGGCTTTTGACTTAGCAGAAGGGACATTCCCAGGATTGGCGCCCGCCGTCTCATTCCGTTTCGTAGATTCCGAACGTGTTATCTGATGTCTGCCTTAAGAGTGACACAGTCCTTTGAGTGATTACGATATGTGCTTGACGTGAGCGTGGAATAAACGTAGGAACCTTTTGATAATGGTGGCAGTGGTAGGTGGTCACCAATAGATACTGTGCTGTGCTAGTCAAAATTGATGAGTGTGGCAGCTAATGAATAATGACAGTGACTAGTCTCGTAGCAGATAATGGCCATGACAACTCTTCGATAATAGTGGGAGTCGAAGCTCGTCAGTTTGAGATGAGGATGACACCATGTCAAAGCATTACCGCTCATTTGTTCCAGGCTTCTTTCTACATGTTTCATACTAAGGCAAAACTTCTGAAGTGACAGGCCTATCTGTATAAACAAACTGTTTATTTAGCTGCCTTGTATGGAATGGGGTACTAGTGTGTGCTAGCTCGAATTAGCGTGTCTACAATCATGCAGTACACCCCTATATGCATTGATAGCTTCAAGTTTAGATATCTGGTTGATAATGAAGAACCCTAACTTGGGAACAGCAACTCTTCACCCTTTGAGCAACCGCCAATAATTTAATCATTCATTTTGATTTATTATTTGTTAATTCATTTTATGTTTGCTTTTTCAATTCAATTTTTGATAAGGATGCAGCCTTTCTGTACAGCTAACCCATTCTCTTCTCTCCTTGCTGCCGCCTCCCTCTTCCCTTTCCTCGACCCTAGGAATCTTCTTTCCTTTTTGAGAACTTCCTCCTCAAACTTCTACACGTTTGTGATCTGTGAATACATTTCAGAATAAAATAGTTGCGCCCTGTTTTTTTCTCGTGGACAACGCTCTTATTCTGAAATAGTGTTAGAGCTTCCATGAAGAATTTTTGAACTTTGAAAGTTTGTGAAAACCCATCGCAGACCATTTGACTTATCAAAGTTTTCTATTTTGCCATTTACAAATATTGTTCAGGTTCTATTCGCAGTTGATTGATCGAGTACCAATTTTGTGCATTTTTTATATAATTTGATTAGTCGTAGATTTGCTTTTCGAAAAGAAAAAGTGTGCTGTTGAATGTGTCAAAAGCGGTTTTGCTTCAGTAGAATTAAACGGGTAAATTACGTGGAGGTACAAAACAATACTTTTTTTTTGCGTGTGTGTAAGGGAGGAACGACATTTCTGGAGCTGAGTGGTGAACTCTTGTGATAAGAAAGTTGTGGGTGGTCCTTCTTTCACTTTCGAATAAATTACGTGGATACTCAAGAATTCGAAATTTGGATTACTTTCACAAGTTTTCCCTAACGCTGGGAGTGTGCCACCAAACAGGCCTATTTGCATTTTGAATTGTGGATTCAGGTGGATTCAGGTTTTCTGTCTCAGTCGGAACAGCCGAGTGAATCTATTCGAATTTCTTACTTGAGAGCATTTTTATGGTGCACTGCACGTTCCGAAGTGTTGAAAGTAGTTCTGCAACTTTCCGTTTGTATCTTTGTGTATGTTCAGCTCCTAAATTAACCCTGTTGGTTAGTTTTACAAGTAGGGTAAGCAAGCGTGGAGGTTGGCCAGAAACATAACTAACTACGCCAGGCTTCATTTTCCGATTTCCTTCTCAACGCTTGCGTGTATGAACCGTTCTATTTCTCTTCTTAGTTGTAACTTTGCAGTTGCTTTTCAAAAACATGGGATCTCACCCAAGAGGAAGGGGGTTTTGGTTCTAAGTTAGAATTATATTCTACTTGCCCCACTCCTGCAGTCTGGCACCACCTCTTTGAATTCCAAGTAATCTCAGACATTTGTCGAGCTTATATCATGCCGCTTTTGGGGCTTGGCAGGACACTGTTGAGAGTTTGCTGACTAAAAGTGTAGCTTCTTATTTTGACAGTTATTTTAGGAATTTGGTCGTTAATCGATGGATCCATTTATCATTGATCGCTTTTCAGTTGTCGGTGCTAGATGCTTATCTAAAGTTACTGGCCCCACACTGCTCCTATTTCTTAATTCGCTTTACTCAGTGCGTGTTAGGAACTGAGAGTGTGACTGCCATAGTGCGCCTAGCGCCACTAGGAAGCCTATAGCCCACGCTGCCCCAGCTTTCCTGTGCTATTACGTCAACTCTTTCAGAATTGTTAACCTCTTACGTCCTGCCACCTCACTCAAACCTAAAACCCACCCAATAGGAATGGTGTTACACCCCATCCAACCTTACATAGGCGATTGGCTCTTCCTTGGTGAAGGGGGGGGGGAGAGAGAGAGAGAGAGAATGAATGAATGAATGATGGCGTTTATTTACAAAAACAGAATGAGATTAGGGCCATGAGGTCCTCTCTTACATCTATCCTGTAATTATTAGTAAAATAAAATTCCACGCGGACTATCAACCACTCTAAGTGATTATCTTTTAAAACAAAAAGTATTCTACAGAACTGTAGAAAAAAAAACAAAACAACAGTCAAATGAAACGATTTCTTCTAATACAAGGGAAATGAAAAAATGGAAGCGGATCGAGTTGGGTCCTCGTACGTCTTGAGGAGATCTTTTCTATAACAGTTCCAGAAACTTTTGGAAGAAATTGTGAGATCATATCGGTCGGCGTTGTCATTATAAAACTTGATGGATTGCATTAGGAAGGATTTGCTGAATAAATTAGTTCTATGGGACGGAATTTGTAGAGCGGATGAGGCATGGAGAGTATTAACATCATGAATATTGAAAGATGTATTGCTCGAATAAATACTTCGGTTTCCTGAATTTGATAATTTTAAATAGTAGCCACTGCGAGCTTCTTTCTCTCCTTGATTTTAAGCCACCCAAGCTTCTCAAAGTACGGAGTTGTGTGGGTATCAGGCCGAAGGCCGAGAGAGAGAGAGAGAGAGAGAGAGAGAGAGAGGGACCATTAACCATTGACGTTGCACTCACATTCACCACTTTGGAGCCCCAGAAATAAAGTTATTTCTTTGCACCTGCATATTTATTGCACTATACAAAAAAAACCAAGTGTGGGTTCCTATTTATTTTTATTATTATTTAAACAATTTGGAACCATTTGAAGTGTTAACCAAAACAAACAAAAACGTTGCATTTGTATTTTGGACTGGGCGATGATGATTCTAAAGACGATTTAAAAAAAAAAAGATAAATCTTTTCTAGAAATTCGACTAAGTAGGTCTTTTATTTTCTGAAAGATTGGCAAAATGGGTAAAACGCTGCTTTTATTTGTAGCGCCAGGAAAAGTATTTTAAAATTTGATGGTACTTAAATAACAATTTAATGGTGTACAAAGTAGTCGATTAATCGAAATTAGTTGTAATTGTTACGAAGTAGAATCGATGTTCCGGTGGTCATCATGAATGTCTTTGTTCTAAGACTCGTTTCACGCATGTGCAGTTTTATGGGGTGCAGTTCGAAACTGAGATAGTCCCGAATACCTCTTATACTCAAATTTAAGTTCCTAATTATAGCTGCAGCATTAATAGAAGCTATTTGCCTTCAACATTGGGAAAGCAACGCATCAAGGAGTAATTCACTTTACAGGGGTTTCCTCTTCCCCCCTGTAAGTGTTCGTAATGAATTTGAAGGTAATTGCAGCCAGGAGGCGTCTTTCTGCTAAGTGACGGCCAGTTTTCATGTCCATTCCACGAAGCATGATGTGGCTAACGGTGGATGACCTTGCATTTCCAGCATAGCTAATTCGTACAACCAAAGCCCAAAATGTAAATATGAAGGAGCCCAGAAGGTGATTGATCAAAGTCAATCCTGAGATCTGATTCTGTCATATTTTTACTCCCTCAATGTGGTCGTCTGCAGAAGCTAGTGGAGACATAACCTCGCCCCGAAGAGACTGGGGAACACAGCGGCTCCCTCGTTTATTATGCAATGGTGGAAACAGGTCAAGGGGGCTTATAGGTTCATTGACTTGTGAATACTGGTGGAGATTCAGTCTCATAGGGTAATGGTCAATCCTAATCATGGATGAGGCTGCTACACCTCCACCCTCTAGCGCCGGTTCACCTACGCCTGATGGAGGATTTGGTGGCCAAAACAGGCACGTTGATCTTTTTTGTGGTAGACGGGTACGTTTGCACACACAGGGTGCAGTTCTAAGGACGTGTGGTGCATCCTCCAAGGCTACTGAGCCGCACTAGCAGCTCCCAATGTGCGACATCTGAAGAATTAGGGCTTAGGCCGAAGAGTAGTTGAGTGACAGAGAATGTGGGGCGCCACCATTCCATCCTCAGCAGATCCTAAGGGGACAAGGTGCTGTGCAGGTATCACGTTCCATCCCTGCATCCCACCTCTCCTACCACTGGCGTATTGCCCATTCTTGAGTTGCTCGATGGACTGTCCATGCAACAATTCCAGTACCAGGCCAACATTGCTCTTTTATGTGAGTCGAGTATCTGCAGGTTGAGGTGGGTTTGTTGTGCGATACGCTGGGAGCATCGCCAACAGCATGTTGCGCTCTAGCGTTCACACTTGCTGCTTGCCACTTTGTCACTGGGTTAGCCACCAGCGTAGAGCTGCATACTGCACAATGGGCAGGAATACGGATTTGATATCGACTTCTGGCATATGCCAAGCCCCCCCCCCCCCTGTTGGTCTTGTAAATAGACCAAGTCGGGTTGCCTTGGAGCAAAGCTGTATTCCTAGATATTTGGCCATGGGCTTCAGAGTGACCCTTACTCCTGGAGCCACTTCTATTGTGCGTAATTACATCATTTGTGCTGAGTTTCGTTACCACCAGTTGCGCCTTTGGGGCTGACAGTTGGAGATCCTTATGGCAGCACGAGTTCAGAGTCAACCACGTCGCTTGTTTGTTCAGCTTGGTATGTTTTGTCCCAGCCTAAACTCAATAACAAGCGTGTACATGGCGATGATTTCACACTCTTGCGATTGGATACGCGACTGAACCGGATCTTGAGATCACTAGCAAGGGACGCCTTTGCTCCTTTAACTGTGAGCTTCGAAAAATAAACTATCTGGCAGCAAACAGTACAACTCGCTCACATAAACGTCCCTACAGGCTGTAATTTTAGCGTCAGCGTGTTTCCAATTTTATTAATTTAACCTCATAAACATGGTAACTCTTGTGCATGGTCACTGCTGTGTATCGCAGAACTGCCCTATTATCCCTGACGTTGGTTTACGCGTACCGCACCTTCCGTTTTGTCAATGAATCAAAACTCCACCTCGTAAAACAGTAAGCGTGAAACCGCCCCATGATGAATGACTTGGTGGCATTTCGTTCCATTTACATAAAAGAAAAGGTTAATTATCCAGAGATTTCAAGCCCGTAACTTCGCCTTGGTGGAGCGGTTTATGTTGATTGGGAGGGGAGGGGATTTCCATTTTCGTCTGCAGTGTATTGGTTTGTTTCTTGTGATATAAAAATCGTAGAAGAACGAAGTTGAAAAAGAAGTTTGAAATTCTATGGAACACATAGGTTGCGCTCATATTGTTATATAGTAGAATTTAAAAAGTCAAAAAGAAGTTTTTAGCTGTGGAAATATACACCAGTGTAGATTTTAGGGCTTATGGAGTGATTTTGTACATAATACAATATTAATATTATTGATAGAAATATATGTTGTCTTGGAAAACAAATCAAACAAAAAAAAAGCAGGATTCGCCCACGTTGTTGGAACACCTAGTAGTTCAAGTTGTATCTGGTATTTTTAGTGATGTTGTATAAAAAACTGAACGATGAAAAGAAGAAAAAAAGAAACACATCTGAATTTGGACTGTTTATTTATTGTTCCAATTGTCCTCCGCTGGTTTCAATTTTCAGAGCCTTTTGTTAATTGGAAGGGCTCAGGTCGACTATCAACTGGGTGGACAGGAATGAAAATGCTGGAACGTCTAATTTGTAAATCTACTTGGATCATCCACATACACATTTTAACGTTCTCCGTCTAAGATTGTGGGTGTTCCTATAAACCATTCGACAGCAGTAGTTACTAACCTAGTGTCCTTCCAGGTGCACGCTCTACGGGGCATAAATATGGGTATTAAAGCAATAGGGTTAGGTCCGCCAGTAGGCAAATTACTAAAGTTAACGCACCTGTGAGGTGAGTTCGTCTCCTCTGACTGGTGAGTTACACAGCGCTGTCTGGATGTTAGTAAAGATGTACACGCTTACTTATTGACGAGAAGGCTTTCGATAAAATGCGGCACGACATTTTAATAAGAATCCTTAAACAAAAACCCTGAAAATTATTACAAAATGGTTTATCATTCTCATGAACAGCTTGACCTAGTATTAGTGCTCCCCCATCCCATTCGATTCAGCATCGAATACTAGTAAACCATGCGAAACATGTCCTGGCTACAATGGAACTACGGAAACAAAACGTCTGATGATTTTGCCCCGTCGTCACAGACACACAGAGCATTTTCCTAAATAGTGTTTTTCGGACTCAGGGGGGTCTGAAACGTAAAGATCTGTAGAAAACTCAAAATTTTTTTTTCAGCCGATTACATAACTTTCCTTTCTACTTCGTAGAGCCAAGGAAAGTAAAAACACTATTTGGGAAAATGGTCTGTGTGTCTGTGAACGATTTTTAGAGAAAACCACCGTACCAAATCACCTCAAACTTCATATCTCGCCTGCAGGTTACCATGGGACGCCAAAATAAGGGTATGAACAAAATCCACCGAAAGCTAACTATAGTTATCATAGTGATCAAAACACCAAATATTTTTTTTCTCAAAAACGGCTCTAACGATTTTGATAACATTTTTTATATTGATAGCTCTTAATATTATGATTATACTATAAAATTCCCATTCGTGGGAAAATGACGAGAGCAGCACAATAAATTACCAAAACTTTCGACGAAATCGAATTTAGCGCGGTTTATAGATAAAACAACCGTACCAAATCAGCTGAAACTTGATGTCTAGCCTACAGGTTACCATGGGACGCCAAATTAAGGGTATGGGCAAAATCCACCGAAAGTTAACTATAGTTATCATAGTGATCAAAACACCAAATTTTGTTAACCGAGAAGTTACTCAGCATAAACCACAGGTACCTCAGCAAATGGTAGGCCTGTCAATAGTCTTTGCTACAGTACAGCTGTACAAGGGCCTCCCAACCAACAACCCTTTGTTGACTGTGGGGAGACCAGTCACTAGTAGTCCTCAGCAGGGCGTCCCATGGTAACCTGCGGGCGAGATATGAAGTTTGAGCTGATTTGGTACGGTGGTTTTCTCTAAAAATCGTTCACAGACCCACAGACCATTCTCCCAAATAGTGTTTTTCGGACTCAGGAGGGTCTGAAAGGTAAAGATCTGAAGAAAACTCAAAATTTTTTTTTCGGCCGATTACATAACTTTCCTTTCTACTTCGCAGAGCAAGGAAAGTACAAAGATTGGACGGGATCAGAAGAATCAGGCACCGGCGTATATGGTCACGAAAATGGTTATTGAAAAGGCGGGAGTTTTCCCATGTCCACGGATTTCAGAGGTCCTCAGCTCAGACATCGCTGCAACTGCGCGGACTTCCCAACGGACTTGAAACCCCACCGTTTTCCGGTCCCCACGCAACGTTTTGTCTGCGCAGGCAAGTCGTGGTGGAAAACGGAGCGTCTGGACCGGCCTTTAGAAGCCCTCGGATCAACTGTAAAATATGCGCCCCCTTTCGCGGCTTCTGTAGGACGATGACGAGAGTTTCAGCTGAGCGAGTTTCGTCGCTAGTTGCAGTCGTTGTCCAAGATTTCACGAGTTGTCGCCGTTGGCTTCCCAACCAAATGGAGAGTTCTCTAACAAAGAGTTCCGTTACCAAAAATCTGTTTCGTGGCGAATAGCGATGAAATATGGTTGGGACGAGGCGATGTTTGCCGGAGTTTGGCTCTCCTCTGTGATGGTCCGCTGGGCAAGAGCCAGACACTCCATTTCGAGCGCTGCCATTGACCCCTCGCGTCTTCTGTTTATAAACGCGTTATTTGAGGCGTCTTGGGGCTCAGCGAACGCTCGAAAGTAGTCGCTTCCCTCGCAACTGTTTGGCGCTTCGGTTCTGAAAGCGTTATTTTCGTTTGACTTTTCCTGACCGTTGAACTGAAGGAAGACGCGCAGCGGAGACAAACGTGAGGGAAATCTCTGCTTGAGACCAGCGCAAGTTCAGCTCATTACCCTACTTCAGGATCGCGTAGTCAATCCCAAACCTCGACTGGTTCTGACTACTGAACATTCCCCACAAGCACCTAGATAACGAGTTGAGGTCTCCGAGCCGCCACAAAAGAAGCAAATATAAAAACGGCCGTACCAAATCACCTCAAACTTGATATCTCGCCCGCAGGGTACCATGGGACGCCAAAATAAGGGTATGAGCAATATCCACCGAAAGTTAACTAGTCATCAAAACACAAAATAGTTTTTGGTTTATTATTTATTCTGAATAATAACCCTATGTTTTCGGCCACGAAAATTTTTTTACAACCCCCCCCTCAAAATTTGATACTTTACGTTTCAAGACTTGGAGATTCCAAATTTGCAATGTCCGTCCGCCGTCCAGGCCGTTTTGTGCCTTTAACGTGGTCTAAAAAATTCGTTCTTTCGCCCAAAAATCTGATTTAGTATCTAGTTGTGCCCGCCATCTCGGCAATCCGATCGGACGAAGCCCATGGTTGTAATGGGCAAAAAATGGTTAAAAAAATTAACGAAACGCAGTACAACGCGGGAGCTACAGCGTTTCGTTGTTTGAACTACCCCCCTCCCTGCCCGTCTCATTAAAAAAGCAACCGCGCTCGAGCCCCCCTCCCGCTCGCTTGCCTCCCCTTTCTCACTCGACTCCCCCTTCGCCTCGGAATGGGTTCGCTTTGAGCGCCCCCGTTCCAATTTCCCCGACGGGGCAAAATCATCAGACGTTTTGTTTCCGTAGTTCCATTGTAGCCAGGACATGTTTCGTATGGTTTACTAGTATTCGATGCTGAGTCGAATGGGATGGAGGAGCACTAATACTAGGTCAAGCTGTTCATGAGAATAATAAACCGTTGTGTAATAATTTGCAGGGTTTTTTCTCAAAAATGGCTCTAACGATTTTGATTACATTTTTTATATTGGTAGCTACCAATATGGCAACTATAACATAAAATTTCCATTCGTGTGAAAATGACGAGAGCAGCACAATAAATTTCGGAACTGCAAGCGCTACCGCTTCCTGCTCCTTTGAAGTGTTACTGACCAAGTCCAAATGAACTGAGTGATAAATGAATTGATTAAATAGAAAACGCAGTGTAGAAAGTGAATTAACGTAGAGCTAAGGAAAGATGTGTGTCGTAACGCACCAGATATTTCCTCTACAAAAATTCGGCTATTAGTAAGGTTGTATTTTCTACTTGGCAATCACTTCCTTCCTGTTTTTATTTTCAGTATCGTTCCCAATACCACAAGCCTAGCTTACAGTTGGGGTCTATTATTCACTAACCTATAAGAGGTTTCTATGTTTTTTCCATGTCTATCATTATGAAGTATTAATGAATAATTCTCTCTCAAAGAGAAACGCAAGAGTGGAACGTTAAGTTGTATCACACTCACGAACTGAGTAATACACTATTTGCTTAGGTGCTGTATGGGCAAGAACAGCCTTCCATGGCACCCTTCCCTAGATATTTTTGTATATATTTCGTTCTTCCTCTAACTCTCAGTGTTTTTTTCAGGTCTTCCGATGGAGCGACTAAAGCTCAGTTGGACAGCTTCAGCTCTGACTCCCCGGGGACTGGTAAAAGCAAAGCTGAGTCGTCTCCTTCTGGCTCGTCGAAAGCCAAAAAGTCTCCGAATTACTTCCACTTTCAACCAAATAACCTCAGGTATGTGCATATACGCGAGGAATCTATTTTCGTGGACGTGGAGGTGACGTCATTTTGTTTCCTATAGTCTTCACTTCATTGGGTGTCCAAAGACAAGTGGTAGTCAAAAGCTAGTTACTGGCTTCTCTCTCCTTTAAGATGCACCTTTTTATTTTTTTCAACTTTGACAACCTTCACGAGTCACACCTTTCTTAGTTACACTACACACTGGCCTGTTGCAAACGACCTATCCTCTTTCACTCCAACTACATTAGAGCTGCTGGGACATACCACCCATCAAACCATCCGTGCACAGCCGCCACTGTCTCTTCAAACCGCTGTGAACTCAGTAAAACATAACTATACGTATAAAGTTCCAGAATTTATCGTCCTTCCGCTACTTATGCCACGACATTAATAGAAGAACCACTGTAAAGGGAATTAATGGGACTCTCAACATGATTTTTCAGGGAAGGTTTGTGTACAGTCGTGGAATTATTGGAGAAACTGCGAAAAAAAATATCTGGTGCGTTGCAACACACAACTCTCCTTAGCTCTACTTCAATTCACTTTTTACATGGCTAATTCTATTTAATCAATTCATTTATCACTCAGTTCCTTTGAACTTGGTCAAACAACACTTCACAGCAGCAGGAAGCGGTAGCGTCTACAGTTCTGGAATTTATTGTGCTTCTCGTACTCATTGCAGGACCATTATTGAGCAATTGGTACACAGATAATTAATGAGGCTGTAAACACAAATTTAATCAAAATCGTTAGAGCCATTTTTGAGAAAAAACATTTGCTGTTTTGATCACTATGATAACTATAGTTAACTTTCGGTGGATTTTGCCGATACCCTTATTTTTGCGTCCCATGGTAACCTGTAGGCTAGACATCAAGTTTCAGCTGATTTGGTACGGTTGTTTTATCTAGAAACCGCGCTAAAATCAATTTCGTCGAAAATTTTGATAATTTATTGTGCTGCTCTCGTCATTTTCCCAGAAATGGGAATTTTATGGTATAATTATCTTATTAAGGAGTTTAAGATTAACTTTCTTTAACTTTCTATTAACATTCCAGCGGAGTTTATAAGGAAAAAACTGCGCTAAAAACGCTTTTCGTCGAAAATTTTGATAATTTATTGTGCTGCTCTCGTCATTTTCCCACGAATTGGAATTTTATGGTATAGTTGCCTTATTGAGGGCTATCAATATAAAAAATTTAATCAAAATCGTTAGAGCCGTTTTCGAGAAAAAAAAAATTTGGTATTTTGTTCACTATGATAACTACAGGTAAATTTCGGTGGATTTTGTTCATACCCTTATTTTGGCTTTCTATGGTAACCTGCGGGCGAGATATCAAGTTTGAGCTGATTTGTTACGGTCGTTTTCTCTAAAAATCGTTCACACACACAGACCATTTTCCCAGTTCAGTTCAGCGTTTTTCGGACTCAGGAGGGTCTGAAACGTAAAGATCTGAAGAAAACTCAAAATTGTTTTTTTCAGCCGATTACATAACTTTCCTTTCTACTTTGTAGAGCCAAGGAAAGTAAAAATTGGTTAACAAAGCAACGTTAAATCGAATCCGGAATTTCTGAGCCATTTAACGACCATTATTCAACTTCTTGGCTGCTCAGCATGAGAGCTTTGGGTTTGGGATATTACTGAGATGGGTTTGAAAGGGGTGGGATGAAGGAGATAGACACAAAGGTTTCACTACCAGACAGTCGTATCAGAATGATGGCTACAGATCTCATACGTTGAAATTGAGTGGAGGACCGACTGCAATGTCGTGAAGAAGGCACCTTGCATCTCCATACAGAGCAGTCTGTCTGCTGTTGTGATTCAGAAGGTCAGGCCCTAAGATTCAGTTGTCCTCAAGAGCCCCCCCCCCCCTACATGAATTTCTCATGATCTGTACAGTACACTTTGAGGCCTGGAGAGTTCACTTCGACGCCTTCAAGTCCACTTATTATTATGCGTCGGTTTCTGACTGCTCCAGGGCTTGAGTCAATCCTGTAGTAGCATTTACTGTTTTACAAAGAGGCCACGAATGTTGTACGTGCCAATCTGGACCCTTCATTGCGAGAATGTCTTTGCAAAAGTGCAGCATGCGAGGCACCTTGGACATGTACCCACCTGACTCCCATTAAAGGCACCGTGCGATTGTAGTCTTGTGGTAAGACGAAGGTCTCATAATCCGACGAAAGTTAGGCTAATGGATCGCAATGTTTGCCTGAGTCAGCGTCTCCCCAAACCCCCTCGTAACAGACACATGTGCAACATCTCTTAGCCATTTTTACTTTCCTTCCTCTACGAAGTAGACAGGAAAGTTATGTAATCGGCTGAAGAAAAAAAATTTTCTTCAGATCTTTACGTTTCAGACCCTCCTGAGTCCGAAAAACTCTATTTGGGAAAATGGTCTGTGTGTCTGTGAACGATTTTTAGAGAAAACCACCGTACCAAATCAGCTCAAACTTCATATCTCGGTTTTTATATTGACAGCCCTCAATAAGGCAACTATACCATAAAATTACCATCCGTGGGAAAATGACGAGAGCGGCACAATAAATTATCAAACCTTTTGACGTAATCGATTTTAGAGTGGATTTCAGAGAAAACGGGGGGGCCAAATCATCTCTAACTTGATATCTCGCCCGCAGGTTACTATGGGACGCCAGAATAAGGGTTTGGACAAAATCCATCAAAGGAACTATAGTTCTCATAGTGATCAAAACACCAAATATTTTTTTTTTCAAAAATGGCTCCAAAGATGTTGATTATACTTTTTGTATTGATAGCTCTCAATAACGCAATGATAGCATAAAATTACCATGTGTGGGAAAACGACGAGAGAAGCACAATAAATTATCATCATTTTCGACGAAAAGCGTTTTTATCGCGGTTTTTACTTTCCTTGGCTCTACGAAGTAAAAAGAAAAGTTATGTAATCGGCTGAAAAAAACATTTTGAGTTTTCTTCAGATCTTTACGTTTCAGACCCTCCTGAGTCCGAAAAACACTATTTGGGAAAATGGTCTGTGTGTCTGTGAACGGTTTTTAGAGAAAACCACCGTACCAAATCACCTCAAACTTCATATCTCGTTCACAGGTTACCATGGGACGCCAAAATACGGGTATGAACTAAATCCATCGAAATTTAACTATAGTTATCATAGTGATCAAAACACCAAATATTTTTTTGCTCAAAAACGGCTCTATCGATTTTGATTATATTTTTTATATTGATAGCTCCTAATATGTCAACTATACCATAAAATTCCCATGTACGGGAAAATGAAGAGAGCAGCACAATAAATTACCAAAACTTTCGACGAAATCGATTTTAGCGCGGTTTTTAGAGAAAACAACCGTATCAAATCAGCTGGAACGTAATGTCTAGCCTACAGGTTACCATGAGACGCCAAAATAAGGGTATGGGCAAAATCCACCGAAATTTAACTATAGTTATCATAGTGATCAAAATACCTAATTTTTTTGTCAAAAACGGCTCTAACGATTTTGATGAAATTTTTTATATAGATAGCTCTTAATAAGACAATTATACCATGAAATTTCCATTTGTGGGAAAATGATGAGAGCAGCACAATAAATTATCAAAATTTTCGACCAAAAGCGTTTTTAGCGCAGTTTTTTCCTTATTAAATCCGCTGGAATTTTTGTAGAATGTTAAAAAAAAAGTGTATTGTAGTCCAATCCAATACCTAAAGAGTGAGTGTTTAAAAACGCTCATGAGATACATGGGGGTCACTCCAGAAATTCCTGAATTTCAACTACCGCCGTTTCGCTTACTACCAGTTCTAAACGTTTTTACCCAATAACTCTGCAAAAGCAATTACTATCCTTCTTCAGCCTCATTAATTATCTGTGTACCAATTGCTCAATTATGGTCCTGAAATGAATACGAACAGCACAAGAAAATCTGGAACTGTATGGGCTACCGCTTCCTGCTGCCGTAAAGCGTTGTTTGACCAAGTTCAAAGGGACTGAGTGATAAATGAATTGATTAAATAGAATTAGCCATGTACAAAGTGAATTGACGTAGAGCTAAGGAAAGTTGTGTGTTGCAACGGGGGTGCAAGGGGTGGGTGCATTATAGGTAGTGAACACAATATTAACATATTCTTTAGACACGTGCTCTTCACATCAGCTGCCCATCCAGCCATTTACGAGTTTGTGTGACTAAACTAGGTACGTATGAACTTGTTATGTGTGTTGGGACAGGTTGGCAACAAGAAAAGGAGTGAGGAAACTCGTTGACAAACGTTCTCTGCGGGCTTGCTGGTTTTCTAATCTGAAAGCAAGGTTCAATGTAGAGGATGCTGACAGAATCCCTGCTACTTGCTGGGGGTTCCTTACTGGGAGCAGTGAGGTCATTCATAGCAGCGAGACATAGTACGAAAATGTGCTTTACTTTCAATCTTTGCTGCTGCCCTGTGCTGCAGCAGATTGCCAGTGGCTGAAAGTAAAACACGAAACAAAACGTAAACAAATCATAAAAATCTTCTTTTGAAGTAAATAAACATAAACATCAGCCTTCCAAAATAGTAAACGCGCTGAAAGCCTTATCCTAACACATATTAAATCGTAACAGTTTGGGTAACGTGGTATCAGTCTGCTTCAGCTTTGTTAATGGCGAAGAGACCTAGTGAAGTGTGAGTGAGCGACGTGTCCATGCAAGCAAAGTTCGAATTGTCACAAGTCGACTGATCGGGTTTGTCGTGGCGGTGATATATGAAGGTGGCTACGGTGTCCATCACTGCTACCCTCATCTTCATTTTGTCCTCCTCTCCAACTTTCTTCATCGAGGAAACCAAACTGAGGGCGAAGTGGTAATCACCATCCCGCTCCTTCTCCTTTTTCAGCTTCTTCCTCATCTTTCTCAACCTTCGTCGCTCTTTGACGACGTTGCAGAGAGTTGGAGAGGATGGTCCTACAGAGCGGTATCGCTGTAGGGGTTTGGAGAGAGCAGAGGTTGACGTAGTAGGCTCCTCTTTGATTCTCAAATTCAGAGCGTCTGTCATCGACGAGACTGTTTCTGAGGTTGTCGGAACGTCAGCGTCGTCGCTGGGTACATCGCGCCCTGCTCCTATGCTCAACACGATCTGAGGAGTTGGAATCATCGCCGTGGCCTCTCCAGTGACCTCTGAGAAGAAGTCCTGCTCTGCTATGGAGTCTTTCGAGTTCATCGCTGTAGTCAGGAACAGCATGCGGTTGAAAAAAGGCCATTGTCCTTTGGAGAGGAACCCGCTGTCGTTTCTTTTTTTCAACTCTCGCCTGAACGAGTCTCGTAGACAGCTCCATTTCGTCCTCACAGTTTCCCCTGCAACACAACGATCACTTTTTAATTTGGTACATCATAGAAAAGAATAACCCAAACACCAACATTACAACTACAACTCCACCAGGAACACATCGCAGTGCTCCTATTCGTTTCACAATTTTCTCTTATTGTGAAGTTCCTAGGTGTTGTTCAATGCTTGGTGGAATAGGGCAGGTCTCAGAGGTGCAGGACTGCGTCTAGATAACTATTGTGAGAGGATTACTACTAGTTGAAGGAACTCGCAACACAATACAGCAAAAGTTAGTGTTTCTCCATGGCCTGCGCTTATTTCCTCACATTGCCTTCCATCTCACTCCAACCTCTACTGAGCTCGACTCGTCACATCACGACAGTGTTGCTTTCCTACTCAGCCATCCAATTGGACGAAACCCATGGTTTTTATAGGCAAAACATGGTTTAACAAATCAGCCAAACGAATAATTTTGGCAGTTTTATAGCAATTGCGTCGTGTTCAGTATCGTTCACTAGCATTTTTCGATGGTGTGTCGAATAGGACGGGTCTCAGAGGTGTAGCACTGTGAGGCGAGTACTTAAAGGTACTCACAGGACAATGTAGCGAAACTTACCGTTTCTCCCCAGCCTGAGCTCATTTCCCGGTACTACCTTTGGCCTCACTCCAACATCCCATTAGTTCGTTTCGTCACATCATGCCTATTGCCTAGAAAATGTCACTTTTCTTCATTGTCAGGTCACGTTTCGCGTCGTTTTCTAGTATTGTTCGATGCTGATTCGAACGGAATGGGTCTCAGAGGTATTAGAATTGACATGCGCTTCATTTGTAGTTACACGTATGAATTTTGATACAGCCACGTCATATTTGTTATATTTGTCGACCTTGGATTGAGTAGGATATTTCACAATCATGCTGCGCAAGAGAATGATGTCAAGGTGTGTACTAATTTGCAGCAAATTCATGTGGAACGTTGTTATGAAATGAATAAAAACATCTGGTGCGTTGCAAAACACAACTTTCCTTAGCTCTACGTCAATGCACTCCTGTACATGGTTTTTTCCGCTAACTCAGTTCATTTGAACACCTTACGGCTGCAGGAAGCGGTACCCCTACAGTTCCAGAATTTATTGTGCTGCTCGTACTCCTTCGGAAATGAGTACGTGCTGCTCTCGTAATTTTCCAACGAATGGGAATTTTCTGGTATAATTGCCTTATTGAGAGCTATTAATATAAAAAATTTAATCAAAATCGTTACAGCCGTTTTTGAGAAACAAATATTTGGTGTTTTGATCACTATGATAACTATAGTTGACTTTCGGTGGATTTTTCTCATACCCTTCTTTCCTTAGCTCTACTTCAATTCACTTGTTACATTGCTTATTCTATTTAATCAATTCATTTATCACTCAGTTAATTTGAATCTTGGTCAAACAACGCGTTACGACAGCAGCAAGCGGTAGCGCCTACAGTTATGGAATTTATTGTGCTGCTTGTACTTATTGCAGGACCATTATTGAGCAATTGGTATACAGAAAATTAATGAGGCTGTAAATACAAATTTTTTGAAGAAGGATAGTAATCATGCAGAGTTATTGGGTTATAACTGTTAGAACTGGTATTAAGCGAAACGGCAGTAGTTGAAACTCAGGAATTTCTGGAGTGAGCCCCATGTATCTCATGAGCGTTTTTAAACACTCACCCTATAGGTATTGGATTGGACTACAACTCGAGTTTTTTTAAACATTCTAATAACATTCCAGCGGAGTTTAAAAGAAAAATATCTGGTGCGTAGCAACACACAACTTTCCGCCACCCCTTTAAGTTCGAACACCAGCTACATATGCGGGCGCTATGTCTTCGTTCAACGCATTTTTACAGGAACATTTATGGAGAACAAAATGTAGGGACTAGTTAGCTGAGAGTACTCCGTGAGTTTGATCGAAATCGTCAGAGCCGTTTTTGAGAAAATTGGAATACCGATAAATTAATATTCGACAAATCTCCTTTTCTGAGTTAACTTGGCTTATATCTCCGTTCAACATATATATACAGAAATAATTATGAAGAACGAAATGTGGGTATGGGTGACTAAAAGACACTCCATTAAGATTTATCACATCTGGTGAAGAAGTTACCCTGGAATTTACGGAAATGTTCGAAAAAACGTTATTTTCGACACATTTTGATTTTTATCTCTGTTCAATGGACTGACAAAGAAACATTTATTGAGAACAATATGTAGGTATTAACTATTTGAAAACATCCTGTGAGTTTGGTGGATATCGCTGAAGCCGTTTTGCCAAAAAGCGTAAAAAACCTATTTTTGCTTCAGGGGCCCATATCTCCGTTCACCGTATTTTCATGGAGATATGTATAAAGAAGAAAAGTTAGGTATTGATCAGGAAAAGACAATTTGAAAGTTTAATCAAAATCGTTAGAGCCGTTTTCGAGAAAAATGCGAAAAACCCTAGTTTTTGGTACATTTTCGTCCCCCCCCCCTTCCCATCGGCCGAAATCGTCCATAACCTTATTTTAAAAAAGAACCAGCTCAATCGGATCAGCCGTTCTCCCGCAAATCGAACTACAGACACACACACACACACACGCCGAAATTAGGTTTTTTAGACTCGGTAGGGTCTGAAACGTAAAGATCTGAAGAAAACCCAAATTTTTTTTTGGGCCGATTACTATACTTTCCTTCCCTTCGGGTAGCGGAAAGTAAAAACCGCGGCAAAAACGCTTTTCGTCGAAAGATTTGATAATTTATTGTGCTGCTCTCGTCATTTTCCCACAAATGAGAATTTTATGGTATAATTATCTTATTAAGAGCTTTCTATATAAAAAATTTAATCAAAATCGTTAGAGCCGTTTTTGAGAAAAAAAATATTTGGTGCCATGATCACTATGATAACTATAGTTAACTTTCGGTGGATTTTGTTCATACCCTTATTTTGGCGTCCCATAGTGACTTCCGGGCTAGATATCAAGTTTGAGCTGATTTGGTGCGGTGGTTTTCTCTAAAAATCGTTCACAGACACACTTTAGTGACACACACACACAGACCATTTTCCCAAATAGTGTTTTTCGGACTCAGGAGGGTCTGAAACGGAAAGATCTGAAGAAAACTCAAAATTTTTTTTTCAGCCGATTACATAACTTTCCTTTCTACTTCGTAGAGCCAAGGAAAGTAAAAACATCATATTACTTTCTGGAGTGAAGTATCTGGTATGTTGCAACACACAACTTTCCTTAGCTCTACGTCAATTCACTTGTGTTCATGGCTTTCTATACTTTCTCAATTCATTTGGACTAGGTCAAACATCACTTCACAGCAGCAGAAAGCAGTAGCGTTAACAGTTCTGGGATTTATTGTGCTGCTCGTACTCATTTCCAGAACATTTGGTTCGGTCGTTTTTTCTAAAAACCGTTTACACACACACACATACAAAAAAATAATAAATAAATGGGACAGTGGCACCCATAAAAAGAGAAACTAAATAAATAATAAGTAAGGATATGGGGAGGGCGCCCAGACTACCCTACGCTGGCTCTAGTGATAGAAGAAGGATAAGAGATTCCCTTTGGAGTCACTGGCCACAGTGTTCCAGGCAGAGGTGGCTGCAGTGTCAGTCTGTGTGCAGCGGCTGCTGCAGAGGGAACTGAAGCGGCAGAAGATCTACATTATGGTGGACAGTCAGGCCACTCTCAGGAGTGTCAACTGGACTGAAGGGTCCTGGCCGAGGATAATAGCGTAATACTGTGTTAGGTGCTGGGTCATCAGGCTATAGAGGGAAACGAACGGGCTGATGGGCTGGTAAAGAGGAATCGGCTTTGTTGGCACTACCAGAAGCCACTTATGTAGAGAGGTTGGCAAATGGGAGGATAGGTGCTGGGCTGCCCATTGGCAGGGGTTGCCTGGCCTTAGATCGTCAAAACTCTTCATCCGACTTTCCAGAGGGAGGGCCAAGGAGGTGCTTGCACTGGGGAGGAAGGATATGAGGATCATATGTGGCCTGTTTACAGGTTGAGGCTCATGGACGCCCATTTGTGGCCACAGAGAGGGTTTCGCTAGCATCCACCTTTTCAACAAAAAAAGGGATAAGAGGATGTTCCATGATAGAACGATCACCAGCTATCATATTTGCGCTTTTTGGCTTGCCAAGGTAGAGCAAGATCCCAGTTGCCAGATACCTCCTGGACATCTAGGATCACTGCAGACTGGTCAGGACCTCAGTTCTTCTCCAGAGACATCCCCGGTAGTGTCGCACTCTCTCCACATGACAATGTACCAGCAACCTGCTTGCAGACTGCATCATGACCCTTGACACCCATCAGTAGGCAGACCACATGATTCAGTGACTCAAGGTTACAGCAAGCATTCACAACATTACGATCATGGCATCTTGTACACCTCATTCCTGTAGGCAGTGACGTCACACGAACGACGTGAAATGGCTGGTAATCCTTCCATTAATGCCTTCTGAAGCCCACTCCACCCATACAGAAGAGTAGGGGGAGTCAGGACGCTGCCTGAGTCCCCATCAACCAACCAAACCATGCAGAGCAGCCGCAAACTCTGAAGGCTTTCTGGGCTTGGGGGCAGATGGAGTTGCCATGTCACACTACCGCAGCTGATCCTGAACGAGTCTAAGAGCAGCCACAGCGCGTGCGACATCCCAGCCAGATGCCTGCTAAGCAAGCAGGTGCTTATGGGTCAAGAACGGAATAACGGTAGGAAGAGATTGAACACCAAGTCCTCCAGATCGAACTGGAGCGTGAATGTGCGCGCATGGGACGCTGTGTGGGAGGACTAGCAGTAGAACAGTAGAGCGCACCATTCTATCAAGGCTTATCAACTTTCGGACGCTCAACCTCCCAAAAACCAACCCTTAGGTCAGCTTTGGGAGCAACTACGCAACTACGCCCGAAGGAGGCGCAGCTTCTCCTGTGGCACACACACAGACCATTTTCCCAAGTAGTGTTTTTTCAGCCGATTACATAACTTTCCTTTCTACTTTGTAGAGCCAAGGAAAGTTAAAAAATCGCAGTGTGTACGTGGGGCTAAGGAAAGTTGTGTGATGCGACGCGTCAGATATCGTTTTCTGTGTTTACGTCGAGTGTGGGGGGTGGGGGTGTGGTGTACGGAACTCGTGGAAGGGTGGCGGGGGTGTCGTGGGGAGGGGGGATCGATCCGGACCGCAGGCGCACAAATCAACAAGTTGATAGCAACTTACTGGAGACGCCGAGCTCCCCCGCGATTTCGGTCCAGAGCAGATGCTTCATCTCCCGGTTGTGGTAGAAGTTGCTTTTCGGGTTCCAGAGCGGGTCTCTCGCGCAGACGAGGTCGATCAATCGGGCGCTGTTCATCGTCCTCTCCACTTCCTCCTCTTCTTCTTTTTCTTCTTCCTCCGACGTGAACGAACTTGCACTTCGTTGTTCTTTCAACTTGTCGAATTAGAAGGAACGCCGGTAGAAGTCATCTTGGGAAGGGAAAGGGCAGGGGGATGAAGGATGGGGGTGGGTGGTGAGAGGGAGGGAGTTAGTCGTCGTCTAATTGTCGAAATGAAACGCGCGATTGACAAGTCGGCGCTCACTCGCCGCTCCGCCGACCGACTGGGGTGGGGCGCGTCCTCCAGACAGATTCTGACAGACAACTGTTCGGCCGACTTCGGCAGACGTCGGGATGTCGCCTCCGCTCCTTTTCGTCAACTCCGTGTCGCTTATCTGTTGAATTTTTCTTCTCTTTTTCCCTTCGCCTTCCTGTTTTTATTTCCTTTCCACCACCTCCTCTTCCACCTATTCCGCCTCGTCGTCGTCGTCTTATCGGCTCTCGGGCCTCGATTTCAGCTGACCGCGGCGGAGTTGAGGCGACTTGTTGAGCTCCGCTTGAAAACCGCTCGCCTTCAACTGCAACGTCCCCAACTCCGCTCTCCAACTTGAGACTTCGAAACGACCCGCCCCGAGATTCAGATGCCAGATTTTTTATATTTATGGCTCTCAATATGGCAACTATACCATAAAATTCTCATTCGTGGTAAAATGACGAGAGCAGCACAATAAATTACCAAAATTTTCGACGAAATCGATTTTAGCGCGGTTTTAAGGAAAACGACCGAACCAAATCAGCCAAAACTTGATATCTAGCCCGCAGGGTACCATCGGACGCCAAAATAAGGGTATGGGCAAAATCCACCGAAAGTCAACTATAGTTATCATAGTGATCAAAACACCAAATATTTTTTTCTCAAAAATGGCTGTAAAGATTTTGATTAAATTTTTTATATTCATAGCTCGTAATAAGACAATTCTATCGTAAAATTCTCGTTCGTGGGAAAATGGCGAGAGCAGCACAATAAATTACCCAGTTTTCGACGAAAATCGAATTTAGCGTGGTTTTTACTTTCCGCCGCCCAAAGGGAAAGGAAAGTATAGTAATCAAGACACACAATTTGGGTTTTCTTCAGATCTTTACGTTTCAGACCCTACTGAGTCTAAAAAACCTAATTTCGGCGCGTGGTCCGTGTGTGTGTTTCTGTAGATCAATTTGCGGGGGAACGGCTGATCCGATTGAGCTGGTTCTTTTTTTGTTGACACGAAAATAAGGTTATGGGCTATTACGGTCGATGGTGGATTGGGGGAACGAAAATGTACCAAAAACTAGGGTTTTCGCATTTTTCTCGAAAACGGCTCGAGTGATTTTGATTAAACTTTCAAATTATGTTCTACTGATCAATATCTAACTTTTCTTCTCTATACATATCTCCATGAAAATAAGGTGAACGGAGATATTGGCCTACGAAGCAAAATTTTTTTCGCTTTTTTCGTTTTTTGGCAAAACGGCTTCAGCGATTTTCACCAAACTCACAGGATGTTTTCGAATAGTTAATACCTACATATTGTTCTCAATAAATGTTCCTCTGACAGTCCATTGAACAGAGATAAATATGAAAATGTATCAAACATAACGTTTTTTCGAACATTTCCGTAAATTCCAGGGTAACTGCTTCACTAGATGTGGTAACTCTTACGGAGTGTCTCCTAGCATTCTAAACCCACATTTTGTTCTCGGCAACTATTTCTGTATCCACCTGTTGAACGGAGATATAAGCCAAGTTAACTCAGAAAAGGGGATTTGTCGAATATTAATTTATCGGTATTCCAATTTTCTCAAAAACGGCTCTAACGATTTCGATCAAACTTACGGAGGACTCTCAGCTAACTAGTCCCTTCATTCTGTTCTCCATAAATGTTTCTGTAGAAATGAGTTGAACGAAGATATAGCGCCCGCCTATGCAGGTGGTGTTTCAACTTACGGAGGAGGTGGGAAGTTGTGTGTTGCTACGCACCGCTCGTTTTCTCATAAACTTCGCTGAAATGTTACTAGAATGTTAAATTGGTGTAGTAGTCCAATCCATACCTATTGGGTGAGCGTTTAAAAACGCCCATAAGATGTGGGGGTCACTCCAGAAATACCGGGGTTTTAACTACCGCCGTTTACTACCAGTTTTAAAAGTTTTTACCTAATAACTGTGCAAAAGTGAATAGTATCCTCTTTAAAAAATTCGTGTTTACAGCCTCATTAATTCTCTGTGTACCAATTGTTCAATAATGGTACAAGAATGAGAACGAGCGGCACAATAAATTCCGGAACTGTAAGCGCTACCGCTTCCTGCGTTCGTGAAGTGTTTGACCAAGTCCAAATGAATTGAGTAAGTATAAAAAGCCATGTACAAAGTGAACAGACGTAGAGCTAAGGAAAGTTGTGTGTTGCAACGTACACGATACTCTTGAATAATAAGCGATCGGCTAAATAGTTTTCAGTTGACGGTAGGCACGCATATGTGCAATGCTCTTTATAGCTCAATTTCAATATATTTTGATATTGATTATTATTGACTGTCTGCCATGATGCACATGGAAATGCCTCACAATGATGCGAAATGCGTGATGTGTCGCGCCTTTTGTCGTATAACTTTAAGAGAAGCTTTTGTGCAGCTTGTCGAGCACTCTTATTCGCACAGGATCCTTCGTTGATGTCCCACAAACATCTGCTCATTTTATAAACTTCTGTGAATTCACTCAGACGTATGTCGTCTACGGTGCTTCAATAAACTCGGAAAGTGGGGAAAAAAGCTTGTAACTAAATTTATCGACGCTAATTGAACGCCGTCTTCATCGTAATGCTACAACGGGTAACGGAAAGACCTACCGCTTTATAGTCCAGGAGCCGAGGGTTAAACAGACGTTGACCGTTGAGTTGACAGTAATAAAGTAACTAAAGTTACTATTTTTTTTCTGATAGTTCCCTCAACGTTTGATAAAACCCCGATTCTCCGCTGTGAGGTGTAGACTAAGAAAATGGCGGCTCATCAAAAAAGTCAAAATTTGACTTATTAGTTGATAGTTACAATATTTACCACAGTTCCACACAATTGGCTTGTACTTTCCGAATTTACAACTCTGCTACCTCCCATGCTTGGCCATTAATTTGCAGAGTCAAACAAAATTCGTCGAATTTTGAAACAAATTTTGACTTATTAGTTGACATCGGAAATTCATGTGGTGGAATCTCATCAAGTAACTGAGTCGAAACACTCGACTCTGCCACAATAGTTTCGTGGACTTCGACTTGCAGACTAAATCAAAATTTGATGAAATTTTGGTTAAACGAGCAGTGCGTAGCAACACACAACTTTCCGCCACCGCCGTAAGTTCGAACACCCCCTACATAAGCGGGGGCTATATCTTCATTCATCGCATTTCTACAGGAAAATTTATACAGAACAAAATGTAAGGACTAGTTAGCTGAGAGTACTCCGTAAGTTTCATTGAAATCGTCTGAGCTATTGTTGAGAAAATTGGAATACCGATAAATTAATATTCGACAAATCTCCTTTTCTGAGTTAACTTGCCTTATATCCCCATTCATCATATATATACAGAAATAATTATGGAGAACAAAATGTTGGTATGGGTGACTAAAAGACACTTCATTAGAATTTATCACATCTGGTGAAGAAGTTACCCTGGAATTTACGGAAGTGTGCGAAAAAACGTTATTTTCGACATATTTTCATTTTTATCTCTGCTCAATGGACTGACAAAGAAACATTTATTGAGAACAATATGTAGGTAACAACTATTGAAAAACATTTTGAAAGTTTGGTGATAATCATTGGAGCTGTTTTGCCAAAAAGCGTAAAAAACCTATTTTGGCTCTATAGGCCTATATCTCCGTTCACCGTATTTTCATGGAGAGTTAGGTATTGATTAGTAGAAGATAATTTGAAAGTTTAATCAATAATCGTTAGAGCCGTTTTCGAGAAAAATGCGAAAAACCCTAGTTTTTGGTACATTTTCGCCCCCCCCCCCCTCCAATCGGTCGAAATCGTCCATAACCTTATTTTGGTGTCTACAAAAAATAACGAACAAAACACAAAAATACTGCAAATTATTACATAACAGTTTATTATTCTTATGAACAGCTTGACCTAGTATTACTGCTCCAAGACCCATTCCATTCGATTCAGCATCGAAAAATACTAGTAAACCATACGAAACACGACCTGACTACGATGGAACTACAGAAAATAAGTATTCCCCCGGCGCTAGGCGCCTGAAGGCAATTGGCACGACATAGCGAGGCGAGCGGGCAGGTGGTTTTGATGAGACGGGAGGGAGGGAGTACTAACGACGAAACGTTGACTTCTGCAGTAGTTCCCACGAGTTCTTTCAACTAGTAGACTTTGGTTCACTATAATTACTGTAGTTTCCGTATACGCAGTTGCACATGTCTGATACTCATTCCATTCGACCCAGGATGTAAAAATACCATGAAAACGAAATGAAACACAACGTATTTGCGATTGTACTGTGTTTTGTTAATTTTTTTAAATGCGCATAAGAAACCACAACCTAATTTCGGCACGTGGTCCATGTGCGTCTGTAGTTCAGTTTGTGGGAGAACAGCTGAACCGATTGAACTGGTTCTTTTGGTTTATTATTCGTTCAGAATAATAACCCTATGTTTTCGGTCTGGAAACATTTTTTACAACCCCCCCTCAACTTTTTATACTTTACGTTTCAAGACAAGGGGATTCCAAATCTGCAATGTCCGTACGCCGTCTGGGCCGTTATGTGTCTTCGTCTTGTCTCACGGGAACTACAGCAGAAGTCAACGTTTTCTCGTTAGTACTCCCTTCCTACCTCCCGTCTCATCAAAACCACCTGCCCACTCGACTCGCAACATCGTGCCAATTGCCGAGGGTTTGCTGGAAGTCCCTATCCCAATTTTCCCGACTCTTTTTGCCCGATTGGTCGGAGGAAGGTTAGGGGCAGTTCCTCCGCACACCCCTACATCGGATCATAAATGCCTACAGACGTTTACGGGCGCCTGGCGCCGGGAGAATATTTAGTTTCCGTAGTTCCATTGTAGTCAGGTCATGTTTCGTATGGTTTACTAGTATTTTTCGATGCTGAATCGAATGGGATGAGTCTCAGAGCAGTAATACTATGTCAAGTTGTTCATGAGAATAATAAACCGTTGTGTAATCATTTGCAGGGTTTTTAGACTCAGTAGGTCTCAAAACGTAAAGATCTGAAGAAGACCCAAAATTTGTTTTGACACGTTTAGTATGCTTTCCTTTTCCTTTGGGGTAGCGGAAAGTAAAAATTTGGGCTGTCGTTAGAAATAGGAACTTGGTTTGGTCGCCTATTTCACAAGCTCTCGATTGTCCTTCACAAAATCAATACAGACTTTTTTTATTTATTTGTGAAGTGCATATTGTTTTTGAGAGAAAGCGGATGGTGCGTTGTTACGTGGAGTTGTACCTCGTTCAAAGCGGAAAGGTACAGAGGAAGGTTTTGTTGTCCACCATGTCTGACTTGTGCTAGTCGTATTGAGTTAAGCTTTTTGTTTTCAGCGGCTTCCAACGAGATAAAGGCGGAGAGTCTTCGAGTTCGACGCTGAGTCAATCGATTCCCGGACTTCGCCGCAAAGATCTGCAGTACCCCCTGGACAAATATCTGGTTAGTTGGCTCACAATAATTTGGCACGCTGCGCGCTTACTTACTTACCGTCGATGGTATCTTAGGATGGCTTGATGTAAAGGCAGTCAATAACGTAGGTTATTATTACTTGGAACAACTCATGGTCTTCGTGACGGTCTCAACTTGCCTATTCTCCCATTTGCCAACCTCTCCACGTAGGTGGCTCCTGGTTGTCCCAACAAAGGGCTCAGGGCCAACGGGGATCTGCGCCGATCCCTTCTTTGCCAACCCATCAGCTCATGAACATTCGTTTACCCTCTATACCCTGATGCCCCTGCAGTGTTACACTGTTTTCCTCGGCCAGGGCCTTAAGTCGAGTCAGACACTCCCACACCTGCCGCGACGTAAGACAATACGAGGCTAAGGCCTTGAGAGTGGCAGGTTTCACATGTGCTTCATTCGTAGTTACACATATGAGCTATCGTTTCCCGGGTGATTTAGCCATGTTAGTAATGGCTTAATATTGTATTTTAATGGATTGAATATAATAGGTCACAATAATGATGTACGAGAGAATAATAAACCCTAGTGTAATAATTCGCGGCGTTTTTGGCTACGCAACATGTAACGTAAAGTACAAAATTTAGTAGGGGGGAGGGGGGGATTTGTAAAAACATTTTCCGTGGCCGAAAATAGGCGTATTATTCGGAATGAATAATAAACCTACCCGATTTTTGACTCATTTTGGTTGTTACTTTCCGCTACCCGAAGGAAAGTACAGTAATCGTGTAAAAAAAAAAAAATTTGGGTTTTCTTCAGATCTTTACATTTTTGAGGCCTACTGAGTCTAAAAAACCTAATTTCGGCACGTGGTCCGTGTGTGTGTCTGTAGTTCGATTTGCGGGAGAACGGCTGATCCGATTGAGCTGGTTCTTTTTTTGTTTTGTTCGTTATTTTTTGTAGACACCAAAATAAGGTTATGGACGATTTCGACCGATGGGAGGGAGGGGGTGGGGGACGAAAATGTACCAAAAACTAGGGTTTTTCGCATTTTTCTCGAAAACGGCTCTAACGATTTTGATTAAACTTTCAAATTATCTTCTACTACTCAATACCTAACTTTTCTTCTCCATACATATCTCCATAAAAATACGGTGAACGGAGATATAGGCCCCTGAAGAAAAAATAGGTTTTTTACGCTTTTTGGCAAAACGGCTTCAACGATTATCACCAAACTTTCAAGGTGTATCCGAATAGTTAATACCTACATATTGTTCTCAATAAATGTTCCTCTGACAGTCCATTGAACAGAGATAAAAATCAAAATGTGTCGAAAATAACGTTTTTTCGAACATTTCCGTAAATTTCAGGGTCCCTTCTTCACCAGATGTGATAAATCCTAATGAAGTGTCTTTTAGTCACCCATACCCACATTTCGTTCTGTATAATTATTTCTGTATATATATGCTGAACGGAGATATAAGCCAAGTTAGCTCAGAAAAGGAGATTTGTCGAATATTAATTTATCGGTATTCCAATTTTGTCAAAAACAGCTCTAACGAGTTCGATCAAACTTACGGAGTACTCTCAGCTAACTATTCCGTACATTTAGTTCTCCATAAATGTTTCGGTAGAAATACGTTGAACGAAGATATAGCGCCCGCATATGTAGCTGGTGTTCGAACCTAAAGGGCGGAAAGTAGTGTGTTGCTAAGCACCAGATATTTTTTCGATGTGAGTCGAATAGGACGAGTCATTGAGGCGTAGGGCTAGGACTACTTGGAAAACAGTGAAATCACAGCAAATATAGTGAGGCAAATTCTACTCACTCGCAGTTTCGCTTGCGGGTTAGTGAAAATGAGCGTTTATCTCTGGACTGTGCTCATTTCCCTCACTACATCTTGTCTCACTCCAACAACCCAACAGTTCGACTCGTCCCGTCGTGCCAATTGCCTCGTTCCCGGGTGATTTAGCCATGTTACTAATGGCTTAATATTGTATTTTTATTTTTTATTTATTTTATTTTATTTTATTATTATTATTTTTTTTTTTTTTACAAGGGCGGAAAAATCCTTTATGGATTCCTGCAAGGACCGACAGGATATGACAGAGTAGGACTAGGAAGGGATAACCCAGACCCTACCGTCTAAAAAACCGCCCTTTCTTCTAGAACGACTGACCCGGAACTACTTTCTGTATTACTTCGGGTCAGTCGTGTTGTCATGGCTCTACAGCTTTATCATTTCTAGGGTCCTTCCCATTCTCGGTTCATCTCTTTCTTTTTGAGTATGTTGTGCACGTAGTCTGTTGCAGCTTGCCAATTTTCTCTGCTTTTCATCATCATTGCCATAATTGTACTGCTCACTAATGAGCATAATATCTGCCTTAATTTCTTGAGCTATTTGCTCCTTTAATGAGCTAGCTGTTCTGCTCCTGTTCAAATTTATCTGAAGAACGTTCATCTTGTCTTCTTTTTCTTCTCTTCTAACGCCCTCCGGTAGGCGGTGCAGCACTTCCTCCTAGCAATGTGCTTCGCATCTTCTCCAATTTCTATGCACAACGGGCATTTCGCATCAACCTCAGGGCAGGAGACTCCTTGGTGCTCAATACTACCGCACTTGAAGCACATTTTTGTTCGGTCCACTCCTTTGCAGTCGTTAGCACAGTGTCCATATCCTAGACATCTGAAGCACCGGAGGACCTCTACACGCCTTCTGATCCTACAGTTGACCCAACCAATTCTCACTTTTCCTGTGTCCATGGGAAGATCAGCATCCTTAGTGCTCAGTCCGACGATTGCCAGCTTCTGGGCTCTGCTGTTTAATGGATTGAATATAATAGGTCACAAAATGATGTACGAGAGAATAATAAACCCTAGTGTAATAATTCGCAGCGGTCTTAGCTACACAACATGAAACGTAAAGTACCAAATTTAGAGGGGGGGATTTAGGCATATTATTCGGAATGAATAATAAACCAACACGATTTTCGACTCATTTTGGTTGTTATTTCAGTGAAATGAACTGTCAAAAGAACATTTATTGTGAACAATATTTAGCTATTTATGGACAAGAATCACGAACAAAATAAAAAGAAATATCTGGTGCGTAGTAACACAAAACGTTCCGCAACTCACGTAAATTCGACGACCTGCTATACGTTCGAGCGCTGTTTTTTCGTTCAATGCATTTCCACTCAATCACAAGTGAAGCGCAATTCTCCTAATTTATACATTTTTGGTTCTGTTTGAAGCCCAAGGCGCCTAAAAGAGAAGAGACCTTCGTCAAAAGCCGGGAAGTTCCGTTGCAAAAGGAAGTTTCCCTATTTAGGAAAATTCATTCTCTTTTGAAAGAGAGTCAGTGCGTGAGGGAGCCTGTCAAGCCTCAGGTGTCACCACCGGATAACGTTCCGACGAATCAATCTATTGGCAGCAGGTAAATCGCATTTTGTTTGGGGTAATTTGGTATTTTATACTCGCGATAAAATGTTAATTTTGTCTGCCATTTAGCGCCAGCATTGAGGAATTTGTCGCCGCAGAATTCTACAAAGCGACGTTTGGAATCAAGGTGAGTTCAATTCTTGCCGTTAGTTAATCGTTCTTGAGATCGTCTTTCCTCCTGCCAAGTGTGAGTAGTTAGGTGCATGGCACTTCTGGGTTAATGACGTCAGACCCCCCACCCCCAACTGATGTATGACGTCACCCCCCCCCCCACTACAGCTGACGTACGACGATGAATCTTTTTTTTTTTCGAAACGCGTAAATTTAACTACGGTCTATAATTACAAACCCGTTCCTACGTCTTTTTTTAATTTAAACGTGTACCTTCAAAACATCACGTTTCACGTCCTAAATCTTTTTTTGAAACACGCGTACATTTAATTCCTCGATAATGACGATACGGATATTTTTTATTATCAATCTCGTAATTCGCGTAATGTTTGCTAGGAGCGTAGGGTGACCATTTTTGGCTCAATTACGTCTCAGTACAAAAATGTAGCGGCTCCACGTGTGCTCGGAATTTATTTAGCGTGAACACGTGTGGAAGGGAAATTGGGGGTAGGGGGTAATTAGGCGTTAGCGCGATAATTAGTAGGGGTATGACGTAGATCCACTCAGAGGTTGTGCCAATTGTGGGGCCATGACGTCACATGGGAGGATTCATAGTGGTGGGGGGATTCACTCAGAAGTTGTGCCAATTGTGGGGGCCATGACGTCACATGGGAGGATTCATAGTGGTGGGGGGATTCACTCAGAAGTTGTGCCAATTGTGGGGGCCATGACGTCACATGGGAGGATTCATAGTGGTGGGGGGATTCACTCAGAAGTTGCGCCAATTGTGGGGGCCATGACGTCACATGGGAGGATTCATAGTGGTGGGGGGATCCACTCAGAAGTTGCTCCAATTGTGGGAGGGCATGACGTCACACAGGGGGATTCATAGTGGTGGGGAACGCAATATCTGCTGTAGTATGGGGGGGACGTCATATCAGCTGTAGTGGGGAATGGGGGGGGGGGTGACGTCAGATCAGCTGTAGTGTGGAAGGGGTGGGGGGACGTCATACATCAGCTGTGAGTGGGGGAGGGGGGGGGTCTGACGTCATTAACCCAGAAGTGCCATGCACCTAACTACTAGTGTGTTTAGGGCGAAGGAAGTCTGAGTACCAAACGCGTACAGTTAATTATGTATTACGTGTGGCAGCCGATTGTTCCAATATTCGCCAGTTGCGTCAGTCGATTTAGGTGGACTTTTGTGTGAATGCTGCCGTCAGAGCTATGTGTACTGTCCACTACGCTCAGAGGTATGAATTAGAAAGGCAACTGAAGTACTAGGGAGTTATAGGTAATTCGAAGTATCACGTGGCTAGGGGTTAACAATTAAGTACAGAGAAAGTTGGAAGCGACTACTAACAGCCGAACGTGAGAGAAGTTGGCAACAAGAACTGACCATTGGAGTACAGTTTGTGGTTATGGAGGCCCATGTTATCTCACTCGATTTAAACCAAATTGTTAATTAACGTTTCTGTTGCAGAAAACTGAGGCGTTCCCATCAAAAGGAGGTGTCGCTAAAACGAATAGAGGTGCAGGGGACGCCAGTGAATGTCAACAGCCTCTCGCTAGTCAGTTGATTCACATCACGAAAGAGGCAGAGACGCCAGTTCGGGTTGAATGTGGCCAAGGTGAAGGAGAGACGGCTTGTCAAAGATATCCGGATTATTCCCACAATGTACGCTCTTCTCCGCCCAAAACCTTTCATACTGACGAGTCGTGTCACTCAGTCAGTCCTCACGATACGTTCTACCGCGCAGTATCACGCGACAAGTTGGAGGTTCCTTACGGAAAACGGTCGTCGAGAGTTGACAAATGCGAAGCGTTCAGCGTGTCGTCAGTTCCAAGCATTTCTGTGCAAACGCCGAGCAAAGTAGCCAGAGGCCATTCGCCGAGGAAGAAAATAATTTTGCAAAATGCGGGCATCAACACTGATCGAATCAACGCTCACGTTTTCAACATCAAACATCAAGAGCCCGAAGTAGCTAATGACTTTGCTGTTCAGTCGAGACCAAAGTCTTTTGTCGTGCAAGAGCTGCCTCGAGTGAGCATAAGGGGGCGTCTAGTGAAGCAAAACTGTGGTATCATCAGCATCAACCCGCTTCCTCTCCAGAATGAGATTCGCAACACAGCAGTTCTTGAGCTCAGCCATTTGAACGAGCCTCAGCCCGTTCCATTGCCAGAACTACACGACGAAAAAGTGGAACTTAATCCACAAATACCGGAACATTCGCCGAAATACGATCGAAAATCGCACTACGACCATCCAGAGTTGCAAATTCCATCGTTAAGTCACCGTTTGGTGTTCGATAGGGAAAATCTCATCAGATCAACCCAACTCGACAATTTCAAGCGCCCCGACGAACTGTACGACGCCCAAATATTGGATACTGTGGCGCATTTCAAACAAAAGCTGTCGCGGGATTTAAATACCAAACTGGAGCCAATAAAACAGTCGCTCGCTGATATGATGACCACTCTGACTGAGTTTTGTAAGTCGGGGCTCAACAATCAGCAGATTCTCAATAATGTGTCTTCGACGTCAAAAGTGGACCATCCCACGTTGAACGACAGAGTTGAGAGGATGAATAATATTTTGAGGGCTGAAATCGAGGCTTGGGGCCTCAGAGATATGTCACACTATAATCTTTTGACCAGAGCTATCGACGAATTGACCAAAGAAATAAAACTGGCCGTCAAGTCTTTCAACTATCAGGAATTGGTGAGACAGAGGACTGAATCTCTTTTGCACGGTAAGTCTATCAACATAACCTCTCCCCTCTTCCTCTACCCATAACTCGAGGATAAACTGGGGGTAGCCAGTGGATGTTCAATGCAGGGTACTCGCCATAGCGATCCAATCCCCAATAGTGCCCACATTAGGCTACTGTCACTCTTCCACCTCACCCTTCCTGGAGCGCTCGCCCCACGTCCAAATGCCCTTCAAAAACTCTCACAAACCCTCTCATTTCTCGGCGTATCTTGCCGTTGAGTAGATAGTTACAAAAATAGTATCCAGGTACCAAATATGCTAGAAGACAACCCATCATGATGATCAGACTCAGTGAAAAATTTACGTTATGTAGTGAACTTAGCTTTAAGATAATCATTGTAATCAACTTAGCTCAAGTACACAACCAACAAATAATATGTTTTTATAATATTTTATATCAAACTATGGAAATACGTTGGAAATAAACCACTGACAAAAGGTCATCCACCTGGGTTTCCCCTGGGCCCAGGTCAACCCCCTGAGAACACTGAGGGATTCCCCAGCGCATGAAGAAGGGGGTACCTCGACCTGTATAAATATCGAAAGGGCCTCTAGCCACTTCAGGCAGTCCCATTCCGACCTCCTGTCAGTGACTACTCTCAAAAACCTCGTTTCATTTTTAAACCTAAAAAGGAAACGACTCTTTGCTTATTGAGTGTAGCTGTTACTCTACCCTGTAAAGTGCACTTGTCTCCTCAATAAACTGGTGTAGCTGTTCCTTCCCTTGAGGAAGTATACTTGCTCCCCATAAAATTGTAGTGCAGCTGTTGATTCCCCTTCAGGGGTTCGTACTTGCTCCTACATTAAATTGGTGCAGCTCTTGGCTCTCTTCAAAGGCCGTACTTGCTCCCAATTTAGTATACGGGCGAGCTGTTGACCCTCCTTCAGAGGTTCGTACTTGCTCCCATATTTTTGGGAAATTAGTGTAGCTGTTACCTCCTTCAGAGGTGTACTTGCTCCCACACGAGGTGTAGCTGTTCCTCATAACGAGGGTACTTGCTCCCTCAAACTAGGGACACCTCCTTCAGGGGTGGACAAGGTGTAGTCACGTTTTTTTTGTTTTTTTTCCGAGGGCATGCGGGACAAGTCCCTTTGTCACTGCGGCCACGTGTGGGGCTATTGTGACTCTAGCCCCCCTTCCTTAGTAAAAGGCGTCGTACATACCCACCCCCTTTATGAAGCCGAGTATGTCCTTCACCGCAGCTTCCGCTATGATATGGGGCTCAATAATCCCCTGGGCAAAGTATCCAAAGCGTTTCACTGCTAAGGCAGGGCACTCACATAGGATGTGCTCCGCCGTCTCGTCCTCCTCACCAGAGAGTCTACACAACAGAGTCTGCATTCCACCACCTCTGAGATGCCCATCTTGTTGAGGTGATACCTGAGTGGGCAGTGTCTGGTGAGGAAGCTAATCAAGACCCTCAAGTCCCTCCTAGAGAGTGTCAGCATCGCCTTTGCCCTTTGACCAGAAGGCGTAACAAGCCTTTTTGATTGTCTAAGTCGTGGCTGGCGATGCCAATGGGCGCTATTTTCCTGTGTCTCCCATTGAGCCAACAAACGGTTCAGATGACTTTTGGTCATACCTACATGAGGTTCAGGCCCAATGGGTAGGGCTTCTGTGCCCCTCTTCGCAAGGTGGTCAGCCTTTTCATTGCCCTCATGCCCCTTGTGAGCCGGCACCCAGATGAGGGAAAGCCTATTGTGGGCGCCGAGCTGCTTGAGAGCATGAAGGCATTCCCATGCCAGCCTGGACCTAAAACTATAGGCAGCGATGGCCTTTAATGCCTTACCTTAACCCTGGTGGAGATGTTCCCTGTCTGCAAAAGCCTTACTGCTCCCAGGTAAGCAGTCCTCTGAATATGTATATGGAGAGGTGAGATGTCTAAAAGGACTTCCATTGCAGCAGTAGGGCACGTATTCATTGCCCCTGCAATAGCTAGGCATGCCTGTCGCTGCAGTTTTTGGAGTTTCCCTTGAGCTGCTAGCCAGCATGTTACCTTCCACCACACCGTGGAGGCGTAGGGGACGCGGGGTCTTATTATCCCCTTATAGAGCCACTCCATCATTTTTGGAGTTATGCCCCATGATTTGCTGCACAGCCTCCTGCATGCCCAAAGGGCTGCAGTTGCCTTGTGCAGCGCATATCTCACATGTGAATTCCAAGTGAGCTGCTTATCCAGTATCACCCCGAGGTATTTCACCTCTGTACTTATATGGAGCCTTGCTCCTTGCATGGTGGGTGATACTATATTTAGGTTTCTTCGCTTGGTGAATGTAACCATGGTGGTCTTGGTTGGGTTTATGTGCAATCCCTCCTTATCACACCATCCTTGGATGATATCTATCCAAGTCACGTTTTACAAAAACTAAATATGAAAGTCGGACATGCCAAATCCAACCAAAAAAATTATTAACTTCAAAAAATTCATAACACGTTACATTTTGAAATCGTTGAAAAACAAGATTTCATCTCCGTTTCTTCAAATTTTCAATGTCAATGTCTCGGTTTGTTACTCGTTAGAGCTGTTTGCGAGAAAAGTTTGCAATTAGCTCAATTAGAGTTTGCTAAAGAGTTGAGCAGTATTCCTCACAAGTTTTGACGTTGCGCAGTAGTTCTTCAGCACTTCTCAAGACGCTTGGCTGTTAGGTTGATATGTTGATAGTTTTATTGCTACATCCTTTACTGTCCCCTGCAATGATAGCACAAGTCAACTTGGAAACCCATTGGAGAGGGGCTGAGAGCAATGTTCTTCCCACTGCTCCCAGAGCTGCTTATCCACACCCCAGAGCCTTCAGGGTTTTAGATCCATCTGTGTAGATGTGAATACCATTTGGAGGTCGAAACCGACGACTTTCGCTGTTCCGTAAACTTCCTTTAGGTTGCACTTTGTATTTCGTGTCAAACTTTTACCTGGGCACTGTCATGTCAGTGATCGCGTCGAGCTCTGTAATTGTTTCCTTGTTCTTGAATGTAGCTTGGTGCCCACTACCAGCCTTAGCTACACCAAGGTCTGTAAGATACCTTCATAGCGTCTTCCTAGACAAATATATCGAGGGGTAGAAGGTCAAACAGTTAAGCATCACAACCTTTGTACTTTGGCTGGGCTGCTAAGGTTCTCTCTCTGATGGCAATCGTTCCATAGTAGGTTATTAGTCTCACAACGGCCTCATTAAACCAGCAGGCCATTGTAGGCGTTAAGCCCCATCTGGTCATGATCGTGGTTGTAATTGGGACATTGCGTTGTGCCCATGATCTTATTTTCGCGCCTTTGAAAAATAAAAAGGTTCAGCCTGCTCATTCCGCTGACTACCTGCCTTAACCTGAAAAAAACTAACTTTTTTATTTTTCGCACAATCACGACACATTCCCCTCATTCTGCACAATGTTCATTTGACGCTGAGAAATAAATCGTTATCATTCATGATACAATCATGTGTAAATCATCCGTGGTCTATTTAGGTGTGGATTTTCCTTCTCACAAAAGTACGACGCAACGTCCACGAGATGAACAGCAATCAACAACCTGTTCACCGAGGCTTGACAAGCTCTACGCTATTCATTCGTTTCTACAGCAATATCGACCGCCAATGAGTGATGGGCAAAAACAGACGTCAGAGGAGACTTCTTCTATCGAACAGGACAATCAAGAACAAGAGGCTCCTAATATTCAAACCCACGCTGTTCCTTTCAATGAAACTTTCACGTAAGTCACAACAGTTTGTACGTGAGTGCTTCGGCGCTAGGCCTGTTTTTAGCAGTATAAAGAAGTATAAGGTCCTGCCAATCTCACGAAGAAGGCTTAGTGCTTTCAATGGACGTAGGTTTCAGGCAGAATCCCTTCAATTTGCATTAGGTGCGTTGTTAGCATGCTAGTGTTGTACTTAGAACGAGGATTAACTGATTTCTTTCGGTATAAATTCGTAAATCAACTCTACTAGCATTGTTTTCTTAAGATCTGGCAAGTATTGTATTGGGGGAGTATGTTGTTTGGGCAATGGCCACAGTTGACTCTATACAATGGTTGTAATGGCCAAAAGGTGGTACGTACGTCCAGACAAAACTAGCTTAGTCCACTTCATCAAGAAGGGCGGCTTTATCGAATCATGTACAAGAATGGAACATGTTTTAAATACATGCTAACATATGTATTCAAAGAGATCACATGTAGACAGGTATTGTTTTGGTTCCCTCCGCTTTTCCTTCATCTTTCTTAGTAGTCCCTTCCCTATACTTGCCCCTAAATCCCTCATATGGGCTGGCGTTATGGAGATCTTCGGCTATGCGTTTCTGAGCGGGTGGGAGTATAATTTGATTTCTAAGCAGACAATTCAGTGCTTGGGGTGTCTAGTGCTTTACCACCGTACTTTTTAAAGGGCCAGAGATGTAATTACGCCTATCAATACTAAGTTACTGCGCACCAATGGTCGTGCATTGTGCGTCATTAGTAATGTCCCGCCTTTGGCTTCTCTGTCCATGATTTTAGGTTAGATGCTGGTTCACAGAATAGAAAAACTGACAACATTGACAATGACGTTTTGCATATGGAGGCAGAGCCAGGGCAACAATTTCGCGAGGAGGGTGTAACTGTGAGTATCTCCGTAATTACTTAAATTGATTATACGAGAATGACTGATGGGATTGTGGTGATTGCTGGCTTATTTTCTTTCCAGGTGAAAATGGTTGGTGATTATGAAGATGATTTCATTCCAGAAGACGTCAACGATTTTTCTGAAAGTGAGTGTTTTAAATGCTAGCAAAGCTCTTCTTCCAGGTTAGTATGGGAGGGCCTTAGCACTCACCTCCGTGGCTTGAGTCAGACTCCCCTTGCCTCCTTTGAGCAAAAACGCTAAGCCAGGTAGTAACAAGATCTTAGGATTATAGCTAATGTTGCCTGATTGAACCCTGTTTGCCATCAACTGACCAAAAAGGACATGTCTTGAACAATCATCTGTTGTCTGTGGGATATAGAGGAGGAAACAGCAGCTCAACACTATACTTTCCGTTCACTGCTATACACCCCATTTGGTATTGGCTGCCCATCAAGTTGGTTTAGGCTGTAGATATTATTCAAAGATGGTGTGACAAGGGAAGGACTCTTAATAAATCCAGCCAAACCAACCACGGTTTCGTCACTAGACGAAGAAACCTTGACATAGTACCACCCACAATGCAAGGAGCAAGGCTCCAGATAAAGATGGAGGTGAAATACCTCGGGGTGATACTGGACAAGCAGCTCACGTGGAACCCGCATGGCCCTGTGGGCATGTAAGAGGCTGTGCAGCAAATCTTGGGGCATAACTGCAAAAATGATGGAGTGGCTCTACAAGGGGATAATAAGACCCCGCGTCACGTATGCCTCCGCTGTGTGGTGGAAGGCGACAGGCCAACTGGCAGTACAGGGAAACCTCTAACAACTGCAGCGACAGGCGTGCCTATTACAAGGGAAATGGGTACCTGCCCTACTGCTGCAATGGAAGCCCGTTTGAACATCTCACTCTTTATATACACATTCAGAGGACTGCTTACCTGGGGGCGGCAAGGCTTTTGAAAACAGGAAATAACTCTACCTGGGGGCGGCAAGGCTTTTGAAAACAGGAAATAACTCTACCTGGGTCAAGGCGAGCCTCCAAGGAATAACTGGACAGTTTAAGCTAGAGGAGGCAGCAGTCCTTGCTACTGACGTTATGCCGAAGCGAAAGAACTTTTGGCTGCCATTCAATGTTAGCGTCCACTCATCGGAACGATGGGAGAAGGAGACGTTCCCGACTGAGGTGGGTGCCCTGCAGTAGTATACCGATGGTTCAGTTATGAAAGGTAGAGCTGGACTGGGCATGTAGGGCCCAATTACAGTCTCGCTAAGCAGCTGGGAGAGTACGCCACGATCTTTCAAGCGGAAGAGATCCTGACTAAAGGACTCAAGGGCAAGCGAATCTACTTATTCTCGAACAGCCTTAAAGGCTATTGCAGCCTATAGTTTACGTCCAAGCTCGCATGGGAATGCCTTCATGCGCTTAAGCAACTTGGCGCCCATAACAGGCTCTCTCTCATCTGGGTGCCGGCTCATAGGGAGCATGAGGGCTATGAAAAGGCTGACTGCCTTGCGAAAAGGGGTACAGAGTCCCATCAGGCCTGAACCATACGTGAGTATGACGAAGAGTCACCTGAATTGTCTGGAGGCTCGATGCGAGATACAGGAAAACAGCATCACCAGCCACGATTAAGACAAGGGAAAAGGCTCGTTATGCCTTCCTGTCAAAGGGCAAAGGCGATGCTGACACTCTCTAGGCAGGATCTGAGAGTTCTGACAAGCTTCCTCACTGGGCGCCGCCCACTCAGATATCACCTCAACAAAATGGGCACCTCAGAGGCGGTGGAATGCAGACTTTGCAGCGAGGAGGATGAGATGGCAGAGCATATCCTATGTGAATGCCCTGCCTTGGCAGTCAAACGTTTCGAATACTTCGCTCGGGGGACCATTGAACCCCAAATCATGGCAGAATCTGTGGTGAAGGACATACTCGGCTTCCTAAGGGGGGCGGGTATGTACGACGCCTTCTACTAAGAAAGGGTCAGTGTCACAATAGGCCCATATGTGGCCGCAGTGACAAAAGGACTTGTCCCGCATGCCCTCCGGAAAAAAGAAAGAAAAAAAGTAGGTTTAGAGCTCAAGAAGGTTGGGAAGGTTCTATAATTAGTTATAAGGCTCAGTCACAATAAAACCCAGTGCTCATGATGGTGATGGGTGTATTGAACCTTACCCTCGGGGGAAAAGAGAAAATTAGTCACCAATTTACTTTAGGGCTCCATGTGTCAACCACTTCCATTGTAACGGAATGGTTGTGGATCCAGTTCATCCATAGTTGCTGTATTCACAGTAAAGTCTGCTCCATTTGATAACCTGTGCAACCCCACGGCTACTGACAGCTGGCCTCCCTCCCCTGCTTAGTCTTCCAACTTTGACTTTGCAGTAGTGGCACCGTCTCGTTCCATTCCACAGGTTCCAATCGAGTCCATAACACCACGTAGGTCTCTTTCATTTCGTGACCAATATGGATGACCTCGGACACAGTTGATCCCAAGACCCCAGTTATTCCTGGGTCTATAGCCTCTCCTGTTTCCCATCTCACATAATTCTTAGGTTATCTGGTGGACAACCCCCCATCTAAGTCCTTGAAAATAAAGTCAAGTGGCAATTGTGGTGTGGTAAGTTCCTTAGCAAGGGGTCGCTAGTAAACACCTCGTGCCGATTTGATTAAGTACAGAACGAGGAAGGTAACATCAAAATATTTAACTCTCGCAGTATATTCTTTTCTTCTCATTCCAGGTGATTCAAATTCTTCAAAGAGCGTCAGTCTGAAAGAAAAATCTCTTCAGTCTGGAATAATTCATCACAGCTCGAGTGTAAACCAAACAGTTCATTTAAAGACTGCTGGTTCAGCAAATGGCCACGATTCTGCAGACGCCCCTACGAACCGATTATTCCAAGAAGACCTTCCTCTTTCCACAGCAAGCACAGTCCTCGCGTCTCAAGTCAGCGTAAAGTCTGACAAAAGCCCCTGTGCTTTTCACAAAGCGGATACCGCGGAAGTGTCGAAGAACAAGTTCACCAACAAGGAGCAAGATAAGCCCATTGTCAGATTAACTAATAAAAATACGAACGCGGTTTTCGAGCTGAGACTTCCAGAGCAACTGGACAATTTGAACAGCACCATAGTTTACAACTCGGTGGGTTGCAGCGAAGAAATTAAGCTGTCGTTTGGGTGTGTGAACCCCGCAGATAAAATTCAGCCTTTGACAGCTGAAAGTTCTGCGGTAAAAATTGGTAAATCTGCGCCTTCTAGTGGCAACGAAGTCCAGCGTGCTGAGCGACACATTGAGGAGCCTGTGGCTTGTTCCAGTCATTCCACGTTAAACCCCATTACTTTTCAGTCTCCAAAGCTGCAAAATGACTGCCATCTTAAAGTACCACAAGTTGAGCTTCGAAATCAAAGCACTCAATTCCCTTGCCCTGAATTAGAATCGGCAGAACAAATATCATCGACCATTTTAAACCTCTTTGAGACAAAAATGAACGAAATGTTTGAAAAAAGTCAGCAGCAATTAGTGAGTCAACGAACCAGTTTGAAAGATGTCAACGTACAAGTTGCCTTAAGTAAAGAAGTGGAAGTTGGGGAAGTAAAATCAACTTCACTGGACAGCCCTCAACCGTTGGTGGCACCAAATCTCGAGGTGCAGACAACTCCACGGAGCATCAAGTTTCAAGATCTAATTATTTCGACTCCTCATACTGATAGTTATAACTCCCACCCTAATCAATCAAACCGGCTGAGTGACTATCGACTATTCAGACAAACAGAAGACCATGTTGAGCAACTCTTACAGAAGAACAAAGAGTTTCCTTTTCGAATGGAATCATCCTTCAGCTCGGCCTCCATACCCACTTCGCTCTCCGAATTCCCAATCAAAAGTGGAAGTACGTCGTTGAGCGAATTGGCTTTTCCTTTGGACAGACCTGGCGACAGATCGGCAAGCAGCGAAGAACTTCGTTATTTGCAACCGGCTCCGGAATTTTTAATTGATCGACCCACGAACGACTCATTCGACGGGAATTCAGCTCATCAAGATGCTGTTGTTGATTCCCCCGAACCAATATCAGCCCACCTACATCCACATCCTGTTACAATCTGTGCTGTCCAGCCAGAAGCAACTGGATCGGTGCTGAATGATGGGCCTAATGCTGAAGCAACAACTGCGGAGTGTCCGAACAAGCCCAACTTTTCTGTCCTTGATCTTCAACCTTATGATTCGGTGAGTAAATTCGGTGTTTTTAGAAAATTTACGTAGAAAATAAAGCTGTCGTAGTTTCGTGAAAGCATTTGGAAAGAAAACTGAAAAATTGTTTCCCACTGAATAAGGTAAAGCTTCGAAATTCAGTTTTTCGCCATTCCCTAATGTATCCTGAATTTGTACGGTTTTGCACTGCCCTCAACTCCCTATTTAAGTCAATCATGAACTGCTTAATCTCCTGCTGCAACAGCTGGCCACGGGTAGGGGGGGGGGAGAGAGAGAGAGAGAGAGATGGTGCTAAACACAGCTCAAAACAGTAGGATAATCTCCCAAGTATTGTTCCGATACATAAACCTTCAATTTATATTTGATTTAAACTGTCAAACTAGGTATGTTGTTCAGTCAATAATGACATGTATCAAGTGGCGACATGGCGGTTTTAATTTTCCCTTATAATTATGATCTACGATAGATGTAAAAAGGAAACATCAGAAACTTTAACTAGGTATAATGTGGACATCGGGGTCGAACAAAATGCGAGGTTTCTTCAATAATGGTCCTGCAATGAGTACGAGCAGCACAATAAATTCCGGAACTGTAAGCGCTACCGCTTCCTGCTGGCGTAAAGCGTTGTTTGACCAAGTTCAAATTAACTGAGTGGTAAATGAATTGATTAAGTCGACATGGCCATTTACAAAGTGAATTGACGTAGAGCTAAGGAAAGTTGTGTGTTGCAACGCACCAGATATTTTTATTAACAAATAAATAAACCAAGAGAGTTCCCACAAATTTTCGAAACGGAGGAATGAACGAGGTGGCTGGAGCCTACCTTGCTCTCGCTTGGTTTGTGCGTTTGGTTTTTTTTTAATTCTTCGAACTCAGTTTTTACTTTCCGCTACCCGAAGGGAAGGAAAGTATAGTAATCGGGTCAACAACAAAAATTGGGTTTTCTTCAGATCTTTACGTTTTGAGGCCTACTGAGTCTAAAAAACCTAATTTCGGCGCGTGGTCCGAGTGTGTGTGTGTGTGTCTGTAGTTCGATTTGCGGGAGAACGGCTGATCCGATTGAGCTGGTTCTTTTTTATTTTGTTGGTTATTTTTTGTAGACACCAAAATAAGGTTATGGACGATTTCGGCCGATGGGAAGGGGGGTGGGGGACGAAAATGTACCAAAAACTAGGGGTTTTCGCATTTTTCTCAAAAACGGCTCTAACGATTTTGATTAAACTTTCAAATTATCTTCTACTGATCAATACCTAACTTTTCTTCTCTATACATATCTCCATGAAAATACGGTAAACGGAGATATAGGCCCATGAAGCAAAAAATAGGTTTTTTACGCTTTTTGGCAAAACGGCTTCAGCGATTTTCACCAAACTCACAGGATGTTTTCAAATAGTTAATACCTACATATTGTTCTCAATAAATGTTCCTGTGACGGTCCATTGAACAGAGATAAAAATCAAAATGTGTCGAAAATAACAGTTTTTCGAACATTTCCGTAAATTCCAGGGTAACTTTTTCACCAGATGTAATAAATTCTAATGGAGTGTCTTATATTCACCCATACCAACATTTCGTTCTCCATAATTATTTCTGTATATGTATGTTGAACGGAGATATAAGCCAAGTTAACTCAGAAAAGGAGATTTGTCGAATATTGATGAGTTTTCTGAAAAACGGGTCTAACGATTTCGATCAAACTTACGGAGTATTCTCAGCTAACTAGTCCCTACATTTTGTTCTCCATGAATGTTTCTGTAGAAATGCGTTGAAAGGAGATATAGCGCCCGCAAATGTAGGTGGTGTTCAAACTTACAGGGGTGGTGGAAAGTTGGGTGTTGCTACGCACCGCTCGTTCTTCATTTCCAATGTTTTGAAGGAAAACTAAAAAGCGGCTGCACCTTGATTTTGCAAAGACGCAAAAAATGGTGCTTTAGACTCGTTAGGATGCAGACAACACCTCGATGAAAGGCAGGCTCAGAAGCTTCCCTCCTTCACAGGAACGGAATCTCATTGGTGACGCTACCTAACTTCCTTCCCTTTTTGACGAGTCGAAAAAATAAGCCATGGATTAGGTGACTAACGAGGATGTCTAACTTCCTCGATGGAAATAGAGAGCGCGTATCGACCTATTACTCTGCCTGTGAGGGGGCTGAAGGCATGGAGAAGTGAACAGAGAGAAGAAAGCATTCTGGAATGGCCATTGATGTCAATAGCAATCTCTAGGATATTTCTTACTTCTAACCCTGTTTAGCACAATTATGTCTACTGTTACAGGGGAGATTAATATTGAAAGTGATATCGCACTACACAGCGGCGATGAGGGAACCGGCTCGGTTACAACTGATGGCAGGGAAGCCTCGAGCGAATCGGGGCATTTGAGGTGCCCAGTCAGCATAAATGCCCCGGACGAGCCTCCGCTGAATCGAACCTGTCCTCAGGCACTCATGAACACTGCAGTTCAGGGCGTTGCTGTCCACCCAACAAAGTGGAACCTAATCTTGAGCGTAGCGAGCGAGAGATAATTTTGATTAAAGTTCCAAAGGGGTGCCTCTGTTTGTGGTGGAAGTATTGAATAAATGCAAATAAACAGTCACCTCACAATGTCCCTGGTGTAAACATCGAGGGATGTGTGGATCGTACGTCTTCGTCCGACGCAGCTGCAACATCCATGGTTTCAAGAATCGGCCCATCTCTTGGCGAAAGACGATTCTCTGAGTGAGGGGAATCGTAATTTCCCTCCTCCTCAGAGGACACCTGCCCTCAGGCGTTCCAGAAGGGGTAGTGCAGAGCGAAGATGCTGCGTCTACCGTGCAGTGTTTAGTTGCTTTTGGGAACAAGTGCGGCGTCCTGGCTCATGGGTTGTAGCAGGGTGTGATGCCTGTGTTAACAGCATTCACACTTGTACGTTGAGTGGCAGCTCTTGAGCGTGTGTGAGGCTGCCAGACAATTCGTACACAGATTGTGCTCTTCCACGTAGATTCTTCGAGCCTCCTGGCTGGAGTTGAGGAAACGTGGGCACTTCTTTACCCCATGATGTTTGCCACAGATAGGGCAGGGATGTGGCTCTGGCGATGTGGGTTTGTGTTGACCAGTCCATTCCGGAGGCCCGTGGTTTCCCCGGACTCGTTGTTTGAGAGGTTGTCGAGGGACAGACAGGCGGGAAGATGTCGCTGTTGATGCATGATGGATTCGTTGTGACATGAACAATCCGTAGGTTTATCCTGCTTCGATGCTAGATAAGCATTGATCTAATCTATGTATATCTGCGCGAGATGCTGGTAGATCAGAAGCTCCTTGATATCTGTCCTTGCCTTCCTCCAAGCAGCCGTCGCCGATTAAACACAAAGCCGTGTTCAACTGTTCGTCAAGAACTGACAACGCTCGAACATAATGACGGGCGAGAGTAGGTCACAGCAGTAGGGCAGAAAAATAGAAGGTGGGGGGATCAAAATTCCCATCACATTAGAAGAACCTTCAAGTTTTTCCACGTGGCTGGCATCTCAAACTAATGCAGGGGAAATTCGACCACTAGTTGGACACCAATGTTACGGGGGAGATTAATATAGAAAGCATTATCGCACTAAGAGAGTCAGGAAGTTAGTACGATATCAGGCCGAATGCAATTGGAACAGAAAGTTTTATTTGTGAATTACATTCGGAGAGGTTTTACCACCACAGACAGGGGAACTGAGTGGGAGCGAACGCGAGCGTGGGCAACACGGCGATGAGGGACCGGCTCGATTACAACTGATGGCAGGGAAGCCTCGAGCGAATCGGGACATTTGAGGTGCCCAGTCAGCGTAAATGCCCCGGACGAGCCTCCGCTGAATCGAAGGATTTGGTTCGTCCCATTACAGTACTAAATTTCTTATACATCTGCAGCTCATATCCTAAAAATATTGCAACAACTTCCTTCAATTTATTGATGATCTTCAAGATTTCCAACAATTTTCCCCAAGTTTTTAACGATTTCTACTCGGCTTTTTATCTTTCCCCAATTTCTTAGCATTTTCCCTTAATTTTACCGTTACAACAACCTTAGCTTTCTTTTTCATCAATGTCTTCACTTTTTCAATCGTCTAACGTTTTACTGGTTTTCCCAACTCGTTTTTTACAAGTGTTAAGGCGGTGGTAGGAGTTGGTGGTGTCAGCATCTACGGCTTCTTGCAAAAATGTGTCACACCCACAATGGTCCTGAATTCATGACTAGTGAGTTTTGCTTCCTGAGGGTGTGAGGCCTAAACCACTAATGACAAATACTGTGTGCGCTGAGGTCACTTGTTTGTGTCGTTTTCTTTGACGAGAAAACTCGCATTATTCACTAGTCGGGTGTCAGAAACAAGGAATCTCTAAAGGCTATTCCTTATAACACTAACCCTCAATAGAATGTGCATGTTCAGAAGCCTCTGGTTACAGAACATAGCAGGGGGCCGAATATCCCAGAATTCCTCCTGCAGTTTGAATGTAAATTATGTGGAATGAAAGTAAGTTATTTGGAGTGAAAGTGTATGTAGGTTGATAGGGGTTTGTGTAAATTTAATATTAGAAGCAGGGAGGGGCTAGAGGGTTATTTATCCAGCCGGATAATCTGCCAGGATCAGGCAGCGATGGGAAAGCTCCAAGATAAAAGAGCAGGGAGCGGAGTACCTAGCCTGATGATCCAATCAGTCTAGGCAATTATGGAAAAACCCCAAGATACAAGAAGACGGGAAGAGCCCAACGAATTGTGTGCCAAGAGATACAAAAATAAACAAGAAAGGATAAGGAATCTCCGTCTCAGCCATCCAAAAAAAACCCTGACGCTGCCACAAGGTTCAGCCTGCTGTTCCTAGGGGTGCCGGAAGGCGCGTCACTGTTAAGGCGAAAGCATAGTCATAGCATAGTCATAGTCATAGAAAAGGAAAAGGGGGTAACCAGAAAACCAAAATGAGGAAAGGATGAGAAAGTACAAGAGACGCCACTGAGGTGCTGATGGGTTGTTATGGGCTACGTATGAGGCCTATATGCAACTGGTCAGGTACAGCAGGTTACAGAACATTTCTGTGCCTTAAAGAGAGCGCGATCAGTTCTGAGCTGATATAAACTCTTAATTCACTGTTTCAGTTAGGAAACACGTTTTTTATGGAAATGTGTCTCTGGTATAATAGAAAAATGATTAAGAACTCTCAAAACGAATAATTAAACTTATGGAGAAAGCATGGAATGAACACAGTTTGAAACGTGGGTAACATACCTTAGATGATGAAATATCGTTTATCACATCAAGCGAGGTGCCTTCACACATGCATGCGGCGTTTCTTATTTCTTGAATTGAGGTTTTATTGGTACCTCTACCTGTTCGCTGAGGAGTCAAGACACTCAACCTTAAATGTTCTGGTATCACGCTGTTGGTCATGTAAAACTGAAGAAATATGGTCAACCAGTTCTAAGATTTTGTATCAGTCCAGAGTACTTATTTATTTCGAAGGACCAGGATTCAAAGCTGCTCCCGTCTCGTTCGGGAACTCGGATTACTCAACGCCAGCGATTATCTCTTCTGAGTGAAGAAGGTTACGTTTAGTAAGGTTATTGATGTTAACTGAAACCAGTTGGAGTGATTATTTTACTTTCCAATAACAATCTTATCTCGTGGCTTGCACTTTTCTATCCGCGCGTCTTATCTCCGAATGTTATTTACATCTTAGCTCTTACACGATATGAGGAGTTAGTTAGTGGTTAGTGGTGCCGATATTGTTGAATTGGACGAAAATGGGAGCCAATGACGATGGAGGAACCCGAAGAAGGGGTTCTCGCGGGAAGAAAAAATCGAAAGGTGAAAGTGATGGTTTATTTGCGGATGGATTGTTAGAAGAAGTGTCACTTCCGCAAGATAATCATTTGTTGGCCACATGGAGGGAAAATTTAGCCAACAACAAGCCTCATGCTCTTCTCTTGGACTACCACAATATCGTGTTGAGAGTCAAAGGTAAAGTTCCTCAGTTTAGGTGCCGAAATTGTCATTCTGCGTGTATCCCTTATCCTGAGCTCAACGAGCATATCAAGAAGTTGAAACACAGGAGCGTCTTGGAATTAAACAGGATGGAGTTGACTTTGTCCAAACTCGTCCCTCCTCCGACAGTTATCGACAAACTGGGCGAGTTTTTGGAAAAAGAGATTGTAAACAGTCGCCTTACGAAAGAAACGTATACTCGAAAACTGTCAGTTTTTAATGAAATTCAAGCCGAAGTCTTAAAAGTGCTCCCTGGCTCTACTCTTCAACTTGTCGGTTCCACTGATCACGGGCTCGGTCTAGATGACGGGGATCTGAACATGTCGTTGACTTACAACGACACCGTCTCTGTACTCAAAGTGGGGGCGGACCTCAAACTTATCAGTGACTGCCACGACTTCAAAAGGCGTTTCAAGGAGGAGAAAAAACTTCCCGCGATATGTTTCACTTGGAAGGGAAAAGTCCCCTGTCAATTATTATTACTCGACGAAAACAGCCTCCGATTGACCAAACTACTCAAAGAGTACGGGAAAATTGACGAAAGGTGCGGAAAACTGTGCGTTCTTTTCCGAAAATGGGCCTCCGTGTGCCAAATTGACGGTCAGACTGAGGGCTTCTTATCTTCTCAAGCAATTTACATTTTGGTTGTTTATTTCTTGCAACAAATTTCGTCTCCAGTCCTTCCAGTCCTTCCTGTGTTAAACGAGTTGCTCCCTACTCCTGGAGAGACGGTGGACATTTACGAAGACGTAATGGAAACTGTACGATCCCGCTGGGTAACAACAAATACCCAAACAGTGGCCGAGCTGTGGATACAAATGTTGATATTCTACAGCCACGAATTTGACAGCTCGAGTTTCGTTGTCCGCATCACGCAGTTGGACCGCTACAAAAAAGATGGACCGTTGGCCGGAAAGCGGTTGTCTGTCATGGACCCTTTTGAACCAGAAAGAAATTTAATGCGAACCGTGGGTAATTCAACTATGTATGATTACATGATGCATTGCCTTAAAACGACCTGCATGTACTTCATAATTCCTCAGTTCGTCGAAGGCCCGATATTTGGGAGCATTCTTCAAGATCCCAAAGTAGACAAGACGCTGAACATTCCCGGGTACGAAGAATTTTTAGAGACACAGATTAAGTTGTCACACAACATCATTCGCCTCATACCCCTCACAGACACAAATTACATTGCGGACGCCCCGACAGAAAGTCTTGCAAAGACGTTCTCGTCTGTTTTACACAAAATCAATTCGACGAAAGGCGACTATGTTAACATGTGTTCCATCAATGTGAATGATTTTAATGGATTGTTTTCGCGAAAAAGCCCTAAACCGTCTCAATACAAAAATTACGCTCTCCTCCATCAGGACGCCAAATATTTAATGAATAGAATCGATCCCAACAAGCTCTTCTACCAATTTAGCAATTCGCTTTTCACCGCTGACTCTCCCATCCCCAATTGCTGCGTAATTTGTTCGAAAAACGGCCACTCTCAACACAATTGCCCAGAGACTGTAATGGAAAAACTCGACGAAATCATCGTCGATGATGAATTGAAACAACTTATCGACACAGTTTGTGCCTCTGTGTTCTCTGAATGTGTCCCGACACTTGAAGACATGAAGATGAAAGAACACGCGTTTTCAAATCTTCAGAGTTATATTGTCTCTGTATTTCCCGAAGCTGAACTCGCTCTCTTTGGCTCGTCACAAAATGGCTTTGGTCTGAGAACATCTGACATGGACATATGCTTGACGTTTCATCAATACCCCTCCAGCGACGGGCTGCCCAGCAACATTCTTAATACCCTTTTCAAACACTTGAGACGAAATCGACTCCTGAAAAAACTTATACTTATTCGAAACGCCAAAGTTCCGATCATCAAATTCCTTCACATTCCAACGAATTTAGAAGGGGACATCAGCCTATACAACATTCTCGCCCAAGAAAATACGAAATTGTTGAGGACGTATTCGGAAATTGACGAGAGAGTCAAGATTCTCGGTTACATGGTCAAAAGATTGGCGAAAGTTTGTAACGTGGGAGATGCGTCAAAAGGGAGTTTGTCGTCGTACTGTTATGTACTGATGATGATATATTTCTTGCAAGGGTGTGATCCTCCTGTTTTGCCTGTTCTGCAAGCTCTGCCTCAAAGCTCTACACCTCTTCCTACGAAAATGATTGATGGATGGAACACTTACTTCTTCAGCGACTTGAGTCAGCTGAAGGAAGTGTGGCCTCAGCTTCATTGTAACAGCAAATCTCCGGGTGAGTTGTGGCTCGAATTTTTGAAATTTTACACCGAGGATTTTGATATGGAGAACCTTGTTGTTTCCATCAGAACGACCGATAAACTTTCAAAATGCCAAAAGCGCTGGTTCGGCAGGACATTGGCTATTGAAGATCCGTTTGTTCTAGATCGCAATTTGGGGTCAGGTCTTAAGATCAGAATGCACTATTTTATCATGAAAGCTTTCGGAAAAGCTCGGAATTTGTTTAGCAAGAAACTTAAACCAAGTGGAAATAAACCGATAGATAAGATGTATTTTGATGAACAAATTCTGGCCAAGACTGAGCCTCCACATGATCGAGGGTGCAGAGCCTGCAAATCTATTGGTCACAAGGTGAGTGATTGTCCTGAGCGAAAGTTTATGGAAGAGGAGAGTAGAGGGAAGGTGAGGGTTCGGAAGAATAAGTCTGGATCTACTTCAGAAACCAAACCTGAGAATGCAATTCAAAAGAAGACTGCGGAACGCCCCGGGGGGGTTCCTCAAAGCACCCTCAATATTCCCACTGTTCCATCAGTTGCAGTATCTGGACAATGGCCACCAAGTCCAGTCCCTCCTGGATCTGGACAATCTCTCGTTTTCCACAATTCCAATTACAACCAATCCTCGGGATTTGCGCCAGGGCAATTGAACTCCAATTTGTACCAACCTTTAAATGACGCTCCTTACGCTCCAATTCCAGCTCCAGAATACAATCAGCGTCGTCCATCACAAGCCGAATTGATGCAGAGATGGAGCCTTGGAGCACCCCTTCTATCGCGCTCCGCTATGTCACATGAATCATCAATTGCAATGCAAACCCGAACTGCTCAGTCCAACGCTTATCAGAGCATAATGAACCAACTGAAGAAATCAAACAAGGGCTCCTCCAAGAAAAATTCCCGCCCGTGACTGACACTATCTAGATCTGGGCGTCATTCAGAGTTTAACAAATCTACGGTCATAGGGTTCGTCAAATATGATGATCTCGTTGCTATATAGACAGAATACAGTGTTGATCATCGCCCCATTGCCCCTAGGCTATTTGTGGTCTTTTATTGATATATTTTTGTATTGGTCGAACCCTTATTATTGATGCAATCTTTTTAACAAAAAGCAAAACTCAAATAGATGTATATTTTTTAATGTAAGTTTTGTGTCAGTGCGACATTTTGGTAAATTAGCACATAAGGCTCTTAGGGCACTGGTAACTGTGAGGTGCTGAATTTTACTGTTGACATCTTGTAAGTAAAATATTCATGGTAAAATGTCTGTGATCGTTATGTGTATGTAATTGTTATATTTTTACTCATCGTCATTGCAGGGCCTGTCATAAAATATTTCACTTGATTTTTTCAAAATAAAACATTCAAAATTAAGATTGTAGTCGTGTTTTCTTCACTCCCTTCATCACGAACTCATGAGAAAAGGGGGCCTGGCCCAAAACCCTCCAAGTAGATGTTACAGGTTCCGCCTGATTGCCTAGATAAAGAAATTTCATCGACTTGGGCGTAGATCTGATCGTAAATCACCAATGCCAGGGTAAATGAGGCCATGCCCATGACACATCTGAAGTGCTGTTACACAGATATCAAGAGATTGGTTGCTGTGGTAGTTATGATGTTCTACCTTTGGAACCAAGCAGCCCCCTCATTCCATTTGTCACTTTGAGCTCAAGAAGAGCGATTTGACATAGGTCTTTGAGAAAAGTATTAAACTTTTCGATTGGTAGCTTTTGGTATTGCGTGCATTTTTTGTCTTTAAAATCGTGATAATTAGAGCAGTTTAAAGGGAAATATGTAATTCTGAAAGTGGCGTGTCTGAGAGAGAAGAACTTTTTTTTCGAGGAATATTTCTGAGTAATGCTTGCACATCAGTGATTTCTTAGTATGTATTGTTCACTTGAGCTTTGATGAAAAGTTCATTGGATCGACTGAATAAAAGTTTTTATTTACTTGGTGTCGACATGGGCATGAAATTGAGAAGCTTGGGAGAGCTGATTAATCAATTTTTCATCGATGCAAGATACCTTTGCTTCTGGTGTGGAATCATTCGTTTATAGAGATGTTCACAAGCGTGATCTGCTCTCTGGGAACCCAGAGGTGGGTTGCTCCTTGCTCAGTGCTTCACAGCAGGTGTGGGCATATTTGTACAGTTGACTAGGGGCATGGGAGTCTCAAACATCATGAGACCCTTCTTCCTAGGAATAGACTCACACCTGAACAGTGAGGAGGCACGGCTTGACCTCACGTTTATGATATGGCGTGGCTATTAATTTTTAGGGTAGTGAGCCTATTTTTACTTTCCTTGGCTCTACGAAGTAGAAAGGAAAGTTATGTAATCGGCTGAAAAAATTTTTTTGAGTTTTCTTCAGATCTTTACGTTTCAGACCCTCCTGAGTCCGAAAAACACTATTTGGGAAAATGGTCTGTGTGTCTGTGAACGATTTTTAGAGAAAACCTCCGTACCAAATCAGCTCAAACTTGATATCTCCTTCGCAGGTCACCATGGGACGCCAAAATAAGGGTTTGAACAATATCCAGTTATAGTGATCAAAACACTAAATTTTTTTTTCTCAAAAACGGCTCCAAAGATTTTGATTAAATTATTTATATTGATTGCTCTCAATAAGCCAATTATAGCATAAAATTCTCATTAGTGGGAAAATGACGAAAGCAGCACAATAAATTACCAAAACTTTCGACGAAATCGATTTTAGAGAGGTTTTTAGAGAAAACAACCGTACCAAATCAGCTGACACATGATGTCTAGCCTACAGGTTACCATGGGACGTCAAAATAAGGGTATGAGCAAAATCCACCGAAATTTAACTATACTTATCATGGTGATCAAAACACCAAATTTTTTTTTTCTCAAAAACGGCTCTAACGATTTTGATTAAATTTTTTATGTTGATAGCTCTCAATATGGCAATTATACCATGAACTTCCCATTCGTGGGAAACTGACGAGAGCAGCACAATAAATTATCAACACTTTTGACGTAAAGCGTTTTTAGCGCAGGTTTTTCCGTTTAAACTCCGCTGGAATTTTTGTTGAATGTTAAAAAAATTGGTATTTTAGTCCAATCCAATACCTAAAGGGTGAGTGTTTAAAAACGATCATGAGGTACATGGGGCTCACTCCAGAAATTAAAGAGTTTCAACTACCGCCGTTTCGCTTACTACCAGTTCTAAACGTTTTTACCCAATAACTCTGCAAAAGTCATTACTATCCTTCTTCAAAAAATGTGTGTTTACAGCCTCATTAATTATCTGTGTACCAATCGCTCAAAAATGGTCCTGTGATGAGTACGAGCAGCACAATAAATTCTGGAATTGTAAGCGCTACCGCTTCCTGCTGCCGTAAAGCGTTGTTTGACGAAGTTCAAATTAACTGAGTGATAAATGAATTGATTAAGTAGAATTAGCCATGTACAAAGTGAATTGTTGTAGAGCTAAGGAAAGTTGTGTGTTGCAACGCACCAGATATTTTCTTACCTAATTAGGCCTTATTATTGATATTTTTGACTGAATTTCTTTTCTACAGGATTTGATGTCCGAAGGAGAAATTGGATTTGCTTACACCTCCAATTCGTACAGTAGCGGAGAGGTCGTAGAGCGGAAGAAACCTTCGACGTTCGTCGATGGAAATGCAAGAAGAGAAGATGCAATTCCATCGTCGAAGGAGCAGCCTGATACCAAAGACAAAACTCCCAACTCACCTTCCCAAGGTTTCCAAGTTAACTCCATATTTATTTTAATAGTATTTTGTTTCAAACGCTGAGTGTACACGAGAATTAGCTTGAAAAAGTTACACAAGTTAACATATGTCATTTGGTGGTGTGATTGTTTGCAATAAAGGTGAAACTGAACAAGCACAATGAACAGCAGAAGGAGGGAAAAGCTAGAGAACAAACTGGCAAATACTATTAAGTGAGAAGGAGAGAGTACCAGGTTTAACTTCAACTTGATGGTACATCAACAAGAACATAACGTGCATAATACCTTCTAGTGCTAGTTGTAACGAGCACAATTGGAAATACATCACCAATTAGTCAAGGAAGTCGCTTTTTTTTACTTTTTTTTTTTAAATACAACGGTGGATGCAGGCGATACCCTCACTGCAGCCACAAACGGGCCTATTGTAAGGGTGTCCATGATTCTCAGATCATGGCCCCCCTGCACCACCCCCAGGCCCCACGGCACTAGTCTCACTTGGTGTGACGTCACCTATGCACCCCCACCACCCCCGCACAAAGCGGAGGATATCCGCAAGTTCTGCATTTGCCACCTTTTCGGGCTGAAGAAAGGGCCTCCCAAACACACAATGGTTCGATGCCGCGAGTCCATCGCATACGCACAGCACATGCTCTGCCGTCTCTAGCTTACACTGTTGTCCTCTGCCAGGGCCTTCAGTCCAGTCAGACACTCCCACACCTGCCGTGATGTAAGACAGTATGAGGCTAAGGCCTTGAGAGTGGCCTGACTGTCCACCATTGTGTAGATTCTCTGCCGCTTCAGTCCCCTCTGCAGCAGCCGCTGCACACAGACTGTCACTGCAGCTACCTCTGCCTGGAACACTGTGGCCAGCGACCCCAATGGGATCGCTGCCCAGACTCTCGGCCCAACGATGCCTGCCCCTGCACCGAGCCATCAGTGTAGTATACCAGGGCCCCAGCTTCGAAAGCGGGAGCCCCCCCATTCCCACCTGGACTGCCCTTGAATGAGTATCCGAAAGGGTCGCACGAAGTTAAACCTCCCTGGCAGATAAGAAGTCGCCTTATTGTTGAGCGATTGACCCCCAAACCAAATTTTATTATTAGTTAAGGTGTAGCACTATGTGTGGGAGAGGAGTGTGTATGGTAACAGCCGCAATTACTACCATAAACAGGGAACTGTGAAGGAGGGGGGGGGGAGTGAGCGCGAGCCTGGGCAACAATGGCACCTCGAGGGACAGCAGCTACGTTCAGACTGCCATCACTAAATAGGGACGTTTGAGGTACCTTGTCAGAAGAAATGTCCCAGAGAAGCCTTCGTTAAATCGAAGGGTTCAGTCTGAACGGAGCTGTTGTCTGAGGGACTGAAAGGCTCTCCTAGGAGCTTCGTTGCGACCACACAGTAGGCCCATCTGACGCTGCAGTGACGGTTTTCTCAGTTGCCTCCAGTAAACTGGGGGGGGGGGGATATTCTGTGATGAAAATTCGCACGTAGGGGAAACAATTGAGTAAAGACAACTGAAACTGACCGATCAAAAATGCACAAAAATGTTGTCGGGGTCCCCTTTTCAAGGGCGTGTTTGGTCCTGAAAAGGGCCGACGAAATATTGTTGTTGTGTTTGTAGGTCCTGTCTATTGGTTGAGGGAGTGTGAGACGAAGAACGGGTTTCTCGGGCGTGGTTGCGTAGGTCGAAGGGCTCCGTTGAGCAGTAGCTCCTCACAGCGAGGGACTCGGTTGAGTCGTCGCCCCTTCTCCTGCAGACGCGAGATGAGGGACTTGGTTGAGTCAGAAGGTTGGGTCGAGCAGCGGGCGAGGGACGAGTTCCTCAGGCGTCGAAGCGTAGTTTGAAGGGCTCGGTTGAGCAGTAGCTCCTCACGGCGAGGGACTCGGTTGAGTCGTCGCTCCTTCTTCTTCAGATGCGAGAGGGCGGACTCGTTGTCCCCGCTGGCGCTGCTGGTGGTGGTCGGTTGTTGTCGGAAGAAGTGATCGGTGTAAGAATGAAAGAATGAATGCTGTTTGTCTGTGCAGGCAGGCTCTTTAATACGTACTCTTGGAGGGAGTCGTCCTTTCTGGTTGGCCGCCTGCTATCCCCTCCAGGAGTGGTTTGTGGCTCGCGGCTAGCGCCTTCTGTCGGGATGACTTTCCTGTGAGGCACCTTTTGTAGGTAATGGTGGCCAGCCACCACAAATGTTTTCTCCAGTTCTGACAACAGTCAGTGCATAACTGGGGGAGTGCACAATTGGAGCGTTTGGAGCCCACCCCAGAAAATGTACAGTTGCGTCTTTGATCACTCTTCAAGCAGAAATGAACAGACGATTTTAGAATGTAATGGACTTGGTACAGAGGGACAAACCAAACATTTTTTGAAGTAAGATCAGTCTAGAACTACACAGTCATTCAGTATACTGATGGACTGTTAGAGATCAATAAAGGGCAAGAAAAATTAGGAGTTATGTATTCTGCAGTGTCAATTCAGAGTTACCCTGGAATGGGTGGCTCGCTTGGCTCGCTGCACTTCCAGCAGACTCATGCAAGGTATCCTCGCTGTGCGTGTTTGCCAATGCGCGGCAAGCAAAGAACGCACATTCACGCTCGCCTGGAGCAACCTCATGAAGCGCATTCTTCAAAGTTGGGCGAGGTGAAAGCACACATACCCGCATTCTCGTCAAGTATCCTGGCAGAGCGAGTCTCATACAACTGTTCTTTGTGATCCTTTGAGGTGTGATACGAAAGCCTCTCTTGCACAAAGTCAGAGGGAGAGGTGAGAGAATGAACCAGGAACCGAGAAACCATTTTGGCATTCTCACTCCTCAGCACGTAGCAAAGTAGAAAAGACTGTGGTTAGGATAAACAGGGAGAGCCGAGGAACCTCTCCACAATCTCACTCCGCATGCAACTCCGTGAGAGTCTGGATGGCCTTTGGAGTAGGTGAATACGTAAATAGGTTGGGCGAGCTTGTATGCCCTTAAGCAGCATATGATAATGCTCTGTTTTTGTGAACTAAGGCATTGATTCGACAACACGGTTTAGCTCAGTCACGATGAATCGTATTTAGTACAGTGAGGAGAGGATCGTTTCAACTCACCCCTAAACTGGCGCACCGATCCATAAATTTTCGCTCATCAGGTGCGAAATGGAACTTTATTTTATTTTTCATTCAATTATGAGAATTGATCCAGATTCCAACGTAGAATCTCACTGTATGTTGACGCATTGGTATAAGTTGTTACTTAGCTATCAGCGAATCTTGAAATTCATTAACCAGGATGCAGGCACTCCAGCAATTTACCAATATTGTCGTTATTCAATAAAACCTCTCTTATCTCTTCCAGATTTTTCTCAAGTTGATTCCTTTGAATCTAATGACGATTCGCCCACTTCTGAAACTACGTCTTCCAGTAATGCTGATTAGTGTGATGAGCTTATTCTTTAACCTCTTCAACTCTTCAATTTCTCATCAGTACATTATGCGCCAAATTGCCAGAGTATTTCAGCCTTTTGGAAACATATTGCTATTCTTTGAAATCAAGAATGTTAATCGAAAAATTTAGAACTTGCATATTAAACGTTGATATTGATCTAAAACGAGTAGTTTATTATTATTGCATACTATATTATGTGGAGGTATTCCAAAAATGAGGGGTTTTGATGTTTCTGTTACTAAGAGAGGTTTATGCTTTTGCTTCAAAGAGTTACCGAGCTTTTGGAAGCGATATTTTACCTTTCTTCAGCCAAAAGGGCAAAGAATATATTGCAATCGGCCAAAAATCGATCCGTGACCCCTCATTTAGCCGTGTGGGGTATGGGTGAGTGTATCTGTCTATCTTTAGACAGAAGCTGACTTCATGGGGGAAATGGCTGTTATGCTCTTTCATTATTTCTGTTTTTTTACTTCCCTTGGCTCGACGAAGTAGAAAGGAAAGTTATGTAATCGGCTGAAAAAAAAATTTTGAGTTTCTTCAGATCTTCACGTTTCAGACCCTCCTGAGTCCGAAAAACACTATTTGGGAAAATGGTCTGTGTGTTTGAACAAAATCCACCGAATGTTACCTATAGTTCTTATATTTATATAGTAGAAAGTTACCTATAGTTCTTATAATATTATATAGTAGAATCATAGTGATCAAAACACCAAACATTTTATTTCTCAAAAATGGCTCGACAGATGTTGATTAAATTTTTCATATTGATAGCGCTCAATAAGGCAATGATAGCATAAAATGTCCATTCGTGGGAACACGACGAGAGTAGCACAAAAAATTACCAAAACATTCGACGAAATCTATTTTAACGCGGGTTTTAGAGAAAACAACCGTACCAAATCAGCTGAAACTTGATGTCTAGCTTACAAGTTACCATGGGACGCAATAGTGAGGGTATGGGCAAAATCCATCGAAAGTTAACTATAGTCATCATAGTGATCAAAACACCAAATTTTTTTTCTCAAAAACGGCTCTAACGATTTTAATTACATTTTTTATTTTGATAGCTCTCAATGAGGCAATGATACTATAAAATTCTCATTCGTGGGAAAATGACGAGAGCAGCACAATAAATTATCAAAATTTTCGACCAAAAGCGTTTTTCGCGCAGTTTTTTCCTTATAAACTCCGCTGGAATTCTTGTAGAATGTTAAAAAAATTCGGTATTGTAGTCCAATCATATACCTAAAGGGTGAGTGTTTAAAAACGCTCATGAGATACATGGGGCTCACTCCAGAAATTCCTGAATTTCAACTACTGCCGTTTCGCTTACTACCAGTTCTAACAGTTATTTTCCAATAACTCTGCAAAAGTGATTACTATCCTTTTTTGAAAAAATCGTGTTTACAGCCTCATTAATTATGTATGTACCAATTGCTCAATAATGGTCCCGCAATGAGTACGAGCAGCACAATAAATTCCGGAACTGTAAGCGCTACCGCTTTCTGCTGTCGTAAAGCGTTGTTTGACCAAGTTCAAATTAACTGAGTGATGAATGAATTGATTAAATAGAATTAGCCACGTACAAAGTGAATTGACGTAGAGCTAAGGAAAGTTGTGTGTTGCAACGCACCAGATATTTTTAAAAGGATGAAGGAACTATCATAATATTATGAACATTTTCTTGAACCAAAATGTACCGAAAATGATCAGTTTTCTTTTTTTGTTGCGAGGAGTTCATTTGCATGACCACATCCAATGAATGATTTTTGTTGTATTTGAAAATTATTTCACTCAGTTTAAACAGCTGCAGCGCATGCCCTGCATAGCTGTGACGGTTTGTATGTAGACGAACCCCCTACGCTGCACTGGAGCGCTGCACCTCTCCACATACATGTGAAAAGGACTGCAGCGTGCATATTGGAATTAGGCTTTGTCAGGCGGGGCAGAAGGGCACCACACCATCTGACAGTGATCATGGATTTGTGGTGGGGTGCTTTATGTTCCAATGACTCAGTACTCCAACTTCGAAGTACCCTTCAGCATTCAAGAAAGATACAGATCTGGAGGTCCTATGCTTGAGGCTGGGACCATGATATACCATGGTGGCGGCCTTGCCAGTGGCAGAGTTTACGGTCCCTGGATCCAGACAGCGGTACCATTAGGGCTTAAATGGAAAAGATCCGTATTATGTCAGACAGTGAGATTATACCTGAGGCCCTGGCTTGTTACATTATTTTGTCAGGGCTGTTATGGAGTGCCTGACTGGTTTGAAAACCCTGGCAAAGGAGAACATTCTCTCACAAAGCTTGGAGTGCCTCTGCTGTGGGCACATGAGGTTGCAGGGATGAACTTCAAGACTGACTTGCGTTTCATGTGAAAATGGTGGGCATCAAGGAACTCCAACTCATTGGGACCTGGTGGTCGAAACTAAAAGGACATAAGGTATCTCATAGATGTCACACAATAAGCTCATCTGAGTCTATGGTGGGGGTGGGGTGGGGTTGCCCCCAGTATATGGAAAAAAGGGATTAAACGGGTTTATAGAAGAAAAGTTTCAACTAAATCGCTCGCAACAAATTAGTGGAAACCTATTTCCACTTTAAAATATCTGGTGTATTGCAAAACACAACTTTCCTTAGCTCTGCCTCAATTCACTTTCTACATGGCTTTTTCTACTTACTTACTTAATTCATTTAAACTTGGTCAATAACACTTCACAGCAGCAGAAAGCGGTAGCCCTTGCAGTTCCGAAATTTATTGTGCTGCTCGTACTAATTCCCGGACAATTATTGAGCAAATAGTACATCGCGAATTAATGAGGCTGTAAACACGATTTTTTTTTAAAGAGGATAATAATCACTTTTGCTGAGTCATTTGGGAAAAACGTTTAAAGCAAAACAGCGGTAGTTGAAATTCAAGAATTTCTGGTGTGAGCCCCATGTATCTTATGATCATTCTTAAACGGTATTGGAATAAACTACTACACCAATAATTTTTAACATTCTAGTAACATTTCAGCGGAGTTTATAAGGAAAAATCCACGCTAATACCTTCGTCGAAAATTTTGATAATTCATTGGGCTGGTCTCGTCATTTTCCCAAGAATGGGAATGGGTATAATTGCCTTATTAAAAGCTATCAATATAAAAAATGTAATCAAAATCGTTAGAGCCGTTTTTGAGATAAAATATTTGGTGTTTTAATCACTATGATAACTATAGTCCCGGTGGATTTTGCTCGTACCCTTATTTTGGCGTCCCATGGTAATCCGCGGGCTAGATATCAAGTTTGAGCTGATATGGTACGGTGGTTTTCTCTAAAAATCGTTCACAGACACACAGACCATTTTCCCAAATAGTGTTTTTCGGACTCAGGAGGGACTGAAACGTAATGGTCTGAAGAAAACTCAAACATTTTTTTCACCTGATTACATAACTTTCCTTTCTACTTCGTAGAGCCAAGGAAAGTAAAAATGAAGTTAGAACTACTTTCTATTTCCATTAAATTTTAGCTACACTGTTATATCGACTTCGAAGGTTAGCTCAAAACAAGCTAGGAGAAAATCGATGTATCGTGTAACTCAAATTTATTGGAAATATACAATCATCCTTACTACATAGCGTTATTGAAAAGTGCGAAAAACTTATCAGGTTTTTTTCCAGTACCCTGCATGTGAGATTCATAAAAGGTTGGGATATATGGATTAAAAGATACATGACACGTGATATGTAAGAGGAGATCGTGATAAACGAGTAAAAATTTAGGTTAAAAATAAATATATTCTATTTTTTGAGATATAGTTTTGACTTGTAGGTTTGTACGATTATTGTTGGTTTCATTTAATCCCGCAGTAGGCGCTAGCGTCGGCTTCAGTAATCTCCATACAAAAAGAACAAGAAGAAGGACTGGCTTCACTCTCCAGTTTTTCAAGCTTTGCAATTGCGGTGCGTGAAATGGTCTTAGGTGGGAAATTGTTTTTTTCCGTATTGTGATTGAAATGCTCATCTCTGTTTTGTCTCCCGGATCGCAGTAACGTTTTGTGCACGTAAGTTGACTTGTTTAATTTGAATTGGGGTTCGGACGGTTAAATAATAGTCTAGTCGCTCCTCTCGCAGTTTTAACCTCTTCTTTCCAGGAGCCCAGACCCTGGCGGTTTCTGTTGTCCGCGGCGGTAGAGGCTGAATCCCATGGAGCTGAGTGTCGGCAAAACCGCTCAACTTTGCTGAGGATATTTTCACGTTAGTTTCGTTTATTGTTCGTGGCTTGTGATGTTGATTAGTTGCTTTCGGCAACTCGTTCAAATTAAGTTGATCCTACTTTCCCTTTTATTTGCCTCTCAAAAGTGATCATTTGTCGTTGGGTGGGGTGGGCAGGGGGGCTCAGCTTCTTAGGTCAACCGCCTACCCGTTCATCCGCTGCAGCCGGTTGAAATTAATGCATTCGTTGCATATTGCCACGAATATCCTCCGAACTTATTCGCATCTTATTTGCGATACCTACCGGGAGGGGTATATTGTTTCGACTTTACTTCGTTGTTAGTTGTTTATATGCAAAACAGCTATTGCTTTGCACCCCTTGAAAACAATTTCTTTAGTTCTGCCCTCTAATTTACAACGTAAGATCCTCACCCTATCACGGATTTTGTCAAGTACCTCCTTATAACTCTTACTCTCACTGTCTACTGTTTGAAAACACTAAGTACGATATCTGTGATTGGTTAAAATGAAGTATCGGGGCCGTGGTGTCAGAGTGTTGGATAGTAGATAAGAGTTAACGATAACAGGTAGTTTAACAACAGTTGAGGCCGTTTGAACCAGTATAAACAATGACGACGCTAATATAAACAATTGAGTAGCTAACGAGAAGTGAATGTTGAAGAATGAGCGCGAAAAGCAATGGAAAAGGAATTTGAACTAGTAATCTACGAAATTAACACGGAATAGTTTGAAATTAAAGAAAATATAATGTAAATGTAGTGGTGTTAGCAAGACAAAAAAAATTGTCCTCACCTTTTATTTTAAATTTAGACTAAGCACGTTTTCCTATGAATGAGGCATACACACCTACCAGAGATCAAATTACATTTGGGATACCGATCCAGAACACTTCATAATCACTCGATCGATTACTCAAACTAGTGAAATTTGGCTTGTCGAAAACAGTACCAAAAAATTCGAAGAGGACAGTTGGGAAAGCCCCAGACAATGAAACAGAGCAACGAGAAGTGTGAGAGTTACAACGTGTAATTGATGAAGTGAGGAATGAACTGTTCAATAGTGCGTGAGAGAAAATAGTTTAACTAGCTGCTAACAGTTTTGAATTATCAACGCTTTAACTACGCAAGACGTGTATTTCAGCCGAATGATTAATTACTGAATAAAAAATTAACCACTTAAGTAGTTATACACTATAGTTTGCCCTCTCATAGTAGGTCGGGTAAAAGGGATGATAAAATCGACTTGAGGCTGAGGTGTTAATAAAACCGCATGTTCTGAAGGTGTTAAATTTCTCGTTAAATAAATGAGCAGTACTGTGTTATTGTGCCTAATGTGTTAAGACCCTTACAGACTCTTGGGGCGCTACAACTCCTGTCGTAATTCACGTTTTGAACATTATTCATTCCTTAACTTGAAAATTGAGGACCTTGGCGCGATCATTTTACTGTAAAGGAGATTTGGAGTGTTGAGTGGATCAACTAGGTATTCCTCTAGCTGGGTCTTGAACGATTGATTGATCTCTTGCAGGGATGGATTACGAGGGAGGGGGAGAGTACATTACATGGTTATTTGTACAGCAGGTTCCTTATATCTTCCGTACAATCCACTTATCTAATGCACGTCTAAATAACGAAATGAATGTGAGATATCTACTGGTGAATACAGACTATTCCGGCATAATGTGCTCCCACCTCACGCCAGACATGAAGCAGTGTTCAAATTAGGGTGTATAGCCCACTCACTCACTCATCCGGGAGGCGGCTGCGGGCCATACGACACCGCTAGAGCCGCAGGACCAATGGCATTTCGCCGTGGCACACATTGGGCCCATGTCCTAACTCCCCGGCGAGCCCGTTGGGGGGCCCGCCTAGTTTCCCAGCCGCCCCCGGTACCCATTGCCTCACCCCCCTGGGTTTGGAGGAGGGGGGTGCCCAGTCGGGGATCGAACGAGAGTCCATGGTCCTGGGTTTGGAGCGGGTGGGGGGTGTACAGCCCATGAAACAAAAACTTGTGCATTGCATTTCTTGACAGGTTTGAACCACAAACTATGGGTGCACTTAGTGCTTTGTCCATGTGCTTGTCTAGAGAAGGATTGCATCATATCAATATGGACTGAGACGAATTTAGGGAGTTCCAAAATTAAATGTTTCGACTGATATAATGTGGAGAGGGATAATACCTAAAGCTTTGTTGCTGTATTCTTGGTATGTTGCGCATGCATGTTGACTGCATGTTCTCAATTAACGTCTCTTCCGTTTCTAAGGATCCCTAGAAAAAAACCAAAGCCCCTCTGTGAAGCATTCCCATTGAAAGGTGCATTGAAGTGTTGATATTCCTCCCACGCATCACAAGGGTTGTATCATCAGACAGCCCAGATCACCGAACTGTGTTCCCATCTTATGTCAGCCCTTGATCAACGTAAGTGCCCAAAACCCTGTGCTGAGTCTCATGCTTGGTATTTTACATCAGTGACACATTTATTTATTTAGTCCACCCTTGAGGTTTGGTAATGCTGAATGGGATCACACCCAACAAGTGAACTTGTTGAAGGGTACTAGCTTATAGAATATGATGCAGTGCTGACAAAACTAAAGCTTGTAGTTTCTCGAAATCCAATGCTCTCCTTGGTGACAACTCATGGTCATCTCCCTGGACATGGCTCATTCTTGTTTCAACAGATGTGACGAACCATTCCAACATATTTCCCATCGCCTGTATTGCTTGAAGTACAGCAATCAGAATCTCTTGAAATCAATGATTGACTGCTACCAACACAGTCGCTTTCCTTTCATGCGTTGGTCGCCCTGTGCTGTTACCCAACTGTTTATTCACCATCTTGTTGAGAAACATTGTGGTAACACTCAGTGATAAGAAGGTTCAAGGGTCATTTAAGCGAGCATTTACCTTAGGCCGTGGCTTTCTTCCACAGGTTTGGGTACTTTTACGATCAGGGTAGTTAGAGATGTGGGTCAGAGTAATAGTGCGTGTCAAATACCTCGAAGGACAGGTGGTTTGCTCCGATTGGCTCGACTTTACCTTGGCTAAAGCGTTTGGAAGGCTCTGAGGCCTTTTCCCTGCGTGTCACCTGTTTTAACTCTTGGAGGTCTTGTATTCTTCTGAGTGAATACTAACATTTTTCATTTTTAAGTGACAGATGGTCAAAATGGCATTTTTTTGAATTTTACATAATTTAAATACATGTTCCGTTTCTTTCAGGAAAGCTACTTGACATTGTCGTATATTGGTTGTGTTGACATTTTTCTACCATGAGCGATCCATCGGTTGAAATCAAGAAAGAAGCTGAGGAGGAACAGAACGAGGCTCAGGTTCCCAATGGATTAGGTAAATATAGTTTCTGTTCGGCTTGTTCATTCTTCAACTATATTTTATTTACTGTTGTCTTTTTGTTTTATTATTTAACAGAAGAACAAATGGAAGTTGATGGAGAACCAGCTTCTACAGAGGAGAAGAAAACGTCTGATTCTCCAGTACCCACTAAGAAGGTAATCACGTTATTACTAGCCCCTTTGTTTTTCTTTTTTGGTATCAACATGGAATCTGAATTACGGGGAGTGCTGAGGCAGCGGACATCAACATTTTGGTTACCCCTGTGATAGTGCAATATTATAGTCCAACGTATCAAAAAAGGGAAGCGACAAACTTGAAACAGTCGTTGAGTTCAGAAGGTGTGGTAACCAGCCACTTTTGGAGATGGTTCCGAGAAGTCGAATTAACTGTAATTACCTAATAAAGTAAATTTCATATTGGCAATGACAGTCAGAGCGAAGCTACCTCTAGCAATATTCTACCGATGGCGTTCCATTCTTCATTTCCACACTGTTAGAAGATCGCTCAGAGCAAAGCTTGTGCATGTACACCTGCCTTTCGCTCTGGATGATGTGAGGGGGATCCATAAGTCCCATAAGTCTTCCCACTGCCAAACGCTTTGTGGGAGGTAACTAGTGCAGTGGTAGGTTGCATGCTCCTTTTTAGTTCACGCGGCTGTTGGTACTTGTTGACACTCCTCCTATTTGAAGTATCCACTATTTCTGGGGAACATTAAAGAAAGCGTTAATGATTATTAAGTTACAGCCTGGTAAAATTGGTCCCAAAATGAGGAAATCGAGCTCTTCAGTTTCTTCTGAAATATCTACAAGCAAGGAGAACGATGCTCCAGTGCAACCAACCAAGAAAATAAAACTCGAATTGGCTAGCGATGAAGACGAATTTATGGGATTCGATTCACCACTAGACACCACCGCTAGAGACAAGTATCAACAATTCCTCGGTAAGTATTCACGTGTGAGGTAGTTTGTTTCTACTTAATCACAGGCTAATCTTATCATTGACGATTTTGTATTTAATGTTTATCGTCGCTGCAGCATTAGATGATTCTGAGAAGTCCGAAGAACCTGATACTGTAGATGGTTAGCAGGTTAGTAGGACAGTCCGCATTCTCTCTACATTATGGGTAACAGCATTGATTGAACTGATGACATCTGGCTCTAGCCTTTGTATGTAACTCGGTTGGAGGGGGGGCGGGGCAATTATTATTACACCCGGATTTGAGAATGAAGAGAACAACCAGGATGACGCCAATGTGAGCCTCAATGGGGAGGGGGATGCTGTAAAGTCTTGCTTGCTGCTCAGGCAATGTACACTTTGGTCGGTATTGCAACTTTGAACTGTCTCCAAGACACAATGTGGCTTCATGCTTTTGGGTGCGGAGTATACTCATGGGAGCTCTGTCCCTGATCCTACAGGGGCATGCCGAGTTACAGCAAGTATGAGTTGGCAGGCAGAGAATATAAGCGGGGTTTTGTTGTTTATTTCACATTTGTTCCGTGGTACTCTCCCAGACGTTTCTGGAAAGTTCCACCCTGAGAGACTATTTAGACGCAACCAATTCTCTAGTGTGGCCCGTTTGCTTAGATCCTGTGTACTGCTGTTCGCTTTTACATTCTCAGAGTACTCTCGTGTGTGGACTTGTGTTATTGTACTGTCTGTAAGTCTGCCATTAAACTTGCCGTCAATCTATGTGTTCATTTCGTAAGATCCCTCAGTAGGATATTTATATTAAAGGAGGTTTCTCTTTAGTGAACTGCCTATTATTATGCCATTGACGACTAGAGTTTACAATCCTAAAGGGTATTAATTCATTTTTGTTAACAATTGTTAATACAGCGGACAAGGATACTGGAGAATCTGAAGAAGAAGATGCAGACAGTCGATCTGATAAGACCAGCATTGAAAATGGTTAGTATTATTTGCATCCTGCTTTTAATCTCAGTTCGTGTTGTGGCTGGGAACAACCTATCGACCTAATTGTTTAACTAAACGTGTAAGTACTGTGTCCAACCGACGTGGCACTAATTAGTCCCTAAAATATTGCGCGGACTCCTGCTCAATGTGCATTCACCTGTGTATTGATTGAGCTGTCTTTGTACGCTGCACCTCGTGGCTGGTGTGGGTTTGTCTGGTGGGAATATTTTTTTCACTTTGTCCTATGACGGAAGAAGGAAAGTTATGTAATCAGCTCGAAAAAAAGGTTTTCAAAAGCCAAACTAGAGTTCCTGAGAGCTGAGTGAGTGCCCGGGTCCTTGCACAACAGCGAAACCGCAACCTCCATGGCTTTGTGACTGATATAATTCTCTTATGAATGTTGAAGAACAGTAATTTTAATAAGGAAACAGACCTGGCCTGTTTGTTTTTGAAGGGGGTTCGTTGTGTGTGTTCGTAATTTTTGTTTTCTCGTTTTCCGTTTTCTACATCTTTAAAATGAATTGAATCAGTGAGAATGACAACAGTACATGTCCCCAATCAGCTTATCGAGATATCAGCTGTCAAAGGTTTGGTTCTTGTATGAATCACTCTCAGTGTGTTTAAGGATTGTTCAATTTATCAGATATTATACTTTCAGGTCCTACCAACATTGCCACCTACATTTTCTAAGGAAATAATAACTCATGTGGATAGAAGGTTAACAAATAAATGACTGGACTTGTACTGTTTTTTTTCTCAACAAAATTAAAGTGGAAAAAATTGCTTTATTTCAGTGCAATGTAACGGTAAATAAACTCAAATATAACGTAATTACTCTGGTAACTACTAAGGTTAATGTAAGACACAAAAAGCTACTCGTTTTCTTCATTTTCTTGTCGTTCGGTAGTTTAACATTCTTGGATACTCTGGTAGAACTCTAGGTAAGGATGAGTAATGTATTTCATAAGTTTAACAACATCTGCGATCTTTTTGGAATTTATTGCGATGGGTCCATAAATTTTGAGAAGGAAGATCTTGTGAAGCCCTGTTTTTCACGAGTTTGAAGGTTGAAGAGAAGAGTCCATCGATGAAGTCGTATGTTTTGACATACCCAGGCATGGAGGCGTCATATTCAAATTCCCTGTACTCGGAAATCGCAAAAGGTTGTTGGATCCACAACGATTTTGGTGTTTTCTTGTAAACGGATGGCCACCACGCTTTGAAATCGATAAAATAGTCGTAAGAAACAGGTTTGACAGAGAAATGAGGTATTTTCTTTTTGCTGTGTTCGATCATTTCCTCATATTGTTGTGGGAGGTATACACGGTCCTGCTTTTTAATGTGCCGTTTTACAACTCCAAAATCCCGATCACATGGTAATAACGAGTGACCACGCATAGGAAAATAGTGGTACACCTTGTCGAAGCGTCCGGAAGTTGCCACTTGTCCCATTAAAAATCTTACAAGAGTATGATTCCGGTTTTGTCCTGGGCAAGAATCTGAAAACAAGTGCAATTCCTTGATGGTATCTGGAATGTTATTAGTTATATAATCAAAGAGAAAAGAAGAAACTTCATTAGGACCTTTGTGTCCTTGCCCTTCATGATAAACGCAGAAATTCCCTGAGCCATCTTTAATGTTGTGAATCTCAAATACGTTCACCCATAACTGCCGGTAATAAAATACCTCTTGAACCGGAATGTGTGGTAACGGCAAATTCTGCATGAAATCGAAACAAAATGCAGACACTTCCGGTCGATTTTTACGTGTCTCTTCAACGTCCTTGAGTTTTTTATAAACCTTGTTAGCTCGACGTTTATGCACTAGCAACTCAGCAGCATAAGCTCTTTTAGCTACAGCGTTGAGGTTCTGGTCTTTCAATTTCGTGGTCAATTCCTCACACTGAGAGCAAACGTCCACTTGGGGTCTACCAAATCTCAGTCGGAAGTTGTTATTGAAATAATTCAAGTAAAACTCTGGACTGGTAAAAACTGTGGACTGTAAAGAGAGTAAACACAGGCGGCGCCTCCCAACTACCACGAGTACCTACGTGCTGAGAGCAAGAACAGTATAAGTCCATGGACTCGTACTGTTTTTTCCTTCAATCATTTTCATTTAGCCTCTGTTCAAGCTTACCGAGTGTTGTTAGCATACTGTTCTCGTGCTCAATGCGTAAATCTACTGGTTACAGCCTACAAAAAGCCATTTTTCAAAAATCGTCAAAATGGACTTGTACTGTTTTTATTCTCATCGATTCAATTTTTCTGTACTTTTCGGGGAACCCTATTCCCTGTGATCCTTTACAGCATCCTTTGCAGAAAATCTTTCCCAGTACTACTTCACATTCAATTATTTTCCCTTGAGAAGTTACTTCACACTTTCCTCGTCTTAGTTCAGCGTTGTGATGGGGAACGAGAGAGCCCCAGGAACTTGATCCATATTCAATTCCGAATTGTTTGTAGAGTGCAGTAACAAAAATTAACAGAGGTCACGCTTGAATCTTTGTCTGAAGTTATGCTGAGTGTTGATACGTTATCTATTAATTGTTCGCGTTCTGTCTGAAGTTCACTGAAGTAGCTTAGGGTATTGGTATCTGGATTCCGAAGGAGTACGGGGTGTGATCCGGATTTCCCCTTATATTATCAATGACGTCGAGGATGTTTTTACATTAGCAAAATTACTCTGCTCCTTTCGGGGTATGTCCTGGTGTGGCTGTTTTTTTTTGTTACCTGATACAGAGATGTCTGATTCTTTATTTTGGTTTTTAAATTAGCGCACAGGGAGAGAGGTATTGGCTCGCAGTTTGTTGGACTAGGGACTCTGCTCTCTCTTTTCCTATAGCTTGGAGGTTTCCTAACCTTGTCAAATCCGTGTATGTCCTAGGGGTTGTTTTTGATAAAGCCTCACTCCAAAACCTCATAATAGTCCTATACTTATAAACGCTAACCCTTACATTCACTCCTTGCGGGTGTAAGAGGATATTCTGTCCTCTAGTCACTACCTACCTGTCAACTTGTAGAAGTACATCAAGGATATACTCTTGAAATCATCATGCATTTTACTCCCTCATTAACAAACTTTGTTGTTTGCTCAGTGGACTCAGATTCAACAGAAGCAGTTTCAACTAGAGCGTCAAGGCGGAAAACCATAGTGGAAAATACTGCAGTGTACCGAAAACCCCTTGATTGTGGTAAGTAGTTCGTCAACACGTCAAAAATGAAAATATCCCATTGTGAGATGTCCTCGAGCGTTGAATGGTGCTCTATTGAACCATTGTTGCAGGTTGGCAAAGGGAGTTGGTGTATCGAGGAGGCCCTACAATTTCAGACACTCAGAAGAGAGTTGCGGATGTTTATTATTACACTCCGAGTGGGAAGAAAGTCAGATCAAATCGAGAAATCGTCGATTACTGTAAGCCATAGTCGTTTATTATTCCTACAATATCTGGCGCGATAACCTCACAACTTCCCCCACTGCCTAGTTCAACGATAAGTTCGAACAGGATCACACAAAGTGAATAATGACCGCTTGGTTAGTATGAATTAGTTGCAACTGACTACAGAGGACTGAAATGAGTTGTGTGGTGCTTTACACCAGATATTTTTATCGTTCAATTTACGCAAAGCGCGGATCTATTCAGCAATATTGTTATTTCTTCTTTCAGTGACTGGCGACCTTACGCTCGATAATTTCACTTTTCACAAAGAGCCGCTTGGCATTAACGATCCTGCTAAAGAAGTGATTCGTGAGGCGCGAGTAACTAGGCCCATTGAGGTAATTGTTGTATTCTGTTCTTAACATTCTGTTCCAAATATGTGACTAGATTTGTCAGCTTCAAGAGACTACAGTAACCTACTTTGCGTCAAGGTGGGGGGGGGGGTGATTTCCAGCTCATCTCGGGGATGTTATTTCTTCTCCACGCAGTTATTAGAGTTGTTATGGATACTCTGGGTCCAGAAGTCGGATATGAGATGGAATCTTGAGCATGACAAAGGTGCACAGTCCTACTTGCTATGCAGCTTTATCCATGAAGCACACCCACTAATGCCAAGGTGCTGCAATTATGGGGTCCTAACCATAAAACCGATCTATTAGCTAAGGTTTGAGTGGGGTAGATGCACGGAAAGATTAATACTAGGTTTAATGTCCAACTTGAAGGCATTAGGCGTTCTGATGAGTATTGTTACGGAAAGGATACAGTCAGAGAGGTGTCTACTGTTAAATGTGTCAAAGAATGTGTTTGAGAGCACGAGGCTCTGAGCCTATAATGATCAGCTGGTTTTATGAGGCTGTCGTAAGACCAATCTTCTCATACGGGTCGATTGCATGGTGCTGCAGAGTGGCCATCAGAGAGAACTGTAGCAGCGTTACCAAAAGTCCAGGTTGGAAGAGAATACGCCAGAAGAATGCATCAGACTGGAATGCTTGCGGGTGTGATGCACTCCAAACGCTTTATCTCAGGACTAACCAAGAAATAAGACGTAGCCTTCTCATGACTGAGAGGAAGGGCAGATAGTGGGAACTATCGCATGACACTGCAAAATGAACAAACCCAAGTATGTTATGGGTATAGTCGACACCTCATTGCAAGTCGTGTGGTACAGATGTGAAAACTCCCATCATGCCCTGGCCCAGTGCCAGAGACTTAGAAGAGATCGATTTTTGGTCTTTGGCACAACTTCTCCAACGGTGGACGTCAAAGAAGACTCTTACAGGAAATACCTAGCGTTCCTTAGGAAGCTAGGCATGGATCTGTGGGACATGAGGACTTAAAGCTGCAAGCCTCATCTCAAATGAGGAAATTAGTAGCGTATCTGTTTTTAACTGTTTATTATTTGCCAGCTTAGGTTATTATTTCAACTTTTTCAAGGAGTAATTTAATTTAATTTTTGTTCAGTATAAAAGTAAAGTAAACTATTCCCTAATTCTATGCAGTCAGGTTATTATTTAGCTGGATGAACTGAAAGTTGAATTGTGAGCTTCATGCGCACATTGTGAATCGTGTATTGAATTATAGAGTAGCGATTCCCCTGTGCAATACTAAATGCGAAATCATGTTCAAGGAACGAAGATCAGAGTCTGGAGTGCCCTAGCAAGCACGGTGTATTCAAATCTTGAGTAATGTTGAAAGGCTCACGAGCTTTGGAGCATTGATATGTTGAGGAGGGAGTTGAGGTGGCCCAAGTAGGAGTTTACTGAGTGAAGCAATGAAGCTCAGCATATCTCCATGCTTCTGGAACGTCTATGCACATATCATCCTGTCGCTTGATATTTCTGATGAATATTTTCCATTTATTAAAAAAAATGTACCTTTTATTCAGGACGTAACGACGAGAAAATCCACTCCGATACCCAAGGCTAGAACTAAGAGTCAAGATGGAAACAACAAAACCACCCCGAAAGTAGCGTTGAAATGGCCAAATAAAAAGGGATCTGTTGGAAAACAAAAAGGTAAGCGGTTTTCGTTAGATTGGATTAAATTTCGATTATGTCGGAACGGGTAGAACACTGAGACTATCCACAATTTCTCCTTGAGTGATCTAAATCGGATTTCATCGGAGCATACCAGCATATTGACAGAAAGTGTGAGGAGTCAGTAGTACTTTGAGGCATGTCAAGATTTTGTGAACCTGTTGAGTTGTTGGTTAGTGATGCGTCTAGCCATAATTTGCACCAGGGAGCATTCTCGACGAAAGTCGGGAATTATGGATCGGAGCTCCGCGCGATTGCCGTCATTTTTGCCTGAGCCTTGGATCTCCAAACGTCTCCAAACCTCCCTCGTAACAGTAATGCAATCCCCCAAAATTCATCCTTTAAAAACATCGGCGTTCTGCTTTCGTATTATGTGAGGCTCTGTTTGTCCAAGTTCGATCAAAATGATTAAAAAATGAATTAAATTAATGGTCGAAGCCGCGAAAAGCAGTGAATTTACGTAGAAATGAGGAGCGATGTGTGATGCTTCGCACCTGTTGTTCAAAGCTCAGCCAAACTTCTCAAACGAATATAACAACCTCCATTTCACTGGGAATTTGAGGGGCAGAGCAGCATTGAGAAATAGAATATCACCAAGGGTGAGCATTGTAGCGCCTTTGATATTAACAAGGGCATCTTGAACGGGAAGAGGAATGTAAGTCCTGTGGTCTTCATAAACACTAAACGCACTTTGTTATATGTAATCCGAAATACTTTTAATCATGCCGTTGTTATTGTACCAAGTTTCCAACTTATTGATTCAGGGTGATCATAAGTGAAATAAGCAGCCAACGAGTTGCACTTGAAAAACTCTGGAAGTCGACCAATGTCATTCCATTTATTGAACTCTTTATTGCCACGATGAAGATTAACTAGGGTGTTTAGTGCGTCGAGTGCATACGATCGGAAGGAGGATAATTCGGCCACAGCGCCATCTTTATTTCGTACAATGGCAAATATGATATTCGTTTTGTCTTCGATTGTCCCTTCAACCAGTGTGTAATATAATTCGGAAAAAAGGTCGATTGTGATGTGAGTGCTTGAATTGAATATTACTATTTGAAGTTTTATAAGCAATTCTGAGTCCAACTTATCCTTCCATGCCCTCTATCGTTTGCGCGCTAATTTCTTTAGGAGGCGACGCGAGATTCAAAAACGAACACTTCTTGAAGGCGGTTTTAGGGGACGCTCTGCGTTTAGAGTGATCTGAATCCATTTTGAACAGAAGGTAAATTTGATTTGACTAGTTGCAGAAAACGCTTTTAGAGGACGGTGCCACGTTAACTTTCTGAGTAATACAAAACGGGATGTGCCGTCACGATCAACTAGATTAACTGAACGACAGCAGTCCCATACTTGTTCCCTTGTGTAATCTTGGGGAAATTCCGTTCAAGTGTTCTCAGCCGATTTGGTTGCCCTAATTCACTGATTACAGATAATGCTAGCAATTCTGTAAGTTCAGCCATCCAGTCTCTGGCAAAATCGTGCGGTATCAACCATTGTACTACCCCCCTGTACCACTGCCAGGCAAATCCGACAGAACGAGCGAACAGAAATGTTAGACAGCTAATTGTCACTTATCTAGACAAAGAAAAGCACACCAAATGGGACCACTACATCGGTGAACTACAGTTTGCCCTAAATAGTGCGGTTCACAGCTCGACGAAGTACTCTCCAGCATTCCTCAACTTTGGACGAGAAATAACCTCTGCTTGCTCTCTGTCTAGGCTATTGAGGTCCCCAGCTCCACTTTGGGCGCCAATTATTTCTGTATATCTGTGACGGATATTTATTATTGTGTTAGGGGATGAACCCACGACTGACCGGCAATAATGAATAAATAAGATAATGATTTTGTGAGCTTAAAAGAAAACGAAAGAAAATAAACCAATTATCGAAACGTAAATAAAACCAATCCTTTGATTGAAATAAATTAGCTCTCCAATAAGGGTCACAAATATACAGAAAACGAACTAAATATATAAAAGAAAACAACTTCCCAAAAGAATCAAATTCTACGTCCACGGAACAAAATAAATAAAGGGCAACTTCTATTCGTCTTCGTCAGTTGACGGCTGGAGACAGGGTTTGGCGAGACGACAAAGTTTCAGGAAACTGGAGAAAGAGAGAGACAGAGTGCGATCCGAACCACCTGTAAAATTCTCAGGAGGGACTCTCACAAAACGGGAATACTCCGCGAGAGAAAAAAAAACAACAAAATGCAACGTGCACGGCTCCAGCTTGTGATAACTCCCTCCGATTGCCACTCCGTTCTTCCGCCGTCACTGTTCACAAAAAGCTGGTTCCTTCACGAAACCGCTCTCTCTCTCTCTCTCTCTCTCTCTCTCTCTGAGATGTTTTGCGTCACACATGTTGCAAATAAATGATACAGATCTACTCCTCGGCAATATTTTTGTTCGGTGCTTCGAAAGTCTGCAGGAACACACCTCATGGGCCATGTAATAGTATTAGGTTTGATTCACTGAAAACCTCAAACGCCTCGCGTTCACCTAATTATTTAAGCTTGGTACCATTTTGCCCATTCGTTAATGCTGTGTTTGTCTAGAGCATTTCAAACTGCCACTCATTCTCTGGTTTCTGATGTGCACACGCACGAAGCACAATTTCTCCTAGTTCTTCACTGGTTGGGCGCGTAGCTCGTATATTCTAACCCGCAGGAATGTTTTAATTTATAAATCCCATTCTTGTCCTAAACGTTAGCTTTATCTTTGAAAGAATTGAATGAATGAATTTGCGAAACTATTCTTATTTTTACATCCTACCTAAAACCCCCTAGTGAGCAGATCTTGGCAATTCTAAAGGAAATGACTGCTTTAAGGATGCTTAGCCACGTTCAATCTTTTACCGGAAGCTCTATATTTAACTTTGGAACCCCTTGCCGTGTATTTTTTCTAAGAATTTTATTTAAAATTGAATCCCTGGGATTTACACTGTATCCTCTCTTCCATTAACTGGTTATTTGTTGGTTTAATAATGCTCTAAGAACATCTTTCTTAGTTAACCCGTTCACTGCTCAAAACGTACCCAGCGAGTCAATACTGTGTGTCTATCTCAGGGGAATTGATGGAAGAAAGGTTCGGCTGTCGAATTTCCAATTATCCAACTATTTGCAAAAGAAACAAAAACAAAGTATGATAACGAAAATTTATTCGGAGGGTGAAACCGGGAAAATTGAGAAAATAAACTGCAAATAAAATAACTTACTCTGGTAGATGGGATAAAAATTATATCAAAGAAATAAAACAGAATAGTATCCTAGGAGCTCCTTACATTAGAATTCGGAAAGACGAACTGATTGGACTGTGTAGGGGTTACAGGAAGAAATGTTGATGAGAAAATAGAAGATAGATCTGACCGTATGTACAGAGTGGAGATGATGGCGAAGTTCAGTGAAAAGGCTGAAGGAGGTTGGGTGGTGTCCGATATTCGAAGAACAAGGGGGTTCTGGCTGATAAATCAACCAACTGAAAAGAACAGCTATAATTGGGAAGCCTCTGCACAGAGCTCGAAGTGTAACCCATTATAACTTACAGTCATTGATGTCAGAACTTTTCTCGGCCGGTGGTTTGGGATACTGATGACCCAGTTTTCGAGAAACAAGGCGTTCTGTAGGCTTCGGGTCCGATATTCGCAGCGAATCTGGCAGAAACTAGCGATGGGAGAAGTCGAGTAAAGATGGCTGAGGCAGCTTGGAGGTGGTGACAGACCTGATGAGAACGGATGAGAAGAGTAAGAGGTCGAGTTAGGATTGCAAGCGATAAGCGCTGAGATCACGATAGTTAAAAGAAAACCCTGCAAACTATTACACAATGGTTTATTATTCTCATGAACAGCTTGACCTAGTATTAGTGCTCCCCCATCCCATTCGACTCAGCATCGAATACTAGTAAACCATACGAAACATGTCCTGGCTACAATGGAACTACGGAAACAAAACGTCTGATGATTTTGCCCTGTCGGGGAAATTGGAACGGGGGCGCTCGAAGTGAACCCGTTCCGAGGCGAAAGGGGAGGCAAGCGAGCAGGAGGCGCGCTCGCTCGCCTCGAGCGGGGTTGCTTTTTTAATGAGACGGGCGGGGAGGGAGGGAATTCAAACGACGAAACAGTGTAGCTCCCGCGTTGTACTGCGTTTCGTTAATTTTTTTGAACCGTTTTTTGCCCATTACAACCACGGGCTTCATCCGATCGGATTGCCGAGATGGCGGGCACAACTAGATACCAAATCGGATTTTTGGGCGAAAGAACGAATTTTTTAGGCCACGTTAAAGGCACAAAACGGCCCGGACATTGCAAATTTGGAATCTCCAAGTCTTGAAACGTAAAGTATCAAATTTTGAGGGGGGGTTGTAAAATGTTTTTCGTGACCGAAAACATAGGGTTATTATTCAGAATGAATAATGAACCAAAAAAAGAAGAAAATAAGAAACAGAAGAGGAGGAGGCTCACTTCGCCTCTTCAAGGAGTAAGTGACGCCTCTTTGAGTCGTCAACAGGATTTGTGTAAATTAAATGAGCTCCCTTTGTATAGCGCTCATAACGCGTTTGGCCGAAAAGGTGACTGAGAAGAGCCAGCTAGGCTCATGTGCTCGACCATAAAATTGACCAGCGAACGTGTCAAGGCCCCCTTGTTCCACCATTCACCTTCACCATCGACTTGTACTGGAGGCTTTGAATAGAATATAGACTTGAATTGCTGCAATGAACCCAAATGGAGGGTCAACAATATCTCAGAGTCTTACAACGTGTAACGTAGATTGCAAATGGTAGTACAATTGACGTAGCCTGTAAAGCTATAAATGACAAACTGAAATGGAACAAAATAATGTAAGCACGTTCTTATGGGTAATGAATGTGGTAAGGAGACAGACGATTTAGGATAATACGCATTACATGCCACAATTTGCAAGCACAAATGATGTCGCTGCCAACGAGCACGCCTAGGGAAAGCCGAAAGTAGCGCACACAGATATACAATAGTAGTTGCACGTGTTGGAGAAATCGATTGAACGCAGAATAAAGTCATCGTATTAAAATAATTTAATAAAAATTACTGATGAATTGTTCGTGGCTGTGTAGAAAAAACGAGGAGAACGGCTGGCCCGCCACCCGAAGATGAATCCTCCCAAGAGGCTGATTGGGACAATGTGCAGAAAAAGTAAGTGAAACCTTCATCTGGTTGTGTTATCGAATTTATCAAACGACTTTACGTCAACAACAAAGTTTTCTAGCAATTAAATATATTTAGGCTTTTGCAGTTTTTCTGAATTAATTTGTTTGCGATGTGAAGGATAAGGATCGTTTCCTCCATTTCCTTCCCTCTCCTCCCTGAATCATATTCCTGGTATAGTAGTTGCTAAGGATGACTGCCCCTACAGCCCTACGCGAGAGGTCTGCTCCATCGAATGCCGCCTTGCCATGGGTCTGATTCCTACGCTTCAGTGCGTCAGTTGCCTCTGCTTGTACCATCCAGAGTGCGTTGGTGTCCAGCAGGACAAGCTCACCACGACGAAATCCTTCAATTGCAAAGTAAGTCTATAAGCTTTTATTTTGTTTTTAATTTAAATTCGTTTTTGGTTTAGTGACAGGGGGATGGGGTGAGAGCTGATGCCGTAGCTTGCTGTCAGCTCATTCAGAATGCTTGGCTGACCTATGTTCACCTTGGCTCCTTAGCTAGCGACTGTGTTGTGTGAGAGAAGTCTATATTGGTCGATGGGAGCGCCAATTCGCTGAGCTCGAAGGTAGTAAGATGTCAAATCACGGACCTAGTACTGAGGAGTGGCCCAACGGCATTTCTCCCTGAAAACTGAGCTTGGGTGTGTGCGTGATCATAGAGGCTGCAGTTATACAATACGCTTGGGGCGTCCTCCGCAATTTCTAAGCCTCTTGAAGTAGTTGTCAAAGGATCTTAGAAGCAGACTGCAGTGGACAGAACTGGTCCACTGTAAAGGGGTGGGGAGACTGGCTCTCTGAATGCGTAGTTGAATTATTTGCTTCTGAATTCGCGTACTCGCTTCCACTTACTCCATTGTTGAGCGCTCGATTACAACATGTGGTGTTTCGAGAAAGGATACTAGATGAAAGGCTTCCAACATCTGTGATCTTCACGTCAGTGTAGAACGAGTCACAAGGTTGATGAGCGAGGTTGCAGGATACTGGTTTAAACCCCCAAGTTTTCCCATGGCTTATCCCTCATGGGATCTCTTGAGAGTGAATAGCCTGATTCATTCGCTCATTAGACTCAGCTAGTTGCTCAATTCGCCAGTTTCATGTGGCTGAGCTCAGACCGACAGGAATGAAAATCTCTCAGCAAGGAACAACATGGAGCTATCCATCCTGCCGTCCTCAGACCCATTTTAGCCCAATTAGTTTCAGTTACTGTGGTGCAACGAGTATTGGAGTGTGAATATTTCAAACAGAGAATGTTTGGCGACTACACCGCCTTGTTTAGGACAAAGTCTTCAGGAGTGGGTGGGTGGGAATATGATTGTGCGACATCACACATTAACCCGCGTACTAGAAAACATCTTTCACACCTGGGTGGGCTAAGGACTCCCTTAGTGCAGTGAACTTCCAACATGAAAGAAACAAATGCACAATGTGATTTAGAGGCATTAGCAGTCTACAAAAAGCAATTAGTACTGTTATGTAGTGAGTTCTTTGAACATATTATTAATGTCCATTGTGTTTCCTTTTTGTTACAGAACTGTCAAACTATGAGTAGCCAGCAATCAAAATCAAATAGCGCTCCTCCTCCCCTGATCCCTTTGAGTCCTTCCAACACAGCAACTGCTGCTCGAAAATCAGCTACGCCCAAAGTTGACTCCAAGGCCTCCAACAATGTGAATAGACCCAACATCGTCGGAACGGTCACCACTTGGCTGCCTTCCTCAACCAGTATTCAAGTCTCGCAGAGTTCCCCAACTCCTAAAACGTCCACAACGTCGACAACAGTTACAACAACTCCGACAACATCAACGAAAGCATCGACGGCTACATCCGACGGTCCGCATCAAGGTCTTGTCAATATCGGATCCAATTCATTTGTTCTCGTGCCTCGTCACAATGTCGTGAACGTCAGCAATCAGAGCTCAACTCCTGCCGTTGCCCCGGCTGCCACTGCCAGCCCGATAAATCCCTCTCAAACGCAAACAAATGGGATTCTGCTGGTTCCACTTTCAGTCGCACCTCCTGATTCAACGTTGGCAGACGTTGCCCCGTCTCTAGGGAATAATTTGGTCGCTACAAAAACTGTCAACCCTTCATCTAATGTCGAGTGAGTCACTTATTCGACACAGTTTACTGTTTGGTATTTTATTGTTTTGAGGGTTGAATTCTTGATTTTTTTTTGTTGTAAAGTAGTTTGGTTTGTGTTGCTTGGACTACTCTACCCCATCTCATTTCACTGAGATTTTACATCTTGGCACGTAATGCCCTCATGCAGTTAGGATGGCTGGCTATTGTGGAAGAGCAGAGCTCTGATAACTACTTGGGTACAGACTGTTAGTTGGCCGACCAATCCAACATTCTGGGAACCCCCTTCACTCGTGTTCTGTTCTTGTAGGATCTCAGTGAAGGCGTTTCTGATCGACCCAACAGAATTAGTTCATCTAAATCCCAACATACCTTGGGAAGGACTGCGCCTTTGAAGGCTAAGACGATTTCAGCTGATTATGGAATGTTGGTAGGACGTTATACAATTTTAAGGAGCCTTTGGACATAACCAAGCAGTTTGGTACTATGGACGTGTGAAAAGCTAGTCCATGCAGGATGTTATTGTTGACATTCACTCGCATTGCATTTGAAGGCTGAAGAAAAGTATGCTGTTGTTCTTATTGACAATCCTGACCTATTTGGTGACAAGCCTTCCTCTCAGCGGTAACGTGATGGAGCGTGCCATACCGCGCGCTCCTCCTAAGTAATCTGAGCAACAGAACTGCCACTGTAGAGTGAACCTATATGTCCAAAGGTCAATTGCCTACTGGGGCTAGTTCTTAGACGTGCCTTGTGGAATGCGTTTTTCTAACGCTAACTTCAGGGCAGTAACATACTGGTTTGTGTGTAGTCTGCCGTGTGGAAGCACAAATCCATGACTCTCCCCCTTCAATGACACGTAGTGTGTTGAGAGCCCTCCTGCATTACTAGCTACTTACCAGTTGGTTTGGTTGTAGAGGGGAAATGGCGTTTATCCTCTTTGTGACTGCCAAGGCCCTACAAGTGATCACTGGCCAGCTACCAGTAAGATCGACAATTGGCTGGGAACCCCCTTCACTCGTGTTCCGTTCAGGAATGGCTTGTGAACGTAGCAGCTTCAATGATTGGGTACAGTATGACTGGCAATAGAGAGCTATTTGTCTTCAATACGTGACACATACCTGCCTCCTTCCCAACATAACATCTGAGAAAGCCGATAAAACCTAATCATTTTATGCACCAGGTTGTCCCGATGCAGTGAGTTTAATGTCTCTTAAATGACATGTGTCATTAAATCTTTAATGACTCCCGTCAGCCTGTCACTAAATTTCCTACTTGAGGAAACAAGAAAGTACGTTTTATTTCATTGTATCTACTTGTCTTGACCTGACGATTCTGTAGAGGAGCAGGGCACGACCAATCTGACCTCAAGCCAAGATGTGAGGACTAATTAACCGATGTGAGCCCCTTGCCATGAGATGTAGTGCACCTATAAGCAGTTCGTGATTTACTCTGTAGCTTTGAATGTTTTTGTTGAGTTCGAAAATATTGGCTGACTCGTCCAGATCACTTGAGGAGCATGGTTTTGGTAGTTGGAGCTGCAGCAGTTTGACTGGTACTTCGTGATCCAGTATGTCACGGATGAATGATCAATAAATTCGTGCTCCACATTTATTATAAATGTTCTTCTAAGAAGTCGCTGTTTACATCGTTGGGTCAGTGGGAGAAACCTTCAAAACTTATTATGTTTTGTGTTGTGAGGTGGTTATAACATGTATTTGACTAAACGACTTAGAATTATTGGGATGTGGGAAGACTCATCATTGAGTTTGTTTGCTGGATTACATACAGTAATCACACGATATCAGCATAAATGGAGGAGGAGAATAGACAAATGGCGAGCAAGATGGGAATCATTGTCAATGAAATGTGATACAAGTTATTTCTTAACATCTGAGAATGTCAAACTCAGAAGAATGAACCAGTTCTTTTAGGGCCAAGGGTAGTTTCACTTTAATTCTCTGAAAGACAGCTCTGCACACGTTGCGCCTTCATCCCGGAGAGTACCTGGAAAGCACGTGGTGCTCCATAGTAGTTTCTATAGTGAGGGATTGTTGTTTGATGAGCAAACCTTTCAGCTCTGACTGCTACTAAGCAAACGTTTGTCCATTTCATCCAGTTTCGTCGAAGACGTTCTTGCTATAAACCGTGGGGGGTGGGGGGGGGACCAGATCACGCTCCAAAGTAGTGTACAGGATGCCCCAGGGTCATATCTCCGCTTGGTTGCACATGGGGTTTACTGCTTTACCTCCATTGGACTGGAATCAATGAATGCTGTGCGTGTCCTTGCTCTTGTACACTACACTAGGAAAGCCACAACCTGCGTGATATTCATTAACAACTGATTTCACTCACTTAATGGCTCGCAAGACTCCTGTCTGAGAGTTCAGGAACGATCAATATGAGAAAAAACAGGCCTGGTGGTGTGGTTTGGAGTGCTGTAGGGGACAGTCCTCAGTGATGCTGCCCACAAGGTGGAGGCGGCTTGAGCCAGACTCCTAATAGCTGCTAGAGGTGTTTTCCTGACATTGACAGGACACTTCTGCACTCTCACCCTAAAACTGGTTTGGTACTCGCTGCAGGGGTAATATGCTGTGGGAGCTGCTGTAACTGGTGTTGGCTTTCACATACCAGCCCTCCCACTAAATTTTGGTGTAACGGTCTTGTAGCTGTGCTAACTGCCAGTTCTTTATGTGATGGTGGCTAGGTTTTCCAGCATGTTTGTGGACTGTACCAAGAGGAGGACCGTTTGGTGGGTTGGGAGTTGCTGCTGCCATAAAGTGTGAGTTCCTGGGGGAAATGTGTTCTCTCAATTATTCCTCAGCCAGTTTCTTGGTAAATTGCTATATAGAAATGTGCGTTTGAAGTGCTTGTTTTTGAGCTTCATTTTGCTGGTTGCGAAATTATGGTATTCCCATTCCTTAGCGTTTATCTTTGTTAGACTGGGCAATGTCAATTCAGTAACTGTAAAATATGTTATCACCCAGCAAAGCTTTGACTGCTGTCCCCAGTACCTGTTGACTTCAAATTCTTTTGACACCCCCTGACCAGTTAATGTGTGAGGCAATGCCTCATAGGCATCAGTACTGTGCGGTTGTTCTATTATTTTATCACAAGAGCCTTACTTTTGTCAAACCAGTAGTCTCACTCAATGAAAGCGTTCTATCCTTAGATTGAGATGTAGTCAGAACATGGCAAAATTAGTAAGCAGTCAACGCTAAGCTATCATACACTAATCCAAACAGATGCTGTGCCCTTGACTGTCATAATCATAATGTATTTGTGACTCACTTTAGCATTTTTCCCGACTTTCATTTGACCACTTTGTTCCCAGGTGAATTTTCCCATCCTTAATTCCTTCAACATCGATCCAGGATACTTTTGTGTTTCAGTTATGCGTTCTGTACGCTGGTATTTAACTGTTTATGTGTACTGGTTTTGTGAACAAAGGGATATGTAGACAAAAGAGTTTTTGGCAAAGCTGGCAATGAAAGCAGTTAAGAGGAAACATTTTGAAGTCGTGCACCATGATTGGGAGTGTCTGATACCAACGTTTTTCCATCCACCTTTCAGGGTCTCTTGGGTATGTATTTCTGTGCCCCAGCTGTAATGCTGGTACTTATCATGGCTACACGACATACATGGGTATGTCAGGGAGATCCACAGTCTGTTGGATCAAGGATGGAAAGTGTTACGCTCACCACCTCTCCAAATCTACTTAATCCCTTCAACGCAAATCATCACCACACACGATGGATGTCATTTAACATCACCAAGTTTTCAATCTATCAAATCACCGATTCCTACTCAGAATTGATCTATGAGGCTTATGAGGTTCTAATTGACTCCATTAGTTTAAGAAGTAGTCAACAGATTGCGACGTTTTCTGTTCAACTTGTGGGATCCCAAAATGCTCAAAACTAAAGTGCCAAGTTTGAATGATGTTGGTGTTCCCCTTGAGAGGCGTTCGGCCCTTTTTGCCAGCCTTCATTGTGATGGCAGCTATTCTTGGTCTCTTCGCTCTCACGAGAATCTTGCAGTGTGCTGCTATTCCAATACTAACTTCTGTACTGCCAAGCAGTTTGGGAAGTTTAGGAGCGGCCTTTCCTTCATGTCTTCATTATGCATTCCTGCAAGATACTGGTCTCAGATCTGCAGGCTCTGGAGTGCTTCTAGCTGAGCAGTGTACCTCCAGTTCCCCCACCTGTGTCACGAGAAGATACCATGGGAAGCTTTATTGTAGTTGGGGCTTCCAGCCTTACAGAATTGGTGAAGGTACGCTCTAAATGCTCCACGAGCAATGAGGAACTGAATAAGGTAGAAATCCACTGCATTGTGGCACTGTCTGAGTCATGAACCAAGTGGTGGGATTTGGTTCCTCTATTGCCCCTTCTGGAGTGTGTCCTACTCGTGTTGCCACCTTCCCTTCCCCCTTTATTATCATGTCCAGTTGCTCCCTTGGTAGGAGATGGTGGATTGGAACAAAACACACTACCACCAACACTGCCTCTTGAGAAACTGTGCAGGGGGCACTTCCTCTTCACTGCTGCCTTCTGCTTCCTGTGGTAGGCAATGCTCGGTGTATCAGCCCACGCTTCTGCATGGAGAATGGAGTGTGTGTAACTCTCATAAGCACCACCCTTGTGGTTGCCTGTGCCCCTCGTGGGAAAGAATCATTACTGTGGTAGCTGTACCTGCTGCTTTCCAGTTGGCAATATGGTGTCCACCATCACGCCCAAATATCACACTGCTTCCCTGGTTTGCAGCTCTGTGGACTCCACGTGAATGAGGAGGAGTCTCCATTCTTCGCGTTATCACCACGACTAGCTCTGTCATCTGCAAGGTGAAGGACAACCCTCACATGAGCTCCTATCTACTCTCACCCTTCATCTGGACTGATGCTAACATAGGGCCAATAACTACTGTCACTCGTGTACTCCACCAGGAACACATTGTCTGGCATCTCGAGGCAAAGCAGGCCTCTGTACGCCACATTTCACAAAGTTGGACCAAAAATCGGCCCCTGGGCCGACATGGCCCTGGTGACATCCCTCTGGCACCATCCCGTACCTTGGGCTGTTTCGTTGATAAATGTGCATAATTAACGGTTTCCATTAACCACGAAGCCTCTTTTGCATTTTCTACACAGTTAATCGCTCAAACGATTTTGACAGAACTTGTAAAGCAAGTTCTACTGACCAACACCTAACTTTAGTACTCAGAAATATCTTTGAAAATTCTATAAACAAAGATTTCCACAGAACATGGAAGATACGTCTGTACGTACGGCATATTGAGTATAAAGTGGTGGCAGAAAGTTGTGTGATACTTCCCACCAGATATTGTGTTCTGTGCTGCTAAGGCCTTTTTCCCTTAAGCGATTATGTATGGAGACCTTGAAGTAATTCTATGGCATTATTTGAGACTTGAAAAAGTGGACGATTATCATATGGAGTCTGACTTTTAGCGTTTCTTTAAGAAATTTATCCACTTGCAGAAGTCTAGAGAGCAGGACTATGAGTTCAGCCCATAGATAATGCTCTCCTATTTCCTCCACCTTCTAGTGGTTAGGGACCTTCTGTAAGTCCGAGTTTCTGTTGGGAGTGTCTTTCTTCCCTGGCTAGTGTGGGGTAAGTGCTTTCAATGTGATAGCAGGAAAGAGACAGAAAACTGGAGAACCTGGTTCAGCCTGGCGTCCTTCGTATCTGCCTAAGAAATTTAGCTATTTTAATGCAACTCCCAGCAGTCATGGGTAAGTCCCCTCAATGCTTCAGCCGACTTCGCTGTCTTGCGTGTGAATATTGTGGTTTTCTGTGGTGTGTGTATTGGTGCTCTAGTCTTCACAATTCGTTATGTCAAAACCCACTTCAGTTAACCTCACAATGAAGCTATGTCGCCACTTCTGCTTGGCTAAGGTTTTTTTTTTGTCGTCACTTCATCGTATGCCGCTCAATCGTTTTCAATGTAGTTTACCGCAGAATGATCGCTTGCGTTGTTGCAGAACAAACGGTTTGAAGGGAAGGTCGAGCGACTCTTCACAAGAGGATGAGCTGCCTCTCGCCAAAACTGACATCAAGTTGAAAGAAATTCACCCAAAATATCTTCCGAACAATTTCTTCTCGATGTGCGACGCGACGACGATGAGCATGTTCTGCTTCTTTCAGTATTTAAAGGTTCACGAATTACTCCGAGCGACGCAAGTTAACAAAACGTGGCACTTCATCGCTACACACCAATCACTCGTAAGTCAACTGACAAGCTCTCATAGTGCGTAGCTTCACTTTAACCGTGTTCAGATGAATATGTACGAAATGTAGAACATTGAACAATTGTTATGGTAAAGCAGCAGAGTTAATATTGATTACAAAAGACAAATTGCAAGTCCTACTACACCAAAACATTATAAACCGCTTCAGTAGTGTAATGAACTTATCATAATAAAACATGCGAACACCATGCTCATCATGAAAATGATGCTATAATGGTAGTGTGTTATGGGGGCTTTGGGTATGTGCCGTTAGTATTCCAAAATTAATGGGGAGTCCTGTTGCAGATAAGATAGAAAACGAGGACATTCTTTTACATTGAATTTCTACAACACTTTCTGTATCTCACGGGAAAAAGTGGATTTCCATGAATTGGGCGTGAACTACCGTGTACAATAACAAAAGGGGAACCTTGATGACAGTATGTGACCTACCAGGGGGTTGAACACCAAAAGTTTCAAGCGCCTTTCTTTTACCAGGTGTTTTATTATTATTATTTGTTCGTTTCAGTGGGAGACGGTGAGAATGAAAAACTCCAAAGTTCGGGACTTTGACGGTTTGGCTAACGCGTTGAGGAAATACAACACGAGGAGTCTGGATTTGAGGAAAATGTTGACCCCCGAGTCCCCCGAAGCGACTTCGGAAATGTGGTCTAACTTGAGTTCAATTATTGGAACGCTCCCCAATTTGAGACGAGTCGACTTTGGAAGGTGCACTCCTCATGCGATTGAACTCGTTTCGAGCGCTGCTTCGCAATTAGAATCAATAATCTCGTTATCTATAAGGTATTGTATTTTTGATCTATTTTCTTTTTTTGTGGTTATAATATTGATTTATTTCACGTGGGCTGTCAAATGCCACTTGTGCCGTAGCTAACGATTCATTCGCAACTCATGGATGGGGGGGTCTCAAGCATGTTCATATATCGTTGAGCGAGGAAGTGTGTTGAGAGAGGAATTGGGTCTTCGCAGCGCGGAGGTCTTGTCTGCATCCTTCCCATCCCCAGGTTGGTTCGTTTTCAGTTGCCAACCCATTTTGGCATTTTGAACTGTTTGTTGTCCAGGGTGATTATTAATCCCTTTCTTCGTCAATAACTTACCTCTTTTCAACAAGGAACCGTTGTGCTTGGGAAGGTCAGTGTTGCTACCCCAGTATTCTGCAATAGTTTTGGGCCTTAGCTGTGGATCCATGATCCAATCCCCCCCATCGCCATTGATGGTACTGGGGAAAACCCACAACTGGGCCTATTGTGTGGGGATTCATGACCCCCTTTATGTTCTCCCAGCCCCACCACCAGCTCCCCAGCACGTCCCCGCCATTCTTGCACAAAATACAAGACAACCTTGAAGCAACAACAATAATCCGCAACCTCCTCTGGCCACTGCTGGTAAACCCCAAGCACTCTGAGGTGCACTGCAGCAAACCCCACACACGTACACAGTACATGCTCCTGTAAACAGACCACATACTATCCATCTACTATCTCTCTCTAGGCTAAGGATCTCTCTTGTTCGGTTTCTGGAGAGTCTAATAAACAATCTGACTGCCTATGGCCAGGCACATACCACCAATAGGCAGCCCTGCACATCTCCTCCCATTAACCAAGCCCAAGCTCTTGGTGGTCCCTATGATGGGCTGAAGGCCCACTGGGAGAAGCGCAGACCTTTTCCTCCTGGCACCTAAAACTGTTGTTGTGTTGTCCTTTGCTGAAGCGGAAGGTCTTTAGGCTACTCTGGCATTCCCAATCGATCCAATTAACTCTCAGGTCATCTTTTATTTTTATTTTAGGCTCCATTTTAGAGTAAAATTGCATTGGCTGGGCTGTAGGGTTCACGCGTACAGCTCATAACACAAAGGTTCACAATAATTGTTCTCTATAACAGCTCGCAGTAACGGTAGATGCCATTTGATGAAATGCAAACAACCAATGGCGACAAATAAATAACTGAAAGTGAAATGCATGCAAAATCCTACAGAAGTATGTCATAACTCCAAATGTAAACGGATACTTTAAATTTAAAAAACACTCATTGTTTTGGGCTCCCACTATCAGGGTATTTGAAATGCAAGTAATGGTTAACAATAGAACATCAATACTTGTCAGGGATCAAACCGACATCCATATACAACTGTGAAACTTTACGTTGCCTTGTATCCTCAATTGTGTAATGGTTTGCGGCGGCAACACTGGCCACCACCCATGCAGTTCGCCGCTGTTTATATTAGCGATGGAGCCACGTTTTTAGATCAGAACGGCTACCGACTTCGCAGACGAATCGTCCCCTTTTCCTAAGCCTGTGAATCAGTACTTAAACGTCCCTTTATATTGTGTGAAGTAAGGTAAGCGATCAGAGCTTGGTGTTTCATTTTCCCCATTGGCCCTTTATTGTCATTTAATACAATCCAAGCATAGGTTATTTATTTCATTCTAAAAGGAGTTCATATCATTTCATTTCGAGTTTTATTAAATTCAAGTGGGTCTTAATCGGTTTATAATTTCATTTCCCATTACTTTCTTGAGAGGCATTATTTTATTTATTTCATCAAGTGAGTATAATTGAGTGTATTTAATTTGTTCTTTTCTTTTGGGCCCAGACACGACTTTCACGCGTTTTCTGTACACGGGTGAATTGTGAGACAATTCCCCAAGTACGTTACAATTGATAAATAAAACCGGCTGAAATGTGCGAATTCATGTCGAAAAACGCCAAGAAGACTGTCGGGAAGTGGAGGTGGAAAATATTGCCCGAAAACACGTTGAATGAAAATGTGAGAACACTTTGGGGAATGAAACAGATTGCGCTCATCTGTTTCATGCTGCTAAAACGCATTTTGATTTAGGTTTCTTCCGACTGTTTGATCCCACAGCGCAAAAGTTCCGTGGCCATTTGAAGTTAAATTCTGGGGTTGAATGTGCACGTCGGGGAACAGTTGAGAGAGAATGAACGTGAACTCGTGACTGCACTGGTCTGGACAATGCAATTCTGCCCGTTTTCATTACGAAGTGTTCATTTTCCGTTTTCCTCGAATTTTCTCATGGAGATCAACAATTTAGGTTTTCGCGATTGCGAACCCTAAGTTGACTACACATCCTGTTTACTCTAACAGTCAACAGACTACTTCTGGGGATCTCGATGATTGGCTCACATCGTCCTTCTCTTCAGAGCTCCACTTCTCCGTCGTAGCTCCGCCACGGCCCACCGTTATTGCGATGACCATTTCTGTCGTTTTTACTTTCCTTAGCTCTACTAAGTAGGAAGGAAAGTTATGTAATCGGCTGAAAATTTTTTTTGAGTTTTCTTCAGATCTTTACGTTTCAAACCCTCCTGAGTTCGAAAAACACTATTTGGGTAAATGGTCTGTGTGTGTGTCCGTGAACTACAAAACGACCGAACCAAATCAACTCAAACTTGGTATCTACCCCTCGGGTTACCATGGGGCGCCAAAATAAGGGTATGAGCAAAATCTACCAAAAGTTAACTATAGTTATAGTGATCAAAACACCAAATTTTTTTCTCAAAAACGGCTCTAATGATTTTGATTAAATTTTTGTAATATTGATAGCTCGTAGTACGACAATTATACCATAAAAATCCCATTCGTGGGAAAATGACGAGAGCAGCATAATAAATTACCAAAATTTTCGACTAAAATCGATTTTAGCGCGGTTTTTCTTATAAACTCCGCTGAAATGCTACTAGAATGTTTTTAAAAAAATTGATGTAATAGTCCGATCCAATACTTATAGGTTATATATAAGATGTAAGGGGCTCCAGAAATTCCTGATTTTCAACTACTGCTGTTTCTCTTACTACCAGCTCTAAAAGTTTTTACCAAATAACTCAGCAAAAGTGATTATTATCCTGTTTTAAAAAAATCGTGTTTACAGCCTCATTAATTCTCTGTGTACCAATTGCTCAATAATGGTCCGGGAAAGAGTACAAGCAGCACAATAAATTCCGGAACTGTAAGCGCTACCGCTTCGTGCGTCCATGAAGTGTTGTTAGACCAAGTTCAAATGAACTGAGTGATAAATGAAAAAGCCATGTACAAAGTCAATAGACTTTTAGAAAGGAAAGTTGTGTGTTGCAACACAGCAGACATATCTATTTGAAAACGACTTTTCTGAAATCTCTCCACAAGGAATCTAAATTGTACATTTTCTTCGCTTCCTAATTTAATTGCTATTCACTATTACATATTTCTACCTTGATATTAGAATTCTTAAGCCTTCAATATATATGCAGAACTAGGAACAGTTGCTTCAAGCACAATTATGTGTATTATTATTCTAGTTCATAGGCTGTCCATAATTGTCCCACTACTGATATTGGGCCCAGCTGAAGCGTGTAGGTAGTAATGGGCATCCGCCGTCGTTGACAGAATACTCAATGGCGAAGAGATGGAGGATGAGCCAGATGAGTTGTTGGCTCATTCAGGACAATGGTGAACCTGAACCCTCAGTTGTTGGCGCCACTACAGGCGCTACAGAGACGATGCCATGGGGAGTTAGCCATTGGGGAGAACAAACTCGATAACCCTTCAAAGTAGTGCGGGGACAATGTCAGTACTTTCTTACCTAGGTATTACAGAACTGCAAGTGAATGTAGAGTGTCGTTAATCAATTTGATGTGCTTATTAAACCTACACTTTTTATAGAGGGAACGAACTGAATATGGATCCTCTCAGCAACTGCCAGAACCTCGTTGAACTCAAACTCAAAAGCTTTGGTGGCATCGACATTAAAAATATTGCACTCCTGAAACAGTTGAAGAATTTAAGAACGCTGGTAAGTTGTCTTTATTTAACGCTTTGTTCTATGTATGCACATATACTTTAGACTGGGTATGTTAGGGAATGTTAAGTGACTTGTAGGATCGAAAACATACTTTTCATCCGACCCCGCGTCTAATGAACTGCATTAGTATCAGAGCAGAGTTGACTTGATTCGAGCACAAGAAAAATAGATGCAGGATAAAAGCTCAGTATCACTAACATCACTAAGGGTGAGGATACTGTTACGTTACATCGTTAGGCTCAGTTGAGTTTGGGTGGTGCTGAATGGTCAGGAACTGGCTAAACATAGAAATGATAATTATTAGTCTTGAAATGAAGTTAACAGTTGACTTGAACCTGACTAGAGTTTTCAAATTGGCAGATGAATTGCGTAAGAAACAGACAGTTGAAGCTTTTAAATGACAATTGCACGTTGTACGCTCCTTGTTCATAATTTCACATATATACCTTGAAAGGGTCGGGAGTTTTTATAGTAACTTGCAATACTCACCAATATCCCTACTAGTTTGATATTGTTTGCTGGTAATTATTTCATTGACCGCCTAATGAGTTCAATTTTCTTACTCTAACCCTTTCTCACTTCCATTATTCAGTTCCTCACGTCGATAAAAAATTTGGAAGGAATCGAAACCGCCCTTCCCGACCATTTGGAGAATTTAGAGCTCGGCGAATGCATGAAACTATCAGAGCAATTTGCAACCCAGACGCTTCCGAGAATGACCAAACTCAAGAGGCTTCGATTAGAGCGAGGCCAAGGAGACAACTGCCCTACTTTGTCGCTCCTTCATTCAATCTCGAATCTTCCAAACCTTACCCAATTGGAGCTCATCAATTTCGACATCAAGCCGGGTTTTGACAGAGCGCTTTCGAAGTGCTGTAACATCAAAATCCTTCTCATCATACCAACCTACGTGACGCAGGTGAGTCTTAACGGTTAATTGGTATTCACATTGCGCGGTGTGTAATTTGTCGAAATTTGGTTGTGGAGTAACGTATCGTATACACCATGTGTCACAGTGCGAATAAGTTTGTACAGCATGCGAAAATGTCCTAATTAAACAATAATTTGCTTGTAGTAAGCTATTTGAAATACTCGAATGAGTGGATCTAAAACACTAGTCAAGCGAGGCCAGTGGGTGTCGTGTTAAGTTGTGGCTGCAACCCTATGACCTTATACTGAAACTCTAATGACCTCTGATCCCTGGAGACGACGATCTCCACAGAAGGTGGAAATGTGGCAGGTGAATCGTGGCTGAGGAGTGATTCACTCGAGCCGATGTCATTCCACTGATCATGCCGTAGGGGAAGGGGATTGGCAGCTTTCTGGGGAGAGGCTAGGCATGCCCTACCTGTTCCCGGGTAATTACTGGTCAGCAGTATGATGAAGAGGATAGCATCTCGCAGGCACTGAAGGCAGTTTGAGCTGCCATGAAGGTGGTAAAACGCCTTCTAAATAAAAATGAAGGTCAACTTAGCTCTGGAAGCTACACAGTAATGCTTTGGAAAAGAGCATGAGCAGGAAGTTACGAAGGGCACAGTAAGAATCGGATGGGTCATTTGTAGGGTCTGCTCTAGGGGAGAAGTGCTTCTCTGCTCTTGGCTGCAGGGAACAATGCCACAAGAAGAAGGAGTGCTCAGGTAAGGTGGATGCTTTGCTATGTGCAGGGGTCACAGGGAACGAGATGACTCATCTGCCTGGTAGTGCAGTCTGTTCAAGGCTAGTCACTGTGGCTCTCATGAAGAACATGGCACTTCATCATATTTGGGACAGCGTCCCCCCAGGGAAGGGCATGACCAAACACTGGTGCATTTGGTATCGGCTTCGTCAATCTCAAACAAAGTCAAGTTCTGTGAAGACCACATTGGAGGTTGAGGGAGATTGGAAAGTGGATCTTTTTGGACTAAATAGAAAAAAAGAAGAAGAAGGGCAAGGAGAGAGGGGCTGATCGAAGAACACCGCTTGCTGGGCTGACACCCCAGCTGCAGGAGAATAAGCAGCAGGGTTTTGTGAAAGGGAAATCAGCCAGAGGGATATAGAGCCAGGTGGGTGAGAATAACAGCACACATCAAAGGACAGAAGAAACACTGATGTCATTATTCTCAAGCCAGCTACCACATTTGCTGGTGCAGAGGTTAGTGCTGTTAGGAGAACTACTCAGGGTGATGTTCTGATTGAATTGGTCGACTAGACTGCAGGCCCAAAATGATTTGCTAATAACGTCCAAGAGACCCTTGGTGATCATGGTATGGCCAAAATTGCTGTCACTTGGGCATCTGTTGAGATTGAGGATAATATCGGAGCAGTGGCCATGCGACCCTGAGAAAGTTACACATGTCACTTAATAACGCGTTGTTTTCATTCGCAGTCCGCTACAACGAATCACGTCGTCATGGGAGGAGTCAGCAAACTCAGCGCCAGCCTTCAATACTTCATTTGGGGACTCACCCTCGAGCTCCTCCGAGTCACCGACCTCTTCATCAATCAAGTCGAAGGCGGCAAAGGGAAAGTCGGACCTTCCTCGGGGAAAAAAGCCGGTACCGGCGACAGCATCCCAATTCTCAAACCGATGACCGACGAAAACTCCGACGCGAACCGAGAGGGAAGCGCCTCTCAAGTCGACATTCTCGGGCTCCCCAAACTTCAACGCGTTCTCTCCACCCTTTTACCTCATACGAAAATTAAGATCCTCAAAATCCCTTTCAGCTCCACTTGGCGACAAACGGTTTCGGACGTTCCGACATAAGTTAACACCAACCTCTACCCCCGTGACAACACAACACAAGTTCGTTTTCACTCCGTTTCTCGTACCTGTTCGCCTCTTGTTTGTGCGATGTTCGAACAAAATCAGAATTCTTCCTTCTGAGAAGGTTGAAGCGTGTTGACATTAACGTAACGTTCCATTTGATAAATACATCGTTTGAAAGAACTTTACTACGGTTTTTATTGGAATTTTATTACGTATTGAAAATATAAAGTGACTGCAATGCAAAATACACCAATGTGATGCCATACAGCTCCCCCCCCCTCCTCACTGTCTCACCGCCAGTTCAAATTATTCTCATTTTGTCATCCCCCTTTGTATTTTATTATGAAATTGATAACTTTTTACTTTCCTTAGCTCTACGAAGTTGAAAGGTAAGTTATGTAATCGGCTGATTTTTTAACTTAGACAACTCAACTGAAATCGTAATGTTGTGTTTGTGATTTTTGTAACGTGTTACTTCGAACTTTCAATATTTTTCTTAGTGTTAAGTGGAGCCGACATAATTTCGTCATCGTCCGTCGACTGACTATCTGACAAAACCGTTTAAATTCTGATTGACATCAAATTCGAATTTTTAAAAACATTTTGAGTATGAATTTTTTTTTTTTTTGGTCCCGCCGTCTGTTGGTTTTTGAACTTGAGTCTCAAAGCTCCCCTACTTTAGCATGTAAATATTACTACTTAGTCCTTGCCGACGATTTGAGTTTGTCAGATCGAACATGTTCATTGTATATAATTCTTTTTGAAGATGATGAGTGTTTTAAATGGCGAGGAGGGGCAAAAGGCTGGCCCTCCTTTCGAACGGTATTCTTTGTAACTTTAAATAGATTTTTTTCTTTTTTCCTTTTTTTTTCAAAAACAAAATTGTTTTTGTTTCCCTGCGTCGAACCCTCGGGAAGATGGGCGCTGCGTTAGAACATTAAGGGTCTCATCTTCGCTTCGAGTGCCCACTACGACTTACTTCAGCTTTATGGAATTCGTAATACGCACACGTAAACAGGTGATCGTTCAACACTTTCGTTCTCTGCTCAAAACGCGCCCAGCGCCAAATAAATCGATAAATTACCAAAATTTTCGACGAAATCGATTTTAGCGCGGTTTTTAGAGAAAACGACCGAATCAAATCAGCTCAAACTTGATATCTAGCCCTCAGGTTACTGTGGAACGCCAAAATAAGGGTATAAGCGATATCCACTGGAAGGTAACTATAGTTATCATAGTGATCAAAACACCAAATTGTTTTCTAAAAAACGGCTAACGGTTTTGATTAAATTTTTTTAAATATTGATAGCTCTCAATAAGGCAATTATACCATAAAATTCTCATTCGTGGGGAAATGACGAGAGCAGCATAATAAATTACCAAACGTTTCGACTAATCGATTTTAGCGTGATTTTTTTCTTATAAACTCCGCTGAAACGTTACTGGAATGTTTAAAAAAATTGAAGTAATAGTCCAAATTCAATACCTATAGGGTGAGCGCTTAAAAACGCTCATAAGATATAAGGGAGTCACTCCAGAAATTCCCGAATTTCAACTACTGCTGTTTGGCTTACTACCAGTTCTAATAGTTTTTACCCAATAGTTCTGCAAAAGTAATTACTATCCTTAAAAAAATCGTGTTTACAGCCTCATTAATTCTCTGTGTACCAATTGCGCTCAATAATGATCCGGGAACGAGTATGAGCAGCACGATAAATTCCGGAACTGTAAGCGCTGTCGCGAAGTGTTTGACAAAGTTCAGATGAATTGAGTAAGTAGAAAAAGCCATGTACACAAGTGAATTGACGTAGAGCTAAGGAACATTGTGCGTTGCAACGCACCAGATATTTTTACATTATGTTATGTAATCAGCTGGAAAAAAAATTTTGAGTCCTCTTCAAATCTTCACGTTTTTAGGAAACTGGTCTGTGAACGACTTGGAGACAAAACGGCTGAACCAAATCAG